>CM060922.1:233089000-234388167 GCA_030737875.1 Allium sativum
TGGTTCATTTATTCAATAAAATGATATTTTTATTTTTCTAACATATTTTAGAAAATTTCGGCGGCATAACGGCACGATACTAGAAACAGGACAAGGCCTAGCCTTATCCCCGGTCTAGTGAAGGCCCACGCCATTCACACATCAATCATATCAATACTTTTCACCAAACAATTCAATTTCGATCAAATATTCCAACTAATCTATGCAACCAAACAAACAAGTCCATGGTCTGTGGACGATTGTGTCGGGTGCTACTAAGCACCGTCTGCATCCTAGTATATATATATAACTAGAATAGAAATTGAAGAGTGAGAAGTTCTCACCGAAAGCTATCCTAACTTCACGGCTCTTCACTGATAGAAATCTTCATCGCTATCGCATCTTCGTCATCTTCTTTGCCCGTAGCCACTACATATATAAAAATCACACATTTTTATATTTTGATTCCTTTAAAATAAAAATCATATTTTTATTTATTCTATTTTAAAAGTATTGCTATTTTTTTCTGCTTTAAAAATATTTCTATTTTTCTACTTTAAAAAAAACTGTGTTTTTATGTTTTAATATTTCAAAATTTAAAAACAAGGATATACTCTTTTAAAATCACTATTTTTCCTAATAAAACTAATTACAGGGTTTATAAATTACCCTGCGTCTTCTTCTCAAAATAGCCTGTAACGAGGCGAACACCCATCGACGTAGACGAGAACCACCTGCCGCACCACCATCCACACAGCCGACGACCCATCTGACGCTTCCACGTTGTAGCCGCCACCTGTCTCCACCGTCACTGACAACCTCGGCCAGTTCGAACACCCAGGCACACCTAAGATTGGATGCGACAGCCGGAGGTTCAGGCGCCCAATTCGAGGGAACAACTCAACGACATCTGATCATGGCCATTGAGGAGAAGGGTCTCTCGATGTAGAATAGGTTTGCCATTGGAGATTTTCCGATTAAAGCTCGGATTGGAAGAAAGAGGGAGGAGAAGGATCTGAGGTTTCGATCGTCGGTTTAGTAAGGTGGAGGCGTGCTTCGAATTTGACTGGAGAAAATGGTTTTGACCTAGGTTTTTAAGGGTGATTGGGTTATATATTTTTATTTTTATAATTATTTACTTCGCTTTAAAGGTCAAAATCATCACGAACCCCAAATCAAATCCAATGACTGTCACCCCCAGCTAATTACTCCCATTCCGAACACAATGGGATATGTATCGCAAGCCAATTCAGCTGTTTCGATCAGTTTCCGTTAAATTTACATTTAAATCACTATATTGTATTTTAAACGTACATTTCAAATTACCGGGGTCACATACTAACTCTATAAATCCCATAAAAATATTTTCTAGCTTTGTATTGACAATACGGTCCTAACAAAACTAGTTTCGTTGAATTCTGACACCGTTTGAAAAATGGCCATTTTCCAGTCGTTTAAACTCAACTGAAATTGGTCAAACGCGTTTCCTATGCCACGCTCATATATGGATTCAGAAAATTATGAAACTTGGAAACTAGCAATAATTTGACACTGCGGACCCAACAAAACTGGTTTCGTCGAGATCCGAGGTCATTGTAACAAACCGAAAATCTGGGCCAGTTTAAAATTTTTATTTTGGCAATTTTAGCGAATTTTGATTATTTAAAATGAATTATTTTAAATAATATCGATGAGAAAAATGTTTTGAATATAATTCGACGTATATATTATATACGTCGTCGTTAGAATATAAATATTTATATATAATTATAAATAGAATTGAAAATGGCGCGGTAGTTCGATAATTCGATTTCAAACTTCAATTGAATGTACCGGGTGCAAAACAATCCGGATTTTAGTGAAACCAAAAATGATAGGATCTAATTGATAATATCTTTCCAACGAATCCGAAAAATCAAGATTTCATAGCGGGAACCAAAAGGTATGTCCAGTTGAAAATTCTGAATAGTCGCTATGGAATTCAGGCCCTTAAAAATGGACATTTTGCAAACGACCTCGGATTTCGACGAAACTAGTTTTGTTGGATCCGCAGTGTCAAATTATTGCTAGGTCCCAAATTTCATAATTTTTCGAATCAATATGTGAGCGTGGCAAAGGAAAACGCGATTGACCATTTTCAGTTGATTTTAATCGACTGGAAATTGGCCATTTTTCATACGGTCTCAGAATTCGACGAAACTAGTTTTGTTAGGACCGTATCGTCAATACGAAGCTAGAAAATATTTTTATGGGATTTATAGAGTTAGTATGTGACCCCGGTAATTTGAAATGTACGTTTAAAATTCAATATAATGATTTAAATGTAAATTCAACGGAAACGGATCGTAACGTCCGAATCAACCTACGATACATATCCCATTGTGTTCGGAATGGGGGTAAAACGTTATGGACGACAGGCGGTGGGTTCGATTCTGAAGTCGACAGAAAAAGTTACTTTATGAGAATATAAATTAAATAAATAAATAATAAAAATAAAATAAAATAATAAATACCCTCTCCTTTCCCCCTTTAACTCTGCACCCCCCCCCCCCCCCCCCCGATTGCATTTCGAGCAGAGGAAAAAAAAAACAACGACGCGCTGCAAACACCCGCCGCCGCCTGGAGCTTCTCCACCGCCGACCTTCGATGAGTGAATGGCCTGACGCCGCCACCTCCGACCTTCCCTCTCCCTATTCGCTCTCCTCTTTCTTCATCTCCAAACACCCGAACTCGCTCAAACACCCACCGCCGCCACCCTCGATTTCCGCCGCCCTCCGAACCCCAGTCCGACCACCATAGACCCTGACGCTCCTCTCCACTTCCAGCAGCTCCGATTTCCACCTCCCAATCAAAACCCTAAAAGGAATTGTAAGTTTCTACTTTTTTTATTTTGTTTTTGTTTATTTAATGTTATTATAAATATGATTTGGAGTAGAGTAAATAGTTTAAATCGAAAAGGGTTTGATTTTCATATTTTTAAAAGCAGAAAGACGAGATTTTTGTTTAGAAGAAAATTTGATTTTTTTTTAAATAAATAGAAATATATTTGAAAATAAAATAGCAAAGGTTAGAACAGTTTTTGAAAAATAAAATAGAATTGATTTTGAAATATCTTTGAATTGAAAAATATAGACGTCATTGATTTGAATATAAATATCTTCGAAATAAAAATATGATTTTTATATATTGAACTTCGAAATAAAAATAGGATTTTTATATATTGAACTTCGAAATAAAAATATGATTTTTATATATTGAACTTCGAAATAAAAATATGATTTTTATATATTGAACTTCGAAATAAAAATATGATTTTTATATATTGAACTTCGAAATAAAAATATGATTTTTATATATTGAACTTCGAAATAAAAATATGATCTTTATATATTGAACTTCGAAATAAAAATATGATTTTTATATATTGAACTTCGAAATAAAAATATGATTTTTATATATTGAATAGCGAAGTAAAAATTCGATTTTTACATAGGTAGTGAAAGCGGGCAACGAAGGTAACAAAAAGGCGAGAACGAAGAAGATTTATATCAAAGAAGAGTCAAGATGTTTGGATAGCTTTCGATGAGAATTTCTCACCTTTCAATTTCTTTTCTAATTATATATATATATATATATATATATATACTAGGATGCAGACGGTGCTTATTAGCACCCGACAAAATCGTCCACAGACCATGGACTTGTTTGTTTGGTTGCATAGATTAGTTATATGATTTGATTTGAATTTGGTTGTTTGGTGATTTTGATTGATGTGTGAATGGCGTGGGCCTTCACTAGACCGGGGATAAGGCTAGGCCTTGTTCTAGTATCGTGCCGTTATGCCGCCGAAATTTTCTAAAATAAGTTAGAAAATAAAAAAAATACCATTTTATTTAAAGAATGAACTGAATAGAAATTCATATGTTAAAATAAAATGTTTTATCGTTAAAAATATAATTTTTAACGTGAATATGAATATAGTGAATGTGAATAAATAAATATTCATTTACAAACCGGACGGTTTGTTTATGTACACCTATTTGAATGACATTGATTGGGACGATAAATTTTACACATCGCCCAACTGCACAACTAAAATCTGTGTTTGATTGTTTGAAGCCCTACACGGGTGTTAGGATGAAATTTGAAGTTCACTCATCCTGATTGATTAAATATGTCGATCGATCGATTGACAGTCTGTTATAAGCGTTAGATATCTATATTTGATGCTTATACAGTGTAGTGCACTTTGGTTGATGGTTGATTATTTTTCAACGCTATTATATACATGTGTTGTATGGAATCCATATAATTAACTTTATATGGTAATTGATTGGGCCTCATTCCAGTTTGAAAAATAAAGAATAATATAAAATGAAGGTTCATGTGTTGACAGTACTCATCCATTAAGATTGGTCATGTGTTGAACGAAATATTTTAGTAATAAATTTTACATCTTTATCAATATAAAATAAAGGTTCATGTGTTGACAGTACTCATCCATTGAGATTGGTCATGTGTTGAACGAAATATTTTGATAATAACAACTATTTTGAAAAAAAAAGAAATATTTGAAATAGAATATTTGAAAATAGAAATATATGAAGCCGTGTTGGTTAGATTGACGCCATTTTGACGTGATCGATATTTATATCGATTTTATTCATTTTGAAATGAATTGAATTGAAAACGATTTCGAAATGAATTGAATTGAAAACGATTTCGAAATGAATTGAATTGAAAACGATTTCGAAATGAATTGAATTGAAAACGATTTCGAAATGAATTGAATTGAAAACGATTTCGAAATGAATTGAATTGAAAACGATTTCGAAATGAATTGAACTGAAAACGATTTCGAAATGAATTGAACTGAAAACGATTTCGAAATGAATTGAACTGAAAACGATTTCGAAATGAATTGAATTGAAAACGATTTCGAAATGAATTGAATTGAAAACGATTTCGAAATGAATTGAATTGAAAACGATTTCGAAATGAATTGATTTGAAAACGATTTCGAAATGAATTGATTTGAAAACGATTTCGAAATGAATTGATTTGAAAACGATTTCGAAATGAATTGAATTGAAAACGATTTCGAAATGAATTGAATTGAAAACGATTTCGAAATGAATTGAACTGAAAATGATTTCGAAATGAATTGAACTGAAAACGATTTCGAAATGAACTGAATTGAAAACGATTTCAAAATGAATTGAATTGAAAATGATTTCGAAATGAATTGAATTGAAAACGGTTTCGAAATGAATTGAATTGAAAACGGTTTCGAAATGAATTGAATTGAAAACGGTTTCGAAATGAATTGAATTGAAAACGATTTCGAAATGAATTGAATTGAAAACGATTTCGAAATGAAATGAATTGAAAACGAATTGAAATTGAATTAGAAATCAATTTGAATTGAAATCAATTTGAAATGAATTTAAAATGAATTTAAATTGGAATATTCAATTTTGATTTGAAATTGAATATGAAGTTGAAACCGTTTTGAAAACGAATTTTAAAACGATTTATAAAATTCATTTCGAAGGGAAATCGACGAAATATATATTATATATATTATAAATATAATATAATGGCCTGAATAGAACGCGCCGCGCCGCGGCAGTTCGTGAATTTCGACCATTTATTTCAAACGGACATTACGGGAGATCCGACCGTCGGATTCTCCTAAAACCGGAACCGTTGGGTTCGTATCGAAAAGAGCTTTCTAACGAATATTAGAAATTAGAAATCTAACGGTCGGATTTGGAATTATGTCCAAATCAAATTTGAAAAAGGTCGCTGTAAGTGCAGTTCGATGACCGTTGATGGAAATCGACTGTACGGGCCTTGATAAAATTATTAAAAATAGTAATAATTTGTGTAAAATCATAAGAAATGATTTAGAAAGAATTGGGATGAAAAACTCCATATTTGAAAAGATAAAAATAGATTTTTATCGAAATGAACTAGTTTTCAACTAGAATTATAAATCTATTTATTTTTAAATAAATAAATTGGATTTGAAATGATTTTGAAAATAACCAGAATTTCCAATGATTGCATTGGAGTGGATTTGAATCGAAATCGTCTTCGGAATATTTCGATGTTGGAATTTGGGATTATGCAGATGTTGTTATGGAAATTTGAAAGATATATATATTTATATCGTTGTTTCCAATACGACATTTGTTAATCGTAGAATTTGATATTGAATATAAGCCGGGATATTTTCTATTCAGAGCCTTGTATTTAATATCAAATGTGATTTGGATTTGTCGTGAATGGTGTCTTCATTAACACTGTTCTTGAACCCAGTGGAGAAAAGATTAAATCTTTTTATTTAGATTTAATGAAGTGTACCAGTTAAATAATGTTTAATTGGAATTGAATTGATATTGATTTTTGGGTTTATCGTGGACAGTGTTTTAAATAACACTCGTTCTTTAACCCGATCATTAATGAAATGTGATTTTGGGTTGTCGTGAACGGTATCTTCAATAATACAGTTCTTGGACCTAAAGGAGTAAGAAAATCAGAAACTAACTGGAGATTAGTTAAGTTGAATAGTTTCCGAGGTATTGATCTGATGTTGGTTTCGGCCTTCGGGATTAATACTTAGGGAATTGCTCACTTGCTAATTTACAATTAGGGACTGATTGAAATGTGATGTGATTTTGGGTTTATCGTGAACCGTGTTTTAAATGACACTGATTCTTTAACCCAGTCATAGATTAAAACTAAGTGGAGTTTTAATGAATCTTTAATTAGATTGAAATAATTGAAATGGAGTATCACCAGTTTTGCTCCAGGCGATAGTTAAATCTTTAATTAGATTTGAACGTGAAATGGTAATTGAATTTACCGATAACACTGTGGTGTTAGATATGAAGTATTACCAGTTTTACTTCATGGGATGAATAGGTTGGGATGGGGAAATTAAAATAAATGATTACTTCGGTAAGGTTCGCTAATCCCGACTAGTTTGAATTGAGATTCAAAAATAGAATAAAGAATAAATTCAAGGAATTTATCTTGGATAAAATTAATGGGAACCTTTCCATATGAATGTGAAATTTAGAAACTAACTGTCGGTTAGCCAAGTAGAATGGTTTTCTGAATATTGATCTGATGTTGGTTTCGGCCTTCGGGGTTAATATTTGGGGAATTATTCTCTTGATTAATTTACGGTTAGTGACTGATGAATTGGAATGAGGCGTATGTTGTGTTTGTGTAACACTTATTTAAAATATACGCGAGTCATTCGGAAGGACCGGGTTTATCCCATTCTGAATAACTGATACG
This sequence comes from Allium sativum, assembly GCA_030737875.1. Taxonomy (NCBI): domain Eukaryota; kingdom Viridiplantae; phylum Streptophyta; class Magnoliopsida; order Asparagales; family Amaryllidaceae; genus Allium; species Allium sativum. The sequence goes on from CM060922.1 coordinate 233,096,291, forward strand.
ATGATAAGTTGAAGATGAAGACGGTGGTCGAAGACCGGAAGTCTTCACGTCGTTTGGGTGATTACTGATGATCTTGATTGGGCTGTACACCCAAGAAGATGGAAACAGTTGGTGATCGTCCAGACGTGCTTGGAGATCGATGGATATGCGGGGTACTAGGTGCCTCTGGTTTCGTTCAGACCCAGAACGGACTTGCAAATGGAATGTGTGTCTGACATTGGATTTTAGTCCATGTGATTGATCTCTATTAAATATATATCTGTTTGGCGGTGGAGAATTTATTCTCTTGCTTAACGCCCTTCTCTGAGACGTACGAGCTCAGGGGTTATATATTGATGGATATCAAACGCATGGAGTGAATTGCCTGTGTGGCACGCCTAAGTGGCAAATGGTCAAGGCTTCTGTTGAAAAGCAAAGTCTTGTGGTTGATGATCGAAGCACGGCCTTCGTGGCGTAACTTTGTGTAACGTTGATTCGCGAGCTTCACACCTGGTATGAACCAAAAACGGGAGAGGACGTCAGGGAGGGCATGCGTTTCTTTCTAGCTAGAAGTGGCGTCAGTGGTTTTACACGCCCTGACGAGTTTGACTTATGTGGTTGTTGCTGTTGCGAGGCGCCTCGGTTATATCGGTTTCGGCCGATGCATTCTGGTCGGCAGACGGACCAGACTTACACCCCATAGGGTGGGGAAACGTAGTGTTCAGGCATAATAATCCACATCGGTGGACCGGCCCTGACGATCCAAGGCTTGCCTGCGCGCTTGCCTGAGGGGCGGGCTAGAGCGTCTCGAATCGGTTGAGGACTATCTTTTGCCTCGGTTCATAGATGGAAATCCAATTTCCAAATACGTGACATTTGCGGTTTTATTTGTAAACCTATATATGGCAACATGATATATGGTACCCATGCCGCCTATGATTGATACTTATGATTTGAAGTTGTTTTATACACTATGCACTTATAATAGTATCAAACGATTTGTTTTAAACGTATCAAGCATTCTTTTGTTGTTATAAGGGAAAACCCTATCCTCGGCTGCGTTGCGTTGTGTGATGGGACCTGGGTCTTATAACAGCTTCATTTTTCTTTATTTAGCATTGCGCTGTCTGTTTTATGCACTGGTATTCTTGGGAGGAAACACGTTCCGTGTTATACGGCGTGGTCCCTTGATTTACCTAACTTTAAAAATAAAGATTATTAACTGTTTTAGTTCTCACACCAGTCCCATGACTGACCTGAAGTTTATTGTTTTTAACCTAAACTCTGGGTGCCCTTTTTTTGACACGGGCAGCTAGTAGTTTTGGTTTTGCAGATTTATATTCACAGGATCCTGGTTTACAGCTGGAATGATATCCCGAAAGCTTTGTATCCGTATATCTCTTCTAGTTGTGTATTGTATTATTTTCCGCTGCGATGTATTTAAATGTAATTTAAATCTCTGATATTTCTGTGTAATATTCATTCATACTCTGTATATTCTTGTAATCTGATGCGTTGTTGTAATATACAATGAAATGTTCTTTTGTATGCGTTCTGTTGTGGTTTGTTCTCGAACTATCCGGCGCTTTCCTTTACGGGGAAGTTGCGGGTTTTCACAGTCATTTGCAAAATGTCTATTTTTAAGGCCTGAATTCCATAGCGACTATTCAGAATTTTCAACTGGACATATCTTTTGATTCCCGTTATGAAATCTTGATTCTTCGGATTCGTTGGAAAGATATTATCAATTAGATCCTAATGTTTTTGGTTTCACTTAAATCCGGATTGTTTTGCACCCGGTACATTCAATTGAAGTTTGAAATCGAATTATCGAACTACCGCGCCATTTTCAATTCTATTTTTAATTATATATAATTATTTATATTCTAACGACGACGTATATAATATACATTCGAATTATATTCAAAACAAATTTCTCGTCGATATTATTTAAAATAATTCATTTTAAATACTCAAAATTCGCTTAAATTGCCGAAATAAAACTTTTAAACTGGTTCAGAATTTCCGGGTTATTACAATCTCCCCCACTTAAAACTTTTCGTCCCCGAAAAGGAACAAAGTCGAAAGTGGTTTGATTGATCAACTCTACATTCGATTTGGCTTGCATTCTCCAACTTTTCAGTTGCTGAGAATTTTCAAATTTTCAAAAATTTGGCTAACACCCTAAATTTTTGAAAAATTTCGCCATAACCTCCCCTGCACCGGGAGCATCGGGGAATTTCAAATAGCTTCCCCGGTCCTTCTAATCTCAAAAAGAAAAAGAAAAAGCCAAGCGGCTAGCCAATAGGCTCATAAAATCATCATCACCCAAACAAAACAGTAAATTATGTAGTAAACATGTACCTATTTGTCGGGCAAACAAATTTTATTCTCTGGCTCTAGCCTCCTTGCTATGACCTGTTCAATAAAAGTATATGTATATGCAAGCAAATGCGACCAATTTTCAATATAATTCAATATTTAATGCAATTAGACATAATGGTTCAAAATTAGCAAACAAATAAACAACCAACACAACCATCAATCAATTAGTGGATTAGAGTTTTCAAATCCATAATTTTGATATATATACAGAAAATCATGTTTTTGATGCCAATTCACAACAATGTGTTCTAGCTACATTAGTTTTGGTTCTCACACCAGTCCAATGGAAATATATAGAAAATCACACCTTCGTTACTCGAACATGAATACTAATGACGACTAGTCAATCATCAGAATCATCTTCGGGCCACTAGAGTATGATTCTATATCTATCCAGTATATTAAAACTTCGAATATACGTTCATGACGCGTATATGCAAAATCGTTATATACTCGATTGTCCATATTCAAAATAAATAAATAATCAAATACGTTAAATTGATTTAAATTTTTCAAAACAAAATTGTTTTCATTTGAAAAATATACTCTTCACACTCGTTCTAGGATACTACTGATCCTATCTCTAACGAGTCATTCTGATTGGATGTTGCTAATCCAATATCTGATGAATTCTTTCGTATGGTTCTAATGTGTCTTGTTCTCGAGCTCTGTAAACCAAAGCTCTGATACCAAATGTGACGAACGGGAATTTTGCTCGATCCGAATCAGTCGTTAAACCGATCTAGACCGTTCGAAACCCCTGATCGTTTGAGAACAGGACAAAACAGAACGCAGACGGAACAACATTTCATTGCTATTACAACAATTCCATCAAATACAAGAATATACAGAGTATAAATGAATAAATTACATATGATAAATATCAGAGATTACAGTAAATTACATAGCAGCGGAAAAATAATACAAAGCACAACTGAAGGTGATATACGGATACAGAGCTTTCCGGATATCATTCCAGCTGTAAACCAGGATCCTGTGAATATAAATCTGCAAAACCAAAACTACTAGCTGCCCGTGCGGAAAATAGGGGCACCCAGAGTTTAGGTTAAAACAATAAACTCCAGGTCAGTCATGTGACTAGTGTGAGAACTAAAACAGTTATTTAAAGCTTTACTTTAAAAGAGGGTATTTCAAGGGACCACGCCGTTTAACACGGAACGGGTTTCCTCCCAAGAATACCAGTGCATAGAATAAACGGCGCAATGCTTTTTCGAAAAATGAAGCTATTATAAGACCCAGGTCCCATCACACAATGCAACGCAAGCCGGAGGATAGGGTTTTCCCTTATAATAGCCAAACATGCTTGGTACGTTTAAAACAAATCATTTGATACTATAATAAGTGTATAGTGTCAAAACAATTTCAATCATAAATATCAATCATAGGCGGCATGGGTACCATCTATCATGTCACCATACTAGTTCTACAATTAAAATCGAGTTACACGTATTGGAAATTGGATTCCGTCATGAGTCGAGGCAAGGGGCAAGCTCCTCTCCGCGTTCGAGACACTCTAGCAAATGCCTCAGGGTTACGCACTCTGGGCAACCCTTGGATGCTTCAGGGCCGGTGCTCACTTATGTTAGAGGATTGGCAATTCCTGAACACACGTTTCCCGGTCCTTACAGACCTATAATCGAGGCGCCTCGCATTCCAACAACCACATAGGTGAAAAGTATATAAATGTCAGGGCTGGTAAATCACTGACACCACCAAAGCTAGAAAGAAACGTCGTGCTCTCCCTGCAGTCCGTATCCCGTTTTTAACTCATACCGAGGTGTGAGGCTCGCGAATTCATGTTATACACAAAGCTGCCACGTAGGCGTGCTTTGATCATCAACCACAAGACTTTGCTTTTCAACAAAAGCCTTGATCATTGCATCTTAGCGTGCCACACAGGCAATTCATGCCATGCGACTGATGTCCATCGATATACAACCTCTGAGCTCGTACGTCTCAGAGAAGGGCGTTAAGCAAAAGAATAAATTCTCCGCCGCCAAACAGATGTATATTTAATAGAAATCAATCAACACAGAATAAAATCCAATGTCAGACACACAATCCATTTTCAAGTCCGTTCTGGGTCTGAACGAAACCGGAGGCACTTTCCTCGCATATCCATTCATCTCCAAGTACGTCTGGACGACCACCAACTATTTCCATCCTCTTGGGTGTACAGCCCAATCAGGATCGTCAGTAATTATCCAAACGATGTGAAGACTTCCGGTCTTCTACCACCGTCTTCATCTTCGACTTATCGTCGAATCGGTTATTCAGAATGGGTGTAAACCCGGACTTTTCGAACAACCCGCGTATATTAAAACAAATGTTACACAAACACAACATACGCCTCATTCCAATTCATTAGTCACTAACCGCAAATTAGCAAGAGAACAATTTCCCAAACATTAACCCCGAAGGCCGAAACCAACATCAGATCAATACCCAGGAAACCATTCTTCTTAGCTAACCTACAGTTAGTTTCTAAATTCCACATTTTTAGGGAAAGGTTCCCATTAATTTTATCCAAGATAAATTCTTTAAAATTTATCCTGTAATCTTCCTTTGGATGTCATTTAAAACCAAATTATGGTTTTCTGAACTAGTCGAGATTAGCGAACCACACCGTAGTAATTATTTATTTTATTTCCCAATCCCAACCTATTCATCCCATGAAGCAAAACTGGTGATACTCCATATCTAACATCATAGTGTTATCGGTAAAATTAATTACCATTTCACGTTCAAATCTAATTAAAGATTTAACTATCGCTTTGGAGCAAAACTGGCGATGCTCCATTCTCGCTCAATTCTAAATTTGATAATTTAGATTATAGATTCACATTTCAACCTAATTGCAGATTCGTTAAAACTCCTTTTACTGGGTTAAAGAACTAGGTGTTATTTAAAACACAGTTCACGATAAACCCAAATCACATTCTATTTATTATCGGGTTAAAGAACTAGTGTTATTTAAAACACAGTTCACGATAAACCCATCTCAAATCCAATAAAATATATTAGAAATTCCGATTATTTAAAACCCCTTTTTAAATCTAATTTTTTATTTAAAAGCAATTGGGTTTTAATTTGAGTTCAAACTAGTTCATTTCGATAAAAATCTATTTTTATCTGTTCAAATATGGAGTTTTTCACCCTAATTTTTCCCAAACCATTTCTTATGATTGTACACAAATTATTATTATTTTTAATAATTTTATTAAGGCCCGTACAGTCGATTTCCAACAATGGCCATCGAACTGCACTTACAGCGACCTTTTTCGAATTTGATTTGGACGTATCTCCAAATCCAACCGTTAGATTTTGAACTTCAAATATTCGTTAGAAAGCTCTTTTCGATACGAACCCAACGGTTCCGGTTTTAGGAGAATCCGACGGTCGGATCTCCCGTAATGTCCATTTGAAACAAATGGTCGAAATTTACGAACTGTCGCGGCGCGGCGCGTTCTATTCAGGCCATTATATTATATATATAATATATATAATATATATTTCGTCGATTTCTATTTAAAACGAATTATATAAATAGTTTTAAATTCGTTTCAAAAGCAATTTCAACTTCCATTTCATTTCAAATCAAAATTGAATTCTCCTTTATAAATTCGTTTTAAAATTTATTTCTATTCAATTCAAATTTCAATTAAATTTGAATTCATTTCACTTCATTTTAAATTCAATTCGAATTCGTTTTAAATTCAATTCAATTTCGAAATCGTTTTATATTCAATTCATTTCGAAATCGTTTTATATTCAATTCATTTCGAAATCGTTATATATTCAATTCATTTCGAAATCGCTTTATATCCATTTCATTTCGAAATCGCTTTATATCCAATTCATTTCGAAATCGTTATATATTCAATTCATTTCGAAATCGTTATATATTCAATTCATTTCGAAATTGTTATATATTCAATTCATTTCGAAATCGTTATATATTCAATTCATTTCGAAATCGTTATATATTCAATTCATTTCGAAATCGTTATATATTCAATTCATTTCGAAATCGCTTTATATCCAATTCATTTCGAAATCGCTTTATATCCAATTCATTTCGAAATCGTTATATATTCAATTCATTTCGAAATCGTTATATATTCAATTCATTTCGAAATCGTTATATATTCATTTCGAAATCGTTGTATATTCAATTCATTTCGAAATCGTTATATATTCAATTCATTTCGAAATCGTTATATATTCAATTCATTTCGAAATCGCTTTATATCCAATTCATTTCGAAATCGCTTTATATCCAATTCATTTCGAAATCGCTTTATATTCAATTCATTTCGAAATCGTTATATATTCAATTCATTTCGAAATCGTTATATATTCAATTCATTTCGAAATCGTTATATATTCAATTCATTTCGAAATCATTTTATATTCAATTCATTTCGAAATCGTTATATATTCAATTCATTTCGAAATCGTTTTCTATTCAATTCATTTCGAAATCGTTTTCTATTTAATTCATTTCGAAATCGTTTTCTATTCAATTCATTTCTTTTTGTCAACACACGACTAATCTCAACGAATGAGTACCGTCCACGTGTGACTATTTTTGTTATTTAATATATTTTATAAAAATTAAGCTATCTATCGTTTGATATTGAATCAGACTCCAACCGTAATTCAGTGAGAGAACGATTTCCTGAATATTAACCCCGAAGGCCGAAACCAACATCAGATTAATATCCAGGGGACCACTCATCTCATCTATTTTCCAGCCGGTTTCTAATTCTATATATGATAAAGATGTAAATTTTATTATTAAAATATTCCGTTCAACACATGACTAATCTCAACGGATGAGTATAGTCAACGCATGAACCTTTATTTTATATTGATAAAGATATAAATTTTATTATAAAAATATTTCGTTCAACACATGACTAATCTCACGAATGAGTACAGTCAACACATGAACCTTTATTTTATATAGATAAAGATGTAAATTTTATTATATAAATATTTCGTTCAACACATGACTAATCTCACGAATGAGTACAGTCAACACATGAACCTTTATTTTATATAGATAAAGATGTAAATTTTATTATAAAAATATTTCGTTCAACAAATGACTAATCTCACGAATGAGTACAGTCAACACATGAACCTTTATTTTATATTGATCTTTATCTTCTAAATTGGAATGAGGCCCAATCAATTACCATATAAAATTAATTATAGGGATTTTCATACAACACACGTATATAATAGCATTGAAAAATAATCAACCATCAACCAAAGTGCACTACACTGTATAAGCATCAAATATAGATATCTAACGCTTATAACAGCCTGTCAATCAATCGATCGACATATTTAATCAATCAGGATGAGTGAACTTCATATTTCATCCCAACACTCGTGTGGGGTTTCAAACAATCAAACACATATTTTATTTGTGCAGTTGGGCGATGTGTAAAATTTATCGTCCCAATCAATGTCCTTCAAATAGGTGTACATAAACAAACCGTCCAGTTTGTAAATGAATATTTTATTTTATTCCCATTCACGTTAAAAATTATATTTTTAACGATAAAACATTTTATTCAACCTATGAATATCCTATTTGGTTCATTTATTCAATAAAATGATATTTTTATTTTTCTAACATATTTTAGAAAATTTCGGCGGCATAACGACACGATACTAGAAACAGGACAAGGCCTAGCCTTATCCCCGGTCTAGTGAAGGCCCACGCCATTCACACATCAATCATATCAATACTTTTCACCAAACAATTCAATTTCGATCAAATATTCCAACTAATCTATGCAACCAAACAAACAAGTCCATGGTCTGTGGACGATTGTGTCGGGTGCTACTAAGCACCGTCTGCATCCTAGTATATATATAACTAGAATAGAAATTGAAGAGTGAGAAGTTCTCACCGAAAGCTATCCTAACTTCACGGCTCTTCACTGATAGAAATCTTCATCGCTATCGCATCTTCGTCATCTTCTTTGCCCATAGCCACTACATATATAAAAATCACACATTTTTATATTTTGATTCCTTTAAAATAAAATTCATATTTTTATTTATTCTATCTTAAAAGTATTGCTATTTTTTTCTGCTTTAAAAATATTTCTATTTTTCTACTTTAAAAAAAACTGTGTTTTATATGTTTTAATATTTCAAAATTTAAAAACAAGGATATACTCTTTTAAAATCACTATTTTTCCTAATAAAACTAATTACAGGTTTTATAAATTACCCTGCGTCTTCTTCTCAAAATAGCCTGTAACGAGGCGAACACCCATCGACGTAGACGAGAACCACCTGCCGCACCACCATCCACACAGCCGACGACCCATCTGACGCTTCCACGGTGTAGCCGCCACCTGTCTCCACCGTCACTGACAACCTCGGCCAGTTCGAACACCCAGGCACACCTAAGATTGGATGCGACAGCCGGAGGTTCAGGCGCCCAATTCGAGGGAACAACTCAACGACATCTGATCATGGCCATTGAGGAGAAGGGTCTCTCGATGTAGAATAGGTTTGCCGTTGGAGATTTTCCGATTAAAGCTCGGATTGGAAGAAAGAGGGAGGAGAAGGATCTGAGGTTTCGATCGTCGGTTTAGTAAGGTGGAGGCGTGCTTCGAATTTGACTGGAGAAAATGGTTTTGACCTAGGGTTTTAAGGGTGATTGGGTTATATATTTTTATTTTTATAATTATTTACTTCGCTTTAAAGGTCAAAATCATCACGAACCCCAAATCAAATCCAATGACTGTCACACCTAGCTAATTACTCCCATTCCGAACACAATGGGATATGTATCGCAAGCCAATTCAGCTGTTTCGATCAGTTTCCGTTAAATTTACATTTAAATCACTATATTGTATTTTAAACGTACATTTCAAATTACCGGGGTCACATACTAACTCTATAAATCCCATAAAAATATTTTCTAGCTTCGTATTGACAATACGGTCCTAAAAAACTAGTTTCGTTGAATTCTGACACCGTTTGAAAAATGGCCATTTTCCAGTCGTTTAAATTCAACTGAAATTGGTCAAACGCGTTTCCTATGCCACGCTCACATATGGATTCAGAAAATTATGAAACTTGGAAACTAGTAATAATTTGACACTGCGGACCCAACAAAACTGGTTTCGTCGAGATCCGAGGTCATTTGCAAAATGTCTATTTTTAAGGCCTGAATTCCATAGCGGCTATTCAGAATTTTCAACTGGACATATCTTTTGATTCCCGTTATGAAATCTTGATTCTTCGGATTCGTTGGAAAGATATTATCAATTAGATCCTAATGTTTTTGGTTTCACTAAAATCCGGATTGTTTTGCACCCAGTACATTCAATTGAAGTTTGAAATCGAATTATCGAACTACCGCGCCATTTTCAATTCTATTTTTAATTATATATAATTATTTATATTCTAACGACGACGTATATAATATATACATTCGAATTATATTCAAAACAAATTTCTCGTCGATATTATTTAAAATAATTCATTTTAAATACTCAAAATTCGCTTAAATTGCCGAAATAAAAATTTTAAACTGGTTCAGAATTTCCGGGTTATTACAGACACTTTTGCTGGAAAATCCCACGATAGACTCAACCAAAAATGTTCAAACCCTTGTTGATTGAAAGAGCACACTACACTCTAAAATATTGCTTCGGATTATTTCTTGAATCGATGCGTGAATGCAAATATTTTAAGAGGTTTTGTTTGGAGCTTTTAATCGCGTTCGATCAGGGAAGAGGGCGTCTTCCTGGGAGGGTTGACCGCGTGACAGAAAGATGAGGGCTTTGACCCTTTCTTAGGGTTATATACTAATATATATATATATTTATATATATTATTTTAATTTAATTTTACTTGTTTATTACACCGAACTCCAAACGAACCCCAACGACTGTCGCCCCTAGCTATTTACCCCTGTTCCGAACACAATAAGATAAATATCGTAGGCTGATTCGATCGTTTCGATCAGTTTCTGTTGAATTTACATTTAAATCATTATATTGAATTTTAAACGTACATTTCAAATTACCAGGGCCACATACTAACTCGAAAAAATCCAGAAAAATATTTTCTAGCTTCGTATCGACGATACGGTCCTAACAAAACTAATTTCGTCCAATTCTGAGACCGTTTGAAAAATGGCCATTTCTCAGTCGATTAAAATCAACTGAAATAGGTCGAACGCGTTTTCCTTTCCCATGCTCACATATTGATTCAGAAAATTATTAATTTTGAAACCTAACAATAATTTGACATCACGGATCCAACAAAAGTGGTTTCGTCGAAATCCGAGGTCGTTTGCAAAATGGCTATTTTTAAGGGCCAGAATCCATAGCAACTATTCTGAAAATTCATTTGGTCATATCTTTTGATTTCCGCTATGAAATTTTGATTTTTCGGATTTGTTGGAAAGATATTATCAATTAGATTATATTATTTTTGGTTTCACTAAATTCCGGTTTATTTTGAATCCTGTACATCTATTTGAAGTATGAAATCGATTTATCGAACTACCGCGCCATTTTCAATTCTATTTATAATTAAAATAAAATTTTATATTCTAACGACGACGCGTATAAATATATACGTTCGAATTCTATTCAAAATAAATTTCTCGTCGTTATTATTTAAAATAATTCATTTTAAATAATCAAAATTCGCTAAAATTGCCAAAATAAAAATTTAAAACGGCTCGCATTTTCCGGGTTGTTACAGTCTCCCCCACTTAAAATTTTTCGTCCCCGAAAAGGAACGAAGCCGAAAGTTGTTTAACTAATCAACTCAACTTTCATAGTTTTCGCTACGGCTTAAGTTCTTCAACTTTTCAGTTTCTAAGAACTTTTCAAATTTCTCAAAAATTTGGCTAACACCCTAAATTTTCGAAAAATTTCGCCATAACCTCCCCTGTACCGGGGACTTCGGGATATTTCAAATAGCCTCCCATGGCCTCACCAATCAATGGTGGAATAAAAAGAAAAAGAAAAAGCCAATCGGCTCAAAAAATCATCATCACCCAAACAAAACAGTAAATTATGATAAACATGTACCTATTTGTCGGGCAAACAATTTTATTCTTCTGCTCTAGCCTCCTTGCTATGACCTGTTCAGTGTAAATACATGTATATGCATGCTAATGCGACCAATTTTCAATATAATTCACTATTTGGTTCAAATTGGCTATATGGTTAAAATTTTAATTAACCAACCAATAATCAAACAACACAATCAGCAATCAATTAATTGATTATCTTTTTAAATTCATAACTTTGATATATAGTCAAAAATCCCATTTTTGATGCCAATTCAGAACAATAATGCATCCTTTCTAGTTTTGGTTCTCACACCAGTCTAATGGAAATATACAGAAATCCCACCTTCGAAACTCGAACATAAATGTTGATGATGAGATCGCTATCATCAATATCCTCTCCGAGCGACTAGAGTGTGATGCTATATCTATCCAATATATTAAAATTTCGAATATACGTTTGCAAGGCGCTTATGCAAATTCTTTATATATTGGATTGTCCAAATCAATTTAGAATAAATATTCAAATACGTATACAACGATTTACATTTTCAAACAAAATTGTTTTCATTTGAAAAATATACTCTTCACACTCATTCTAGGATACTACTGATCCTATCTCTAACGAGTCATTCTCATTGGATATTACTAATCCAATATCCGATGAATTCTTTCATTGGAAATACATTAACTTCCATGGAATTTAAATTGTCACATTAGGTGCGCGTCATTCAGTAAACTATATCATCTTGGGTTTAGAATCGATCAAAACATGTGAAACTTCACTGGATATCAAATCAAACGCCAATGATGAAGTTACTTCGCTTTCTTAATTGTTGCCCTAACATGTCAATAAAAATATGTACACCAATAAGAATCATAGAGTAAAATATATACGCAATATTGATGGAGTTCAAATTCTTTTTTTGCCTAAAACCCCAATTATCATTTGTGTACTCTACAACTGCAATTATATAACTATTTGTAGTTTAATTTTTATATGTAATAATGGCTAACAGTTTATACACGAACGTAACACAGTTTAGGCTTAGGTTAACAATGTAGCTGCAATAAAATTATATTTTTGTATATAAAAAATATCAAGCACATGCGCAAATGCCCATGTATGCATGCATCTTCTATTCATTACCAGAATCTTTTATCATCATTATCTTCTTAGTATATTGCGTTATTCTGAAACTTTTAACCAGCGAGACTGTATGTAAGATTAACTGTTCGACCAAAGAGACTTGAACATATGATTACCTTTAACAATTACAAGTTATAATCAAAGACGATATGCAAGACTTACCCATCTCATGGATATAGGCTTTGCCCCAAACATTGCTAGGTTGCTGGATCCTACTAGCTAGATCCCATTCATAAACTGTAGCTGAGGATGAATTGTTTGAGTGATGCATCCTAGAATTCGATCTGAACAGAATTGGCAACATAAGATTTGATAGAATGGAATACGCGGTTTCAGGCTTAAGGTGTAGCAATTTGAGGATACAGAGATCAGAATGTGAATCGCCATTTGCTTGGCAGTTTCTCTTCCCATGGGAGAGAAAACATATATTCAAGTGTGAAACTTTTTAATTTGGAAATATTTGAAGTCGTTACAAAATAATCATGGCATAAAATGACAAAAACAATCAAAGTAATCATTTCCAGTATTGATAAAGGTAAAACAATGCAAATGACTTTTTTTTGGTCAGCCAGGACTCAAGGTATCAATGATAAATGGTCAAAATAAGCCAAATGCTTGTTAGTCTGTAATGTTGGGATCCCTCCTTAATTGGAGAGTTTCTAGAAAATTCTAAGACGTTTCTAGAGAAATCTAGAATTTTCTAGAATGTTCCGGAGAACTCTAGAGAAGTGTAGAACCCTCTAGAAGCTTGTGGAAGAGTGTAGAACCCTCTAGAAGCTTGTGGAAGAGTGTGGAACCCTCTGGAATATTCTGGAGACGTGTGGAACCTTCTGGAACCTTACGGAAGATTATGGAAGAATAAAGAAGGGAATGGAAGAGTGTAGAGATTCCTAGAGAGTGTGGAGCATTCTAGAGAATCAAACTCTACCGTCGGATGCAAGTAATCACCACCATTCATCATGTAGGATGAGTAGTATAAATAGGAGAAGGAGCCTTCATTACTATCCATCCAAGGATTCAAGAGTCTAAGGGAAGAAGCCACTCCTTAGAGTGAGATCCAAGGATCCAAGAGAGAAGCCACTCCTTAGAGTGAGATCCAAAGAATCCAAGGATCCAAGAATCCAAGAAAGAAATCCACTTCTTAGAGTGAGAAAAATACTTGAGAGTTAGTAAGCCTCTTTGAGAGAAAAGAGAGATAGCTTGGGAAGTCTTTATCCTCAAGCTTGAGTGAACCACTAAGTGTGAGTTACTTTTGTAATCAAATTCTTGTAATCATACTATTCCTTTGTATAGTGGAAGAATCTCCATATTGGAGAATTATAAACTCTTGTGCACTCGTTGCTACTTTTAATCTTAATTGCCTATCTTAACTTCACGAAGCGGGAAAGACCGAGATTTCCCCAACAGTGGTATCAGAGCCAGGTTCATCCGTAGTCTTAATCAAGCTCGTGTAATTTCAAGATGGAGGATAATGACGCTCACTGTTGAGGGGGAGCCTCAAAGCTATAAAGAAGCAATGAGTGATTGTCATAAAGAAGAATGAAGAATAGTCATGCAAGAAGAAATGCAATCCTTGCATGTGAATAACACATATGAACTAGTGGAGCTAATAAAAAGGAGAAGAGCTTTGAAGAATAAGTGGGTGTATAGAATCAAGACCGAAGAGAACTGTTCAAAGCCTCGCTACAAAGCTCGGTTAGTCGCCAAAGGATTGGACAAGAAAAAAGGTACTGATTTTGAAGAGATATTCTCTCCCATGGTAAAGATGTCATCGATCCGAGAAGTCCTCGAGGGAAAGCAAATACATCTTGATAAGGTTCACACAGATGAGAACTGGTCAGACATGATGACCAAGATAGTACCAATAAAGAAGTTTGAAGATTGTTGTCAAGGTGCCGGCATACTACTACCCCCCAATTAAGTCGGGAGGGGGAGATTGTTGGGATCCCTCCTTAATTTGAGAGTTTCTAGAAAATTCTAGACTTTCCTGGAGAAATCTAGAATTTTCCAGAATGTACCAGAGAACTCTAGAGAAGTGTAGAATCCTCTAGAAGCTTGTGGAAGAATGTAGAACCCTCTGGAATATTCTGGAGATGTGTGGAACCTTCCGGAACCTTACGAAAGAGTATGACCGGAGAACTCTAGAGAAGTTTAGAATCCTCTAGAAGCTTGTGGAAGAATGTGGAACCGTCGGGAATATTCTGGAGATGTGTGGAACCTTCCGGAACCCTACGGAAGAGTATGATCGGAGAACTCTAGAGAAGTGTAGAATTCTCTAGAAGCTTGTGGAAGAGTGTAGAACCCTCTGGAATATTTTGGAGATGCGTGGAACCTTACGGAAAAGTAAGGAATGATGCATAAGAGAATGGAAGAGTGTAGAGATTCCTAGAGAGTATGGAGCATTCTAGAGAATCAATCTCCACCCTTGGATGAAAGTAATCTCCACCGTTCATCATGGAGGATGAGTAGTATAAATAGGAGAAGGAGCCTTCATTACTATCCATCCAAGGATCTAAGGATCCAAGGATCTAAGGATCCAAGGAATCAAGAGAGAAGCCACTCTTTAGAGTGAGATCCAAGATCCAAGAGAGAAGCCACTCCTTGGAGTGAGATCCAAGAAAGAAGTCACTCCTTGGAGTGAAATCTAAGAGAGAAGCCACTCCATAGAGTGAGATCCAAGAGAGAAATCCACTTCTTAGAAGTGAGAAAAACTTGAGAGTTAGAGATCCTCTTTGAGTGAAAAGAGAGATAGCTTGGGAAGTCTTTATCCTCAACGTTGAGTAAGCCTCTTTGAGAGAAAAGAGAGATAGCTTGGGAAGTCTTTATCTTCAAGCTTGAGTAAGCCTCTTTGAGACAAAAGAGAGATAGCTTAAGAAGTATTCATCCTTAAGCTTGAGTCGAGTGTGAGTAACTTGTGTAATCATATTCTTGTAATCCTACCATTCTTTTGTATAGTGGAAGAATCTCCATATTGGAGATTATAAACCCTTGTGCTTCCATTACTACTTTTAATCTTAAAGTGCCTATCTTAACTTCACGAAGCGGGAAACACCGAGATTTCCCCAACATGTAACGACAAAAAGTTTGATATTAATACTTTGTATGTGCAATGTCCATTTGCATTGCATTACATTTTTTTTCAGATTTCAACTATTTACAAACTACTTAAAATTAGTCGAATAGTATGCTAACTACTGAAAACAATTATTTGTGGGCCTGATATGCAATGAGCAAAATGCAACCATTTTTTCTTGGTGTGAAACCATCACAATAAAATAGGAGTTTCCACCCCCGGTCCCTAGTTTATGACATTATTACTAGAACTATGGAAACATGTATCTTCATATTTGACAGGGTTTATAATAAATTATCTTATGGTAAAATCATAATTAACATCATTCAAATCTCATTAAGTTTGATCAAAATTTGAACTTCTGTAATTGGGTTAACAGAGAATTTTTTGAACCTGATAAGTTTAGAAAACATAATTTGAATTCAAAATGAAAAGGTAAACTTAAATTTAGGTGATCTTGTCAGGGTTCTCTACTTCCGTTTACGTTAACGCAATTTTTTAGATTAACATTAAAAGTTCCCAGCCCTAATAAATTGAAGGAAAACTTTTTTGAGAAGGAACAAAAAAGGGAAACCTGAAGTAAACAGCATCTTCGTCAAAGCAAATCTCATCAATGTGCTGCTAATAGGATCGTTGTTAGTGTTGTTATAATTAGGGTTACAACAGAAAACTATTTTATCGCCAGCCCTAATAAATTGAAGGAAAACTTTTTTTGAGAAAGAACAAAAAAGGGAAACCTGAAGTAAACAACATCTTCGTCAAAGCAATCTCAGCAATATGATGCTAACAGGATCATTGTTAGTGTTGTTATGATTATGGTTACAACAAAAAACTATTTTATCGCTTTTGCATATTAAGCCTAATTCAGGTAGATAGGAGATTTGAGTCGTGGAAGAATCCCAATGATTTCAAAGCGACGGAAGTAGAAAGTTCAACTATTTCATGGATGAAAAGGAGATTTATTTTAGGAAGAGTTGATTTAGAGAGATGTGAAGAACCGTCGAAAAAAGTTTTTATTTTCCGAAAGAAAAGGGGAAGTTGCCGAAAACTATTTCATCATCATCACCACCACCATCTACAAAATAAGACTTAAAACATAAATTGACAATCCACTAAGATCCAAGCAATATCACCAAGCATCATGTACTTCTATCTGAAATTACCTTAATTGAAATTTGTTTCCAGAATAATAATAAATACTGAGCATTTCAAATTTATCTAAAGATAATATATGCGTGTGTGTACTGCTTATATTCAGTTTTTGAACAGCAGGGGATACAAAAGCGCCAATTCATCGTAACTATAAATAATAGGTAGATTAATATTTTCATATAATCCGTACCTTTTCAGCAACATCAGAATTAAGTCAGTCTACTAAGTACATTCCCCTGTCTAAACTACCATAACATATCCCATGGTCAGCCTGAGAATGTAGCAATAAGGAGAATGTTACCTTTACATACCATTCACATAATTTCAGTTGAAGAAGTATATAATAATAGAATCATTAGATAAAGTGATATTTAAGTATAATGACATAGATAATAGCAGTATAAGAAATCAGAGATATCTTGTCCAGAATTTTTTTATGTTAATAGTATGGTTGTATGAAGACATAAATAGTGTGGGATACAACATATTCATGCCTTACATATCTTCATCCATTTCATTTTACAATGGTATGTGTAATATTAATGCTCTTGTACTAATTACCTATATTTTATTTACAATAAAACCATTTTATTTAGAATTAATACTGATACCGATTAATCCTCATACCGATATATGTGCATGCTTTAGAAAATAATAGTGAAACATATTGAATAAGATAGTGCACAATGTGGATGATTGCTCTGCCCTATGCAAGCGATGTAGTAAATATTTCAGTTTGAAGAGTTACACCTCCAAATCCTCATAACAGTATAGTATACAGAAGCTGATAGTCACTGAAATATGTTAACTTTATCGGGATTACAACAAAAAAATGTATATCAGTAATGAAAAATGACTACTTCCAAAAGCCAAGAAGCAATATGTTTATTATGGTGTAACCTGTTACCTTGTCTGTATGTATATACAATTATTAGAGTGATTCAAAATACAAAATTGAAGGATAAGTGTGTGTAAAAAATAAACAGGAAAATATAATCGGTGTAGCGTGAGAGGTAAGATATAGCCCAGATTTGTGTACGTAAAAACATACATGAAAAATAATAATTAAGTTGGAAAATTAGTGCAACGACATACCACTTATAGACAATCTTCTTTTGTTTTTAGCAATCGCTAAGCATATATAAACCACCTCAGATGTAGTCATTTGAGTCATCCTTCCATCTTGACCCTTTTCATTGGCAGTCAGTCATAGAAAATAGGATCAGAATTTGTTGTCAATGCTAGAAAGAAAGAACAGGTAGTAAAAAAATCCACTTGAGGTTCAATAATAATGAAATTTCATAACACTGACTTCCATCGATTTCTAACCTATTTTCCATAGTTAAATCATGCCTTAGTTATAAGAAAAAAATCTGAAAGTTACCTTGAAAAATCTGGTGTTGTGCATCCTTCGCCTCTAATATCAGTCTTTTGGGCTGCAAAGCACATTAAACAAAGACACATTTATAAAAGATGGTTATCCAAACTCTTCTTCGGCTATGGTTGAAGAATGGATAATGTTATGTAGTCTTAATACAAACAATAAGGACAAATACAAATTATGATGTAATGATTATGGTTACTTTTGTTAAAGCAATGAAGAAAATCAAGGTGATTATAAATTTGAATCAAATCGCAAAGATTCGTAACCAACAACAACAACAAATTATGTGCACCATTGTTTAGTACTATCACGTTCGTTACATTGTACATAAATAGATGGTAAAAAAATAAAATAAATGCCGTGATAATAAGCTTGTCGAGAGAATATAATAAGTACAATATTAATCAAAGGCTTCAGTCATTTCATTAGAAAAGGATATAATTGAGTCCATGGAAAAACATACAGACATAACATGGCGAAATAAAATAAATAATTTTGAATTTTCCAGGAACTTCAATTGTAAAAAAAATCTTTTTCCTATGCTGGATCAAACTTGGCATGCACCATACCTTTTATTGGTTATAGATTTCTCAATTTCTGATCAATCATGATTCATGACCATGGCGTGAACACAATTTTAAGGAACGTAACTCATGAACATCAATAGTAATGTGAGATGGTCAGTAAAAGAATCGTATGGTTAGTTAATGGAGTATTTTCCATAATGCGAAAGATGGATCAAATAAAATTTGACCAAAAGATGGATTAAAAACAGTAATAACCAATGGTGATAATTTCTATGGAAAAAATAAGAATATTTGGAGGTCACCAAGGGACATGCTTATATATTTGTAGAAGTCCTATTCATCCTCCATTTCTACTTTTGTATTACGTAAATTATATCAGTTCATTACTACTCTTTGTTCTTGAATAAAATCACGAATTATATAGAGTAGAATCTATGAATTGAACACGTTGATTGTCTATAAAACCACTATTCTTCTACTATCTAATTTATAAATGGGGGTATGTACTCGGTTTAGGTCTCTAAAAAGTTAAGCTTACTATTTTGGTTTGCTAATATATTATACCGTGAAGGGGTGTGCACATTTTTTTTTTACTATATGGCTTAAGCATAATGTAGCGATCTGCATAAGTAGGTGAATGGATTCAAACATATAGGAAGTATGCAAATATTTTATTATCCAATCTGGTTATGCATAATTCACCGAGCTACATCCAAATAATATACGGATGGAATAAGCTGGAAACTCTAATGAGAAACAACCACAAATTGAACCCAAAATACACGACTCAACAAATTTTAATCTTTTATATTGGAAAGAGAAAAGCAACCTGTTAAAAATATGTTAATTTAGGATTACATCCAACATGTTTAGCTAATACATGTAAGAATAAAAATGATATATACAGATGATTCATACCTCACGAAATTTTCATAGTATAGTAGAAGAATATGGCAAATCGGTAATAAAAGAAGGGAGAGGATAAAAGCTAAATCTTAAACCATAAAGCGGTGTGCATACCATGTAAAATGTAAACAACACTAGTAGGTGGAAGTTGATGTAAAAAAGTGAAAAAAAATAGTCTACGTGAATTCCATTCATTGGCGCAGTCTTAAGTAACAGGTAGAATCCTCTATGTTGAATCAACTGCTTGGAGCGAATACCATCATGTTTTCCATTCTTTATTATCAGTAGACCTTAAAATAAAAAAGATCAGATTAAAAATTCCCAGCAATGAAAAAATTCAGAGTCAAAGTTGAGTATCTTATTCATTCTTCAGAAGCGAGCAGTGAAATCTTTATAAGTCACAACAAATTCGCCAAAGCTTTTGAACAAAAACTTGGTTGAGTGCCACTTTTATCCTGTAACTATGTAAAGATTACTTCTCTTTTCCTTCAGATTGCCATTGTCAACCACAACGTACCTAATATTATGTTGCTCATTTCCAGTAAACGAATTGATTATTCCTTTTATTTTTATTTCGACCCAAATTTTTAATAAAGCACGTTTACCGTAGCAAAATTTGACAATCGTACTATAATAGATTCCTTAAAATATTACAATGTAGTGGACTTTACATATATCATATATTTTATTAATGCTGAAACTAATATAAATACAATATCAACATTCATACAAATATATATCAGTAATGTTATATGTAGTCTTCACACATTGAAATGAATACTTTAAAAGAACAAACTTAACCTTTTGAATACTCGAACTTTGGTTTTGTAAATGCTTTCAATATTGAAATTTCCTAAAAGATAAAACAAAAGCCTATAGATATGTTCATAGCTCTTAATACTTGTAAATACATTATCCTCATAACCACTAAATTAAAAATACTAGAAATTGAGGTTTACTTCTTTCACAACTCACAGTAAACATTATAAGGCCTCTAGAGGAAAAAGGTCAGTTTCAAGTGATCATTGATTTCTATGACATAGCTAGGCCATCTTCTTTCTAATGCTGACGAATACCTATACTATTCTATAATAACATTTTATATTGTAATATGCACTCACCTACAAAATCGGGAGGGTACTTGATGGAATCAGGATGAGCAAGTGCGGAAAAGAGATTGGAAAAGAGTAATGGAGAAAGGCAGAGAATGACCAAGCTTCCCCCGAATAACAGCTGTGGCATTGATGACAACATGCAAAAGTTACATATAAGGTTGACTACTTTATGTGTGAAAGACATATTTTAAATATGGTGCTTTTTTCAAACTGTTCTGTATGACTGAAGCTTTAAGTTAAAAATTGGAAAAAGATGACCATTTGTAGATCGAAGGGCATTAAGTTACGGGATTCCTACAAGTAATTTTATAGTTTGCTCGAACTTCTTTCCACTTGGTTATTAAATAGTAAAGACTGAGGCTCCTTTGTAGCTAAAGAAGATGATGATAAAGGTCAAGGAATCTAAAAGGAGTCCTTGAGATTGGTATATTGGTGTTTAGAAACTATTGTCAAATTTCTACATTATTGTCCTTTTGTTATTATTTTAATGGAGACATCACTTAACTTTGTAAAATTGCATGTAATTTAAATTATGCATAGATTATACAACAGAATAATAGCTTTAAAGCATTACACAATGATTAGATTGCAACATTGTTTCATACTGTCATTTGATCTTGGTTTATGTTTACGATATTTGACGTTGTCCAAGATATATTTTTTTGTAAAGAAACCTGAATGGGAAATAAATAATGAAAGAGAAACTGAAGTGAAGGTTAAACACCATAATAAGGAGACAAAGATGGTAAATGGTACTCTATTGAACTTTGATATCAATGACACGCAGTACTTATTTATTTCGATCGGTTCAAACTTAACCAAGGAAAAAATGCCTCTTGTACTGAGGATAACCTTTATTTTGTAGTCCCCAGTCCTTCCTTGTCAATTGTTGTTGTTACTGCTAGGCCTGGCCAATATTATCCCATTACATAGGAATGGCTCCCGGATTAAGAGCACTAGGCATACCTCGTGCAACGTACGACAACATACTCATGTTAAAGGATGATGTTAATTGTTCATTCAAAACCAGTGTTCGCATAAACTGATCAATTGGAGGTAACTGACTATTTTTTGTATAGTCATTAAAAATAGACATGCTCCCATCAATATTCATATAGACATGCTGCAAGCTTATGTAGGAATTTGGCAGTGTGTCGTTTCATGGATGTAACAAATTGTTTGTACAATAACTACAAATCATATTGTATATTAATTAAATTGTTTTATACAGCAAAAAAAGGCAAAATAAACTCAGGGTTCACATCATGAAACCCTAATATTTGATATCGCCAATAGTATTCAAAAAAATTAGTTGAATTTTTATCATATACTGCCAGCATAGTATATAAATGGACACAATAATATTTTCAACAAAATGATTGCATCATTTATGCATGTAACAAACAATACAGCAAAACCGCAAGATTAATTTTGGTCAAGATTTAATATATAATTTTTTTTGCTTTTCGCAAATGAGTTGTAACTAATTAATATAAATATTAATGGAAATACATTAACTTCCATGGAATTTGAATTGTCACTTATATTGTCACATTAGGTGTGCGTCATTCAGTAAACTATATCATCTTGGGTTTAGAATCGATAAAAACATGTGAAACTTCACCAGATATCAAATCAAAAGCCAATGATGAAGTTATTTCGCTTTCTTAATTGTTGCCCTATCATGTCAATAAAAATATGTACACCAATACGAATCATAGATTAAAATATATACGCAATATTGATGGAGTTCAATTTCTTTTTTTGCCTAAAACCCTAATTATCATTTCATTTGTGTACCCTCCAACTGCAATTATAAAAAATATTTGTAGTTTAATTTTTGTATGTAACAATGGCTAACAGTTTATACACTAACGCAACACAGTTTAGGCTTAGGTTAACAATCTAGCTGCAATAAAATTATATTTTTGTATATAAAAAATATCAAGCACATGCGCAAACGCCCCTATATGCATGCATCTTCTATTCAATACCAAAATCTTTTATCATCATTATCTTCTTAGTATATTGCGTTATTCTGAAACTTTTAACCAGCGAGACTGTATGTAAGATTAACAGTTCGACCAAAGAGACTTGAACATATGATTCCCTTTAACAATTACAAGTTATAATCAAAGACGATTTGCAAGACTTACCCATCTAATGGATATAGGCCAAACATGCCTAGGTTATGGATTCTACTTGCTAGATCCCATTCATAAACTGTAGCCGAGGATGAATTGTTTGAGTGATGCATCCTAGAATTCGATCTGAACAAAATTGGCAACATAAGATTTGATAGAATGGAATACGCGGTTTCAAGCTTAAGGTGTAGCAATTTAAGGATACAGAGATCAGAACGTGAATCGCCATTTGCTTGGCAGTTTCTCTCCCCATGGGAGAGAAAACGTATATTCAAGTGTAAAACTTTTTAATTTGGAAATATTTGAAGTCGTTACAAAATAATCATGGAATAAGATGACAAAAACAATCAAAGTAATCATTTCCAGTATTGATAAAGGTTAAACAACGCAAATGACTTTTTTTTGGTCAGCCAGGACTCAAGGTATCAATGATAAATTGTCAAAATAAGCCAAATGCTTGTTAGTCTGTAACGACAAAAAGTTTGATATTAATAATTTGTATGTGCAATGTCTAGTTGCATTGCATTACATTTTTTTTTAGATTTCAAATATTTACAAACTACTTAAAATTAGTTGAATAGTATGCTAGCTACTGAAAACAATTATTTGCGGGCCTGGAATGCCATAAACAAAATGCAACCAATTTTTCCTAGTGTGAAACCATCACAGTAAAATGGGAGTTTCCACCCCCGGTCCCTAGTTTATGACATTATTACTTGAACTACGAAAACATGTATCTTTAGATTTGACAGGGTTTATAATAAATTATCTTATGGTAATATCATAATTAACATCATCCAAATCCGAGTAAGTTTGATCAAATTTTGAACTTCTGTAATTGGGTTAACTGAGAATTTTTTGAACCTGATAAGTTTAGAAAACATAATTTGAATTCAAAATGAAAAGGTAAACTTAAATTAAGGTGATCTTGTCTGGGTTCTCTACTTCCGTTTATGTTAACGCAATTTTTTAGATTAACATTAAAAGTTCCCAGCCCTATTAAATTGATGGAAAACTTTTTTTGAGAAGGAACAAAAAAGGGAAACCTGAAGTAAACAGCATCTTCGTCAAAGCAATATCAGCAATGTGATGCTATCAGGATCATTGTTAGTGTTGTTATAATTAGGGTTACAACAGAAAACTATTTTATTGCCAACCCTAATAAATTGAAGGAAAACTTTTTTCGAGAAAGAACAAAAAAGGGAAACCTGAAGTAAACAACATCTTCGTCAAAGCAATCTCAGCAATGTGATGCTAATAGGATCGTTGTTAGTGTTGTTATGATTAGGGTTACAACAGAAAACTATTTTATCGCTTTTGCTAATTAAGCCTAATTCAGGTAGATAGGAGATTTGAGTTGTGGAAGAATCCGAATGATTTCAAAGCGACGGAAGTAGAAAGTTCAACTGGTTCATTGATGAAAAAGAGATTTATTTTAGGTAGAGTAGATTTAGAGAGATGCGAAGAACCGTCGAAAAAAGTTTTTATTTTCCAAAAAAAGGGGAAGTTGCCGAAAACTATTTCATCATCATCACCAACACCAACTACAAAATAAGACTTAAAACATAAATTGACAATCCACTAAATTTTATCAGACTATTACAAAATCAAAATTTGTTTAATCCATATTTTGACAATCCACAAATATCCAAGCAATATCACCAAGTACCATGTACTTTATCTGAAATTACCTTAATTGAAATTTGTTTCCAGAATAATAATAAAATACTGAGCATTTCAAATTTAGCAAAAGATAATATATGCGTGTGTGTAGTGTACTGCTTATATTCAGTTTTTGCACAGCAGGGGATACAAAAGCACCAATTCATCGTAACGATAAATAATAGGCAGATTAATATTTTCATTTAATCCATACAATTTCAGCAACATCAGAATTAAGTCAGTCTACTGAGTACATTCCCCTGTCTAAACTACCATAACATATCCCATGGTCAGCCTGAGAATGTAGCAATAAGGAGAAGGTTACCTTTATATACCATTCACATGATTTCAGTTGAAGAAATATATAACAATAGAATCATTAGATAAAGTGAGATTTAAGTATAATGACATGGATAATAGCAGTATAAGAAATCAGAGATATCTTGTCCAGAATTTTTTTAAGTTAATAGTATGGTTGTATGAAGACATAAATAGTGTGGGATACAACATATTCATGCCTTACATATCTTCATCCATTTCTTTTTACAACAGTATGTGTAATATTAATGCTCTTGTACCAATTACCTTTATTTTATTTACAGTAAAACCATTTTATTTAGAATTAATACTGATACTGATTAATCCTCATACTGATATATGTGCATGCCTTAGAAAATAAT
This sequence comes from Allium sativum, assembly GCA_030737875.1. Lineage (NCBI taxonomy): Eukaryota > Viridiplantae > Streptophyta > Magnoliopsida > Asparagales > Amaryllidaceae > Allium > Allium sativum. Next base: position 233,121,536 of record CM060922.1, read on the forward strand.
AGTGAAACATATTGAATAAGATAGTGCACAATGTGGATGATTGCTCTGCCCTATGCAAGCGATGTAGTAAATATTTCAGTTTGAAGAGTTACACCTCCAAATCCTCATAATAGTACTGTATACAGATGTTGATAGTCACTGAAATATGTTAACCTTATCGTGATTGCAACAAAAAAATGTATATCAATAATGAAAAATGACTAGTTTCAAAAGCCAAGAAGCAATATGTTTATTATGGTGTAACCTGTTACCTTGTCTGTATGTATATACAATTTCTAGAGTAATTCAGAATACAAAATTGAAGGATAAGTGTGTGTAAAAAATAAACAGGAAAATAGAATTGGTGTAGCATGAGAGGTAAGATATAGCCCAGATTGGTGTATGTAAAAACATACATGAAAAATAATAATTAAGTGGGAAAATTAGTGCAACGACATACCACTTATAGACGGTCTGCTTTTGTGTTTAACAATCGCTAAGCATAAATAAACCACCTCAGATGTAACGACCAGGGAATTTTCGGCCCCGAAAGTCGACATAATTACCTTTACCATAACTCATGCCGACCATCCAAAAACCAAAAAACACCGGAACTTTATTAGAAAGAAATCAGTGGGTGAGATAAGAAAGAAAGCAATATTAGAATAGAAGAAGATGAAGAAAACACAACACAGAATATCACATCGCAGCGGAACAAAATATAAGACAAAAATGAATCTTTACTGAGAGCTTTTGAAAATACTTACAATTTCAGAGTACATCCACATCTCTGGACAGTTATAATCATCCTGTCCCATATACGACACACACTACGGAATAGTAGCTATATATATATATATATAATCATACGTCTGAATTCCTCCATCTCGTCTCTTCACAATATTTGAGAACCGGGACCTGAGCAACCCGGGCTAGCCCGAGCATTTACAAAACACCGGGTCAGTCTAGTGAACCAAAGTGAGATAAACTCGCACAGTATTAAGGGTAAATCATCCAACTTGATTTTAAAGTTAAAATCCTTTCGAAAGAAAAGGATAATCGTAAGACCAAATCCACACATAAACACGGACGATTTTCACCTTACGATAACCCAAACAGTTTTCGAAATCAATATCTTTTCTGATATTATAATAGTGCCTAAATGCAAGTAAATAACAATCTAGTAGAACGCTTGCATCTCACGCTCTACGTGTATAGTATACAATCAAAAACCGCGGGCGCTTATTGGAAATTGGATTCCAACTATGACAAGGTATGGGACCACCTGTCCATAGTGTATCTCTAGAGGCGAATACACTGGGTTCAACAAGAACGTCTTGCAACCCAGCCCTCACATAACCGACCACTCATTTCGCTTGAGTGTATCGAATGTATATCACCAACGGTTGGGCTCAAACCACCGTTTCCCGAAAATGGACAAAATCGAAATAGATTAAAGAATGAAATGGATTTTCTCTAGATAGGTGATTATACACCCTAATGGGAGCGACCCACATAGCCATGCTGCCTGCCCGATTTTTGTCATTTCCTGGTTGATGAGGCTTGAGGCTACGCTTTATCCGCCTACCATATACTCTTCGAATACCTTATCGTCAGATCCATCAACAATCACTAATTGACGTCCTCAACAATACATTACATGTTAGCTAAAAGAAGTTTCCTTCTTCGCCTTCACTCTTGGTATGGTTGAAGAAATCAATGCACGTGACCTTTCTGGAAATACTCTGTCAGACATTCACCCATACAAGTCACCCAGGAATAGGGTGAGCCGATGGTACCCTCCTACTGCATTCTAGGAATCACCCTGAGAATCAGTAGCGAGAAGTCCTTGCGAATCCGTAGATTTCAACCACGACAGAATCACAGTTTATCTCTGCTAGCAATCAGAGATTTTAAGCAATCCTTCCGCTTATGAAGATCAACGATCTTCAATAGCATCACATTGAATCAGCATCTTTACGTATTCATATTTGCTGGGCGGAATGGTTTTCGAATGTATATTCGATCACGGTCTTTCCGTACCAACCATCGTATGGGCCAAATTTGATAGTCGGTTATTTAACTATCAAATAAAACAATCATTCATCCATATTAAAATGTATGCACTGATTTACTACTCAGTATCATTTAGCCTCTTTGACAAACCACCTGTTAATTACATTTTTTAAATTTTCCAACATTTTAAACATCGCTTGTACTTCTTATTATAAAATAAGAACATTCACCAAACTTATTTATTCAACTCATAAACTTTTCGAAAACAAATTATAATATCATCTACGGGAATCATAACTTATGTTTCCCTCAACTCTCTCGCTTATAAACTGATATCGTTCTTGGATAATCCTGTAGTCGTTCAAGTTGGGGTATTTTATTTACCTCTCAGACCTTGACCAACAACATTCATATTTTCAGAACAAATAGAAGTTTATTAACAACACGTACCTTTGAAAATCTGATTTAAATCTCAACAAAGCTTCGATTCTATTAGAAATAGAATCCTTATGAAAATTCCTTAATATCTCTTTATTATAATGTTACAAGTTATTTCAACAATTCAAATTCATTTGTTTAAAACCACATAAACCAATCTTTTATAAATCTCATATTAATACCTTATACATTTGTTATATTGATATACTTTTCAAATTCTTATATTGACCGAAACAATGTAACTTATCATCTGTAACAACATTACAGATTTCATTTCAAAGCCATTTTACTTCCACCTATCACATTCTCTTTAAATAATACTCGACTACTTATTTGTTATCTAAAATCATATGGTAATCCTTTAAAACTTATGTCTAAAATAGTTCATCCCATTTGTAACCAATGTTACAAAACACATTTACAAACCACCCACATTATTTACTAACTCGAATTCATTTCCAAAACATTAAATTTCTATTTACAAAATCTTTTGTAAATTAATTACGATAACTTACCACTCACTTTCACTTTCACATTGTTAACTGCATTTAAAAATCCAGTTTCCAATTCATTATCGATAACTAACACTCGTTGTCGTTATTCAAATGTTTAACTTCATTTACTACTCATATCTTTAGTTAATATTCCGAACTTCAGAATATTGCATTCCGAACCTCGGAATATCTCACTTCACTTATTGGACTAAATCTCATTTATAAATTTCATTTATAAATAAATAGTCATAATTTCAACTTTGATTTCATTTAAAATATGAAAACCTCATTTCCAAATCACCACTCATTTCCAATCCATTGATTTGTTAATCTCATTCACGAAATGTCATTTAGTCACATTTCATAAAATTTGAAACACCGTTTACTTAAAACGATCATTTATTACCAAATATTTCTCTTTGAACCCTTTTACACGTTCTCGTATATTCACGATCCAGTGATTCTATTTTGAACTACACTTAAATTTCCCTTCCGATCGATAAGGCTTTTACAAAATCATTTCATCATTTAAATAGCCAATTCGATAAATTTATATCGTTTAAACATTTATTTGATAATCTCTTACATTTCTGTTAGTTATAAATATGTAAATTTAGCTCCGACTATTATCTTTGTCATAAGAGTCGCATTTAAAAATCATATAAAAATATATTTGAAACTGCTCGAAATCCATTTAATATCGATTTCGAAAATCATTTCTTTTCATCGACGGTACTAAAGAGGCAAATGGCTACTATAATACCAAACCGTGAAATATAAACCAATTTCACATTCAATAACAAACAATATAATCACATTGATAAGCGTTATCAATATTAGTGAGGACTGTTATTCCCTACAAACAATGGGTTAACACAGTTCTATTCAATCAATTCATGATGGCCAATCAAAACTTGTTTTTCATCTAAATAGATGACATGAACAGTTTAATACTAACTGTAACAGCCAATAATGGGCTAATAACAACAATTCAATCATACAATCATTTATTTATAACGTTTATATTGTTATAAACGTAACCACTGAGGTAAGTTACCTCAATTGGCTTCAATCGTTATAAATAACGATTTGATTTAGTTAAATTAAACGAACGTTTAATTTAATTGTTTCAGCAAATATATGAGCATAAAATCAACAACAAATAAACAAACAAACAACCATAACACGCAATTATAAAACCCAACTTATATGAAAATATAAATGGGAAGAGCTGAGTGAGTTTAACTCACCTTGGGTTTCCATTCGTCGTTAAACCGATTAGTTTTAATTAAATTAAACATGTGTTTAATTTAATTAAAGCTCCAGTCGCTGTCAACTGCGTCCAAACCAACTCCATCGTGTAGTGCTTTCCGACCTGGTTCCAACGCCTTTTGTTTTCATTGCGTTCTGCACACATATAACCAGATATACCATTTACAATAATTTTACCATAATTAAACTTAAAACTTTATTATTATAACCATCTACATTAACTATCCTTTATTAACTATTAAACAAACCGTCAACAACATGTTTCACTAATATAGCTAAAGGGTTTACTTATGTGGGGATTAAGCAAGTTGGAATGATGAGTAGACACGATAACTCTAGGTTCGAATTTTTAGTTACGTAAAAGAAAATAGTTGGCTCACCTTTTGTTCACGCTCACCACCATGCGCTCAGCCTTTATATCTAGCATCCCCACGTACCCATCCCTTCTCCTTACTGTAACATTTAGTTTCCTTCCCTTTTTTTTATGCCCACTTTCGCAGGCCCAAACCAATGTTCTTTCCCAGCCCGCTCCCCCTTCTGCTCCTTCTTCTTCTATTCACGTTCAGCTCCCCTTCTCACTCTTTATTCTTTTCATTTTTCTAAAACTCTCTCTTCTTTTTTATCTTACTTTGTCTCCATGGTTTTTTTTGTAGCTGTGAAAATAGGGGTTAGGCGTGGTACTAGTTTTAAATTGACTATGACCTTCCCATGTGGGAAAGGCATGGATTCTTTTATTTAGGCATCTAGAGGCACGTTTGTTTGCACGTATGTAGCTTAGAGGTGGAGTTTGGGTAGTTGTAATGGAGAGGATTTCAAAAAAAAACTTGGGGTGAAGGTATTAGGATGGATTGAGATGCACAGAACCGACTACAGGCAAGCAAAAGAATAAGCAAAGGTAAAAGAGTTGTGATGGTTTTATTAATATACTAATGTGCGCAACTTCGTTGTGAGAAATTACCACTATAGATGATTTTCCTTTTCTGATAAAAAGGTTTATCTAAGTGAAAAAATATATTCTGGACCCAACGGGACAAGTTTCGTCGAAATCCGAGGCCGTCTGAAAAAATTTCCTATATAAAACCGGAAATCAACACGCATTTCAGTTTTTCACGATCACTAGATGTAACGACCCAGAAAATCTGAACCAATTTAAAATTTTTAAATCGGCTGAAATAATGGATTTTAAATATTTAAAATAAATATTTTAAATAATGGCAATGAAAAGTGAGTTTGAATCGACAATTGAAAACGAATATAATTAATTATAATTATAAACAAGGCCTGAAAAGGCGCTGCAGTTTCAAAAATTGAATTCAAACTTTGTCGGACTGTACCGGGTGCAAAACAAAACGGATTTTAGCAAAACCAAAAATATCTAAATCTGTTAGTGAATACCTTTCTAACGAATCAGAAAAATCGAATTTTCATAACGGAAAGCAAAAGTTATGGCCAAATGAAATTTCAGAAAGGTCGCTATGGAATTCATATAGCCCGAGAAATTGGCCATTTTGCATACGACCTCGGAATTCGACGAAACCACTTTTGTTGGATCTGGGTGTGAAGTTATCGCTAGGTTTCAAATTTCATAATTTTTGAAGATAGTATGTGAGCGTGGCAAAGGAAAATGTGTTTTGGTCAATTATAGTTAAATTGGATCAGAAATGGGTCTTTTTGCAAACGGTCTCAGAATTCGACGAAACTAGTTTTGTTGGGACCGTATCGTCAAAACATAGCTAGATTTAATTTTCTGGAATTTTTTCGAATCAGTTTGTGGCCTTGGTAAATTGAAATGTACGTTCAAATTAAATATTGAATGTTATATATTTTAATTTGAAGGAAAACTGGCTGAAACAGTCGAATGGGCCTACGAAACATATTCCATTGTGTTCGAAATGGGGGTAAAACGCTAGGGACGATAGTCGTTGGGTTTAGATTGGTGGTCGCGTCAGAAAACCCCTTATAAAACCCATCGGCCGATCAAAATTTTTATACAAAAAAAAAAAGAAAATCCTTTAATTTTCTCTCTCCCCGATATCGATTCACGGCGGAAAACCGCTCGTGCCTTCTCTCCTCCGTTCCTTCTCCTACAAGCAAAATTACGCCTTCCTCCTGTTGAAGATTTTGAAGAGCACGAGAAGATCTTCAAATCCATATATAGTTTGGATTTTTTCATTGTGTGGATTGGAAGAACCGACGTCAAGAAGTTCAACACTTCGAACCGCCGCCGCATCCTCCTCCATGCGTCGAAGTGGGCCCTACCTACCTCCGCCTAAGCGCTGTTCCGAGCACTACAAGGTGGTGTACTCCGATCGTCTCCAAGTTGCACGGATCGAAAGAAAAATTAAAACCTAGTTTTGAAGAAATCAAGCAGGTATCGGCTGATTTTATTTAATTTGATTTTAACATTTTTAAACCGTCGCAAACTTTGAAAAATCATATCTTTTTCGTTCGTTAACGGAATTCAATGAAACAGGAAACATCGTGACCATGTGGACGCCTTCTACATTTTAGAAGAGACCGCATATTTTTCTGAGCCTACTGCTATTTTTGGTGGAGTGGAACCCAATGTGAGATTTCTAATTTATAAACGATATGGAAAACGACGATGTATAAATTATGTAGTCGATGTATGAGTTATATAAGCGTTGTATAAGTCGTACGTTCGATGTATAAGTTGTATATGCATCGTAAAAATTATATATGTGTTGTGATTGGTGTGAAAATTGATTGGTAGCGAATGGTTGTTTGGGATTGTTTGTGGTTGATATTGATTGATTGTGGTTGAAAAATACCCATTTGCGGTTGAGAAATATTTGGTTGAAACCACATAGGATTAGTTTGTGGAAATGAAATAAATATATACATGCCGCCTGCGTGCGAACTAGATGCATGATTCCCATTGTCAAAAACCGCGAGGTTTTAAGGTAGAGCGAGGAGCCATACTAGGGACGGTACCGGTTTTAACTACCCTGCCGTTATTCTACCGAAATTTTGAATAATATTCATGTGTTTGAATTATTTTCATTTGCTGAAACTATATTTATTCGTTGAATAGAAAACCTTCATGTGTTGAATCGATATTCATTCGTTGATTAGAAATTCATGTGTTGAATGGTCTTCGTGTTTTAAATATAAAAATCACATTTTTATCTATGTATAGAAACTATAGAAAACCTTCATGTGTTGAATCGATATTCATTCGTTGAATAGAATATTCATGTGTTGAATGGTATTCATATTTTGAAATAAATTGTTTTATAATAAAAATCCTATTTTTATCACCTATATAAAAAATATAAAGAAATAGTGTTTTGAAATGAATTGTTTTACAATAAAAATCACATTTTTATTATATACATGAATTGTTGAAATGTGAAGTGTTAAAAATAACAACTCGTTCAAATAAATATGCATGAGTTGAAATATTCATTAATTAGCTAATGATAGAATTTTTGCCTATGCATGCAACATTAGAATGAATGGTGTTTTTAAACCAAATGGAATCAAATATGAAGTTGAATGGAGAATGATAAATGATAAGAACTGTATATATGTACATGCATATTTATTGAACAGGTTATAGCAAAAGGGGCTAGAGAAGAGGAATAAAATTTTATGCCCGACAAATAGGTACACATTTACTGTTTTGTTTGGGTGATGATTTTATGAGCCTGTTGGCTAGCCGCTTGGCTTTTTCTTTTTCTTTTTGACATGAGACGCCCGTGTGGCTACTTGGGAATTTTCCTAGCCCCTCCCGTACAAAGGAGGTTATGGCGAAATTTTTCGAAATTTAAAGGCGTTAGTGAAATATTTGAAGTGAAAACGATATTGAAATTGTTGAATGAACTATATTTATATAATTATATAAATATAAATAAAATTAATACGAAACGTGGCCTTGCAGTTCGTGTTTTGAAACCGTGATTTCAAACAACTAGTGCGGGGAATCCGACCATTGGATTTTCCCGAAACCGCAACCGTTGCGTTCGCCTTGGAAATATCTTTCCAACGGCACCAACTTTGTAAAAATCCAACGGTTGGATTGTCTGGAATGTTTAATACAAATCTGAAGAAAAACAGCGCCAGAAACGATTATATATATATATATATAATTATATTTAATTGAATAACGACGCTGCAGTTCGTATTTTGAAATCGAAAGTTCAAACGATTGTACCGGGAGATCCGACCGTCGGATTTTCCCGAAACTGGAACCGTTAGATTCGTTTTGAAAAGATCTTTCTAATGGTGTAAATTGTGTGAAGATCCAATGGTTAGATTTTCAGATATGTGTAAATCAAATCTGAAGAAAAACAGCGCCACGGCCGCGTTATGGCCCGAAGCGTCGTTTTGAATAAATTGGCTATTTTAAAATAAATAAAAATAGCAATAAATCGTTTTAAAATATCATAAACAATATGGAATGGAAATAAACTGAATTTGCTTGATTTATGTGGTATTTGATGGTTGAATGTGTTTGGTGTGAAAATTACATTAAAGAACAAAATTGGTGTTGTCGAATGATTTAACCATTGAAATAAATTGATTTGAAATTCTAAATATACGTGAATTATTTGAAAAGGCCGAGTTAATTCTCATTTCAAATAACTGACCGACGATTGAAATTCGAAGATGAAGACGATGGACGAAGACCGGAGATCTTCAGCTCGTTTCGATGGTAACCGAGGTCCTGATTGGGAGGCATCCCGAAATACGGATAATGAGTGGTGATCGTCCAGACGTACGTGGTGATCGATGGGTTTGCGAGGTATTTAGTGCCTCCGGTTTTGTTCAGACCCAGAACGGACTTGTAAATGGACGGTGTGTCTGACATTGGATTTTATTCTATGTTGATTGATCTCTATCAAATATACATCTGTTTGGCGGCGGAGGATTTATTCTTTTGCTTAACGCCCTTCTCTGAAACGCACGAGCTCAGAGGTTGTATATCGATGGACATCAGTCGCATGGCATGAATTGCCTGTGTGGCATGCCAAGATGCAGTGATCAGGGCTTCTGTTGAAAAGCAAAGTCTTGTGGTGATGATCAAAGCGTCGCCTGTGTGGCTTAGCTTTGTGTATAACGTGAATTCGCGAGCCTCACACCCCGGTATGAACCAGAAATGGGAGAAGGTCCTCAGGGAGGGCATGCGTTTCTTCCTAGCTAGGGTGGTGTCAGTGACCTACTAGCCCTGACATTTATATACTTTTCACCTGTGTGGTTGTTGCTGTTGCGAGGTGCCTCGGTTTGATCGGACGATCCGGGTCCGGTGGAGTCATTCGTTGGCTCGTTTACGCCCCAAAGGGCGGGGAAACGTATTGTTCTGGCATAATAATCCACATCGGTGGACCGGCCCTGACGATCCAAGGGTCACTCGAGCTCTGATCCTGAGACTCGGGCTGGGCAGTCTCGAATTCGGTAAGGACTCTCTTCTGCCTTGGTTCATGACAGAAATCCAATTTCCAAATACGACATCGTGCGGTTTTGATTGTATATATATATGGCGACATGATATATGGTACCCATGTCGCCTAGGATTGATAGTTATGATTCGAAGTTGTTTTTGAAAGATATAAACACTAGTAATAATATCAAATGCTTTTGTTTTATTCGTATCAATCATATTTTGTCCGTTATAAGGTAAAAACTCTATCCTCCAGTTTGCGTTGCATTGTGTGATGGGAACTGAGTCTTATAATGGCTTCATTTTTATAAAAAGCATTGCGATGGTTAAAAGAATGATTTGTTTTAAAGCACTGGCAATCCAATGGAGTAAACCCGTTCCACGAAAGTGGCGTGGTCCTGTGATTAGCCAATTATATATGTGTTGAGTGGATTTCTCATACCAGTCCCATGACTGACTCGTAGTTTGTTTCACTTTCAAACTCGGGTGCCCCTTTTTCTACAAGGGCAGCCTTGTATTCAGGTTTAGCTGGTTTTCTCTACATAGCTGGAGCTGAAGATGGATTCTATCATTTATCTCTTTTTACGCTGTTCAGCTCCTATTGTACATATTTTGTTTGTTTTCCGCTGTAGACATTTATGTATAGCAGAACTGTATTTGTACTAAGTAAGATCCTGTATACTGAGTAACTCTGTTGATTACTTTTATCCAGTATATTCTATTGTTCATTATCTGGTGTATTTATTTAATTCTGTTCTGCTATTTTCTGTTTCTATGTTATATTTCAAAGATAACGCTTGTCTCCGTCAGTACGGGATTTGGGGTCGTCACAACGTGGTATCGGAGCTTTGGTTAAGCTTAGTTCTGGAATATAACATATTAACGAACTCGTCAGAAATAGAACCAGTAGTGTTCTAGGACGGGAAATTCATTACAGATAGGATCAGTAGTATCCTAGTATGAGTAGCAGAATGAAATAACATCTAGATAGACGCATCTACATTCAAGTATTTGTCTCTATATTTTGAAATATCTTTTCTGTTGACCTGACACTTGATCTGCAATTTGCAGAGGAGCTAGAAAATGAGTGCCAGAAACAGAAGAAATACTGACCTGGATATTGAAGTTCTATTTATGAAATATAGAAATCAGGGTGGAAAGCCATTCTCGGGCGAAGAATCTATCATGAGAACACAAGCATGGATTCGTTCGGCTGAGAAAATCTTTGAAGGATTAAAGCTGAGGGATGACCAGAAAAGATTACTGGCCTCCTGGGCACTCAAAGATGAAGCTTTGTTCTGGTGGGATTCAGTTATTAAGGATAATCTAGAAGGTGATATCACCTGGGATAAATTCAAAGTGATTTTCCTAGAAAGATTTACTCCTCCAGAAGCAACTGAGCGCCTATGTGATGAATTTTCTTATTTGATACAAGGTGATATGACCATCCCAGAATATCATAAGAAATTCAACGAACTTTCTCACTTTGCCCCTCATCTAATTGAAAATCTTATTGACTCAGGTGCAAGGTACATTTACCCTACTTTGCATTACCATTTAATTCTCTACTCTGTTGTTATTTTCTTTTCATGGATGTGCACTTTTAAATTCTATAGTCTGAATGATTTTAAAAAGAGTATAGAAGTTGATCAGAATGGTTTTGAAAAGTTAAAAACAAATTGCTTGTTGGTTGTGTTGTGTGTTAGTAAATTTGATTAATTAAAATTATTGAAACGATAGTTAATTGAATCAACAATAGAATAATGTTGTAATTTATTCGATTATATCACACATTGAACTGATTTAAAGATAGATGGAAATATATATACTTGTGCATTATATATGTTTGAACAGGAAAATGGATAGCTGTTGAGTAAAGATTTTATTTGCGTGCCCGACAAATAGGTAAACCTTAATGAGTTGGATGCGAAATATTATTATATCAACTCCTGTGAATGCCATTGGATGCGGAGTGCTGGTTTTTCTGTGTGAGATAATAAACGTCTCCATAGGATAGTAACAATTAATTTTGAACTATATTGCATGGCATACTTCTAGAAGATAGGCATACTTCATCATATACCACATAAGCATTTGGAGCTTGTGTGACGAGGTGGAAGATTTACCATGCGAGCGAGAGGCTTGTATGGCGATGACTATATTTTACAGGTGGAACTGATGACAGATATGGACTATTTAAATTGTAACGATTAAATTGCCAGATTAATAAAAACCCCACACGGGTCTGGAGTTGACAATAATCAAGTCTCTCTAGTTATTAGATACGGCACATGGACTATTTATTTCCCCCACGGGGCAGGGTGACGAGAATTTATTCTCTGGAGTTATTATCAGTACATGCTCCCCTATAAACACCAGAATATATCACTATAAATATGTGTATGCTTATTAGGATTTATTGGGTACCTAATACGGCCCAATAAATTTCCAAACCTCTCTCCGTACAAAGGAGGTTATGGCGAATTTTTTCGAAAATTCCGGGTGTTACCCAAATTTTTGAAGAATTTGAAATTTCTCAGAAACTGAAAAGTTGGAGAATTGAAGCCAGATCGAACGTAGAGTTGAGTAATCAAACAACTTTCGACTTTTTTCCTTTTCGGGGACGAAAAGCTTTAAGTGGGGGAGATTGTAAGGACCCAGAAAATCTGAACCAATTTAAAATTTTTAAATTGGCTGAAATAATGGATTTTAAATATTTAAAATAAATATTTTAAATAATGGCAATGAAAAGTGATTTTGAATCGACAATTGAAAACGAATATAATTAATTAAAATAATAAACAAGGCCTGAAAAGGCGCTGCAGTTTCAAAAATTGAATTCAAACTTTGTCGGACTGTACCGGGTGCAAAACAAAACGGATTTTAGCGAAACCAAAAATATCTAAATCTGTTAGTGAATACCTTTCTAACGAATCTGAAAAATCGAATTTTCATAACGGAAAGCAAAAGTTATGGCCAAATGAAATTTCAGAAAGGTCGCTATGGAATTCATATAGCCCGAGAAATTGGCCATTTTGCATACGACCACGGAATTCGACGAAACCACTTTTGTTGGATCCGGGATGTGAAGTTATTGCTAGGGTTCAAATTTCATAATTTTTGAAGCTAGTATGTGAGCGTGGCAAAGGAAAATGTGTTTTGGTCAATTATAGTTAAATTGGATCGACCAGAAATGGGCCTTTTTGCAAACGGTCTCAGAATTAGACGAAACTAGTTTTGTTGGGACCGTATCGTCAAAACATAGCTAGATTTATTTTTCTGGAATTTTTCGAATCAGTTTGTGGCCCTGGTAAATTGAAATGTACGTTCAAATTAAATATTGAATGTTATATATTTTAATTTGAAGGAAAATTGGCTGAAACAGTCGAATGGGCCTACGAAACATATTCCATTGTGTTCGGAATGGGGGTAAAACGCTAAGGATGATAGTCGTTGGGTTTAGATTGGTGGTCGCGTCAGAAAACCCCTTATAAAACCCATCAGCCAATCAAAATTTTTATATAAAAAAAAAGAAAATCCTTTAATTTTCTCTCTCCCCGATATCGATTCACGGCGGAAAACCGCTCGTGCCTTCTCTCCTCCGTTCCTCCTCCTTCAAGCAAAATTATGCCTTCCTCCTGTTGAAGATTTTGAAGAGCACGAGAAGATCTTCAAATCCATATATAGTTTGGATTTTTTCATTGTGTGGATTGGAAGAACCGACGTCAAGAAGTTCAGCACTTCGAACTGCCGCCGCATCCTCCTCCATGCGTCGAAGTGGGCCCCACCTACCTCCGCCTGAGCGCCGTTCCGAGCACTACAAGGTGGTGTACTCCGATCGTCTCTAAGTTGCACGGATCGAAAGAAAAATTAAAAGCTAATTTTGAAGAAATCAAGCAGGTATCGGCTGATTTTATTTAATTTGATTTTAACATCTTTAAACCGTTGCAAACTTTGAAAAATCATATCTTTTTCGTTCGTTAACGAAATTCGATGAAACAGGAAACATCGTGACTGTGTGGGTGCCTTCTACATTTTAGAAGAGACCGCATATTTTTCCGAGCCTTCTGCTATTTTTGGTGGAGTGGAACCCAATGTGAGATTTCTAATTTATAAACGATATGGAAAACGACGATGTATAAATTATATAGTCGATGTATGAGTTATATAAGCGTTGTACACCTCTTGTATAAGCGTTGTATAAGTCGTACTTTCGATGTATAAGTTGTATATGCGTCGTAAAAATTATGTATGTGTTGAAATAGAAGTGAATTGCCATATATATATATATATATATATATATATATATATATATATATATATATATATACGCCCCTCGTCCACAAACCATGGACGATATTTATTGGTTGTGATTGGTGTGAAAATTGATTGGTAGCGAATGGTTGTTTGGGATTGTTTGTGGTTGATATTGATTGATTGTGGTTGAAAAATACCCATTTGCGGTTGAGAAATATTTGGTTGAAACCACATAGTATTAGTTTGTGGAAATGAAATAAATATATACATGCCTCCTGCGTGCGAACTAGATGCATGATTCCCATTGTCAAAAACCGCGAGGCTTTAAGGTAGAGCGAGGAGCCATACTAGGGACAGTCCCGATTTTAACTACCCTGCCGTTATGCTACCGAAATTTTGAACAATATTCATGTGTTTGAATTATTTTCATTTGCTGAAACTATATTTATTCGTTGAATAGAAAACCTTCATGTGTTGAATCGATATTCATTCGTTGATTAGAAATTCATGTGTTGAATGGTCTTCGTGTTTTAAATATTAAAATCACATTTTTATCAATGTATAGAAACTATAGAAAACCTTCATGTGTTGAATCGATATTCATTTGTTGAATAGAATATTCATGTGTTGAACGGTATTCATATTTTGAAATAAATTGTTTTATAATAAAAATCCTATTTTTATCACCTATATAAACTATATAAAGAAATAGTGTTTTGAAATGAATTGTTTTTCAATAAAAATCACATTTTTATTATATAAATGAATTGTTGAAATGTGAAGTGTTAAAAATAGCAACTCGTTCAAATAAATATGCATGAGTTGAAATATTCATTAATTAGCTAATGATATGATTTTTGCCTATGCATCAACATTAGAATGAATGGTGTTTTTAAACCAAATGGAATCAAATATGAAGTTGAATGGAGAATGATAAATGATAAGAACTGTATATATGTACATGCATATTTATTGAATAGGTTATAGCAAAAGGGGCTAGAGAAGAGGAATAAAATTTTGTGCCCGACAAATAGGTACACATTTACTGTTTTGTTTGGGTGATGATTTTATAAGCCTGTTGGCTAGCCGCTTGGCTTTTTCTTTTTCTTTTTGACATGAGACGCCCGTGTGGCTACTTGGGAATTTTCCCAGCCCCTCCCGTACAAAGGAGGTTATAGCGAAATTTTCCGAAATTTAAAGGCGTTAGTGAAATATTTGAAGTGAAAACGATATTGAAATTGTTGAATGAACTATATTTATATAATTATATAAATATAAATAAAATTAAAACGAAACGTGGCCGTGCAGTTCGTGTTTTGAAACCGTGATTTCAAACAACTAGTGCGGGGAATCCGACCATTGGATTTTCCCGAAACCGCAACCGTTGTGTTCGCCTTGGAAATATCTTTCCAACGACACCAACTTTGTAAAAATCCAACGGTTGGATTGTCTGGAATGTTTAATTCAAATCTGAAGAAAAACAGCGCCAGAAACGATTATATATATATATATAAATATAATTATATTTAATCGAATAATGACGCTGCAGTTCGTATTTTGAAATCGAAACTTCAAACGATTGTACCGGGAGATCCGACCGTCGGATTTTGCCGAAACTGGAACCGTTAGATTCGTTTTGAAAAGATCTTTCTAATGGTGTAAATTGTGTGAAGATCCAACGGTTAGATTTTCAGATATGTGTAAATCAAATCTGAAGAAAAACAGCGCCACGGTCGCGTTATGGCCCGAAGCATCGTTTTGAATAAATTGGCTAATTTAAAATAAATAAAAATAGCGATAAATCGTTTTAAAATATCATAAAAAATATGGAATGGAAATAAACTGAATTTGCTCGATTTATGTGGTATTTGATGGTTGAATGTGTTTGGTGTGAAAATTACATTAAAGAACAAAATTGGTGTTGTCGAATGATTTAACCATTGAAATAAATTGATTTGAAATTCTAAATATACGTGAATTATTTGAAAAGGCCGAGTTAATTCTCATTTCAAATAATTGACCGACGATTGAAATTCGAAGATGAAGACGATGGTCGAAGACCGGAGATCTTCACCTCGTTTGGATGGTAACCGAGGTCCTGATATGGAGGCATCCCGAAATATGGATAATGAGTGGTGATCGTCCAGACGTACGTGGTGATCGATGGGTTTGCGAGGTATTTAGTGCCTCCGGTTTCGTTCAGACCCAGAACGGACTTGTAAATGGACGGTGTGTCTGACATTGGATTTTATTCTGTGTTGATTGATCTCTATCAAATATACATCTGTTTGGCGGCGGAGGATTTATTCTTTTGCTTAACGCCCTTCTCTGAAACGCACGAGCTCAGAGGTTGTATATCGATGGACATCAGTCGCATGAATTGCCTATGTGGCATGCTAAGATGCAGTGATCAGGGCTTCTGTTGAAAAGCAAAGTCTTGTGGTGATGATCAAAGCGCCGCCTGTGTGGCGTAGATTTGTGTATAACGTGAATTCGCGAGCCTCACACCCCGGTATGAACCAGAAACGGGAGAAGGACCTCAGGGAGGGCATGCGTTTCTTCCTAGCTAGGGTGGTGTCAGTGATCTACCAGCCCTGACACTTATATACTTTTCACCTGTGTGGTTGTTACTGTTGCGAGGCGCCTCGGTTTGATCGGACGATCCGGGTCCAGTGGAGTCATTCGTTGGCTCGTTTACGCCCCAAAGGGCGGGGAAACGTATTGTTCAGGCATAATAATCCACATCAGTGGACCGGCCCTGACGATCCAAGGGTCACTCGAGCTCTGATCCTGAGACTCGAGCTAGGCCGTCTCGAATTTGGTAAGGACTATCTTTTGCCTTGGTTCATGACGGAAATCCAATTTCCAAACACGACATCGTGCGGTTTTGATTGTATATATATATATGCCGACATGATATATGGGACCCATGTCGCCTAGGATTGATAGTTATGATTCGAAGTTGTTTTTGAAACATATAAACACTAGTAATAATATCAAATGCTTTTGTTTTATTTGTATCAATCATATTTTGGCCGTTATAAGGTAAAAACTCTATCCTCTGGTTTGCGTTGCATTGTGTGATGGGAACTGAGTCTTATAATGGCTTCATTTTTATAAAAAGCATTGCGATGGTTAAAATAATGATTTGTTTTAAAGCACTGGCAATCCAATGGAGTAAACCCGTTCCACGAAAGTGGCGTGGTCCTGTGATTAGCCAATTATATATGTGTTGAGTGGATTTCTCATACCAGTCCCATGACTGACTCGTAGTTTGTTTCACTTTCAAACTCGGGTGCCCCTTTTTCTACACGGGCAGCCTTGTACTCAGGTTTAGCTGGTTTTCTCTAGATAGCTGGAGCTGAAGATGGATTCTATCATTTATCTCTTTTTATGCTGTTCAGCTCCTATTGTACATATTTTGTTTGTTTTCCGCTGTAGACAATTATGTATAGCTGAACTGTATTTGTACTAAGTAAGATCCTGTATACTGAGTAACTCTGTTGATTACTTTTATCCAGTATATTCTATTGTTCATTATCTGGTGTATTTATTTAATTCTGTTCTGCTATTTTCTGTTTCTGTGTTATATTTCAAAGATAACCCCTGTCTCCGTCAGTACGGGATTTGGGGTCGTCACACTAGATAAATCAAACCGACTTGAAACTTTGAAATCTTACAATAATTAACAAATACGAACCCAACGACACCAGTTTCGTCGCATTCTCAGACTATTTCCCCGGTAGGCTATTTTTACCCGCACCGCAATGCTATTTTGGACACCAAATTTCCCGGCCTTCAAAAATAACAAACTATATATCTATCCTGACTCTAATCGGCGACACAAATTCTACAGAACTGGTTTTGCGGCCTAATTCGACCGTCTGCTCAAGTTACACTCAAAAATCCCTTTATTAAATTAACTACGCGCTATATAAAGTAAACGGGCGTTTACGGCTATCGTGGTCACATACGACATCGGTTTGCCAGGCAATTCAACACCGTACAATAATTTAACGCAATGGTCCCAATGAAACTGGTTTCGTCGAAAACAGAGTCCATTTGAAAAACGGCTATTTTAAAGGCCTATAATTAAATAACGATTTCCATAGCGACAATTTTAAAATTTGATTTGGCCGTAACTGACAATCTATGACACGAAATCTGAAATTTTCTCTTTCGTATGAAAATTATCATCGACACGGTCCCAACGTTTCTTGTTTCATAGAAATTCGACTTATATCGGATCCTATATATTCAGTTGAAGTTCAAAATTCAATATTACGAACGGCCGTGCGATTTCGAGCTCGTTTTATAATTATATAAATATATAATGTTCAAACTTTGTTTTTAATAACAAATTAAATATAAAAATCCATTAATATCCAAAATATAATATTTAAAATAATAAATTAAATTAAATACTTGACGGCCAAAAATACGGGACGTTACATTCTTTCCCCCTTAAAATAATTTCGTCCTCGAAATTGCTAAGGTAAGAAAGAACGTTATAAACCCGTTAATTTCCAAATCCAAATTTATTTTAAATAAAAAACCAATTCAATATCATAAATAAACATTTTCAAAAATATCGAAAATTTTCTAACATATTAAATTCCCAGAAAAATTCGGCAGAGTCTCCCCTGTCCGGAGTGACATCCGCGATATCGCAGGAACAAATAATTTATACATCGACCCATACGGTCGGAAAACAAAAATAAAAATCCCAAAATTTCATATTTTTGTGTAAGCATACCTTTTTCGAGCGCTGTTGAGTATACTTACTCAATTTATTGCGATCTACTCGATCAAAATCTAATCCTCAAAGCCATCTGGCGCCTGTACTCAACTAAGTTTGACATATGAGTAACAATTATATGATATCTCATTAACCAACATGTATAACCCCACAAATTCCCAAAATCAGACATGGGTATCAACTCGCTTGTAAATATGGGTTTAAATTATTAATTTCAATTCATCTATGCTTTCATTCTAATTTATATTACTGGAAATCTATTTTAATTCATTCAGCTCTTATATAAACCATCGATGAATTCAACGAATCAAACAATCGGTAATCAATCAACACCCAGTGCACCATCAACTAAATCAAAACAATTGAATTTGTATTCAATATTTATATTTACTTTGGCTTAACTTATTTCAATAACAATTCATCAAAATTTCAAATCCAAATTTATTTTATTTGATTTCAACATCATTTATCAATTTAATTTCACTTAACCAAGTTAAATCAATTCAAATTCCTAATCCCAATTTGAATATTATTCAAATCAATCAACCATCCGGACATCTCAATAATATAATAAAATTGTTTCTTTTCTATACAAATATATATTTGGGTAAAATTATTTCATTTACCCTCTTCACAAAACATAAAATATTTGTATATAATAATTTCAAATACGCCCTCAAATATATACTACAGTTAATCTCGATCTAGTGTATTACTAGCCCCATCTCTATCGAGTTACACCACAGAGCTAAGGTTATTACTAAACCAATAGCTCTGATACCACTGTAACGACCAGGGAATTTTCAGCCCCGAAAATCGACATAAATACCTTTACCGTAACTCATGCCGACCTTCCAAACACCGAAAAACACCGGAATGTTATTAGAAAGAAATCAGAGGGTGAGATAAGAAAGAAATATTAGAATAGAAGAAGATAAAGAGAACCCAACAGAATATCACATCGCAGGGGAACAAAATATAATACAAAAATGAATCTTTACTGAGAGCTTTTGAAAATACTTACAATATCAGAGTACATCAACATCTTTGGACAGTTATAATCATCCTGTCCTATATGCGACACACACAGCGGAATAGTAGCTATATATATATAATCATACGTCTGAATTCCTCCAGCTCGTCTCTTCACAATATTTGAGAACCTGGACCTGAACAACCCGGGCTAACCCGAGCAATTACAAAACACCGGGTCAGTCTGGTGAACCAGAGTGAGATAAACACGCACAGTATTAAGGGTAAATTATGCAACTTGATTTTAAAGTTAAAATCCTTTCGAAAGAAAAGGATAATCCTAAGACCAAATCCACATATAAATACGGATGGTTTTTACCTTACAATAACCCAAACAGTTTTTGAAATCAATATCTTTTCTGATATTATAATAGTGCCTAAATACAAGTAATTAACAATCCAGCAGAACGCTTGCATCTCACACTCTGCGTGTATAGTATACAATCAAAAATCGCGGGCGCTTATTGGAAATTCGATTCCGACTACGACAAGGTATGGGACCACCTGTCGATAGTGTATCTCTAGAGGCGAATACACTGGGTTCAACAAGAACGTCTTGCAACCCGGCCCTCACATGAACAACCACTTATTTTGCTTGAGTGTATCGAATGTATATCACCAACGGTTGGGCTCAAACCACCGTTTCCCGCAAAGGGACAACATCGAAATAGATAAAAGAACGAAATGGATTTTCTCTAGATAGGTGATTATGCACCCTAATGGGAGCGACCCACATAGCCATGCTGCCTGCCCGATTTTTGTCATTTTCTAGTTGATGAGGCTTGAAGCTACGCTTTATCCGTCTATCATATACTCTTCGAGTGCCACATCGTCAGATCCATCAACAATCACTTATTTACATCCTCAACAATACATTACGTGTTAGCTAAAAGAAGTTTCCTTCTTCGCCTTCACTCTTGGTACGGTTGAAGAAATCAATGTAGGTGACTTTTCTGGAAATACTCTGTCAGACATTCACCCATACAAGTCACCCAGGAACAGGGTGAGCCGAAGGTACCCTCCTACTGCATTCTAGGAATCACCCTGAGAATTAGTAGCGAGAAGTCCTTGCGAATCCGTAGCTTTTAACCACGACAGAATCACAGTTTATCTCTGCTTGCAATCAGAGATTTTAAGCAGTCCTTCTGCTTATGAAGATCAACGGTCTTCAATAGCATCACCTTGAATCAGCATCTTTACGTATTCGTATTTGCTGGACGGAATGGTTTTCGAATGTATATTCGATCCCGGTCTTTCCGTACCAACCATCGTATGGGCCAAATTTGATAGTCTGTTTTTTAACTATCAAATAAAACAATCTTTCATCCATATTAAAATGTATGCACTGATTTACTACTCAGTATCATTTAGCCTCTTTGACGAACCACCTGTTAATTACATTCTTTAAATTTTCCAATATTTTAAACATCGCTTTTACTTCTTATTATAAAATAATAACATTCACCAAACTTATTTATTCAACTCATAAACTTTTCGAAAACAGATTATAATATCATCTATGAGGATCATAACTTATGTTTCCCTCAACTCTCACGCTTATAAACTGATACCGTTCTTGGATAATCCTGTAGTCTTTCAAGTTTGGGTATTTTATTTACCTTTCAAACCTTGACCAACAACATTCATATCTTCAGAACAAATAGAAGTTTATTAACCACACGTTCCTTTGAAAATCTGATTTAAATCTCAACAAAGCTTCGATTCTATTAGAAATAGAATCCTTATGAAAATTCCTTAATATCTCTTTATTATAATGTTTCAAGTTATTTCAACAATTCAAATTCATTTGTTTAAAACCACATAAACCAAACTTTTATAAATCTCATATTAATACCTTATACATTTGTTATATTGATATACTTTTCAAATTCTTATGTTGACCGAAACAATGTAACTTATCATCTGTAACAACATTACAGATTTCATTTCAAAGCCATTTTACTTCCACTTATCACATTCTCTTTAAATAATACCCGACTACTTATTTGTTATCAAAAATCATAGATAATCCTTTAAAACTTATGTCTAAAATAGTTCATCCCATTTGTAACCAATGTTACAAAACACATTTACAAACCACCCACTTTATTTACTAACTCGAATTCATTTCCAAAACATTAAATTTCTATTTACAAAATCTTTTTTAAATTAATTACGATAACTTACCACTCACTTTCACTTTCACATTGTTAACTGCATTTAAAAATCCCGTTTCCAATTCATTATCGATAACTAACATTCGTTGTTGTTATTCAAATGTTTAACTTCATTTACTACTCATACCTTTAGTTAGTATTCCGAACTTCAGAATATTGCATTCCGAACCTCGGAATAACTTACTTCATTTATTTGACTAAATCTCATTTATAAATTTCATTTATAAATAAATAGTCATAATTTCAACTTTGATTTCATTTAAAATATGAAAACCTCATTTTCAAATCACCACTCATTTCCAATCCATTGATTTTTTAATCTCATTCACGAAATGTCATTTAGTCACATTTCATAAAATTCGAAACACCGTTTACTAAAAACGATCATTTATTACAAAATATTTCTCTTTGAACCCTTTTACACATTCTCGTATATTCACGATCCAATGATTCTATTTTGAACTACACTTAAACTTCCCTTCCGATCGATAAGGCTTTTACAAAATCATTTCGTCATTTAAATAGCCAATTCAAAACCTTATATCATTTAAACATTTATTTGATATTCTCTTACATTTCTGTTAGTTATAAATTTGTAAATTTGGCTTCGACTATTATCTTTGCCATAAGAGTCGCATTTTAAAATCATATAAAAATATATTTGAAACCGCTCGAAATCCATTTAATATCGATTTCGAAAATCATTTCTTTTCATCGACGATACTAAAGAGATAAATGGCTACTATAGTACCAAACTGTGAAATATAAACCAATTTCACATTCAACAAACAATATAATCATATTGATAAACGTTATCAATATTAGTGAGGACTGTTATTCCCTACAAACAATGGGTTAACACAATACCATTCAATCAATTCATGATGGCCAATAAATACTTGTTTTTCATCTAAGTAGATGACATGAACAGTTTAATACTAACTGTAACAGTCAATAATGGGCTAATAACAACAATTCAAGCATACAATCATTTATTTATAACGTTTATATTGTTATAAACGTAACCACTGATGTAAGTCACCTCAATTGGTTTCAATCGTTATAAATAACGATTTGTTTTAGTTAAATTAAACGAACGTTTAATTTAACCGTTTCAGCAAATATATGAGCACAAAATCAACAACAAATAAATAAACAAACAACCATAGCACACAATTATAAAACCCAACTTATATGAAAATATAAATGGGAAGAACTGAGTGAGCTTAACTCACCTTGGGTTTCCATTCGTCCTTAAACCGGTTAGTTTTAATTAAATTAAACATGTGTTTAATTTAATTAAAGCTCCAGTCGCTGTTAACTGCGCCCAAACCAACACCATCGTGTAGTGCTTTCTGACCTAGTTCCAACGCTTTTTGTTTTCATTGCGTTCTGCACACATATAACCAGATATACTGTTTACAATAATTTAACCTTAATTAAACTTAAAACTTTATTATAATTATTATTATAAATTAATTTATTAACCATCTACATTAACTTTCCTTTATTAACTATTAAACAAACCGTCAATAACATGTTTCACTAATATAGCTAAAGGGTTTACTTACGTCGGAGATTAAGCAACTTGGAATGATGAGTAGACACGATAACTCTAGGATCGAATTTTTAGTTACGTAAAAGGAAACAGTAGGCTCACCTTTTGTTCATGCTCACCACCATGCGCTCGGCCTTTATATCTAGCATACCCACGTACTCATCCCTTCTCCTTACTGTAACATTTAGTTTCCTTCCCTTTTTTTAAGCCCACTTTCGCAGGCCCAAACCAACGTTCTTTCCTAGCCCGCTCCCACTTCTGCTCCAGCTTCTTCTATTCACGTTCAGCTCCCCTTCTCACTCTTTCTTCTTTTCGTTTTTCTGAAACTCCCTCTTCTTCTTTTTTTATCTTACTTTGTCTCCACGGTTTTTCTGTAGCTGTGAAAATAGGGGTTAGGCGTGGTACTAGTTTTAAATTGACTATGACCTGCCCATGGGGGAAAGGCATGGATTCTTTTATTTAGGCATGTAGGGGCACATTTGTTTACATGTATGTAGCTTAGAGGTGGAGTTTGGGTAGCTGTAATGGAGATGATTTCAAAAAAAAACTTGGGGTCAAGGTATTAGGATGGATTGAGATGCACAGAACCGACTACAGGCAAGCAAAAGAATAAGCAAAGGTAAAAGAGTGGGGATGGTTTTATTAATATAATAATGTGAGAAACTTCGTCGTGAGAAATTACGTTAAAAACCACTATAGACGATTTTCCTTTTCTGATAAAAAGGTTGATCTTAGTAAAAAAAAAATCTGGACCCAGCGGGACAAGTTTCGTCGAGATCCGAGGTCGTTTAAAAAAATTTCCTTTATAAAACCGAAAATTAACACGCATTTCAATTTTTCACGATCACTAGATAAATCAAATCGATTTGAAACTTTGAAATCTTACAATAATTAATCAATATGAACCCAACAGCACTAGTTTCGTAGCAATCTGAGACTATTTTCCTGGTAGGCTATTTTTACGCGCACCGCAATGCCATTTTGGACACCAAATTTCCCGGCCTTCAAAAATAACAAACTATATACCTATCCTGACTCTAATTGACGATACAAATTCAACGGAATTGGTTTCGCGGCCTAATTCGACCGTCTTCTCAAGTTACACTCAAAAATCCCTTTATTAAATTAACTACGCGCTATAGAAAATAAACGTGCGTTTATGGCTACCGTGGTCACATACGACATCGGTTTGCCACGCAATTCAACACTGTACAATAATTTAACGCTACGATCCCAATGAAACTGGTTTCGTAAAAAACAGAGCCCGGTTGCAAAACGGCTATTTTAAAGGCCTATAATTAAATAACGATTTCCATAACGACTATTTTATAATTTGATTTGGCCATAACTAACAATCTACAACACGAAATATGAATTTTTCTCTTTCATATGAAAATTATCATCGACACGGTCCCAACGTTTCTTGTTTCACAGAAATTCGACTTATATCGGATCCTGTATATTCAGTTGAAGTTCAAAATTCAATATTACGAACTGCCTTGCGATTTCGAGCTCGTTTTATAATTATATAAATATATAATGTTCAAACTTCGTTTTTAACAACAAATTAAATATAAAAATCCATTAATATCCCAAGTATAATATTTAAAATAATAAATTAAATTAAATACTTGATGGCCAAAAATACGGGATGTTACATTCTTTCCCCCTTAAAATAATTTCGTCCTCGAAATTGCTAAGGTAAGAAATAACGTTATAAACCCGTTAATTTCCAAATCCAAATTTATTTTAAATTAAAAACCAATTCAATATCATAAATAAATATTTTCAAAAATATCGAAAATTTTCTAACACATTGAATTCCCGGAAAAATTCTGCAGAGTTTCCCCTGTCCGGAGTGACATCTGCAATGTCGCAGGAACAAATAATATATACATCGACCCATATGGTTGGAAAACAAAAGTAAAAATCTCAAAATTTTATATTTTCGTGTATGCGTACCTTTTTCGAGCGCTGTTGAGCATACTTACTCACTTTATTGCGATCTACTCGATCAAAATCTAATCCTCAAAGCCATTTGGAACCTGTACTCAACTCAGTTTGACATATGAGTAACAATTATATGATATCTCATTAACCAACAAGTATAACCCCACAAATTCCCAAAATCAGACATAGGTATCAACTCATTTGTAAATATGGGTTTAAATTATTAATTTCAATTCATCTATGCTTTCATTCTAATTTATATTACTAGAAATTTATTTTAATTCGTTCAGCTCTTATATAAACCATCGATGAATTCAACGAATCAAACAATCGGTAATCAATTAACACCCAATGCACCATCAACTCAATCAAAACAATTGAATTTGTATTCAATATTTATATTTACTTTGGCTTAACTTATTTCAATAACAATTCATCAAAATTTCAAATCCAAATTTATTTTATTTGATTTAACCATCATTTCTCAATTTAATTTCACTTAACCAAGTTAAATTCAATTCAAATTCCTAATCCCAATTTGAATATTATTCAAATCAATCAACTATCCCGACATCTCAATAATATAATAAAATTGTTTCTTTTCTATACAAAAATATATTTGGGTAAAATTATTTCATTGACCCTCTTTACAAAACATAAAATATTTGTATATAAAAATTTCAAATACGCCCTCATATATATACGTACACTCAATCTCGATCTAGTGTATTACTAGACCCATCTCTATCGAGTTACACCACAAAGCCAAGGTTATTACAAAACCAATAGCTCTGATACCACACTAACGACTAGGGAATTTTCGGCCCCGAAAATCGACATAAATACCTTTACCATAACTCATGCCGACCTTCCAAACACCGAAAAACACCAGAACGTAATTAGAAAGAAATCAGAGGGTGAGATAAGAAAGAAAGAAATATTAGAATCGAAGAAGATGAAGAAAACCCAACAGAATATCACATCGCAGCGGAACAAAATATAATACAAAAATGAATCTTTACTGAGAGCTTTGAAAATACTTACAATATCAGAGTACATCAACATCTCTGCACAGTTATAATCATACTGTCCCATATGCGACACACACAGCGGAATAGTAGCTATATATATAATCATACGTCTGAATTCCTCCAGCTCGTCTCTTCACAATATTTGAGAACCTGGACCTGAACAACCCTGGCTAACCCGAGAATTTACAAAACATCGGGTCAGTCTGGTGAACCAGAGTGAGATAAACTCCAACAATATTAAGGGTAAATCATCCAACTTGATTTTAAAGTTAAAAACCTTTCGAAAGAAAAGGATAATCGTAAGACCAAGTCCACACATAAATACAGACGGTTTTTACCTTACGATAATCTAAACAGTTTTCGAAATCAATATCTTTTCTGATATTATAATAGTGCCTAAATACAAGTAATTAACAATCTAGCAGAACGCTTGCATCTCATGCTCTGTGTGTATAGTATACAATCAAAAACAGCGGGCGCTTATTGGAAATTGGATTCCGACTATGACAAGGTATGGGACCACTTGCCGATAGTGTATCTCTAGAGGCGAATACATTAGGTTCAACAAGAACGGCTTGCAACCCAGCCGTCACATGACCGACCACTCATTTCGCTTGAGTGTATTGAATGTATATCACCAACGGTTGGGCTCAAACCACCGTTTCCCGAAAAGGGACACCATCGAAATAGATTAAAGAATGAAATGGATTTTCTCTAGATAGGTGATTATACACCCTAATGGGAGCGACCTACACAGCCATGCTGCCTGCCCGATTTTTGCCATTTCCTGGTTGATGAGGCATGAGGCTACGCTTTATCCACCTATCATATACTCTTCGAATGCCACATCGTCAGATCCATCAACAATCACTAATTGGCGTCCTCAACTATACATTACGTGTTAGCTAAAAGAAGTTTCCTTCATCGCCTTCACTCTTGGTACGGTTAAAGAAATCAATGTACGTGACCTTTTTGGAAATACTCTGTCAGACATTCACCCAGGAACAGGGTGAGCCGAAGGTACCGTCCTACTGCATTCTAGGAATCACCCTGAGAATCAGTGGCGAGAATTCCTTGCGAATCCGTAGATTTCAACCACGACAGAATCACAGTTTATCTCTGCTTGCAATCAGAGATTTTAAGCAATCCTTCCGCTTATGAAGATCAATGATCTTCAATAGCATCACCTTGAATCAGCATCTTTGCGTATTCGTATTTGCTGGACGGAATGGTTCTCGAATGTATATTCGATCCCGGTCTTTCCGTACCAACCATCGTATGGGCCAAATTTGATAGTCTGTTATTTAACTATCAAATAAAACAATCTTTCATCCATATTAAAATGTATGCACTGATTTACTACTCAGTATCATTTAGCCTCTTTGACGAACCACCTGTTAATTACATTCTTTAAATTTTCCAATATTTTAAACATCGCTTTTACTTCTTATTATAAAATAATAACATTCACCAAACTTATTTATTCAACTCATAAACTTTTCGAAAACAGATTATAATATCATCTATGAGGATCATAACTTATGTTTCCCTCAACTCTCTCGCTTATAAACTGATACCGTTCTTGGATAATCCTGTAGTCTTTCAAGTTTGGGTATTTTATTTACCTTTCAAACCTTGACCAACAACATTCATATCTTCAGAACAAATAGAAGTTTATTAACCACACGTTCCTTTGAAAATCTGATTTAAATCTCAACAAAGCTTCGATTCTATTAGAAATAGAATCCTTATGAAAATTCCTTAATATCTCTTTATTATAATGTTACAAGTTATTTCAACAATTCAAATTCATTTGTTTAAAACCACATAAACCAAACTTTTATAAATCTCATATTAATACCTTATACATTTGTTATATTGATATACTTTTCAAATTCTTATATTGACCGAAACAATGTAACTTATCATCTGTAACAACATTACAAATTTCATTTCAAAGCCATTTTACTTCCACTTATCACATTCTCTTTAAATATTACCCGACTACTTATTTGTTATCTAAAATCATAGATAATTCTTTAAAACTTATGCCTAAAATAGTTCGTCTAATTTGTAACCAATGTTACAAAACACATTTACAAACCACCCTCTTTATTTGATATCCAAAACATTAAATTGTCACTTATATAGTCACATTAGGTGTGCGTCATTCAGTAAACTATATCATCTTGGGTTTAGAATCGATCAGAACATGTGAAACTTCACTGGATATCAAATCAAACGCCAATGATGAAGTTACTTTGCTTTCTTAATTGTTGCCCTATCATGTCAATAAAAAGATGTACACCAATAAGAATCATAGAGTAAAATATATACGCAATATTGATGGAGTTCAAATTCTTTTTTTGCCGAAAACCCCAATTATCATTTGTATACTCTACAACTGCAATTATAAAAAAATATTTGTAGTTTAATTTTTATATGTAACAATGGGTAATAGTTTATACATGAACATAACATAGTTTAGGCTTAGGTTAACAATGTAGCTGCAATAAAATTATATGTTTTATATAAAAAATATCAAGCACATGCGCAAACGCCCAGGTATGCATGCATCTTTTATTCAATACCAAAATCTTTTATCATAATTATCTTCTTAGTATATTGCGTTATTTTGAAACTTTTAACCAACGAGACTGTATGTGAGATGAACAGTTCGACCAAAGAGACTTGAACATATGATTCCCTTTAACAATTACAAGTTATAATCAAAGACGATTTGCAAGACTTACCCTTCTCATGGATATAGGCTTTGCCCCAAACATGCCTAGGTTGCTGGATCCTACTTGCTAGATCCCATTCATAAACTATAGCTGAGGATGAATTGTTTTAGTGATGCATCCTAGAATTCGATCTGAACAGAATTGGCAACATAAGATTTGACAGAATGGAATACGCGGTTTCAGGCTTAAGGTGTAGCAATTTAAGGATACAGAGATCAGAACGTGAATCGCCATTTGCTTGGCAATTTCTCTCCCCATGGGAGAGAAAACATGTATTTAAGTGTAAAACTTTTTAATTTGGAAATATTTGAAGTCGTTACAAAATAATCATGGCATAAAATGACAAAAGCAATCAAAGTAATCATTTCCAGTATTGATAAAGGTCAAACAACGCAAATGACTTTTTTTTGGTTAGCCAGGACTCAAGATATCAATGATAAATGGTCAAAATAAGCTAAATGCTTGTTAGTCTGTAACGACAAAAAGTTTGATTTTAATACTTTGTATGTGCAATGTCCAGTTGCATTACATTTTTTTTCAGATTTCAACTATTTACAAACTACTTAAAATTAGTCGAATAGTATGCTAACTACGGAAAACAATTATTTACGGGCCTGATACGCAATGAACAAAATGCAACGAATTTTTCCTGGTGTGAAACCATCACAATAAAATAGGAGTTTCCACCCCGATCCCTAGTTTATGACATTATTAATTGAACAATGGAAACATGTATCTTCAGATTTGTCAAGGTTTATAATAAATTATCTTATGGTAAAATTATAATTAACATCATCCAAATCTCAGTAAGTTTGATCAAATTTTGAACTTCTGTAATTGGTTTAACTGGGAATTTTTTGAACCTGATAAGATTAGAAACATAATTTGAATTCAAAATGAAAAGAGAAACTTAAATTAAGATGATCTTGTCTGGGTTCTTTGCTTCCGTTTATGTTAACGCAATTTTTTAGATTAACATTAAAAGTTCCCAGCCCTAATAAATTGAAGGAAAACTTTTTTTGAGAAGGAACAAAAAAGTGAAGCCTGAAGCAAATAGCATCTTCGTCAAAGCAATCTCGGCAATGTGCTGCTAACAGGTTCGTTGTTAGTGTTGTTATAATTAGGGTTACAACAGAAAACTATTTTATCGCCAGCTCTAATAAATTGAAGGAAAACTTTTTATGAGAAAGAACAAAAAAGGGAAACCTGAAGTAAACAACATCTTCGTCAAAGCAATCTTAGCAATATGATTCTAACAGGATCGTTGTTAGTGTTGTTATGATTAGGGTTACAACAGAAAACTATTTTATCGCTTTTGCTTATTAAGCCTAATTCAGGTAGATAGGAGATTTGAGTCGTGGAAGAATCCCAATGATTTCAAAGCGACAGAAGTAGAAAGTTCAACTGTTTCATGGATGAAAAGGAGATTTATTTTAGGAAGAGTAGATTCAGAGAGATGTGAAGAACCGTCGAAAAAAGTTTTTTTTCCAAAAGAAAAGGGGAAGTTTCCGAAAACTATTTCATCATCACCACCACCATCTGCAAAATAAGACTTCAAACATAAATTGTCAATCAACTAAATTATACCAAAATATTACAAAATCAAAATTTTTTTAATCCATAAATTGACAATCCACTAAGATCCCAGCAATATCACCAAGCATCATGTACTTCTATCTGAAATTACCTTAATTGAAATTTGTTTCCAGAATAATAATAAAATACTGAGCATTTCAAATTTAGCTAAAGATAATATATGCGTGTTTGTAGTGTACTGCTTATATTCAGTTTTTGCACAGCAGGGGATACAAAAGCACCAATTCATCGTAACTATAAATAATAGGCAGATTAATATTTTCATTTAATCCATACCTTTTCAGTAACATCAGAATTAATTCAGTCTACTGAGTACGTTCCCTTGTCTTAACTACCATAACATATCCCATCGTCAGCCTGAGAATGTAGCAATAAGGAGAAGGTTACCTTTATATACCATTCACATAATTTCAGTCGAAGAAATATATAATAATAGGATCATTAGATAAAGTGAGATTTAAGTATAGTGACATGGATAATAGCAGTATAAGAAATCAGAGATATCTTGTCCAGAATTTTTTTAAGTTAATAGTATGGTTGTACAAAGACATAAATAGTGTGGGGTACAACATATTCATGCCTTACATATCTTCATCCATTTCTTCTTACAACGGTATTTGTAATATTAATGCTTTTATACTAATTACCTATAATTTATTTACAGTAAAACCATTTTATTTAGAATTAATACTGATACTGATTAATCCTCATACTGATATATGTGCATGCCTTAGAAAATAATAGTGAAACATATTGAATAAGATAGTGCACAATGTGGATGATTGCTCTGCCCTATGAAAGCGATGTAGTAAATATTTCAGTTTGAAGAGTTACACCTCCAAATCCTCATAATAGTATGGTATTACAGAAGTTGATAGGCACTGAAAATATGTTAACCTTATCTGGATTGCAACAAAAAAATGTATATCGGTAATGAAAAATGACTACTTTCAAAAGCCAAGAAGCAATATGTTTATTATGGTGTAACCTGTTACCTTGTCTGCATGTATATACAATTATTAGAGTGATTCAAAATACAAAACTGAAGGATAAGTGTGTGTAAAAAATAAACAGGAAAATAGAATCGGTGTAGCATGAGAGGTAAGATATAGCCCAGATTTGTGTATGTAAAAACATACATGAAAAATAGTAATTAAGTTGGAAAATTAGTGCAACGACATACCACTTATAGACAGTCTGCTTTTGTGTTTAGCAATGGTTAAGCATATATAAATCCCCTCAGATGTAGTCATTTGAGTCATCCTTCCATCTTGACCCTTTTCATTGGAAGTCAGTCATAGAAAATAGGATCAGCATTTGTTGTCAATGCTAGAAAGAAAGAACAGGTAGTAAAAAAATTCACTTGAGGTTCAATAATAATGAAATTTCATAACACTGACTTAATCGATTTCTAACCTATTTGCCATAGTTAAATCATTCCTTAGTTATAAGAAAAAAATCAGGAAGTTACCTTGAAAAATCTGCTGTTGTGCATCCTTTACCTCTAATATCAGTATTTTGGGCTGCAAAGCACATTAAACGAATACACATTTATAAAAGATGGTCATCCAAAACTCTTCTTCGGCTATGGTTGAAGAATAGATAATGTTATGTAGTCTTAATACAAACAATAAGGACAAATACAAATTATGATGTAAAGATTATGGTTATTTTTTTTAAAGCAATGAAGAAAATCAAGGTGATTATAAATTTGAATCAAATCGCAAAGATTCCTAACCAATGACAACAACAAATTAAATGTGCATCATTGCTTAGTACTATCATGTTCGTTACATTGTACATAAATAGATGGTAAAAAAATAAAATAAATGCCGTGATAACAAGCTTGTCGAGAGAACATAATAAGTACAATATTAATCGAAGGCATCAGTCATTTCATTAGAAATGGATATAATTAGGTCCATGGAAAAACTTACAGACATAACATGGCGAAATAAAATGAAATAATTTTGAATTTTCCAGGAACTTCAATTGTAAAAAAAATCTTTTTCCTATGCTGGATCAAACTTGTTGTGCACCATACCTTTTATTGGTAACAGATTTCTCAATTTCCGATCAATCATGACTCATGACCATGGCATGAACACGATTTTATGGAACGTAACTCATGAACATCAATAGTAATGTGAGATGGTCAGTAAAAGAATCGTATGGTTAGTTAATAGAGTGTTTTCCATATTGCAAAAGATGGGTCAAATAAAATTTGACCAAAAGATGGATTAAAAACAGTAATAACCAATGGTGATAATTTCTATGGAAAAAATAAGAATATTTGGAGGTCACCAAGGGACCTGCTCGTATATTTGTAGAGGTCATCTTCATCCTCCATTTCTACTTTTGTATTACGTAAATTATATCAGTTCATTACTAATCTTTGTTCCGGAATAAAATCACGAATTATATAGAGTAGTATCTATGAATTGAACACGTTGATTGTGTACAAAACCACTATTCTTCTACTATCTAATTTACAAATGGGGGTATGTGCTCAGTTTAGGTCTCTAAAAAGTTAAGCTTACTATTTTGGTTTGCTAATATATTATACCGTGAAGGGGCATGCACATTTTTTTTTTACTATATGGCTTAAGCATAATGTAGCGATCTGCATAAGTAGGTGAATGGATTCAAACATAAAGGAAGTATGCAAATATTTTATAATCCAATCTGGTTAAGCATAATTCACCGAGCTACATCCAAATAATATACGGATGGAATAAGCTGGAAACTCTAATGAGAAATAACAACAAATTGAACCCAAAATACACGACTCAACAAATTTTAATTTTTTATATTGGAAAGAGAAAAGCAACCAGTTAAAAATATGTTAACTTAGGATTACATCTAACATGTTTAGCTAGTACATGTAAGAATAAAAATAATATATATACAAATGATTCATACCTCACGAAATTTTCAAAGTATAGTAGAAGAATATGTCAAATCGGTAATAAAAGAAGGGAGAGGATAAAAACTAAATCTTAAACCATAACGCGGTGTGCATACCATGTAAAATGTAAATAACACTAATAGGAGGAAGTTGATGTAAAAAGTGGAAAAAAATAGTCTACATGAATTCCAGTGATTAGCGCAGTCTTAAGTGACAGGTAGAATCCTCTATGTTGAATCAGCTGCTTGGAGCGAATACCATCATGGTTTCCAGTATTTATTATCAGTAGACCTTATAATAAAAAAGATCAAAGTAAAAATTCCCAGCAATGAAAAAATTCAGAGTCAAAGTTGAGTATCTTACTCATTCCTCAGAAGAGAGCAGTGAAATCTTTATAAGTCACAACAAATTCGCCAAAGCTTTTGAACAAAAACATGGTTGAGTGCCTCTTTTATGCTGTAACTATGTAAAGATGACTTTCTTTTCCTTCAGATTGCCATTGTCAACCACACCGTACCTAACATTACATTGGTCATTTTCAGAAAACGAATTGATTATTCCTTTTATTTTTATTTCGACCCAAATTTTTAATAAAGCTCGTTTACCATAGCTAAATTTACCATAGCAAAATTTAACAATCGTACTATAACAGATTCCTTAGAATATTACTATGTAGTGGACTTTACATATATCATATATTTTATCAATGAAGAAACTAGTATAAATACAATATCAACATTCATATAAATATATATCAATGATGTTATATGTAGTCTTTACACACTGAAACGAATACTTTAAAAGAACAAACTTAACCTTTTAAACACTCGAGCTATGGTTTTGTAAATGCTTTCAATATGGAAATTGCCTAAAAGATATAGTAGTTGAAAACAAAAGCCTATAGACATGTTCATATCTCTGAATAGTTGTAAATACATTATCCTCATAACCACTAAATTGAAAATATTAGAAATTGAGGTTTACTTCTTTCACAACTCACAATAAACATTATAAGGCCTCTAGTGGAGAAAGGTCAAGTTCAAGTGATCATTGATTTCTACCACATAGCTAGACCATCTTCTTTCTAATGCCGACGAATACCTATACTATTTTATAATAACATTTTATGTTGTAATATGCATTCACCTACAAAATCGGGAGGGTACCAGGATGAGCAAGTGCGGGAAAAAGATAGGAAAAGAGTAATGGAGAAAGGCGGAGAATCAAGCTTCCCCCAAACAACATCTGCGGCACTGATGACAACATGCGAAAGTTACATATAAGGTTGACTGCTTTATGTGTGAAAGACGTATTGTAAATATGGTGCTTCTTTCATACTGTTCTGTATGACTGAAGCTTTTAGTTAAAAATTGGAAAAGGATGAAAATTTGTAGATCGAAGGGCATTAAGTTAGGGGAATCCTACAAGTAAGTTTATAGTTTGCTCGAACTTCTTTCCACTTGGTTAGCTAATAGTAAAGACGGAGGCTCCTTTGTGGCTAAAGAAGATGATGATAAAGGTCAAGGAATCTAAAAGGAATCCTTTAGATTGGTATATTGGTGTTTAGAAACTATTGTCAAATTTTTACATTATTGTCCTTTTGTTATTATTTTAATGGAGGCATCACTTTACTTTATAAAATTGCATGCAATTTAAATTATTCATGGATTATACAACAGAAAATAGCTATAAAGCATTACACAATGATTAGATTGCAACATTGTTTCATATTGTCATTTGATCTTGGTTTATGTTTACGATATCTGACGTTGTCCAAGAATTTTTTTTTTGTAAAGAAACCTAAATGGAAATAAATAACGAAAGAGAAACTGAAGTGAAGGTCAAACACCATAATAAGGAGACAAAGATGGAAAATGGTACTCTATTGAACTTTGAAATCAATGACACGCAGTACATATTTATTTCGATCGGTTCAAACTTAACCAAGGAAAAAAAAAATGCCTCTTGTACTGAGGATAACCTTTATTTTGTAGTCCCCACTCCTTCCTTGTCAACTATTGTTGTTACTGCTAGTCCTGGCCAATATTATCCCAATGCATATGCATGGCTCCCGGATTAAGAGCACCAGGCATACCTCGTGCAGCGTACGACAACATACTCATGTTAAAGGATGATGTTAGTTGTTCAGTCAGAACCAGTGTTCGCATCAACTGATCAATTGGAGGTAACTGACTGTTTTTTGTATAGTCATTAAAAATAGACATGCTTCCATCAATATTCATATAGACATGCTGCAAGCTCATGTAGGAATTTGGTAGTGTGTCATTTCATGGATGTAACAAACTGTTTATACAATAACTACAAATCATAAAGTATATTAATTAAATTGTTTTATACAGCAAAAAAAGGCAAAATAAACTCATGGTTCACATCATGAAGCCCTAATATTTGATATCGCCAACAGTATTCAAAAAAATTGGTTGAATTTTTATCATATACTGCCAGCATAGTATATAAATGGACATAATAATTTTTTCAACAAAATGATTTCATCATTTATGCACGTAACAAACAATACAGCAAAACCGCAAGATTCAGCTTGGTCACGATTTAATATATTATTTTTTTGCTTTTCGCAAATGAGTTGCAACAAATTAATATAAGTATTAATGGAAATACATTAACTTCCATGGAATTTAAATTGTCACTTATATTGTCACATTAGGTGTGCGTCATTCAGTAAACTATATCATCTTGAGTTTAGAATCGATCAAAACATGTGAAACTTCACTGGATATCAAATGAAACGCCAATGATGAAGTTACTTCGCTTTCTTAATTGTTGCCCTATCATGTCAATAAAAATATGTACACCAATACGAATCTTAGATTAAAATACATACGCAATATCGATGGAGTTCATATTCTTTTTTGGCCTAAAACCCCAATTATCATTTCATTTGTGTACTCTACAATTGCAACTATAAAAAATATTTATAGTTTAATTTTTATATGTAAAAATGGCTAACAGTTTATACACTAACGTAACACAGTTTATGCTTAGGTTAACAATGTAGCTGCAATAAAATTATATTTTTGTATATAAAAAATATCAAGCACATGCGTAAACACCCATGTATGCATGCATCTTCTATTCAATACCAAAATCTTTTATCATCGTTATCTTCTTAGTATATTACATTATTCTGAAACTTTTAACCAACGAGACTGTATATAAGATTAACAGTTCGACCAAAGAGACTTGAACATATGATTCCCTTTAACAATTACAAGTTATAATCAAAGACGATTTGCATGACTTACTCATCTCAAGGATATAGGCTTCTCCCCAAACATGCCTAGGTTGATGGATCCTACTTGCTAGATCCAATTCATAAATAGTAGCTGAGGATGAATTGTTTGAGTGATGCATCCTAGAATTCGATCTGAACAGAATTGGCAACATAAGATTTGATAGAATGGAATACGCGGTTTCAGGCTTAAGGTGTAGCAATTTAAGGTTACAGAGATCAGAATGTGAATCGCCATTTGCTTGGCAGTTTCTCTCCCCATGGGAGAGAAAACATATATTCAAGTGTAAAACTTTTTAATTTGGAAATATTTGAAGTTGTTACAAAATAATCAAGGCATAAAATGACAAAAACAATCAAAGTAATCATTTCCAGTATTGATAAAGGTTAAACAACGCAAATGACTTTTTTTTGGTCAGCCAGGACTCAAGGTATCAATGATAAATGGTCAAAATAAGCCAAATGCTTGTTAGTCTCTAACGACAAAAAGTTTGATATTAGTACTTTGTATGTGCAATGTCCAATCGCATTGCATTACATTTTTTTTTTTTCAGATTTCAACTATTTACAAACTACTTAAAATTAGTCGAATAGTATGCTAACTACTGAAAACAATTATTTGCGGGCCTGATATGCAATGAACAAAATGCAACCAATTTTTCCTGGTGTGAAACCATCACAGTAAAATAGGAGTTTATGACATTATTACTTGAACTATGGAAACATGTATCTTCATATTTGAGAGGGTTTATAATAAATTATCTTATCGTAAAATCAAAATTAACATCTTCCAAATCTCAGTAGGTTTGATCAAATTTTGGACTTCTGTAATTGGGTTAACTGAGAATTTTTTGAACCTGATAAGTTTGGAAAACATAATTTGAATTTAAAATGTATAGGTAAATTTAAATTAAGGTGGTCTTGTTTGGGTTCTCTGCTTTCGTTTATGTTAACGCAATTTTTTAGATTAACATTAAAAGTTCCCAGCCCTTTATGTGAAGAACCATCAAAAAAAGTTTTTATTTTCCAAAAGAAAAGGGGAAGTTGCCGAAAACTATCTCATCATCATCACCACCACCATCTACAAAATAAGACTTAAAACATAAATTGACAATCCACTAAATTATATCAGACTATTACGAAATCAAAATTTGTTTAATCCATAAATTGACAATCCACTAAGATCAAGCAATATCACCAAGCATCATGTACTTCTATGTGAAATTACCTAAATTGAAATTTGTTTCCAGAATAATAATAAAATACTGAGCATTTCAAATTTAGCTAAAGATAATATATGCGTGTGTGTAGTGTACTGCTTATATTTAGTTTTTGTACAGCAGGGGATACAAAAGCACCAATTCATCGTAACTATAAATAATAGGAAGATTAATATTTTCATTTAATCCATACCTTTTCAGCAACATCAGAATTAAGTCAGTCTACTAAGTACATTTGTAATAACCCGGAAATCTGGGCCAATTTAAAATTTTTATTTTGGCAATTTTAGCGAATTTTGATTATTTAAAATGAATTATTTTAAATAATAACGACGAGAAATTTATTTTGAATAGCATTCGAACGTATATATTTATTCGAATCTTCGTTAGAACATAAATATTTATTTATATATATAAAAGGAATTGAAAATGGCGCGGTAGTTCGATAATTCGACTTCAAAATTCAAATGAATGTACCGGGTGCAAAATAAACTGGATTTTAGTGAAACCAAAAATATTTGAATCTAATTGAGAATATCTTTCCAACGAATCCGAAAAATCGAAATTCTTAGCGGGAATCAAAAGATATGCCCAGTTGAAAATTCAGAATAGTCGCTATGGAATTCTGGCCCTTAAAAATGGAAATTTTGCAAACGACCTCGGATTTCGACAAAACCACTTTTGTCGGATCCGCGATGTCAAAGTATTGCTAGGTTTCAAATTTCATAATTTTTCGAATCAGTATGTGAGCGTGGCAAAGGAAAACGCGTTTGACTAGTTTTAGTTGATTTTAATCGACTGGAAAATGACCCTTTTTCAAACAGTCTCAGAATTTGACGAAACTAGTTTTGTTAGGACCGTATCGTCAATACGAAGCTAGAAAATATTTTTCTGGAATTTTTTTAGTTAGTATGTGACCCCAGTAAATTGAAATGCACATTCAAATTCAATATATGGAGTTATATGTTGATTTTGACGAAAACTGATCGAAATGATCGAATCAGCATATGATACATATCCCATTGTGTTCAGAATGGGGGTAATTAGCTATAGACGACAGGCGGTGGGTCTCGTTTCGATGTCGAAATAAAAAGTACCTTTTCGAAATTAAATAATTAAAATAAAAACCCTCACTCTCTCTTTATACCCTCAGCCCCCCTCCTTTGACTTTTCAGAATCAATTTAGAAAAAAAAGGGCGACGGGGGGGGGGGGGGGGGGGTGTGGTGAACCGCCGTCGCCGCCACTTCCTCGCGCCCCCCGGTAGTGCGCCGGCTCCCCCTTCTTCTTCTTCCTCCTCCACGCAGCAGCGGGCCCCCTTCCCCAGTTCGATCCAAGACGAAGCCTCCCCCAATCGCCCCCTGCCGCACCCATCCTCCTTCATCCCTGGCCTCCTCCTCGACTGCCGACCATCCACTCCACCTCCGGCGCCCCAATACCCACTGACCCGACTGCGAGCAACTCCCCCACACCCAACTCCGACGTGGAACCTCCTCCGACAGTGAATGGTAAGTTTTATTACTTGATTTAGTTGGTGATTTTAGTTATTTAAATGAAATTAGTTTTAAGATATTAAAAATTAGATTTTTAACAATAAAGATGCGATTTTAAAATATAAAACATTGAAGAAAATGTGTTCTTTTATTATATAAATAGTTATAAACAAAGATATGATAATCATTCATATAAAAATATAATTTTTGTATGAATGGCATGCATTTATAAAGAATTGATTTTTCATGAAGAAAAGGCTTGATTTTTTTTTAAATGAGGAAAGATGAAATTTTTATTTGTAGAAAGACGATAATTTTTATGTAGTAGAGATAATATAATTTTTATTATAGTTAGAGAAGTTAAAAATATAATTTTTATATAAGCAAGAAGTTAAAAATATAATTTTTATTCGAGTAGTAAGTTAAAAATATGATTTTTATATAATGTAGATAATAAAAATCTGATTTTTATTATATATATGTTGAAATAAAAATGTGATTTTTATAGTGATGAAATGAAAAGGCGAAATCTTTATATATGAAAAGGCAAAATCTTTATATTTGAAAAGGCGAAATCTTTATATTTGAAAAGCTGAAATCCTTATATAGAGAATAGCGTGATAAAAATATAATCTGTATTATATGAAAAGCGTTGTAAAAATAGAATTTTTATCTATATAGTAGCGTTGTAAAAATTGAATTTTTATCCATATGGAATGATTATAAAAATATGATTTTTATATACAAAGCAACAATATAAAAATGTGATTTTTATATATG
Organism: Allium sativum; assembly: GCA_030737875.1. Lineage (NCBI taxonomy): Eukaryota > Viridiplantae > Streptophyta > Magnoliopsida > Asparagales > Amaryllidaceae > Allium > Allium sativum. Next base: position 233,161,913 of record CM060922.1, read on the forward strand.
TAGTGGGTACGAGCAACAAAAGTGACAAAAGGCGAGAACAGCGATGACTTCTACATAAGAAGAGTCGAGGCGTTTGGATTAGCTAGTCAGTTAGAACTTCTCACCGTTTAATTTTGTTTTCTAGTTAATAATATATACTAGGATGCAGACGGTGTTTAGTAGCACCTGACACCCGTCGTCCACAGACCATGGACGGCTTGTATGCTTGTTTGTTTGATTTTGATGTGTAGTTGATTGTGTGATGTGAAATGAAATAAAATATTTATGTAGTTAAAAATATTTTATAGTTGAAAATATAATTTTTAACATGAATGTGAATAAATATTTATAAACAAATCAAAGATTTGTTTATATACACTGATTTGATTGATATTGATTGGGACGATAAATTTTACACATCGCCCAACTGCACAAATAAAATCTGTGTTTGATTGTTTGAAACCCCACATGGGTATTGGGATGATATATGACACACACTAATCTCAATAATTAGTTGTATGTCGATCGATTGATTGACAGACTGTTATAAGCGTTAAATATTTATATTTGATGCTTATACAATGTAGAATGCACTTTGGATGATGGTTGATTATTTGTCATTGTTGATATATACATGCGTTGTATGGAAATCCATAGAAATAAAATCTATAGTAATTGATTGGGCCTCATTCCAATATTTGAATAGAAATATTTGAAATAGGAAATATTTGAAAAGAAATATTTGAAAAAGAAATATTTGAAAAAGAAATATTTGAAATAGAATATTTGTAAATAGAAATATATGAAGTCGTGTTGATTAGATTGACGCCATTTTGACGTGAACGATATTTTTATCGATTTTATTCATTTTACAATGAATATCGAAAGTGATTTCAAAATCTGATATTTTGAAATGAATTGAAATTCGAATTGAATTGAAATTGAATAGAAATGAATTCGTATTGAAATTGAATAGAAACAAATTCGAATTGAAATTCAAATAGAAATGAATTCGAATTGAAATTGAATTGAATTGAAAACGAACTGAAATTGAATTAAAAATCGATTTGAATTGAAATCAATTTGAAATGAATTTATAAGGAAAAATTCAATTTTTATTTGAATTTGAAATAGAATTTGAAATCGTTTCGAAAACGGATTTAAAACAATTTATAAAATATTATTTAAAAAGGAAATCGACGAAGTATATATTATATATATTATATATATAATATAATGGCCTGAATAGAATGCGCCGCGCCGCGGCAGTTCGCTAATTTCGATAATTGACTTCGAATGGACATTGCGGGAGATCCGACCGTCGGATTCTCCTAAAACCGAAACCGTTGGGTTCGTATCGAAAATAGTTTTCTAACGAATGTGAGAAATTAGAAATCTAACAGTTGGATTTGGAATTATGTCCAAATCAAATTTGGAAAAGGTTGCTGTAAGTGCAGTTCGATGGCCGTTGATGGAAATCGACTGTACGGGCCTTGATAAAATTATTAAAAATAGTAATAATTTGTGTAGAATCATAAGAAATGATTTGGGAAGAGTTGGGGTGAAAAACTCCATTTTTTAAAAGATATAAATAGATTTTTATCGAAATGAACTAGTTTTGAACTAGAATTAAAACAATTTATTTTTGAAATAAATAAATTGAATTTGAAAATGGTTTTAAAAGAAACCAGAATTTCCAATAAATGAATTGGATGGGATTTGAATCGAAATTGTCTTCGGAATATTTCGATGTTGGATTTCATGATGATACAGATATTGTTATGGGAATTTGAAAGATATATTAATATCGTTATTTCCAGTAAGATATTTGTTGGTCGTAGAATTTGATATTGAATATAAGCCGATATATTTTCTATTCAGAGCCTTGTATTTAATATCAAATGTGAATTGGGTTTGTCGTGAATGGTGTCTTCATTAACACTGTTCTTAAGCCCAGTTGAGAAAAAGATTAAATCTTTTTATTTAGATTTAATGAAGTGTACCAATTAAATAATATTTAATTGGAATTGAATTGGTATTGATTTTTGGGTTTATCGTGAACAGTGTTTTAAATAACACTTGTTCTTTAACTCGATAATTAATGGAATGTGATTTTGGGTTTATCATGAACCGTGTTTTAAATGACACTGATTCTTTAACCCAGATAAAGATTAAAACTAAGTGGAGTTTTAATGAATCTTTAATTAGATTGAAAAGATCGAGAATGGAGTGTCACCAGTTTTACTCTAGGCGATAGTTAAATCTTTAATTAGATTTGTACGTGAAATGGTAATTGAATTTACCGATAATACCGTGGTGTTAGATATGAAGTATTACCAGTTTTACTTCATGGGATGAATAGGTGGGGATTGGGAAATAAAATAAATGATTACTTCGGTGTGGTTCGCTAATCCCGACTAGTTTGAATTGATATTCAAAGAAGATTAAAGGACAAATTTAAAGAATTTATCTTTGATAAAATTAATGGGAACCTTTCCCAAAGTATAAGGATATTAGAATAAAAGAATATTCTGAATTGGAATGAGGCGTATGTTGTGTTTGTATAACACTTGTTTATTATATACGAGAGTTATTCAGAAAGACCGGGTTTACCCGATTCTGAATAACTGATTCGACGTGGTGTCGAGGATGAAGACGGTGGTCGAAGACCGAAGGTCTTCAACATCGTTTGGATAATTACTAGTGATCTTGATTGGACCGTACACCCAAGAGGAGGGAATCAGTTAGTGATCGTCCAGACGTACTTGGAGATCGATGGATATGCTGGGTACTAGGTGCCTCCGGTTTCGTTCAGACCCGGAACGAACTTGTAAATGGACTGTGTGTCTGACATTGGATTTCAGTCTGTGTGATTAATTTCTATTAAATATATATGTGTTTGGCGGCGGAGAATTTATTCTCTTGCTTGACGCCTTTCTCTGAGACGTACGAGCTCAGGGGTTATATATTGATGGATATCAAACGCATGGAGTGAATTGCCTATGTGGCATGCCTAAGTGGAAAATGATCAAGGCTTCTGTTGAAAAGCAAAGTCTTGTGGTTGATGATCAAAGCACGGCCTGTGTGGCATAGATTTGTGTAACGTGAACTCGCAAACCTCACACCCCGGTTGTGAACCTAAAACGGGAGAGGACATCAGGGAGGACATGCGTTTCTTTCTAGCTAGAAGTGGCGTCAGTGGTTTTACACGCCCTGACGAGTTTGACTTATGTGGTTGTTGCTGTTGCGAGGCGCCACAGATATACCGGTGACTATGTGAAGCCGAAGGAGCCATTCGTTGGCTCATTTACGCCCCATAAGGCGGGGAAACGCAGTGTTCATGCATAATAATCCACATCGGTGGACCGACCCTGACGATCCAAGGGGTAGTTGCGGCTGTTCCTGAGGGGCGGGCTAGAGCGTCTCAAATCGGTAGAGGACGATCCCTTGCCTCGGTTCGTAGATGGAAATCCAATTTCCAAATACGTGACTTTGTAGTTTTAATTGTAGAACTAGTATGGCGACATGATATATGGTACCCATGCCGTCTATGATTGATACGTATGATTTGAAGTCGTTTTATACACTATGCACTTATAATAGTATCAAATGATTTGTTTAAAACGTACTAAGCATGTTTGGCTATTATAAGGGAAAACCCTATCCCCCGGCTTGCGTTGCATTGTGTGATAGGACCTGGGTCTTATAATAGCTTCATTTTTCCAAAAAGCGTTGCGCTGTTTTGTTATATGCACTGGTATTCTTGGAAGGAAACCCGCTCCGTGTTTACGGCGTGGTCCCTTGATATATCTGATTTAAAGTAAAGTTTTAAATAACTGTTTTAGTTCTCACACCAGTCCCATGACTGACCTGGAGTTTATTGTTTTAACCTAAACTCTGGGTGCCCTTATTTTGACACGGGCAGCTAGTAGTTTTGGTTTTGCAGATTTATATTCACCGGAACCAGGTTTACAGCTGGAACGATATTCGGAAAGCTTTGTATCCATGTATCTTCTTCAGTTGTATTTTGTATTATTTTCCGCTGCTTTGTAATTTATTGTAATCTCTGATATTTATCGAATGTATTTTATTTGTAAATACTCTGTATATTCTTGTATGCTGATGAATTGTTGTAAATAACAATGAAATGTTCTTCCGTCTGCGTTCTTTTGTGGCTTGTTCTCGACTCTATCCGGGCTTTCCTTACTAGGGAAGTTCGGGTCGTTTCAGCTGGTATCAGAGCTTTGGTTTACAAAGCTCAGAGAACAAGACACATTAGAACCATACGAAAGAATTCATCTGATATTGGATTAGTAATATCCAATGGAATGACTCGTTAGAGATGGGATCTGTAGCATATTAGAACGAGTCTGAAGAGTGTTGCTTTTAGATATAAAATTGAAAACAAAATTTATTTTGAAAATTTAAATTCAATTATACGTATTTGATTGTTTATTATAGTTGAATTTGGACTATCCAGTATATATAGATTTTGCATATACGTCTGATCCACGGGCATTCAAAGTTTTAATATATTGGGTAGATATAGGATTACACTCTAGTCGCTCGAAGATGATTCTGATGATCGCTCAAGCATCATCAGAATTTATTTTCGTGTTTCGAAGGTGTGATATCTAGATATTTCCATTAGACTGGTGTGAGAACCAAAATTATATAGGGCCTATTGTTGTGATTTGGCATCAAAAATCTTATTTTTTGACTATATATCAAAATTATGAATTTGAAAAGCTAATCAACTAACTGATTGCTGATTGTGTTGTTTGATTATAGTTTGATTAATTAAAATGTTGAACCTATAACCAAATTGAATCAAATAGTGAATTGTATTGAAAATTTGTCGCATTTGCACGCATATACATATACTTACATTGAACAGGTCATAGCAAGGAGGCTAGAGCAGAAGAATAAAATTGTTTGCCCAACAAATAGGTACACGTTTATCATAATCTACTGTTTTGTTTGGGTAATGATGATTTTGTGAGCCGATTGGCTAGCTGCTTGGCTTTTTCTTTTTCTTTTGGATTGAAGAAGGCCATGGGAGGCTATATGAAATATCCCGAAGTCCCCGGTGCAGAGGAGGTTATGGCGAAATTTTTCAAAAATTTAGGGTGTTAGCCAAATTTTTGAAAAATTTGAAAAGTTCTTAGAAACTGGAAAGTTGAAGAACTTAAGCCGTAGTGAAAATACTGAAAGTTGAGTTGATTAATCAAAAAACTTTCGGCTTCGTTCCTTTTCGGGGAAGAAAAGTTTTAAGTGGGGGATATTGTAATAACCCGGAAATCTTGGCCAATTTAAAATTTTTATTTTGGGAATTTTAGCAAATTTTTATTATTTAAAATGAATTATTTTAAATAATAACGACGAAAAATCTATTTTGAATAGAATTCGAACGTATATATTTATTCGAATTGTCGTTAGAATATAAATATTTATTTATATATATAAAAGGAATTGAAAATGGCGCGGTAGTTCGATAATTCGATTTCAAAATTCAAATGAATGTACCGGGTAAAAAATAAACCGGATTTTAGTGAAAGCAAAAAATTGAATCTAATTGAGAATATCTTTCCACCGAATCCGAAAAATCGAAATTTCGTAGCGGGAATCAAAAGATATGCCCAGTTGAAAATTCAGAATAATCGCTATGGAAATCTGGCCCTTAAAAATGAAAATTTTGCAAATAACCTCGGATTTCGACGAAACAACTTTTGTTGGATCCGCGATGTCAAAGTATTGCTAGGTTTCAAATTTCATAATTTTTCGAATCAATATGTGAGCGTGGCAAAGGAAAACGCGTTTGACCAGTTTCAGTTGATTTTAATCGACTGGAAAATGGCCATTTTTCAAACAGTCTCAGAATTTGATGAAACTAGTTTTCTTAGGACCGTATCGTCAATACGAAGCTAAAAAATATTTTTCTGAAATTTTTCTAGTTAGTATGTGAACCTAGTAAATTGAAATGCGCGTTCAAATTCAATATATAGAGTTATATGTTGATTTTGACGAAAACTGATCGAAACGATCGAATCAGCATACGATACATATCCCATTATGTTTAGAATAGGGGTAATTAGCTATAGACGACAGGCGGTGGGTCCGATTTCGATGTCGAAATAAAAAGTACCTTTTCGAAATTAAATAATTAAAATAAAATTAAAATAAAAACCCTCACTCTCTCCTTATACCCTCAGCCCCCCTCCTTTGACTTTTCAGAATCAATTTAGAAAAAAGAAAAGAAAAGGGGCGACGGGGGGTGAACCACCCCCGCCGCCACTTCATCGCCCCCCCCCCCCCCCCCCATGTAGTTCGCCGCCTCCCCCTTCTTCTTCTTCCTCCTCCACATAGCAGCGGGCCCCCCTCCCCAGTTCGATCCAAGACGAAGCCTCCCCCAATCGACCCCCTGCCGTACCCATCCTCCTTCCTCCCTGGACTCCGCCTCGACTACCGACCATCCACTCCACCTCCGGCGCCCCAATACCCACTGACCCGACTGCGAGCAACTCCCCCACAACCAACTCCGACGTGGAACCTCCTCCGATAGTGAATGGTAAGTTTTATTACTTGATTTAGTTGGTGATTTTAGTTATTTAAATGAAATTAGTTTTAAGATATTAAAAATTAGATTTTTAACAATAAATATGCGATTTTAAAATATAAAACATTGAAGAAAATGTGTTCTTTTATTATATAAATAGCTATAAACAAAGATATGATAATCATTCATATAAAAATATAGTTTTTATATGAATGGTATGTGTTTATAAAGAATTGATTTTTCATGAAGAAAAGGCTTGATTTTTTTTAAAATGAGAAAAGATTAAATTTTTATTTGTAGAAAGACGATAATTTTTATGTAGTAGAGATAATATAATTTTTATTATAGTTAGAGAAGTTAAAAATATAATTTTTATATTAGCAAGAAGTTAAAAATATAATTTTTATTCGAGTAGTAAGTTAAAAATATGATTTTTATATAATGTAGATAATAAAAATCTGATTTTTATTATATATATGTTGAAATAAAAATGTGATTTTTATAGTGATGAAATGAAAAGGCGAAATCTTTATATATGAAAAGGAGAAATTTTTATATTTGAAAAGGCGAAATCTTTATATTTGAAAAGGCGAAATATTTATATAGAGAATAGCGTGATAAAAATATAATCTGTATTATATGAACAGCGTTGTAAAATAGAATTTTTATCTATATAGTAGCGTTGTAAAAATAGAATTTTTATCCATATGGAATGATAATAAAAATATGATTTTTATATACGTAGCAACAATATAAAAATGTGATTTTAATATATGTAGTGGCTACGGCCAACAAAAGTGACAAAAGGCGAGAACAGCGATGACTTCTACATAAGAAGAGTCGAGGCGTTTGGATTAGCTAGTCGGTGAGAACTTCTCACCTTTTAATTTTGTTTTCTAGTTAATAATATATACTAGGATGCAGACGGTGTTTACTAGCACCCGACACCCGTTGTCCACAGACCATGGACGGCTTGTATGCTTGTTTGTTTGATTTTGATGTGTAGTTGATTGTGTGATGTGAAATGAAATAAATTATTTATGCAGTTAAAAATATTTTATAGTTGAAAATATAATTTTTAACACGAATGTGAATAAATATTTATAAACAAATCGGAGATTTGTTTATATACACTGATTTGATTGATATTGATTAGGACGATAAATTTTACACATCGTCCAACCGCACAAATAAAATCTGTGTTTGATTGTTTGAAACCCCACACGGGTATTGGGATGATATATGACATACACTAATCCCAATAATTAGTTGTATGTTGATCGATTGATTGACAGACTATTATAAGCGTTAAATATTTATATTTGATGCTTATACAGTGTAGAATGCACTTTGGATGATGGTTGATTATTTGTCATTGTTGATATATACATGCGTTGTATGGAAATCCATAGAAATAAAATCTATGGTAATTGATTGGGCCTCATTCCAATATTTGAATAGAAATATTTGAAATAAGAAATATTTTAAAAGAAATATTTGAAAAGAAATATTTGAAAAACAAATATTTGAATAAGAAATATTTGAAATAGAATATTTGAAAATAGAAATATATGAAGTCGTGTTGATTAGATTGACGCCATTTTGACGTGAACGATATTTATATCGATTTTATTCATTTTACAATGAATATCGAAAGTGATTTCAAAATCTGATATTTTGAAATGAATTGAAATTCGAATTGAATTGAAATTGAATAGAAATGAATTCGTATTGAAATTGAATAGAAACGAATTCGTATTGAAATTCAAATAGAAAAGAATTCAAACTGAAATTGAATTGAATTGAAAACAAACTAAAATTGAATTAAAAATCGATTTGAATTGAAATCAATTTGAAATGAATTTAAAACGAATTTATAAGGAAAAATTCAATTTTGATTTGAATTTGAAATAGAAGTTGAAATCGTTTCGAAAACGAATTTAAAACAATTTATAAAATATTATTTAAAAAGGAAATCGACAAAGTATATATTATATATATATAATATAATGGCCTGAATAGAACGCGCCGCGCCGCGGCAGTTCGCGAATTTCGACCATTGACTTCGAATGGTCATTGTGGCCGTCGGATTCTCCTGAACCCGGAACCGTTGGGTTCGTATCAAAAAGAGTATTCTAACGAATGTGAGAAACTAGAAATCTAACGGTTGGATTTGGAATTATGTCCAAATCAAATTTGGAAAAGGTCGCTGTAAGTGCAGTTCGATGGCCGTTGATGGAAATCGACTGTACGGGCCTTGATAAATTTATTAAAAATAGTAATAATTTGTGTAAAATCATAAGAAATGATTTGGGAAGAGTTAAGATGAAAAACTCCATATTTTAAAAGATAAAAATAGATTTTTATCGAAATGAACTAGTTTTGAACTAGAATTAAAACCAATTTATTTTTGAAATAAATAAATTGAATTTGAAAATGGTTTTAAAAGAACCCAGAATTTCCAATAATTGAATTGGAAGGGATTTGAATCGAAAGTGTCTTCGGAATATTTCGATGTTTGATTTCATGATGATACAGATATTGTTATGGGAATTTGAAAGATATATTAATATCGTTATTTCCAATACGATTTTTGTTGGTCGTAGAATTTGATATTGAATATAAGCCGATATATTTTCTATTCAGAGCCTTGTATTTAATATCAAATGTGAATTGGTTTTGTCGTGAATGGTGTCTTCATTAACACAGTTCTTAAGCCCAGTTGAGAAAAAGATTAAATCTTTTTATTTAGATTTAATGAAGTGTACCAATTAAATAATATTTAATTGGAATTGAATTGGTATTGATTTTTGGGTTTATCGTGAACAGTGTTTTAAATAACACTTGTTCTTTAACCCGATAATTAATGGAATGTGATTTTGGGTTTATCGTGAACTGTGTTTTAAATGTCACCGATTCTTTAACCCAGTTAAAGATTAAAACTAAGTGGAGTTTTAAAGAATCTTTTATTAGATTGAAAAGATCGAGAATGGAGTATCACCAGTTTTACTCCAGGCTATATTTAAATCTTTAATTAGATTTGTACGTGAAATGGTAATTGAATTTACCGATAACACCGTGGTGTTAGATATGAAGTACTACCAATTTTACTTCATGGGATGAATAGGTGGGGATTGGGAAATAAAATAAATGATTACTTCGGTGTGGTTCGCTGATCCCGACTAGTTTGAATTGATATTCAAAGAAGATTAAAGGATAAATTCAAAGAATTTATCTTTGATAAAATTAATAGGAACCTTTCCCAAAGTATAAGGATATTGGAATAAAAGAATATTCTGAATTGTAATGAGGCATATGTTGTGTTTGTGTAACACTTGTTTATTATATATGCGAGTTATTCAGAAAGACCGGGTTTATCCCATTCTGAATAACTGATTCGACGTGGTGTCGAGGATGAAGACGGTGGTCGAAGACCGGAGGTCTTCAACATCGTTTGGATAATTACCGATGATCTTGATTGGGCCATACACCCAAGAGGAGGGAATCAGTTAGTGATCGTCCATACGTACATGGAGATCGATGGATATGCGGGGTACTAGGTGCCTCCGGTTTCGTTCAGACCCAGAACGGACTTGTAAATGGACTGTGTGTCTAACATTGGATTTCAGTCTGTGTGATTGATTTCTATTAAATATATATCTATTTGGTGGCGAAGAATTTATTCTCTTGCTTAACGCCCTTCTCTGAGACGTACGAGCTCAGGGGTTATATATTTGTGGATATCAAACGCTTGGAGTGAATTGCCTGTGTGGCATGCCTAAGTGGCAAATGATCAAGGCTTCTGTTGAAAAGCAAGTCTTGTGGTTGATGATCAAAGCACGGCCTGTGTGGCATAGCTTTGTGTAACGTGAATTCGCGAGCCTCACACCCCGGTTGTGAACCAGAAACGAGAGAGGACATCAGGGAGGACATGCGTTTCTTTCTAGCTAGAAGTGGCGTCAGTGGTTTTACACACCCTGATGAGTTTGACTTATGTGGTTGTTGCTGTTGCGAGGCGCCTCGGATATACCGGTGACTATGTGAAGCCGAAGGAGCCATTCGTTGGCTCATTTACGCCCCATAGGGCGGGGAAGCGCAGTGTTCAGGCATAATAATCCACATCGGTGGACCAGCCCTGACGATCCAAGGGGCAGTTGCGGCTGTTCCTGAGGGGCGGACTAGAGCGTCTCGAATCGGTAGAGGACGATCCCTTGCCTCGATTCATAGATGGAAATCCAATTTCCAAATACGTGACTTTGCAGTTTTAATTGTAGAACTAGTATGGCGACATGATATATGGTACCCATGCCGTCGATGATTGATACTTATGATTTGAAGTTGTTTTATACACTATGCACTTATAATAGTATCAAGTGACTTGTTTAAAACGTACTAAGCATGTTTGGCTATTATAAGGGAAAACCTTATCCCCCCGGCTTGCGTTGCATTGTGTGATAGGACCTGGGTCTTATAATAGCTTCATTTTTCCAAAAAGCATTGTGCTTTTTTGTTATATCCACTGGTATTCTTGGGAGGAAACCCGTTCCGTGTTTACGGCGTGGTCCCTTGATATATCTGATTTAAAGTAAAGTTTTAAATAACTATTTTAGTTCTCACACCAGTCCCATGATTGACCTGGAGTTTATTGTTTTAACCTAAACTCTGGGTGCCCTTATTTTGACACGGGCAGCTAGTAGTTTTGGTTTTGCAGATTTATATTCACCGGAACCTGGTTTACAGCTGGAACGATATCCGGAAAGCTTTGTATCCATGTATCTTCTTCAGTTGTATTTTGTATTGTTTTCCGCTACTTTGTAATTTATTGTAATCTCTGATATTTATCGAATGTATTTTATTTGTTAATACTCTGTATATTCTTGTATTTTGATGAATTGTTGTAAATAACAATGAAATGTTCTTCCATCTGCATTATTTTGTGGCTTGTTCTCGACTCTATCCGGGCTTTCCTTACCGGGGAAGTTCGGGTCGTTTCAACATTCCCCTGTCTAAACTACCATAACATATCCCATGGTCAGCTTGAGAATGTTGCAATAAGGAGAAGGTTACCTTTACATACCATTCACACGATTTCAGTTGAAGAAGTATATAATAATAGAATCATTAAATAAAGTGAGATGTAAGTATAATGAAATAGATAATAGAAGTATAAGAAATCAGAGATATCTTGTCCAGAATTTTTTTAAGTTAATAGTATGGTTGTATGAAGAAATAAATAGTGTGGGATACAACATATTCATGCCTTACATATCTTCATCCATTTCTTTTTACAATGGTATGTGTAATATTAATGATCTTGTACCAATTACCTATATTTTATTTACAGTAAAACCATTTTATTTAGAATTAATACTGATACTGATTAGTCCTCATACTGATATATGTGCATGCCTTAGAAAATAATAGTGAAACATATTGAATAAGATAGTGCACAATGTGGATGATTGCTCTGCCCTATGCAAGTGATGTAGTGAATATTTCTATTTGAAGAGTTACACCTCCAAATCCTCATAACCGTATAGTGTACATAAGCTGATAGTCACTGAAAATATGTTAACCTTATCGGGATTGCAACAGAAAAATGTATATCAGTAATGAAAAATGACTACTTTCAAAAGCCAAGAAGCAATATGTTTATTATGGTGTAACCTGTTACCTTGTCTGTATGTATATACAATTATTAGAGTGATTCAAAATACAAAATTGGAGGATAAGTGTGTGTAAAAAATAAACAGGAAAATAGAATCAGTGTAGCATGAGAGGTAAGATATAGCCCAGATTTGTGCATGTAAAAACATACATGAAAAATTATAATTAATTTGGAAAATTAGTGCAACGACATATCACTTATAGACAGTCTGCTTTTGTGTTTAGCAATCGCTAAGCATATATAAACCGTCTCAGATGTAGTCGTTTGAGTCATTCTTCCTTCTTGACCCTTTTCATTGGAAGTCAGTCATAGAAAATAGGATCAACATTTTTTGCCAATGCTAGAAAGAAAGAACTGGTAGTAAAAGAATTCACTTGAGGTTCAAAAATAATGAAATTTCATAACACTGACTTCCTTCGATTTCTAACCTATTTGCCTTAGTTAAATCATGCCTTAGTTATTAGAAACAAATCAGGAAGTTACCTTGAAAAATCTTCTGTTGTGCATCCTTTACCTCTAATATCAGTCTTTTGGGCTGCAGATCACATTAAACATAGACATATTTATAAAAGATTGTTATCCAAAACTCTTCCTCAGCTATGGTTGAAGAATGGATAATGTTATGTAGTATTAATACAAACAATAAGGACAAATTATGACGTAATGATTATGGTTATTTTTGTTAAAGCAATGAAGAAAATCAAGGTGATTATAAATTTGAATCAAATCGCAAAGATTCATAACCAACAGCAGCAACAAATTAAATGTGCATCATTGTTTAGTACTATCACGTTCGTTACATTGTACATAAATAGATGGTAAAATAAATAAAATAAATGGCGTGATAATAAGCTTGTCGGGAGTATATAATAAGTACAATATTAATCAAAGGCATCAGACATTTCATTAGAAAAGGATATAATTGAGTTCGTGGAAAAACATACAGACATAGCATGGCGAAATAAAATGAAATAATTTTGAATTTTCCAGGAACTTCAATTGTAAAAAATTTCTTTTTCCTATGCTGGATCAAACTTGTTGTGCACCATACCTTTTATGGGTTATAGATAACTCAATTTCTGATCAATCATGATTCATGACCACGGCCTGAAAACGATTTTAAGGAACATAACTCATGAACATCAATAGTAATGTGAGATGGTCAGTAAAAGAATCATATGGTTAGTTAATGGAGTGTTTTCCATAATGCAAAAGATGGATCAAATAAAATTTGACCAAAAGATGGATTAAAAATAGTAATAACCAATGGTGATAATTTCTATGGAAAAAATAAGAATATTTGGAGGTCACCAAGGGAAATGCTCATATATTTGTAAATGTCCTCTTCATCCTCCATTTCTACTTTTGTATTACGTAAATTATATCAGTTCATTACTACTCTTTGTTCTGGAATAAAATAACGAATTATATAGAGTAGAATCTATGAATTGAACACGTTGATTGTGTATAAAACCACTATTCTTCTACTATCTAATTTATAAATGGGGGTATGTGCTCAGTTTAGGTCTCTCAAAAGTTAAGCTTACAAATTTGGTTTGCTAACATATTATACTGTGAAGGGGTGTGCACTTTTTTTTTTTTACTATATGGCTTAAGCATAATGTAGCGATCTGCATAAGTAGGTGAATGGATTCAAACATAATGGAAGTATGCAAATATTACATAATCCAATCTGGTTAAGCATAATTCACTGAGCTACATCCAAATTATATACGGATGGAATAAGCTGGAAACTCTAATGAGAAACAACCACAAATTGAACCCAAAAAACACGACTCAACAAATTTTAGGTTTTTATATTGGAAAGAGAAAAGCAACCAGTTAAAAATATGTTAATTTAGGATTACATCCAACATTTTTAGCTAGTACATGTAAGAATAAAAATGATATATACAGATGATTCATACCTTATGAAATTTTCATAGTATAGTAGAAGAATATGGCAAATCGATAATAAAAAAAGGGAGAGGATAAAAACTAAATCTTAAACCATAACGCGGTGTGCATACCATGTAAAATGTAAACTACACTAATAGCAGGAAGTTGATGTAAAAAATTGAAAAAAAAAATAGTCTACATGAATTCAAGTCATTGGCGAAGTCTTAGGTGACTGGTAGAATCCTCTATGTTGAATCAACTGCTTGGAGCGAACCATCATATTTTTCAGTCTTTATTATCAGTAGACCTTATAATAAAAAAGATCAGATTAAAAATTCCCAGCAATGAAAAAATTCAATCAAAGTTGAGTATCTCATTGATTCTTCAGAAGCGAGCAGTGAAATCTTTATAATTCACAACAAATTCGCCAAAGATTTTGAACAAAAACTTGGTTGAGTGCCTCTTTTATCCTGTAACTAAGTAAAGATGACTTCCTTTTCCTTTAGATTGCCATCGTCAACCACACCGTACCTAATATTACATTGGTCATTTTCAGGGAACGAATCGATTATTCCTTTTATTTTTATTTTGACCCAGATTTTTAATAAAGCTCGTTTACCGTAGCGAAATTTACCATAGCAAAATTTGACAATCGTACTATAATAGATTCCTTAAAATATTACTATGTAGTGGACTTTACATATATCATATATTTTATTAATGCGGAAACTAATATAAATACAATATCAACATTCATATAACTATATACCTATAATGTTATATGTAGTCTTTACACAATGAAATGAATATTTTAAAAGAACAAACTTAACCTTTTAAATACTCGAGCTATGATTTTGTAAATGCTTTCAATATTGAAATTGCCTAAAAGATATAGTAGTTGAAAACAAAAGTCTATAGATATTTTCATAGCTCTTAATATTTGTAAATACATTATCCTCATAACCACTAAATTAAAAATATAAGAAATTGATGTTTACTTCTTTCACAACTCACAGTAAACATTATAAGGCCTCTAGTGGAAAAAGGTCAGGTTCAAGTGATCATTGATTTCTACCACATAGCTAGACCATCTTCTTTCTAATGCTGATGAATACCTATACTATTTTATAATAACATTTTGTATTGTAATATGCACTCACCTGCAAAATCGGGAGGGTACTTGATGGAATCAAGATGAGCAAGTGTGGGAAAGAGATTGGAAAAGAGTAATGGAGAAAGGCGGAGAATGACCAAGCTTCCCCCAAACAACAGCTGTGGCATTGATGACAACATGCGAAAGTTACATATAAGGTTGACTGCTTTATGTGTGAAAGACGTATTGTAAATATGGTGCTTTTTTCATAATGTTCTGTATGACTGAAGCTTTAAGTTAAAAATTGGGAAAAGATGACCATTTGTAGATCGAAGGGCATTATGTTAGGGGAATCCTACAAGTAAGTTTATAGTTTGCTCGAACTTCTTTCCACTTGGTTAGCTAATAGTAAAGACGGAGGCTCCTTTGTGGCTAAAGAAGATGATATAAAGGTCAAGGAATCTAAAAGGAATCGTTGAGATTGGTATATTGGTGTTTAGAAACTATTGTCAAATTTCTACATTATTGACCTTTTGTTATTATTTTAATGGAGACATCACTTAACTTTGTAAAATTGCATGTAATTTAAATTATGCATGGATTATACAACAGAATAATATATTTAAAGTATTACGCAATGATTAGATTGCAACATTGTTTCACACTGTCATTTGATCTTGGTTTATGTTTACGATATTTGACGTTGTCCAAGATTATTTTTTTTGTAAAGAAACCCGAATGGGAAATAAATAACGAATTAGAAACTGAAGTGAAGGTCAAACACCATAATAAGGAGACAAAGATGGTAAATGGTACCCTATTGAACTTTGAAATCAATGACATGAAGTACATATTTATTTCGATCGGTTCAAACTTAACCAAGGAAAAAAATGCCTATTGTACTGAGGATAACCTTTATTTCATAGTCCCCAGTCCTTCCTTGTCAACTGTTGTTGTTACAGCTAGGCATATCCCATTGCACAGGCATGGCTCCCGGATTAAGAGCACCAGGCATACCTTGTGCAGCGTACGACAACATACTCATGTTAAAGGATGATGTTAGTTGTTCATTCAAAACCAGTGTTCGCATCAACTGATCAATTGGAGGTAGTTGACTGTTTTTTGTATAGTCATTAAAAATAGACATGCTCCCATCAATATTCATATAGACATGCTGCAAGCTTATGTAGGAAGTTGGCAGTGTGTCGTTTCATGGATGTAACAAACTATTCATACAATAACTACAAATCATAGTATATTAATTAAATTATTTTATACAGCAAAAAAATGCAAAATAAACTCATGGTTCACATCATGAAGCACTAATATTTGATATCGCCAATAGTATTCAAAAAAATTGGTTGAATATTTATCATATACTGCTAGCATAGTAAATAAATTGACATAATAATATTTTCAACAAAATGATTGCATCATTTATGCACGTAACAAACAATACATCAAAACAGCAAGATTCAATTTGGTCAAGATTTAATATATAATTTTTTTGCTTTTTGCAAATGGGTTGTAACTAATTAATATAAGTATTAATGGAAATACATTAACTTCCATGGAATTTAAATTGTCACTTATATTGTCACATTAGGTGCGCGTCATTCAGTAAATTATATCATCTTGGGTTTAGAATTGATCAAAACATGTGAAACTTCACTGGATATCAAATCAAAAGCCAATGATGAAGTTACCTCGCTTTCTTAATTGTTGCCCTATCATGTCAATAAATATTATAGAGTAAAATATATATGCAATATTGATGGAGTTTAAATTCTTTTTCTGCCTAAAACCCCAATTATCATTTGTGTACTCAACAACTGCAATTACAAAAAATATTTTTGGTTTAATTTTTATATGTAACAATGGCTGTCAGTTTACACACGAACGCAACACAGTTTAGGCTTAGGTTAGCAATGTAGCTGCAATAAATGTATATTTTTGTATATAAAAAATATCAAGCACATGCGCAAACGTCCATGTATGCATGCATCTTCTATTCAGTACCAAAATCTTTTATCATCATTATCTTCTTAGTATATTGCGTTATTTTGAAACTTTTAACCTACGAGACTGTATGTAATATTAACAGTTCGATCAAAGAGACTTGAATATATGATTCCCTTTAAATATTACAATTTATAATCAAAGACAATTTGCAAGACTTACCCATCGCATGGATATAGGATTCGCCCCAAACATGACTAGGTTGCTGGATCCTACTTGCTAGATCCCATTCATAAACTGTAGCTGAGGATGAATTGTTTGAGTGATTCATCCTAGAATTCGATCTGAACAGAATTGGCAACATAAAATTTGATAGAATGGAATATGCGGTTTCAGGCTTAAGGTGTAGCAATTTAAGGATACAGAGATCAAAACATGAATCGCCATTTGCTTGGCAGTTTCTCTCCCCATGGGAGAGAAAATATTTATTCATGTGTAAAACTTTTTAATTTGGAAATATTTGAAGTCGTTACATAATAGTCATGGCATAAAATGACAAAACAATCAAAGCAATCATTTCTAGTATTGATTAAGGATAAACAATGCTAATGACTTTTTTTTGGTCAGCCAGGACTCAAGGTATCAATGATAAATGGTCAAAATAAGCCAAATGCTTGTTAGTCTGTAACGACAAAAAGTTTGATATTAATACTTTGTATGTGCCATGTCCAGTTGCATTGCATTACATTTTTTTCAGATTTCAACTATTTACAAACTACATAAAATTAGTCGAATAGTATGCTAACTACTGAAAACAATTATTTGCAGGCCTGATATGCAATAAACAAAATGCAACCAATTTTTCCTGGTGTGAAACCATCACAATAAAATAGGAGTTTCCACCCCCGGTCCCCAGTTTCTGACATTATTACTTGAACTATTGAAACATGTATCTTCATATTTGATAGGGTTTATAATAAATTATCTTATGGTAAAATCATAATTAACATCATCCAAATCTCAGTAAGTTTGATCAAATTTTGAACTTCTATAATTGGGTCAACAGAGAATTTTTTGAACCTGATAAGTTTAGAAAACATAATTTTAATTCAAAATGAAAAGGTAAACTTAAATTAAGGTGATCTTGTCTGGGTTCTCTGCTTCCGTTTATGTTAATGCAATTTTTTAGATTGACATTAAAAGTTCCCAGCCCTAATAAATTGAAGGAAAACTTTTTTTAAAAAGGAGCAAAAAAGGGAAACCTGAAGTAAACAACATCTTCGTAAAAGCAATCTCAGCAATGTGCTGCTAACAGGATCGTTGTTAGTGTTGTAATAATTAGGGTTACAACAGAAAACTATTTTATCACCATCCATTAAATTGAAGGAAAACTTTTTTTGAGAAAGAACAAAAAAGGGAAACCTGAAGTAAACAGCATCTTCGTCAAAGCAATCTCAGCAATGTGATGCTAACAGGATCGTTGTAAGTGTTGTTATGATTAGTGTTACAACAGAAAATTATTTTTATCGCTTTTTCTTATTAACCCTAATTTAGGTAGATAGGAGATTTGAGTCATGGAGGAATACCAATGATTTCAAAGCGACGGAAGTAGAAAGTTCAACTGTTTCATGGATGAAAAGGAGATTTATTTTAGGAAGAGTAGATTCAGAAAGATGTGAAGAACCGTCGAAAAAAGTTTTTATTTTCCAAAAGAAAAGGGGAAGTTGCCGAAAACTATTTCATTATCATCACCACCACCATCTACAAAATATGACGTAAAACATAAATTGACAATCCACTAAATTATATCAGACTGTTACAAATTCAAAATTTGTTTAATCCATAAATTGACAATCCACTAAGATCCAAGTAATATCACCAAGCATCATGTACTTCTATCTGGAATTACCTTAATTGAAATTTGTTTCCAGAATAATAATAAAATACAAAGCATAACAAATTTAGCTAAAGATAATATATGCGTGTGTGTACTGCTTATATTCAGTTTTTGCATAGAAGGGGATATAAAAGCACCAATTCGTCGTAACTACTAATAATAGGCCGATTAATATTTTCATTTAATCCATACCTTTTTGGCAACATCAGAATTAAGTCAGTCTACAAAGTACATTCCCCTGTCTAAACTACCATAACATATCCCTTGGTCAGCCTGAGAATGTAGCAATAAGAATAAGGTTACCTTTATATACCATTCACATGATTCCAGTTGAAGAAGTATATAATAATAGAATCATTGGATAAAGTGAGATTTAAGTATAATGACATGGATAATAGCAGTATAAGAAATCAAAGATATCTTGTCCAGAATTTTTTTAAGTTAATAGTATGGTTGTATGAAGACATAAATAGTGTGGGATACAACATATTCATGCCTTACATGTTTTCAGCCGTTTCTTTTTACAACTTTATATGTAATATTAATGCTCCTGCACCAATTACCTATATTTTATTTACAGTAATATTTAGAATTAATACTGATACCTATTAATGCTCATATCGATATATGTGCATGCTTTAGAAAATAATAGTGAAACATATTGAATAAGATTGTGCACAATGTGGATGATTGCTCTGCCCTATGCAAGTGATGTAGTAAATATTTCACTTTGAAGAGTTACACCTCCAAATCCTCATAACAGTATAGTATACAGAAGTTGATAGTCGCTTAAATATGTTAACCTTATCGGGATTGCAACAGAAAAATGTATATCAGTAATGAAAAATGACTACTGTCAAAAGCTAAGAAGCAATATGTTTATTATGGTGTAACCTGCTACCTTGTCTGTATGTATATACAATTATTAGAGTGATTCAAAATACAAAATTGAAGGATAAGTGTGTGTAAAAAATAAACAGGAAAATAGAATCGGTGTTGCATGAGAGGTAAGATATAGCCCAGATTTGTGTATGTAAAAACATACATTAAAAATAATAATTAAGTTGGAAAATTAGTGTAATGACATACCACTTATAGACAGTCTGATTTTGTGTTTAGTAATCGCTAAGCATATGTAAACCACCTCAGAGGTAGTAATTTGAGTCATCCTTCCATCTTGACCCTTTTCATTGGAAGTCAGTCATAGAAAATAGGATCAGCATTTGTTGTCAATGCTACAAAGAAAGAACAGGTAGTAAAAAAATTCACTTGAGGTTCAATAATAATGAAATTTCACAATACTGACTTCCATCGATTTCTAACCTATTTGCCATAGTTAAATCATGCCTTAGTTATAAGAAAAAAAATCAGGAAGTTACCTTGAAAAATCTGCTGTTGTCCATTCTTCACCTCTAATATCAGTCTTTTGGGCTGCAAAGCACATTAAACAAAGACACAATTATAAAAGATGGTTATCCAAAACTCTTCTTCGGCCATGGTTGAAGAATGGATAATGTTATGTAGTCTTAGTACAAACAATAAGGACAAATAAAAATTGTGATGTAATGACTATGGTTATTTTTATTAAAGCAATGAAGAAAATCAAGGTGATTATAAATTTGAATCAAATCTCAAAGATTTGTAACCAACAACAGCAGCAAATTATATGTGCATCATTGTTTAGTACTATCACGTTCGTTACATTGCTCATAAATAGATGGTAAAAAAATAAAATAAATGTCGTGATAATAATCTTGTCAGGAGAATATAATAAGTACAATGTTAATCAAAGGCATCAGTCATTTCATTAGAAAAGGTTATAATTGAGTCCATGGAAAAAAATACAGACATAACATGGAGAAATAAAATGAAATAATTTTGAATTTTCCAGGAACTTCAATTGTAAAAAAAAAAAAAATCCTATGCTGGATCAAACTTGGTGTGCACCATACCTTTTATTGGCTATAGATTTCTCAATTTCCGATCAATCATGATTCATGACCATGGCGTTAACACGATTTTAACGAACGTAACTCATGAACATCAATAGTAATGTGAGATGTTCAGTAAAAGAATCATTTGGTTAGTTAATGGAGTGTTTTCCATAATGCAAAAGATGGATCAAATAAAATTTGACTAAAAGATGGATTAAAAATAGTAATAACCAATGGTGATAATTTCTATGCTCATATATTTGTAGAAGTCCTATTCATCCTCCATTTCTACTTTTGTATTACGTAAATTATATCAGTTCATTAATAATCTTTGTTCTTGAATAAAATCACGAATTATATAGAGTAGAATCTATGAATTGAACACGTTAATTTTGTGTAAAACTACTATTCTTCTACTATCTAATTTATAAATGGGGGTATGTGCTCAGTTTAAGTCTCTAAAAAGTTAAGCTTACTATTTTGGTTTGCTAATATATTATACCGTGAAGGGGTGTACACATTTTTATTTTTTTTACTATATGGCTTAAGCATAATGTAGCGATCTGCATAAGTAGGTGAATGGATTCAAACATAAAGGAAGTATGCAATTTTTTTTTTTACTATATGGCTTAAGCATAATGTAGCGCTCTGAGGTTCTCTGCTTCCATTTATGTAGTAATGAAAAATGACTACTTTCAAAAGCCAAGAAGCAATATGTTTATTATGGTGTAACCTGCTACCTTGTCTGTATGTATATACAATTATTAGAGTGATTCAAAATACAAAATTGAAGGATAAGTGTGTGTAAAAAATAAACAGGAAAATAGAATCGGTGTTGCATGAGAGGTAAGATATAGCCTAGATTTGTGTATGTAAAAACATACATTAAAAATAATAATTAAGTTGGAAAATTAGTGCAATGACATACCACTTATAGACAGTCTGCTTTTGTGTTTAGCAATCGCTAAGCATATATAAACCACGTCAGTAGTAGTCATTTGAGTCATCCTTCCATCTTGACCCTTTTCATTGGAAGTCAGTCATAGAAAATAGGATTAGCATTTGTTGTCAATGCTAGAAAGAAATAACAGGTAGTAAAAAAATTCACTTGAGGTTCAATAATAATGAAATTTCGTAACACTGACTTCCATCGATTTCTAACCTATTTGCCACAGTTAAATCATGCCTTAGTTATAAGAAAAAAATCAGGAAGTTACCTTGAAAAATCTGCTGTTGTGCATCCTTCACCTCTAATATCATTCTTTTGGGCTGCAAAGTAAATTAAACATAGACACATTTATAAAAAAAAAGGTTATCCAAAACTCTTCTTGTAATAACCCGGAAACGAGGCAATTTAAAATTTTTGTTTTGGCAATTTTAGTGAATTTTGAATATTTAAATGAATTGTTTTAAATAATGACGATGAGAAATTTATTTTGAATATAATTAGAATGTATATATTTATATACGTCGTCGTTAGACTATAAATATTTTATTTTATTTATAAAAGGAATTGAAAATGGAGCGATAGTTTGAAAATTCGATTTTAAAGTTCAAATGAATGTACCGGGTGCAAAATAAACCGGATTTTAGTGAAACCAAAAATATTTGAATATATTTGAGAATATCTCTCCAAAGAATAGGAGAAAATGAAATTTCATAGCGGGAATCAATAGTTATGTCCAATTGAAGATTCAGAATAGTCGTTGTGGAATTCTGGCCCTTAAAAATGGAAATTTTGCAAACGACCTCAGTTTTCGACGAAACCTTTTTTGTTGGATCCGTGATGTCAAGTTATTGCTAGGTTTCAAAATTCATAATTTTCTGAATCAATATGTGAGCGTGGCAAAGGAAAACGCGTTTGACCAGTTTCAGTTGATTTTAATCGACTGGAAAATGACCATTTTTCAAGCGGCCTTAGAATTTGACGAAATTTGGTTTGTTAGGACCATATCGTCAATACGAAGCTAGAAAATATTTTTTTGTGAATTTCTAGAGTCCGTATGTGGCCTAAGTAAATTGAAATATGTGTTCAAATTCAATATATAGATTTATATTTTGATTTTGACGAAAACAGGTCGAAACGAACGAATCAGCTTACGATACATATCCCATTGTGTTCGAAATGGGGGTAGTACGCTAGGGATGACAGTCGTTGGGTCTCGTTTGAAGTTCGAACAAAAAGTCAACCTTTTAAAGAAGAATAATAATAAAATAGTAATATATATAAATTTGTTTTCACTTACCCCCCTTTTCCCATTTCATTTCCCACGAATCAGAAAAAAGAAAAAAAGAGTAAAAAAAGGACCAGCAGAGGTCGATCGCCCCCCCCCAGCAGAGGCGGCGCCGCCTCCATCTCCTCCAACCCGTCCCCCTCCTCCTCCGCCTTCCTTTCTTCCCCTACCTCACCTCAGAGCGCCATCGGAGAAGCCCTAGCCGAGAGACCAGACCCCCCGTTCGATGCACCGCCCCCCTCTCCTGCGCAGTCCGCCGCCGCGCCTGCCCCGGGCGATCCCTCCCCCCCCCCCCCCCCACCTCCGACCTCCCCTTGCTCCTCCTCCCTCTCTCCGATTCAAACAACCACCAAACCACCGCCTCAGGCCACTAACCACAACTCCCGACCTTCGAGCCGCCTCCTCCGCCACCTAGACCACCTGTGAGTTTTAATTTTAATTTTTATTCATTTATGCAATTAAAAATAGGATTTTTATACATGATTTTAAATTAAAAATGTGATTTTTAATTGTATATAGTGATAAAAATATGATTTTTATCAACAAGAGGTAGCGTTAAATGGAATGGATCTTTATTATATGAGGAGCATTATAAAAATATGATTTTTATATTATAGAGATAAAAAAAATATGATTTTTATATGGTAGAGATCATACAAATATGATTTTTATAAGATAGAGAATAAAAAAATAGGATTTTTATCTATATAGTAGAGGTGTAAAAATAGGATTTTTATCTATAAAGTAGCGGTGTAAAAATAGGATTTTTATCTATATAGTAGCGGTGTAAAAATAGGATTTTTATCTATATAGTAGCAGTGTAAAAATAGAATTTTTACCTATATAGTAGCGGTATAAAAATGTGATTTTTATCCATATAGATTGATTATAAAAATGTGATTTTTATCCATATAGAGTGATTATAAAAATGTGATTTTTATCCATATAGACTGATTATAAAAATGTGATTTTTATATACATAGCAACAATATAAAAATGTGATTTTTATATATGTAGTGAATACGAGCAACGGAATTGAAAAGAGGCGAGCACGACGAAGATTTCTAAATATGAAGAGTCGTGGCGTTTGGTTTAGCTAGTCGGAGAGAACTCCTCACCTTTAATTTATTTCTAGTTTGAAATATATACTAGGATGCAGACGGTGCTTAGTAGCATCTGACACCCGTCGTCCGCAGACCATGAATGACTTGTTTGTTTGGTTGTTGTGTAGTGAAATTTGATTGTGTGATGGTGAAAGAAATAAAATATTTTATAGTTAAAAATATAATTTTTAACGTGTATATAAAATAAATATTTATAAACAAATCAGATGATTTGTTTATATACACTAATTTTACTGATATTGATTGGGGTGATAAATTTTAAACATCGCCTAACTGCACAAATAAAATGTGTGTTTGTTGATTTGAAACCCCACACGGGTATCGGGATGATATTTGACGTAAACTAATCCCGATTGTTTAGTTGTATGTCAAACGATGGGTTGACAAACTGTGTAAGCGTTAATTATTTATATTTAATGCTTATGCAGTGGTGTGGTGCACTCTGGATGATGGTTGATTATTTATCGTTGCTATTATATACATGTATTGTAGAAAAATCCATATAATTAACATTATAGGTAATTGATTGGGCCTCATTCCAATTTAAAAAATAAATTCATGTGTTGAATAGAAATAAATTCATGTGTTGAATAGAAATAAATTCATGTGTTGAATAGAATAAGCATTCATGTGTTGAATAAAAGCCGTGTTGATTAGTTTGACGCCATTTTGACGTGAATGATGTCTATATCGATTTTATTCATTTTTAAAATGAATATAGAAAAGAAAGTGATTTCAAAATATAATGTTTTGAAAATATTATCATTTGTATATCGATGATGTGGAATATTCAATTTTGATTCGAAATTGAATATGAAGTTGAAATCGTTTTGAAAACGAATTTAAAATGGTTTATAAAATACGTTTTGAAAGGAAATCGACGAAATATATAATATATATATATTATATATAATGGTCTGAATAGAACACGCCGCGCCGCGGCAGTTCACAAATTTAGACCATTGACTTCGAATGGATATTACGGGAGATCCGACCGTCAGATTCTCCTAAAACCGGAACCACTGGGTTCGTATCGAAAAGAGCTTTCTAACAAATATTAGAGATTTTAAATCTATTGGTTGGATTTGGAATTATGTTTAAATCAAATTTGGAAAAGGTCGCTATAAGTGCAGTTCGATGGCCGTTGATGGAAATCGACTGTACGGGCCTTGATAAAATTATTAAGAATATCAATAATTTGTGTAAAATCATAAGAAATGATTTGTGAAGAATTAGGATGAAAATTTTCATATTTGAAAAGATAAAAATAGATTTTTATCGAAATGAACTGGTTTTGAACTAGAATTAAAATCCATTTATTTTTAAATAAATAAATTGAATTTGAAATGGTTTTAAAAGTAATCAGAGTTTCCAATAATTGAATTGCAATGGATTTGAATCGAAATTGTCTTTGGAATATTTCGATGTTGGATTTTGTGATGATACATATATTGTTATGGAAATTTGAAAGACATATTTATATCGTTATTTCCAATACGATATTTGTTGGTCGTAGAATTTGATATTGAATACAAGCCGATATATTTTCTATTCAGAGCCTTGTATTTAATATCAAATGGGATTTGGGTTTGTCGTGAATGGTGTCTTCATTAACACTGCTCTTAAACCCAGTTGAGAAAAAGATTAAATCTTTTTATTTAGATTTAATGAAGTGTACCAATTAAATGGTATTTAATTGGAATTGAATTTGAACTGATTTTTGGGTTTATCGTTAACGGTGTTTTAAATAACACTTGTTCTTTAACCCGATAATCAATGGAATGTGATTTTGGGTTGTCGTGAACGGTATCTTCAATAATACTGTTCTTAGACCCAACTGAGTTAAGAAAATCAGAAACTAACTGGAGATTAGTTAAGTTGAAGGTTTTTTTTGGTATTGTTCTTATGTTGGTCTTGGCCTTCGGGGTTAATACTTAGGGAATTGCTCACTTGATATTTTACGGTTAAAGGCTGATAGAATGGAATGGGATTTTGGGTTTATCGTGAACCATGTTTTATATGACATTGATTCTTTAACCCAGTTAAAGACAGGAAGATTAAAACCAAGTGGAGTTTTAATGAATCTTTAATTAGATTGAAATGATCTAGAATGGAGTATCACCAGTTTTGCTCCAGGCGATAGTTAAATCTTTAATTAGATTTGAATGTGAAATGGTAATTAACTTTACCGATAACACCGTGGTGTTAGATATGAAGTATTACCAGTTTTACTTCATGGGATGAATAGGTTGGGATTGGGAAATAAAATAAATAATTACTTCGGTGTGATGACTAGTTTAAAGTGATAATCAAAGGAAGATTGAACAATAAATTTAAAGGAATTTATCTTTGATAAAATTAATGGGAACCTTTCCCTAAGAATGTGAAATTTAGAAACTAACTGTAGGTTAACTAAGAAGAATGGTTTCCTGGGTATTGATCTGATGCTGGTTTCGTCCTTCGGGGTTAGTATTGCGGGAATTATTCTCTTGCTAATTTACGGTTAGTGATTGATGAATTGGAATGAGGCGTATGT
This sequence comes from Allium sativum, assembly GCA_030737875.1. Classification (NCBI taxonomy): domain Eukaryota; kingdom Viridiplantae; phylum Streptophyta; class Magnoliopsida; order Asparagales; family Amaryllidaceae; genus Allium; species Allium sativum. The sequence goes on from CM060922.1 coordinate 233,188,792, forward strand.
TGTGTTTGTGTAACACTTGTTTATTATATATGCGAGTTATTCAGAAAGACCGGGTTTATCCCATTCTTAATAACTGATTCGACGTGGTGTCGAGGATGAAGACGGTGGTCGAAGACCGGAGGTCTTCACGTCGTTTGGGTCATTACTGATGATCTTGATTGGGCCGTACACCCAAGAGGTGGGAATCATTTGGTGATCGTCCAGACGTACTTGGAGATCGATGGATATGCGAGGTACTAGGTGCCTCCGGTTTCGTTTAGACCCAGAACGAACTTGTTAATGGACTGTGTGTCTGACATTGGATTTTATTCTTTGTGATTGATTTCTATTAAATATATATCTGTTTGGCGGCGGAGAATTTATTCTCTTGCTTAACGCCCTTCTCTGAGACGTACGAGCTCAGAGGTTGTATATTGATGGATATCAAACGCATGGAGTGAATTGCCTGTGTGCCATGCCTAAGTAGCAAATGATCAAGGCTTCTGTTGAAAAGCGAAGTCTTGTGGTTGATGATCAAAGCACGACCTGTGTGGCATAGCTTTGTGTAGCGTGGATTCGTGAGCCTCACACTCCGGTTGTGAACTAGAAACGGGAGAGGACCTCAGGGAGGACATGCGTTTCTTTCTAGTCAGAAGTGGCGTCAGTGGTTTTACATGCCCTGACGATTTTGACTTATGTGACTGTTGCTGTTGCGAGGCGCCTCGGATATATCGGTGACTATGTGAAGCCGATGCAGTCATTCGTTGGCTCATTTACACCCCAAAAGGCGGGGAAATGCAGTGTTCCGGATTTAAGTTTAATCCACATCGGTAGACCGGCCCTGTCGCTCCAATGGCCCACCTGAGTCTGGGTCCTTATGCTCGGGCTAGACAGTCTCGAAACGATGAGGACGATCCCTTGCCTCGGTTCACAGATGGAAATCCAACTTCCAAATACGTGATTTTTCGGTTTTATCTGTAGAGCCTAGTATGGCGACATAGTGGGATGGGGCACTTATGCCGTCTATGATTGATACTTATGATTTGAAATTGTTTTGACACTATACACTTGTAGTAATAATAAAAGATGAAATTTAGCGTATCAAGCATTATTTGTCTATTATAAGGTAAAACCCTATCCTCCGGCTTGTGTTGCATTGTGTGATGGGACCTAGGTCTTATAATAACTTCATTTTTCTTTATTTAGCATTGCGCTGTTGTTTTATGCACTGGTATTCTTGGGAGGAACCCTGTTCCGTGTTATACGGCGTGGTCCCTTGATTTACCCAACTTTAAAATGAAGATTAATAGCCGTTTTAGTTCTCACACCAGTCCCATGACTGAACTAGAGTTTATTGTTTTAACCTAAACTCTGGGTGCCCTTATTTTGACACTGGCAGCTAGTAGTTTTGGTTTTGCAGATTTATATTCACAGGATCCTGGTTTACAGCTGGAAAGATACTCGGAAAGCTCTGTATCTGTGTATTACTTTCAGTTGTGTTTTGTATTATTTTAGCGCTGCTATTTAATGTATTGCAATCTCTGATATTTTCTGTGTAATATTTATTCATACTCTGTATATTCTTATATTCTGATGGAATTGTTGTAATATACAATGAAATGTTCTTCTGTTTGTGTCCCGATGTGGCTTATCCTCAATTCAATCCGGGATTTCTCGTAAGGGGGATTTCAGATCTTCTCATTTTGGTATCAGAGCTTTGGCTTACAAAGCTCGGAGAACAAGGCACATTAGAACCAAATGAAAGAATTCATCGGAGATTGGATTAGTAATATCCAACGAGAATGACTCGTTAGAGATGGGATCAGTAGTTTCCTAGAACGAGTGTGAAGAGTGTTGTTTTTAAAAATAAAAACGAAAACAAATTTTGTTTTGAAATTTAAATCGTTTTATACGTATTTGAATAATTTATTTCAAATTGATTTGGACAATCTAGTATATGAAGATTTTGCATATATGCCTAGCTAGCGTGTATACGAAGTCCTAAATATACTGGATAGATATAGAATCACACTCTAGTAGCCCAAAGATGTTCTTATGGTGGTTCGAAACATCATCAACATTTATGTTTGAGCTTCGAAGGTGAGATATCTATATATTTCCATTAGACTGGTGTGAGAACCAAAGCTAGATAGGACCTATTGTTGTGATTTGGCATCAAAAATCTAATTTTTGGACAATGTATCAAAGTTATGAATTTGAAAGGATAATCAACTAATTGATTGATGGTTGTGTTGTTTGATTATTGTTTGACTAATTAAAATTTTGAACCTTTAGCCAAATAGTGAGTTGTATTGAAAATTAGTCGCATTTGCATGCATATACATGTACTTACATTGAACAGGTCATAGCAAGGAGGCTAGAGCAGAGGAATAAAATTGTTTGCCCGACAAATAGGTACATGTTTATTGTATTTCTTGGGTTTTGGATGGTTTTATGAGCCGATTGTCTTGCCGCTTGTCTGTTTCTTTTTCTTTTTGGATTGACGAGGGCCATGGAAGGCTATTTGAAATATCCCGAAGTCCCCGGTGCAGGGGAGGTTATGGTGAAATTTTTCGAAAATTTAGGGTGTTAGCCAAATTTTTTTGAAAAATTTGTAAAGTTCTTAGAAACTGAAAAGTTCAAGAACTTAAGCCGTAAAGAAAATAGTGGAAGTTGAGTTGATTAGTTAAACAACTTTCAGCTTCGTTCCTTTTCGGGGATGAAAAGTTTTAAGTGGGGGAGATTGTGATAACCCGGAAAACCGAGCCAATTTAAAATTTTTATTTTGGCAATTTTAGTGAATTTTGAATATTTAAAATGAATTGTTTTAAATAATGACGACGAGAAATTTATTTTGAATAGAATTAGAACGTATATATTTATATACATCGTCGTTAGAATATAAGTATTTTATTTTATTTATAAAAGGAAATGGAAATGGCGCGGTAGTTTGAAAATTCGATTTCAAAGTTCGAATGAATGTACCGGGTGCAAAACAAACCGGATTTTAGGGAAACCAAAAATATTTGAATCTATTTGTGAATATCTCTCCAACGAATCTGAGAAATTGAAATTTCATAGCGGGAATCGAAAATTATGTCCAATTGAAGATTCAGAAAAGTCATTGTGGAATTCTGGCCCTTAAAAATGGAAATTTTGCAAACGACCTCGGTTTTCGACGAAACCACTTTTGTTGGATCCATGATGTCAAGTTATTGCTAGGTTTCAAAATTCATAATTTTCTGAATCAATATGCGAGTGTGGCAAAGGAAAACGCGTTTGACCAGTTTTAGTTGATTTTAATCGACTGGAAAACGGCCATTTTTCAGACATTCTCAGAATTTGACGAAATTAGTTTTGTTAGGACCGTAACGTCAATAAAAATCTAGAAAATATTTTTTGCGAATTTCTAGAGTCCGTATGTGGCCCTAGTAAATTGAAATATGTGTTCAAATTCAATATATAGATTTATATTTTTATTTTCACGAAAACTGGTCAAAACGATCGAATCAGCTTACGATACATATCCCATTGTGTGCGGAATGAGGGTAGTACACTAGGGACGATAGTCGCTGCGTCTCGTTTGAAGTTTGAATAAAAAGTCAACCTTTTGAAGAAGAATAATAATAAAATAATAATATATACAAATTTGTTTTCACTTACCCACCCTTTCCCATTTCATTTCCCACGAATCAGAAAAAAAGGAGGACCGACAGAGGTCGATCGCCCCCCCCCCCCCCCGCCCCGCGCCCCAGCAGAGGCGGCGCTGCCTCCATCTCCTCCAACCCGTCCCCCTCCTCCTCCGCTTTCCTTTCTTCCCCTACCTCACCTCAAAGCACCATCGGAGAAGCCCTAGCCGAGAGACCAGACCCCCCATTCGATGCAGTTCCCCCCTCTGCTGCGTAGTCCGCCGCAGCGCCTGCCCCCGGCGAGCCCCCCCTCCGACCTCCCCTTGCTCCTCCTCCCTCTCTCCGATTCAGACAGCCACCAGACCACTGCCTCAGGCCACTAACAACCACTCCCGACCATCGAGCCGCCTCCTCTACCACCTAGACCACCTATGAGTTTTAATTTTAATTTTTATTCATTCATGCAATTAAAAATAGGATTTTTATACATGATTTTAAATTAAAAATGTGATTTTTAATTGTATATAGTGATAAAAATATGATTTTTATCAATAAGAGGTAGCGTTAAAAGGATTGGATCTTTATTGTATAAGGAGCATCATAAAAATATGATTTTTATATTATAGAGATAATAAAAATATGGTTTTTATATGGTAGAGATCATAAAAATATGATTTTTATAAGATAGTGAATATAAAAATAGGATTTTTTATCTATATAGTAGCGGTGTAAAAATAGGATTTCTAACCATATAGTAGCGGCGTAAAAATAGGATTTTTATCTATATAGTAGCGGTGTAAAAATAAGATTTTTATCTATATAGTAGTGGTGTAAAAATATATATTTTATCTATGTAGTAGTGGTGTAAAAATAGAATTTTTATCTATATAGTAGCGGTGTAAAAATAGAATTTTTATCTATATAGTAGTGGTATAAAAAATGTGATTTATATATATATATATAGCAACAATATAAAAATGTGATTTTTATATATGTAGTGAATATGGGCAACGGAATTGACAAGAGGCGAGCACGACGAAGATTTCTAAATATGAAGAGTCATGCATTTGGTTTAGCTAGTCGGTGAGAACTCCTCACCTTTAATTTATTTCTAGTTTGAAATATATACTAGGATGCAGACGGTGCTTAGAAGCACCTGACACCCGTCGTCCACAGACCATGGATGACTTGTTTGTCTGGTTGTTGTGTAGTGAAATTTGATTGTGTGATGGTGAATGAAATAAAATATTTTATAGTGGAAAATATTTTATAGTTAAAAATATAATTTTTAACGTGTATATAAAATAAATATTTATAAACAAATCGGACAATTTGTTTATATACACTGATTTGACTGATATTGATTGGGACGATAAATTTTACACATCGCCCAACTGCACTAATAAAATGTGTGTTTGGTTATTTGAAACCCCACACGGGTATTGGGATGATATTTGACGTACACTAATCCCGATTGTTTAGTTGTATGTCAATCGATGGGTTGACAGACTGTGTAAGCGTTAGTTATTTATATTTAATGCTTATGTAGTGGTGTGGTGCACTCTGGATGATGGTTGATTATTTATCGTTGCTATTATATACATGTGTTGAAGAAAAATCTATATAATTAACATTATATGGTAATTGATTGGGCCTCATTCCAATTTAGAAAATAAATTCTTGTGTTGAATAGAAATAAATTCATGTGTTGAATAGAAATAAATTCATGTGTTGAATAGAATAAACATTCATGTGTTGAATAAAAGCTGTGTTGATTAGTTCGACGCCATTTTTACGTGAACGATATTTATATCGATTTTATTCATTTTTATAATGAATATAGAAAAGAAAGTGATTTCAAAATATAACGTTTTGAAAATATTAACAATTTATATCGATGATGTGGAATACTCAATTTTGATTCGAAATTGAATATGAAGTTGAAATCATTTTGGAAACGAATTTAAAACGATTTATAAAATACGTTTTAAAAGGAAATCAACGAAATGTTTAAAATATATATATATTATATAATGGCCTGAATAGAACTCGCCGCGCCGCGGCAGTTCACAAATTTCGACCATTGACTTCGAATGGATATTACAGGAGATCCGACCTTCGGATTCTCCTAAAACCAGAACCGTTGGGTTCGTATCGAAAAGAACTTTCTAACGAATATTAGAGATTTGAAATCTAATGGTTGGATTTGGAATTATGTACAAATCAAATTTGGAAATGGTCGTTGTAAGTGCAGTTCGATGGCCGTTGATGGAAATCGACTGTGCGGGACTTGATAAAATTATTAAAAATACCAATAATTTGTGTAAAATCATAAGAAATGATTTGTGAAGAATTGGGATGAAAAATTCCATATTTGAAAAGATAAAAATAGATTTTTATCGAAATGAACTGGTTTTGAACTAGAATTAAAATCCATTTATTTTTAAATAATAAAATTGAATTTGAAATGGTTTTAAAAGTAACCAGAATTTTCAATAATTGAACTGGAATGGATTTGAATCAAAATTGTCTTCGGAATAGTTCGATGTTGGATTTTGTGATGATACATATATTTTTATGGAAATTTGAAAGATATATTTATATCGTTATTTCCAATACGATATTTGTTGATCGTAGAATTTGATATTGAATATAAGCCGATATATTTTCTATTCAGAGCCTTGTATTTAATGTCAAATGGGATTTGGGTTTGTCGTGAATGGTGTCTTCATTAACACTGCTCTTAAACCCAGTTGAGAAAAAGATTAAATCTTTTTATTTAGATTTAATGAAGTGTACCAATTAAATGGTATTTAATTGGAATTGAATTTGAATTGATTTTTGGGTTTATCGTGAACGGTGTTTTAAATAACACTTGTTCTTTAACCCGATAATCAATGGAATGTGATTTTGGGTTGTCGTGAACGGTATCTTCAATAATACTGTTCTTAGACCCAACTGAGTTAAGAAAATCAGAAACTAACTGGAGATTAGTTAAGTTGAAGGGTTTCTTGGGTATTGATTTGATGTTGGTCTCGGCCTTCGGGGTTAATACTTAGGGAATTGCTCACTTGCTATTTTATGGTTAAAGGCTGATAGAATGGAATGTGATTTTGGGTTTATCATGAACCGTGTTTTAAATGACATTGATTCTTTAACCCAGTTAAAGACAGGAAGATTAAAACCAAGTGGAGTTTTAATGAATCTTTAATTAGATTGAAATGATCGAGAATGGAGTATCACCGTTTTGCTCCAGGCGATAGTTAAATCTTTAATTAGATTTGGACGTGGAATGGTACTTAAATTTACCGATAACACCGTGGTGTTAGATATGAAGTATTACCAGTTTTACTTCAAGGGATGAATAAGTTGGGATTGGGAAATAAAATAAATAATTACTTCGGTGTGGTTCGCTAATGCCGGCTAGTTTGAAGTGATGTTCAAAGGAGGATTGAAGAATAAATTTAAAGGAATTTATTTTTGATAAAATTAATGGGAACCTTCCCCTAAGAATGTGAAATTTAGAAACTAACTGTAGGTTGGCTAAGAAGAATGGTTTTCTGGGTATTGTTCTGATGTTGGTTTCGGCCTTCGGGGTTAATATTTGGGGAATTATTCTCTTGCTAATTTACGGCTAGTGACTGATGAATTGGAATGAGGCGTATGTTGTGTTTATGTAACACTTGTTTATTATATACGCAAGTTATTCAAAAAGACCGGGTTTACCCCATTCTGAAAAACTGATTCGACGTGGTGTCGAGGATGAAGTCGGTGGTCGAAAACCGGAGGTCTTCACGTCGTTTGGGTGATTCTGATGATCTTGATTGGGCCGTACACCCAAGAGGAGGGAATCAGTTGGTGATCGTCCAGACGTACTTGGAGATCGATGGATATGCGAGGTACTATGTGTCTCCGGTTTCGTTCAGACCCAGAACGAATTTGTAAGTGGACTGTGTGTCTGACATTGGATTTTATTTTGTGTGACTTATTTCTATTAAATATATATCTGTTTGGTGGCGGAGAATTTATTCTCTTTCTTAACGCCCTTCTCTGAGACGTACGAGCTTAGAGGTTGTATATTGATGGATATCTAACGCATGGAGTGAATTGCCTGTGTCGCATGCCTAAGTGGCAATTGATCAAGGCTTCTGTTGAAAAGCAAAGTCTTGTGGTTGATGATCAAAGCTCGGCCTGTGTGGCAGAGCTTTGTGTAGCATGGATTTGCGAGCCTCACACCCCGGTTGTGAACTAGAAACGGGAGAGGAACTCAGGGAGGACATGCGTTTCTTTGTAGTTAAAAGTGGCGTCAGTGGTTTTACACGCCCTGACGAGTTTGACTTATGTGGTTGTTGTTGTTGCGAGGCGCCTCAGATATATCAGTGACTATGTGAAACCGATGGAGTCATTCGTTTGCTCATTTACGCCCCAAAGGGCGGGGAAATGCAGTGTTCATGATTTAAGTTTAATCCACATCGTTGACCGGCACTGTCGCTCCAAGGGCCCACCTGAGTCTGGGTCCTGAGGCTCGGGCTAGACAGTCTCGAAACGCTGAGGATGATCCCTTGCCTCGGTTGACAAATGGAAATCCAACTTCCAAATACGTGATTTTGCGGTTTTATTTGTAGAGCCTAATATGGCGACATAGTGGGATGGGGCACTTATGCCGTCTATGATTGATACTTATGATTTGAAATTGTTTTGACACTATACACTTATAGTAATAATAAAAGATGAAATTTAGCGTATCAAGCATTCTTTGGCTATTATAAGGTAAAACCCTATCCTCCGGCTTGTGTTGCATTGTGTGATGGGACCTGGGTCCTATAATAGCTTCATTATTCTTTATTTAGCATTGCGCTGTTGTTTTATGCACTGGTATTCTAGGGAGGAAACCCGTTCCGTTTTATACGGCGTGGTCCCTTGATTTACCCAACTTTAAAATGAAGATTAATAATTATTTTAGTTCTCACACTAGTCCCATGACTAACCTGGAGTTTATTGTTTTAATCTAAACTCTGGGTGCCCTTATTTTGACATGGGCAGCTAGTAGTTTTGGTTTTGCAGATTTATATTCATAGGATCCTGGTTTACAGCTGGAACGATACTCGGAAAGCTATGTATCCGTGTATAACTTTCAATTGTGTTCTGTATTATTTTTCCGCTGCTATTTAATGTATTGTAATCTCTGATATTTTTTGTGTAATATTTATTCATACTGAGACGACCCGAACTTCCCCGGTAAGGAAAGCCCGGATAGAATTGAGGACAAGACAAAATAGAACGCAAACGGAAGAACATTTCATTGCTATTACAACAATTCCATCAGAAACAAGAATATACAGAGTATAAATGAATAAATTACATTCGATAAATATCAGAGATTACAATAAATTACATAGCAGCGGAAAATATACAAAACACAACTAGAAGTGATACACGGATACAGAGCTTTCCAAGCATCGTTCCAGATGTAAATCAGGACCCTGTGAATATAAATCTGCAAAACCAAAACTACTAGCTGCCCGTGCGGAAAATAGGGGCACCCAGAGTTTAGGTTAAAACAATAAACTCCAGGTCAGTCATGGGACTGGTGCGAGAACTAAAACAGGTATTTAAAACTGTACTTTAAAGATAGTAATTCAAGGGACCACGCCGTATAACACGGAATGGGTTTCCTCCCAAGAATACTAGTGCATATAACAAAACAACGCAATGCTTTTTGGAAAAATGAAGCTATTATAAGACCCAGGTCCCATCACACAATGCAACGCAAGCCAGAGGATAGGGTTTTCCCTTATAATAGCCAACATGCTTGGTACATTTAAAACAAATCACTTGATACTATAATAAGTGTATAGTGTCAAAACAATTCAATCATAAATATCAATCATAGATGGCATGGGTACCATATATCATATCGCCATACTAGTTCTACAATTAAAACCGAAATACACGTATTGGAAATTGGATTTCCATCATGAGTCGAGGCAAGGGACAAGCTCCTCTCCGCGTTCGAGACACTCTAGTAATGCCTCAGGACCCCACTTTGATTCTTTGGAACCTCCAAGGCTGGTCCTCTCTTACTTTTGAGGATTAATTATTCCTGAACACACGTTTCCCGGTCCTTACAGACCTATATCCGAGGCGCCTCGTATCCAACAACCACACAGGTGAAAAATATATAAATGTCAGGGCTGGTAGGTCACTGACACCACCCTAGCTAGAAAGAAACGTCGTGCACTCCTTGGGTCCGTATCCCTTTTTAACTCATACCGAGGTGTGAGGCTCGTGAATTCACGTTATACACAAAGCTACGCCACACAGGCCGTGCTTTGATCATCAACCATAAGACATTGCTTTTCAACAGAAGCCTTGATCAATTGCCACTTACGCGTGCCACACTGGCAATTCACTCCATGCGACTAATATCCATCGATATACAACCTCTGAGCTCGTACGTCTCAGAGAAGGGCGTTAAGCAAGAGAATAAAATCTCCGCTGCCAAACAGATGTATATTTAATAGAGATCAATCAACACAGAATAAAATCCAATGTCAGACACACAATCCATTTACAAGTTCGTTCTGGGTCTGAACGAAACCGGAGGCACTTTCCTCGCATATCCATCCATCTCCAAGTACATCTGGACGATCACCAACTGTTTCCCTCATCTTGGGTGTAAAGCCCAATCGAGATCATCAGTAATCACCCAAACGATGTGAAGACTTCTGGTCTTCAACCACCGTCTTCATCTTCGACATCTCATCGAATTGGTTATTCAGAATGGGTATAAACCCGGCCTTTCTCAATGACCCACGTATATGATAAACAAATGTTACACAAACACAACAAACGCCTCATTCCAATTCAGAATATTCTTTTATTCACAAAATCACATTCTTAGGGAAAGGTTCCCATTAATTTTATCCAAGATAAATTCTTCTAAATTTATTCTATAATCTTCGTTTAGATATCATTTCAAACCAAATTATGGTTTTGCAAATTAGTCGGGATTAGCGAACCACACCGAAGTAATTATTTATTTTATTTCCCAATCCCAACCTATTTATCCCATGGAGAAACTGGTAATACTCCATATCTAACACCACTGTGTTATCGGTAAAATTAATTACCATTTCACGTTAAAATCTAATTAAAGATTTAACTATCGCATTGGAGCAAAACTGGTGGTACTCCATTCTCGGTCACCTTTCAGATTTGATAATTTAAATTATCAATTCACTTTTTAATCTAATTAAAGATTCATTAAAACTCCACTTAGTTTCAATCTTTCCAAAAATCAATATCTTGTCTTTAACTGGGTTAAAGAACCAATGTCATCTAAAACACGATCCACGATAAACCCAAATCATATTTGATATTAAATACAAGGCTCTGAATAGAAAATATATCGGCTTATATTCAATATCAAATTCTGAAACCAACATATATCTTATTGGAAATAACGATATAAAATATATCTTTCAAATTCCCATAATAATATCTGTATAGTTACGAAATCCAACATCGAAATATCCCGAAGATAATTTCGATTCAACTCCAGTCCAATCCATGTATTGGGAATATTGATTACTTTTAAAATCACTTTCAAATTCAATTTATTTATTTCAAAAATAAATTGATTTTAATTCTAGTTCAAAACTAGTTCATTTCGATAAAAATCTATTTTTATCTTTTCAAATATGGAATTTTTCAGCCCAGTTCTTTCCAATTCACATATTATGATTTTACAAAAATTGTAGATATTTTTAATAATTTTATCAAGGCACGTACAGTCGATTTCCGACAACGGCCATCGAACTGCACTTACAGCGACCTTTTTCGAATTTGATTTGGACATAACTCCAAATCCAACCGTTAGATTTCAAATTTCTAATGTTCATTGGAAAGCACTTTTCGATACGAACCCAACAGTTCCGGTTTTACGAGAATCCGGCGGTCGGATCTCCCGCAACGTCAATTCGAAGTTAATGGTCGAAATTCATGAACTACCGCGGCGCGGCGCGTTCTATTCAGGCCATTATGTATATATAATATATATATATATATATATTATATATATTTCGTCGATTTCCTTTTAAAACGTATTTTATAAATCGTTTTAAATTCGTTTTCAAAACCATTTCAACACTATATTCAATTTCAAATCGATTTGATTTCAATTCAACTCGAATTCATTTCAATTTTATTTAATTCGAATTCAAATTCGTTTCAATTCAATTCAAATTCAAGTTCGTTTCAATTCAATTCAATTTGAATTTACCTTCTATTTACTTCAATTCGAATTCATTTCAAATTGATTTCAATTCAATTTCAGTTCGTTCTAAATTTCATTCAAAACGATTTCAATTCGTTTTTAATTCAATTTAATTCAATTTGAATTCATTTCTATTCAATTCGAATTCAAATTCACTTTCTATTCAATTCGAATTCAAATTCACTTTCTATTCAATTCGAATTCATTTCAAATTGATTCAATTTTATTTCAATTTGAATTTTTAATCTAATCCAATTTGAATTTCATTTCAAAACATTAAATTTTGAAATCACTTTTCAATATTCATTGTAAAACGAATAAAATCGATATAAATATCGTTCACGTTAAAATAGCGCATCTCTAATCCACACGGCTTTATATTTTTCAAAAACTTCTTTATTCTATTCAACAAATGAATATTTATTCTATTCAACACATGAATTTATATTTCTTTCAACACACGACTATTTTTGTTATGTAAAATATTTTATAAAACTATGGTATCTATCGTTTGATTTTAATTAGACTCCACCGTGAAGTAGTTCTAATTTTAAATATGATAAAGATGTGAATTTTTTTATTAAAATATTTTACTCAACACATAAATATTTTCAACTCAGGAGCATCGTCAACACATGACTATTTTTATATTCAACACATGAATTTTCTTTTATAATATTTATTATTTTCCCCAATTGGAATGAGGCCCAATCAATCACCATATAATGTTAATTATATGGATTCCATACAACACATGTATATAATAGCATTGAAAAATAATCAACCATCAACCAAAGTGCACTACACTGTATAAGCATCAAATATAGATATCTAACGCTTATAACAGCCTGTCAATCCATCGATCGACATATTTAATCAATCAGGATGAGTGAACTTCAAATTTCATCCCAACACCCGTGTGGGGTTTCAAACAATTAAACACAGATTTTAGTTGTGCAGTTGGGCGATGTGTAAAATTTATCGAACCAATCAATATCAGTCAAATCAGTGTATATAAACAAATCGGCCGATTTGTTTATAAATATTTATTTATTCACTTTCACGTTAAAAATTATATTTTTAACGATAATATATTTTATTTTAACACATGAATTTCTATTCATTTCATTTATCAAATAAAATGATATTTTTATTTTTCTAATTTATTTTAGGAAATTTCGGCGGCATAACGGCACGATACTAGAAACGGGACGAGGCCTAGCCTTATCCCCGGTCTAGTGAAGGCCCACGCCATTCACACATCAATCAAATCCATTTCATTTCACCAAACAATTCAATTTAAACCAAATAAACTAACCAACTACACAACAAAATAATTTAACAAACAAGCCATCCATGGTCTGTGGATGATGGGTGTCGGGTGCTACTAAACACCGTCTGCATCCTAGTATATATATAACTAGAAAAAGGAAATTGAAGAGTGAGAAGTTCTCGATAGCTATCCCAACTTCACGACACTTCTTAAGTAGAAATCTTCGTCGTTCTCGTCTCTTATCACTTTCGTCGCCCGTAGCCACTACATATGTAAAAATTCGAATTTTTACTTTGCTATTCAATATATAAAAATCGAATTTTTACTTCGCTATTCAATATATAAAAATCAAAATTTTCTATTATAAAGATTTCGCCTTTTCAAATATATCATTATAAAAATCACATCTTTATTTTGCTACACATATAAAGATGCTATTTTTAATATTCCTATCATGTAAAAATTATATTTTTAATTCTCTACATAAACTAAAATCATATTTTTACATCTTCTATATAGTAAAGATTATATTTTTAATACTCTAAAAATATAAAAATCATATTTTTAATTCGTTAAAAATATAAAAATCTTATTTTTAACTGAATAAAATCTTTTCTTCACCAACATCATAGGTAAAAACTGATTTTAACAATTCTTTTTAAATTAAACTAAACGAATTATATAAAACAAATTAAATAATATATATATATATATATATAAATAAAAACTTACAGTTGGAATTATGTAGAGGGGGGGCTGCTGCGCACCGAGGTGGCGGCGCTGGTGGAGCTCCGGCGTCGGGTTCAAGCAGTGGAGGCGGCGGCTTTTGGGTGATGGGGTGCTGCGCCGGCCATTGTCGAAGCAGGGGGGCCTCGGACGGAGGTAGAAGAGGAAGAGGAGGAGGTGCGGCTAGGGTTGGGCGCGGTTTTGGGCGTCACGGCTTCAGGTTGGAGGTGGAGGAGTGTAATGACCCGCAAATCCGTAACATCAGAGTTGACTATATACATCATACGTCCAACCCAAATATCACGAAAATACGAAACATTTTTTTTTTTGAGAAGAAAGAGGTAGAAGAAGAACAGAAATAACAACACAGAATCTCCCATCGCAGCGGAACAAAATATAATATATCACATCTTTGAAATACAAAATCTTAACTGTATATCATACACTTATCAGAGTACAATACTTACAACATAACGGAACAACTATAACTGGATAATGTTGAAGCCTCCTGCTCCAAGATCCTTTAGATAGATCTGTAAAATCCCGAACTACTTGACTGCCCGTACAAATTTAGGCACCCAAGAGTTTAGGTAGAACAAAACAAATAAACTCCGGGTCAGTCATGGGACTGGTATGAGTAAACAGTTTAAAACAGTTTCAGAAAACTAAATGACATCTCATAAGACCACGTCGTATAACACGGAACGGGTTTTTTCCCTTATGAAAATCCAAACACTTGACTTATCTTTATATCAAAACTCTTTTGATATTATAATAATGTCTAAATCAAGTAAATAACAAGCTAGTGGAACGTTTGCATCTCACGTTCCACATATATATACAATCATAAACCGCAAGCACGTATTGGGTATTTGATTTCCAACTATGACAGGGTATGGAATCACCTTCCGCTGGTATATCTCTAGAGGAGAATACACCGAGTTCAACATGAACATCTTGCAACTCAGCCACACATGACCGACCACTCATTTCGCTTGAGTGTATCGAATGTACATCACCAACGATTGGGATCAGCAACCGTTTCCCGAATGGGACAGCATCGACAATAGATTTTTAGAAGTAAATGAAACTCTAGATCAGGTGATTATACAGCCTAATAGGTGCGACCTACATAGCCATGCTGCTTGCCCGATTTCTGTCATTTACCGGTTGATGAGGCTAGAAGCTACGCTTTATCATCACACCAGATTCACTTCGAATGCCACATCGTCAAATCCATCAAATCACCGATTGACGTCCTCAACAATACATTACGTGTTAGCTAAAAGAAGTTTCCTTCTCCGCTTCCACTCTTGGTACAGTTGAAGAAATCAATATACATGACCTTTCTGGACATACTCTGTCAGACATTCATCCATACACGTCACCCAGGAACAGGATGAACTGAAGGCACTATTTCTATTAATAGAAAAAGTCCTTGCACTCTACTCCGTCTTCGATTATCTTTATATAATCTGATTCGTACGCTACTGCCAATACGGAGTGGTTCTTCGGATAAAAATCCAACCGGTCTCTCCATATTGACAACGATGGTCAAAGTTTCGATAGTCGATGATTTAACTATCGAATAAAACAAGTGTTCATCCAAACATCCAACAATCAGTGAGCCTTCAATTAATATTCCATTAATTAAATCTCTTCTCTATTTCTTTATCAATATTTGTTAACCAAATATTTTCAATAACCATATTGGCCTTTTTACGCTATTGGAAAACATTTCTGAATATCGCCTCCTTTATTTTCTATACTAGGAAATATTCATTATTCTATTTCCAAGCTTTGCACATATTTGGGTTAAAACAGATGTTGTGTTACGACAACCCAAATACAGTATTTAACTAATTCTTATTCCACATTGATCTTCGAGCCTGAATCTTGCTACTTATCGGTATATCATGAAATCAACCAAGTTGGGGTATAATTACCTCTCAGACCTTGACTGAATAATATTTAACGTCAAAACAGACAAGACTACTTACTCGAATAATCAATACCATACAACTGATTATTCACCTTCAAACACATATACATTTTCTCTTTCTATTCTTACTAGATTTTATTCTTATACTTCCTTTTTGATTATACTATTCTATTTCTACGTTCGTTTTCTTATCGACTTCTATATATTTCGATACGTTGATTTCTAACTATCAAATTATCTTAAAAATATTCTATCTCCTTAAATTCCCGGAAAAATTCGCCATAACCTCCTTTGTACCGGGAGCATCGGGAAATTTCAAATAGCTTTCCCGGTCCTTCTCATCTCGAATAGAAAAAGAAAAAGCCAAGCGGCTAGCCGATACGGCGCATAAAATCTCATATATGAATTAAATACGTACCTTTTTGGCGGGCATTCTATTTATATACCTTCTATACTTTATTCCATACATGTCTCCTGTATGTCTATACCTGTCCAATCTATTTAACTATACTAAATCATTTTAACTCAATTTATTAATTAAATCTGTTACTTAACCTTTCAGTCTATTTCACCTTCAAATTTGAACATGACATGTTCAAATATATTTTAACTGCATATTAACAAATTCTAATTATACTCAAACTCTCGTTTCCTTAACGACTTCTCATTCAAATTCCAATTCAATTTTATTTGAATTCTTTTTATTTAAACTTCATTTGAATTCTATTTGCATCCCTATATTTAAACTTCATTTGAATTCTATATTCAAATTCTATAGTTAAACTCCATTTGAATTCTATTATTCAAATCTATTCAAATTCTATTGCTTAAATTTCCATTTAAATCCTATATTCAAATCCAATAGTTTAAAGTCCATTTGAATTCTATATTCAAATCCAATAGTTTAAAGTCCATTTGAATTCTATATTCAAATCCAATAGTTTAAAGTCCATTTGAATTCTATATTCAAATCCAATAGTTTAAAGTCCATTTGAATTCTATATTCAAATTTTATTTCAATTCCTTATATTCAAAGTCCATTTGAATTCTCTTCATTTTTTTATAAACAACGTTTATAACTTCAATTCAAATCCCACCTTTCCATTTATAAACTACGTTTATAAATTCAATTCAACCCCATATTTTCATTTATAAACAACTTTATAAATTCGATTCAAATTCCATCCTTTCATTTATAAACAAAGTTTATAAATTCAATTCAAATTCCATCCTTTCATTAATAAACAACTTTATAAATTCGATTCAAATTTCATCTTTTTCATTTATAAACAAAGTTTATAAATTCGATTCAAATTTCATCTTTTTCATTTATAAACAAAGTTTATAAATTCGATATTCGTTTATATATATTCAAAACAAGTTAAGGTTTTCTATAGTTCATTTAAAATTCAAATTCTATTTATAAAAATAGAATTCCCCTTTTAAATTTCAAATACCCTTTTCGATATTTTTATAAATCAATATCCCAAGCCCCAGTGATATTTGAACAATCAAATCAACCAATTTTCAATCATTTAGTTTTTAACACATCATATATGAATATATATGAAATCAAACAAACAACAACAGGTAATATATTTCTGAGGAATCCAGTTGGATTCCTCCAACCTGTTTCCTGCATCCACAGACGTTAGCACATAAATAATACCCATCCTGCTTCGAGGCAGGATATCGCGGTATAGAAGGTCATCCACTAATCATAGCGTGGGGCGTATAGGGTAATCATCCGCTATGAAACTGCGGGCATCCGCTAATGAAACTGCGGGAATCCAACCAATCATCAACCCAATATATATATAATAGTCAACCAATCCTAAATAACTATATATATATTTTTAACAACAATAAATAAATATTTAAAGCATCCAACAATCAACACACAAATATTTTAAACGAATAAAAATATTTCTAATTAAACAGGTGAGTGAGATTTACTCACCAGGGTTTTTAACTGCGTTGAATATCTCGATAAATCTCGTAAAGTCACGGTATGAGTTTTCTTGAATGAAACTCATTTGTTACCTATAATTATTAAATTTTATATTCGATTAACCATTTATTAACTATCGACACAAATAATCTAAATTATCTATTTTAAATTCTGTGAAACATATACCTTATTGCCATTTGCAAATAAATCGACCAACTACGAAGCAAGACTCCAACAGCTCCAAGTGGATCAAAACAGCCCCAAAACAACGATCATCTATTCTGACATTTTCTCAAACACCTTGCAGGCGATCTTCTTTCTCCTTCTTATCACTTCAGTCACTGCAACAGTAATCATCCAGACCTGGACCTGCTTCCAGTCTTCAGTGGCAGTGCGTCACTTCTCTCGTTCAACACCACGGAAATCGTTTTCCATCTTCGAACTCCCTCAATCCTCAAATGTCAAATTCCAGTATCCCCTAGATCCGCGAGTTTGAATTTAAAATCCCAGAACTCGCCATCGCGATGCCTGTTGTCTCGAATCCCCTTCTACAACCTTGCTCGACCAAGACATTGACACTCCATCGTCTGAATTTTGATCCACCGAACCCTAACTTCAGCTGTCTTGACCCCTATGTCCCATCGCACTGTTCACAAAGCCGAGATCCCCTTGCGCGATGCCTCCAGCGTTGAATTCAAACCCAGAGCCCTACCATAACTCATTCGAACCGCTCGCGAGGTTCAGGGTCGAAGTCTGATACTATACGAACAAGGATTTTGCAGGTTATAGGAATTTGTTGACTTCTATTTAGGTTGGAGGTGATTAATGTGGGTCGGCCATTTATAAGTTCTTGAGAGCCGAAGCTTTCGGTATTCGCAAATGAAGGAGGGCGGCTTTTGTTTTCTGAATGGAAAAGGAGCTCAACTCCATTTGGTTTTATAAAGAACAGATTTATTTTTCTGTGGTTAAAAAGGAAGGAGACGGGTATGATTTTCCCCCTTCCATTTTTTTTTTGAGAAGAATAGAGAAACACGTTCTTGATTTTCTTTGAATGAACGTTGGAAAGAAGAAGGCCACTCATTTGTTTTGTTTATTTAATTAAAAACCGGTGTCCTTAAAATTAAAATGCGCCTTGATTCCGAACTCCTTTCTAAACCCAACGAATGTCAATTTTAGGGTAATACCCCTATTCTGAACACACTGGGACAAGTATCGAAATCCAGTTTGATCATCCGGAACAGATATAAATTTAAATTGATATAATTTAAAGTTCAAACCATTTAAATTCTTAGATAATAATTTAATATTATTATTCTAATTTAAACAGGAGTCTGAACTGTATTTAATTCAGTTTTAAATCTCGAACTGAATTATATTTTCGCATTACGATGATTTCATATATTCGATATTAAATCAAAATTGATTATTAAATTAATAACTTAATATAAAATTCTATTATATTACCAAACCAATATTTAAATTAAATATTAAATATTCAAAATTACCCCCATAAGGATCCGGGTCATTACAATCTTCCCCACTTAAAATAATTTCGTCCTCGAAATTGCTAAGGTAGGAAAAGTGCTACAACCCCATTTATTTCAAAACTTATTTATGTTGATACTCAACATTTTAAACTTCCTTATGTAACTCTCTTTCGAATCAATCCCTATTCGATAACTCCTCCCTTCGAATAACTATATTCGATAATCTCTCTTTCGAATAACTAGATTCGAAATCCTTTCTTCGAATAAGCTATATTCGATTTAACTCTATTCAATTTACTCTTATCAATTAACCCTATTGGATTTAACTCTTTTCGATTAACTCCATCGAATAACTAAATTCGATAACTCCTTCGATTAACTAATAATCGATAACTCCTTCGATTAACTAATAATCGATAACTCCTTCGATTAACAAATAATCGATAACTCCTTCGATTAACTAATAATCGATAACTCCTTCGATTAACAAATAATCGATAACTCCTTCCGAATAAACAAATTCGATAATTCCTTTCGAATAAACTATATTCGATAACTTCTTTCGAATAACCAAATTCGATAATTCCTTTCGAATAAACTATATTCGATAACTTCTTTCGCTTGACTCTAGATTGCAGCGATCACAATGGTTACGCCTGATTCCCTCACGAAACATCCGACCGCCCTAGGCTATCTGCAGCCCTGCGAATTACGCTAGCAGTCATATGAAATGGCAGCTTATCTTGAGTAACTATGTTTGGCTAACTCTATCTCGATAACTATATTCGATCAATTGAATAACTAAAATTCAATTAAATCCTAATTCGATTAACTATGTTCAATTAACTCTATCTAGTTAACTCTTAATTTGAGTCACAAATATTCGATAAATTATAATTGAATAACTAATATTCAATTAACTCTACGGATTAACCCTAACTGATCAACTCTAACTGGTTAATTCTTACTCTAATCGATTTATTCCAACTCTAATCGATTTCTCCTATTCGAATAACTCCTATTGGATAGCGTTTATTCATTTATAAAGATTTACTTTTAGTAATAGTTCTTCACTTAATAAATGTTCTCTTTAATAACGTTGCTTCACCTATATAGGTGTTGTGTACCCCTTCTATTTAAAACTATCGGTGTTAAAAACCAATATCTCTTCTCTATATAAGTTCAGACTTATATATTCCATTTATCGAATGATAGATATTTAATTTAATTTATAAACTGTAATTTATAAATTAATCTTTACTATTTATCTGTTAAAAACAGATTCCCATTTTCTATTCATCTTCTGAATATTCCTTTGATTTATTTCTATTTATTTAACAAATAAATATCTCATTTATAACATTCTATTTATTTTCTATAAATAAATATTTCCATTTAATCTATTTGTAAATGTTTTACAAATACTCCCTTCTAAATTCTGTTTGTAAATGTTTTTACAAATATTTCTCCTTCTATTTGTTTGCACATAACTTCTTTTGTATTTATGTTACAAATATATTTCCTTTATTCACAACCAATTCATATTTCATTCACATTGATTTTACTCAGTTTATCCATTACGATTCATTTAACTTACTTAAGTTAAATTCTATTTCAATCGTTCCAATTTCCATTAACTAGTTGCTAATTAACCGTTTTGCTTAATTCACCTTTTTCATTTGAATATAACTTGTTCAAATATATGTCAACTTAATTATAACTAATCTAATTATATTTTCAACTCGAGTTATATATTCGATTTCGAATATAAATTCTCAATCTCTTTCACTTATCCAAAAACCCAATTTCGATTCAACTTTGATTAACTAATTTCTCTTTTACTTAGTTAATTCTATTCAATAATCAGAAATATGATCATTATTTCCCAAACCATTTTATCTACTTCACTTGAGTTCACATTCATTTTATAACTCAAGTCTATATTTTTCTCATGGCCATTCGGATTTTATTTACTTTAAAAATCCTTTTACTTATATATATATATATATATATATATATATATATATATATAAACCATTGTAGTTTTAAATGGTTTCTGGCGCTGCTTTTCTAAAAACTTGATTTTGACATAACTCAAAATCTATACGACGAAATCCAGATTTTTCTCTTTCATTAGAAAACTATTTTTCAACCGGTCCCGACGATTCTTGTTTCAAAGAATTCCGACTTCAATTGAGTTCTGTATACTAAATTGAAGTTCGAATCGCCAATTTACGAACTGCCGCGCCATGGTGAGCTCGTTTTAATTATGTTTATAAATATAAACGTTTTAACTTTGTTTATAATAAATTCAACTCAATTCATATATATTTTTAATATATATCCAATCCATTCCAACGTAATATTCCCGATCTATTTCTCTTCAAATATTCAGGTCCTCTACATCTATAATATTCAAATTCCATTTGAATTTCTTTATTCAAACTCTATATTTGAATTTCCTTCTATTCAATTTCTATTTGAATTTCTTCTATTCAAATTCTATTTGAATTTCTTCTATTCAAATTCTATTTGAATTTCTTCTATTCAAATTCTATTTGAATTTCTTATTTTCAATTCCTATTTGAAATCCTTTATTCAAAACCCATTTCAAATCCCTTATTCAAATTCCATTTGAAATCCTTTATTCAATTTCTATTTAAATTCCTTATTCAAATTCCTATTTGAAATCCTTTGAATTTAAATTCTATTTTAACTCCTTTTGTTTTCTTTGAATTCTAATATTCGACCTCCACTTTATATTCTCTTTGAAATTCTATTTAACCAAATTCCATTTGAATTCTAATATTCAAATCTCTATTTGACTTTTCTTTATTCAAATCCATTTGAATTCCTTTGAATTCAAATTCCATTTCAATTTTTCTTATACAATTTCTGTTTGAATTTTCTTTATTCAAACTCATTTGAATTCCTTTGAATTCAAATTTTTATTTCACTTCTATTTGAATTATATATATTCAAATTCCTTTATTTTACTTCTATTTGAAATCTATATTCCAATTCTCATTTCAAAATTCCTTTGAAGTAATATAAATATATACATATATTTATCTATCTCAAATTCAAAACATTTGAATTTTCAAACAACTTGTTTCTTTCAAACAAATTTCCATCGAAAATTTTTCTAAGGCAGCAATTCATCACTTAGAAACTCGAAAATGAACACTGATGATGTTGAGACCATCATCAGAATTATTTCCCAGCTACTGAATGAGTTCAGTGCTATATTTCTTTCAAAATCCATTTAGAAAAATATTTTCCAAACTCCCAGGATTTTAAATTATGAATTCTGGTTGGAATTCAATTTCAATTTATCACATTTGTATATTTGATTTAATATACAAATTTCATTGGTTATATATAACTATTTCATTTTTATAATCTAATTTGATTATAATCCTAACAATCAACTTAACTATTTAAAAACAATATCGTGTCCAATCTTCTGTTCAAGTGTTTATAAACTCCTATTGACATCGTGACGTCCCACAATTCGACCAAAATTCATAATCCACTCAACAGACTAGTCAACACAATATAAAACAGTTTTTATATCAAATAACAAATACGCTCTCTCCTATATATATACACTCAACTCATTCTAGGATACTACTGATCCTATCTCTAATGAGCACATTCCAACAAGCCTAGGTATTCGCTCAACCTAAGCTCTGATACCAACTGTAATGTCTCGGAAATTCAAGTAGGCTTTGCAACCATCCTCTCCTCCCCAGAGCAGCAAGGTAATACCCCGCTGTGGCTTACATTGGTACCCCAGCACCACATTTTACGGCCAGCCTTTCGACTTCGCACTAAGCAACCAACCCATTACTAGGGACATGTAGGAGTAAGAGTCTCCCGTTCGCCACCTAACGAAAAGCGAGAACCCCTTATCATGCGACACATGCCTTAAAGCACGCAACATGGACTGGTATGAGTAAACAGTTTAAAACAGTTTCAGAAAACTAAATGACATCTCATAAGACCACGCCGTATAACACGGAACGGGTTTTTTCCCTTATGAAAATCCAAACACTTGACTTATCTTTATATCAAAACTCTTTTGATATTATAATAATGTCTAAATCAAGTAAATAACAATCTAGTGGAACGTTTGCATCTCACGTTCCACATATATATACAATCATAAATCGCAAGCACGTATTGGGTATTTGATTTCCAACTATGACAAGGTATGGAATCACCTTCCGCTGGTATATCTCTAGAGGAGAATACACCGAGTTCAACAAGAACATCTTGCAACTCAGCCACACATGACCGACCACTCATTTCGCTTGAGTGTATCGAATGTATATCACCAACGATTGGGATCAGCAACCGTTTCCCGAATGGGACAACATCGACAATAGATTTTTAGAAGTAAATGAAACTCTAGATCAGGTGATTATACAGCCTAATAGGTGCGACCTACATAGCCATGCTGCTTGCCCGATTTCTGTCATTTACCGGTTGATGAGGCTAGAAGCTACGCTTTATCATCACACCAGATTCACTTCGAATGCCACATCGTCAAATCCATCAAATCACCGATTGACGTCCTCAACAATACATTACGTGTTAGCTAAAAGAAGTTTCCTTCTCCGCTTCCACTCTTGGTACAGTTGAAGAAATCAATATACGTGACCTTTCTGGACATACTCTGTCAGACATTCATCCATACACGTCACCCAGGAACAGGATGAACTGAAGGCACTATTTCTATTAATAGAAAAAGTCCTTGCACTCTACTCCGTCTTCGATTATCTTTATATAATCTGATTCGTACGCTACTGCCAATACGGAGTGGTTCTTCGGATAAAAATCCAACCGGTCTCTCCATATTGACAACGATGGTCAAAGTTTCGATAGTCGATGATTTAACTATCGAATAAAACAAGTGTTCATCCAAACATCCAACAATCAGTGAGCCTTCAATTAATATTCCATTAATTAAATCTCTTCTCTATTTCTTTATCAATATTTGTTAACCAAATATTTTCAATAACCATATTGGCCTTTTTACGCTATTGGAAAACATTTCTGAATATCGCCTCCTTTATTTTCTATACTAGGAAATATTCATTATTCTATTTCCAAGCTTTGCACATATTTGGGTTAAAACAGATGTTGTGTTACGACAACCCAAATACAGTATTTAACTAATTCTTATTCCACATTGATCTTCGAGCCTGAATCTTGCTACTTATCGGTATATCATGAAATCAACCAAGTTGCGGTATAATTACCTCTCAGACCTTGACTGAATAACATTTAACGTCAAAACAGACAAGACTACTTACTCGAATAATCAATACCATACAACTGATTATTCACCTTTAAACACATATACATTTTCTCTTTCTATTCTTACTAGATTTTATTCTTATACTTCCTTTTTGATTATACTATTCTATTTCTACGTTCGTTTTCTTATCGACTTCTATATATTTCGATACGTTGATTTCTAACTATCAAATTATCTTAAAAATATTCTATCTCCTTAAATTCCCGGAAAAATTCGCCATAACCTCCTTTGTACCGGGAGCATCGGGAAATTTCAAATAGCTTTCCCGGTCCTTCTCATCTCGAAAAGAAAAAGAAAAAGCCAAGCGGCTAGCCGATACGGCGCATAAAATCTCATATATGAATTAAATACGTACCTTTTTGTCGGGTATTCTATTTATATACCTTCTATACTTTATTCCATACATGTCTCCTGTATGTCTATACCTGTCCAATCTATTTAACTATACCAAATCGTTTTAACTCAATTTATTAATTAAATCTGTTACTTAACTTTTCAGTCTATTTCACCTTCATATTTGAACATGACATGTTCAAATATATTTTAACTGCATATTAACAAATTCTAATTATACTCATACTCTCGTTTCCTTAACGACTTCTCATTCAAATTCCAATTCAATTTTATTTGAATTCTTTTTATTTAAACTTCATTTGAATTCTATTTGCATCCCTATATTTAAACTTCATTTGAATTCTATATTCAAATTCTATAGTTAAACTCCATTTGAATTCTATTATTCAAATCTATTCAAATTCTGTTGTTTAAATTTCCATTTAAATCCTATATTCAAATCCAATAGTTTAAAGTCCATTTGAATTCTATATTCAAATCCAATAGTTTAAAGTCCATTTGAATTCTATATTCAAATCCAATAGTTTAAAGTCCATTTGAATTCTATATTCAAATCCAATAGTTTAAAGTCCATTTGAATTCTATATTCAAATTTTATTTCAGTTCCTTATATTCAAAGTCCATTTGAATTCTCTGCATTTTTTTATAAACAACGTTTATAACTTCAATTCAAATCCCACCTTTCCATTTATAAACAACGTTTATAAATTCAATTCAACCCCATATTTTCATTTATAAACAACTTTATAAATTCGATTCAAATTCCATCCTTTCATTTATAAACAAAGTTTATAAATTCAATTCAAATTCCATCCTTTCATTTATAAACAACTTTATAAATTCGATTCAAATTTCGTCTTTTTCATTTATAAACAAAGTTTATAAATTCGATTCAAATTTCATCTTTTTCATTTATAAACAAAGTTTATAAATTCGATATTCGTTTATATATATTCAAAACAAGTTAAGTTTTTCTATAGTTCATTTAAAATTCAAATTCTATTTATAAAAATAGAATTCCCCTTTTAAATTTCAAATACCCTTTTCGATATTTTTATAAATCAATATCCCAAGCCCCAGTGATATTTAAACAATCAAATCAACCAATTTTCAATCATTTGGTTTTTAACACATCATATATGAATATATATGAAATCAAACAAACAACAACAGATAATATATTTCTGAGGAATCCAGTTGGATTCCTCCAACCTGTTTCCCTGCATCCACAGACGTTAGCACATAAATAATACCCATCCTGCTTCGAGGCAGGATATCGCGGTATAGAAGGTCATCCACTAATCATAGCGTGGAGCGTATAGGGTAATCATCCGCTATGAAACAGCGGGCATCCGCTAATGAAACTGCGGGAATCCAACCAATCATCAACCCAATATATATATAATAGTCAACCAATCCTAAATAACTATATATATTTTTAACAACAATATATAAATATTTAAAGCATCCAACAATCAACACACAAATATTTTTAACGAATAAAAATATTTCTAATTAAACAGGTGAGTGAGATTTACTCACCAGGGTTTTTAACTGCGTTGAATATCTCGATAAATCTCGTAAAGTCACGGTATGAGTTTTCTTGAATGAAACTCATTTGTTACCTATAATTATTAAATTTTATATTCGATTAACCATTTATTAGCTGTCGACACAAATAATTTGAATTATCTATTTTAAATTCTGTGAAACATATACCTTATTGCTATTTGCAAATAAATCGACCAACTACGAAGCAAGACCCCAACAGCTCCAAGTGGATCGAAACAGCCCCAAAACAGCGATCATCTATTCTGACATTTTCCCAAACACCTTGCAGGCGATCTTCTTTCTCCTTCTTATCACTTCAGTCACTGCAACAGTAATCATCCAGACCTGGACCTGCTTCCAGTCTTCAGTGGCAGTGCGTCACTTCTCTCGTTCAACACCACGGAAATCGTTTTCCATCTTCGAACTCCCTCAATCCTCAAATGTCAAATTCCAGTATCCCCTAGATCCGCGAGTTTGAATTTGAAATCCCAGAACTCGCCATCGCGATGCCTGTTGTCTCGAATCCCCTTCTCCAACCTTGCTCGACCAAGACATTGACACTCCATCGTCTGAGTTTTGATCCACCGAACCCTAACTTCAGCTGTCTTGACCCCTATGTCCCATCGCACTGTTCACAAAGCCGAGATCCCCTTGCGCGATGCCTCCAGCGCTGAATTCAAACCCAGAGCCCTACCATAACTCATTCGAACCGCTCGCGAGGTTCGGTGTCGAAGTCTGATACTATACGAACAAGGATTTTGCAAGTTATAGGAATTTGTTGACTTCTATTTCGGTTGGAGGTGATTAATGTGGGTCGGCCATTTATAAGTTCTTGAGAGCCGAAGCTTTCGGTATTCGCAAATGAAGGAGGGCGGGTTTTGTTTTCTGAATGGAAAAGGAGCTCAACTCCATTTGGTTTTATAAAGAACAGATTTATTTTTCTGTGGTTAAAAAGGAAGGAGACGGGTATGATTTTCCCCCTTCCATTTTTTTTTGAGAAGAATAGAGAAACACGTTCTTGATTTTCTTTGAATGAACGTTGGAAAGAAGAAGGCCACTCATTTGTTTTGTTTATTTAATTAAAAACCGGTGTCCTTAAAATTAAAATGCGCCTTGATTCCGAACTCCTTTCTAAACCAAACGAATGTCAATTTTAGGATAATACCCCTATTCTGAACACACTGGGACAAGTATCGAAGTCCAGTTTGATCATCCGGAACATATATAAATTTAAATTGATATAATTTAAAGTTCAAACCATTTAAATTCTTAGATAATAATTTAATATTATTATACTAATTTAAATAGGAGTCTGAACTGTATTTAATTCAGTTTTAAATCTCGAACTGAATTATATTTTCGCATTACGATGATTTTATATATTCGATAATAAATCGAAATTGATTATTAAATTAATAACTTAATATAAAATTCTATTATATTACCAAACCAATATTTAAATTAAATATTAAATATTCAAAATTACCCCATAAGGATCCAGGTCATTACAAGGAGGAAGAGGCGCGGAAGAGGGAGAATCGGGAGAGGGGAACGAGGAGGAGGGTCTGGGAAGGAGGGGGAAGGCGGCGCCTCGCCTGCGCCGGCGCCAGGAGGCTGGGCGGCGGCCTCCTCCGTCTTCCGTCGATCGCATATTTTTTATTTATTTATTTCATTTCATTTTGAATCGATCTGAAGGGGGGGCAACGGGTTTAAGAGGGAGAGAGAATTTTTAGTTTTTTTAATTATTTTATTTTCACCAAAAAGCAACTTTTATTTTCGACCATAAAACGAGGCCCACCGCCTGTCGTCCATAGTGTTTTACCCCCATTCCGAACACAATGGGATATGTATCAGAAGCTGATTTGATCGTTTCGATCCGTTTTCGTTAAAATCAACGTATAACTCTATATATTGAATTTGAACGCGCATTTCAATTTACTCTGGTCACATACTAACTCTAAAAACTCCCGAAAAATATTTTCTAGCTTCGTATTGACGATACGGTCCTAACAAAACTAGTTTCGTCGAATTCTGAGACCGTTAGAAAAATGGCCAATTTCCAATCGATTAAAATCAACTGAAACTGGTCAAACACGTTTTCCTTTGCCACGATCACATATTGATTCGAAAAATTATGAAATTTGAAACCTAGCAATAATTTGAAATCATGGACCCAACAAAAGTGGTTTCGTCGAAATCCAAGGTCGTTTGCGAAATTCTCATTTTTAAGGGCCTGAATTACATAGCGACTATTCAGAATTTTCTTCTACACATATCTTTTGATTCCTGTTATGAAATTTTGATTTTTCGGATTCGTTGGAAAGATATTCTCAAATAGATTCTATTATTTCTGATTTCACTAAAATCCGGATTGTTTTGCACCCGGTACATTCAATTGAAATTTGAAATCGAATTATCGAACTACCGCGCCATTTTATATTCTATTTATAATTATATATAATTATTTATATACTAACGACGACGCGTATAAATATATACGTTCTAATTATATCCAAAAGTAAATTTCTAGTTGATATTATTTAAAATAATTCATTTTAAATATTCAAAATTCGCTAAAATTGCCAAAATAAAAATTTTAAACTGGCCCAGATTTTCGGGTTGTTACAATCTCCCCCACTTAAAACTTTTCGTCCCCGAAAAGGAACGAAGTCGAAAGTGGTTTGATTAATCAACTCTATGTTCGATCTGGCTTCCATTCTCCAACTTTTCAGTTTCTGAGAATTTTCAAATTCTTCAAAAATTTGGCTAACACCATAAATTTTCGAAAAATTTCGCCATAACCTCCGCTGCACCGGGAGCCACGGGAAAATCCCGAAATTTCCATATAGGCCTTCTGATCTCAAAAAGAAAAAGAAAAAGCCAAGCGGCTAGCCAATAGGCTTATAAAATCATCATCACCCAAACAAAACAGTAAATTATAGTAAATATGTACCTATTTGTCGGGCAAACAAATTTTATTCTCTGCTCTAGCCTCCTTGCTATGACCTGTTCCATGTAAGTATATGTATATGCAAGCAAATGCGACCAATTTCAGTACAATTCAATATTTGGAGCAATTAGGCATAATGGTTCAAAATTATCAAACTAATAAATAAACAACACAAACATCAATCAATTAGTGAATTAGAGTTTCAAATTCATAATTTTTGATATATATACAGAAATCATGTTTTTGATGCCAATTCACAACAATGTATTCTAGCTATATTAGTTTTGGTTCTCACACCAGTCTAATGGAAATATATAGATATCACACCTTCGAAACACGAACATAGATATTGATGATGTGGCCACATCATCAGAATTATCCCCGGGTGTCTAGAATGTGATTCTATATCTATCCAATATATTAAAACTTCGACTATACGTTCATGACGCGTATACGCGAAATCTATATATACTCGATTGTCCAAATTCAAAATAAATAAATAATCAAATACGTATAAAACGATTTAAATTTTAAAAACCAAATTGTTTTCATTTGAAAAATATACTCTTCGCACTCGTTCTAGGATACTACTGATCCTATCTCTAACGAGTCATTCTAATTGGATTTTACTAATCCAATATCTGATGAATTCTTTCGTATGGTTCTAAGGTGTCTTGTTCTCGAGCTCTGTAAACCAAAGCTCTGATACCAAACTGAGACGACCCGAACTTCCCCGGTAAGCAAAGCCCGGATAGAATTGAGGACAAGATAAAATAGAATGCAAACGGAAGAACATTTCATTGCTAGTACAACAATTCCATCAGAAACAAGAATATACAGAGTATAAATGAATAAATTACATTCGATAAATATCAGAGATTACAATAAATTACATAGCAGCGGAAAAATATACAAAACACAACTAGAAGTGATACACGGATACAGAGCTTTCCGAGCATCGTTCCAGCTGTAAATCAGGACCCTGTGAATATAAATCTGCAAAACCAAAACTACTAGCTGCCCGTGCGGAAAATAGGGGCACCCAGAGTTTAGGTTAAAACAATAAACTCCAGGTCAGTCATGGGACTAGTGCGAGAACTAAAATAGGTATTTAAAACTTTACTTTTAAGATAGTAATTCAAGGGACCACGCCATATAACACGGAACGGGTTTCCTCCCAAGAATATTAGTGCATATAACAAAACAACGCAATGCTTTTTGGAAAAATGAAGCTATTATAAGACCCAGGTCCCATCACACAATGCAACGCAAGCCGGAGGATAGGGTTTTCCCTTATAATAGCCAAACATGCTTGGTACGTTTAAAACAAATCACTTGATACTATAATAAGTGTATAGTGTCAAAACAATTCAATCATAAATATCAATCATAGACGGCATGGGTACCATATATCATATCGCCATATTAGTTCTACAAGTAAAACTGAAATACACGTATTGGAAATTGGATTTCATTCATTAGTCGAGGCAAGGGGCAAGCTCCTTTCAGCGTTCGAGACACTCTAGCAATGCCTCAGGACCCCACTCTGATCCTTTGGAACTTCCAAGGCCGGCCCTCTCTTACTTTTGAGGATTAATTATTCCTGAACACATGTTTCCCAGTCCTTACAAACCTATATCCAAGGCGCCTCGTATCCAACAACCACACAGGTGAAAAATATATAAATGTCAGGGCTGGTAGGTCACTGACACAACCCTAGCTAGAAAGAAACGTTGTGCACTCCTTGGGCCCGTATCCCGTTTTTAACTCATACCAAAGTGTGAGGCTCGCGAATTCACGTTATACACAAAGCTACGCCACACAGGACGTGCTTTGATCATCAACCACAAGACTTTGCTTTTCAACAGAAGCCTTGATCAATTGCCACTTACGCGTGCCACACTGGCAATTCACTCCATGCGACTAATATCCATCGATATACAACCTCTGAGCTCGTACGTCTCAGAGAAGGGCGTTAAGCAAGAGAATAAAATCTCTGCCGCCAAACAGATGTATATTTAATAGAGATCAATCAACACAGAATAAAATCCAATGTCAGACACATAATCCATTTACAATTTCGTTCTGGGTCTGAACGAAACCGGAGGCACTTTCCTCGCATATCCATCCATCTCCAAGTACGTCTGGACGATCACCAACTGTTTCCCTCATCATGGGTGTACAGCCCAATCGAGATCATCAGTAATCGCCCAAACGATGTGAAGACTTCCGGTCTTCAACCACCGTCTTCATCTTTGACATCTCGTCGAATTGGTTATTCAGAATGTGTATAAACCCGGCCTTTCTGAATGACCCACGTATATGATAAACAAATGTTACACAAACACAACAAACGCCTCATTCCAATTCAGAATATTCTTTTATTCACAAAATCACATTCTTAGGGAAAGGTTCCCATTAATTTTATCCATGATAAATTCTTCTAAATTTATTCTATAATCTTCCTTTGGATACAATTTCAAACCAAATTATGGTTTTACAAACTAGTCGGGATTAGCGAACCACACCGAAGTAATTATTTATTTTATTTCCCAATCCCAACCTATTTATCCCATGGAGAAACTGGTAATACTCCATATCTAACACCACGGTGTTATCGGTAAAATTAATTACCGTTTCACGTTCAAATCTAATTAAAGATTTAACTATCGCATTGGAGCAAAACTGGTGTTACTCCATTCTCGATCACCTTTCAGATTTGAAAATTTAAATTATCAATTCACTTTTTAATCTAATTAAAGATTCATTAAAACTCCACTTAGTTTCAATCTTTCCAAAAATCAATATCTTGTCTTTAACTGGGTTATATTCAAGGCTCTGAATAGAAAATATATCGGCTTATATTCAATATCAAATTCTGAAACCAACATATATCGTATTGGAAATAACGATATAAAATATATCTTTCAAATTCCCATAATAATATCTGTAAAGTCACGAAATCCAACATCGAAATATCTCGAAGATAATTTCGATTCAACTCCAGTCCAATCCACGTATTGGGAATATTGATTATTTTTAAAATCACTTTCAAATTCAATTTATTTATTTCAAAAATAAATTGATTTTAATTCTAGTTCAAAACTTGTTCATTTCGATAAAAATCTATTTTTATCTTTTCAAATATGGAATTTTTCAGCCCAGTTCTTTCCAATTCACATATTATGATTTTACAAAAATTGTAGATATTTTTAAAAATTTTATCAAGGCCCGTACAGTCGATTTCCAACAACGGCCATCGAACTGCACTTACAGCGACCTTTTTCGAATTTGATTTGGACATAACTCCAAATCCAACCGTTAGATTTCAAATTTCTAATATTCATTGGAAAGCACTTTTCGATACGAACCCAACGGTTCCGGTTTTAGGAGAATCCGGCTGTCGGATCTCCCGCAACGTCAATTCGAAGTTAATGGTCGAAATTCACGAACTGCCGCGCCGCGGCACGTTCTATTCAGACCATTATATAATATATATATATATATATATATATATATATATATATATATATATATATATAAATTTTGTCGATTTCCTTTTAAAACGTATTTTATAAATCGTTTTAAATTCGTTTTCAAAACCATTTCAACACTATATTCAATTTCAAATCGATTTGATTTCAATTCAACTCGAATTCATTTCAATTTTATTTAATTCGAATTCAAATTCGTTTCAATTCAAATTCTAATTCGTTTCAACTCAATTCAATTTGAATTTACCTTCTATTTACTTCAATTCGAATTCATTTCAAATTGATTTCAATTCAATTTCAGTTCGTTCTAAATTTCATTCAAAACGATTTCAATTAGATTTTAATTCAATTTAATTCAATTTGAATTCATTTCTATTCTATTCAAATTCAAATTCACTTTCTATTCAATTCGAATTCAAATTCACTTTCTATTCAATTCGAATTCATTTCAAATTGATTCAATTTTATTTCAATTTGAATTTTTAATCTAATCCAATTTGAATTTCATTTCAAAACATTAAATTTTGAAATCACTTTTCAATATTCATTGTAAAACGAATAAAATCGATATAAATATCGTTCACGTCAAAATAGCGCATCTCTAATCCACACGGCTTTATATTTTTCAAAAACTTCTTTATTCTATTCAATAAATGAATATTTATTCTATTTAACACATAAATCTATATTTCTTTCAACACACGACTATTTTTGTTATGTAAAATATTTTATAAAACTATGGTATCTATCGTTTGATTTTAATTAGACTCCACCGTGAAGTAGTTCTAATTTTAAATATGATAAAGATGTGAATTTTTTTATTAAAATATTTTACTCAACGCATAAATATTTTCAACTCAGGAACATCGTCAACACATGACTATTTTTATATTCAACACATGAATTTTCTTTTATAATATTTATTATTTTCCTCGATTGGAATGAGGCCCAATCAATCACCATATAATGTTAATTATATGGATTCCATACAACATGTGTATATAATAGCATTGAAAAATAATCAACCATCAACCAAAGTGCACTACACTGTATAAGCATCAAATATAGATATCTAACGCTTATAACAGCCTGTCAATCCATCGATCGACATATTTAATCAATCAGGATGAGTGAACTTCAAATTTCATCCCAACACCCATGTGGGGTTTCAAACAATCAAACACAGATTTTAGTCAATATCAGTCAAATCAGTGTATATAAACAAATCAGCCGATTTGTTTATAAATATTTATTTATTCACTTTCACATTAAAAATTATATTTTTAACGATAATATATTTTATTTTAACACATGAATTTCTATTCATTTCATTTATCAAATAAAATGATATTTTTATTTTTCTAATTTATTTTAGGAAATTTCGGCGGCATAACGGCACGATACTAGAAACGGGACAAGGCCTAGCCTTATCCCCGGTCTAGTGAAGGCCCACGCCATTCACACATCAATCAAATCCATTCCATTTCACCAAACAATTCAATTTAAACCAAATAAACTAACCAACTACACAACCAAATAATTTAACAAACAAGCCATCCATGGTCCGTGGATGACGGGTGTCGGGTTCTACTAAACACCGTCTGCATCCTAGTATATATATAACTAGAAAAAGGAAATTGAAGAGTGAGAAGTTATCACCGATAGCTATCCCAACTTCACGACACTTCTTAAGTAGAAATCTTCGTCGTTCTCGTCTCTTATCACTTTCGTCGCCCGTAGCCACTACATATGTAAAAATCGAATTTTTACTTTGCTATTCAGTATATAAAAATCAAATTTTTACTTCGCTATTCAATATATAAAAATCGAAATTTTCTATTATAAAGATTTCGCCTTTTCAAATATATCATTATAAAAATCACATCTTTATTTTGCAACACATATAAAGATGCTATTTTTAATATTCCTATCACGTAAAAATTATATTTTTAATTCTCTACATAAACTAAAATCATATTTTTACATCTTCTATATAGTAAAGATTTTATTTTTAATACTTTAAATATAAAAATCATATTTTTTATTCTTTAAAAATATAAAAATCATATTTTTAACTGAATAAAATCTTTTCTTCACCAACATCATAGGTAAAAACTGATTTTAACAATTCTTTTTAAATTAAACTAAACGAATTTTATAAAACAAATTAAATAATATATATAAAAAAACTTACAGCTGGAATTATGTGGAGGGGGGCTGTTGCGCACCGAGGTGGCGGCGCTGGTGGAGCTCCGGCGTCGGGTTCAGGCAGTGGAGGCGGCGGCTTTTGGGTGATGGGGTGCTGCGCCGGCCATTGTCGAAGCAGGGGGGGCTCGGACGGAGGTAGAAGATGAAGAGGAGGAGGTGCGGCTAGGGTTGGGCGCGGTTTTGGGCGTCACGGCTTCAGGTTGGAGGTGGAGGAGGAAGAGGGAGAATCGGGAGAGGGGAACGAGGAGGAGGGTCTGGGAAGGAGGGGGAAGGCGGCGCCTGGCCTGCGGCGGCGCCAAGAGGCTGGGCGGCAGCCTCCTCCGTCTTCCGTCGATCGCATTTTTTTTTTTCATTTCGTTTTGAATCGATCTGAAGGGGGGCAACGGGTTTAAAGGGGAGGGAGAGAGAAATTTTAATTTTTAATTTATTTAATTATTTTATTTTCACCAAAAAGCAACTTTTATTTTCGACCTCAAAACCAGGCCCACCACCTGTCGTCCATAACGTTTTACCACCATTCCGAACACAATGGGATATGTATCGCAAGCTGATTTGATCGTTTCGATCCGTTTCCGTTAAAATCAACGTATAACTCTATATATTGAATTTGAACGCGCATTTCAATTTATTGGGGTCACATACTAACTCTAAAAATTCCCGAAAAATATTTTCTAGCTTCGTATTGACGATACGGTCCTAACAAAACTAGTTTCGTCGAATTCTGAGACCGTTAGAAAAATGGCCAATTTCCAGTCGATTAAAATCAACTGAAACTGGTCAAACACGCTTTCCTTTGCCACGATCACACATTGATTCGAAAAATTATGAAATTTGAAACCTAGAAATAATTTGACATCACGGACCCAACAAAAGTGGTTTCGTCGAAATCCGAGGTCGTTTGCAAAATTCCCATTTTTAAGGGCCTGAATTCCATAGCGACTATTCAGAATTTTCATCTGGACATATCTTTTGATTCCTGCTATGAAATTTTGATTTTTCGGATTCGTTGGAAATATATTCTCAAATAGATCCTATTATTTCTGGTTTCACTAAAATCCGGATAGTTTTGCACCCGGTACATTCAATTGAAGTTTGAAATCGAATTATCGAACTACCGCGCCATTTTCAATTCTATTTATAATTATATATAATTATTTATATACAAACGACGACGCGTATAAATATATACGTTCTAATTATATTCAAAAATAAATTTCTCGTTGATATTATTTAAAATAATTCATTTTAAATATTCAAAATTCGCTAAAATTGCCAAAATAAAAATTTTAAACTAGCCCAGATTTTCGGGTTGTTACACATACTCTGTATATTCTTGTATTCTGATGGAATTGTTGTAATATACAACGAAATGTTCTTCTATTTGCGTCCTGATGTGGCTTGTCCTCAATTCAATCCGGGATTTCCCGTAAGGGGGATTTCGGGTCGCCTCACTTCTTCGGCTATGGTTGAAGAATGGATAATGTTATGTAGACTTAATATAAACAATAAGGACAAATACAAATTATGATGTAATGATTATGGTTATTTTTGTTAAAGCAATGAAGAAAATCAAGGTGATTATAAATTTGAATCAAATCGCAAAGATTCGTAACCAACAGCAGCAACAAATTAAATGTGCATCATTGTTTAGCACTATCACGTTCGTTACATTGTACATAAATAGATGGTAAAAAAATAAAATAAATGCCGTGATAATAAGCTTGTCGGGAGTATATAATAAGTACAATATTAATCAAAGGCATCAGACATTTCATTAGAAAAGGATATAATTGAGTCCGTGGAAAAACATACAGACATAGCATGGCGAAATAAAATGAAATAATTTTGAATTTTCCAGGAACTTCAATTGTAAAAAATTTCTTTTTCCTATGCTGGATCAAACTTGTTGTGCACCATACCTTTTATTGGTTATAGATAACTCAATTTCTGATCAATCATGATTCATGACCATGGCCTGAAAATGATTTTAAGGAACATAACTCATGAACATCAATAGTAATGTGAGATGGTCAGTAAAAGAATCATATGGTTAGTTAATGGAGTGTTTTCCATAATGAAAAAGATGGATCAAATAAAATTTGTCCAAAAGATGGATTAGAAACAGTAATAACCGATGGTGATAATTTATATGGAAAAAATAAGAATATTTGGAAGTCACCAAGGGACATGCTCATATATTTGTAGAAGTCCTCTTTATCCTCCATTTCTACTTTTGTATTACGTAAATTATATCAGTTCATTACTACTCTTTGTTCTGGAATAAAATCACGAATTATATAGAGTAGAATCTATGAATTGAACACGTTGATTGTGTATAAAACCACTATTCTTCTACTATCTAATTTATAAATGGGGGTATGTGCTCAGTTTAGGTCTCTCAAAAGTTAAGCTTACAATTTTGGTTTGCTAACATATTATACTGTGAAGGGGAGTGCACTTTTTTTTTTACTATATGGCTTAAGCATAATGTAGCGATCTGCATAAGTAGGTGAATGGATTCAAACATTAAGGAAGTATGCAAATATTTCATAATCCAATCTGGTTAAGCATAATTCACTGAGCTACATCCAAATTATATACGGATGGAATAAGCTGGAAACTCTAGTGAGAAACAACCACAAATTGAACCCAAAAACACGACTCAACAAATTTTAGTTTTTTATATTGGAAAGAGAAAAGCATCCAGTTAAAAATATGTTAATTTAGGATTACATCCAACATTTTTAGATAGTACATGTAAGAATAAAAATGATATATACAGATGATTCATACCTTACGAAATTTTCATAGTATAGTAGAAGAATATGGCAAATCGATAATAAAAGAAGGGAGAGGATAAAAACTAAATCTTAAACCATAACGCGGTGTGCATACCATGTAAAATGTAAACTACACTAATAGCAGGAAGTTGATGTAAAATATTGAAAAAAAATAGTTTACATGAATTCCAGTCATTGGCGCAGTCTTAGGTAACTGGTAGAATCCTCTATGTTGAATCAGCTGCTTGGAGTGAATACCATCATATTTTTCAGTATTCATTATCAGTAGACCTTACAATAAAAAGGATCAGATTAAAAATTCCCAGCAATGAAAAAATTCAGTCAAAGTTGAGTATCTCATTCATTCTTCAGAAGCGAGCAGTGAAATCTTTATAAGTCACAACAAATTTGCCAAAGATTTTGAACAAAAACTTGGTTGAGTGCCTCTTTTATCCTGTAACTAAGTAAAGATGACTTCTCTTTTCCTTCAGATTGCCATCGTCAACCACACCATACCTAATATTACATTGGTCATTTTCAGGGAACGAATCGATTATTCCTTTTATTTTTATTTTGACCAAAATTTTTAATAAAGCTCGTTAACCGTAGCGAAATTTACCATAGCAAAATTTGACAATCGTACTATTATAGATTTCTTAAAATATTACTATGTAGTGGACTTTACATATATCATATATTTTATTAATGCGGAAACTAATATAAATACAATATCAACATTCATATAACTATATATCAGTTATGTTATATGTAAATGAAATGAATACTTTAAAAGAACAAACTTAACCTTTTAAATAATCGAGCTATGGTTTTGTAAATGCTTTCAATATTGAAATTGCATAAAAGATATAGTAGTTGAAAACAAAAGTCTATAGATATTTTCATAGCTCTTAATATTTGTAAATACATTATCCTCATAACCACTAAATTAAAAATATAAGAAATTGAGGTTTACTTCTTTCACAACTCACAATAAACATTATAAGGCCTCTAGTGGAAAAAGGTCAGGTTCAAGTGATCATTGATTTCTACCACATAGCTAGACCATCTTCCTTCTAATGAAGAAAATCAAGGTGATTATAAATTTGAATCAAGTCGCAAAGATTCGTAACCAACAACAGCATCAAATTAAATGTGCATCATTGTTTAGTACTATCACATTCGTTACATTGTACATAAATAGATGGTAAAAAAATAAAATAAATGTCGTGATAATAAGCTTGACGGGAGAATATAATAAGTACAATATTAATCAAAGGCATCAGTCATTTCATTAGAAAAGGATATAATTGAGTCCATGGAAAAACATACAGACATAACATGGCGAAATATAACGAAATAATTTTGAATTTTCCAGGAACTTCAATTGTAAAAAAAAAATTTTCCTATGCTGAATCAAACTTTTTGTGCACCATACCTTTTATTGGTTATAGATTTCTCAATTTGCGATCAATCATGATTCATAACCATGGCGTGAACATGATTTTAACGAACGTAACTCATGAACATCAATTGTAATGTGAGATGGTCAGTAAAAGAATCATATGGTTAGTTAATGGAGTGTTTTCCATAATGCAAAAGATGGATCAAATAAAATTTGACCAAAAGATGGATTAAAAACAGTAATAACCAATGGTGATAATTTCTATCGAAAAAATAAGAATATTTGGAGGTCACCAAGGGACATGCTCATATATTTGTAGAAGTCCTCTTCATCCTCCATTTCTACTTTTGTATTACGTAAATTATATCAGTTCATTACTACTCTTTGTTCGGGAATAAAATCACGAATTATATAGAGTAGAATCTATGAATTGAACACGTTGATTGTGTATAAAACCACAATTCTTCTACTATCTAATTTATAAATGGGGGTATGTGTTCAGTTCAGGTCTATATAAAGTTAAGCTTACTATTTTGGTTTGCTAATATATTATACCATGAAGGGGTGTGCACTTTTTTTTTTACTATATGGCTTAAGAATAATGTAGCAATCTGCATAAGTAGGTGAATGGGTTCAAACATAAAGGAATTATGCCAATATTTTATAATCCAATCTGGTTAAGCATAATTCACCGAGCTACATCCAAATAATATACGGATGGAATAAGCTGGAAATTCTAATGAGAAACAACCACAAATTGAACCCAAAATTCACGACTTAACAAATTTTAATTTTTTATATTGGAAAGAGAAAAGCAACCAGTTAAAAATATGTTAATTTAGGATTATATCCAACATGTTTAGCTAGTATATGTAAGAATAGAAATAATATATATAGATGATTCATACCTCACGAAATTTCCATAGTATAGTAGAAGAATATGGCAAATCGGTAATAAAAGAAGGGAGAGGATAAAAACTAAATCTTAAACCATAACGCGGTGTGCATACCATGTAAAATGTAAACAACACTAATAGGAGGAAGTTGATGTAAAAAAGTGAAAAAAATTAGTCTACATGAATTCCAGTCATTGGCGCAGTCTTAAGTGACATGCAGAATCCTCTATGTTGAATCAACTGCTTGGAGCGAATATCATCATGTTTTCCAGTCTTTATAATCAGTAGAACTTACAATAAAAAAGATCAGATTAAAAATTCCCAACAATGAAAAATTCAGAGTCAAAGTTGAGTATCTTATTCATTCTTCAGAAGTGAGCAGTGAAATCTTTATAAGTCACAACAAATTCGCCAAAGCTTTTGAAAAAAAACTTGGTTGAGTGCCTCTTTTATCCTATAACTATGTATAGATGACTTCTCTTTTCCTTCAGATTGCCATCGTCAACCACACCGTACCTAATGTTACATTGGTCATTTTCAGGAAACGAATTGATTATTCCTTTTATTTTTATTTTGACCCAAATTTTTAATAATGCTCGTTTACCGTAGCGAAATTTACCGTAGCAAAATTTGACAATCGTACTATAATAGATTCCTTAAAATATTACTATGTAGTGGACTTTACATATATCATATATTTTATTAATGCAGAAACTAATATAAATACAATATCAACATTCATATAAATATACATATCAGTAATGTTATATGTAGTCTTTACACACTGAAATGAATACTTTAAAAGAACAAACTTAACATTTTAAATACTCGAACTTTGGTTTTGTAAATGCTTTCAATATTGAAATTGCCTAAAAGATATAGTAGTCGTAAACAAAAGCCTATAGATATGTTCATAGCTCTTAATATTTGTAAATACATTATCCTCATAACCACTAAATTAAAAATATTAGAAATTGAGGTTTACTTCTTTCACAACTCACAGTAAACATTATAAGGCCTCTAATGGAGGAAGGTCAGGTTCCAGTGATCATTGATTTCTACCACATAGCTAGACCGTATTCTTTCTAATGCTGACGAATACCTATACTATTTTATAATAACATTTTATATTGTAATATGCACTCACCTACCAAATCGGTAGGGTACCAGGATGAGCAAGTGCGGGAAAGAGATTGGAAAAGAGTAATGGAGAAAGGCGGAGAATGACCAAGCTTCCCCCAAACAATAGCTGTGGCATTGATGACAACATGCGAAAGTTACATATAAGGTTGAATGCTTTATGTGTGAAAGACGTATTGTAAATATGGTGCTTTTTTCATACTGTTCTGTATGACTGAAGCTTTAAGTTAAAAATTGGAAAAAGATGACAATTTGAAGATCGAAGGGCATTAAGTTAGGGGAATCCTACAAGTAAGTTTATAGTTTGCTCGAACTTCTTTCCACTTGGTTAGCTAATAGTAAAGATGGAGGCTCCTTTGTGGCTGAAGAAGATGATCATAAAGGTCAAGGAATCTAAAAGGAATCCTTGAGATTGGTATATTGGTGTTTAGAAACTATTGTCAAATTTCTACATTATTGTCCTTTAGTTATTATTTTAATGGAGGCATCACTTAACTTTGTAAAATTGAATGTAATTTAAATTATGCACGGATTATACAACAGAAAATAGCTTTAAAGCATTACGCAATGATTAGATTGCAACATTGTTTCATACTGTCATTTGATCTTGGTTTATGTTTACGATATTTGACGTTGTCCATGATTTTTTTTTGTAAAGAAACCTGAATGGGAAATAAATAACGAACGATGGTAAATGGTACTCTATTGAACTTTGAAATCAGTGACACGCAGTACATATTTATTTCGATTGGTTTGAACTTAACCAAGGAAAAAATGCCTCTTGTACTGAGGATAACCTTTATTTTGTAGTCCCCAGTCCTTCCTTGTCAACTGTTGTTGTTACTGCTAGGCCTGGCCAATATTATCCCATTGCTTAGGCGTGGCTCCCGGATTAATAGCACTAGGCATACCTCGTGCAGCATACGACAACATACTGATGTTAAAGGATGATGTTAGTTGTTCATTCAAAACCAGTGTTCGCATCAATTGATCAATTAGAGGTAACCGACTGTTTTTTGTATAGTCATTAAAAATAGACATGCTCCTATCAATATTCATATAGACATGCTGCAAGCTTATGTAGGAATTTGGCAGTGCGTCGTTTCATGGATGTAACAAACTTTTTATGCAATAACTACAAATTATAAAGTATATTAATTAAATTGTTTTATACAGCAAAAAAAGGCAAAATAAACTCAGGGTTCACATCATGAAGCCCTAATACTTGATATCGCCAATAGTATTCAAAAAAATTGGTTGAATTTTTATCATATACTGCCAGCGTAGTATATAAACAGACATAATTATATTTTCAACAAAATGATTGCATCATTTATGCACGTAACAAACAATACAGCAAAACTGCAAGATTCAGTTTGGTCAAGATTTAATACATAATTTTTTTGCTTTTCGCAAATGAGTTGCAACTAATTAATATAAATATTAACAGAAATACAATAACTTCCATTGAATTTGAATTGTCACTTATATTGTCACATTAGGTGCGCGCCATTCAGTAAACTTTATCATCTTGGGTTTAGAATCGATCAAAAAATGTGAAATTTCAATGGATATCAAATCAAACGCCAATGATGAAGTTACTTCGCTTTCTTAATTGTTGCCCTATCATGTCAATAAAGATATGTACACCAATAAGAATCATAGAGTAAAATATATTCGCAATATTGATGGAGTTCAAATTCTTTTTCTGCCTAAAAATCCAACTATCATTTGTGTACTCTACAATTGCAATTATAAAAAATATTTGTAGTTTAATTTTTTATATGTAACAATGCCGAACAGTTTATACACGAACGTAACACAGTTTAGGCTTAGGTTAACAATGTAGCTGCAATAAAATTATATTTTTGTATATGAAAAATATCAAGCACATGCGCAAACGCCCATGTATGCATGAATCTTCTATTAAATACCAAAATCTTTTTTCATCATTATCTTCTTTGTATATTGCATTATTCTGAAACTTTTAACCAGCGAGACTGTATGTAAGATTAACAGTTTGACCAAAGAGACTTGAACATATGATTCCCTTTAAATATTACAAGTTATAATCAAAGACAATTTGCAAGACTTACCCATCTCATGGATACAGGCTTGGCCCGAAACATGCCTAGGTTGCTGGATCCTACTTGCTAGATCTCATT
This sequence comes from Allium sativum, assembly GCA_030737875.1. Taxonomy (NCBI): domain Eukaryota; kingdom Viridiplantae; phylum Streptophyta; class Magnoliopsida; order Asparagales; family Amaryllidaceae; genus Allium; species Allium sativum. The sequence continues at coordinate 233,232,323 of CM060922.1, forward strand.
CATAAACTGTAGCTGAGGATGAATTGTTTGAGTGATGCATCCTAGAATTCGATCTGAAAAGAATTGGCGACATAATATTTGATAGAATGGAATACGCGGTTTCAGGCTTAAGGTGTAGCAATTTAAGGATACAGATATCAGAATGTGAATCGCCATTTGCTTGGCAGTTTCTCTCCCCATGGGAGAGAAAACATATATTCAAATGTAGAACTTTTTAATTTGGAAATATTTGAAGTCGTTACAAAATAATCATGGCATAAAATGACAAAAACAATCAAAGAAATCATTTCCAGTATTGATAAAGGTTAAACAACGCAAATGACTTTTTTTTGGTCAGCCAGGACTCAAGGTATCAATGATAAATGGTCAAAATAAGCCAAATGCTTGTTAGTCTGTAACGACAAAAAGTTTGATATTAATACTTTGTATGTGCAATGTCCAGTTGCATTGCATTACATTTTTTCCAGATTTCAACTATTTACAAACAACTTAAAATTAGTCGAATAGTACGCTAACTACTGAAAACAATTATTTGCCGGCCTGATATGCAATGAACGAAATGCAACCAATTTTTCCTGGTGTGAAACCATCACAGTAAAATAGGAGTTTCCACCCCCGATCCCCAATTTTTGACATTATTACTTGAACTTTGGAAACATGTATCTTCAGAATTGACAGGGTTTATAATAAATTATCTTATCGTAAAATCATAATTATAATCATCCAAATCTCAGTAAGTTTGATCAAATTTTGAACTTCTGTAATTGGGTTAACTGAGAATTTTTTGAACCTGATAAGTTTAGAAAACATAATTTGAATTCAAAATGAAAAGGTAAACTTAAATTAAGGTGATCTTGTATGGGTTCTCTGCTTCTGTTTATGTTAACGCAATTTTTTAGATTAACATTAAAAGTTCAAAACCCTAATAAATTGAAGGAAAACTTTTTTTGAGAAGGGACAAAAAAGGGAAACCTGAAGTAAACAGCATCTTTGCGAAAGCAATCTCAGCAATGTGCTGCTAACAGGATCGTTGTTTGTGTTGTTATAATTAGGATTACAACAAAAAACTATTTTATCGCCAGCCCTAATAAATTGAAGGAAAACTTTTTTTGAGAAAGAACAAAAAAGGGAAACCTGAAGTAAACAGCATCTTCGTCAAAGCAATCTCAGCAATATGATGTTTACAGGACCTTTGTTAGTGTTGTTATGATTAGGGTTACAACAGAAAACTATTTTATCGCTTTTGCTTATTAAGCCTAATTCAGGTAGATAGGAGATTTGAGTCGTGGAAGAATCCCAATGATTTCAAAGCGACGGAAGTAGAAAGTTCAATTGTTTCGTGGATGAAAAGGAGATTTATTTTAGGAAGAGTAGATTCAGAGAGATGCGAAGAACCATTGAAAAAAGTTTTTATTTTCCAAAAGAAAAGGGGAAGTTGCCAAAAACTATTTCGTCATCATCATCACCACCACCATCTACAAAATAAGACTTAAAACAGAAATTGACAATCCACTAAATTATATCAGACTATTACAAAATAAAAATTTGTTTAATCCATAAATTGACAATCCACTAAGATCCATGCAATATCACCAAGCATCATGTACTTCTATCTGAAATTACCTTAATTGAAATTTGTTTCCAGAATAATAATAAAATACTGAGCATTTCAAATTTAGCTAAAGATAATATATGCATGTGTGTACTGCTTATATTCAGTTTTTGCATAGCAGGGGATACAAAAGCACCAATTCATCGTAACTATAAATAATAGGTAGATTAATATTTTCATTTAATCCATACCTTTTTAGCAACATCAGAATTAAGTCAGTCTACTGAGTACATTCCCCTGTCTAAACTACCATAACATATCCCATGGTCAGCCTGAGAATGTAGCAATAAGGAGATGGTTACCTTTATATACCATTCACATGATTTTAGTTGAAGAAGTATATAATAATAGAATCATTAGATAAAGTGAGATTTAAGTATAATGACATGGATTATATCAGTATAAGAAATCAGAGATATCTTGTCCAGAATTTTTTTAAGTTAATAGTATGGTTGTATGAAGACATAAATAGTGTGGGATACAACATATTCATGCCATACATATCTCCATCCATTTCTTTTTACAACGGTATGTGTAATATTAATGCTCTTGTACCAGTTAAGTATATTTTATTTACAGTAAAACCATTTTATTTAGAATTAATATTGATACTGATTAATCCTTATACTGATACATGTGCAAGCCTTAGAAAATAATTGTGAAACATATTGAATAAGATAGTGCACAATGTGGATGATTGCTCTGCCCAATGCAAGCGATGTTGTAAATATTTCAGTTTGAAGAGTTACACCTCCAAATCCTCATAACAGTATTGTAACGACCCGGATTTCGAGCGACTTTGGTTATCGACATAAGCTCGATGTCGAGAACCAAAAAACCGAAAAATCCTGGTAATTAGTGAAAGAATTTAGAGGGTGAGGAAAGATAAGATAGAAACTTAGAATAGAAGAAGAAGAACACAACATCAGAGTAACACGAATCTCACAGTGGAACGAATAAATATATTTCATAACATAACTTTCAAATACAAATATGCACTTGAATATACATATCATTATCAAAGTACAGCACTTATCCTGAAGCCTCCTGCTCCAAGCTCTTCAAGTGTATTTGTAAAATCTCGACTACTTGACTGCCCGTACAAATTTAAGCACCCAAGAATTTAGGGCAAACAACAAAATAAACTCCGGGTCATTAATGGGACTGGTGTGAGTAAAACAGTTTAAAATAGTTCAAGCAGGTAATCGACATCTCATAAGACCACGCCGTATAACGGAACGGGTTTTTCCCTTATGAGAATCCAAAATATCTTTATATCAAAAACCTTTTGATATTATAATAATGTCTATCAACCACAGTATATATAATCATCTAGCAGAAACGCTTTCATCTCACGCCCTACATATATAGTATACAATCAAAACTGCAAGCACGTATTGGGTAATGGATTTCCAACTATGACAAGGTATGGAACCACCTTTCGCTTGTGTACCTCTAGAGAGGAATACACTGGGTTCAACAAGAACATCTTGCAACCCGGCCACACATGACCGACCACTCATTTCACTTGAGTGTATCGAATGTATATCACCAACGGTTGGGATCAGCAACCGTTTCCCGAATGGGACAGCATCAACAATAGATTTTTAGAAGTAAATGAAACTCTAGATCAGGTGATTATACACCCTACTTCGGTGCGACCGACTAAGCCATGCTGCCTGCCCGATTTCTGTCATTTACCGGTTGTGAGGCTAGAAGCTACGCTTTATCATCACCTCAGATTCACTTTGAATGCCACATCATCAAATCCATCCAATCATCGATTTACGTCCTCAACAATACATTATGTGTTAGCTAAAATAAGTTTCCTTCTCCGCTTCCACTCTTGGTACGGTTGGAGAAATCAATATACGTGATCGTCTGGAAATAATCTATCAGACATCCGTCCATACAAGTCATCCAGGAACAGGATGAACCGAAGGCACTATTCTGTAAACAGGATAGCCCTTGCATAACTCCGTCTTCAATTTCCTTTGGCATATATGATTCGCAACGCTTATGCCAATATAGAGTGGTTCTTTGGATAATAATCCAACTGGTCTCTCCATATTAACAACGTTAAAATGGTCAAAACTTCGATAGTCTGTGATTTAACTATCGAAGAAAGACAGGTGTGCAACCAACGATATCATTTCCAAATGGAAATTATATCGATCAAACATCATTTAACAATCATCTCCTTAGTTCATTAATTTACTTATCTCCTGTTTCCCTATATTCAATATTTCTTATTTTCTAAATTTGGAAAATATACGTTATTAACAATGGAAAACATTTCCATTTTTTGTTTTCTTTATTAGAAAACATTTCTGGTTTCTTATTTGGAAAATATTTCCAAAGATTCTTCATTGGACTTAGACAGATATTTAAACATACCATCGCGATGCCAACTCAAGCCATTTCCTTTACTGCCGAACCTTAACTATTCCCTAGTTAAAACGAAGCCAATCAAGTCGGGGTAGAACTACCTCTCAGACCTTAACTGAACAACATTTCTAACTTTGAAATAGGCAAAGTTCACTTTATAACTCCTTTTACTAACTTCCTTACTTAACCCTCCTTCGAATAGCTATATTCGATTGACTCCTTTCACTTAACTCCATTCGATTAACCCTTATCAATTAACTCTATTGGACTAACACTATTGGATTAACTCTATTTGACTAACGCTATTGATTTACTCATTTCACTTAACTCCTTTCGAATAAACTATATTCGATAACTCCTTTTACTTTCTTCGAATAAACTATATTCGATTAACTCATTTGCTTCTACTCTAATCGATTAAACTAACATCGATTAGCTCTTTTTACTTTATTCTCTAATCGATTAACTAAAATCGATTAACGCTTTTTAACTTTATCTCTAATCGATTAAACTAACATCGATTAGCTCTTTTTCTTTAACTCTAATTGATTAAACTAACATCGATTAGCTCTTTTTACTTTAATCTCTAATCGATTAACTAACATCGATTAACTCAGTTGCTTTAACTCTAATCGATTAAACTAACATCGATTAGCTCTTTTTACTTTATTCTCTAATCGATTAACTAACATCGATTAACTCTATTGCTTTCACTCTAATCGATTAAACTAACATCGATTAGCTCTTTTTACTTTATTCTCTAATCGATTAACTAACATCGATTAACTCTTTTGCTTTAACTCTAATCGATTAAACTAACATCGATTAGCTCTTTTTACTTTATTCTCTAATCGATTAACTAACATCGATTAACTCTATTGCTTTAACTCTAATCGATTAAACTAACATCGATTAACTCCTTTTCGAATAAACAATTCATTTATAAAGATTAACTTTTAGTAACGGTTCTTCACTTTACAAATGATTTCCTTTTATTCTAACTTATCCTTTGATTTTATAAATATTTCTTTTATAAAAAATCTTTTCCTTTTCTATATAAAATCCATCGATTTTATATAAATAATTCATTTTCAAAATACACTTTGAAAATATTCCTTTATCAACATTAGGTATGTTATGGTATTCAACATATCAAATCACGATGATCAAAATCGTCCAAATGCATAAAATCGACAACAGATTATATATCACATCATATATCACAATATATGAATCATAGTAGGATTCCTCCAACCTGTTTTCCTGCACCACAGATGTTAAACAATATAATATAACATCACTTTCAGTTCCATATGATATATTCTGTTAAACAGAATTGATATAGAAAATTCAACTAACTGACTAGCAGTTCAATCAAACAGTCAACACAAAGTCAATCAGACAATATCTAACAGTTCTAAAAATACAACATGAAATTATAAACTGTTCAGAGTTAGTGAGATTTACTCACTTTGGCAGTTCATCGTTAAAGAACGATAAACTGTTATTTGATTTGAATCAAATAGTTAAATCCGCCGTAAATTCAATCGAGCACCGATCCATTCCCAGTCAGTTCCATTGTGTTGCTTCCGTCCATACAATCCGGTCGGATCTGACTGTTCGAAATTCTAAAAACGGACGGATAAGTTATTAACATTTTAGTCTAATACATTATTTAGATTTAAATTTAGGACTTAATATAATTAATTAAAAGGCCTCACCCACTTTTGATTATTCGGCCCATTAAGGAAAACCAACCCAGCCTCATACTAAAAACCAGACCCCAAGTCCTTCTTGGCCCATTCTTCCTTCTACAAAGCCCGCTCCACTACTTTACTTCTTTCTCGAAACGTGGAACTCACTCCTCGAGCAACTCCTCTTTCCGCCATTTGCCAACTTCGACGACATCTAGTACCTTCCTTCCTCAACTAAAACGCATGCAACCACCACCCTATCGCTCCTCTACTATTGGTACATCGCCATGCATTCACACCTTAACCACTTCCTTTCCTTTCTCCTACAGTGCACGTTTTAAACACTCCTGCCACTATATTACTTCTCAACTCAAACTCATTTCCAGTCCAATGCTCTCCCCTCACGCACTCCTCTTCATTCATGAATCCGCAAATATTAAATACTGTCAAACTCCTCAGTTTCAAATGCTGCTTACGCTTTACTACTCACGCATGCCCCTCCATGCTCTTCATTTCTAAAAACACTTCACCGTGCTCGCCTCCAACAACCAGTTGCTGCACCCTACAACCATTGTCGGAGGTCCATCCAGTGGCACTGACAGAAACTCCTCACCATGCTCAACCCCCGCCTTGAATCCCGTACATCCAGTCCATCTCCAGTTTGCCCCAAATCGACAATACACCGAACCCTAGGTTCACGGCTTCAACTTATAACGGAAACGACCTGTTCGAACCCATCAACGCGGATATCAGAATGTAGAGAATGGCTTCAGGATCTCATGAAAATCCCTCTTGTGATTTAAAGCTTTTTATTTCGATTGTTTTGAATATTTTCTTGTAGAATGTGGCGGCTCAAAAAGCTTCAGCCGATGGAAAATTTATTAGGTCATAAGGGTATGAAGATGTATATTTATAGGCAAACCGGTTTAGATATTTTAAAGGATGGATTTCTTTTGTTTCCCAGAACGAAGTTTTGCCCTACTCGTTACACCAAATTCATTGTATTAAGAACTGACATGGACTGAAATAAAAACACTGTTTTATTCATCAATGTGCCACGGTCCCAAAAATGTAATAATACCGGTAGATTGACCCATATTTTGAAACTTCAAAATGTTGATTACAGGGTGCGAAATACTTCAAATAAAAAGTCGCTTATTAAATTAATTAAAAATTATAGTAAAATTCTAAAAATTAAATTATCACTATGTCCCAAAAGAACCTTTTCAAAATTCAAACCTGATATCAAATTATTTTGAAATAACCGTTATGGCCGATAACCGATTCTATAGCGACTATTCTGAAATTTGATTTGGACATATCTCAAAATCTACCCGACGAAATCCTGATTTTCCTCTTCCACTAGAAAGATATACTCTACCAGCTCCACACGTTTCTTGTTTCACAGAAATCCGGCATAAAATGAATCCTGTACCTTCGGTTAAAGTTCGAATCGCCAATTTACGAAGTACAGCGCCATTTCGAGCTCGATTATAATTATAATATAATTATACGTTCAAACTGTTGTTCAAATAATATATTCGTTATTCTAATTCAATTCTAACCTGAATTAAATATCATAGATGATCCAGTTCACACCATATCGCCATTTCGGCCAATTCTGATTATTTCAGAATTAAATATATTATTTAATTTATTATTTTAAATAAATATTCACCATTATTTTATTCTACGACCAATAAATCCTTTTAATCACGTTTTAAATTATTAAATAGATCAATTATAATACCTCTGCCAATGCGGGTCATTACAATCTTCCCCACTTAAAATAATTTCGTCCTCGAAATTGCTTAAAGGTAGAGGACGACCCTATCGACTGGTTAGAACATATTTCTTCACTTCTTAACTTCAGTTTTAACTGAACCAATTTTAATTTCAATTAAATTATTAATTAATTCTTATTATCGAAAATTTTCAAAAAATCTTGAAAATTTTCTAACGCCTTAACCCTTCGAAAAATTTCGCCAGCACCTCCTTTGTACTGGTCAATACGTCAAACCACCACTCGCCTCTTTGGGCCATTTCCAACCCAAAAGGAAATCAAACAGCCAAGCGGCTTACCAATTCGGCTCATAAATCTTATATCCAATAGAAATATAAACTTGTACCTTTTTGTCGGCATATCATTTTATCCTTTCCACCTGTTATTAAATTCAGCGGATACAAGGGTTATCCCAGTCAAATCCCCATCTTCTTTTATCCAAGATACAACCATTCGCTTATATCCTAAGTCGATTTTTATTTTAAATTCGAGTTCCATTCTCGATTTCAAACTCTTAACTTCCCAATCCAATTTTCATTTCAAATTCTTCTCTCGACAATCCAATTTTATTCAAGAACAAATTTTTCCTGATATCGTTCTATTTCCATTCAATTTTCACTTAACTGTTTCAATTCAATTTCAGCTTACTTTCGCAAACTTCTCTTTAAATTTGTTCTTAATTCAAACAGTCTCTTCCTGGGAATTTTAAACAGTTTACTCTTTCCAAAAATAAAAAATTTCCTTTTGAACATGTCACTGAGCCCTTAATTAATATTCCATTAGTTAAATCGCTTCTCTATTTCTTTATCAATATTTGTTAACCAAATATTTTCAATAACCTTATTGGCCCTTTTATGTTATTGGGAAAACATTTCTGAATATCGCCTTCCTTTATTTTCTAAACTTTAGAAAATATATGCTATTTATAATTGGAAAATATTCCAATTACTTATCTCTTTTCCGATCTCGTTTATTTCTATACTTAGGAAATATTCTTTATTATATTTCCAAGCTTACACTTATTTGGGTTAAAACGGATGTTGTGTAAAACATCGTTACGACAACCCACATACTATATTCAACTAACTCTTATTCAACATTGATCTTCGAGCCTGAAATCTTACTATTTATTTGTTAATAATGAAATCAATCAAGTTGGGGTATAACTACCTCTCAGACCTTGACTGAATAATATTTATAACGTCAAACTAGATATGACTACTTACTCGAACAATCAATACCATACAACTACTTATTCACTTTTAAACATGTATACACTTTATCTTTCTATTCTTACGAGATTTTATTCTTAGTATTCCTTTTTGATTTTACTATTCTATTTTTAAGTTAGCTTCCTTATCGACTTCTATATATATATATATCGATACGTTGATTTCTAACTATCAAATTATCTTAAAAAAATATTCTAACTCCTTAAATTCCCAGAAAAATTCGCCATAACCTCCTTTGTACCAGGAACATCGAGATATTTCAAATAGCCTCCCATGGCCCTCACCAATCCAAAAAGAAAAAGAAAAAGCCAAGCGGCTAGCCGATACGGTGCATAAAATCATATGAATTAAATACATACCTTTTCATCGAGCATTATATATATATACCTTCATACCTTATCCATACATATCTCATGTATATTTATACATTTCTAATTCATTTCAACTTAATCCAATCATTTAACTTAGATCGTTAAGTGATTTTCAAATTGCTGGCTTGCCCATTTCACATTTTTATTTGAATATACATGTTCAAATATAGGTTTAACTTGTTTATCAACTAATTGAATTCAATTTCAATTTTGTTTGAATTTCCTATATTCAAATTCCATTTCAATTCTTTTATTCAAATTCTATATTTGAATTTCATTTCAAATCTCTTATTCAAATTCCATATTTGAATTTCGTTTCAATTTCCTTATTCAAATTCTTTATTTGAATTTCATTTCAATTCTATTTGAATCTTCTATATTCAAATTTCATTTTCACTTTCGATATTCAAATCCTATATTTGAATTCCTTTATATTTTCTATATTCAAATTCTATATTTGAATTTCATTTGAATTTCTATATTCAAACTCTATTTCAATTCCATTGAATTTCATATATTCAAACTCCCTTTGAATTTCTATATTCAATTTCTATTATTATTCTATATGAATTCTATTTTCAATTTTCTTATTTCAAATTCTATTTTGAAATTCTATATTCACTTTTCCATTATTTAAATCTTCTATATTCAAATCTCATTTGAATTTCTATATTCAAATCCCCTTTGAATTTTTAGATATTCAAATCCCCTTTGAATTTTCTTATTTAAATTCTATGTTTGAACTTCCTTTATTCAAATTCCTTTTCAAACTTTCTTTATTCATTCTTTACATAAGTCTCGATTTCAATTCCTTTTGAAATCGATATTTCTACCTTTGGAAAATAGATTTCCCTTTCAATTTCACACTTGTATTTTTATTTATGAATTATCCAATGATAATTCTCTTCGCTTCATTTATAAACTTCGTTCATAAAAGAACTATTTATAAACTTTGTTTATAAAGGAACTTCTCGTTTTATTTCTTTTAAAACAAGTTAATATTTCAAATCTATTTAAAAATTCAAATTCTATATTTTAAATCCCATTTTGAAATTCAACACAACTTGACTTTCGCAAAACAAATTCAAAACAGTATCTCTGGTAGTAATTCGTCACTTACAACTCGAAAATGAATGCTGATGATGCAGCTGTCATGATCAGAATCTGTTTTCCAGCGATCGAAGTGAGTTCAATACTATAAAACCATTTTTAAACATTTCCACTTTGAAATTCGTTTCAAAATATAATTCACACTGCTTGTAAAACAATTTAAAATCTCCCAGGATCTTAAATTTTCCTTATTTTTGATCCAAATCCATTTACAAACACTTATCCAATTTTCCAGAATTTCAATTCAAATTTCTGGTTTAAATTTCAGATTTAACTCATCTGATTTCACGTATTTCACTTATATGAATTCTGATTGGTTATTTACATAACCATTTAATTTATAACCTTACTCGATTTATAATAACAACCAATATATCCAATATATTAAAATTTTGATATATATATATATATCTTCTCTATATCAAGATATACCTTGGGTAAACTTATTTTAATTTACCCTCTTTTCAAACATACCATGACGGTTCATCGTATTCAAGTGTTTATCAACTCCGACCGATACAGTGGATCAAACTGATCGACCAAAACTTATAAACAACTCAACCAATGAATCTCCACAATATAAAATTTATTTTTATATCAATAACAAATACATTCACTCGTATATATACACTCAAACTCAATCTAGGGTATTACTAACCCTATCTCTACCGAGTCACGCCACAGAGCCAAGTGATTCTTAACTTAAGCTCCGATACCAACTGTAACGACCCGGATTTCGAGCGACTTTGGTTATCGACATAAGCTCGATGTCGATAACCAAAACACCGAAAAATCCTGGTAATTAGTGAAAGAATTTAGAGGGTGAGGAAAGATAAGATAGAAACTTAGAATAGAAGAAGAAGAACACAACATCAGAGTAACACGAATCTCACAGCGGAACGAATAAATATATTTCATAACATAACTTTGAAATACAAATCTGTACTTGAATATACATATCATTATCAAAGTACAGCACTTACAACATAGCGGAAATAACTATAGCTATATGATCCTGAAACCTCCTGCTCCAAGCTCTTCAAGTGTATCTGCAAAATCCCGACTACTTGACTGCCCGTACAAATTTAGGCACCCAAGAGTTTAGGGAAATCAAAAAATAAACTCCGGGTCAGTCATGGGACTGGTGTGAGTAAAACAGTTTAAAACAGTTCAAGCAGGTAATCGACATCTCATAAGACCACGTCGTATAACGGAACGGGTTTTTCCCTTATGAGAATCCAAAATATCTTTATATCAAAAACCTTTTGATATTATAATAATGTCTATCAACCACAGTATATATATAATCATCTAGCAGAAACGCTTTCATCTCACGTCCTACATATATAGTATACAATCAAAACCGCAAGCACATATTGGGTAATGGATTTCCAACTATGACAAGGTATGGAACCACCTTTCGCTTGTGTACCTCTAGAGAGGAATACACTGGGTTCAACAAGAACATCTTGCAACCCGGCCACACATGACCGACCACTCATTTCGCTTGAGTGTATCGAATGTATATCACCAACGGTTGGGATCAGCAACCATTTCCCGATTGGGACAGCATCAACAATAGATTTTTAGAAGTAAATGAAACTCTAGATCAGGTGATTATACACCCTACTTCGATGCGACCGACTTAGCCATGCTGCCTGCCGATTTCTGTCATTTACCGGTTGTGAGGCTAGAAGCTACGCTTTATCATCACCTCAGATTCACTTTGAATGCCACATCATCAAATCCATCCAATCACCGATTTACGTCCTCAACAATACATTATGTGTTAGCTAAAAGAAGTTTCCTTCTCCGCTTCCACTCTTGGTACGGTTGGAGAAATCAATATACGTGATCATCTGGAAATACTTTATCAGACATCCGTCCATACAAGTCATCCAGGAACAGGATGAACCGAAGGCACTATTCTGTAAAAATGATAGCCCTTGCATAACTCCGTCTTCAATTTCCTTTGGCATATATGATTCGCAACGCTTATGCCAATACAGAGTGGTTCTTTGGATAATAATCCAACCGGTCTCTCCATATTAACAACGTTTAAATGGTCAAAACTTCGATAGTCTGTGATTTAACTATCGAAGAAAAACAGGTGTGCAACCAATGATATCATTTCCAAATGGAAATTATATCGATCAAACATCATTTAACATTCATTTCCTTAGTCCATTAATTTACTTATCTCCTGTTTCCCTGTATTCAATATTTCTTATTTTCTAAATTTGGAAAATATACGTTATTAACAATGGAAAACATTTCCATTTCTTGTTTTCTTTATTAGAAAACATTTCTGGTTTCTTATTTGGAAAATATTTCCAAAGCTTCTTCATTGGACTTAGACAGATATTTAAACAAACCATCGCGATGCCAACTCAAACCATTTCCTTTACTGCCGAACCTTAACTATTCCCTAGTTAAAACGAAGCCAATCAAGTTGGGGTAGAACTACCTCTCAGACCTTAACTGAACAACATTTCTAACTTTGAAATAGGCAAAGTTCACTTTATAACTCCTTTTACTAACTTCCTTACTTAACCCTCCTTCGAATAGCTATATTCGATTGACTCCTTTCACTTAACTCTATTCAATTAACCCTTATCAATTAACTCTATTGGACTAACACTATTGGATTAACTCTATTTGACTAACGCTATTGATTTACTCATTTCACTTAACTCCTTTCGAATAAACTATATTCGATAACTCCTTTTACTTTCTTCGAATAAACTATATTCGATTAACTCATTTGCTTCTACTCTAATCGATTAAACTAACATCGATTAGCTCTTTTTACCTTATTCTCTAATCGATTAACTAAAATCGATTAACTCTTTTTAACTTTATCTCTAATCGATTAAACTAACATCGATTGGCTCTTTTGCTTTAACTCTAATCGATTAAACTAACATCGATTAGCTCTTTTTACTTTATTCTCTAATCGATTAACTAACATCGATTAACTGTATTGCTTTAACTCTAATCGATTAAACTAACCTCGATTAGCTCTTTTTACTTTATTCTCTAATCGATTAACTAACATCGATTAACTCTATTGCTTTAACTCTAATCGATTAAACTAACATTGATTAGCTCTTTTTACTTTATTCTCTAATCGATTAACTAACATCGATTAACTCTATTGCTTTAACTCTAATCGATTAAAATAACATCGATTAACTCCTTTTCGAATAAACTATTCATTTATAAAGATTTACTTTTAGTAACGGTTCTTCACTTTACAAATGATTTCCTTTTATTCTAACTTATCCTTTGATTTTATAAATATTTCTTTTATAAAAATTCTTTTCCTTTTCTATATAAAATCCATCAATTTTATATAAATAATTCATTTTCAAAATACACTTTGAAAATATTCCTTTATCAACATTAGGTATGTTATGGTATTCAACATATCAAATCACGATGATCAAAATCGTCCAAACACATAAAATCGACAATAGATTATATATCACATCATATATCACAATATATGAATCATAGTAAAATAAATGTTGAGGAATCCAATTGGATTCCTCCAACCTGTTTTCCTGCACCACATATGTTAAACAATATAATATAACATCACTTTCAGTTCCATATGATATATTCTGTTAAACAGAATCGATATAGAAAATTCAACTAACTGACTAGCAGTTCAATCAAATAGTCAACACAAAGCCAATCAGACAATATCTAACAGTTCTAAAAATACAACATGAAATTATAAACTGTTCAGAGTTAGTGAGATTTACTCACTTTGGCAGTTCATCGTTAAAGAACGATAAATTGTTATTTGATTTGAATCAAACAATTAAATCCGCCGTAAATTCAATCGAGCACCGATCCATTCCCAGTCAGTTCCATTGTATTGCTTCCGTCCATACGATCCAGTCGGATATGACTGTTCGAAATTCTAAAAACGGACGGATAAGTTATTAACATTTTAGTCTAATACATTATTTAGATTTAAATTTAGGACTTAATATAATTAATTAAAAGGCCTCACCCACTTTTGATTATTCGGCCCATTAAGGAAAACCAACCCAGCCTCATACTAAAAACCAGACCCGAAGTCCTTCTTGGCCCATTCTTCCTTCTACAAAGCCCGCTCCACTACTTTACTTCTTTCTCGAAACGTGGAACTCACTCCTCCAGCAACTCCTCTTTCTGCCATTTGCCAACTTCGACGACATCTAGTGCCTTCCTTCCTCAACTAAAACGCATGCAACCACCACCCTATCGCTCCTCTACTATTGGTACATCGCCATGCATTCACACCTTAACCACTTCCATTCCTTTCTCCTACAGTGCACGTTTTAAACACTCCTGCCACTATATTACTTCTCAACTCAAACTCATTTCCATTCCAATGCTCTCACCTCACGCACTCCTCTTCATTCATGAATCCGCAAATATTAAATACTGTCAAACTCCTCAGTTTCAAACGCTTCTTATGCTTTACTACTCATGCATGCCCCTCCATGCTCTTCATTTCTAAAAACACTTCACCGTGCTCGCCTCCAACAACCAGTCGCTGCACCCCACAGCCATTGTCGGAGGTCCATCCAGTGGCACTGACAGAAACGCCTCACCCTGCTCAACCCGCGCCTTGAATCCCGTACATCCAGTCCATCTCCAGTTTGCCCCAAATCGACAATAAACCGAACCCTACGTTCACGGCTTCAACTTATAACGGAAACGACCTGTTCGAACCCATCAACGCGGATATCAGCTTGTAGAGAATAGCTTCAGGATCTCATGAAAATCCCTCTTGTGATTTAAAGCTTTTTATTTCGATTGTTTTGAATATTTTCTTGTAGAATGTGGCGGCTCAAAAAGCTTCAGCCGATGGAAAATTTATTAGGTCATAAGGGTATGAAGATGTATATTTATAGGCAACCCGGTTTAGATATTTTAAAGGATGGATTTCTTTTGTTTCCCAGAACGAAGTTTTGCCCTACTCGTTACACCAAATTCATTGTATTAAGAATTGCCATGGACAGAAATAAAAACACTGTTCTATTCATCAATGTGCCACGGTCCCAAAAATATAATAATACCGGTAGATTGACCCATATTTTGAAACTTCAAAATGTTGATTACAGGGTGCGAAATACTTCAAATAAAAAGTCACTTATTAAATTAATTAAAAATTATAGTAAAATTCTAAAAATTAAATTATCACTATGTCCCAAAAGAACCTTGTCTAAATTCAAACCTGATATCAAATTATTTTGAAATAACCGTTATGGCCGATAACCGATTCTATAGCGACTATTCTGAAATTTGATTTAGACATATCTCAAAATCTACCTGACGAAATCCTGATTTTCCTCTTCCACTAGAAAGATATACTCTACCAGCTCCACACGTTTCTTGTTTTACAGAAATCCGGCTTAAAATGAATCCTGTACCTTCAGTTAAAGTTCGAATCGCCAATTTACGAACTACAGCGCCATTTCGAGCTCGATTATAATTATAATATAATTATACGTTCAAACTGTCGTTCAAATAATATATTCGTAATTCTAATTCAATTCTAACCTGAATTAAATATCACAGATGATCCAGTTCACACCATATCGCCATTTCAGCCAATTCTGATTATTTCAAAATTAAATATATTGTTTAGTTTATTATTTTAATTAAATATTCACCATTATTTTATTCTATGACCAATAAATCCTTTTAATCACCTTTTAAATTATTAAATAGATTAATTATAATACCTCTGCCAATGCGGGTCATTACAAGTATAGTATACAGAAGATGATAATCACTAAAAATATGTTAACCTTATCGGGATTGCAACAGAAAAATATATATGAGTAATGAAAAATGACAACTTTCAAAAGCCAAGATGCAATATGTTTATTATGGTGTGACCTGTTACCTTGTCTATACGTATATAAAATTATTAGAGTGATTCAAAATACAAAATTGAAGGATAAGTGTGTGTAAAAAATAAACAGGAAAATAGAATCGGTGTAGCATGAGAGGTAAGATATAGCCCAGGTTTGTGTATGTAAAAACATACATGAAAAATAATAATTATGTTGGAAAATTAGTGCAACGACATACCACTTATAGACAGTCTGCTTTTGTGTTTAGCAATCGTTAAGAATTTATAAACCACCTCAGATGTAGTCATTTGAGTCATCCTTCCATCTTGACCCTTTTCATTGGAAGTCAGTCATAGAAAATAGGATCAGCATTTGTTCTCAATGCTAGAAAGAAAGAACAGGTAGTAAAAAATTCACTTGAGGTTCAATAATAATGAAATTTCATAACACTGACTTCCATCGATTTCTACCCTATTTGCCTTAGTTAAATCATGCCTTGGTTATTGGAAACGGATCAAGAAGTTACCTTGAAAAATCTGCTGTTGTGCATCCTTCACCTATAATATCAGTCTTTTGGGCTGCAAAGCACATTAAGCAAAGACGCATTTTGTAAAAGATGGTTATCCAAAACTCTTCTTCAGCTATGGTTGAAGAATGGATAATGTTATGTAGTCTTAATACAAACAATAAGGACAAATTATGATGTAATGATTATGGTTATTTTTGTTAAAGCAATGAAGAAAATCAGGGTGACTATAAATTTGAATCAAATCGCAAAGATTCGTAACCAACAGCAGCAGCAAATTAAATGTGCATCATTGTTTAATACTATCACGTTCGTTACATTTTACATAAATAGATGGTAAAAAAATAAAATAAATGCTGTGATAATAAGCTTGTCGGGAGTATATAATAAGTACAATATTAATCAAAGGCATCAGTCATTTCATTAGAAAAGGATATAATTGAGTCCATGGAAAAACATACAGACATAACATGGCGAAATAAAATGAAATAATTTTGAATTTTCTAGGAACTTCAATTGTAAAAAAATTAATTTTCCTATGCTGGATCAAACTTGTTGTGCCCCATACCTTTTATATGTTATAGATTTCTCAATTTCCGATCAATCATGATTCATGACCATGGCGTGAACACGATTTTAAGGAACGTGTAACAACCCGTATTTTTAATAACCTGTTAAGATATAAATTGAGGCAGAACTTAATTTAAAAATCTGAATCAAGGGAAATGGGCTATGCCATTACGTTCGTCTCGGAAAAATACGCGAAATAGAGTCCGAGTTTTCGAAAATCGGAGTCCGTATGACCCAGTTAAGGCCCATTGAAGTTTTCAAGAATTTCCATATTAAAAACAGATTTAAATTTTAAGTTCAAAAACAAGGATTAAGGCTAACTGGCGTCAGGCGGGGAAAACTCCCGCCAAGACCCTCATATCGACAGGCATGTCGACAGGGGTCTTAGGGTGTCGACTGCCCTATCGACAGCCCTGTCGACACGGGGTGGCCGAGCAGTTTTGCCTGGCGCACCATTTTTGATTTGGGCTTGGTTGTGTGGCTTAGTTCTGGAGACTTCCGAAATCTGATGGACCTAAACTAACCTAGGGTTAATCCTAGGGCTAAAAACACTTTAATCTTGTATAAATATGACCCTAATCCTACCCTAAAACCCCATTATTCATTCTAGCAACCAAACTATGTCAAATTGATTTCTCAAATGGCCTCCACTTAAAAACCCTAGCCTCCACCCTCTTCATAAATCATTCCTATGAAGATTATGATGTTCATACAAGCATTTCTAAGTTGTATGAATGATCATTAGCTTGCATACATCATCAAGTTGCAAGTTTTATTTGCTAAGCTAGAGTTTTTGGGATTTTTGTTAAGGGTGTTTCTTATTGGAGCTTTGTTTTGGGTTTTTATGCTTGCATAAAGGGCTTCTCAATCTTTACTTGTAGATTTGTGTCTTCATAATATTTGTAAGCCCTCTTACCTTCATTTTAGAAACTCTAAAGTTAATATGTGATGAAAGTTGGGATTTATGCAAGTTTATTGAGTTATGCATGTTTATGCAAGTTGACTAAGCCATGATTTGCAAGTTTATTGAGTTATGCATGTTTATGCAAGTTCACTAAGCCATGATTTGCAAGTTTATTGAGTTATGCATGTTTATGCAAGTTCACTATGCCATGATTTGCAAGTTTATTGAGTTATGCATGTTTATGCAAGTTCACTATGTCATGATTTGCAAGTTTATTGAGTTATGCATGTTTATGCAAGTTCAATAAGCCATGATTTGCAAGTTTATTGAGTTATGCATGTTTATGCAAGTTCACTAAGCCATGATTTGCAAGTTTATTGAGTTATGCATGTTTATGCAAGTTCACTATGCCATGATTTGCAAGTTTAACAAGTTATGCATGTTTATGCAAGTTCACTATGCTAAGTTATGCAAGTCCAACATGTTATGCATGTTTATTATGATATGTAAGATTCATCATGTATGTTGTGCCAAGTTCCCTCTTTCTATCCTTTATGCGTTATGACGAATATGTAAGCGATAGAATGACGTTGGGGGGTTTGGGTAAAACTTAAAATACATAAAAATATAAGATTGGGAATTTACCTATTAAGTTAGGTCTACCCCTTGGGAATTTACCTATTAAGTTAGGTCTACCCAAGTATTCGTTAAACTTGTAATTATGTTTTGAAAATAAAGTGGACATGACACTTAGAAAACATAAGTGTGGCCAACTCGAGGTTGGGTTGAGTTTGTAGCATAAACCTACCCGGAACCGACCGGCTTAACTAGTGGCTACAAGCAATAGGACCCAATGTGAGTAGTTGGTCATGTTGCACTTGGAACCCGAGGTTAGACTAAGTTGTGGTGTAAACCTACCCGGACCCGCCCGGCCTAACTAGTAACCACAACAAGATCTAATGTGAGAGGTTGGGTGCATTAAATTAATTAATGCCTCATGATTAGGGTTAAGTCATGGCCTACTAATACTTAACCAATTTTGGGGAAACGAGGGATTAAATGGGGTTAAGTGGTGAACTGTTGGTTACACTTAACTAATTTAATCCATGATTAGTGAGGGGTTAAACCACACTTAACCCTCTTAGAAAACCCAAGCAACGTGGTCTGTTCCAGCAGTAATACCAGTTTGGTATCATTCACAACACTAGAGGCTAGGCTAGGGCGGGGCACGATTACTGGACTGATGTAAGCGACCAAAGCGACGGCTGAGTGGTACAGCGGTGCGGGTCCAGGCGGGCTACGGACGTGCACGTAGTCCGGTGTTGGACAAACTCGAGGCACGAGTACCAGTACGCTTAGACTGTGCATTATTGCTTAGGTGTCTGGGGTTGACACCCGAGGGCTTGATACACCCGAAGGTGGACCCAGCACAGTCTGACTACAACCATATGTGGGCCGTATGGACACCAACACTTGACGTGTTAGGTTTATAGGGAGCCGATCGACTAGACCGTTGGGCTGGACCTTGTATTAAGGTCACCTCATGTTATTGGGCCAAAGTTTGGGCTGTGGGATCAATACCTGTTATGTTAGTTTGCTAGTACACTGGGGTGCAAAGCTTAATCTTCTTTATGTGATGACACCTTTAACTATTGCCAGTATGTTCATCTCAGTTTCCATCATGATGCTAACTTTATTAGTTTATATACTGATCGTAGTAGGGCTTACCAGTCTTTTTGACTGACCTGTTTTCTTTCGCTTCTTTTCTTCCGTTGCCCCCCCCCCCCCCCCAGGTTCTCAGGGAGGGAACAATGGTGCTTAGCTTGGATCGCTTGCTTGTTTGCTGGATAGCTCATGTATGTCTGGACATTGAGCTCGCTATGGTTTATCATCTTTATTTTGGGGATAGCACTATGTATTTCAGTATTTCTGTTTATGATGTACTAGACATGATTATTTTGGCAGTTGCCTTTATGATGTACTAGACTTGTTTTGAGATGGTTTGAGATATTCCGCTGTTTTATTCTCACTTACTCTGTTTTACATATATATTTATGTTCTTGTTCTGCCTTGATATATCATTATGCATGCTTACCCAGTTCTAACGCCCCCCAGAAGCTAGTGCCCCCGAAAGAGTGACCCTAGCGGAGGTGGGTTGTTACAAATTTGGTATCAGAGCATATGGTTTACGAGAAAGAACAAAAAGTTTTTTTTAAGGACTTTTGAAAAACTATTTTCAAAACAAGTATACAGTATTTTCCAAAGAAAAGTCTAGTATTTTAAAAGGCTATTCCCCAAAAAGCCATTAGCGTTATCCTTCGTTCCCTTGACCTAATCTTATCTTATCTTTCGTTTCAGTATGGCTGAGAATCTTGCCATCCCGGATGGAGTAAATGTACCACTCTGGTATAGGAGACTTCTAGAAGCTAGGGCGGCAGCCGGCCCCGCAAACCCTACTCCCACTCCTCCTCTTGTAGTTGAGAATGCTCCCCCTAATGTCCCTCCTCCGGTGGTTCCTGTTCCTCCTCCTCCTCCTCCAGTAGTTAATATTCCTCCTCCCGTTGCTAATGTTCCTCCTCCTCCTGTTGTTGAGGCTCCTCTTCCTCCTCCTCCCCCTCAGCATCCTCAGGTTGAGTTCACGAAGGTTTGTAAAGACTTCAAGGCGATGGGAGGCAAGAATTTCCTAGGCACGGAATCTTTTGTTGAAGCTAGGAATTGGCTGAAAGACACTGAGGACTTGTTTGCTATCTTTAGGATTGATGACGAGAGGAAGATCTTATTGACAGTGTGGCTTTTGAAGGACGAAGCAGCCTATTGGTGGGAGGTCACCAATGGGACGAGGCCTGTCGAGACTTGGGCCGATTTGAGGGCTAGATTTGTGGCCAAGTTTCTATCTTCTGCTGAGGCGAATTTACAGATGGAGAAGTTCATTGCATTAAAGCAAGGTGATATGTCTGTTAAGGAGTATGTGAACAAGTTTAATCAGCTGGCCCGTTTTGGTTTGGATATGGTGAACACTCCTGAGAAGAAGGCTCTTCGATTTGCTAGAGGATTGAATGAGCCGCTGCAGGGTTTGGCGATGTCACATATTCCGCATGGGGCTACTTTTGAGAGTTTGGTCGATATGGCTCTACTTCAGGGAGATGGAAAGAAAGAGGTCAAGTCGAGTGATACTCAAGCAAAGAAGACTGATTCTCAGGGTAAAGGCAATCAAGGTGGTCAAAGCAGTCAGGGGAATCAAAGCAAGAACAAGAAGGGAAACAACAACAAAGGAAAGGGAAAGTGCAATTACTGTGGTGCGCCTGGACACTTTGCTAAGGATTGTAGGAAGAAGAAAAGGAAGCTTAGTGGTGGATGTTTTTCCTGTGGTGAGACTGGACACTTCAACAAGGAATGCCCGAAGAAGAAAGGGCAGGCTGGACCTTCAGGAGGGCAAGTTCATGCTCTCAATACCGCTCCAGTTCCCGATCGAGGTAGTGTTTCTGTTGAGAACCTTGTTTATGTTTCCGATCTTCCAGTTCGTACCTTGTTTGATTCTAGTGCATCACATAGCTTTATTTCATCTGATCTTGTTGATAGTTTGCACCTTAGTACTAGCTTAGTGGATGATACCATTTGTGTTTCGAATCCCATTGGGGGTTCTGCTCATCTATCTATGATATGTGAGGATCTGAGGATCTCTATACTCAGTGTAGAGTTCTTGTGTAGTGCGTATGTTCTTGGTTTCAGGGGATACGGATTGATTTTGGGCATGGATTGGCTGTCTAGACATGGAGCCATTCTTGATTGTGAGCATAGGGTTGTGAGGCCTGTGACTCGCCTTGGCAACACCTTAGAGATTTCATGCAATCCGAAGGATCCCGTCATGTTGTGCTATCTTGAATCTCTCGACTCGTCAGAGGAAGCCCTTCAGTCTGTAAGGGTGGTCCGAGATTATCCAGATGTTTTTGAAGAAGTTAAGGGGTTGCCCCCAAAACGAGAGATTGATTTTCGCACTTATCTGGTGGATAATGCTAAGCCTGTTTCTTTGCCCGTTCAGCACATGGCTCCGCGTGAAAGGCGGGAGCTGCGCAAGCAAGTGAAAGAGTTGCTTGAAAAGAACTTCATTAGACGAAGTATATCTGAGTGGGGAGCGCCTGTGGTATTTGCTACCAAGGCGGATGGTTCTCTCCGACTATGTGTTGACTATCGAGAGTTGAATAAGCTGACTAAGAAGAACAGACACCCGTTACCGAGGATCGATGATCTCTTTGACCAGCTTGTCGGTGCTTCTGTTTTCTCTCAGCTTGATCTTGCTACTGGATTTCATCAGCTCAGAGTGGCTGAAGATAGTATAGACAAGACTGCATTCAGAACTCCAGATGGATTCTTTGAATGGCTTGTTATGCCGTTCGGTTTGACGAATGCACCCGCGTATTTCGTGGACTTGATGAGTAGGGTGTTTCGAGAGTTCTTGAACAAGTTTGTCGTGGTTTTTGTGGATGATATTCTGATCTTCTCCAAGGATGAAGAAGAGCACGCGAGGCATCTTGTAGAGGTGATGGATACGCTTAGAGCGCATCAGTTAAAGGCCAAGTTCTCCAAGTGTCACTTTTGGAGAAGGGAAGTTAGATTCCTTGGGCATATCGTATCCAAGCAAGGCTTAGCGGTGGATTCCGCTAAGGTGGTTGTAGTTCAGGATTGGAAGACTCCAAGGAATGCAACCGAGGTGAGAAGTTTTCTAGGTCTTGCGGGTTTTTACCGGAAGTTCATCAAGGACTTCGCGAAGATTTCTGCTCCTCTCACTAAATTGACGAAGAAGAATTCAGTTTTTTCTTGGAGCTTAGAGTGCGAGCTTGCTTTTCAGAAGCTCAAGAGAGCTCTCACATCAGCACCCGTTCTAGCTTTGCCCGATGGAGGGAAATTATTTACAGTATACACCGATGCGTGTGGCACGGGGTTGGGAGCTGTTCTGATGCAAGAAGGCAGAGTGATATGCTTTGGCGGTAGACAACTCAAAGTGCATGAGAAGAATTATCCCACTCATGACTTAGAGTTGGCAGCAATAGTATATGCACTCAAGGCATGGCGCCATTATCTTCTGGGAGAAAGATTTGAGCTTTATACCGATCACAAGTCTTTGAAGTATCTCTTTTCTCAGAAGGATCTGAATCTGAGGCAGCAAAGATGGATGGAATTCTTGGCGTCCTATGATTTTGAAATAGCTTATACCCCTGGCAAGGGGAATGTGGTGGTTGATGCATTGAGTAGAAGAAGGTTGACCCTAAGTCCTCTATTCGTTGAGATGAAGAATTTAGAGTATGTGGCAACCTTTGATTTCTCTTTGGCAATGGAGTCGATGACCGGTTCTTTTGCATCTCTGGAACTCAGGCCTACCCTTCTTGATCAAGTTGGGGCTTCACAGAGAAAAGACCCTCACATAGTGGAGATTATGGATAAGATGACTCGAGGAGAGACGTCTAGCCACCTCGCTCGATATTCTGTTGATCACAAGGGTTGGCTGAGGAGAGATGGAAGGTTATGTGTTCCCATGGTAGAAGATTTAGTAAGAAAAGTTCTGGAGGAAGCGCATCGCTCTAAGTTGACTATACATCCAGGCGGTGATAAGATGTATAAAGATATGAAGCGTATTTTCTTTTGGCCTGGGATGAAGAAGGATGTGGCAGAGTTTGTCTTTAGATGTATCATTTGCCAGCAAGTTAAGGCCGAGTCAAGGAAGCCCGGTGGGCTATTGCATCCTCTAGATGTTCCACTTTGGAAGTGGGAGAGTATCTCCATGGACTTTATTGATGGGCTTCCAAGGTCAAGGAAAGGGAATACGAGCATTTGGGTTATTGTAGATAGACTTACGAAGAGTGCTCATTTTATTCCAGTAAAGAGCAAGAGGACCGCATCTTGGCTAACGTCCATATATCTTCGTGAGATTGTGAGACTTCATGGAGTCCCTTCTAGTATTGTCAGTGACCGTGACCCAATCTTTACAAGTCAATTCTGGAATAGCTTGCAAGAGGCTATGGGCACGAGGTTGAATCTGAGTACTGCTTATCACCCACAGACGGACGGCCAAACCGAAAGGGTGAATAGGGTACTCGAGGATCTATTGAGGCTTTGTATTCTGGACTTTGGTGGTACTTGGGAAGACCATCTTCCTCTTGTTGAGTTTGCATATAATAACAGTTATCAGGCAAGCATAGGGATGGCACCATTTGAAGCTTTATATGGGAGGCCGTGCAAGTCGCCTACATGTTGGTGGGAGACTACAGAGAAGCTCATACTTGGGCCTGATATGATCAGAGATACGTCCGAGAAGATCGAGTTGATTCGGAGACGAATGAAAGCGGCCCAAGACCGACAGAAATCCTATGCTGATAAGCGAAGATCCGATTTGGAGTTTGATGTTGGGGATATGGTTTTCGTAAAGGTTTCTTCTTTGCGGAATGTGGTCCGATTTGGAGCTGTTGGGAAGTTAGCACCGAGATTTGTTGGACCCTTCCCTATCATAGAGAGAATTGGGAAGATGGCTTATAAAGTGCAATTGCCCGAGAAGCTGTCCGGAGTGCATAATGTCTTTCATGTCTCGCATCTCCGAAAGTGCCTACATGAGTCCGCTGAGGTGGTTGAACCTAGCATTCTTGAAGACGTGGAAGTAGAGAAAGAGGCAACTTTGAGGAGAGCTCCGATTCGTATCTTGGGGACGGAGACCAAGAAGCTAAGGAATCGAGAGGTCAAGTTGGTGAAGGTTCAATGGGGTGAAGCCGAAGAAGACGCAACTTGGGAAACCGAGGAGAAGATGCGTGGGCTTTATCCATTCCTTTTTGAGGGTACACTCTCAATCTCTTTCCTTTGTTAGCATATCTTTCTCTTTGCTATCCATGTTTATCTAGTTATCGTGCTAATCTTGTCATGAGAACCTTAGGTAGAAACCCTTTGGATGAAACATGTGTTTGAGACATGTTATGTTTGATGGTTGCAAGTGGTTGCAAGTGTTTGCAAGTGGTTACTCGTGGATGCATGATACACATTAGGCACTAGATCGGCTCACACACTCCTCATATTGCATGTGCATGAGTGTTTATGCTTATTCTTGGATGAAATTTGTATGCAATCACATGGATGTTGCATATGGATGTATGATTGAGCACGCATGTAGATATTATACATTATGTTAGGGATTTGCATACATATGGATACATTTCACTAACATATTTTGCATTGATCTTTGCATTAGATAAGTACATATACACACACTTTTGCATATGTTCATACAGCATTTAGAATCTTTTAAGGACGATGATTGCTCGTGGATGATGCTTTGAGTAGATGGATGATTGGATGGTAGGATATGTTCTTCCAAACTTGAAGATTTCGGGGACGAAAATCCTTTAAGGAGGGGAGAATGTAACAACCCGTATTTTTAATAACCTGTTAAGATATAAATTGAGGCAGAACTTAATTTAAAATTTTGAATCAAGGGAAACGGGCTATGCCATTACGTTCGTCTCGGAAAAATATGCGAAATAGAGTCCGAGTTTTCGAAAATCGGAGTCCGTATGACCCAGTTAAGGCCCATTGAAGTTTTCAAGAATTTCCATATTAAAAACAGATTTAAATGTTAAGTTCAAAAACAAGGATTAGGGCTAACTGGCGTCAGGCGGGGAAAACTCCCGCCAAGACCCTCATATCGACAGGCATGTCGACAGGGGTCTTAGGGTGTCGACTGCCCTGTCGACAGCCCTGTCGACACGGGGTGGCCGGGCAGTTTTGCCTGGCGCACCATTTTTGATTTGGGCTTGGTTGTGTGGCTTAGTTCTGGAGACTTCCGAAATCTGATGGACCTAAACTAACCTAGGGTTAATCCTAGGGCTAAAAACACTTTAATCTTCTATAAATATGACCCTAATCCTACCCTAAAACCCCATTATTCATTCTAGCAACCAAACTATGTCAAATTGATTTCTCAAATGGCCTCCACTTAAAAACCCTAGCCTCCACCCTCTTCATAAATCATTCCTATGAAGATTATGATGTTCATACAAGCATTTCTAAGTTGTATGAATGATCATTAGCTTGCATACATCATCAAGTTGCAAGTTTTATTTGCTAAGCTAGAGTTTTTGGGATTTTTGTTAAGGGTGTTTCTTATTGGAGCTTTGTTTTGGGTTTTTATGCTTGCATAAAGGGCTTCTCAATCTTTACTTGTAGATTTGTGTCTTCATAATATTTGTAAGCCCTCTTACCTTCATTTTAGAAACTCTAAAGTTAATATGTGATGAAAGTTGGGATTTATGCAAGTTTATTGAGTTATGCATGTTTATGCAAGTTCACTAAGCCATGATTTGCAAGTTTATTGAGTTATGCAAGTTCACTAAGCCATGATTTGCAAGTTTATTGAGTTATGCATGTTTATGCAAGTTCACTATGCCATGATTTGCAAGTTTATTGAGTTATGCATGTTTATGCAAGTTCACTATGCCATGATTTGCAAGTTTATTGAGTTATGCATGTTTATGCAAGTTCACTAAGCCATGATTTGCAAGTTTATGGAGTTATGCATGTTTATGCAAGTTCACTAAGCCATGATTTGCAAGTTTATCGAGTTATGCATGTTTATGCAAGTTCACTATGCCATGATTTGCAAGTTTAACAAGTTATGCATGTTTATGCAAGTTCACTATGCTAAGTTATGCAAGTCCAACATGTTATGCATGTTTATTATGATATGTAAGATTCATCATGTATGTTGTGCTAAGTTCCCTCTTTCTATCCTTTATGCGTTATGACGAATATGTAAGCGATAGAATGACGTTGGGGGGGTTTGGGTAAAACTTAAAATACATAAAAATATAAGATTGGGAATTTACCTATTAAGTTAGGTCTACCCCTTGGGAATTTACCTATTAAGTTAGGTCTACCCAAGAATTCGTTAAACTTGTAATTATGTTTTGAAAATAAAGTGGACATGACACTTAGAAAACATAAGTGTGGCCAACTCGAGGTTGGGTTGAGTTTGTAGCATAAACCTACCCGGAACCGACCGGCTTAACTAGTGGCTACAAGCAATAGGACCCAATGTGAGTAGTTGGTCATGTTGCACGTGAAACCCGAGGTTAGACTAAGTTGTGGTGTAAACCTACCCGGACCCGCCCGGCCTAACTAGTAACCAAAACAAGGTCTAATGTGAGAGGTTGGGTGCATTAAATTAATTAATGCCTCATGATTAAGGTTAAGTCATGGCCTACTAATACTTAACCAATTTTGGGGATACGAGGGATTAAATGGGGTTAAGTGGTGAACTGTTGGTTACACTTAACTAATTTAATCCATGATTAGTGAGGGGTTAAACCACACTTAACCCTCTTAGAAAACCCTAGCAACGTGGTCTGTTCCAGCAGTAATCCCAGTTTGGTATCATTCACAACCCTAGAGGCTAGGCTAGGGCGGGGCACGATTACTGGAATGATGTAAGCGACCAAAGCGACGGCTGAGTGGTACAGCGGTGCGGGTCCAGGCGGGCTACGGACGTGCACGTAGTCCGGTGTTGGACAAACTCGAGGCACGGGTACCAGTACGCTTAGACTGTGCATTATTGCTTAGGTGTCTGGAGTTGACACCCGAGGGCTTGATACACCCGAAGGTGGACCCAGCACAGTCTGACTACAACCATATGTGGGCCGTATGGACACCAACACTTGACGTGTTAGGTTTATAGGGAGCCGATCGACTAGACCGTTGGGCTGGACCTTGTATTAAGGTCACCTCAAGTTATTGGGCCAAAGTTTGGGCTGTGGGATCAATACCTGTTATGTTAGTTTGCTAGTACACTGGGGTGCAAAGCTTAATCTTCTTTATGTGATGACACCTTTATCTATTGCCAGTATGTTCATCTCAGTTTCCATCATGATGCTAACTTTATTAGTTTATAGACTGATCGTAGTAGGGCTTACCAGCCTTTTTGACTGACCTGTTTTCTTTCGCTTCTTTTCTTCCGGTTCACCCCCCCCCCCCCCAGGTTCTTAGGGAGGGAACAGTGGTGCTTAGCTTGGATCGCTTGCTTGTTTGCTGGATAGCTCATGTATGTCAGGACATTGAGCTCGCTATGGTTTATCATCTTTATTTTGGGGATAGCACTATGTATTTCAGTATTTCTGTTTATGATGTACTAGACATGTTTATTTTGGCAGTTGACTTTATGATGTACTAGACTTGTTTTGAGATGGTTTGAGATATTCCGCTGTTTTATTCTCACTTACTCTGTTTTACATATATATTTATGTTCTTGTTCTGCCTTGATATATCATTATGCATGCTTACCCAGTTCTAACGCTCCCCAGAAGCTAGTGCCCCCAAAAGAGTGACCCTAGCGGAGGTGGGGTGTTACAGAACGTAACTCATGAACATCAATAGTAATGTGAGATGGTCAGAAAAGAATCATATGGTCAGTTAATGGAGTGTTTTCCGTAATGCAAAAGATGGATCAAATAAAATTTGACCAAAAGATGGATTAAAAACAGTAATAACCAATGGTGATAATTTCTATGGAAAAAAATAAGAATATTTGGAGGTCACCAAGGGACATGCTCATATATTTGTGGAAGTTCTCCTCATCCTCCATTTCTACTTTTGTATTACGTAAATTATATCAGTTCATTACTACTCTTTGTTCTGGAATAAAATCATGAATTATAAGAGTAGAATCTATAAATTGAACACGTTGATTATGAATAAAACCAATATTATTTTACTATCTAATTTATAATTGGGGGTATGTGCTCAGTTTAGGTCTCTCAAAAGTTAAGCTTACTGTTTTGGTTTGCTAATATATTATACTGTGAAGGGGTGTGCACAATTTTTTTTTACTATATAGCTTAAGCATAATGTAGCGATCTGCATAAGTAGGTGAATGGATTGAATTATAATCCAATCTAGTTAAGCCTAATTCAATGAGCTACATCCAAATTATATACGAATAGAATAAGATGGAAATTCTAATGAGAAAAAACTACAAATTGAACCCAAAATACATGACTCAACAAATTTTAGTTTTTTATATTGGAAAGAGAAAAGCAACCAGTTAAAAATATGGTAATTTAGGATTACATCCAACAAGTTTAGCTAGTACATGTAAGAATAAAAATGATATATACAGATGATTCATACCTCACGAAATTATCATATCATAGTAGAAGAATATGGCAAATCGGTAATAAAAGAAGGGAGAGGATAAAAACTAAATCTTAAACCATAACGCGGTGTGCATACCATGTAATATGTAAACAACGCTAATAGGAGGAAGTTGATGTAAAAAAATGAAAGAAAAAAAATAGTCTACATGAATTCCAGTCATTGGCGCAGTCTTAAATGACATGTAGAATACTCTATGATTAGCCAGCTGCTTGGAGCGAATACCATCATGTTTTCCAGTGTTTATTATCAGTAAACCTTACAATAAAAAAGGCCAGATTAAAAATTCCCAATAATGAAAAAATTCAGAGTCAAAGTTGGGTATCTTATTTATTCCTCAGAAGCGAGCAGTGAAATATTTATAAGTCACAACAAATTCACCAAAGCTTCTGAACAAAAACTTGGTTGAGTGCCTCTTTTTTCCTGTAACTAAGTAATGATGACTTCTCTTTTCCTTCAGATTGCCATCGTCAACCACACCGTACCTTATATTACATTGGTCATTTTCAGGAAACGAATCGATTATTCCTTTTATTTTTATTTCGGCCCAAATTTTTAACAAAGCTCGTTAACCATAGCGAAATTTACCGTTGCAAAATTTGACAAACGTGCTATAATAGATTCCTTAAAATATTACTATGTAGTGGACTTTACATATATCATATATTTTATTAATGCAGAAACTAATATAAATACAATATCAACATTCATATAAATATATATCAGTAATGTTATATGTAGTCTTTGCACACTGAAACGAACACTTTAAAAGAACAAAATTAACCTTTTAAATACTCGATCTATGGTTTTGTTAATGCTTTCAATATTGAAATTGCCTAAAAGATATAGTAGTTGAAAACAAAAGCCTATAAATATTTTCATAGCTCTTAATATGTAACACCCCGTATTTTCTGTGAACGTATAAGTAACAAATCAGAGAATAATTAATTTTTATAGTAAGAATTAAGGGAAAGGGTTACGCCATTGCGTTCGTCTCGGAATTCTGCTTGGAAATGAGTCCAAGTTTGCGAGAATCGGAGTCCGTTTGCAGGAGATATGACCCTCCGAAGTTTCAGGAATTTTCAGAATCGAAAACAACTCGAATTCGAATTCAAAACCACGGACAGACTGGGCGGGAAAATTCCCGCCCAGTGCCCTGGTCGACTGGGGAGTTGACTGGGCAGTCGACCCCCCTGGCCAGGTCGACTGGGCAGTCGACCTGGTCCCCGAAACCTGGTTTTGGGGCTGGGTGCATTCTAATGTATCTGGTCTCGTTTTCTTCCTAGATTCGTCTGCCTAAACCTATTTAAACAGCCCCAGACCTAGCCTTCTCTACACACAATTCTATTCTGCTTCTACTCTGCCTCTGTTCTAAATAAAAATAAAAATGGCGTCGCCACTCTGCTGAAATCAAAACTAGAAGCTAGTCAACATCAATCTAAGCAACTCAATTCAAACTAGAGATTAAAGCTTCTGCAACGATTTTACAACAATTAGAGTTCTTTCTTTAATCCAACCAAGGCAAGTACAGTTATTTTCCGATATAAATGTTAATTCTGATTGTGACATGAATTATAAATCTGAATCTGGGATTTTGTCTGTTCTGTTCTGTTTGGATCTACCTTATTCTGTATTTCTTTCTGGTTTCTGTTCTATAGCCAGGCTACCACGAGCCTGAGCCAATCTCATAAGAGATTAACATACGCGAAAATATTTGGGACAATAAAATGAATAATGCATGAAATGGGCATGACCGATATGTGACTGATTTGAGGAAAGAACATAGATTGAACTTGGAACTTAGGACATAAATCTAAGGCATATAATTGAACCTATGACTTGAGTTTTGTGGCATAATTGGACATGGCTAATTTGTGATTGATTTAAAAAGGACATAGGTTGTAAACTAGATCTATGCATATTCTGTGAATTGGAAGAAGAGGAACCATAGTATGTTAACATGTGACTTGAGACTTTGGACATAACACATATTTTGAATTAAGATCTGTTTGGCATATTGTTTATATAACAATTCATGATTTGAAAGAGAATATGACTTAGGTGTGAAGATCTATATTAAGATTTGATAACTATCAAATGTGAATTACACCTAAGTAGGAGATTTTTGAATATATAACATGCATTGAAATCGACGGCTATATTTGGTATAATTTATATGTGAATCTTTTGTACAAGGCAAGTTGAACTAAACTGGGACATGTAAGTTATGACCATAATCTGTGACATGTAAATTCAATGCAAACGTGGGGTATATGATCATAGTGTGAATCATGACAATTATTTAGGCATGCAAACTT
This sequence comes from Allium sativum, assembly GCA_030737875.1. Taxonomy (NCBI): domain Eukaryota; kingdom Viridiplantae; phylum Streptophyta; class Magnoliopsida; order Asparagales; family Amaryllidaceae; genus Allium; species Allium sativum. The sequence goes on from CM060922.1 coordinate 233,263,873, forward strand.
AGGCCAAATTTATAATTAGGCAAGATATGTTTGTGAAACTTTAAGGAATGAATAAATCTGTTATATTTGCCTAATTTGCTAGTTCTGCTATATTCGCCTAATCTGCTAGTTCTGTTATATTGCCTAATCTGCTAGTTCTGTTATATTGCCTAATTTGCTAGTTCTGTTATATTGTCTAATCTGCTAGTTCTGCTATAATCTGCTATATCTGTACATCTGTCATCTGCTAAGTCTCCTGAAAATGCCTAAACTGTTACATGTTAAATCTGCTAAATTGCTTAATCTGCTGAATCCGTTAAGTCGCCTAATCTGCGAAATCTGTTATCTTCCATATCTGTTGAGTTGGTATATTTAGTCTGTTATTGACATAATCTGAATTGGAAATAGTTATGACTAATTGACATGTACCTTAGACGTGGGCATAAATGCTAAATTATTAATTAAATTGCCGCAAAGATGAACATGGCTAACTCGAGGTTGGAATGAGTTTGCGGCGTAATTCTGCCTGGAACCGCCCGGCATATCCAGTGGCCGCAAACAATAGGTTCAAATGTGAGAAGTTAGTCATAACGTGCTTGAAACCCGAGGTTAGACTCAGTTTGCGACAGAAATCTGCCCGGAACCAACCGGCCTAACCAGTAGCCGCAAACTGTCAGTCTAATGTGAGAGGTCTGGTCATTAATATTTAATTAATGAAAATCTGAGATAAATATGATTTCTAAAACGTGTTGGGCGGATAGGGTTAATCCCACTAGACTGATGAATTTAATAAATCTGTTCCGTGAATCTGTAGGCCCAATTACAAAGTTAGACAAATCTGTAAGTTTGTTAATCTGTACCTGGTTAATCGGTAAGTCTGTTAAATCTGTATATCTGATCCGTTAGTCTGAAAACTTGTCTGTGAACTGGTTGATCCAAATTCTGTATGTCTGAACTTGTAAACAAGTTAATCTAAAATCTGTTAGTCTGGGGACACAAGGATAGGAAGGGAATTACTTGTGTCATCTGTTGTTTGGGACCCATATTAGTCAGTAACCCTTTCTGGTATCAAAACTTTGACCCAACAGTTGGTAGGGTCCGGGCACGCTTACTGTACTAATTATAAGTGGTTCATTCTGATAATGGCGAGGGGCGTTGATGGTGCGTTCCAACCGGGTCATGTGCGTGCATGGATCCCGGTCTGCCTCTGAGGATGTAAGACGCCGTGACATCTGTAAATAGGTCCGTGCCAATTGGTTGTCACTTTAGGGAGTGATACACCCTACTGTGGGGCCGACACAGGGTATTTATGTATTAGGGAGTCGATCGCTTGGGGTAGGATTTTGGGGTACACTTAGTTCTGTCTGTTTCTATTGGTACCGTCTGTTTCTGTTGGGTGGTAGCACCTGTCTGTTTCTGTGTGGTACCGTCTTTTCGGGTAGTAAAGGCCCGTTTACTAGTGTACACCTAATTCTACATTCTGTCTCCGTAGGGATTAACCTGTTCCTGTTTCCGGCTGTTTCTTTTCGGGTGGTAAAGGCCCATTATTAGCATTCTGTTTACGTCTGTTTCTGTTCGGGTGTTAAAGGCCCATTATTAGAATTCCGTTTACGTCTGTTTCTGTTCGGGTGGTAAAGGCCCATTATTAGCATTCTGTTCTGTCTGTTTCTGTTGGGGTGGTAAAGGCCCATTACTAGCATTCTCTTCTATGGAAATTATTCTGTACCCGTTTCTGTTTCAGTTTATATGTTAGGGTGACACCTAATTCTGTTATACTAGTATTAGCGCAGAGAAGTGTAAGGTAATAGCTTATATCATTCTGTTTTCCTGTTATATCCGCTACGCCTATTACTGTTATCTCTCATCCAGTTTTATTTTCATGTCATGTTATTATTATCTGTTCATAACTGAAAATCACTGGACTTGCCAGACTTTATGTCTGACTTTGCTTGTTTTCGCCCCTTTTTTCCGTTCCCCCCCAGGTTATGCAAGGAGGAAATACTTTAGCTTGATCCGGATTCCATCTGCTTGAAGTGCTTAAAGTATGGTTCGGCTCTATATAACTTCCGTTCTGTGGGGATTATGATTTTAAATTTTTGTACTCTGATTGTTTTTGAACAAGGCTGATATATATATATATATATATATATATATATATATATATATATATATATATATGTACTAGAGTTTTGGTAAAGTTGTAACCAAACTGATTTCTGTCCTCTGCAATAAAGTTATAAAGTTTTTCAAGTATTATTTTTATATCTGTCTTGTAATATTCTGTTCTGTTTACTAAAATGCTCCACCAAAGTTAAGGCATTCTCTTTGTGAGTGACCTTAACGGAGGTGGGGTGTTACACTTGGTATCAGAGTTGAAGGTTACCAGATTGGGTAAAGTTTTTAAAAATTATTTTCAAAAAGGTTTTAAAAGGAAGTATTTTTGAAAGTAAAGCCTATTTTTGAAAAATATAATCCCCAAGAGCAATATATCTTACCTTCAGTCCTTCTTGTATTGAATCATTCCTTTTTCGTTTCAGCATGTCTGAAGAATCTGAGATACCAGACGGTGTTCATGTACCCGGATGGTTCCGTCAATATCTTCAGGCTAGGACAGCTGCCGCAGGTCCAGCAAATGATCCCCCTCCTCCGCCCCCTCCTCGTGCAATTTCTTTCTCAAAGATCTGTAGAGATTTTAGGGCCATGGGTGGGAAGGATTTCAAGGGAACTGAATCATTCATAGAAGCGAGGAACTGGATTAAAGAAACTGAGGATCTATTTGTTATCTTCGAGGTGGACGATAGGCAGAAGATACAGCTGGCGGTATAGTTGCTCAAAGACGAAGCTTCCTATTGGTGGGAAGTCAATAACGCCGAGAGGCCGGTTGAAACATGGATGGATTTCCGAACAAGGTTTGAGACAAAATTCCTCTCGCAAGCTGAACGAAGTCTACAACTGGAAAAGTTCTTATCTCTTAAGCAAGGAAGTATGACGGTCAAGGAGTACGTCAACCAGTTCAACCAACTAGCTAGGTTTGGATTGGATTTAGTCAACACTCAGCATAAAAAGGCTCTCCGCTTTGTTAAAGGATTGAACGAGCCACTGCACAGCCTAGCCATGACTCATGTACCCATGGGAGCGACTTACGAGAAATTGGTGGACATGGCATTACTGCACGAGGAAGAGAAGGGTAAGAAAGGGACAAAGAAGGAAGAACCACAGAACAAGAAAGCATGGCCTAAAAAGGAAACACAAAAGAAGGATGAGAAGTCTGAAGATAACAAGGAGAAAAAGTGCTTTACTTGTGGAAGCACGACTCATCGGAACAAGGATTGCAGAAAAAGGAAGGGCACTTGCTTCAACTGTGGTGAGATGGGACACTTCACTAGGGACTGCCCGAAGAAACGAGGGCAAGGGCAGAGGGCAGAACCCATTTCTGGAGGACGGGCGAATGGATAGGATAGAAATAAGAAAATTTGAGTAGAAGGTTTAAGTTTCTTGTCTGATTTTTGAGTTCAAATTCTTTCTGATTCTGGCATTTTGATTCTGTAATCGATACTCTGCACTTTAATGCTAGTATTGTTTCTGATTCCTCTGTAGACTCAAACCCATAAGGGTTATGACTCATCTGTTTGTGAGAGATTGGGGTTTGAGAGATATTTGTGTTAGGCGTCAAGTAGGACGCATACATTCTGGGTTTTATCATGCTTAGTTTAGTAACCTGATCTGTACCAGTAATCTGTAAATATCTGAATATTTCTGATAAGGTTAAGATTTCCAGTTTTGACATTATCTAAAGAGGGTAATCCTCTGGGTGTCAATTTGATGTTGGTTTCGGTCTTCGGGGCCGATACTTAGGACCCATGTCTAATGGGAACCAAGTTTTTTTGTTTTATCTGTACTCGCTTCCATCATTCGGCTGTATCCTATTGATCTAATCTTCGAACTTTAGGTAGAAACTAATGGGTGTAAACATGTGTTTGAGACATGTTATGTTTGATGGTTTCAAGTGGATGCAAGTGTTTGCTAGTGGATGCTCGTGGATGCATATACACACACTAGGCACTAGATCGGCTCGAAAACACTCTCATACTGCATATGGATGTCTGAGCATTTTCAATTTTTGTGGATGCAAAATGGTTGACTTAGCACATGGATGTCGCATATGACTGAATGGTTGTGCACTCATATAGAAATGATATGTATCAAATAAGAAAATTTGCGTACATGTTGGACTCATGGCACTGGTGTAATTTGCATTAAGGAGGTCAACTGAATCAGTGGACCGCCTGATCTTTGCATTAGATAAGAGACATTTAAACACACTTTTGCATATGTTCATACAACATTAGAAGTTTCTAAGGACAATGGACGCCAGTGATTGATGATTGAGTAGATGGATGTTAGATGGTAGGACACGTTCTTCCTAACTTGAAGATTACGGGGATGAAATCCTTTAAGGAGGGGAGAATGTAACACCCCGTATTTTCTATGAACGTATAAGTAACAAATCAGAGAATAATTAATTTTTAAATTAAGAATTAAGGGAAACGGGTTGTGCCATTGCGTTCGTCTCAGAATTCTGCTTGGAAACGACTCCGAGTTTGCGAGAATCGGAGTCCGTATGAGGGAGATATGACTCTCTGAAGTTTCAGGAATTTTCAGAATCGAAAAAAGCTCGAATTCGAATTCAAATTTCGAATTCAAAACCCAGAACAGACTGGGCGGGAAAATCCCCGAACAGTGCCCAGCTCGACTTGGGAGTCGACGGGGCAGTCGACTGCCCCGGCCAGGTCGACTGGGCAGTCGACCTGGTCCCAGAAACCTAGTTTTGTGGCTGGGTGCATTCTAATGTATCTGGTCTCGTTTTCGGCCTAGATTCGTCTGTCTAAACCTATTTAAATAGCCCCAGACCTAGCCTTCTCTACACACAATTCTATTCTGCTTCTACTCTGCCTCTGTTCTAAATAAAAATAAAAATGGCATCGCCACTCTGCTGAAATCATAACTAGAAGCTAGTCAACATCAATCTAAGCAACTCAATTCAAACTAGAGATTAAAGCTTCTGCAACGATTCTACAACAATTAGAGGCTTTCTTTAATCCAACCAAGGAAAGTACAGTTATTTTCCGATATAAACGTTAATTCTGATTGTAACATGAATTATAAATATGAATATGGGATTATGTATGTTTTGTTCTGTTTGGATCTACCTTATTCTGTATTTCTTTCTGCTTTCTGTTCTATAGCCAGGCTACCACGAGCCTGAGCCAATCTCATAAGAGATTAACATACGATAAAATATTTGGGACAATAAAATGAATAATGCATGAAATGGGCATGACCGATATGTGACTGATTTGAGGAAAGAACATAGATTGAACTTGGAACTTAGGACATAAATCTAAGGCATATAATTGAACCTATGACTTGAGTTTTGTGGCATAATTGGACATGGCTAATCTGTGACTGATTTAAAAAGGACATAGGTTGTAAACTAGATCTATGCATATTCTGTGAATTGGAAGAAGTAGAACCATAGTATGTTAACATGTGACTAGAGACTTTGGACATAAAACATATTTTGAATTAAAATCTGTTTGGTATATTGTTTATATAACAATTCATGATTTGAAAGAGAATATGACTTAGGTGTGAAGATCTATATTAAGATTTGATAACTATCAAATGTGAATAACAACTAATTAGGAGATTTTTGAATATATATCATGCATTGAAATCGACGGCTATATTTGGTATAATTTATATGTGAATCTTTTGTACTAGGAAAGTTGAACTAAATTGGGACATGTAAGTTATGACCATAATCTGTGACATGTAAATTCAATGCAAACGTGGGATATATGATCATAGTGTGAATCATGACAATTATTTAGGCATGCAAACTTAGGCCAAATTTATAATTAGGCAAGATATGTTTGTGAAACTTTAAGGAATGAATGAATCTGTTATATTTGCCTAATTTGCTAGTTCTGCTATATTTGTCTCATCTGCTAGTTCTGTTATATTGCCTAATCTGCTAGTTCTGTTATATTACCTAATTTGCTAGTTATTTTATATTGTCTAATCTGCTAGTTCTGCTATAATCTGCTATATCTGTTCATCTATCATCTGCTAAGTCTACTGAAAATGCCTAAACTTTTACATGCTAAATCTGCTAAATTGCTTGATCTACTGAATCCGTTAAGCCGCCTAATCTGCGAAATCTTTTATCTGCCATATCTGTTGGGTTGGTATATTTAGTCTGTTATTGACATAATTTGAATTGGCAATAGTTATGACTAATTGACATGTACCTTAGGCGTGGGCATAAATGGTAAATTATTAATTAATTGGCCGCAAAGATGAACATGGCTAACTCGAGGTTGGAATGAGTTTGCGGCGTAGTTCTGCCCGGAACCGCCCGGCATATCCAGTGGCTGCAAACAATAGGTTCTAATGTGAGAAGTTAGTCATAACGTGCTTGAAACCCGAGGTTAGACTAAGTTTGCGACAGAAACCTGCCCAGAACCAACCGACCTAACCAGTAGCCGCAAACTGTCAGTCTAATGTGAGAGGTCTGGGCATTAATATTTAATTAATGAAAATCTGAGATAAATATGATGTCTAAAATGTGTTGGGCGGATAGGGTTAAACCCACTAGACTGATGAATTTAATAAATCTGTTTCGTGAATCTGTAGGCCCAATTACAAAGTTAGACAAATCTGTAAGTCTGTTAATCTGTAACTGGTTAATCGGTAAGTCTGTTAAATCTGTATATCTGATCCGTTAGTCTGAAAACTTGTCTGTGAACTGGTTGATCTGAATTCTGTATGTCTGAACTTGTAAACAAGTTAATCAGAAATCTGTTAGTCTGGGGACACAAGGATAGGAAGGGAATTACTTGTGTCATCTGTTGTTTGGGACCCATATTAGTCAGTAACCCTTTCCTGTATCAAAACTTTGACCCAACAGTAGGTAGGGTCCGGGCACGCTTACTGTACTAATTATAAGTGGTTCATTCTGATAATGGCGAGGGGTGTTGATGGTGCATTCCAACCGGGTCATGTGCGTGCATGGATCCCAGTCTGCCTCTGAGGATGTAAGACGCCGTGACATCTGTAAATAGGTCTGTGCCAATTGGTTGTCACTTTAGGGAGTGATACACCCTACTGTGGGGCCGACACAGGGTATTTATGTATTAGGGAGTCGATCGCTTGGGGTAGGATTTTGGGGTACACTTAGTTCTGTCTGTTTCTGTTGGTACCATTTGTTTCTGTTGGGTGGAAACACCTGTCTGTTTCTGCGTGGTACCGTCTGTTCGGGTGGTAAAGGCCCATTTACTAGTGTACACCTAATTCTACATTCTGTTTCCGTAGGGATTAATCTGTTCCTGTTTCCGTCTATTTCTGTTCGGGTGGTAAAGGCCCATTATTAGCATTCTGTTTACGTCTGTTTCTGTTCAGGTGGTAAAGGCCCATTTCTGTTCTGGTGGTAAAGGCCCATTATTAGAATTCCGTTTACGTCTGTTTCTGTTCAGGTGGTAAAGGCCCATTATTAGCATTCTGTTCTGTCTGTTTCTGTTGGGGTGGTAAAGGCCCATTACTAGCATTCTCTTCTGTGGAAATTATTCTGTACCCGTTTCTGTTTCAGTTTATATATTAGAGTGACACCTAATTTTGTTATACTAGTATTAGTGCAGAGAAGTGTAAGGTAATAGCTTATATTATTCTGTTTTTCTGTTATATCCGCTATGCCTGTTACTGTTATCTCTCATCCAGTTTTATTTTCATGTCATGTTATTATTATCTTTTCATAACTGAAAATCACTGGACTTGCCAGACTTTATGTATGACCCTGCTTTTTTTTGCCCCTTTTCTTCCGTCCCCCCAGGTTATCCAAGGAGGGAATACTTTAGCTTGATCCGGATTCCATCTGCTTGAAGTGCTTAAAGTATGGCTTGGCTCTGTATAGCTTCCGTTCTGTGGGGATTATGATTTTAAAGTTTTGTACTCTGATGGTTTTTGAACAAGGCTGATATATATATGTACTAGAGTTTTGATAAAGTTGTAACCAAACTGATTTCTGTCCGCTGCAATAAAGTTATAAAGTTTTTCAAGTACTATTTTTGTATCTGTCTTGTAATATTCTGTTCTATTTACTAAAATGCTCCACCAAAGTTAAGGCATTCCCTTTGTGAGTGACCTTAACGGAGGTGGGGTGTTGCATAATATTTGTAAATACATTATCCTCATAACCACTAAATTAAAAATATAAGAAATTGAGGTTTACTTCTTTCACAACTCACAGTAAATATTGTAAGGCCTCAAGTGGAAAAAGGTCAGGTTTAAGTGATCATTGATTTCTACCACATAGCTAGACCATCTTCTGTCTAATGCTCACGAATACCTATACTATTTTATAATACCATTTTATATTGTAATATGCACTCACCTGCAAAATCGGGAGGGTACTTGATGGAATCAGGATGAGCAAGTGCGGAAAAGAGATTGGAAAAGAGTAATGGAGAAAGGCGGAGAATGACCAAGCTTCCCCCAAACAACAATTGTGGCATTAATGACGACATGCGAAAGTTACATATAAGGATGACTGCTTTATGTGTGAAAGACGTATTGTAAATATGGTGCTTTTTTCATACTGTTCTGTATGACTGAAGCTTTAAGTTAAAAATTGGGAAAAGATGACCATTTGTAGATCGAAGGGCATTAAGTTAGGGGAATCCTACAAGTAGGTTTATAGTTTGCTCGAACTTCTTTCCACTTGGTTAGCTAATAGTAAAGACGGAGGCTCCTTTGTGGCTAAAGAAGATGATGATAAAGGTCAAGGAATCTAAAAGGAATCCTTGAGATTGGTATATTGGTGTTCAGAAACTATTGTCAAATTTCTACATTATTGTCTTTTTGTTATTATTTTAATGGAGACATCACTTGACTTTGTAAAATTGCATGTAATTTAAATTATGCATGGATTATACAACAGAATAATAGCTTTAAAGCATTACACAATGATTAGATTGCGACATTGTTTCATACTGACATTTGATCTTGGTTTATGTTTACGATATTTGACATTGTCCAAGATTTTTTTTTTTTGTAAAGAAACCTGAATGGGAAATAAATAACGAAAGAGAAACTGAAGTGAGGGTGAAACACCATAATAAGGAGACAAAGATGGTAAACGGTACTCTATTGAACTTTGAAATCAATGACACGCAGTACATATTTATTTCGATCGGTTCAAACTTAACCAAGGAAAAAATGCCTCTTGTATTGAGGATAACGTTTATTTTGTAGTCCCCGGTCCTTCCTTGTCAACTGTTGTTGTTACTGCTAGGCCTAGCCAATATTATCCCGTTGCATAGGCATGGCTCCCAAATTAAGAGCACCAAGCATACGTCGTGCAGCGTACAACAACATACTCGTGTTAAAGGATGATGTTAGTTGTTCATTCAAAACCAGTGTTCGCGTCAACTGATCAATTGGAGGTAACTAACTGTTTTTTGTATGGTCATTAAAAATAGACATGCTCGCATCAATATTCATATAGACATGCTGCAAGCTTATATAGGAATTTGGCAGTGTGTCGTTTCATGGATGTAACTAAATGTTTATACAATAACTACAAATCATAAAGTATATTAATTAAATTGTTTTATATAGTAGAAAAAGGCAAAATAAACTCAGGGTTCACATCATGAAGCCCTAATATTTGATATCGCCAATAGTATTCAAAAAAATTGGTTGAATTTTTATCATATACTGCCAGCATAGTATATAAATGGACATAATAATTATTTCAACAAAATGATTGCATCATTTATGCACGTAATAAAAATACAGCAAAACCGCAAGATTCAGTTTGGTAAAGATTTAATATATATATTTTTTTGCTTTTTGCAAATGAGTTACAACTAATTAATATAAGTATTAATGGAAATACATTAACTTCCATGGAATTTAAATTGTCACTTATATTGTCACATTAGGTGCATGTCATTCAGTAAACTATATCATCTTGGGTTTAGAATCGATCAAAACATGTGAAACTTCGCTGGATATTAAATCAAATGCCGATGGTGAAGTTAGTTCGATTTCTTAATTGTTGCCCTATCATGTCAATAAAAATATGTACACCAATAGGAATCATAGAGTAAAATATATACGCAATATGGATGGAGTTAAAATTCTTTTTCTGCCTAAAACCCCAATTATCATTTGTGTACTCTACAACTGCAATTATAAAAAATATTTGTAGTTTAATTTTTATATGTAACAATGGCTAACCATTTATACACGAACGTAACACAGTTTAGGCTTAGGTTAACAATGTAGCTGCAATAAAATTATATTTTTGTATATAAATAATATCAAGCACATGCGCAAACGCCCATGTATGCATGCATCTTCTATTCAATACCAAAATCTTTTATCATCATTATCTTCTTAGTATATTGCGTTATTCTGAAACATTTAACTAGCGAGACTGTATGTAAGGTTAACAGTTCGACCAAAGAGACTTGAACATATGATTCCCTTTAACAATTACAAGATATAATCAAAGACGATTTGCAAGACTAACCCATCTCATGGATATATGCTTGCCCCAAACATGCCTAGGTTGTTGGATCCTACTTGCTAGATCCCATTCATAAACTGTAGCTGAGAATGAATTGTTTGAGGGATGCATCCTAGAATTCGATCTGAATAGAATTGGCAACATAAGATTTGATAGAATGGAATACGCTGTTTCAGGCTTAAGGTTTAGCCATTTAAGGATACAAAGATTAGAACTTGAATCGCCATTTTCTTGGCAGCTTCTCTCCCCATGGGAGAGAAAACATGTATTCAAGTGTAAAACTTCTTAATTTGGAAATATTTGAAGTCGTTACAAAATAATCATGGCATAAAATGACAAAAACAATCAGAGTAATCATTTCCAGTATTGATAAAGTTTAAACAAAGCAAATGACTTTTTTTGGTCAGTTAGGACTCAAGGTATCAATGATAAATGGTCAAAATAAGCCAAATGCTTATGTAACGACAAAAAGTTTGATATAAATACTTTGTATGTGCAATGTCCAGTTGCATTACATTACATTTTTTTTCAGATTTCAACTATTTACAAACTACTTAAAATTAGTTGAATTGTATGCTAACTACTGAAAATAATTATTTGCGGGCCTGATATGCAATGAACAAAAATGCAACCAATTTTTCCTGGTGTGAAACCATCACAATAAAATAGGATTTTCCACCCACCGGTCCCCAGTTTATGACATTATTACTTGAACTATGGAAACATGTATCTTCAGATTTGACAGGGTTTATAATAAATTATCTTATGGTAAAATCATAATTAACATCATCCAAATCTCAGTAAGTTTGATCAAATTTTGAACTTCTATAATTGGGTTAACTGAGAATTTTTTGAACCTGATAAGTTTAGAAAACATAATTTGAATTCAAAATGAAAAGGTAAACTTAAATTAATGTGATCTTGCCTGGGTTCTCTGCATCCGTTTATGTTAACGCAATTTTTTAGATTAACGTTAAAAGTTCCCAGCCCTAATAAATTGAAGGAAAACTTTTTTTGAGAAGGTACAAAAAAGGGAAACCTGAAGTAAACAGCATCTTCGTCCGAGCAGTCTCAGCAATGTGCTGCTAACAGGATTGTTGTTATTGTTGTTATAATTAGGGTTACAATAGAAAACTATTTTATCACCAACCCTAATAAATTGAAGGAAAACTTTTTTTGAGAAAGAACAAAAAAAGGAAACCTGAAGTAAAAAGCATCTTCGTCAAAGCAATCTCAGTAATGTGATGCTAAAAGGATCATTGTTAGTGTTGTTATGATTTGTAACACCCCACCTCCGCTAGGGTCACTCACAAAGGGATAGCACTAGTTTTGGAGGAGCGTTATCGAGGTAAACAATCACATAATTATTACAAGATAGAACATAAATAAAAGAGCGGAAGATTCAGAAGCTAAATTTCATTACTTTCAAAAAGAGTCAAAACCTTTTACATCAAATAGCCAAGGTCATTATTTTCCATTACAATAAATTCTGTCTTGCATAAATAAAGAAGCATAAACTTGAAACAACAAAAGGAGCTTAATTCCCCAAAGGTAGCAGTAATGCAACCATATCATAGCTCAATATCAAACCGTACATAAGCTAAACCAAAAGCAAGTGAAATCCAAGCTAAGTTCTAGAGTTTACTCCCTGAGAACCTGGGGGGAGGGGGGAAACGGAAGAAAAAGAGGCGAAAGAAAACGGGTCAGTCATAAAGACTGGTAAGTCCAAGTGACTTTCAGCATAAAAACAGATAAAGGTAACATGACATGTATAAACTGGAAGTAAACATAAGGATGCTGTCAAGATGGTCAAGATAGACTAAGATAACATGATAAATCAAGTATAAATCAAGTATAGCATCACATATTCAAGGTTCGCTGCATCAACTGTACTAGACTCCCAAACCCATGTCTTATATAAATCATGAAATAATCCCTTGGCCCAATATCATAAAATGACCCATTTCTAGGTCCAAGGAAATGAACCACTAGTCGATCGGCTCCCTACAAGTTCTAGCTCGTCAAGTGTCTGTGCCATACGGCCCTATCACGAATGTAGTCACCTGTGCGAGGTCCACCATACGGTGTATCATGCCCTAGGGTGCCAACCACTGACACGAATCAAGCATGCATAGATAAACCTACTGATGCCCAATGCCTGCTTTTTCAACTCTAGACCACGTGCACGACCATAGCCCGCCTGAACTTACATTGGTGCACCAAAACAGCCGTCATTCAGGTTGCTTACAATCAACCGAGTAATCGTGCCCCACCCTGCCTAGTTCCAGGGTACCATGATGCATCTAGTGGGTTACTGCTGAAATGGACCGCGTAACTAGGGTTTTCGTCCAATAGGTTAAGTGTTGTCATTTAAATTCGTGACTTAACCCTTATCAGTCAAGCATGTCAAGTTGGTTAAGTGTTGTCATTCAAGTTCGTGACTTAATCCGCCTACGAATCATGTATCAAGTTGGTTAACTGTTGTCTTTCATGTTCCTGACTTAACCCTATCATGTGGCATTAATTCATTAATGCACCCCAACCTCTCACATCAGACCTGCTGTTGTGGTCACTGGATATGCCGGGCAGTTCCGGGCAGAATTACACCACAACTCAGTCTGACCTCAGGTTTTCAAGTGCGATATGACCAACTACCCACATTGGATCCTATTGTTTGCAGTAACTGGATTTGGCGGGCGGTTCCGGGCAGAATTACACTGCAAACTCAACCCAACCTCGAGTTGGCCATTTTCAAGTTCATTCTAGTGTCATGTCCATATTTTCAAGTCGAGTTTGTGTCAAGTTTCAAGGATAAGTTTCATGCTCACATCCAGATTCAAGTTGTAACAATGTTCGTGTCAAGTTTCATGGCGAGTTTCACACCAAGTTTCCTATAATTACCAATTTTTCCCAACGTTACCCTGTCTAAATATTAGGCTAAAAATCTTAGCCTAATTTTTCATCCGTATGATTTTTGGCATAATATTAGGCTAAAAACTTAGCCTAATTTAACATACACAAAATTTGCATAAAGAAATTCATTAACATGACATAGGTGTAAACTTGGCATTCTTGGCATAGTCAATATGAACACCATAGGTGTGTACTTGAAAAACAATCAACATGAATATTATAGGTGTGAACTTGCAATGCAGACTAAACCAACATACATATATGTGCATTTGCAACATAGACTAAATCAACTTACATATATGTGAACTTGCAAATCAATCACGATCATATGAATAAGTGTGAACTTGGAATATGACATAGGTTTAACATATACACATAAACATGTAGATCTAACATTTGGTCACGTATGTGATATGATTTCACAAACTAAAACTTGCATAACATGATAAACTACACAACTTGTCATCACGGGTTATACTCCAAGTTCATATACATATGAATGGACTTATTCGTTAATTCCCAATTCAACATGATGATAAAATAGAACCATAGGCATAGATCAACATAATAAACATTGCTCTATTATCAATTTATTTCCAAGGCATGACCAAACTGAATAAATTGATTAAAACATCGCAGGCATAACATTATGAACATGAAAAAAGGTTTGACTAATAATCTAGATTCAATAACACGGATTGATCAAACTTAAATAGAAAAATCCCCAAAATCAAGACAAATAAAGAAAATAGGTCTGAATAGAAAATCAAGCTTAGATCAAATTTTCATAGTCATAATCCTAGGCAATAACCTCATAGGTGATTAACCACAATTGTCCTTGTCATAGTTATAGGCAATAGTCTTATATTCACAATCATAGGCATATGCATAGTCTTATGTTCACCGTCATAGTCATAGGCATAGTCTTATGTTCAAGGTCATAGTCATAGGCATAGGCATAGTCTTATGTTCACAGTCATAGGCATAGTCATGGTCTTATGTTCACGGTCATAGGCGTAGTCATAGTCTTATGTTCACAGTCATAGGCATAGTCATAGTCTTACGCTCACAGTCATAGGCGTAGTCATAGTCTTATGCCATTAACAATAGTTTCAACGTCGTAGACAATACTCCCAATAGTCAAGATCTAAGAAGAAGACAAGAATAGATATGAATCATGCATAAATCAATTCCAATTTAACATGCCCATATTATATTTATAGTTTTTATCTAAAAGTTACTGGAACTTACAGATTGTGGTCTAAGAAATTTAGATGCAGAAGTCAAGTCTAGAAATTTGTCGTAGAACGTTGCGGTGTCGCCGATATATTCTCTTGAATTGTTGTAGAAGCGTTGATCTTTGATTTGAATCGAGTTTGAATGCTTAAGCTTTAATTTGGAGGCGGCGGCCATGGTTCAAGGGGTAAATTAGCAGCAAAGCAGTTTAAGAATGATTTGTATGAATTAGGCTTGGTCTTATGATGTATTTATAGGGGTAGAAACTAGTTTAGGCCCTTAGATTAACCCTAGAATCAATCCGGACCATCAAAACACGTCTCAGGCTTCAAAAATGGGTTCTGGGTCAAAACAGGCCGACCAGGTCGACCTGTAAGGGGGGAGGCCGACCACATGGTCGACCTGGGGGGTAGGTCGACCACATGGTCGACCTGACCCCCAGGCCCCAAGTCGACCTGCCTGGTCCTGTGCTACCTGAAATTTGCTGAATCTTCTACAGGCCATAACTTCTTCATCTGGACTCTGATTGTCGAAAACTCTGACTCTATTTCATGCAGAATTCTGAGACGAATACAATGGCATAACCATTTCCCTTGATTCTTATATTAAAATTTAATTCTGCCATGATTTATGGTTTTAACATGTTATGAAAATTTTGGTTGTTACATTCTTCACTCCTTAAAGGATTTCGTCCCCGAAATCTTCAAGTTAAGAAGAATGCATCTTATCATCCAATTAACCATCTATTCAACCATCATCCACAAGCAACCATTGTCCTTAAAAATTTCTAATGCTATATGAACATATGCAGAAAGTGTGTGTATATGTTCCTTATCTAATGCAAATGATCAGGCCTGATTGATCTTCTTAATGCAAAATATGTTTAGTGTCATGAATCCAACATGTATGCAAATAGTCCTAGTCACATTAACACTATATGTGTGCACAAACTTCCATCCATATGCAACATCCACATGATAACACATTCAATTTCATCCATAAACAAGTATAAACACTCATGCATATGCAATATGAAAATGTGTCTGAGCCGATCTAGTGCCTACTGTGTGTTATGCAACCATGAGCAACCACTTACAACCACTTACAACCAGGTGCAAACATCAACCATAACATTTTTCAATCACATGTTTACATCCAAAAGAGTTCTACCTAAGGTTCTCAAGATAGGATTGAGAAGATAAGCAAGATAAAACGAAGCATCTAGTAGAAGAAGTTAAAGATGTACCCCCAGAAGGTCCTGCTTATGGGGCTTGCCCTTGCTTCTTAGGGCATTTCTTGCTGGTATGTCCAATATCACCACACTGAAAGCATGCTCCCATCTTCATCTTCTTCTTTCTACAATACTGGACTATATGCCCCTCAATACCATAGAAGTGGCATTTTCTTTTCTCACGTGTCTTGTTATCATTATTGTTGTTGTTGTTCTTGCCTCCCTTCTAGAAGTCTTTCTTCTCGTTTTGAGACTCATCCGCCTTAACTTATCACTCATACCTTCCGTATGTAACATGTTAACAAGCCTTACAGAAACTATCTCCATCATACGGAAAACCCTCTACGAAGCTAGATAGAAGATTAGCCGCAGGTAAAAACTACTGCGACTACAGATGGAGAAAAGAAAGGAAAAGAGATTCAAACGAGGAAACAAAGGATAGTGCTAATGGCTTTTGGGGAATAGCCTTTAAATGAAACAAGAATTTTCTTGAAAAATGCTTCTTTGTAAACGGTTTTGAAAATAGTTTTAGAAGGTTATAAAAACTTTCGCCTAGTCTGGTAACCTTCTGTTCTGATACCAAATGTAACACCCCACCTCCTCTAGGGTCACTCACAAAGGGAATGCACTTGTTTTGGAGGAGCCTTATCGAGGTAAACAATCACAGAATTATTACAAGATAGAACATAAATAAAACAGCGGAAGATTCAAAAGCTAAATTTCAATACTTTCAAATAGAGTCAAAACCTTTTACATCAAATTGTCAAGGTCATTATTTTCCATTACAATAGATTCTGCCTTGCGTAAATAAAGAAGCATAAACTTTAAACAACAAAAGGAGCTTAATTCCCCAAAGGTAGCAGAAATGTAGCCATAGCATAGCTCAAGATCAAACCATATATGATCTAAACCGAAAGCAAGTGAAATCCAAGCTAAGTGCCAGAGTTTCCTCCCTGAGAACCTGGGGGGGAAACGGAAGAAAAAGAGGCGAAAGAAAACGGGTCAGCCAAAAAAGACTTGTAAGTCCAAGTGACTTTCAGCATAAAAACAGATAAAGTTAACATGACATATATAAACTGAAAGTAAACACAAGGATGCTGTCAAGATTGGCAAGATAGACTAGGATAACTTGATAAATCAAGTATAAATCAGGTATAGCATCACATATTCAAGGTTCGCTGCATCAACTGTACTAGAATCCCAAACCCATGTCTTATATAAATCATGAAATAATCCCTTGGCCCAATATCACGAAATGACCCATTTCTAGGTCCAACGAAACGATCCACTAGTCGATCGGCTCCCTACAAATTCTAGCTCGTCATGTGTTTGTGTCATACGGCCCTATCACGAATGTAGTCACCTGTGCTAGGTCCACCATAGGGTGTATCAAGCCCTAGTGTAATGACCCGGATTTTGAGCGACTTTGGTTTTCGACATAAACTCGATGTCGATAACCAAACCATCGAAAAATCCTGGTAATTAATGAAAGAAATTAGAGGGTGAGGATAGATAAGATAGAAACTTATAGAAAAGAAGAAGAAGAAGAAGACAATATCAGAGTAACATGAATCTCGCAGCGGAACGAATAAATATATTTCATAACATAACTTTGAAATATAAATCTGTACTTGAATATACATATCATTATCAAAGTACAGCACTTACAACACAGCAGAAATAAACTATAGCTATGATACTGAAGCCTCCTGCTCCAGCTCTTCAATGTATCTGTAAATCCCGACTACTTGACTGCCCATACAAATTTAGGCACCCAAGAGTTTCGGGAAAACAACAAAGTAAACTCCGGGTCAGTCATGGGACTGGTGTGAGAAAAATAGTTTAACACGGTTAACATATATATGATATCTCATAAGACCACGCCGTGAACACGGAACGGGTTTTTCCATTATGAGAATCCAACATCTTTGGCAAGCAATATCATTCTGATATTATAATAATGTCTAAGTACAAATATATATCAATCTAGCAGAAACGCTTTCATCTCACGTTCTACATATATAGTATACAATCAAAATCGCAAGCACGTATTGGGTAATGGATTTCCAACTATGACAAGGTATGAAACCACCTTTCGCTAGTGTACCTCTAGAAAGGAATACACGGGGTTCAACAAGAACATCTTGAAACCCGGCCACACATGACCGACCACTCATTTCGCTTGAGTGTATCGAATGTATATCGCCAGCGGTTGGGATCAGCAACCTTTTCCCGAATGGGACAGCATCAACAATAGATTTTTGGAAATAAAAATGAAACTCTAGATCAGGTGATTATACACCCTACTTCGGTGCGACCGACTTAGCCATGCTGCCTGCCCGATTTCTGTCATTTACCGGATGTGAGGCTAGAAGCTACGCTTTATCATCACACCAGATTCACTTTGAATGCCACATCATCAAATCCATCAAATCATCGATTGACGTCCTCACCAATACATTATGTGTTAGCTAAAAGAAGTTTCCTTCTCCTCTTCCACTCTTGGTACGGTTGGAGAAATCAATATATGTGATCGTCTGGAAATACTCTGTCAGGCATCCGTCCATACAAGTCACCCAGGAATAGGATGAACCGAAGGCACTATTCTGTAAACAGGATAGCCCTTGCATAACTCCTTCTTCAATTTCCTTTGGCATATATGATTCGCAACGCTTATGCCAATACAGAGTGGTTCTTTGGATAATAATCCAACCGGTCTCTCCATATTAACAACGTTAAAATGGTCAAAACTTCGATAATCTATGATTTAACTATCAAAGAAAAACAGGTATGCAAACAACGATATTATTTCCAGATGGAAATTCTATCAATCAATCATCAATCATATCTATATATATATATATATATATATATATATATTCATATTTTCCTTGTTTCAATATTTGATTACGTTTCTGATTCTATTTGGAAAACATTTCCAAATCTTCTATACTTGGATTTAAATAGATGTTTAAATCAACATCGCGACGATAACTCAAACCACTTTACTTATTTACTAAATTAATTTAACCACTTTCACCCTCGAACCTTACCCATTTCTAAATTAAAACGAAGTCAATCAAGTTGGGGTACAACTACCTCTCAGACCTTAACTGAACAACATTTCAAATCTTGAAATAGGGCAAGTTCATCTTTTAACCCTTTAACACTTCCTTACATGACTCTCATTCGAATACATCTCTATTCGATAACTCCTCCCTTCGAATAAGGTATATTCGATAACTCTATTCAATTTACTCTATTCGATTAACCCTTATTAATTTACCCTATTGGACTAACGCTATTTGATTAACTCTATTTGACTAACGCTATTGATTAACTCGTCTCACTTAACTCCTTTCGAATAAACTATATTCGATAACTCCTTTAACTCTATTCGAATAAACTATATTCGATTAACTCCTTTAACTCTATTCGAATAAACTATATTCGATTAACTCCTTTCACTTTCTATTCGAATAAACTATATTCGATTAACTCATTTGCTTTAACTCTAATCGATTTACTCCATCGAATAACTAAATTCGATAACTCCTTCGAATAACCAAATTCGATAATTCCTTTCGAATAAACTATATTCGATTACTCACTTCGATTAAACTAATCGATAATTCTTTTCGATTAAACTATAAATAGATAACTCTTTTCCTTTAACTCTATTCGAATAAACTAATATTCGATAACTCTATTCAATTTACTCGACTCGACTAACCCTTTTCGAATAACTAATTCGATTTACTACTTTCGAATACCATATTCGATTTAACTCCCTTCGAATAACTAATTCGATTTAACTCCTTTATTCGCTTTATAAAGATTTCCCTTCTAACAACGTTTATTCATTTATAAGATTTACTTTTAGTAACGGTTCTCCACTTTAAAATGATTTCCTTCTTATAACAGTTTCCTTTTTATAACGTTTTTCCCTGTTTCTAAATATCTCCTATTTATAAATATTCCAATTTATAAATATTTCTTATTTATAAATATTCCATTTATAAATATTTTATTTTCAAATATCACTTTGACAAATTCCTCCTTATCAACATTTCGGTATGTTATGGTATTCAACATATCAAATCACGATGATCAATATAGTCCAAACACATATAATCGACAACAGATTATATATCACATCATATATCACAATATATGAATCACAGTAAAATAAATGTTGAGGAATCCAGTTGGATTCCTCCAACCTGTTTCCCTGCATCCACAAATGTTACACAATAAAATCAACATCACTTTCAGTTCCATATAATATATTCTGTTAAACAGAATCAATATAGAAATTCAAGTAACTGACTAGCAGTTAAATCAAACAACCAACTCATAGTCAAACAGACAATATTTAACAGTTCTAAGAACACACTGTAAAAATAGAACTGTTCAGAGTTAGTGAGATTTACTCACATTGGGCGATCATCGTTAATAACGATAACCATCGCTTGATTCAGACCGACAATTTATTTCGCTATAAATTGTAACCAGCTCCAGTTTGTTCTTAATCAATCCCATTGTGTCGTATTTTTCAAGACGGTTCTGATGCCTCTTGTTTTCGGCAGATTCGAATAACATATGTCAGATATTCATTTTAAAAGTTATGACTTTATAAATTAGAAATTTAACTAAACTTAAATTAAGAACATACTTAACAAATTTTCGGGCCTTACTGTATTAGCCCAGCCCAACACCCCTTCTTCCACTCCTACAACCCAGGCCCAAACAAAAAGAAAGCCCACACTATTTTTGACCAGCCCACTTCCTTTTTGAACCAAGTTCATACCCTCCTGCAATTGAAACCAACCAACCCTTTAACACCTACATCAAACACACCCCAACTCCACACTTTGATTCATTGCCCTTCCAGTCAATAACAGATCGACCACCCCTTTCGACAATTCAAACTACACCAAACCCCGTAGTCCCCTTCTTTCCCTTGTTCGAAAGCTTCCCAGACTACTCCAACTCCGGTCATCCACCCTCCATCACTCTTGTACACCACCTTCTTCCATCCTATGTCGGACTCCCACCATCACTTTTGCTCCCCACACACCCAAATACATCACCTGCTCGCACCAACAACATATTGTTCCCTCAGCAAATCTTGACTTCGAGTTCATCGTTGATGCACCAACCGTCCACATGGAGTTCATCTAACGTCGCCTCAACCTGCGTCTGAAGATCCTCCACCAACGCCCTTAGTCACGTCCTCCCTCCTTCTACCAGTCGCCAGCAGCCCAGCTTCAAAAGTTGCGGCTTTCCACGTCGATCCCAGCCACCTCGTCGAGCTGCACTCCATCGCCACCGTCCAGAAGGATGACCTCGGTGAGACGATCCAGTTTGCAGTTGAAAGTTTAGCCGATTGATTTTGTGGATTTCAAATTAATTTGTGGAACAGATCCAAAGGTTTTGTTCGTTCATTTAAGAGAAAGTGGAGGCGGAATTTTCTGAGGAACAATGGAAATCATTTAGGTTAGAAGAATTAAGGTTATTATATAGGGGTATGTTTGGTTTGAAGCATCATTTATTTTTATCATTTAAAGACCGCTATCGACAAAAATAAAAATACCAGTGATACGAGCAATGTCCCACGATCCCAAAAATATAATAATACCGGTAGATTGACTCATATTTTGAAACCTCAAAATGTTGATTACAGGGTGCAAATTACTCCAAATAAAAAGTTGCTTATTTAATTAAATAAAAATTTCTATAAAATTCTAAAAATTAAATTATCACTATTTCCCAAAAGAACCTTGTTTAAATTCACAACCGATACTCAGATATATTTGAATAACCATTATGGCCACGAACGAATATACCGCTGTTTTTCTGAATATTTGATTCAGACATAAATCAAAATCCACACGACGAAATCTCGGTTTTTCTCTTCCACTAGAAAGGTATACTCCACCAGCTCCACACGTTTCTTGTTTCACAGAAATCCGATTTAAAACGAGCTATGTACATTCAGTTGAAGTTCAAATCGCCAAATTACGAACTGCAGCGCCATTTCAAGCTCGTTTATAATTATATTATAAACTATACGTTCAACTGTCGACGATTGAATATATTCGTTATTCAAATCAAATCCCAAACTGAATTAAATATCACAAATGACCCGGTTCACACCATATCGCCATTTCATCCAATTCTGATTATTTCAGAATTAAATATACTATTTAATTTATCATTTTAATTAAATATTCATCATTATTTAATTCTACGACCATTTAATTCACTATATCACTATTTATATAATTAAATAAATTAATTATATTACCTCTGCCAGTGCGGGTCATTACAATCTTCCCCACTTAAAATAATTTCGTCCTCGAAATTGCTAAGGTAGAGAACGACCCTATCGACTGGTTAGAACATATTTGTTCACTTCTTAACTTCAGTTTCAACTGAACCAATTTAATTTCAATTAAATATTAATTAATTCTTATCAACGAAAATTTTCAAAAATCCTGAAAATTTTCTAACGCCTTAACTTTTCGAGAAATTTTGCCAGCACCTCCTTTGTACTGATTAATAGATCAAACTCCAACTTGCCTCTCTGGGCCATCTCCATCCCAAAAGAAAATCAAACAGCCATGCGACTTTCCAATTTGGCTCATAAATCTTATATCCAATAGAAATATTACTTGTACCTTTTGTCGGCATATCATTTTATCCTTTCCACCTGTTATCGATTCAGCATATACCAATGTCATGCCAATCAAACTCCAAATCAATTTTTATCTCCAACACAACCATTCGCTTATATCCGAGCCAAATATCATTTCAACTCGAGTTTCTTCTCGATTTTCAATTCCTTAACTCCCCAATCCAATACCATTTCGGATTCTAATTTCACAAATCCAACCTTATTCGATTTCAATTCCACTTCAGTTACCACTAAACTGACTTTACTTTAATTCAAATCCTCTTTCACAAATTTCTGTTAAATTTGTTTTTAATTTAAACAGTCTTTCCCTGGGAGTTTTTAAACAGTTTACTTTTTTCAAAAAATAAAATTTTCTTCTTGAACATGTCACTGAGCCCTTAATTAATATTCCATTAGTTAAATCACTTCTCTATTTCTTTATCAATATTTGTTAACCAAATATTTTCAATAACCATATTGGTCTTTTATGTTATTTGGAAAACATTTCCGAATATTGCCTTCCTTTATTTTCTAAACTTTAGAAAATATATGCTATTTATAAATGTAAAATATTCCAATTACTTATCTCCTTTCCGATCTCGTTTATTTCTATACTTAGGAAATATTCTTTAATATATTTCCAAGCTTACGCTTATTTGGGTTAAAACGAATGTTGTGTAAAACATCGTTACGACAACCCAAATACTATATTCAACCAACTCTTATTCAACATTGATCTCCGAGCCTGAAATCTTACTATTTATTTGTTAATAATGTAATCAATCAAGTTGGGGTATAACTACCTCTCAGACCTTGACTGAATAACATTTATAACGTCAAAACAGATATGACTACTTACTCGAATAATCAATACCATAAAACTACTTATTCACTTTTAAACACGTATACGCTTCCTCTTTCTATTCTTACTAGATTTTATTCTTAGTCTTCCTTTTTGATTTTACTATTCTATTTCTAAGTTCGTTTCCTTATTGACTTATATATATATATATATATATATATATATCGATACGTTGATTTCTAACTATCAAATTATCTTAAAAATATTCTAACTCCTTAAATTCTCGGAAAAATTTGCCATAACCTCCTTTGTACTAGGAGCATCGGGATATTTCAAATAGCCTCCCATGGTGTGACGGCAAAGAATTTCGCTCAGTCCGAACCAGTCGCTAAACCGATCCAGGCCGTTCGAAACGCCCTATCGTTTGAGAACACGACAAAACAGAACGCATACAGAAGAACATTTCATTGTATATTACAACAATGCACCAGATTACAAGAATATACAGGGTATAAATGAATATTACACAGAAATATCAGAGATTTAAATTACATTTAAATTCATAGCAGCGGAAAATAATACAATACACAACTAGAAGTAGATATACGGATACAAAGCTTTCCGGATATCGTTCCAGCTGTAAACCAGGATCCTGTGAATATAAATCTGCAAAACCAAAACTACTAGCTGCCCGTGTCAAAATAAGGGCACCCAGAGTTTAGGTTAAAACGATAAATTCCAGGTCAGTCATGTGACTGGTGTGAGAACTAAAACAGTTATTAATCTTTATTTTTAAAGCTAGGTAAATCAAGGGACCACGCCGTATAACACGGAACGGGTTTCCTCCCAAGAATACCAGTGCATAAAACCAGCAGCGCAATGCTAAATAAAGAAAAATGAAGCTGTTATAAGACCCAGGTCCCATCACACAATGCAACGCAGCCGAGGATAGGGTTTTCCCTTATAACAGCCAAAGAATGCTTGATACGGTTAAAACAAATCGTTTGATACTATTATAAGTGCATAGTGTATAAAACAACTTCAAATCATAAGTATCAATCATAGGCAGCATGAGCGCTCCATCCCACTATGTCGCCATACTAGGATCTATAAATAAAACCGCAAATGTCACGTATTTGGAAATTGGATTTCCGTCTATGAACCGAGGCAAAAGATAGTCCTCAACCGATTCGAGACAATCTAGCCTGCCATGTCTCAGGATCAGAGCTCGAGTGACCCTAGGAGCGACAGGGCCGGTTCACCGATGTGGATTAAAATGCCTGAACACTACGTTTCCCCGCCCTTTGGGGCGCAAATGAGCCATCAAATGACTCCATCGGTTCGAGAACGACCGATCAATCCGAGGCGCCTCGCAACAGCAACAACCACATAAGTCAAACTCGTCAGGGCGTGTAAAACCACTGACGCCACTTTTAGCTAGAAAGAAACGCAAGTCCTCCCTGAGGTCCGTCTCCCGTTTTTGGTTCGTACCGGGTGTGAAACTCGCGAATCAACGTTACACAAAGCTACGCCACAAAGGCCTTGCTTTGATCATCACCACAAGACTTTGCTTTTCAACAGAAGCCTCGATCAATTGCCACTTAGGCATGCCACACAGGCAATTCACTCCATGCGTTTGATATCCATCAATATATAACCCCTGAGCTCGTACGTCTCAGAGAAGGGCGTTAAGCAAGAGAATAAATTCTCCGCCGCCAAACAGATTTATATTTAATAGAGATCAATCACACGGACTAAAATCCAATGTCAGACACACAGTCCATTTACAAGTCCGTTCTGGGTCTGAACGAAACCGGAGGCACCTAGTACCCCGCATATCCATCGATCTCCAAGTACGTCTGGACGATCACCAACTGTTTCCATCTTCTTGGGTGTACAGCCCAATCAAGATCATCAATTATCACCCAAACGACGTGAAGACCTCCGGTCTTCGACCATCGTCTTCTTCTTCGACTTATCGTCGTATCAGTTATTCAGAATGGGATAAACCCGGACTTTCCGAATAACTTGCGTATATTTTAAATAAGTGTTACACAAACACAACATACGCCTCACTCCAATTCATCAGTCACTAACCGTAAATTAATCAAGAGAATAATTCCCCAAATATTAACCCCGAAGGCCGAAACCAACATCAGATCAATATCCAGAAAACCATTCTGCTTAGCTAACCGACAGTTAGTTTCTAAATTTCACATTCATAGGGAAAGGTTCCCATTAATTTTATCAAAGATAAATTTCTTGAATTTATTCTTTAATCTATTTTTGAATATCAATTCAAAACTAGTCGGGATTAACGAACCTTACCGAAGTAATCATTTGTTTTAATTTCCCAATCCCAACCTATTCATCCCATGAAGTAAAACTGGTAATACTTCATATCTAACACCACAGTGTTATCGGTAAATTCAATTACCATTTCTCGTTCAAATCTAATTAAAGATTTAACTATCGCCTGGAGCAAAACTGGTGATACTCCATTTTCGATCATTTCAATCTAATTAAAGATTCATTAAAACTCCACTTAGTTTTAATCGTTAACTGGGTTAAAGAATCAGTGTCATTTAAAACACGGTTCACGATAAACCCAAAATCACATTCCATTAATTATCGGATTAAAGAACGAGTGTTATTTAAAACACTATTCACGATAAACCCAAAAATCAATATCAATTCAATTCCAATTAAATATTATTTAATTGGTACACTTCATTAAATCTAAATAAAAAGATTTAATCTTTTCTCAACTGGGTTCAAGAACAGTGTTAGTGAAGACACCATTCACGACAAACCCAAATCACATTTGATATTCAATACAAGGCTCTGAATAGAAAATATATCGGCTTATATTCAATATCAAATTCTACGATTAACAAATGTCGTATTGGAAATAACGATATAAATATCTACATCTTTCAAATTTCCATAACAACATCTGTATAATCCCGAATTCCAACATCGAAATATTCCGAAGACAATTTCGATTCAAATCCACTCCAATGCAATCATTGGAAATTCTGGTTATTTTTAAAACCCTTTTCAAATTCAATTTATTTATTTAAAAATAAATAGAATTATATTTCTAGTTCAAAACTAGTTCATTTCGATAAAAATCTATTTTTATCTTTTCAAATATGGAGTTTTTCATCCCAATTCTTCCCAAATCATTTCTTATGATTTTACACAAATTATTACTATTTTTAATAATTTTATCAAGGCCCGTACAGTCGATTTCCATCAACGGCCATCAAACTGCACTTACAGCGACCTTTTCCGAATTTGATTTGGACGTATCTCAAAATCCAACCGTTAGATTTCAAATTTCTAATATTCGTTAGAAAGCTCTTTTCGATACGAACCCAACGGTTCCGGTTTTAGGAGAATCTGACGGTCGGATCTCCCATAATGTCCGTTTGAAATAAATGGTCGAAATTCGCGAACTGCCGCGGCGCGGCACGTTCTATTCAGGCCATTATATTATATATATAATATATATAATATATATTTCGTCGATTTCTATTTAAAACGAATTATATAAATAGTTTTTAAATTCGTTTCAAAAGCAATTTCAACTTTCTTTTCAATTCAAATCAAAATTGAATTCTTCTTTATAAATTCGTTTTAAAATTCATTTCTATTCAATTCAAATTTCAATTCAATTTGAATTCATTTCAATTCACTTTCAATTCAATTCGAATTCGTTTTCAAATCAATTCATTTCGAAATCGTTTTCAATTCAATTCATTTCGAAATCGTTTTCAATTCAATTCATTTCGAAATCGTTTTCAATTCAATTCATTTCGAAATCGTTTTCAATTCACTTTGAATTCGTTTTCAATTCAATTCATTTCGAAATCGTTTTCAATTCACTTTGAATTCGTTTTCAATTCAATTCATTTCGAAATCGTTTTCAATTCACTTTGAATTCGTTTTCAATTCAATTCATTTCGAAATCGTTTTCAATTCACTTCATTTCGAAATCGTTTTCAATTCACTTCATTTCGAAATCGTTTTCAATTCAATTCATTTCGAAATCGTTTTCAATTCACTTTGAATTCGTTTTCAATTCAATTCATTTCGAAATCGTTTTCAATTCACTTTGAATTCATTTTCAATTCAATTCATTTCGAAATCGATATAAATATCGTTCACATCAAAATGGCGTCAATCTAATCAACACGGCTACATATATTGATATTTTCAAATATTCCCTTTCGAATATTTCTATTTCAACTATTTCTATTTTAAAACTGGAATGAGGCCCAATCAATTACCATATAAAGTTAATTATATGGATTTTCATACAACACATGTATAATAGCATTGAAAAATAATCAACCATCAACCAAAGTGCACTACACTGTATAAGCATCAAATATAGATATCTAACGCTTATAACAGCCTGTCAATCAATCGATCGACATATTTAATCAATCAGGATGAGTGAACTTCAAATTTCATCCCAACACCCGTGTGGGGTTTCAAACAATCAAACACATATTTTATTTGTGTTGTTGGGCGATGTGTAAAATTTATCGTCCCAATCAATGTCATTCAAATAGGTGTACATAAACAAACCGTCCGGTTTATAAATGAATATTTTATTTTATTCACTTCACGTTAAAAATTATATTTTTATCGACAAAACATTTATTTCAACATATGAATTTCTATTCAATTCATTTATTCTATAAAATGATATTTTTATTTTTCTAACACATTTTAGAAAATTTCGGCGGCATAACGGCACGATACTAGAAACGGGACAAGGCCTAGCCTTATCCCCGGACTAGTGAAGGCCCACGCCATTCACCCATCAATCAAATTCACCAAACAACCAAATTCAAATCAAATCATATAACTATGCTATGCAACCAAACAAACAAGTCCATGGTCTGTGGACGATTGTGTCGGGTGCTACTAAGCTCCGTCTGCATCCTAGTATATATATATATAACTAGAAAAATAAATTGAAGAGTGAGAAATTCTCACATATAGCTATCCTAGCTCCACGGCACTTCATTGATAGAAATCTTCATCGCTATCGCATCTTCGTCATCTTCGTTGCCCGTTTTCACCACCTATGTAAAAATCGAATTTTTACTTCGCTATTCAATATATAAAAATCATATTTTTATTTCAAAGTTCAATATATAAAAATCATATTTTTACTTCGATGTTCAATATATAAAAATCATATTTTTACTTCGATGTTCAATATATAAAAATCATATTTTTACTTTGATGTTCAATATATAAAAATCATATTTTTATTTCAAAGTTCAATATATAAAAATCATATTTTTATTTCGAAGTTCAATATATAAAAATCATATTTTTATTTCGAAGTTCAATATATAAAAATCATATTTTTATTTCGAAGTTCAATATATAAGAATCATATTTTTACTTCGATGTTCAATATATAAAAATCATATTTTTACTTCGAAGTTCAATATATAAAAATCATATTTTTACTTCGAAGTTCAATATATAAAAATCATATTTTTACTTCGATGTTCAATATATAAAAATCATATTTTTACTTCGATGTTCCATATATAAAAATCATATTTTTATTTCGAAGTTCAATATATAAAAATCATATTTTTACTTCTATGTTCAATATATAAAAATCATATTTTTACTTCGAAGTTCAATATATAAAAATCATATTTTTATTTCGAAGTTCAATATATAAAAATCATATTTTTACCTCGATGTTCAATATATAAAAATCATATTTTTACTTCGATGTTCAATATATAAAAATCATATTTTTATTTCGAAGTTCAATATATAAAAATCATATTTTTATTTCGAAGTTCAATATATAAAAATCATATTTTTACTTCTTAATAAAAATTCCGTCTCTTCCAATTTAAAGATCAAATCTTTTCCTATTTAAATTTCAAATTTTTTTTCTTTTAACTTAAAATTAAAATCAGTTTTATATGCTTTATATAATCCAGTTTTAATTCTTTATAAAATTCAGTTTTAAATCTTTATAAAATTCAGTTTTAAATCTTTATAAAATTCAGTTTTAAATCTTTATAAAATTCAGTTTTAAATCTTATATAAAAAAAAACAGTATTTAAACTAAAAATAATATAAATAAATAAAATAAAATAAAAAAAAACTTACAGAAAAAGGGGGGTTTCCTTGCTGTCTACGTCGACTGGGGGGGGGGGTCTTCGAATGGAGGAGGGCGCCTGGATCTGAAGGGGGATGTGGCGATTCAGTTGTTCCCGCGGTGGGTGGGTTGCTGGAGTGGGGTCTTGGTCTTTGGGGGTTCGAACGGGGGAAGGGGCAATGGGGCTGGGGTCGGCTAACGGCGGCTAGGGCGTGGGCGTTGGGAAGGAGAGGGGTGCGGACTAGAGATGAACGGAGGAGAAGGAGAAGAAGAGGAGGGCGGCGTACGAGGTGGAAGAAGAAGCAGCACAGGCGGCAGCAACAGGAGGAGGCGCGGGGGTGATAAAGGAGGGCGGCGGTATTTTTTTTTAATTTTTTTTTTTAAACTGAATTTGGGAGAAAGAAGACGGGGGAGGGGGTTTTAAATAAAGAAATATAATTTTTCATTTCCTTTTTAATTCCCAAAAAGTTGACTTTCACAAACGACCTCGAAACGAGGCCCACCGCCTGTCGTCCATAGCATTTCACCCCCATTCCGAACACAATGGGATATGTATCGTAAGCTGAATCGACCATTTGAATCAGTTTCCGTTGAATTAACATTTAAATCACTATATTGAATTTTAAACGTACATTTCAAATTACCGGGGTCACATACTAACTAGAAAATTTCCCGAAAAATATTTTCTAGCTTCGTATTGACGATACGGTCCTAACAAAACTAGTTTCGTCGAATTCTGAGATCGTTAGAAAAATGGCCATTTTCCAGTCGATTAAAATCAACTGAAACTGGTCAAACGCGTTTTCCTTTGCCACGCTCACATATTAATTCGAAAAATTATGAAATTTGGAATCTAGCAATAACTTGACATCACGGTCCCAACAAAAGTGGTTTCGTCGAAATCCGAGGTCGTTTGCAAAATGTCCATTTTTAAGGGCTTGAATTCCATAGCGACTATTCAGAAATTTCAACTGGACATATCTTTTGATTCCCGCAATGAAATCTTGATTTGTCGGATTCGTTGGAAAGAAATTCACAATTAGATCCTAATGTTTTTGGTTTCACTAAAATCCGGATTGTTTTGCACCCGGTACATTCAATTGAAGTTTGAAATCGAATTATCGAACTACCGCGCCATTTTCAATTCTATTTATAATTATATATAAATATTTATATTCTAACGACGACGCGTATAATATATACGTTCTAATTCCATTCAAAATAAATTTTCTCGTCGATATTATTTAAAATAATATATTTTAAATATTCAAAATTCGCTATAATTGCCAAAATAAAAATTTTAAACTGGCCCAGATTTTCCGGGTTATTACAATCTCCCCCACTTAAAACTTTTCGTCCCCGAAAACGAACAAAGTCGAGAGTGGTTTGATTATTCAGCTCTACGATCGATCAGGCTTCCATTCTCCAACTCTTCAGTTTCTGAGAATTTTCAAAATTTCAAAAATTTGGCTAACACCCTAAATTTTCGAAAAATTTCGCCATAACCTCCCCTGCACCGGGAGCATCGGGGAATTTCAAATAGCTTCCCCGGTGCTTCAGATCTCAAAAAGAAAAAGAAAAAGCCAAGCGGCTAGCCAATAGGCTCACAAAATCATCATCACCCAAACAAAACAGTAAATTTTGTAGTAAACATGTACCTATTTGTCGGGCAAACAAATTTTATTCTTCGGCTCTAGCCTCCTTGCTATGACCTGTTCAATGATATATATGTATATGCAAGCAAATGCGACTAATTTTCAATATCGTTCAATATTTGATACAATTAGGCATAAATGGTTCAAAATTATCAAACATTTTAAACAAACAACACAAACATCAATCAATTAGTTGATTAGCTTTTCAAATTGATAATTTTGATACATATACAAAAATCATGTTTTGGTGCCAATTTACAACAATGTGTTCTAACTATATTAGTTTTGGTTCTCACACCAGTATAATGGAAACATATAGAAATCACACCTTCGAAACACGAAAATAAATACTGGTGATGGCGCGCCATCATCAGAATCATGTCCGGGCGACTAAAGTGTGACCCTATATCTATCCAGTATATTAAAATTTCGAATACACGCGGATCAGACGTATACGCAAAATCTATATATACTGGATTGTCCACTTCAATATAAATAGATAATCAAATACGAATAATTGATTTAAATTTTTCAAAACAAAAATTGTTTTCATCTGAAAAATATACTCTTCACTCTCGTCCTAGGATACTACTGATCCCATCTCTAACGAGTCATTCCCATTGGATATTGCTAATCCAATATCTGATGAATTCTTTCGTATGGTTCTAATGTGTCTTGTTCTCTGCTTTGTAAACCAAAGCTCTGATACCAACTGTGACGGCAAAGAATTTCGCTCGGTCCGAACCAGTCGCTAAACCGATCCAGGCCGTTCGAAACGCCCTATCGTTTGAGAACACGACAAAACAGAACGCATACAGAAGAACATTTCATTGTATATTACAACAATGCACCAGATTACAAGAATATACAGGGTATAAATGAATATTACACAGAAATATCAGAGATTTAAATTACATTTAAATACATAGCAGCGGAAAATAATACAATACACAACTAGAAGTAGATATACGGATACAAAGCTTTCCGGATATCGTTCAAGCTGTAAACCAGGATCTTGTGAATATAAATCTACAAAACCAAAACTACTAGCTGCCTGTGTCAAAATAAGGGCACCCAGAGTTTAGGTTAAAACAATAAATTCCAGGTCAGTCATGTGACTGGTGTGAGAACTAAAACAGTTATTAATCTTTATTTTTAAAGCTAGGTAAATCAAGGGACCACGCCGTATAACACGGAACGGGTTTCCTCCCAAGAATACCAGTGCATAAAACCAGCAGCGCAATGCTAAATAAAGAAAAATGAAGCTGTTATAAGACCCAGGTCCCATCACACAATGCAACGTAGCCGAGGATAGGGTTTTCCCTTATAACAGCCAAAGAATGCTTGATACGGTTAAAACAAATCGTTTGATACTATTATAAGTGCATAGTGTATAAAACAACTTCAAATCATAAGTATCAATCATAGGCAGCATGAGCGCCCCATCCCACTATGTCGCCATACTAGGATCTACAAATAAAACCGCAAATGTCACGTATTTGGAAATTGGATTTCCGTCTATGAACCGAGGCAAAAGATAGTCCTCAACTGATTCGAGACAATCTAGCCTACCATGTCTCAGGATCAGAGCTCGAGTGACCCTAGGAGCGACAGGGCCGGTCCACCGATGTGGATTAAAATGCCTGAACACTACGTTTCCCCGCCCTTTGGGGCGCAAATGAGCCATCAAATGACTCCATCGGTTCGAGAACGACCGATCAATCCGAGGCGCCTCGCAACAGCAACAACCACATAAGTCAAACTCGTCAGGGCGTGTAAAACCACTGACGCCACTTTTAGCTAGAAAGAAACGCAAGTCCTCCCTGAGGTCCGTCTCCCGTTTTTGGTTCATACCGGGTGTGAAACTCGCGAATCAACGTTACACAAAGCTACGCCACAAAGGCCTTGCTTTGATCATCACCACAAGACTTTGCTTTTCAACAGAAGCCTCGATCAATTGCCACTTAGGCATGCCACACAGGCAATTCACTCCATGCGTTTGATATCCATCAATATATAACCCCTGAGCTCGTACGTCTCAGAGAAGGGCGTTAAGCAAGAGAATAAATTCTCCGCCGCCAAACAGATATATATTTAATAGAGATCAATCACACGGACTAAAATCCAATGTCAGACACACAGTCCATTTACAAGTCCGTTCTGGGTCTGAACGAAACCGGAGGCACCTAGTACCCCGCATATCCATCGATCTCCAAGTACGTCTGGACGATCACCAACTGTTTCCATCTTCTTGGGTATACAGCCCAATCAAGATCATCAGTTATCACCCAAACGACGTGAAGACCTCCGGTCTTCGACCATCGTCTTCTTCTTCGACTTATCGTCGTATCAGTTATTCAGAATGGGATAAACCCGGACTTTCCGAATAACTCGCGTATATTTTAAATAAGTGTTACACAAACACAACATACGCATCATTCCAATTCATCAGTCACTAACCGTAAATTAATCAAGAGAATAATTCCCCAAATATTAACCCCGAAGGCCGAAACCAACATCAGATCAATATCCAGAAAACCATTCTGCTTAGCTAACCGACAGTTAGTTTCTAAATTTCACATTCATAGGGAAAGGTTCCCATTAATTTTATCAAAGATAAATTTCTTGAATTTATTCTTTAATCTATTTTTGAATATCAATTCAAAACTAGTCGGGATTAACGAACCTTACCGAAGTAATCATTTGTTTTAATTTCCCAATCCCAACCTATTCATCCCATGAAGTAAAACTGGTAATACTTCATATCTAACACCACAGTGTTATCGGTAAATTCAATTACCATTTCTCGTTCAAATCTAATTAAAGATTTAACTATCGCCTGGAGCAAAACTGGTAATACTCCATTTTCGATCATTTCAATCTAATTAAAGATTCATTAAAACTCCACTTAGTTTTAATCGTTAACTGGGTTAAAGAATCAGTGTCATTTAAAACACGGTTCACGATAAACCCAAAATCACATTCCATTAATTATCGGATTAAAGAACGAGTGTTATTTAAAACACTGTTCACGATAAACCCAAAAATCAATATCAATTCAATTCCAATTAAATATTATTTAATTGGTACACTTCATTAAATCTAAATAAAAAGATTTAATCTTTTCTCAACTGGGTTCAAGAACAATGTTAGTGAAGACACCATTCACGACAAACCCAAATCACATTTGATATTCAATACAAGGCTCTGAATAGAAAATATATCGGCTTATATTCAATATCAAATTCTACGATTAACAAATGTCGTATTGGAAATAACGATATAAATATCTACATCTTTCAAATTTCCATAACAACATCTGTATAATCCCGAATTCTAACATCGAAATATTCCGAAGACAATTTCGATTCAAATCCACTCCAATGCAATCATTGGAAATTCTGGTTATTTTTAAAACCCTTTTCAAATTCAATTTATTTATTTAAAAATAAATAGAATTATATTTGTAGTTCAAAACTAGTTCATTTCGATAAAAATCTATTTTTATCTTTTCAAATATGGAGTTTTTCATCCCAATTCTTCCAATATCATTTCTTATGATTTTACACAAATTATTACTATTTTTAATAATTTTATCAAGGCCCGTACAGTCGATTTCCATCAACGGCCATCGAACTGCACTTACAGCGACCTTTTCCGAATTTGATTTGGACGTATCTCAAAATCCAACCGTTAGATTTCAAATTTCTAATATTCATTAGAAAGCTCTTTTCGATACGAACCCAACGGTTCCGGTTTTAGGAGAATCCGACGGTCGGATCTCCCGTAATGTCCGTTTGAAATAAATGGTCGAAATTCGCGAACTGCCGCGGCGCGGCACGTTCTATTCAGGCCATTATATTATATATATAATATATATTTCGTCGATTTCTATTTAAAACGAATTATATAAATAGTTTTTAAATTCTTTTCAAAAGCAATTTCAACTTTCTTTTCAATTCAAATCAAAATTGAATTCTTCTTTATAAATTCGTTTTAAAATTCATTTCTATTCAATTCAAATTTCAATTCAATTTGAATTCATTTCAATTCACTTTCAATTCAATTCGAATTCGTTTTCAAATCAATTCATTTCGAAATCGTTTTCAATTCAATTCATTTCGAAATCGTTTTCAATTCAATTCATTTCGAAATCGTTTTCAATTCAATTCATTTCGAAATCGTTTTCAATTCAATTCATTTCGAAATCGTTTTCAATTCAATTCATTTCGAAATCGTTTTCAATTCACTTTGAATTCGTTTTCAATTCAATTCATTTCGAAATCGTTTTCAATTCACTTTGAATTCGTTTTCAATTCAATTCATTTTGAAATCGTTTTCAATTCACTTTGAATTCGTTTTCAATTCAATTCATTTCGAAATCGTTTTCAATTCACTTCATTTCAAAATCGTTTTCAATTCACTTCATTTCGAAATCGTTTTCAATTCAATTCATTTCGAAATCGTTTTCAATTCACTTTGAATTCGTTTTCAATTCAATTCATTTCGAAATCGTTTTCAATTCACTTTGAATTCGTTTTCAATTCAATTCATTTCGAAATCGATATAAATATCGTTCACGTCAAAATGGCGTCAATCTAATCAACACGGCTTCATATATTGATATTTTCAAATATTCCCTTTCGAATATTTCTATTTCAACTATTTCTATTTTAAAACTGGAATGAGGCCCAATCAATTACCATATAAAGTTAATTATATGGATTTTCATACAACACATGTATAATAGCATTGAAAAATAATCAACCATCAACCAAAGTGCACTACACTGTATAAGCATCAAATATAGATATCTAACGCTTATAACAGCCTGTCAATCAATCGATCGACATATTTAATCAATCAGGATGAGTGAACTTCAAATTTCATCCCAACACCCGTGTGGGGTTTCAAACAATCAAACACATATTTTATTTGTGCTGTTGGGCGATGTGTAAAATTTATCGTCCCAATCAATGTCTTTCAAATAGGTGTACATAAACAAACCGTCCGGTTTATAAATGAATATTTTATTTTATTCACTTCACGTTAAAAATTATATTTTTAACGACAAAACATTTATTTCAACATATGAATTTCTATTCAATTCATTTATTCTATAAAATGATATTTTTATTTTTCTAACACATTTTAGAAAATTTCGGCGGCATAACGGCACGATACTAGAAACGGGACAAGGCCTTGCCTTATCCCCGGACTAGTGAAGGCCCACGCCATTCACCCATCAATCAAATTCACCAAACAACCAAATTCAAATCAAATCATATAACTAAGCTATGCAACCAAACAAACAAGTCCATGGTCTGTGGACGATTGTGTCGGGTGCTACTAAGCACTGTCTGCATCCTAGTATATATATATAACTAGAAAAATAAATTGAAGAGTGAGAAATTCTCACATATAGCTATCCTAGCTCCACGGCACTTCATTGATAGAAATCTTCATCGCTATCGCATCTTCGTCATCTTCGTTGCCCGTTTTCACCACCTATGTAAAAATCGAATTTTTACTTCGCTATTCAATATATAAAAATCATATTTTTATTTCGAAGTTCAATATATAAAAATCATATTTTTACTTCGATGTTCAATATATAAAAATCATATTTTTACTTCGATGTTCAATATATAAAAATAATATTTTTACTTCGATGTTCAATATATAAAAATCATATTTTTATTTCGAAGTTCAATATATAAAAATCATATTTTTATTTCGAAGTTCAATATATAAAAATCATATTTTTATTTCGAAGTTCAATATATAAGAATCATATTTTTACTTCGATGTTCAATATATAAAAATCATATTTTTACTTCGAAGTTCAATATATAAAAATCATATTTTTATTTCGAAGTTCAATATATAAAAATCATATTTTTACTTCGATGTTCAATATATAAAAATCATATTTTTACTTCGATGTTCAATATATAAAAATCATATTTTTATTTCGAAGTTCAATATATAAAAATCATATTTTTACTTCTATGTTCAATATATAAAAATCATATTTTTACTTCGAAGTTCAATATATAAAAATCATATTTTTATTTCGAAGTTCAATATATAAAAATCATATTTTTACTTCGATGTTCAATATATAAAAATCATATTTTTACTTCGATGTTCAATATATAAAAATCATATTTTTATTTCGAAGTTCAATGTATAAAAATCATATTTTTATTTCGAAGTTCAATATATAAAAATCATATTTTTACTTCTTAATAAAAATTCCGTCTCTTCCAATTTAAAGATCAAATCTTTTCCTATTTAAATTTCAAAATTTTTTTCTTTTAACTTAAAATTAAAATCAGTTTTATATGCTTTATATAATCCAGTTTTAAATCTTTATAAAATTCAGTTTTAAATCTTTATAAAATTCAGTTTTAAATCTTATATAAAAAAGCAGTATTTAAACTAAAAATAATATAAATAAATAAAATAAATAAAATAAAAAATAAAAAAAACATACAGAAAAAGGGGGGTTTCCTTGCTGTCTGCGTCGACTGGGGGGGGGGGGGCGGTCTTCGAATGGAGGAGGGCGCCTGGATCTGAAGGGGGATGTGGCGATTCGGTTGTTCCCGCGGTGGGTGGGTTGCTGGAGTTGGGTCTTGGTCTTTAGGGGTTCGAACGGGGGAAGGGGCGATGGGGCTGGGGTCGGCTAACGGCGGCTAGGGCGTGGGCGTGGGCGTTGGGAAGGAGAGGGGTGCGGACTAGAGATGAACGGAGGAGAAGGAGAAGAAGAGGAGGGCGGCGTACGAGGTGGAAGAAGAAGCAGCACAGGCGGCAGCAGCAGGAGGAGGCGCGGGGGTGATAAAGGAGGGCGGCGGTATTTTTTTAATTTTTTTTTTTTTAAAAAATGAATTGGGGAGAAAGAAGACGGGGGAGGGGTTTTAAATAAAGAAATATAATTTTTTATTTCCTTTTTAATTCCCAAAAAGTTGACTTTCACAAACGACCTCGAAACGAGGCCCACCGCCTGTCGTCCATAGCATTTCACCCCCATTCCGAACACAATGGGATATGTATCGTAAGCTGATTCGACCATTTGAATCAGTTTCCGTTGAATTAACATTTAAATCACTATATTAAATTTTAAACGTACATTTCAAATTACCGGGGTCACATACTAACTAGAAAAATTCCCGAAAAATATTTTCTAGCTTCGTATTGACGATACGTTCCTAACAAAACTAGTTTCGTCGAATTCTGAGATCGTTAGAAAAATGGCCATTTTCCAGTCGATTAAAATCAACTAAAACTGGTCAAACGCGCTTTCCTTTGCCACGCTCACATATTAATTCGAAAAATTATGAAATTTGGAATCTAGCAATAACTTGACATCACGGACCGAACAAAAGTGGTTTCGTCGAAATCCGAGGTCGTTTGCAAAATGTCCATTTTTAAGGGCTTGAATTCCATAGCACTATTCAGAAATTTCAACTGGACATATCTTTTGATTCCCGCAATGAAATCTTGATTTGTTGGATTCGTTGGAAAGATATTCACAATTAGATCCTAATATTTTTGGTTTCACTAAAATCCGGATTGTTTTGCACCCGGTACATTCAATTGAAGTTTGAAATCGAATTATCGAACTACCGCGCCATTTTCAATTCTATTTATAATTATATATAAATATTTATATTCTAACGACGACGCGTATAATATATACGTTCTAATTCCACTCAAAATAAATTTTCTCGTCGATATTATTTAAAATAATCTATTTTAAATATTCAAAATTCGCTATAATTGCCAAAATAAAAATTTTAAACTGGCCCAGATTTTCCGGGTTATTACACATGGCCCTTACCAATCCGAAATAAAAAGAAAAAGCCAAGCGGCTTGTCGATACGGCGCATAAAATCTCATATGTGAATTAAATCCATACCTTTTGTCAGGCATTCTATCTATTTCACTTCTACACTATATTCCAAACCTGTCTCATGTATATCTATACCTGCCCACTCTATTTTAACTATACCCGATCGTTTTAACTCAATTCGTTAATTAATTTGTTAATTAACTCTTTAGTCTGTTCCACTTTTATATTTGAACATGAGATGTTCAAATATGTTTTAACTTGCTTATTAACGAATTTGAATCCAAATTTCAAATTTAAGTTCTATATTCGATTTCGAATATCCATTTACAAATCCAATTCACCTTTCAAAGTTCAACTTCAAATTCAAAACTCGATTAACTAATTCCTCTTCGACTTAGTTAATTCTATGCAAATTCTATTCAAATTTTATATCACTTCTATTATTCAAATCTATATATCAAATTCTATTCAAATTCTATATATTCAAATCCTATAGTTTAAATTCCATTTGAATTATAAATTCAAATTCCATTTGAATTTCTATATTTAAATTCCATTTGAATTTCTATTTTCAAATTCCATTTCACTTTCGATATTCAAATCCTATATTTGAATTCCTTTATATTTTCTATATTTAAATTCCATATCACTTCCATTGAATTTCATATATTCAAACTCCCTTTGAATTTCTATATTAAATTTCTATTTCAATTCCATTGAATTTCATATATTCAAACTCCCTTTGAATTTCTATATTCAATTTCATTTTAATCTATTTGAATTCTATTTTCAAATTCCATATCAAATTCTATTTCTATCTCTTCTAACACTTTTCTATTTGAATTTCTCTATTATTCAAATTCTATTTGATTTCACTTATTCAAATTCTATTTGAATTTTCTTATTCAAATTCTATATTATAAATCCTATTTTGAAATTCGACATAACTTGTCTTTCCTAAAACAAATT
This sequence comes from Allium sativum, assembly GCA_030737875.1. Lineage (NCBI taxonomy): Eukaryota > Viridiplantae > Streptophyta > Magnoliopsida > Asparagales > Amaryllidaceae > Allium > Allium sativum. The sequence goes on from CM060922.1 coordinate 233,303,940, forward strand.
CAAAACAGTATCTCTGGTAGTAATTCGTCACTTACAACTCGAAAATGAATACTGATGACGCAGCTGTCATCATCAGAATCTATTTTCTAGCGATCGAAGTGAGTTCAATACTATAAAACCATTTCTAAACATTTCCACTTTGAAATTCATTTCAAAATATAATTCACACTGCTTGTAAAATAATTTAAAATCTCTCAGGATCTTAAATTTTCCTTATTTTTAATCCAAATTCATTTACAAACACTTATCCAATTCTCCAGAGTTTTAACTCAATTTCTGGTTTCAGATTTAATTCATCTGATTTCGCGTATTTCACTTATATGAATTCTGATTGGTTATTTACATAACCATTTAATTTATAATCTTACTCGATTATAATAACAACCAATATATCCACTATATTATAATTTTGATATATATATCTTCTCTATATCAAGATATACCTTGGGTAAACTTATTTTAATTTACCCTCTTTTCAAAACATATCGTGACGACCCATCGTATTCGAGTGTTTAAAAACTCCTACCGATACAGTGGATCAAACTGATCGACTAGAACCCATAAACAACTCAACCAATGAATCTCTACAATATAAAACAAATTCTTATATCAAATAACAAATACGCACTTGTATATATACACTCAACTCAATCTAGGGTATTACTAACCCTATCTCTACCGAGTCACGCCACAGAGCAAAGGTAATTCACTTAAACTTTTGCTCTGATACCAACTGTAATGACCCGGATTTTGAGCGACTTTGGTTTTCGACATAAACTCGATGTCGATAACCAAACCATCGAAAAATCCTGGTAATTAATGAAAGAAATTAGAGGGTGAGGATAGATAAGATAGAAACTTATAGAAAAGAAGAAGAAGACAATATCAGAGTAACATGAATCTCGCAGCGGAACGAATAAATATATTTCATAACATAACTTTGAAATACAAATCTGTACTTGAATATACATATCATTTTCAAAGTACAGCACTTACAACACAGCAGAAATAAACTATAGCTGTGATCCCGAAGCCTCCTGCTCCAGCTCTTCAATGTATTTGTAAATCCCGACTACTTGACTGCCCATACAAATTTAGGCACCCATGAGTTTAGGGAAAACAACAAAGTAAACTTCGGGTCAATCATGGGACTGGTGTGCGTAAAATAGTTTAACACAGTTAACATATATATGATATCTCATAAGACCACGCCGTGAATACGGAACGGGTTTTTCCATTATGAGAATCCAACATCTTTGGCAAGCAATATCATTCTGATATTATAATAATGTCTAAGTACAAATATATATCAATCTAGCAGAAACGCTTTCATCTCACGTTCTACATATATAGTATACAATCAAAATTGCAAGCACGTATTGGGTAATGGATTTCCAACTATGACAAGGTATGGAACCACCTTTCGCTATGTACCTCTAGGAAGGAATACACTGGGTTCAACAAGAACATCTTGCAACCCGGCCACACATGACCGACCACTCATTTCGCTTGAGTGTATCGAATGTATATCACCAACGGTTGGGATCAACAACCGTTTCCCGAATGGGACAGCATCAACAATAGATTTTTGGAAATAAAAATGAAACTCTAGATCAGGTGATTATAAACCCTACTTCGGTGCAACCGACTTAGCCATGCTGCCTACCCGAATTCTGTCATTTACCGGATGTGAGGCTAGATGCTACGCTTTATCATCACACCAAATTCACTTTGAATGCCATATCATCAAATCCATCAAATCACCGATTGACGTCCTCAACAATACATTATGTGTTAGCTAAAAGAAGTTTCCTTCTCTGCTTCCACTCTTGGTACGGTTGGAGAAATCAATATATGTTATCGTCTGGAAATACTCTGTCAGGTATCCGTCCATACAAGTCACCCAGGAGCAGGATGAACCGAAGGCACTATTCTGTAAACAGGATAGCCCTTGCATAACTCCGTCTTCAATTTCCTTTGACAAATATGATTCGCAATGCTTATGCCAATACAGAGTGGTTCTTTGGATAATAATCCAACCGGTCTCTCCATATTAACAACGTTAAAATGGTTAAAACTTCGATAGTCTGTGATTTAACTATCGAAGAAAAACAGGTATGGAAACAACGATATTATTTCCAGATGGAAATTCTATCAATCAATCATCAATCATATATATATCTATTTATATATATTCATATTTTCCTTGTTTCAATATTTGATTACGTTTCTGATTCTATTTGGAAAACATTTCCAAATCTTCTATACTTGGATTTAAACAGATGTTTAAATCAACATCGCGACGATAACTCAAACCACTTTACTTATTTACTAAATTCACTTAACCACTTTTACTCTCGAACCTTACCCATTTCTAAATTAAAACGAAGTCAATCAAATTGGGGTATAACTACCTCTCAGACCTTAACTGAACAACATTTCAAATCTCGAAATAGGGCAAGTTCATCTTTTAACCCTTTAACACTTCCTTACGTGACTCTCGTTCGAATACATCTCTATTCGATAACTCCTCCCTTCGAATAAGGTATATTCGATAACTCTATTCAATTTACTCTATTCGATTAGCCCTTATCAATTTACCCTATTGGACTAACGCTATTTGATTAACTCCATTTGACTAACGTTATTGATTAACTCGTCTCACTTAACTCCTTTCGAATAAACTATATTCGATAACTCCTTTAACTCTATTCGAATAAACTATATTCGATTAACTCCTTTAACTCTATTCGAATAAACTATATTCGATTAACTCCTTTTACTTTCTATTCGAATAAACTATATTCGATCAACCCATTTGCTTTAACTCTAATTGATTTACTCCATCGAATAACTAAATTCGATAAATCCTTCGAATAACCAAATTCGATAATTCCTTTCGAATAAACTATATTCGATTACTCACTTCGATTAAACTAATCGATAACTCTTTTCGATTAAACTATAAATCGATAACTCTTTTCCTTTAACTCTATTCGAATAAACTAATATTCAATAACTCTATTCAATTTACTCGACTCGACTAACCCTTTTCAAATAACTAATTCGATTTACTACTTTCGAATACCATATTCGATTTAACTCCCTTCGAATAACTAATTCGATTTAACTCCTTTGTTCGCTTTATAAAGATTTCCCTTTTAACAACGTTTATTCATTTTAAAGATTTACTTTTAGTAATGGTTCTCAACTTTAAAATGATTTCCTTCTTATAACAGTTTCCTTTTTATAACGTTTTTCCCTGTTTCTAAATATCTCCTATTTATAAATATTCCAATTTATAAATATTTCTTATTTATAAATATTCCATTTATAAATATTTTATTTTCAAATATCACTTTGACAAATTCCTCCTTATCAACATTTCGGTATGTTATGGTATTCAACATATCAAATCACGATGATCAATATCGTCCAAACACATATAATCAACAACAGATTATATATCACACCATATATCACAATATATGAATCACGGTAAAATAAATGTTTAGGAATCCAGTTGGATTCCTCCAACCTGTTTCCCTGCATCCACAGATGTTACACAATAAAATCAACATCACTTTCAGTTCCATATAATATATTCTGTTAAACAGAATCAATATAGAAATTCAACTAACTGACTTGCAGTTCAATCAAACAACCAACACACAGTCAAACAAACAATATTTAGTTCTAAGAATACACTATAAAAATAGAACTGTTCAGAGTTAGTGAGATTTACTCACATTGGACGATCATCGTTAATAACGATAACCATAGCTTGATTCAGTCCGACAATTTATTTTGCTATAAATTGTAACCAGCTCCAGTTTGTTCTTAGTCAATCCCATTGTGTCGTATTTGTCAAGACGGTTCTGATGCCTCTTGTTTTCGGCGGATTCGAATAACATATGTCAGATATTCATTTTAAAAGTTATGACTTTATAAATTAGAAATTTAACTAAACTTAAATTAAGAACATACTTAACAAATTTTCGGGCCTTACTGTATTAGCCCATCCCAACTCCCCTTCTTCCACTCCTACAACCCAGGCCCAAAAAAAAAGAAATCCCACACTATTTTTGACCAGCCCACTTCCTTTTAGACCCAAGTTCATACCCTCCTGCAATTGAAACCAAACAACCCTTTAACACCTACAGCAAACACACCCAAACTCCACACTTTGATTCACTGCCCTTCTAGTCAATAACAGATCGACCACCCCTTTCGACAATTCAAACAACTACACCAAACCCCGTAGTCCCCTTCTTTCCCTTGTTCGAAAGCTTCCCAGACCACTCCAACTCCGGTCATCCACCCTCCATCTCTCTTGTACACCACCTTCTTCCATCCTGTGTCGGACTCCCACCATCACTTCTGCTCCCCATGCAACCAAATACATCACCAGCTCGCACCAACAACACATCATTCCCTCAGCAAATCTCGACTTCGAGTTCATCGTTGATGCACCAACCATCCACATGGAGTTCATCTAACGTCGCCTCAACCTGCGTCTGAAGATCCTCCACCAACGCCCTTAGTCACGTCCTCCCTCCTTCTACCAGTCGCCAGCAGCCCATCTTCAAAAGTTGCGGCTTTCCACGTCGATCCCAGCCACCTCGTCGAGTTGCACTCCATCGCCACCGTCCAGAAGGATGACCTCGGTGAGACGATCCAGTTTGCAGTTGAATGTTTAGCCGATTGATTTTGTGGATTTCGAATTAATTTGAGGAAAAGATCCAAAGGTTTTGTTCGTTCATTTGAGAGAAAGTGGAGGCGGAATTTTCTGAGGAACGATGGAAATCATTTAGGTTAGAAGAATTAAGGTTATTATATAGGGGTATGTTTGGTTTGAAGCGTCATTTATTTTTATCATTTAAAGAACGCTATCGACAAAAATAAAAATACCAGTGAGACGAGCAATGTCCCACGATCCCAAAAATATAATAATACAGGTAGATTGACTCATATTTTGAAACCTCAAAATGTTGATTACAAGATGCAAATTACTCCAAACAAAAAGTTGCTTATTTAATTAAATAAAAATTTCTATAAAATTCTAAAAATTAAATTATCACTATTTCCCAAAAGAACCTTGTTTAAATTCACAACCGATACTCAAATATATTTGAATAACCGTTATGGCCACGAACGAATATACCGCTGTTTTTCTGAATATTTGATTTGGACATAAATCAAAATCCACACAACGAAATCCCGGTTTTTCTCTTCCACTAGAAAGGTATACTCCACCAGCTCCACACGTTTCTTGTTTCACAGAAATTCGATTTAAAACGAGCCCTGTACATTCAGTTGAAGTTCGAATCGCCAAATTACGAACTACAGCGCCAATTCAAGCTCGTTTATAATTATATTATAAACTATACGTTCAACTTTCGACGATTGAATATATTCGTTATTCGAATCAAATCCCAAGCTGAATTAAATATCACAGATGACCCGGTTCACACCATATCGCCATTTCAGCCAATTCTGATTATTTCAGAATTAAATATATTATTTAATTTATTATTTTAATTAAATATTCATCATTATTTAATTCTACGACCATTTAATTCACTATATCACTATTTATATAATTAAATAAATTAATTATATTACCTCTGCCAATGCGGGTCATTACACCTAGGGTGCCAACCACCGACACGAATCAAGCATGCACAAATAAACCTATTGATGCCCAGTGCCTGCTTTTTCAACTCCGGAACACGTGCACGACCATAGCCCGCCTGAATCTATACCGGTGCACCGACACAGCCATCATTCTGGTCGCTTACAATTAGCCCAGTAATCGTGCCCCACCCTGCCTAGTTCCAGGGTACCATGATTCATCTAGTGGGTTACTACTGAAATGGACCGCGTAACTAGGGTTTTCGTCCAATAGGTTAAGTATTGTCATTTAAATTCGTGACTTAACCCTTATCAGTCTAGCATGTCAAGTTGGTTTAGTGTTGTCATTCAAGTTTGTGACTTAACCCGCCTACGAATCATGTACCAAGTTGGTTAAGTGTTGTCTTTCATGTTCATGACTTAACCCTATCATGTGGCATTAATTCATTAATGCACCCCAACCTTTCACATCAGACCTGTTGTTGTGGTCACTGGATATGCCGGGCGGTTCCGGGCAGAATTACACCACAACTCAGTCTAACCTCGGGTTTTCAAGTGCGATATGACCAACTACCCACATTGCATCCTATTGTTTGCAGTAACTAGATTTGCCGGGAGGTTCCGGGCAGAATTACACTGCAAACTCAACCCAACCTCGACTTGGCCATTTTCAAGTTCATTCTAGTGTCATGCCCATGTCCATATTTTCAAGTCGATTTCATGTCAAGTTTCAAGGATAAGTTTCATGCCCACATCCAGATTCAAGTTATAACAATGTTCATGTCATGTTTCATGACGAGTTTCATACCAAGTTTCCTATAATTACCAATTTTTCCCAACGTTACCCCATCTAAATATTAGGCTAACAATCTTAGCCTAATTTTCCATCCGCATGATTTTTGTGCATAATATTAGGCTAAAAATATAGCCTAATTTAACGTACACAAAATTTGCATAAAGAAATTCATTAACATGACATAAGTGTAAACTTGGCATTCTTGGCATAGTCAATATGAACACCATTGGTGTGTACTTGCAAAACAATCAACATGAATATCATAGGTGTGAACTTGCAACGTAGACTAAAACAACATACATATATGTGAATTTGCAACATAGACTAAATCAACTTACATATATGTGAACTTGCAAATCAATCACGAACATTTGAATAAGTGTGAACTTGAAATATGAAATAGGTTTAACATATACACATAAACATGTAGATCTAACATTTGGTCACATATATGCTATGATTTCATAACCTAAAACTTGCATAACATGATAAACTACACAACTTGTCATCACGTGTTATACTCCAAGTTCATATACATATGAATGGACTTATTCATTAATTACCTATTCAAGATGATGATAAAATAGAACCACAGGCATAGATCAACAAAATAAACATTGCTCCATTATCAATTTATTTCCAAGGCATGACCTAACTGAATAAATTGATTAAAACATCGCAGGCATAACATTATGAACATGAAAAAGGTTTAAATAATAATCTAGATTCAAGAACATGGATAGATCTAACTTAAATAGAAAAATCTCCAAAATCAATACAAATAAAGAAAATAGGTCTGAATAGAAAATCAAGCTTAGATCCAATTTTCATAGTCATAATCCTAGGCAATAACCTCATAGGTGATTAGCCACAGTTGTCCTTGTCATAGTTATAGGCAATAGTCTTATATTCACAGTCATAGGCATAGGCATAGTCTTATGTTCACCATCATAGTCATAAGCATAGTCTTATGTTCACCGTCATAGTCATAGGCATATGCATAGTCTTCTTATGTTCACAGTCATAGGCATAGTCATGGTCTTATGTTCACAGTCATAGGCATAGTCATAGTCTTAAGTTCATAGTCATAGGCATAGTCATTGTCTTATGTTCACAGTCATAGTCTTATGCCATTAACAATATTTTCAACCTCATAGACAATATTCCCAATAGTCAAGATCCAGGAAGAAAACAAGAATAGATATGAATCATACATAAATCAATTCTAATTTAACATGCCCATATTAGATTTATAGTTTTTATCTAAAAGTAACTATAACTTACAAATCGTGGTCTAAGAAATATAGATGCGGAATTCAAGTCTAGAAATTTGTCGTAGAACGTTGCGGTGTCACTGATCTATTCTCTTGAATTGTTGTAGACGCGTTGATCTTTGATTTGAATCGTGTTTGAATGCTTAAGCTTTAATTTGGAGGTGGCAGTTTAAGTGGTAAATTAGTAGCATAGCAGTGTAAGAATGATTTGTATGAATTAGGCTTGGTCTTAGGATGTATTTATAGGGTAGCAACTATTTTAGGCCCTTAGATTAACCTTAGAATCAATCAAGACCATCAAAACATGTCTCAGGCTTCAAAAATGGGCTTTGGGTCAAAACACGCCGACCAGGTCGACCTATAAGGGGGGAGGTCGACCACATGGTCAACCTGGGGGGTAGGTCGACCCTAAGGTCGACCACATGGTCGACCTGACCCCCAGGTCGACCTGCCTGCTCCTGTGCTGCCTGAAATTTGTTGAATCTTCTACAGGCCATAAATTCTTTATATGGACTCCGATTTTCGAAAATTCAGACTCTATTTCATGCAGAATTCCAAGATGAACCCAAACGAATAACAAGTTTCCCTTGATTCTAATGTTAAAATTTAAATCTGTCTTGATTTATGCTTTTAACATGTTATAAAAATTCGGGTTGTTACATGATTAGGGTTACAACAGAAAACTATTTTATGACTTTTGCTTATTAAGCCTAACTCAGGTAAATAGGAGATTTGAGTCGTGGAAGAATCCCAATGATTGCAAAGCGACTGAAGTAGAAAGTTCAACTATTTCATGGATAAAAGGAGATTTATTTTAGGAAGAGTAGATTCAGAGAGATGTGAAGAACCATCGAAAAAAGTTTTTATTTTCCAAAAGGAAAGGGGAAGTTACCGAAAACTATTTCATCATTATCACCACCACCATCTACAAAATAAGGCTTAAAACATAAATTGACAATCCACTAAATTATATCAGACTATTACAAAATCAAAAAAATATTAATCCATAAATTGACAATCCACTAAGATCCAAGCAATATCACCAAGCATCATGTACTTCTATCTGAAATTACCTTGAAATTTGTTTCCAGAATAATAATAAAATATTGAGCATTTCAAATTTAGCTAAAGATAATATATGCGTGTGTGTAGTGTACTGCTTATATTCAGTTTTTACACAACAGGAGATACAAAAGCACCAATTCATCGTAACTATAAATAATAGGCAGATTAATATTTTCATTTAATCTATACCTTTTCAGCAACATCAGAATTAAGTCAGTCTACTGAGTACATTCCCCTGTCTAAACTACCATAACATATCCCATGGTCAGCCTGAGAATGTAGCAATAAGGAGACGGTTACCTTTATATACCATTCATATGATTTCAGTTGAAGAAATATACAATAATAGGATCATTAGATAAAGTGAGATTCAAGTATAATGACATGGATAATAGTAGTATAAGAAATCAAAGATATCTTGCCTAGAATTTTTTAAGTTAATAGTATGGTGGTATGAAGACATAAATAGTGTGGGATACAACATATTCATGCAATTTTTTTAAGTTAATAGTATGGTTGTATGAAGACATAAATAGTGTGGGATACAACATATTCATGCCTTACATATCTTCATCCATTTCTTTTTACAACGGTATGTGTAATATTAATGCTCTTGTACCAATTACCTATATTTTATATATAGTAAAACCATTTTATTTAGAATTAATACTGATACTGATTAATCCTCATACTAATATATGTGCATGCCTTAGAAAATAATAGTGAAACATATTGAATATGATAGTGCACAATGTGAATGATTTCTCTGCCCTATGCAAGCGATGTAGTAAATATTTCAGTTTGAAGAGTTACACCTCCAAATCCTCATAACAGTATAGTATACATAAGCTGATAGTCACTGAAATATGTTAACCTTATCGGGATTGCAACAAAAAAAATGTATATCAGTAATGAAAAATGACTACTTTCAAAAGCCAAGAAGCAATATGTTTATTATGGTGTAACCTGTTACCTTGTCTATATGTATATACAATTATTAGAGTGATTCAAAATACAAAATTGAAGGATAACTGCGTGTAAAAAATAAACAGGAAAATAGAATCGGTGTAGCATGAGAGGTAAGATATAGCCCAGATTTGTGTATGTAAAAACATACATGAAAAATAATAATTAAGTTGAAAAATTAATGCAACGACATACGACTTATAGACAGTCTGCTTTTGTGTTTAGCAATCGCTAAGCATATATAAACCACCTCAGATGTAGTCATTTGAATCATCCTTCCATCTTGACCCTTTTCATTGGCAGTCAGTCATAGAAAATAGGATCAGCATTTGTTGTCAATGCTAGAAAGAAAGAACAGGCAGGTAGTAAATAAATTCACTGGAGGTTCAATAATAATGAAATTTCATAACACTGACTTCCATCGATTTCTAACCTATTTGCCATAGTTAAATCATGCCTTAGTTATAAGAAAAAAATCAGGAATTTACCTTGAAAAATCTGCTTTTGTGCATCCTTCACCTCTAATATCAGTCTTTTGGGCTGCAAAGCACATTAAACAAAGACACGTTTATAAAAGATGGTTATCCAAAACTCTTCTTCGGCTATGGTTGAATAATGGATATTGTTATGTAGTCTTAATACAAACAATAAGGACAAATACAAATTATGATGTAATGATTATGGTTATATTTGTTAAAGCAATGAAGAAAATCAAGGTGATTATAAATTTGAATCAAATCGCAAAGATTGGTAACCAACAACAGCAACAAATTAAATGTGCATCATTGTTTAGTACTATCACGTTCGTTACATTGCATAAATAGATGGTAAAAAAATAAAATAAATGTCGTGATAATAAGCTTGTCGACAGAATATAATAAGTACAATATTAATCAAAGGCATCAGTCATTTCATTAGAAAAGGATATAATTGAGTCCATGGAAAAACATACTGACATAACATGGCGAAATAAAATGAAACAATTTTGAATTTTCCAGGAACTTCAATTGTTAAAAAAAATCTTTTTCCTATGTTGGATCAAACTTGTTGTGCACCATACCTTTTATTGGTTATAGATTTCTCAATTTCCGATCAATCACGATTCATGACCATGGCACGAACACGATTTTAAGGAACGTAACTCATGAACATCAATTGTAATGTGAGATGGTCAGTAAAAGAATCATATGGTTAGTTAATGGAGTGTCTTCCATAATGCAAAAGATGGATCAAATAAAATTTGACCAAAAGAAGGATTAAAAATAGTAATAACCAATGGTGATAATTTCTATGGAAAAATAAGAATATTTGGAGGTCACCAAGGGACATGCTCATATATTTGTAGAAGTCCTCTACATCCTCCATTTCTACTTTTGTATTACGTAAATTATATCAGTTCATTACTACTCTTTGTTCTGGAATAAAATCACGAATTATATAGAGTAGAATCTATGAATTGAACACGTTGATTGTGTATAAAACCACTATTCTTCTACTATCTAATTTATAAATGGGGGTATGTGCTCAGTTTAGGTCTCTAAAAAGTTAAGCTTACTATTTTGGTTTGCTAATATATTATACCGTGAAGGGGTGTGCACTTTTTTTTTTTTACTATATGGCTTAAGCATAATGTAGCGATCTGCATAAGTAGGTGAATGGATTCAAACATAAAGGAAGTATGCCAATATTTTATAATCCAATCTCGTTAAGTATAATTCACCGAGCTACATCTAAATAGTATACGGATGGAATAAGCTGGAAACTCTAATGAGAAACAACCACAAATTGAACCCAAAATACACGACTCAACAAATTTTAATTTTTTATATTGGAAAGAGAAAAGCAACCAGTTAAAAATATGTTAATTTAGGATTACATCCAACAAGTTTTTCTTGTACATGTAAGAATAAAAATAATATATACAAATGATTCATACTTCTCAAAATTTTCATAGTGTAGTAGAAGAATATGGCAAATCGGTAATAAAAGAAGGCAGAGGATAAAAACTAAATCTTAAACCATAACGCGGTGTGCATACCATGTAAAATGTAAACAACACTAATAGGAGGAAGTTGATGTAAAAAAGTGAAAAAAAATAGTCTACATGAATTCCAGTCATTGGCGCAGTCTTAAGTGACTGGTAGAATCCTCTATGTTGAATCAGCTGCTTGGAGCGAATACCATCATGTTTTCCAGTCTTTAATATCAGTAGACCTTACAATAAAAAAGATCAGATTAAAAATTCCCAGCAATGAAAAATTTCAGAGTCAAAGTTGAGTATCTTATTCATTCTTTAGAAGCGAGCAGTGAAATCATTATAAGTCACCACAAATTCGCCAAAGCTTTTGAACAAAAACTTGGTTGAGTCCCTCTTTTATCCTGTAACTATGTAAAGATGACTTTTCTTTTCCTTCATATTGTCATCGTCAACCACACCGTACCTAATATTACATTGGTCATTTCCAGGAAACGAATCGATCATTCCTTTTATTTTTATTTCGACCCAAAGTTTTAATAAAGCTCGTTTACTGTAGCGAAATTTACCGTAGCGAAATTTGACAATCGTACTATAATAGATTCCTTAAAATATTACTATGTTGTGGACTTTACATATATCATATATTTTATTAATGCAGAAACTAATATAAATACAATATTAACATTCATATAAATATATATTAGTAATGTTATATGTAGTCTTTACACACTAAAATGAATACTTTAAAAGAACAAACTTAACCATTTAAATACTCGAACTTTGGTTTTGTAAATGCTTTCAATATTGAAATTGCCTAAAAGATATAGTAGTTGAAAACAAAAGCCTAAGATATGTTCATAGCTCTTAATATTTGTAAATACATTATCCTCATAACCACTAAATTAAAAATATTAGAAATTGAGGTTTACTTCTTTCACAACTCACAGTAAACATTATAAGGCCTCTAGTGGAGAAAGGTCAGGTTCAAGTAATCATTGATTTCTACCACATAGCTAGACCATCTTCTTTCTAATGCTGACGAATACCAATACTATTTTATAATAACATTTTATATTGTAATATGCACTCACCTACAAAATCGAGAGGGTACCAGGATGAGCAAGTGCGGGAAAGAGATTGGAAAAGAGTAACGGAGAAAGGCGGAGAATGACCAAGCTTCCCCCAAACAACAGCTGTGGCATTGATGACAACATGCGAAAGTTACATATAAGGTTGACTGCTTTATGTGTGAAAAACGTATTGTAAATATGTTGCTTTTTTCATAATGTTCTGTATGACTAAAGCTTTAAGTTAAAAATTGGAAAAAGATGACAATTTGAAGATCAAAGGGCATTAAGTTAGGGGAATCCTACAAGTAAGTTTATAGTTTGCTCGAACTTCTTTCCACTTGGTTAGCTAATAGTAAAGAAGGAGACTCCTTTGTGGCTATAGAAGATGATGATAAAGGTCAAGGGATCTAAAAGGATTCCTTGAGATTGGTATATTGGTGTTTAGAAACTATTATCAAATTTCTACATTATTGTCCTTTTGTTATTATTTTAATGGAGGCATCACTTAACTTTGTAAAACTGCATGTAATTTAAATTATGCATGGATTATACAACAGAAAATAGCTTTAAAGCATTACGCAATGATTAGATTGCAACATTGTTTCATACTGTCATTTGATCTTGGTTTATGTTTACGATATTTGACGTTGTCCAAGTTTTTTTTTTGTAAAGAAACCTAAATGGGAAATAAATAACGAAAGAGAAACTGAAGTGAAGGTAAACACCATAATAAGGAGACAAGATGGTAAATGGTACTCTATTGAACTTTGAAATCAATGACATGCAGTACATATTTATTTCGATCGGTTCAAACTTAACCAAGGAAAAAAATGCTTCTTGTACTGAGGATAACCTTTATTTTGTAGTCCCCGGTCCTTACTTGTCAACTATTGTTACTGCTAGGCTTGGCCAATATTATCCCATTGCATAGGCATGGCTCCCGGATTAAGAGCACCAGGCATACCTTGTGCAGCGTATGACAGCATACCTATGTTAAAGGATGATGTTAGTTGTTCATTCAAAACCAGTGTTCGCATCAACTGATCAATTGGAGGTAATTGACTAATTTTTGTATAAAATAGACATGCTCCCATCAATATTCATATAGATATGTTGCGAGCTTATGTAGGAATTTGGCAGTGTGTCGTTTCATGGATGTAACAAACTGTTTATACAATAACTACAAATCATAAAGTATATAAATTAAACTATTTTATACAGCAAAAAAGGCAAAATAAACTCAGGGTTCACATCATGAAGCCCTAATATTTGATATCGCGGATAGTATTCAAAATAATTGGTTGAAATTTTATCATCTACTGCCAGCATAGTATATAAATGGACATAATAATATTTTCAACAAAATGATTGCATCATTTATGCACGTAACGAACCATACAGCAAAACCGCAAGATTCAGTTTGGTCAAGATTTAATATATAATTTTTGTAACGACCCAGATTTTTTGACCATTTAGTTATTATTTAAAAATGTTTTTTTATTATTTTGGAATTCTAAATGGTTTAATCTCAATAATTTTGAATATTTTATTTTATTCCGAAATGGTAGAAATTTAGTGGATCTGCAATATAATGTGAACTGGCAGTATAAAAGGATAAATTTTTAATTTGAAATAGTACGTTTACAAAGGAAATAGTAGCTAACGAACTCGGATTTCGATGAAATCAGTTTCATTAAATCCGAAATGATGAAATTAGGTAACCAACCAAGTTACATCAAAAATGGCATCCGTATGTGGAAAATAAAAGGCCAAAATTTGAACTAAATTTTGACGGTAATTGGAATTTGCTAATGCTAACGACAAAACTGGAACCTGAGACCTATCCAGGAAATTCTAAACATAGGATATTAGCTATATATGAAATCTGGGAAAATCCTATAACGGATATAGAAAGTTATTAAGGAAACAAATTTTAAATAAATTATTTGAAAATGTAAACGAACTCCGATTTTTGATTTGAATACATACGATTGAAGTACGTTAAAAACCGGACCAGATGGTGGAAGAATTTCTGAAAACCGTTATCGTTTGATACTCCAACATGAGACCGGAAGGTGTTGAAACTAACACAAAACACTATTTTGAATTTCAATTTAAATTATTTGAAAGTTCAAACGAATTCAAAATTTAAATATTTTTATATATTGAAGAGCAAGAAAAACTGAACAACATGGTTGAAAAAGATTTTGGATAAGGTATCAATAAGTAAGTCAAATTAACGTCTGAATAGGGTTGAGAAAACACACTTTACTATTCATAAATTATTAAATTTATTTATAATTTAATTAATTTAAGGATTAATCCTAGCCATCCATTTTCGACCGTTAGATTCGCGCCACCTCAGCAATCCATGTGACTCCTTCGGCTATAAATAGCCCCCCCCCCCCTTCATTTTAAACTCACTCCTCCTCCTCCTCTTTCAAGCTTTGGCAATGGCAGAAATAATAATAAAATATTAGGAAATAGGGAAAAGGGAAGGATGGGAGAAAGGAGGGCAAGACGGAGAGCTAGGGACTCTTAGGCAGAGGCTTGGGCTTCGCGGGGTAAGTTTTTAAATAATATTTATTATTTATTTATTTTTGTAAAATATATATATATATATTATAATTAAAATAGAATTTGTAAAAATAAATATCAGAACATTCTAAGGGTGACAGAGAGGATAGTGTCTAAGGCTTGAGTTTGGAAAATATAGTTTCCTGCTCTCCCTGGCTATCCCTAACTGATCCGACGGATGGGATGATTAATGTAAATTTAAAATTTAATTTGAATTTAATTTGAATTTAAAACAGACCAGGGGCATTTTCGTAATTTTTAACCATAAACTTTAAAAGCTTATAACTTTTTCAAAACAAGTCGGATTTCCACGAAACAAGGACCGTTGGATTCTTATCGAAAAATACTTTAAAATGAGTGAAAGCAGATTTTTGATCCGGGTTAAAATTTTTAAGTTATAATTAAATGAATATTTTTAAATATTTTACTTGAAAATTAAATTTAATTAATATTAAAATGGTTTTTCAATTTTAAAGAAAAATTGGATATGGCTAGAGATGGGAAAGTAGGATTTTTTAGAATGGCAGGGAAGGTAATTTGGCTAATAACACAATTAGAAATTAATTAAGATAAAAATAATTTAATTAATTTAATTAATTAAATATATATTCATTTAAATTAGGTAAATATTGTAAATAGCATAACTTTTGCATACATTAACGAAATTTAACGAAACAGGATCCGTTGGGATCGTATGGACGAGCACTATGCAATGGAACTGACCGCAAGTGGATTGGAGCTCGTTTGGATTTATGGTGAAATTTAACGTCTGAACCAAATCAATGACCGATTATCGTTATTCAGCGATAAACCGTCCAAGGTGAGTAAATCTCACTAACTCTGAACACTTTATATTTTTATAAAGTATTTTTAGAATTGATAAATATTGATTGAATTGCTGAGTGTTGATTGTTTGGTTAAACTGCTAGTCAGCTGGTTGAAAATACCGATATAGTTATATATATCGTTAACCGATGTTGATTTTGTTTATCAGAATACCTCATATTGAAATGAAATTGATGTGAATTATATTGTGTAACATCTGTGGATGCAGGGAAACAGGTCGGAGGGATCCAACTGGATTCCTCAACATTTATTTACCGTTTTTCATATATTCTGTTATATGATGTGTTATATCATCTGTCGTTGAACCCGTGTGTTTGGATGATGATCAAACCTTTTGGTTTGGTATTTTTATACCATAAATGATAACGGAAAGTGAAAAGGGAAATTTTCAAAGTATATTTTGAAAATAGAATATTTATATAAAATCAGCGGATTTTATATATGAAAGGAAAAAGGGTTTTATAAAAGAAATCATTTTATAAAATCAAAGCAATAAAGGAAAAATATTTGTAGAACAAATAGAGGAGGGAAATTGTTTGTAAAACATTTACAAATAAAATAGAAAAGAAAATATTTGTAAAACATTTACAAATAGATTAAAAGGAAATATTTATCTAGAGAAATAAACTGAGTTATAAAAGGTATTTTTTATTTAGAAATAAATAGAATAACGAAATACTTGGAAATGGATAGAAGTGTAATAAAGGAGAATTTTACACCAGGAAGAGTTTAGACCCGTGCTTCGCACACGGGTAAGCAGAATCTAAATTCAAAGTGAATATTCAAGAGAAATCTGTTTTAACAGATAAAGTGAGAAGGTTAATTTATAAATAAAGTTTTATAAATTAATTTAGTTATTTATCTTTGGATAAATAGAGTATATAAGTCAAGACTTATATAGAGAAGTAAAAATCGATCTCCACACTGATGTTTGAAACTGAATAAGGACGAAGGAGATTTTATCGAATAAGAGTTATTCGAAGTAAAGTTATCGAATATCAGTTTATTCGATAGGAAGTTTATTGAATATTAGTTATTCGAAATGGGTTGATCCAAGAGAGTTAATCCAATAGGGTTAATCCAATAGAACAAATTGATTGAGATCAACCGTTAGAGTTAAACTGTTAGAGTTGAACTGTTAGAGTTAAACCGTTAGGGTTAAACCGTAGAGTTAAACCATTGGAGTAAACATTTAGAGTTAGTTAGTTAGAGTTAACCAATTAGAGTTAATCAGTTAGAGTTAATCGATTAGGGTCTAATCGAACTAGAGTTATCCAAATATAGTAATCAAATAAGGGATGATTGAATATTAGTTATTCAATTAGATTTGCTCGAATTTAGTCATTCGAGATAGAGTTAAACAGAAATAGTCATTTAAGATAAGTTATCAGTAAGCACGACTGCTAGTGTAATTCGCAGGGCTGCAGTTAGCCTAAGGCGGACAGATGTTTCCTGAGGGAATCAGGCGTAACCATTGTGATCGCTGCGATCTAGAGTCGAGCGAATGGTGTTAAGTCAAATATTAGTTGATTGATAGAAGTTAATTAAGTCGAGTTAGTCAAGCTGAGTAAATAAGTCGAGTTAATTAAGTTAAGTAGTCAAGTTGAGCTGATCAATTAAGTTGGTCAAAATGAGTTAATCAAACCGAGTTATCCGAATAAGAATTAATCCAGTAAGAGTTAATAGAATAAGAGTCGTAGAATAGAGTTAACCAAATAGGTGTTAATAATTAGTTATCCATGTATTTAATTGAGATAGGATGTAAAGGTCATATTAAAGTTATTATATTTCGGATGCAGGAAATTATAACACTATTGTTATAATCAAGTGCTTACTGTACGAGAAGCGGACTCGTAAATAGAATCTGAGAATGTCGTAAAGAAGTGTTAATGTTTTAAAGAGATGAACTTTGCCTATTTCGAAGTTAGAAATGTCGTTCAGTTAAGGTCTGAGAGGTAATTATACCCCAACTTGATTGGCTTCGTTTTCAACTAAGAAATGGTTAAGGTTCGATAGTGAAAGGTGTTTAAGTGGAAACCAAATAAAGGAGATTTGGCGTCGTGATGTTTGTTAAACATCCGTTAAATCCAGTGAAGGAGATTTGGAAATGTTTTCCAAAGAAGATCAGAAATGTTTTCTGAATATAGAAAAACACAAGGAATGGAAATGTTTTCCAAGGTTAATAACGTATATTTTCGAAATATAGTAAATAAGTAATGTTAAATAACAGGAAAAGGGAAATGAATGAACGAATGAATGAAATGATGATTGTTCGATAGAATTTCCTTTGGGAAATAATATCGTTGTTTGCACACAGACATATTTTCATTTGATAGTTAAATCACCGACTATCAAAGTTTTGACCATTTTACGTTGTTAATATGGGGAGACCGGTTGGATTATTATCCAGAGAACCACTCCATATTAGCATAAGCGTTGCGAATCAAGTATGCTGAATATATTGAAGACGGAGTTATGCAAGGGCTATCCTGTTTACAGAATAGTGCCTTCGGTTTGTCCAGTCCCAGGACAGACGTGAATGGACGAATGTCTGACAGAGTCTATTCAAAGGATCGCGTAAGTTGATCTCTTCAAACGTACTTATGTTTGGTGGCGGAGGAATTCGTTTCTCTTAGCTGTATACCCGTGGTATTTTTGGGGAAATCAATTTGTGATTTGGCGGGTATGACGATGTGGCATTCAAAGTAATGGAGGTGTGATCTGTCAAAAGATATGCTATGACCTCAAGCCTCATCAACCGGGAAATGACAAAAATCGGGCAGGCAGCATGGCTATGTGGGTCGCACCCATTAGGATGTATGATCACCTATCTAGAGAAATTCCTTTTGTTCTTAAATCTATCGATGATGTCCCTTATCGGGAGACGGTTGCTGATCCCAACCGTTGGTGATATACATTCGATACACTCAAGCGAAATGAGTGGTCGGTCATGTGAGGGCCGGGTTGCAAGATGTTCTTGTTGAACCCAGTGTATTCGCCTCTAGAGATACACTATCGGCAGGTGGTCCCATACCTTGTCAAAGTCGGAATCCAATCTCCAATAAGTGCCCGCGAGTTTGATTTGTATACTATATATGTAGAGCGTGAGATGCAAGCGTTCTACTAGATTTTAATTATTTGTGATTAGACATTATTATAATATCAGATAATATATGATTTCCAAAGTGTTTTGGGTTATCGTAAGGTAAAAGCCATCCGTATTTATGTGTGGATTGGTCTTACGATTATCTTTTCTTTTGAAAAGGATTTTGAAAAGTTAAGCCAAATGATTTGAGTTTACTCACACCAGTCCCATGACTGACCCAGAGTTTTATTTTGTTTTGTTTTCCCTAAACTCTTGGGTGCCCAAATTTGTACGGGCAGTCAAGTAGTCAGGATTTTACAGATAGACTTGGAGAGCTTGGAGCAGGAGGCTTCAGGACTTATATAGCTATTGTTTATTTCCGCCGTGATGCAAGGGTTGTACTCTGATAATGGTATTGTATGCATATACTGCTTTTGATTTCAAGTTATGTGATATTATATTTTATTCGTTCCGCTGTGAGATTCGTGTTACTCTGATGTTGTGCTCTTATTTTTTCTTCTTCTATTCTAATTTTCTATCTTATCTATCCTCACCCTCTAAATTCTTTCATTAACTATTCGGTAATTGTCGACCCTTGATGTTCGATATGCGTTGTATATCGGATAATCAAGGTCGTCTTTTCCCGGGTCGTTACAATTTTTTTGCTTTTCGCAAATGAGTTGCAACTAATTAATATAAGTTTTAATGAAAATACGTTAACTTCCATGGAATTTAAATTGTCACTTATATTGTCACATTAGGTGCGCGTCATTCAGTAAACTACATCATCTTGGGTTTAGAATTGATCAAAACATGTGAAACTTCACTGGATATCAAATCAAACGCCAATGATGAAGTTACTTCGCTTTCTTAATTGTTGCCCTATCATGTCAATAAAAATATGTACACCAATAAGAATCATAAGTAAAATATATACGCAATATTGATGGAGTTCAAATTCTTTTTCTCCCTAAAACCCCAATTATCATTTGTGTACTCTACAACTGCAATTATAAAAAATATTTGTAGTTTAATTTTTATATGTAACAATGGCTAACAGTGTATACACGAACGTAACACTGTTTAGGCTTAGGTTAACAATGTAGCTGCAAAAAAATTATATTTTTGTATATAAAAAATATCAAGCACATGCTCAAACGCCCATGTATGCATGCATCTTCTATTCAATACCAAAATCTTTTATCATCATTATCTTCTTAGTATATTGCGTTATTCTGGAACTTTTAACCAGTGACACTGTATGTAAGATTAACAGTTCGACCAAAGAGACTTGAACATATGATTCCCTTTAACAATTACAAGTTATAATCAAAGACGATTTGCAAGACTTACCCATCTCATGGATATAGGCTTTGCCCCAAACATGCCGAGGTTGCAAGATCCTACTTGCTAGATCCCATTCATAAACTGTAGCTGAGGATGAATTGTTTGAGTGCTGCATCCTAGAATTCGATCTGAATAGAATTGGTAACATAGGATTTGATAGAATGGAATATGCGGTTTCAGGATTAAGGTGTAGCAATTTAAGGATACAGAGATCAGAACGTGAATCGCCATTTGCTTGGCAGTTTCTCTCCCCATGAGAGAGAAAACATACATTCAAGTGTAAAACTTTTTAATTTGGAAATATTTGAAGTCATTACAAAATAATCATGGCATAAAATGACAAAAACAATCAAAGTAATAATTTCCTGTATTGATAAAGGTTAAACAATGTAAATTATTTTTTTGGTCAGCCAGGACTCAAGGTATCAATGATAAATGGTCAAAATAAGCCAAATGCTTGTTAGTCTGTAACAACAAAAAGTTTGATATTAATACTTTGTATGTGCAATGTCAAGTTGCATTGCATTACATTTTTGAAGCGACACGAACTTCCCCGGTCTCCGAAGAGATGAGAAAGAACGAATTACTGTGAGGACAAGACAAATCAGAACGCAGACGGAAGAACATTTCATTGTTATTACAACAATTCCATCAGAATACAAGAATATATAGAGTATAAATGAATATTACACAGAAATATCAGAGATTTAAATTACATTTAAATACATCGCAGCGGAAAATAAAACAATACACAACTAGAAGTAATACATGGATACAAAGCTTTCCGAGTATTGTTCCAGCTATAAACCGGGATCCTGTGAATATAAATCTGTAAAACCAAAACTACTAGCTGCCCGTGTCGAAAATAGGGGCACCCAGAGTAGGTTAAAACAATAAACTCCAGGTCAGTCATAGGACTGGTGTGAGAACTAAAACAGTTGTAAATCTTTATTTTAAAGTTAGGTAAATCAAGGGACCACGCCGTATAACACGGAACGGTTTCCTCCTAAGAATACCAGTGCATAAAACAACAGCGCAATGCTAAATAAAGAAAAAAGAAGCTATTATAAGACCCAGGTCCCATCACACAATGCAACGCAAGCCGGAGGATAGGGTTTTTACCTTATAATAGCCAAGAATGCTTGATACGTTTAAAACAAATCATTTGATACTATTATAAGTGCATATTGTATAAAATATCTTCAAATCATAAGTATCAATCATAGACGGCATAAGCGCCCCATCCCACTATGTCGCCCTACTAGGCTCTACAAATAAAACCGAAATACACGTATTGGAAAGTTGGATTTCCATCATGGTGTCTCCTGATTCGAAACATCGATCGCGTAGTGCAATTCCCCACGGCTTACGTCCCAGCAAGAGAAAACACCGTAATGAACATCCGCACTTTTGGGACTCGAGTATCACCGCGGCTTACGTCCCAGCGAGAGAAAACACCGCTTAGTCTATCCCTCTGAGCACTAAGCTCATCTCGGTCAATCGAATCCACGACAACATTAAGGTGCCCATCCACTAAAAAGCATACTGATCAAACCATCAGTTTACCACCATACCGGGGTGTGAGGATCGCGAATCAACGCTATACACAAAGCCATGCTATATCAAAGATGCGCTTTGATTATCATCCACCAAACTTTGCTTTTCAACAAAAGTCTGGATCACTGCATCTCAGCATGCCACACTATCAATCCATATTGTACCACTGATTACTGCCAATATATAACCTCTGAGCTCGTATGTCTCAGGGAAGGGCGTTAAGCAAGAGAATAAATTCCCCGCCGCCAAACAGATATATTTTTAGCAGAGATCAACGAATACAGTATAAAGGAATACAATGTCAGACACACCATCCATTTGCAAGTCCGTTCTAGGTCTGAATGAAACCGGAGGCACTTTCCTCGCATATCCATCCATCTCCAAGTACGTCTGGACGATCACAAACTGTTTCCCTCATCCTTGGTGTACAGCCCAATCAAGATCATCAGTAATCACCCAAACGATGTGAAGACTTCCGGTCTTCAACCACCGTCTTCATCTTCGACATCTCGTCGAATCGGTTATTCAGAATGGGTATAAACCCGGCCTTTCTGAATAACCCACGTATATGATAAACAGATGTTATACAAACACGACAAACGCCTCATTCCAATTCAGAATATTCTTTTATTCACAAAATCACATTTTTAGGGAATAGGTTCCCATTAATTTTATCAAAGATAAATTCTTCTAAATTTATTCTTTAATCTTCCTTTGGATATCATTTCAAACTAGTCGGGATTAGCGAGCCACACCGTATTAATTATTTATTTTATTTCCCAATCCCAACCTATTTATCCCAAGAAACAAAACTGGTAATACTCCATATCTAACACCATAGTGTTATCGGTAAAATTAATTACCATTTCACGTTCAAATCTAATTAAAGATTTAACTATCGCTTTGGAGCAAAACTGGTGATACTCCTTTCTCGATCATTTTCCCAAATTTGATAATTTAATTATCGATTCACATTTCAATCTAATTACAGATTCATTAAAACTCCTTTTTCTGGGTTAAAGAACTAATGCCATTTAAAACACAGTTCACGATAAACCCAAATCAATTCTAATTCAATTCTAATTCAATTCCAATAAAATATATTGGAAACTCTGGTTATTTAAAACCCATTTCAAATATAATTTATTTATTTTAAAAACAAATAAATTATTATTCTAGTGCATAACTAGTTCATTTCGATAAAAATCTATTTTTATCTTTTCAAATATGGAGATTTTCATCCCAATTTTTCCCAAATCATTTCTTATGATTTTACACTAATTATTACTATTTTTAATAATTTTATCAAGGTCCGTACAATCGATTTCCATCAACGGCCATCGAATTGCACTTATAGCGACCTTTTCGGAAATTGATTTGGACATATCTCCAAATCCAACCGTTAGATATCAAATTTATAAGATTCGTTAGAAAGCTCTTTTCGATACGAACCCAACGGTTCTAGTTTCAGGAGAATCCGACGGTCGGATCTCCCGTAATGTCCATTTGAAGTCAATGGTCGAAATTCACGAACTACCGCGGCGCGGCGCGTTCTATTCAGGCCATTATATATATAATATATATATATTATATATATTTCGTCGATTTACTTTTAAAACGTATTTTATAAATCGTTTTAAATTCGTTTTCAAAACCATTTCAACTCTATATTCAATTTCAAATCAAAATTGAATTTTCCTTTATAAATTCGTTTTAAATTCAATTCAATTCGAATTCGTTTTCTATTCAATTCAATTCGAATTCGTTTTCTATTCAATTCAATTCGAATTCGTTTTCTATTCAATTCAATTTGAACTCATTTTCTATTCAATTCAATTCGAATTCGTTTTTTATTCAATTCAATTCGAATTCATTTGAATTTCAATTCTTTTCAAAATATCAGATTTTGAAATCACTTTCGATATTCATTATAAAATGAATAAAATCGATATTCATTATAAAATTTATAAAATCGATATAAATATCGTTCACGTCAAAATGGCGTCAATTTAATCAACACGGCTTCATATATTTCTATTTTCAAATATTCTGTTTCAAATATTCTATTTCAAATATTTCTATCTGAAATATTTCTTTTTTTTCAAATATTTCTATTTCGAATATTTCTATTTCCAATATTGAATGAGGTCCAATCAATTACCATATAATGTTAATTATATGGATTTTCTACAACACACGTATACAATAACAACGATGAATAATCAACCATCATCCAAAGTGCATTCTACACTGTATAAGCATCGAATATAAGTATTTAACGCTCATAACAGTCTGTCAATCAATCGATCGACATACAACTAAACAATCGGGATTAGTGTACGTCAAATATCATCCCAATACCCGTGTGGGGTTTCAAACAATCAAACATAGATTTTATTTGTGCAGTTGGGCGATGTGTAAAATTTATTGTCCCAATCAATATTAGTCAAATGTGTATATATAAACAAATCGTCCGATTTGTTTATTTTTATTTCATTTCATATACACGTTAAAAATTCTATTTTTAACTATAAAATATTTTCCACTATAAAATATTTTATTTCGACTATATAAATGTTTTATTTCATTTCACATCACATCACACAATCAACTACACATCAAAATCAAACAAACAAGCATACAAGCTGTCCATGGTCTGTGGACGACGGGTGTCGGGTGCTACTAAACACCGTCTACATCCTAGTATATAATTATAACTATAAACGTAAATTCAAAGTGAGAAGTTCTCACAGATTTGCTAAACCAGACGCCTCGGCTCTTCTTTGTAGAAATCTTCGCCGTTTCTTCTTTCATCACTTTCGTTGACCGTATTCACTACATATATATAAAAATCGTATTTTTACTTCTCTATTCAATATATAAAAATCGAATTTTTACTTCGCTATTCAATATAGAAAAATCGAATTTTTACTTTGCTATTCAATATAAAAAAATCGAATTTTTATTATCGCTACTATATAAAGATCGAATTTTTATCTCACTACTCATATAAAAATTATATTTTTACCCTTTCTATAATATAAAAATTATATTTTTATTTCGCTACTTCTACTTTAAAACAATGATATATAAATATCTATAAATTCCATTGCTATTTTTATTTTTAAAACAAATGCTTTTTAGATTTTCAAAAACAATGATCTATATATAAAAATCCCAATTTTTTGTTCTATGCTTTTTTTTCTATATATATATATATATATATATATATTCCCTTTTGATTTCTATGTTATTTATTTTAAAACATATTTTAAAAACAATATTTATTTCAGTTTTAAAACAATTGATTTACATATATAAAAAAATAAAAAAACTAAGAGAGGCTTACTGTGTTCGGTTTCAGGTTGCTCCACCATTAGGGTTGGAGTTTGCCATCTCCACCGACGTCGTGGAGGAGATCGGAGCCCGCCACTTTGGAGCCGCCAGCGTCGCCTACCTCCACTCGGAATAGCTTTGAACTCGGCGCCGTCTCCCTGCCTGAATCTGAGGTTGAACGACGGACCCTTTTGCTGGAAAATCCCACGATAGACTCAACCAAAAATGATCAAACCCTCGTTGATTGAAAGAGCACACTACACTCTAAAATATTGCTTCGGATTTTTTCTTGAATCGATGCGTGAATGCAAATATTTTAAGAGGTTTTGTTTGGAGCTTTTAATCGCGTTCGATCAGGGAAGAGGGCGACTTCCTGGGAGGGTTGACCGCGTGACAGAAAGATGAGGGCTTTGACCCTTTCTTAGGGTTATATACTAATATATATATATTTATATATATTATTTTATTTTAATTTTACTTGTTTATTACGCCGAACTCCAAACGAACCCCAACGACTGTCGCCCCTAGCTATTTACCCCTGTTCCGAACACAATGAGATAAATATCGTAGGCTGATTCGATCGTTTCGATCAGTTTCTGTTGAATTTACATTTAAATCATTATATTGAATTTTAAACTTACATTTCAAATTACCGGGGCCACATACTAACTCGAAAAAATCCAGAAAAATATTTTCTAGCTTCGTATCGACGATACGGTCCTAACAAAACTAATTTCGTCCAATTCTGAGACCGTTTGAAAAATGGCCATTTCTCAGTCGATTAAAATCAACTGAAATTGGTCGAACGCGTTTTCCTTTGCCATGCTCACATATTGATTTAGAAAATTATTAATTTTGAAACCTAACAATAATTTGACATCACGGATCCAACAAAAGTGGTTTCGTCGAAATCCGAGGTCGTTTGCAAAATGGCTATTTTTAAGGGCCAGAATTCCATAGCGACTATTCTGAAAATTTATTTGGTCATATCTTTTGATTTCCGCTATGAAATTTCGATTTTTCGGATTTGTTGGAAAGATATTATCAATTAGATTATATTATTTTTGGTTTCACTAAATTCCGGTTTATTTTGAATCCTGTACATCTATTTGAAGTTTGAAATCGATTTATCGAACTACCGCGCCATTTTCAATTCTATTTATAATTAAAATAAAATTTTGTATTCTAACGACGACGCGTATAAATATATACGTTCGAATTCTATTCAAAATAAATTTCTCGTCGTTATTATTTAAAATAATACATTTTAAATAATCAAAATTCGCTAAAATTGCCGAAATAAAAATTTTAAACTGGCTCGCATTTTCCGGGTTGTTACATTCTCCCCCACTTAAAATTTTTCGTCCCCGAAAAGGAACGAAGCCGAAAGTTGTTTAACTAATCAACTCAACTTTCATAGTTTTCGCTACGGCTTAAGTTCTTCAACTTTTCAGTTTCTAAGAACTTTTCAAATTTCTCAAAAATTTGGCTAACACCCTAAATTTTCAAAAAAATTCGCCATAACCTCCCCTGTACCGGGGACTTCGGGATATTTCAAATAGCCTCCCATGGCCTCACCAATCAATGGTGGAATAAAAAGAAAAAGAAAAAGCCAAGCGGCTAGCCAATCGGCTCATAAAATCATCATCACCCAAACAAAACAGTAAATTATGATAAACGTGTACCTATTTGTCGGGCAAACAATTTTATTCTTCTGCTCTAGCCTCCTTGCTATGACCTGTTCAGTGTAAATACATGTATATGCATGCTAATGCGACCAATTTTCAATATAATTCACTATTTGGTTCAAATTGGATATATGGTTAAAATTTTAATTAACTAACCAATAATCAAACAACACAATCAGCAATCAATTAATTGATTATCTTTTTAAATTCATAACTTTGATATATAGTCAAAAATCCTATTTTTGATGCCAATTCACAACAATAATGCATCCTGTCTAGTTTTGGTTCTCACACCAGTCTAATGGAAATATACAGAAATCCCACCTTCGAAACTCGAACATAAATGTTGATGATGAGATCGCTATCATCAATATCCTCTCCGAGCGACTAGAGTGTGATGCTATATCTATCCAATATATTAAAATTTCGAATATACGTTTGCAAGGCGCTTATGCAAATTCTTTATATATTGGATTGTCCAAATAAATTTAGAATAAATATTCAAATACGTATACAACGATTTAAATTTTCAAACAAAATTGTTTTCATTTGAAAAATATACTCTTCACACTCATTCTAGGATACTACTGATCCTATCTCTAACGAGTCATTCTCATTGGATATTACTAATCCAATATCCGATGAATTCTTTCGTATGGTTCTAACGTGTCTTGTTCTCTAGGCTTTGAAAACCAAAGCTCTGATACCAAATGAAGCGACCCGAACTTCCCCGGTCTCCGAAGAGATGAGAAAGAACGAATTACTGTGAGGACAAGACAAATCAGAACGCAGACGGAAGAACATTTCATTGTTATTACAACAACTCCATTATAATACAAGAATATACAGAGCATAAATGAATATTACACAGAAATATCAGATATTTAAATTACATTTAAATACATCGCAGCGGAAAATAAAACAATACACAACTAGAAGTAATACACGGATACAAAGCTTTCCGAGTATTGTTCCAGCTGTAAACCAGGATCCTGTGAATATAAATCTGCAAAACCAAAACTACTAGCTGCCGTGTCGAAAATAGGGGCACCCAGAGTTTAGGTTAAAACAATAAACTCCAGGTCAGTCATAGGACTGGTGTGAGAACTAAAACAGTTGTAAATCTTTATTTTAAAGTTAGGTAAATCAAGGGACCACGCCGTATAACACGGAATGGGTTTCCTCCCAAGAACAGCAGTGCATAAAACAATTGCGCAATGCTAAATAAAGAAAAATAAAGCTATTATAAGACCCAGGTCCCATCACACAACGCAAGCCGGAGGATAGGGTTTTTTGCCTTATAATAGCAAAGAATGCTTGATACGTTTAAACAAATCATTTGATACTATTATAAGTGCATATTGTATAAAATATCTTCAAATCATAAGTATCAATCATAGACGGCATAAGCGCCATATCCCACTCTGTCGCCCTACTAGGCTCTACAAATAAAACCGAAATACACGTATTGGAAAGTTGGATTTCCATCATGGCGGCACCTGATTCGAAAGATCGATCGCGTAGTGCAATTCCCCACGGCTTACTTCCCAGCAAGAGAAAACACCGTAATGCACATCCGCACTTTTAGAACTCGAGTATCACCACGGCTTACGTCCCAGCGAGAGAAAACACCGCTTACTCTATCCCTCTGAGCACTAAGCTCATCTCGGTCAACCGAATCCACGACACCACTAAGGTGCCCATCCACTAAAAAGCATACTGATTAAACCATCAGTTTACCACCATACCGGGGTGTGAGGCTCGCGAATCAACGCTATACACAAAGCCATGCTACATCAAAGCTATGCTTTGATCATCATCCACCAAACTTTGCTCTTCAACAAAAGTCTGGATCACTGCATCTCAGCATGCCACACTATCAATCCATATCGTACCACTGATTTCTTCCAATGTATAACCTCTGAGCTCGTATGTCTCAGAGAAGGGCGTTAAGCAAGAGAATAAATTCCCCGCCGCCAAACAGATATATATTTAGCAGAGATCAACGAATACAATATAAAGGAATACAATGTCAGACACACCATCCATTTGCAAGTCCGTTCTAGGTTTGAACGAAACCGGAGGCACTTTCCTCGCATATCCATCCATCTCCAAGTACGTCTGGACGATCACCAACTGTTTCCCTCATCCTGGGTGTACAGCCCAATCAAGATCATCAGTAATCACCCAAACGATGTGAATAATTCCGGTCTTCAACCACCGTCTTCATCTTCAACATCTCGTCGAATCGGTTATTCAGAATGGATATAAACCCGGCCTTTCTGAATAACCCACGTATTTGATAAACAGATGTTACACAAACACGACAAACGCCTCATTCCAATTTAGAATATTCTTTTATTCACAAAATCCCATTTTTAGGGAATAGGTTTCCATTAATTTTATCAAAGATAAATTCTTCTAAATTTATTCTTTAATCTTCCTTTGGATATCATTTCAAACTAGTCGGGATTACCGAACCACACCGTATTAATTATCTATTTTATTTCCCAATCCCAACCTATTTATCCCATGAAGCAAAACTGGTAATACTCCATATCTAACACCACGGTGTTATCGGTAAAATTAATTACCATTTCACGGTCAAATCTAATTAAAAATTTAACTATCGCTTCGGAGCAAAACTGGTGATACTCCTTTGTAATGACCCGGATTTTGAGCGACTTTGGTTATCGACATGAGCTCGATGTCGATAACCAAAACATCGAAAAATCCTGGTAATTAGTGAAAGAAATTAGAGGGTGAGGAAAGATAAGATAGAAACTTAGAATAGAAGAAGAAGAAGAACACAACATCAGAGTAACACGAATCTCACAGCGGAACGAATAAATATATTTCATAACATAACTTTGAAATACAAATCTGTACTTGAATATACATATCATTATCAAAGTACATCACTTACAACACAGCGGAAATAACTATAGCTATATAATCCTGAAGCCTCCTGCTCCAGCTCTTCCAGTATATCTGTAAATCCCGACTACTTGACTGCCCGTACAAATTTAGGCACCCAAGAGTTTAGGGAAAACAACAAAGTAAACTCCGGGTCAGTCATGGGACTGGTGTGAGTAAAACAGTTTAAAAACAGTTCGAACAAGTAAACGATATCTCATAAGACCACGCCGCATAAAAGAACGGGTTATTCCCTTATGAGAATCCAAAATATCTTTATATCAAAAACCTTTTGATATTATAATAGTGTCTATCAACCACAGTATATATATAATCATATAGCAGAAACGCTTTCATCTCACGTTCTACATATGTAGTATACAATCAAAACCGCAAGCACGTATTGGGTAATGGATTTCCAACTATGACAAGGTATGGAACCACCTTTCGCTAATGTACCTCTAGAGAGGATTACACTGGGTTCAACAAGAACATCTTGCAACCCGGCCACACATAACCGACCACTCATTTCGCTTGAGTGTATCGAATGTATATCACCAACGGCTGGGATCAGCAACCGTTTCCCGAATGGGACAACATCAACAATAGATTTTTAGAAGTAAATGAAACTCTAGATCAGGTGATTATACACCCTACTTCGGTGCGACCGACTTAGCCATGCTTCCTGCCCGATTTCTGTCATTTACCGGATGATGAGGCTAGAAGCTACGCTTTATCATCATACCAGATTCACTTTGAATGCAGCATCGTCAAATCCATCAAATCACAGATTGATGTCCTCAACCATACATTATGTGTTAGCTAAAAGAAGTTTCCTTCTCCTCTTCCACTCTTGGTACGGTTGGAGAAATCAATATACGTGATCGTCTGGAAATACTCTGTCAGACATCCGTCCATACATGTCATCTAGGAACAGGATGAACCGAAGGCACTATTCTGTAAATAGGATAGCCCTTGCATAACTCTGTCTTCAATTTCCTTTGGCATATACGATTCGCAACGCTTATGCCAATACAGAGTGGTTCTTTGGATAATAATCCAACCGGTCTCTCCATATTAACAACGTTAAAATGGTCAAAACTTCGATAGTCTGTGATTTAACTATCGAATAAAAACAAGTGTGCAACCAACGATATTATTTCCAAATGTAAATTTATATCAATCAAACATCATTCAACATTCTTCTCCTTATTTCATAAATTTACTTATCTCTTGTTTCCCTATATTCAATATTTCTTATTTTCTAAATTTGGAAAATATACGTTATTGACAATGGAAAACATTTCCATTTCTTATTTTCTATATCAGAAAACATTTCTGGTTTCTTCTTTGGAAAACATTTCCAAAGCTTCTTCGTTGGACTTAGACATATGTTTAAACAAACCATCGCAATGCCAACTCAAACCATTTCCTTTACTGCCGAACCTTAACTATTCTTTAGTTAAAAACGAAGCCAATCAAGTTGGGGTAGAACTACCTCTCAGACCTTAACTGAACAACATTTCTAACTTTGAAATTGGCAAAGTTCACTTTATAATCCTTTTTCTAACTTCCTTACTTAACCCTCCTTCGAATAGCTATATTTGATTAACTCTTTTCACTTAAGTCTATTCGATTAACCCTTATCAATTAACTCTATTGGACTAACACTGTTGGATTAACTCTATTTGACTAACGCTATTGATTTACTCATTTCACTTAACTCCTTTCGAATAAACTATATTCGATAACTCCTTTTACTTTAACTCTAATCGTTTAACTAACATCGATTAACTCCTTTTAACTTTAACTCTAATCGATTAAACTAACATCGATTAGCTCTCTTGATTTCACTCTAATCGATTAAACTAACATCGATTAACTCCTTTGCTTGACTCTAATCGATTAAACTAACATCGATTAACTCCTTTTAACTTTATCTCTAATCGATTAACTAACATCGATTAACTAACATCAATTAACTCCTTTTCGATTAAACTATTCATTCATGAAGATTTACTTTTAGTAATGGTTCTTCCTTTACAAATGATTTCCTATTTTATTAAAACTCTATTCGTTTTAAAAATCATTTTCCCCTTTTTATTTACTTTTGAAATATTTCCTTTTATAAAATCTGTTGATTTTATAAACTCCCTTTATTTCAATATACATTGAAAAAATCCTTTTTACAACCCAGGGTCTTTTATGATATTTAAAATATCGAATAACAATGATCAACATCATTCCAACACACATAATCCATAACAGATTATATAACACATCATATATCACAATATATGGAAAAACAGTAAAATAAATGTTGAGGAATCCAGTTGGATTCCTCCAACCTGTTTCCCTGCATCACAGATGTTAAACAATATAGATAGCATCACTTTCAGTTCTATATGATACATTCTGTTATACAGAATCAATATTGAAATTTAACTAACTGACTAGCAGTTCAATCAAACAGTCAACACACAGTCAATCAGTCAATATCTAACAGTTCTAAAAATACAACATGAAATTATAAACTGTTCAGAGTTAGTGAGATTTACTCACATTGGCGCGTTAATCGTTAAATAACGGTTTGCGTTATTTGATTCAGTCGGACAATTTATTTCGCCATAAATTGTAGCTAGCTCGGATTCACTTCCGGTCAGTCTCATTGTGTTGCTCCCGTCCATACGATCCTGTCGGATCTTAGTTTGCTGAATTCGGTTAACGTATGAATAAGTTAGGTATTATATAAGTTTTGCATATATACCTTTAAGTTTAAACAAAATTAATTAAAACTAGTTAGTGAGCTTTATAAATAAGATGGCCCATACCCATTGGATCGAACCTAGGCCCGTTTCTTCTTATTAATATCGATTTCAGCCCACTCAAATACTTAGCAAAGAATCCGACTTCTTCCATATCCTCAAACTTTCTTTCGTTCATAATTCCAGATACCGAATTCAGCAATCTTTACTAATTACTGTATTAATAA
Organism: Allium sativum; assembly: GCA_030737875.1. NCBI lineage: Eukaryota > Viridiplantae > Streptophyta > Magnoliopsida > Asparagales > Amaryllidaceae > Allium > Allium sativum. The sequence continues at coordinate 233,337,067 of CM060922.1, forward strand.
CTAATCACTCTTTCCTGCTAATGACCTTTCTTCTCAGACATGGGTTGCTCTGTCCATAGCCATTTCCGCATATGCCGAGAGCTCCTCCTCCAATTCACAGTCAACTCAGTATCCCCACTGCTCCATGAAACTCAAAATACCCACGCACCTCTCTCCCATTCCCTGCAAAACGAGCTTCAAACAATCCTCACTCCAGACATAACCAACACGAGCTCCAGTAGACAAATCCGTACTTCCCTTTTTACCGTAATCCACCATGCCTTCCTGTTTTTGACTGTTTCAGACTCCATTTGCCCAATCACAGTTCACGTTTAAAAATGATATGATCATCACCCCTTAATTCCCTCTTTATTGTCTCCATCCACGTCTTCACCTTGCCCGCATCAGATCCCAGCTCCCCTTCCATGTCACGCAACCACCCCTCTGTCCAGATCCGCCAGCCTACTGAACAAGTTCGAGCTCACAGACACTCCGTGCTTCATTCTCCAATCTCAGCTACCCCTCCCTTCACGTCCGCTCTAAAATGAGCGCACAACTATCCACCAAAAGAAAGAAACAACTCCACGCCAATCCTTCTTGGGCTCCTTTTTCCTTGCAAACGAAGGCCACTTCATCCAGAACTCGACCGTCTCCCTTTGATTTTTTTGTGTTGCGTTTTTGATTTCGAGGTCGCGATTTGATTTTTGGAAAGATGGAAGGGTGGCGGCTCAAGGTTTCTTCATTGCGTTTTTATAAAGGGAAAGTGCGGTTGAAAAGGCACCAATGTGGCCATGTTTTTACCAAGCAATAGTTTAGGTTATGAAACATTATATATTATTTTAATATTTAACTTATACGTGAAGTCTCGTTAAAAACAACCACATATAAGTTGTTATGGACTAAACTAACAATACCGTTGAAATCAACAATGTGTCACGATCCCAGATATATAAAAATACCGGTAGGTTGACTCATATCGTGAAACCCCAAAATGTCGATACAGGGTGCCAAATACTCCAAATAAAAAGTTGCTTATTTAATTAATTAAAAATTACCATAAAATTCTAAAAATTAAATTTTCTCCATTTCCTAAAAGAACCTTGTCTAAATTCAAAACCGATCTTTAGTTATATCGAATAAACCGTTACGGTCGATAAACGATTCTATAGCGACTATTTTAAAATTTTATTTGGACACATCTCAAAATCTACACGACGAAATCCTGATTTTTCTCTTCCACTAGAAAGATATACTCCACCAGCTCCACACGTTTCTTGTTTCACAGAAATCCAATTTAAAACGAATCCTGTACATTCAGTTGAAGTTCAAATCGCCAAATCGTGAACTACAGCGCCATTTTAAGATCGATTTTAATTATAATAAAATTATACGTTCAAACTGACGTCGATTGAATATATTCGTTATTCAAATTCAATTCCAAGCTGAATTAAATATCACAGATGATCCGGTTCACACCATATCGCCATTTCAGCCAATTCTGATTATTTCAGAATTTAATTTATTATTTTGATTAAATATTCATCATTATTTAATTCAACGATCATTAAATTCACTAATCACCATTTATATAATTAAATAAAATTAATTATAATACCTCTGCCAATGCGGGTCATTACAATCTTCCCCACTTAAAATAATTTCGTCCTCGAAATTGCTAAAAGGTATATGACGACCCTATCGACTGGTTAGAACATATTTTTCACTTCTTAACTTCAGTTTCAACTAAACCAATTTACATTCAATTCAATTATTAATTACTTCTTATCAACGAAAATTTTCAAAGATCCTAAAATTTTTCTAACGCCTTAACTCTTCAAAAAATTTCGCCAGCACCTCCTTTGTACTGGTCAATCGGTAAAACCACAACTCGCCTCTCTGGGCCATCTTCAACCCAAAAGAAAATCAAACAACCAAACGGCTTGCCAATTCGGCTCATAAATCTTATATCCAATAGAAATATAAACTTGAACCTTTTGTCGGCATATCATTATATCCTTTCACCTGTTATCAATTCAACATTTACCAGGGTTATCCCAATCAATTTTCAATCTGCTTTTATCCACAACACAGCCATTCGCTCATATCCGAGCCAAATATTATTTCAACTCTAGTTTCTTCTCGATTCCCAACTCTTAACTTGATTATCACATTACACTTCGAATTTGAATCTCACAATCCAATTTGTCTTGATATCATTCTAATTCAATCTCAGTTACCACTTTACTGGCTTTACTTTAATTCAAATTTTGCTTTCACAAATTTCTGTTAAATTTGTTTTTAATTTAAACAGTCTTTCGCTGGGAGTTTTCTTACAGTTTACTCTTTTCAAAAATCAAAATTTTCCTTTTGAACATGTCACTGAGCCCTCAATTTATATTCCATTAGTTAAATCACTTCTCTATTTTTTTATCAATATTTGTTAACCAAATATTTTCTATAACCATATTGGTCTTTTATGTTATTTGGAAAACATTTCCGAGTATCGCCTTCCTTTATTTTCTAAACTTTAGAAAACATATGCTGTTTATAATTGGAAAACATTCCAATTACTTATCTCTTTTCCGATCTCGTTTATTTCTATACTTAGGAAATATTCTTTATTATATTTCCAAGCTTACTCTTATTTGGGTTAAAAGGGGAGTTGTGTAAAACATCGTTACGACAACCCAAATACTATATTCAACTAACTCTTATTCAACGTTGATCTTCGAGCCTGAAATCTTACTATTTATTTGTTAATAATGAAATCAATCAAGTTGGTGTATAACTACCTCTCAGACCTTGACTGAATAACATTTATAACGTCAAAACAGATAAAACTACTTACTCGAAAAAATCAATACCATACAACTACTTATTCACTTTTAAACACGTATACACCTCCTATTTCTATTCTTACTAGATTTTATTCTAGACTTCCTTTTTGATTTTACTATTCTATTTTTAAGTTCATTTTCTTATCGACTTCTATATATATATATATATATATATATATATATATATATATATATATATATCGATACATTGATTTCTAACTATCAGATTATCTTAAAAATATTCTAACTTTTTAAATTCCCGAAAATTTTTGCCATAACCTCCTTTGTACTAGGAGCATCGGGAAAATCCCCAAACTGCCACACAGGCCTTCTCCAATCAAACGGAAAAAGAAAGCCAAGCGTCTAGCCGATACGGCACATAAAATCTCATATATATGAATTAAATACATACCTTTCCGTCGGGCATTCTATTTATATACCTTCATACCTTATCCATACCTATCTCATGTATATTTATACATTTCTAATTCATTTCAACTTAATCCAATCATTTTGACTTAGTTCGTTAAGTGATTTTCAATTTACTGGTTTGCCCATTTCACCTTTTTATTTGAATATACATGTTCAAATATAGGTTTAACTTGTTTATCAACTAACAGAATTCCATTTCAATTTTATTTGAATTTCCTATATTCAAATTCCATTTCAAATCTCTTATTCAAATTCTATATTTGAATTTCATTTCAATTCTCTTATTCAAATTCCATATTTGAATTTCATTTCAATTCTCTTATTCAAATTCCATATTTGAATTTCATTTCAATTCTATTTGAATCTTCTATATTCAAATTTCAAATTCAATTCTATTTGAATCTACTTTATTCAAATTTCATTTTCACTTCTATTTGAATCTGCTTTATTCAAATTTCATTTTCACTTCTATTTGATTCTGATTTATTCAAATTTCATTTTCACTTTCGATATTCAAATCCTATATTTGAATTCCTTTATATTTTCTATATTCAAATTCTATATTTGAATTCCATTTGAATTTCTATATTCAAACTCTATTTCAATTTCATTGAATTTTATATATTCAAACTCCCTTTGAATTTCTATATTCAAATTCCTTTATTATAAATCCCATTTGAAATTCAACACAACTTGTCTTTCCCAAAACAATTTCAACACAGTATCTCTGGTAGTAATTCGTCACTTACAACTCGAAAATGAATACTGATGATGCAGCTGTCATCATCAGAATCTATTTTCCAGCGATCGAAGCGAGTTCAATACTATAAAACCATTTCTAAACATTTCCACTTTGAAATTCATTTCAAAATATAATTCATACTGCTTGTAAAACAATTTAAAATCTCCCAGGATCTTAAATTTTCCTTATTTTAAATCCAAATCCATTTACAAACACTTATCCAATTCTCCAGAGTTTTAACTCAATTTCTGGCTTAAATTTCAGATTTAACTCATCTGATTTCACGTATTTCACTTATACGAATTCTGATTGGTTATTTACATAACCATTTAATTTATAATCTTACTTGATTATAATACCAACCAATATATCCAATATATATCAAAATATACTTTGGGTAAACTTATTTTCATTTACCCTCTTTCTAAAACATATCGTGTCGACCCATCGTATTTGAGTGTTTATTTACTCCTACCGATACAGTGGATCAAACTGATCGACCAGAACTCATAACCGACTCAACCAATGAATCTCCACAATGTAAACAATTTTTTTATATCAATAACAAATACGTTCACTCATATATATACACTCAATCTCAGTCTAGGGTATTACTAACCCTATCTCTACCGAGTCACGCCACAAAGCCAAGTAATTCTTAACTTAAGCTCTGATACCAACTGTAACGACCGGATTTTGAGCGACTTTGGTTATCGACATAAGCTCGATGTCGATAACCAAGACATCGAAAAATCCTGGTAATTAGTGAAAGAAATTAGAGGGTGAGGAAAGATAAGATAGAAACTTAGAATAGAAGAAGAAGAAGAAGAAGAAGAACACAACATCAGAGTAACACGAATCTCACAGCGGAACGAATAAATATATTTCATAACATAACTTTGAAATACAAATCTGTACTTGAATATACATATCATTATCAAAGTACATCACTTACAACACAGCGGAAATAACTATAGCTATATGATCCTAAAGCCTCCTGCTCCAGCTCTTCCAGTATATCTGTAAATCCCGACTACTTGACTGCTCGTACAAATTTAGGCACCCAAGAGTTTAGGGAAAACAACAAAGTAAACTCCGGGTCAGTCATGGGACTGGTGTGAGTAAAACAGTTTAAAAACAGTTCGAACAAGTAAACGATATCTCATAAGACCACGCCGCATAACGGAACGGGTTATTCCCTTATGAGAATCCAAAATATCTTTATATCAAAAACCTTTTGATATTATAATAGTTTCTATCAACCACAGTATATATATAATCATCTAGCAGAAACGCTTTCATCTCACGTTCTACATATATAGTATACAATCAAAACCGCAAGCACGTATTGGGTAATTGATTTCCAACTATGACAAGGTATGGAACCACCTTTCGCTAATGTACCTCTAGAGAGGAATACACTGGGTTCAACAAGAACATCTTGCAACCCGGCCACACATGACCGACCACTCATTTCGCTTGAGTGTATCGAATGTATATCACCAACGGCTGGGATCAGCAACCGTTTCCCGAATGGGACAGCATCAACAATAGATTTTTAGAATTAAATGAAACTCTAGATCAGGTGATTATACACCCTACTTCAGTGCGACCGACTTAGCCATGCTGCCTGCCCGATTTCTGTCATTTACCGGATGATGAGGCTAGAAGCTACGCTTTATCATCATACCAGATTCACTTTGAATGCCACATCGTCAAATCCATCAAATCATCGATTGACGTCCTCAACCATACATTGTGTGTTAGCTAAAAGAAGTTTCCTTCTCCGCTTCCACTCTTGGTACGGTTGGAGAAATCAATATACGTGATCGTCTGGAAATACTCTGTCAGACATCCGTCCATACAAGTCATCCAGGAACAGGATGAACCGACGGCACTATTCTGTAAACAGGATAGCCCTTGCATAACTCCGTCTTCAATTTCCTTTGGCATATATGATTCGCAACGCTTATGCCAATACAGAGTGGTTCTTTGGATAATAATCCAACCGGTCTCTCCATATTAACAACGTTAAAATGGTCAAAACTTCAATAGTCTGTGATTTAACTATCGAATAAAAACAAGTGTGCAACCGACGATATTATTTTCAAATGGAAATTTATATCAATCAAACATCATTCAACATTCATCTCCTTATTTCATAAATTTACTTATCTCCTGTTTCCCTGTATTCAATATTTCTTATTTTCTAAATTTGGAAAATATACGTTATTGACAATGGAAAACATTTCCATTTCTTGTTTTCTATATCAGAAAACATTTCTGGTTTCTTCTTTGGAAAACATTTCCAAAGCTTCTTCGTTGGACTTAGATATATGTTTAAACAAACCATCGCAATGCCAACTCAAACCATTTCCTTTACTGCCGAACCTTAATTATTCCTTAGTTAAAAACGAAGCCAATCAAGTTGGGGTAGAACTAGCTCTCAGACCTTAACTGAAAAACATTTCTAACTTTGAAATTGGCAAAGTTCACTTTATATTCCTTTTTCTAACTTCCTTACTTAACCCTCCTTCGAATAGCTATATTTGATTAACTCTTTTCACTTAACTCTATTCGATTAACCCTTATCAATTAACTCAATTGGACTAACACTATTGGGTTAACTCTATTTGACTAACGCTATTGATTTACTCATTTCACTTAACTCCTTTCGAATAAACTATATTCGATAACTCCTTTTACTTTAACTCTAATCGATTAACTAACATCGATTAACTCCTTTTTACTTTAACTCTAGTCGATTAAACTAACATCGATTGGCTCTTTTGCTTTCACTCTAATCGATTAAACTAACATCGATTAACTCCTTTTCTTGACTCTAATCGATTAAACTAACATCGATTAACTCCTTTTAACTTTATCTCTAATCGATGAACTAACATCGATTAACTAACATTGATTAACTCCTTTTCGAATAAACTATTCATTCATGAAGATTTACTTTTAGTAACTGTTCTTCCTTTATAAATGATTTCCTTTTTTATTAAAACTCTATTCGTTTTAAAAATCATTTTTCCCTTTTTACTTACTTTCGAAATATTTCCTTTTATAAAATCTGTTGATTTTATAAACTCCCTTTATTTCAATATACATTGAAAAAATCCTTTTTACAACCCAAGGTCTTTTATGATATTTAAAATATCGAATAACAATGATCAACATCATTCCAACACACATAATCCATAACAGATTATATAACACATCATATATCACAATATATGGAAAACAGTAAAATAAATGTTGAGGAATCCAGTTGTATTCCTCTAACCTGTTTCCCTGCATCACAGATGTTAAACAATATAGATAACATCACTTTCAGTTCTATATGATACATTCTGTTAAACAGAATCAATATAGAAATTTGACTAACTGACTAGCAGTTCAATCAAACAGTCAACACACAGTCAATCAGCCAATATCTAACAGTTCTAAAAATACAACATGAAATTATAAACTGTTCAGAGTTAGTGAGATTTACTCACATTGGCGCGTTAATCGTTAAATAACGGTTTGCGTTATTTGATTCAGTCGGACAATTTATTTCGCTATAAATTGTAACGAGCTCGGATTCACTTCCGGTCAGTCTCATTGTGTTGCTCCCGTCCATACGATCCTGTCGGATCTTAGTTTGCTGAATTCGGTTAACGTATGAATAAGTTAGGTATTATATAAGTTTTGTGTATATACCTTTAAGTTTAAACAAAATTAATTAAAACAAGTTAGTGGGCTTTATAAATAAGATGGCCCATACCCATTGGATCGAACCCGGGCCTGTTTCTTCTTGTTAACATCGATTTCAGCCCACTCAAATACTTAGAAAAGAATCCGACTTCTTCCATATCCTCAAACCTTCTTTCGTTCATAATTCCAGATACCGAACTCAGCAATCTTTACTAATTACTGTATTAATAACTAATCACTCTTTCCTGCTAATGACCTTTCTTCTCAGACATGGGTTGCTCTGTCCATAGCCATTTCCGCATATGCCGAGAGCTCCTCCTCCAATTCACAGTCAACACAGTATCCTCACTGCTCCATGAAACTCAAAATACCCACGCACCTCTCTCCCCTTCCCTGCAAAACGAGCTTCAAACAATCCTCACTCCAGACATAACCAACATGAGCTCCAGTAGACAAATCCGTACTTCCCTTTTTACCGTAACCCACCATGCCTTCCTGTTTTTGACTGTTTCAGACTCCATTTGCCCAATTACAGTTCACGTTTAAAAATGATATGACCATCACGCCTTAATTCCCTCTTTACTGTCTCCATCCACGTCTTCACCTTGCCCGCATCAGATCCCAGCTCCCCTTCCATGTCACGCAACCGCCCCTCTGTCAAGATCCGCCAGCCTACTGAACAAGTTCGAGCTCACAGACACTCCGTGCTTCATTCTCCAATCTCAGCTACCCCTCCCTTCACGTCCGCTCTGAAATGAGCGCACAACTATCCACCAAAAGAAAGAAACAACTCCACATCAATCCCTCTTGGGCTCCTTTTTCCTTGCAAACGAAGGCCACTTCATCCAGAACTCGACCGTCTCCCTTTGATTTTTTTGTGTTGCGTTTTTGATTTCGAGCTCGCGGTTTGATTTTTGGAAAGATGGAAGGGTGGCGGCTCAAGGTTTCTTCATCGCGTTTTTATAAAGGGAAAGTGCGGTTGAAAAGGCACCAATGTGGCCTTGTTTTTACCAAGCAATAGTTTAGGTTATGAAACATTATATATTATTTTAATATTTAACTTATACATGATGTCTCGTTAAAAACAACAACATATAAGTTGTTATGGACAAAACTAACAATACCGTTGAAATCAACAATGTGTCACGATCCCAGATATATAAAAATACCGGTAGGTTGACTCATATCGTGAAACCCCAAAATGTCGATATAGGGTGCCAAATACTCCAAATAAAAAGTTGCTTATTTAATTAATTAAAAATTACCATAAAATTCTAAAAATTAAATTTTCACCATTTCCCAAAAGAACCTTGTCTAAATTCAAAACCGATCTTTAGTTATATCGAATAAACCGTTACGGTCGATAAACGATTCTATAGCGACTATTTTAAAATTTTATTTGGACACATCTCAAAATCTACACGACGAAATCCTGATTTTTCTCTTCCACTAGAAAGATATACTCCACCAGCTCCACACATTTCTTGTTTCACATAAATCCGATTTAAAACGAATCCTGTACATTCAGTTGAAGTTCAAATCGCCAAATCGTGAACTGCAGCGCCATTTTAAGCTCGATTTTAATTATAATAAAATTATACGTTCAAACTGACGTCGATTGAATATATTCGTTATTCAAATTCAATTCCAAGCTGAATTAAATATCACAGATGATCCGGTTCACACCATATCGCCATTTCAGCCAATTCTGATTATTTCAGAATTTAGTTTATTATTTTAATTAAATATTCATCATTATTTAATTCAACGATCATTAAATTCACTAATCACCATTTATATAATTAAATAAAATTAATTATAATACCTCTGCCAATGCGGGTCATTACATCCTTTCTCGATCACTTTCCCAAATTTGATAATTTAATTATCGATTCACATTTCAATCTAATTACAGATTCATTAAAACTCCTTTTTCTGGGTTAAAGAACTAATGCCATTTAAAACACAGTTCACGATAAACCTAAATCAATTCTAATTCAATTTCAGTAAAATATATTGGAAACTCTGGTTATTTAAAACCCATTTCAAATCTAATTTATTTATTTTAAAAACAAATAAATTATTATTCTAGTACATAACTAGTTCATTTCAATAAAAATCTATTTTTATCTTTTCAAATATGGAGATTTTCATCCCAATTTTTCCCAAATCATTTCTTATGATTTTACACTAATTATTACTATTTTTAATAATTTTATCAGGGTCCGTACAATCGATTTCCATCAACGGCCATCGAACTGCACTTACAGCGACCTTTTCTGAAATTGATTTGGACATATCTCCAAATCCAACCGTTAGATTTCAAATTTCTAATATTTATTAGAAAGCTCTTTTCGATACGAACCCAATGGTTCCGGTTTCAGGAGAATCCGACGGTCGGATCTCCCGTAATGTCCATTTGAAGTCAATGGTCGAAATTCACGAACTGCCGCGGCGCGGCACGTTCTATTCAGGCCATTATATATATAATATATATTATATATATTTCGTCGATTTCCTTTTAAAACGTATTTTATAAATTGTTTTAAATTCGTTTTCAAAACCATTTCAACTCCATATTCAATTTCAAATCAAAATTGAATTTTCCTTAATAAATTCGTTTTAAATTCAATTCAATTCGAATTCGTTTTCTATTCAATTCAATTCGAATTCATTTTCTTTTAAATTCAATTCGAATTCGTTTTCTATTCAATTCAATTAGAATTCGTTTTCTATTCAATTCAATTCGAATTCGTTTTCAGTTCAATTCAATTCGAATTCGTTTTCTATTAAATTCAATTCGAATTCGTTTTCTATTCAATTCAATTCGAATTCGTTTTCTATTAAATTCAATTCGAATTCGTTTTCTATTCAATTCAATTCGAATTCGTTTTCTACTCAATTCAATTCGAATTCGATTGAATTTCAATTCTTTTCAAAATATCAGATTTTGAAGTCACTTTCGATATTCATTATAAAATGAATAAAATCGATATTCATTATAAAATGAATAAAATCGATATAAATATCGTTCAGGTCAAAATGGCGTCAATTTAATCAACACGGCTTCATATATTTCTATTTGCAAATATTCTGTTTCAAATATTCTATTTCAAATATTTCTATCTCAAATATTTCTTTTTTTCAAATATTTCTATTTCGAATATTTTTATTTCCAATATTGAATGAGGTCCAATCAATTAGCAATGGTAATTATATGGATTTTCTACAACACATGTATACAATAACAACGATGAATAATCAACCATCATCCAAAGTGCATTCTACACTGTATAAGCATCGAATATAAGTATTTAACGCTCATAACAGTCTGTCAATCAATCGATCGACATACAACTAAACAATTGGGATTAGTGTACGTCAAATATCATCCCAATACCCGTATGGGGTTTCAAACAATCAAACATAGATTATATTTGTGCAGTTGGGCGATGTGTAAAATTTATCGTCCCAATCAATATTAGTCAAATGTGTGTATATAAACAAATCGTCCGATTTGTTTATTTTTATTTCATTTCATATACACGTTAAAAATTCTATTTTTAACTATAAAATATTTTCAACTATAAAATATTTTATTTCGACTATATAAATGTTTTATTTCATTTCACATCACATCATACGATCAACTACACATCAAAATCAAACAAACAAGCATACAAGCCGTCCATGGTCTGTGGACGATTGGTGTCGGGTGCTACTAAACACCGTCTACATCCTAGTATATAATTATAACTGGAAAAGTAAATTCAAAGTGAGAAGTTCTCACAGATTTGCTAAACCAGATGTCTCGGCTCTTCTTTGTAGAAATCTTCGCTGTTTCTTCTTTCATCACTTTCGTTGACCGCATTCACTATATATATATATATATATATATATATATATATATATATATATATAAATCATATTTTTACTTCTCTATTCAATATATAAAAATCGAATTTTTACTTCGCTATACAATATAGAAAAATCAAATTTTTTCTTGCTATTCAATATATAAAAATCGAATTTTTATTATCGCTACTATATAAAGATCGAATTTTTATCTCACTACTCATATAAAAATTATATTTTTACCCTTTCTATAATATCAAAATTATATTTTTATTTCGCTACTTCTACTTTAAAACGATGATATATAAATATCTATAAATTCCATTGCTATTTTTATTTTTAAAACCAATGCTTTTTAGATTTTCAAAAACAATGATCTATATATAAAAATCCCAATTTTTTGTTCTATGCTTTTTTTCCTATATATATATATATATATATATATATATATAAATTCCCTTTTGATTTCTATGTTATTTATTTTAAAACATATTTTAAAAACAATATTTATTTCAGTTTTTAAACAATTGATTTACATATATAAAAAAACAAAAAACTAAGAGAGGCTTACTGTGTTCGGTTTCATGTTGCTCCACCATTAGGGTTGGAGTTTGCCATCGCCACCGACGTCGTGGAGGAGATCGGAGCCCGCCACTTTGGAGCCGCAAGCGTCGCCTACCTCCTCCCGGAACAGCTTTGAACTCGGCGCCGTCTCCCTGCCTGAAATTGAGGTTGAACGGCGGACCCTTTCGCTGGAAAATCCCACGATAGACTCAACCAAAAATGTTCAAACCCTTGTTGATTGAAAGAGCACACTACACTCTAAAATATTGCTTCGGATTATATCTTGAATCGATGCGTGAATGGAAAGATTTAAGAGGTTTTGTTTGGAGCTTTTAATCGCGTTTGATCAGGGAAGAGGGCGACTTCCTGGGAGGGTTGACCACGTGAGAGAAAGATGAGGGCTTTGACCCTTTCTTAGGGTTATATACTAATATATATATTATTATTTTATTTTAATTTTACTTGTTTATTACGCCGAACTCCAAACGAACCCCAACGACTGTCGCCCCTAGCTATTTACCCCCGTTCCGAACACAATGAGATAAGTATCGTAGGCTGATTCGATCGTTTCGATCAGTTTCCATTGAATTTACATTTAAATCATTATATTGAATTTTAAATGTACATTTCAAATTACCGGGGCCACATACTAACTCGAAAAATTCCAGAAAAATATTTTCTAGCTTCGTATCGATACGGTCCTAACAAAACTAATTTCGTCCAATTCTGAGACTGTTTGAAAAATGGCCATTTCTTAGTCGATTAAAATCAACTGAAATTGGTCAAACGCGTTTTCCTTTGCCACGCTCACATATTGATTCAGAAAATTATGAATTTTGAAACCTAGCAATAATTTGACATCACGGATCCAACAAAAGTGGTTTCGTCGAAATCCGAGGTCGTTTGCATAATGGCTATTTTTAAGGGCCAGAATTCCATAGCGACTATTCTGAAAATCCATTTGGCCATATCTTTTGATTTCCGCTATGAAATTTCGATTTTTCGGATTCGTTGGAAAGATATTATCAATTAGATTCTATTATTTTTTATTTCACTAAATTCCGTTTTATTTTGAATCATGTACATCCATTTGAAGTTTGAAATCGAATTATCAAACTACCGCGCCATTTTCAATTCTATTTATAATTAAAATAAAATTTTATATTCTAACGACGACGCGTATAAATATATACGTTCGAATTCTCTTCAAAATAAATTTCTCGTCGTTATTATTTAAAATAATTCATTTTAAATAATCAAAATTCGCTAAAATTGCCAAAATAAAAATTTTAAACTGGCTCGCATTTTCCGGGTTGTTACAATTTTTTTTCAGGTTTCAACTATTTACAAACTACTTAAAGTTTGTCGAATAGTATGCTAACTATTGAAAACAATTATTTGCGGGCCTGATATGCAATGAACAAAATGCAACCAATTTTTCCTGGTGTGAAACCATCACAGTAAATTAGGAGTTTCCACCCCGGTCCCCAGTTTATGACATTATTACTTGAACTATGGAAACATGGATCTTCAGATTTGACAGGGTTTATAATAAATTATCTTATCGTAAAATCATAATTAACATCATCCAAATCTCAGTAAGTTTGATCAAATTTTGGGCTTCTGTAATTGGGTAAGCTGAGAATTTTTGAACCTGATAAGTTTAGAAAACATAATTTGAATTCAAAATGAAAAGGTTAACTTAAATTAAGGTGATCTTGTCTAGGTTCTCTGCTTCCGTTTATGTTAACGAAATTTTTTAGATTAACATTAAAAGTTCCCAGTCCTAATAAATTGAAGGAAAACTTTTTTTGAGAAGGAACAAAAAAGGAAACCTGAAGTAAACAACATCTTCGTCAAAGCAATCTCAGCAATGTGCTGCTAACAGGATCGTTGTTCGTGTTGTTATAATTAGGGTTACAACAGAAAATTATTTTATCGCCAGCCCTAATAAATTGAAGGAAAACTTTTTTTGAGAAAGAATAAAAAAGGAAAACCTGAAGTAAACAGCATCTTCGTCAAAGCAATCTCGGCAATGTGATGCTAACAGGATCGTTGTTAGTGTTGTTATGATTACGGTCACAATGGAAAACTATTTTATCGCTTTTGCTTATTAAGCCTAATTCAGTTAGATAGGAGATTTGAGTCGTGGAAGAATCCCAATGATTTCAAAGCGACGGAAGTAGAAAGTTCAACTGTTTCATGGATGAAAAGGAGATTTATTTTAGGAAGAGTAGATTCAGAGAGATGTGACGAACCGTCGAAAAAAGTTTTTATTTTCCAAAAGAAAAAGGGAAGTTGCCGTAAACAATTTCATCATCATCACCACCACCATCTACAAAATAAGACTTTAAACATAAATTGACAACCCACTAAATTATATCAGACTATTACAAAATCAAAATTTGTTTAATCCATAAATTGACAATCCACTAAAATCCAAGTGTAACAACCCGAAATTTAACAACGTGTTAAGACAAGAATCAAGGTGGAATTAAATTATAAACTTTGAATCAAGGGAAACGGGCTGTGCGATTGCATTCATCTCGGAAAAATACGCGAAATAGAGTCCGAGTTTTCGAAAATCGGAGTCCGTATGATCTAGTTATGGCCTGTCAAAGTTTTCAAAAAAATTCAAGTTCAAAAACTGTTCGAAATTCAAATCTGGAGCCAAACAGATTGGGCGAGAAAATTCCCGCCCAAGCCCCAGGTCGACTGGGGAGTCGATACGCCCAAGGGGCCGGTTGACTGCCCAGTCAACACGGGTGTCGACCTGGGTGGTCCGACCACTTTGGCCTGGGTGCACCTGTTTGGCCTTGTGCTCTATTCTGATGGCCTGTGACAGATTTTGAGGGTTCAGATCTATCCTAGGGTTAATCTAAGGGCCTAAACTACTCCTAATCTCTATAAAAACACCACTAAGCCTACCCTAAACCCTCACAAATCATTCTTGCCACGAAGTGCCACCCAAATGCCAAGTGATCATGGCCTCCATCTTCAACTCCAAGAGACTATGCATTCAAATCGGATCCGAATCAAAAGGTGCAAGCTTGCTACACCAAATCGAGGGTAGATCAACGTTGCTATGCAAATTTCATGACGATTCTTCAACAAAGGAGCCACTTTTCTTCGTCAAGACGATTCCTGATCTTTTCCTAAGCCTCGCTATGTAAGTTCTAGCTACTTGTAGATTCTAACGGTGGTTCTAATGTGACATGGGATAAAATGCGATGAAACATAAGTATGCTAGCCTATGTGAACCTAATTTTTCCCCTTTTCTATGATCTAGGACCTTGTGCTAAGTTTTAGCGACTTAATCATGCCACTCATGTTATGTTTAACCAAGTTTATCTTGCAAGTTTGAATCGTTGTCTATGGAATGTTAGCATGAACCTTTGGGAACCATTTGACTTGTGAAACATTGGCAAAGACTTGACTTTGGGGCTTATGCATGTAAATGAACCCAAACCCCTTATGTTATCATGCATGTTTGTGGCCAAATTCCCTTATGATACTATGCATGTTTGTGGCCAAATTCCCTTATGATACTATGCATGTTTGTGGCCAAATTCCCTTATGATACTATGCATGTTTGTGGCCAAATTCCCTTATGATACTATGCGTGCTTGAGGCCAAATCCTTTAGGATAATATTCACGTTTGCGGCCAATCCCTTTATGATATCTCGCATGTTTGAGGCCAATATGTTGGCATAATACCCCTACTATGTGACTCGCTTCCACTTTGGTTGGAAATACGTTTGGGTAGTTTAGGAAAAACGTGAATATGACACCAAAACTTGACATGGGGTTTACATGAGAACATGACATTCATGATACACTTAAATGTGGTCATGACACGTAGGAAAACATGGAACTTGAACTAGACATGTGTGGGTTGTAAGTGTAATAAGACACTAGACCAAACATGAAAGTGGCCAACTCGAGGTTTGGTTGAGTTTGTAGCATAAATCTACCCGGACCCGCCCGGCTTAACTAGTGGCTAGAAACAATAGGACCCAATGTGAGTAGTTGGTCATATAGCACTTAAAACCCGAGGTTAGACTAGGTTGTGGTATAAATCTACCCGGACCCGCCCGGCTTAACTAGTAAACACAACAAAGTCTAATGTGAGAGGTTCGGGTGCATTAATCTAATTAATGCCACATGAAAAGGTTAAGTAATTTTGACTAATGGCACTTAACCGATATGACACGAATGGGTAGGTTAAGTGGAACCGGACTTGATTTCTTAATGACACTTAACCATATAAGACAATTAGGGGATGGGGTTAAGTAATTTACACTTAACTAATCCGACTTGGTAATTATATGGGGTTAAGTAACCTACACTTAACTAATCTAAACACGGTAATTCGATGGGGTTAAGTTAAACACTTAACCAATCTAAACTTGGTAATTCAATGAGGTTAAGTAACCAATACTTAACCAACTTAACATGATAATTTAATGGGGTTAAGTAACTTATACTTAACCAATTATACATGGTGATTTGATGAGGTTAAGTAACCTATACTTAACCAATCTAATATGCGGACCTGATAGGGTTAAGTCACAAGACCTTTTAAATATACTTAACCATTGTAATACGATTAGTGGATGGGGTTAAGCTAACCCATACTTAACCAATCCGACTCGATAATCTGATGGGATTAAGATAATCTATGCTTAATCAGTCTAACACGATAATCTGATAGGGTTAAGACAAACAAATACTTAACCAATTTGACTTGATAGGGTTAAGTCATGAGCTTCTGGGTATACTCAACCAACTTGTAGGGCTTAGCCTTGAACTTAAAGACTTAGCCAATCTTGACATGATTCGTAGGCGGGTTAAGTCATGAACTTGAATGACAACACTTAACCCATTAGACAAAACCCTAGCTCAGGGGACTAGGTTGAAAATCGTAATAAACAAGGATAGCGGGAAGAGAAGCTAAGTGGTAAACCTTAGTTAAGGATAACTAAGTAATAATTCTTAGACAAGGAAATTGGGCCAGTTCACAGATAGATGAGTAACCCGATACGGTAGGTCATCGCTTGAACACACGTGGAGGAGCGAATTATCTGACTTAGATAAAGGCTCCAACGAACTGGGTGACGAAGCGTGTAATGTATGGGATTTCCGACCCAGAAAATCAACATAAATACACTGTCAATTTTTCGAGCATCGAAAATACCAGGACATTAGTAGAAGAATTTAGAGGGTGAGAAAGAAAAGATAGAACTAATATAATAGAAGAAGAAGAAAATCACACTGAACATAATCAGAGTAAACACGAAACTCACAGCGGAATAACAATCTTTTATTATATAATAAGTTTGAAATACAAATCAGAGTTTGTATATATACATACCATTCAGAGTACAATACATGGTATTCATCACAGTGGAAATAATCTCTAATAACTAATAGTGGAGCTTCTTGCTTTTAGCTCCTCCAAGTGAATCTGCAAAGCCTGAAACACTTGATTGCCCGTACAAATTTGGGCACCCAAGAGTTTAGGGAAAACACAAACAAAATAAACTCTGGGTCAGTCATGGGACTGGTGTGAGTAAATTCCAACCATACTGTTTACTTTGAAAATCCTTTTCAAATAAGAAGATAATAGTAAGACCGGCCCACACATAAACATGGACGGCTTTTACCTTACTATAACCCAAAGTATTCTTGATATCAAAAACCAGTGATATTATGATAATGTAAACAAATAATTATACAAGTAGCAGAACGCTTGCATCTCACGTTCCACATATATATATTATAAAATCATAAACCGCCTCGCGCTTATTGGGGAATGGATTTCAACAGGCAAGGTATGGGGCAACTTCTGAATGGTGTACTCTAGAGGGGATACACTCAGGGTTCAACAAGAACGTCTTGCAACCCGGCCACACATGATCGCTCACTCATTTAGCTTGAGTGTCGCGAATATATTGCCACCACGGTTGTAGGCCATCCAACCGTCAATCCGAAGATGCAGAATCGAAAAGAAGTATAAATATGAATTTTCTCCAGATCGGTGACAATACACCCTGCTTGGGGATGACCCAACTAGCCATGCTGCCTAGCCCAACTTCTGTCATTCCCGGTTGTGAGGCTAGAGGCCACGTCTATCTTCAGAACATCTGATCACCATTCACTTTGAATGTCACATCGTCAAATCCGTAATCACACATTGATTGCACAAATGCACACTCGGTGCAGAATAAAGAGAAGTTATCATCTCCCCACCAACTTGGTATATTCGTAAAATCAACGGCATGACCGTTGGAAATACTCTGTCAGACACTCGTCCATACAAGTTGTCTTGGGACTGGACAAACAAAAACACACCATTCTATAACTGGACGATCCTTGCATTTAACTCCGTCTTCAATTATCTTCAACGTATCTAATTCGCAAGGATTATGCCTATACGGTGTGGTTTTCGGGTAATAACCCAACCGGTCTCTCCGTATTGACAACGATGGTCAAAACACTTCGATAGTCGGTTATTTAACTATCGGAGTTAAAACATCATCCATTATAATGTATAACTAACATCACACAACCACGGACACTTTTATTTAACATTTGTTTTATTATTCGAGTTCCCATACCTTACCAGATATTCCTCAAATCCCATTTTAGCCTTTTTACACTTCTTGGAAAACATTTCCAGTTCTTATTTTCTCATGTTCCAGAAAATATACGTTATCAACGTTCGATCCATTTTTCACAATCTTTATTTCTATACTTGGATAAACTACCCTAATCATATTGGAAAATATTTCCAATTTCATTTTAACCTTTTAATCGGTCCCACATTTACTTTTAAAACATTATTCATTTTGAGATGTGAATACCATCCCTTATTATAGAAATCTGAACACCTTGATCATATAACTCCTTATTCACATAATAATCTCCCTTATCTTGTTTACCGAAATCTCTTTCATACTTTTTCACTCCTATTCCACTTTATAAACTCTGTCTCTAAGTCAACTTCTTATATAATCGATATCAAGTTTATAACTAAATACTGACTCCTATCCTATTAACATTTATTTGTTTAAACTAAATGTTAATTATTCTATCAGATTATAATCCCTAAAAATAGTTTACTTTTAATACATTCGACATCGTCGAATTCTATTTAAATCCTAACGGTTTAATTCTAATCATATTTCGAACATCGAAATGCTGTCATCGTTCTCTAACACGATTCTCCAATTTCTCTTTCTAACTTTATTCTTATATTTTGGACAAACATTGTTATTTATTACTTCCGAATAAGTGGTTTTCAAACTAACTGTTTCATTTCCTATGATGTGCTACCATACATAAAAATCACGCTTAAGTTTGGTTAACAGCGTTAATTTATCGCTATAGTTCTAAACTAGCCATACGCTGTAATATTCCCCTTTATACTAATCTTGACATACAGTCACGCTTAAGCCTAATCAACAGCGTTTATTTTATCGCTATAGTTCAAACTTGCAATATGCTGCTATATGCCACTTTATAACTAATCTCGATGTCTTTTTCCATTACAAAAATCTTGACATCTCTTTCTGTTACAAAAATCTTGACATATCTTTCCGTTACAAACTGATGTCGTTCCTCGATAATAGCGAAGCCGTTCAAGTTGGGGTATTCTATTTACCTCTCAGACATTGATCGACAACGTTCTTACCTTAGAACCGATACAAGTCTGCACTCTAATCCCTTATTACTTATAATATCTATCCGATCGTATTTTCATGTTTATTTTTAACTATGGTTTTATAACACCATATCGTTACTTTGAAATCTCTGGTGTTTGATTATTTATATTAAACATTTACTCTTCGCTTTCTCCATTCCACGGTTCTATTTATAACTTCTTAACCAAAAGGTAATTAAATCTTATTACTTTGGATTAATTTATTTTCTAAACTGTTTCATTAAATTAATTAAAGACCAATTAACCTAATAATTATTTTCCCAAATAACAGTTGATTTAATCAACTTCATTCCATCAGTAAATTTGTTAACTGATTTTAATTACTTCTTTACATTAGATTAATATAATTAATCTATTATTATCCAAATATTTAATCGTCGGATAATTTCTGCTTTATAAACTCATTTAAATGTCAATAATCATTTTTATTTATTTTAGAAAACGAACTCTAAAATACTGGTTTATAATAGAACTCCTATTATAAATTTAAATCTTCTTTTTAATTATAAAAATATAATTTTTATAATTAACCTCGTTGATTTGCCTGACGGCCAATCAACTCTTTAACAAAACGATGGTTTTATGGTTGACTGTCACCACTTTCTAAATCGATATCATTTATTTATTTATCGAACAGATGTTGAATATCCGTTCAACATTAATATTCACATGGGGTTTTAAATATAATTCGGGTTCAAACAGTGCATACAAAACAAACAATACATATATATATCGAGGAATCCGGTCGGATTCCTCCAACCGGTTTCCGCATCCACAGATGTCAGTCAACACAATTTACACTAACTCTATACTAGGGAATATTCAAATTGATGGAATCAGTGTCCAACCGATGGTGTGTACATATGTGACGGTATATAATATTCGACCAAATTAATTTGAATCTACCTAATCGACCAACACACAGCATTCAAACAACATTAAAATATAATTAAAATATTTTAAAATAGATCAGAGTTAGTGATTTTACTCACCTTGGCGCGTTAACCGTTAAACAACGATTTGCGTTAGCCGATTAAAGCAGGCGTTCAATTCTTCCTCAGCACGTCACTACGTCGCCAACAATTTAACCAATGCAAACGCTCCTGCCATTTCTAATCCCATAGCCGATTCTTTTCTCTTCCTTCCTATTTCTTTTGAACTTTAACTGAACGAGTGTGTAGCACGGGGACATGGGTTCAAGTCCCGCAACAACATTCGCCTTATCCATTATTTCGGATGCTTGACGACGCCTACAACTTCTCCCTCCTTCTACAAAAATTCAAACACGAACCACACCCTTTAAACTCCTGATCATCCTGTACTTTATCCGTCCATCCCCTTTAATTCGAGATCGCGCCTCCTCCGACCGTACTCACGAACTTCAGGGAAGTGGCGACAGGAATTCTCATTTCAGCCTCCCTTCACAACAAACTCCCGCTACCGTCATAACCAATATGTTAAACAATTCCCTCATTTTTCCCATATTCATTGATGTTTCACGCATGCATCTCTTGATGCTTAAAGTTTGGCTATCCATCATCTATACCAGTCCATCACTTATCACTTCAGTAAACAAAAGGTTGCACTGTGTCTTGTTCATGGTTCCACGTCCCCTTTTGCCTTACCAAACAATACTGCCACTTCCTTGGCATTTGTACTCCACGTGAGCATCTTCCTTATTCACCACTTAACCCTAACATTACCATTCCTCTTCAAAGCCATTTCTGCACATCTTAAATCCCATACTCGATCCATGTTTTAAACTTCCCATGTAATCAGAATAAACCGCCACTTACTTGCTCCACCTTCTTCTTTATTCTTCTCACAGAAAAATGTCCCTTACTCATGTCCCCTTGTTTCTCCATTTCTCTCCTCAGCTCCTCACTCAAATATTAACACTCAACAATACATTGTTAACCCAAATGCTTTTGTTCACCTTCACATTAAAACGCTCCTTCTTCCCACCAGATTTTGTACCCGCTGTTCCCATACTCCATGGATAAATCCACTTGTCCACTTCCAGAATGATCGCACGCTACTTCATGAACACAACACAAAAGCCTATTCCAACAGCTCCAGGTACAAAGAACCCCATCACCACGCGTCATTCCTACACGTCCCCCCTACTCCTTTAGCTATTCCATGCTTGTCCTTTCCCCAACGTGTTCACTAATGTTTGAACTCATGCAATGATCTCACGCAAACAATTATATCACGTCCTCTGCTAACTTCCGTTCCAGATCCATGAAGAACTCCCCTTTCTCCAGTTTCCAACCACCACGGCTTACGAGCCCGTCCCCCATCCGCAGACTCCCTTACCGATCGGCGCCACATCTACTGCACCACCTCCCCTCGAGATCCGCACCACCCTGTCCATTTACAAACTTCTCCCCGTCGCCTTGCCAAGCCAGTGACCCTCGGATTTACCTGTTCTTTGTTATGAAATAGGGACGCCGAACCCAAGTATGTTGACGTGAGGAGGTTGTTTCTGGTCACAGGATCGGATAGATATTTTATGGTGGCATATGATCTGTGTTTATGAGTTAAAAATGGCGATTTAGTTGGAGAGTACTGCGGTTTTAGTTCTGAAGCAAAGGATGAGGCTAGCTGCTGTATTTATAATCTTGAGATCCTTCAATGTTAAGGAATAGCGCGTTCTAGCTTAGGGTATGTTTGATGTAGGTAGGTTATGGGTGTCATGATATTTCTTTTCGTAAATAGCAGCTATTCCTTACATATGAAGTCTTAGGGGATGGCTACGCACGTACGTTTTGCCTCATTTCATCAATTTCGAGCATGGGTCGGCTTAATTGCATGTGTAGAGTACTATGTATGAAAAGATATTTTGGCAGAGAAGATTTCGGTGCGTGGGTGTATAATATAAGGTGTTCATGGTTTAATGGCTTCAACTCCTTTCAATGTTTTGTCCTCGAATGTATATTGTATATTAGTGCTTCTTCACACCGGTGTCCCAAAGAGACTGTGATAAAATATTTGTTCATGTCTGTTAAAAGTTTATATACCAATGCCTGATATATGTTTGTTTTAAATCTAAAAGAATAGGGCCGCTGCGGACAGAAATAAGAGTACAGTCGTGCTCAACGAGGTGTCACGATCCCAAAAATATAATAGTACCGGTATATTGATTCATATTTCGAAATCCCGAAATACCGATACAGGGTGCACAATACTCTAAATAAAAAGTTGCGTATTTAATTATTTAAAAATTACAGTAAAATTCTAAAAATTAAATTATCGCTGCACCTCAAAAGAACCTTGTCCAGATTTGCAACCGATATCTAGTTATTTCAAATAACCCGTTACGGTCGATATACGATTTCATAGCGACTTTTTGAATATTTGATTTGAACATATCTTGCAATTTATACGCCGAAATCTTGATTTTTCACTTCTATTAGAAAGATACAGTTCAACAGATTTCAACGCTTCTTGTTTCGAAGAAATCCGACTAATAACGTGTCATGTACACTTAGTTGAAGTTCAGAACGTTAAATTACGAACTGCCGCAATATTACGGGCTCGATTATATTTAATATATATTTTTATACGCTCAAATTCGTTTTAATTTACTTATATTACAAATTAAATATTTAAACCGATTTAAATATTCGAATTCAAACCAATAAAAATGCGGGACGTTACAGTCCTTCCCCCTTAAAATAATTTCATCCTCGAAATTGCTAAGATATGGAAAATGCTACAATCTCTGTTATAAACAAGTTTATAAACAAGTTAAAGATCCTTTTGGTTTATAATTTCAGTTTCAACTGAACTGATTAATTCCAATTAAAATATTAATTTCTTCTTATTAACGAATACTCTCAGAAATTCTAAAAAAATTCCTAATGGCTTTAATTTTTGGAGAATTTCGTCAGCATCTCCTTTGCACGGCTCATTCGGTATTACTACAACTTACCACTCTGGGCCTTCTCCAATCCAAAAGAAAATCAAACAGCCAAACGGCTTGCCAGACAGGTTCATAAATCTCATACTTGTATATAAACGTGTACCTTATCTGTTGGGCATTCAACTCTATCTCTGCCATCTGTTATCAAACCAGCATATATCCAAACATTTCCAACTGATCTCCAGTCAATTTATTCTCCAATTCAATCATTCACTTTTTCTAAGCCAAATTTCTATTTCAACTCCAGCTCCATTTCAATTCCAATTTCCTATCCAAATTTATTTGGGATCATCTCTAACCCAATTCAATATATTTAACCAAGTTGATTTCTATGTTCCACTTGCTAATTTAATTTCTAAAATTAGTTCTCTTACGCTCGACTTTGATTTTATTAAAATACCAAATTCTAATTTCCACTTAACTCGTTCAGTTACATCTCTGTTTCAATATGATTCTCACTTAACTGGCTTCGATAGAATTTACCTTCACCATTTCAAGCTATTTAACTGCATAAGTTAAATTTTAGAAAATTTAAATTCCTGGGTCTTCATTTCAAATCAGTATGAAATCATATATAATTCAAAACATTTGAATTTCTGACAACTTGTTTCCTCACAATAATTCAAAACAAAATCATTGGTAGTAGTCTGTCACTTACCAGCTCGAAAATGAACACTGATGATCCTGCAGTCATCGTCAGAATTATTTTCCAACTATCAAAGTGAGTTCAATAATATATTATTTTCAAAACTCATTTTTAAACACTTTATTTTGAAATTTCATCAAAATATTCTTTCAAAATGCTTGGAAAAACATTTTTGAATTCACCCAGGATCAAAAATTCCATATATTTAATTCAAATTCAATTTCAACTCATTTTCCAAGTTTCCAGAGTTTTAATTCCAATTTTGGTTTTAAATTCAGATTCAGCTTATCTGATTTTGCATATCATACTTATATAATATTTCGATTGGTAATTTATATGACCAACTCAATTATAATCATGTTCGATCATAATAATGATCACATATCCAATGTATTATATAAATACCAAGACACATACTTCTTTTTATATCAAAATATACTTTGGGTAAAATTATTTTATTTACCCTCTTTTAAAACATACTGTGTCGAATTACTCTGTTCAAGAGTTTAGAAACACCTATCGACGCAGTTTGCATTACTGTTTCGACCAGAATTTATAAACCACTCGACTGACCCGTCAACACAATATAAAATATTTTTATATTAATTTACAAATACGCACTCATATATATATATATATATATATATATATATATATATACACTCAACTCAATCTAGAGTATTACTAACTCCATCTTTATTGAGTTACGCCACAGAGCCAAGGTAATCACTTAACCTTATGCTCTGATACCAACTGTAATGTCTGGGATTTCCGACCCAGAAAATCAACATAAATACACTGTCAATTTCTCGAGCATCGAAAATACCAGGACATTAGTAGAAGAATTTAGAGGGTGAGAAAGAAAAGATAGAACTAATAGAATAGAAAAAGAAGAAAATCACACTGAACATAATCAGAGTAAACACGAAACTCACAGCGGAATAACAATCTTTTACTATATAATAAGTTTGAAATACAAATCAGAGTTTGTATATATACATACCATTCAAAGTACAATACATGGTATACATCACAGCGGAAATAATCTCTAATAACTAATAGTGGAGCTTCCTGCTTTTAGCTCCTCCAAGTGAATCTGCAAAGCCTGAAACACTTGACTGCCCGTACAAATTTGGGCACCCAAGAGTTTAGGGAAAACACAAACAAAATAAACTTTGGGTCAGTCATGGGACTAGTGTGAGTAAATTCCAACCATATTGTTTACTTTGAAAATCCTTTTCAAATAAGAAGATAATAGTAAGACCGGACCACACATAAACATGGACGGCTTTTACCTTACTATAACCTAAAGTATTCTTGATATCAAAAACCAGTGATATTATGATAATGTCTAAACAAATAATTATACAAGTAGCAGAACGCTTGCATCTCACATTCCACATATATATAGTATAAAATCATAAACCGCAGGGCGCTTATTGGGGAATGGATTTCAACAGGCAAGGTATGGGAGCACCTTCTGAATAGTGTACTCTAGAGGGGATACACTCAGGGTTCGACAAGAACGTCTTGCAACCCGGCCACACATGACCGCTCACTCATTTAGCTTGAGTGTCGCGAATATATTGCCACCACGGTTGTAGGCCATCCAACCGTCAATCCGAAGATACAGAATCAAAAAGAAGTATAAATATGAATTTTCTCTAGATCGGTGACAATACACCCTGCTTGGGGATGACCCAACTAGCCATGCTGCCTAGCCCAACTTCTGTCATTCTCGGTTGTGAGGCTAGAGGCCACGTCTATCTTTAGAACATCTGATCACCATTCACTTTGAATGTCACATCGTCAAATCCGTAATCACACATTGATTACACAAATGCACACTGGGTGCAGAATAAAGAGAATTTATCTTCTCCCCACCAACTTGGTATATTCGTAAAATCAACGGCATGACCGTTGGAAATACTCTGTCAGACACTCGTCCACACAAGTTGTCCTGGGACTGGACAAACAAAAACACACCATTCTATAACTGGACGATCCTTGCATT
Organism: Allium sativum; assembly: GCA_030737875.1. Taxonomy (NCBI): domain Eukaryota; kingdom Viridiplantae; phylum Streptophyta; class Magnoliopsida; order Asparagales; family Amaryllidaceae; genus Allium; species Allium sativum. The sequence continues at coordinate 233,363,496 of CM060922.1, forward strand.
TAACTCCGTCTTCAATTATCTTCAGCGTATCTAATTCGCAACGATTATGCATATACGGAGTGGTTTTCAGGTAATAACCCAACCGGTCTCTCCGTATTGACGACGATGGTCAAAACACTTCGATAGTCGGTTATTTAACTATCGCAGTTAAAACATCATCCATTATAATGTATAACTAACATCACACAACCACAGATACTTTTATTTAACATTCGTTTTATTATTCGAGTTCCCATACCTTACCAGATATTCCTCAAATCCCATTTTAGCCTTTTTACACTTCTTGGAAAACATTTCCAGTTCTTATTTTCTCACGTTCCAGAAAATATAATATATCAACGTTCAATCCATTTTTCAAAATCTTTATTTCTATACTTGGATAAACTACCCTAATCATATTGGAAAATATTTCCAATTCCATTTTAACCTTTTAATTGGTCCCACGTTTACTTTTAAAACATTATTCATTTTGAAATGTGAATACCATCCCTTATTATAGAAATCTGAACACCTTGATCATATAACTCTTTATTCACATAATAATCTCCCTTATCTTGTTTACCGAAATCTCTTTCATACTTTTTCACTCCTATTCCACTTTATAAACTCTGTCTCTAAGTCAACTTCTTATCTAATCGATATCAAGTTTATAACTAAATACTGTCTCCTATCCTATTAACATTTATTTGTTTAAACTAAATGTTAATTATTCTATCAGATTATAATCCCTAAAAATAGTTTACTTTTAATACATTCGACATCGTCGAATTCTAGTTATAAATCCTAACGGTTTAATTCTAATCATATTTCGAACATCGAAATGCTGTCATCGTTCTTTAACACGATTCTCCAATTTCTCTTTCTAACTTTATTCTTATATTTTGGACAAACGTTGTTATTTATTACTTCCGAATAAGTGGTTTTCAAACTAACTATTTCATTTCCTATGAAGTGCTGCCATATATAAAAATCACGCTTAAGTTTGGTTAACAGCGTTAATTTATCGCTATACTTCTAAACTAGCCATACGCTGTAATATTCCCCTTTATACTAATCTTGACATAAAGTCACGCTTAAGCCTAATCAACAGCGTTTATTTTATCGCTATAGTTCAAACTTGCAATATGCTGCTATATGCCACTTTATAACTAATCTCGACGTCTTTTTCCGTTACAAAAATCTTGACATCTCTTTCTGTTACAAAAATCTTGACATATCTTTCCGTTACAAACTGATGTCATTCCTCGATAATAGCGAAGCCGTTCAAGTTGGGGTATTCTATTTACCTCTCAGACCTTGATCGACAACGTTCTTACCTTAGAACCGATACAAGTCTGCACTCTAATCCCTTATTACTTATAATATCTATCCGATCGTATTTTCATGTTTATTTTTAACTATGGTTTTATAACACCATATCGTTACTTTGAAATCTCTGGTGTTTGATTATTTATATTAAACATTTACTCTTCGCTTTCTCCATTCCACGGTTCTATTTATAACTTCTTAACCAAAAGGTAATTAAATCTTATTACTTTGGATTAATTTATTTTCTAAACTGTTTCATTAGATTAATTAAAGACCAATTAACCTAATAATTATTTTCCCAAATAACAGTTGATTTAATCAACTTCATTCCATCAGTAAATTTGTTAACTGATTTTAATTACTTCTTAACATTAGATTAATATAATTAATCTATTATTATCCAAATATTTAATCGTCGGATAATTTCTGCTTTATAAACTCATTTAAATGTCAACAATCGTTTTTATTTATTTTATAAAACGAACTCTAAAATACTGGTTTATAATATAACTCATATTATAAATTTAAATCTTCTTTTTAATTATAAAAATATAATTTTTATAATTAACCTCGTTGATTTGCCTGACGGCCAATCAACTCTTTAACAAAACGATGGTTTTACGGTTGACTGTCAGCACTTTCTAAATCGATATCATTTATTTATTTATCGAACAGATGTTGAATATCCGTTCAACATTAATATTCACATGGGGTTTTAAATATAATTCGGGTTCAAACAGTGCATACAAAATAAAGAATACATATAAATATCGAGGAATCCAGTCGGATTCCTCCAACCGGTTTCCGCATCCACAGATGTCAGTCAACACAATTTACACTAACTCTATACTAGGGAATATTCAAATTGATGGAATCGGTGTCCAACCGATGGTGTGTACGTATGTGATGGTATATAATATTCGACCAAATTAATTTGAATCTACCTAATCGACCATTACACAGCATTCAAATAACATTAAAATATAATTAAAATATTTTAAAATAGATCAGAGTTAGTGATTTTACTCACCTTGGCGCGTTAACCGTTAAACAACGATTTGCGTTAGCCGATTAAAGCAGGCGTTCAATTCTTCCTCAGCATGTCACTACGTCGCCAACAATTTAACCAATGCAAATGCTCCTGCCCTTTCTAATCCCATAGCCGATTCTTTTCTCTTCCTTCCTATTTCTTTTGAACTTTAACTGAACGGGTGTGTAGCACGGGGACATGGGTTCAAGTCCAGCAACAACATTCGCCTTATCCATTATTTCGGATGCTTGACGACGCCTACAGCTTCTCCCTCCTTCTATGAAAATTCGAACACGAACCACACCCTTTAAACTCCTGATCATCCTGTACTTTATCTGTCCATCCCCTTTAATTCGAAATCGCGCCTCCTCCGACCGTACTCACGAACTTCAGGGAAGTGGCGACAGGAATTCTCATTTCAGCCTCCCTTCATAAAAAACTCCCGCTACCGTCATAACCAATGTGTTAAACAATTCCTTCATTTTTCCCATATTCATTGATGTTTCACGCATGCATCTCTTGATGCTTAAAGTTTGGCTATCCATCATCTATACCAGTCCATGACTTATCACTTCAGTAAACAAAAGGTTGCACTGTGTCTTGTTCATGGTTCCACGTCCCCTTTTGCCTTACAAACAAAACTGCCACTTCCTTGGCATTTGTACTCCACGTGAGCATCTTCCTTTTTCACCACTTAACCCTAACGTTACCATTCCTCTTCAAAGCCATTTCTGCACATCTTAAATCCCATACTCGATCCATGTTTTAAACTTCCCATGTAATCATAATAAACCGCCACTTACTTGCTCCGCCTTCTTCTTTATTCTTCTCACAGCAAAACATCCCTTACTCATGTACCCTTGTTTCTCCATTTCTCTCCTCAGCTCCTCACTCAAATATTAACTCTCAACAATACTTTGTTAACCCAAATGCTTTTGTTCACCTTCACATTAAAATGCTCCTTCTTCCCACCAGATTTTGTACCCGTTGTTCCCATACTCCATGGACAAATCCACTTGTCCACTTCCAGAATGATCGCACACTACTTCATGAACACAACAAAAAAGCCCATTCCAACAGATCCAGGTACAAAGAACCCCATCACCACGCGTCATTCCTACACGTCCCCCCTACTCCTTTAGCTATTCCATGTGTGTCCTTTCCCCAACATGTTCACTCATGTTTGAACTCATGCAATGATCCCATGCAAACAATTATATCCCGTCCTCTGCTAACTTCCGTTCCAGATCCATGAAGAACTCCCCTTTCTCCAGTTTCCAACCACCACGGCTTACGAGCCCGTCCCCCATCCGTAGACTCCCTTACCGATCGTCGCCACATCTACTGCACCACCTCCCTTCGAGATCCGCACCACCCTGTCCATTTACAAACTGCTCCCCGTCGCCTTGCCAAGCCAGTGACCCTCGGATTTACCTGTTCTTTTTTTCCGCAGTATGAAATAGGGATGCCGAACCCAAGTATGTTGACGTGAGGAGGTAGTTTCTGGTCACAGGATCAGATAGATATTTTATGGTGGCATACGATCTGTGTTTATGAGTTAAAAATGGAGATTTAGTTGGAGAGTACTACGGTTAGTTCTGAAGCAAAGGATGAGGCTAGCTGCTGTATTTATAATCTTGAGATCCTTCATTGTTAAGGAATAGCACGTTCTAGCTTAGGGTAGGTTTGATGTATGTAGGTTATGGGTGTCTTGATATTTCTTTTCGTAAATAGCAGCTATTCCTTACATATGAAGTCTTAGGGGATGGCTACCTCTGTACATTTTGCCTCATTTCATTAATTTCGAGCATGGGTCGGCTTAATTGCATGTGTAGAGTACTATGTATGAAAAGATATTTTGGCAGAGAAGATTTCGGTGCGTGGGTGTATAATATAAGGTGTTCATGGTTTAATGGCTTCAACTCCTTTCAATGTTTTGTCCTCGAACGTATATTGTATATTAGTGCTTCTTCACACCGGTGTCCCAAAGAGACTGTGATAAAATATTTGTTCATGTCTGTTAAAAGTTTATATACCAATGCTTGATATATGTTTGTTTTAAATCTAAAAGAATAGGGCCGCTGCGGACAGAAATAAGAGTATAGTCGTGCTCAACGAGGTGTCACGATCCCAAAAATATAATAATACCGGTAGATTGATTCATATTTCGAAATCCTGAAATATCGATACAGGGTGCACAATACTCTAAATAAAAAGTTGCGTATTTAATTATTTAAAAATTACAGTAAAATTCTAAAAATTAAATTATCGCTGCACCTCAAAAGAACCTTGTCCAGATTTGCAACCGATATCTAGTTATTTCAAATAACCCGTTACGGTCGATATACGATTTCATAGCAACTTTTTGAATATTTGATTTGAACATATCTTGCAATCTATATGCCGAAATCTTGATTTTTCACTTCTGTTAGAAAGATACAGTTCAACAGATTTCAACGCTTCTTGTTTCGAAGAAATCCGACTAATAACGTGTCATGTACACTTAGTTGAAGTTCAGAACGTTAAATTACGAACTACCGCGATATTACGGGCTCGATTATATTTAATATATATTTTTATACGTTCAACTTCGTTTTAATCCACTTATATTACAAATTAAATATTTAAACCGATTTAAATATTCGAATTCAAACCAATAAAAATGCGGGACGTTACAAAGCGGTAGCTTCGGGGGACGTGAGGATACTCTTGGTATCCCTCTGTGAGGTTGCAGATGATCTGCCTGGGCTCACAAGAGGTTAAGGTCTGCGGTAGAAGAAACAAGAGTATGCCTTGGTTGCTATGCGAGCGACCTAAAGACTGGGATGGATTAGCGTGGAGTCGACGATTCTTGTTTTTTCCCTGGATAGCGCGTCGTCGACTACCTACCATTTTTTGTCAATCGTGTACGTATGGAAAGGCAGAGAACTCCCAACAGACCATATACTTGCTATCGAGTTATAGGTGAGGTTGGCCAATAGATAACTGGGGCATAGTGGGGCCGGGATGTAGTTCTTATACATGATTTTTCTTGGATTGCCTTTCAGTAGTTGAGGGAGGGGTCATGTGGGACCATAGCCACGGATACAAAAACAGACCTTGATATCTGCATCGGCAGATGACTTAAAGCTCCCGACCGAGTTTCGTATTTCTTGATTTGCCCTGGCATGGAACTCGGATGGCATATTGAGATAAATGTGCGTCTAAACATGGAAAACGATTCACGATACATACGTGGGATAAAGGGCGTGGTTGACGGGTGGCATAATCTCTAGTCGCCCTAGGTGGCTTGAACCCAAACCGAGACATGGAAACGTTCATTAGGTAGCATAATCCCTTGTGGTCCTAGGTGGCATAAATCCTAAGTGAACACGCGATAGTTCATGGTAAGAAAACATAACCAGATCAAGGGTAGCAGTCCAAAACAACTTCAAGGATAAAATTGTACTACGTTGAGGTGGTATAGATTTACATGGGGAAGCCCGTACGGCCTACAGCAAAGGACTGAACTTATACATGGAAAGAAACATACGTGTTGGGAAAACCTACATATGCCATATATTAGGTTGACATTGACCATTACATGACATTGGGCAAGGGACATTCATAGTTAATACACGACGCGGGTTGGGATACTAGTACGAGAGGTGCAGAGCAAATATACATGTTAGAACCATGAGAAATATACTTGATAGTAACCTCGGGATGTTATACATGATAAATACCTTGGGATAGTATACTTGATAAAAACCTGACGATGTGATACCTTGACTTATCTTGACACCGTAATTTATCATTATACCTTAGTTTATCTTGATACAGTAGTTCAGCCTGTTATCTTGGTTTAGCTTATCTATCTTGTAGTCATCCTTATGTTTACTTTTAGTTTATGCATGTCATGTTACCTTTACCTATTTTTATACTGGAAGTAGATAGGACTTACCAGTCTTTATGACAGACCCCGTTTTGTTTCGCCTCTTTGTCTTCCCTTCCCCCCCCCCCCCCCCCCTAGGTTTTCAGGGAGGAAACACGGTTGTTTAGTTCAGACCTCTTCTGCTTGAAGGTCGTCATATATGGCTTGGACTTCTTTTGGCTATGGCTGCTTTACCGGTTTGTTTTGGGGAATAATTTATGAAAAGGTTTTATGATTCTTTACTATTTGCAAGACAGGTTTCTGTGTACTCTAATGTAAAAGGCTTTAGACCTTGATGTTTTATAAAGTAATAAAATTTTTTTTGCTTCCGCTGTTTTATATGTTCTATCTTGTAATATTTCTGTGCATGTTTACCAATAATGCCCCTCCAAACCTAGTGCATTCCTTTGTGAGTGACCCTGGCGGAGGTGGGGTGTTACATTTGGTATCAGAGCATAAGGTTACCAGACTGGGCAAAAGTTTTTAAAACCTTCTGAAAACTATTTGAGAAACCGTTTACAAAGAAGCATTTTTCAAGAAAAGTTTTTAAAGGCTATTCCCCAAAAGCCATTAGCACTATCCTTTGTTTCCTTGATCGAATCTCTTTTCCTTTCTTTCCTCTATCTGTAGTCACAGTAGTTTTAACTGCGACTAATCCTTGTCTAGCTACGAAGTGTTTTCCGTGAGATGGAGGTGGTTCTCGAGAGGCCGTTATCGTGTTACAAGGAAGGGTAATAAGAGCAAGGATAAAGGGCACGGACATAAGGATAAGCAACTTGTTGATATGGCTTAATCCACGAAGGAGGGAAGAAGATGAACAATAAAACTCATGACGAGAGAGTATCTTTGGCATGGTAAAACGGGACGCATAGTTAAGTGTTATGGGGCGAGGACAAGATCATCGAGAGGGCAATTGTATGCTCTCATTTCTAGCGTACCTAAGAGGGATGGTACCGTTTCTGTTGAAGGTTTAGCCTTTCTTTTCTATCATCCCGTCTAGACTTTGTCTTGATCATCGCATCATTTAAGTCTACTTCGATAGTTCAGTCTCTGCACCTTAGTACTAGCATGGTAGAGGATCCCATTTTTGTCCCAAATCCTGTTGGAGGATCGGTCCATTTATTCATGACTTGTTTGGAATTGAGAGTGTAAATGCCAAGTGTTGAGATTAGAATCAATGCTTCTATTGTTGAGCTATGGATAGATTCTAGGGATAAAGTGGTTATCAAGTAAGGGATGCCATTCTCGGTTTTGAAAGGAGGGTAGTTAAACTCTTAACTTGCCTTGGTAATACCCTCGAAGTCTCGTGTGACCTTATGAGTTCTGTCATGGTTAGTTACCTAGAATCTCTTAATGCATTTATCTGAAATCTCTGATCCGATCGAGTAATGTTTGCCAATGAGGCGGATGGTTCATTCTGCTTAAGCATGGGCTATAGGAATCACCCTAGTAGGTACACTGGGCAACATGGCTGGCATCGGTTGTTTTCAAGAGAAAGCTCTTCTGCGTGGAATACCTCTTAGTAGGTAAACGAGATCCAAGATTCGCTAGTGAATTATTGGAAAGCTTGCATGAAACCATGAGTACGCAGTTATGGTAGAGCCAAGTATTCTAGAAATGAATAAGTGAAAGAGGAACGAGAGGCGACAGTGAAATGAGTTCCGACTCATACCTTGGAAATAGGAATCAAGGAGCTATGAAATCATGAAGTCAAAGGCGGTCAAGGCACAATGGAATTAAGCTAATGGAAATGCAGCTTAGATGCGCGCATCATGTCTCTTTTTAAGAGTATATCGTTGATCCCTGGTTCTCCTGTAGAGCTTGCTTGCATGCTATCGCTTGGTGGATATCCTCTCGGTCCTGTTTCTGTTGCAAACCCCGTAAGAAGTTTGTCTTGTTCATCTTCTCGATCTTATCTTGAGAACCTTAGGTAGAACTCTATGTATGTAAACATGTATTTGAAAACATGTTATGATTGATATGGTTGCAAATGGTTGCAAGTGGTTGCTCGCGGATGCGCGAATACACATTAAATACTAGATTGACACGATCACGTTTCATGTTGCATATGCACGAGTATTTATACTTGTTTATGGGTGAAATTGAATGTGTTGTCATGCGGATGTTGCATATGAATGAATGGTTGTGCACGCATATAGTGTTTATATGACTAGGACTATTTGCATACATGTTGGATTCATGGCACTAAACATACTTTGCATTAGAAAGATCATTCAGGCATGATCATTAGCATTAGCTAAGGAGCATACACACACACGTTTTTCATATGTTCATATGGCATTAGAAATCGTCTAAGGACAATGGTTGCCTGTGGATGATGATTTGAGTAGATGGATGATGGATGGTAGGATACATTCTTCCTAACTTGGAGATTTCGGGGACGAAATCCTTAAAGGAGGGGAGAATGTAACAACCCGAAATTTAACAACGTAATAAGACAAGAATCAAGGCGGAATTAAATTATAAAATCTGAATCAAGGGAAACGGGCCATGCCATTGCGTTCGTCTCGGAAAAATACGTGAAATAGAGTCCGAGTTTTCGAAAATCGGAGTCCGTATGACCCAGTTATGGCCTGTCAAAGTTTTCAAAAAAATTCAAGTTCAAAAACTGTTCGAAATTCAAATCTGGAGCCAAACAGATTGGGCGGGAAAATTCCCGCCCAAGCCCCAGGTCGACTAGGGTGTCGACTGGGGAGTCGACAAGCCCAGGGGGCAGGTCGACTGCCTAGTCGACACGAGTGTCGACCTGGGTGGTCCGACCACTTTGGCCTGGGTGCACCTGTTTGGCCTTGTGCTCTGTTCTGATGGCCTGTGACGGATTTTGAGGGTTCAGATCTATCCTAGGGTTAATCTAAGGGCCTAAACTACTCCTAATCTCTATAAAAACACCCCTAAGCCTACCCTAAACCCTCACAAATCATTCTTGCCATGAAGTGCCGCCCAAATGCCAAGTGATCATGGCCTCCATCTTCAACTCCAAGAGACTATGCATTCAAATCGGATCCGAATCAAAAGGTGCAAGCTTGCTACACCAAATCGAGGGTAGATCAACGTTGCTATGCAAATTTCATGACGATTCTTCAACAAAGGAGCCACCTTTCTACGTCAAGACGATTCATGATCTTTCCCTAAGCCTCGCTATGTAAGTTCTGGCTACTTGTAGATTCTAACGGTGGTTCTAATGTGACATGGGATAAAATGCGATGAAACATAAGTATGCTAGCCTATGTGAACCTAATTTTGCCCCTTTTCTATGATCTAGGACCTTGGGCTAAGTTTTAGCGACTTAATCATGCCACTCATGTTATGTTTAACCTAGTTTATCTTGCAAGCTTGAATCTTTGTCTATGGAATGTTAGCATGAACCTTTGGGAACCATTTGACTTGTGAAACATTGGCAAAGACTTGACTTTGGGGCTTATGCATATTAATGGACGCAAACCCCTTATGTTATCATGCATGTTTATGGCCAAATTCCCTTATGATACTATGCATGTTTATGGCCAAATTCCCTTATGATACTATGCATGTTTGTGGCCAAATTCCCTTATGATACTATGCATGCTTGAGGCCAAATCCTTTAGGATAATATTCACGTTTGCGGCCAATCCCTTTATGATATCTCGCATGTTTGAGGCCAATATGTTGGCATAATACCCCTACTATGTGACTCGCTTCCACTTGGGTTGGAAATACGTGTGGGTAGTTTAGGAAAAACGTGAATATGACACGAAAACTTGACAAGGGGTTTACATGAGAACATGACATTCATGATACACTTAAATGTGGTCGTGACACGTAGGAAAACATGGAACTTGAACTACACATGTGTGGGGTGTAAGTGTAGTAAGTCACTAGACCAAACATGAAAGTGGCCAACTCGAGGTTGGGTTGAGTTTGTAGCATAAATCTACCCGGACCCGCCCGGCTTAACTAGTGGCTACAAACAATAGGACCCAATGTGAGTAGTTGGTCATATAGCACTTAAAACCCGAGGTTAGACTAGGTTGTGGTATAAATCTACCCGGACCCACCCGGCTTAACTAGTAACCACAACAAAGTCAAATGTGAGAGGTTGGGGTGCATTAATCTAATTAATGCCACATGAAAAGGTTAAGTAATTTTGGCTAACGACACTTAACCGATATGACACGAATGGGTAGGTTAAGTGGAACCGGACTTGATTTCTTAATGACACTTAACCATATAAGACAATTAGGGGATGGGGTTAAGTAATTTACACTTAACTAATCCGACTTGGTAATTAGATGGGGTTAAGTAACCTACACTTAACTAATCTAAACACGGTAATTCGATGGGGTTAAGTTAAACACTTAACCAATCTAAACTTGGTAATTCAATGAGGTTAAGTAACTAATGCTTAACCAACATAACATGATAATTTAATGGGGTTAAGTAACTTATACTTAACCAATTATACATGGTGATTTGATGAGGTTAAGTAACCTATACTTAACCAATCTAATATGCGGACCTGATAGGGTTAAGTCACAAGACCTTTTAAATATACTTAACCATTGTAATACGAATAGTGGATGGGGTTAAGCTAACCCATACTTAACCAATCCGACTCGATAATCTGATGGGATTAAGATAATCTATGCTTAATCAATCTAACACGATAATATGATAGGGTTAAGATAAACAAATACTTAACCAATTTGACTTGATAGGGTTAAGTCATGAGCTTCAGGGTATACTCAACCAACTTGTAGGGCTAAGCCTTGAACTTAAACACTTAGCCAATCTTGACATGATTCGTAGGCGGGTTAAGTCATGAACTTGAATGACAACACTTAACCCATTAGACAAAACCCTAGCTCAGGGGACTAGGTTGAAAATCGTAATTAACAAGGATAGCGGGAAGAGAAGCTAAGTGGTAAACCTTAGTTAAGGATAACTAAGTAATAATTCTTAGTCAAGGAAATTGGACCAGTTCACAGATAGATGAGTAACCCGATACGGTAGGTCATCGCTTGAACATACGTGGAGGAGCGAATTATCTGACTTAGATAAAGGCTCCAACGAACTGGGTGACGAAGCGGTAGCTTCGGGGGACGGGAAGATACTCTTGGTATGCCTCTGTGAGGTTGCAGATGATCTGCCTAGGCTCACAAGAGGTTAAGGTCTGCGGTAGAAGAACCAAGAGTATGCCTTGGTTGCTATGCGAGCGACCTAAAGACTGGGATGGATTAGCGTGGAGTCGACGATTCTTGTTTTTGCCCTGGATAGCGCGTCGTCGACTACCTACCATCTTTAGTCAATCGTGTACGTACGGAAAGGCAGAGAACTCCCAACAGATCATATACTTGCTATCGAGTTATAGGTGAGGTTGGCCAATAGGTAAGTGGGGCATAGTGGGGCCGGGATGTAGTTCTCATACATGATTTTTCTAGGATTGCCTTTCAGTAGTTGAGGGAGGGGTCACGTGGGACCATAGCCACGGATACAAAAACAGACCTTGATATCTGCATCGGTAGATGACTTAAAGCTCCCGACCGAGTTCTGTATTTCTTGATTTGCCCTGGCATGGAACTCGGATGGCACATTGAGATACATGTGCGTCTAGACATGGAAAACGATTCACAATACATACGTGGGATAAAGGGTGTGATTGACGGGTGGCATAATCCCTAGTGGCCCTAGGTGGCTTGAACCCAAACCGAGACACGGAAACGTTCATTAGGTAGCATAATCCCTAGTGGTCCTAGGTGGCATAAATCCTAAGTGAACACGTGATAGTTCATGGTAAGAAAACATAACCAGATCAAGGGTAGCAGTCCAAAACAACTTCAAGGATAAAATTGTACTACGTTGAGGTGGTATAGATTTACATGGGAAAGCCCGTACGGCCTACGGCAAAGGACTGAACTTATACATGGAAAGAAACATACGAGTTGGGAAAACATACATATGCCATATATTAGGTTGACGTGGACCATTACATGACATTGGGCAAGGGACATTCATAGTTAATACACGACGCGGGTTGGGATACCTTGGGATAGTATACTTGATAAAAACCTGACGATGTGATACCTTGACTTATCTTGACACCGTAATTTATCATGATACCTTAGTTTATCTTGATACAGTAGTTCAGCCTGTTATCTTGGTTTAGCTTATCTATCTTGTAGTCATCCTTATGTTTACTTTCAGTTTATGCATGTCATGTTACCTTTACCTGTTTTTATACTGGAAGTAGATAGGACTTACCAGTCTTTATGACTGACCCCGTTTTGTTTCGGCTCTTTGTCTTCCGTTCCCCTCCCCTCCCCAGGTTTTCAAGGAGGAAACACGGTTGTTTAGTTCGGACCTCTTCTGCTTGAAGGTCATCATATATGGCTTGGACTTCTTTTGGCTATGGCTGCTTTACCGGTTTGTTTTGGGGAATAATTTATGAAAAGGTTTTATGCTTCTTTACTATTTGCAAGACAGGTTTCTATGTACTCTAATGTAAAAGGCTTTAGACCTTGATGTTTTATAAAGTAATGAAATTTGTTTTACTTCCACTGTTTTATATGTTCTGTCTTGTAATATTTCTGTGCATGTTTACCAATAATGCCCATCCAAACCTAGTGCATTCCTTTGTGAGTGACCCTAGCGGAGGTGGGGTGTTACACCAAGCAATATCACCAAGCATCATGTACTTCTATCTGAAATTACCTTAATTGAAATTTGTTTCCAGAATAATAATAAAATACTGAGCATTTCAAATTTAACTAAAGATAATATGTGTGTGTGTACTGCTTATATTTTGTCTTTGCACAACAGGGATACAAAAGCACCAATTCATCGTAACTATAAATAACAGGCAAATTAATATTTTCATTTAATCCATACTTTTTCAGCAACATCAGAATTAAGTTAGTCTACTGAGTACATTCCACTGTCTAACCTACCATAACAAATCCCATGGTCAGCCTGAGAATGTAGCAATAAGGAGAAGGTTACCTTTACATACCATTCACATAATTTCAGTTGAAGAAGTATATAATAATAGAATCATTAGATAAAGTGAGATTTAAGTATAATGACACGGATAATAGTAGTATAAGAAATCAGAGATATCTTGTCCAGAAATTTTTTAAGTTAATAGTATGGTTGTATGAAGACATAAACAGCGTGAGATACAACATATTCATGCCTTACATATCTTCATCCATTTCTTTTTACAACGGTATGTGTAATATTATTGACCTTGTACCAATTACCTATATTTTACTTACGGTAAAACCATTTTATTTAGAATTAATACTGATACTGATTAATCCTCATACTGATATATGTGCATGCCTTAGAAAATAATAGTGAAACATATTGAATAAGATAATGCAAATGTGGATGATTGCTCTGCCCTATGCAAGCGATGTAGTAAATATTTCAGTTTGAAGAGTTACACCTCCAAATCCTCATAACATTATATTATATAGAAGCTGATAGTCACTGAAAATATGTTAACCATATCGGGATTGCAACAGAAAAATGTACATCAGTAATGAAAAATGACTACTTTTAAAAGCCAAGTAGCAATATGTTTATTATGGTGTAACCTGTTACCTTGTCTGTATATATATATATATACAATTATTAGAGTGATTCAAAATACAAAATTGAAGGATAAGTGTGTGTAAAAAATAAACAGGAAAATAGAATCGGTGTAGCATGAGAGGTAAGATATAGCCCAGATTTGTGTATGTAAAAACATATATGAAAAATAATAATTAAGTTAGAAAATTAGTGCAACGACATACCACTTATAGACAGTCTACTTTTGTGTTTAGCAATCGCTAAACATATATAAATCACCTCAGATGTAGTCATTTGAGTCATCCTTCCATCTTGACCCTTTTCATTGGAAGTCAGTCATAGAAAATAGGATCAGCATTTGTTGTCAATGCTAGAAAGAAAGAACAAGTAGTAAAAAAATTAAATTGAGGTTCAATAATAATGGAATTTCATAACACTGACTTCCATCGATTTCTAACCTATTTGCCTTGGTTAAATCATGCCTTAGTTATTAGAAACAAATCAGGAAGTTACATTGAAAAATATGTTGTTGTGCGTCCTTCACCTCTAATATCAGTCTTTTGGGCTGCAAAGCACATTAAACAAAGACACATTTTTAAAAGATGGTTATCCAAAACTCTTCTTCGGCTATGGTTGAAGAATGGATAATGTTATGTAGTCTTAATACAAACAATAAGGACAAATTATGATGTAATGATTATGGTTATTTTTGTTAAAGCAATGAAGAAAATCAAGGTGAATATAAATTTGAATCAAATCGCAAAGATTCGTAACCAACAGCAGCAGCAAATTAAATGTGCATCATGGTTTAGTACTACCACGTTCATCACATTGTACATAAATAGATGGTAAAAAAATAAAATAAATGTCGTGATAATAAGCTTGTCGGGAGTATATAATAAGTACAATATTAATCAAAGGCATCAGTCATTTCATTAGAAAAGGATTTAATTGAGTCCATGGAAAAACATACAGACATAACATGGTGAAATAAAATGAAATAATTTTGAATTTTCTAGGAACTTCAATTGTAAAAAAATATATTTTTCCTATGCTGGATCAAACTTGTTGTGCACCATACCTTTTATTGCTTATAGATTTCTCAATTTTCGATCAATCATGATTCATGACCATGGCGTGAACACGATTTTAAGGAACGTAACTCATGAACATCAATAGTAATGCGAGATGGTCAGTAAAAGAATCGTATGGTTAGTTAATGGAGTGTTTTCCATAATGCAAAAGATGGATCAAATAAAATTTGACTAAAAGATGGATTAAAAACAGTAGTAACCAATGGTGATAATTTCTATGGAAAAAATAAGAATATTTGGAGGTCACCAACGGGACATGCTCATATATTTGTAGAAGTCCTCTTCATCCTCCATTTCTACTTTTGCATTACGTAAATTATATCAGTTCATTAATACTCTTTGTTCTAGAATAAAATCATGAATTATATAGAGTAGAATCTATGAGTTGAACACGTTGATTGTGTATAAAACCACTATTCTTTTACTATCTAATTTATAAATGGGGGTACGTGCTTAGTTTAGGTCTCTCAAAAGTTAAGCTTACTATTTTGGTTTGCTAATATATTATACTGTGAAGGGGTGTGCACATTTTTTTTTTTACTATATGGCTTAAGCATAATGTAGCGATCTACATAAGTAGGTGAATGGATTGAAACATAAAGGAAGTATGCAACTATTTTATAATCCAATCTGGTTAATCATAATTCACTGAGCTACATCCAAATTATAAACGGATGGAATAAGCTGGAAACTCTAATGAGAAACAACCACAAATTGAACCCAAAATACACGACTCAACAAATTCTAGTTTTTTATATTGGAAAGAGGAAAGCAACCAGTTAAAAATATGTTAATTTAGGATTACATCCAACATGTTTAGCTAGTACATGTAAGAATAAAAATGATATATACAGATGATTCATACCTCACGAAATTTTTATAGTATAGTAGAAAAAAATGGCAAATCGGTAATAAAAGAAGGGAGAGGATAAAAACTAAATCTTAAACCATAACGCGGTGTGCATACCATGTAAAATGTAAACAACACTAATAGGAGGAAGTTGATGAAAAAAAGTGAAAAAAAATAGTCTATATGAATCCCAGTCATTACCGCAGTCTTAAGTGACAGGTAGAATCCTCTATGTTGAATCAGCTGCTTGAAGCGAATACCATCATGTTTTCCAGTCTTTAATATCAGTAGACCTTACAATAAAAAAGATCAGATTAAAAATTCCCAGCAATGAAAAAATTCAGAGTCAAAGTTGAGTATCTTATTCATTCTTCAGAAGCGAGCAGTGAAATCTTTATAAGTCATGACAAATTCGCCAAAGCTTTTGAACAAAAACTTGGTTGAGTGCGTCTTTTATCCTGTAACTAAGTAAAGATGACTTGTCTTTTCCTTCCGATTGCCATCGTCAAACACACCGTACATAATATTACATTGGTCATTTTTAGGAAACGAATCGATTATTCCTTTTATTTTTATTTCAAACCAAATTTTTAATAAAGCTCGTTTACCATAGCGAAATTTACCGTAGCAAAATGTGACAATCGTACTACAATAGATTCCTTAAAATATTACTATGTAGTGGATTTACATATATCATATATTTTATTAATGCAGAAACTAATATAAATACAATATCAATATTCATATAAATATATATCAGTAATGTTATATGTAGTCTTTACACACTGAAATGAATACTTTAAAAGAACAAACTTAACCTTTTAAATACTCGAGCTATTGTTTTGTAAATGCTTTTAATATTGAAATTGCCTGTGAAGACCCGTAACTTCCTCGGTAAGGAAAGCACAGATACTTTGAGAACACGACAAAATAGAACGCAGACAGAAGAACATTTCATTGCTTATTTACAACAATTCCATCAGAATACAAGAATATACAGAGTGTGAATAAATATATAGAGAAAATATCAGAGATTTAAATTACATTTAAATACATCGTAGTGGAAAATAATACAAAACACAACTAGAAGTAATACACTGATACAGAGCTTTCCGAGTATCGTTCCAGCTGTAAACCAAGATCCTGTGAATATAAATCTGCAAAACCAAAACTACTAGCTGCCCGTGTCCAAATAAGGGCACCCAGAGCTTAGGTTAAAACAATAAACTCCAGGTCAGTCATGTGACTGGTGTGAGAACTAAAACAGTTATTTAAAACTTTACTTTGAATCATATATATCAACGGACCATGCCGTATAACACGGAACGAGTTTCCTCCCAAGAATACTAGTGCATATAACAAAACAGCGCAATGCTTTTTGGAAAAATGAAGCTATTATAAGACCCTTATAATAGCCAAACATTCTTAGTACGTTTAAAACAAATCATTTGATACTATAATAAGTGCATAGTGTATAAACAACCTCAAATCATAAGTATCAATCATAGACGGCATGGGTACCATATATCATGTCGCCATACTAATTTTACAATTAAAACCGCAAAATCACGTATTTGGAAATTAGTTTTCCATCTGTGAACCGAGGCAAAAGATAGTCCTCTACTGATTCGAGACTCTCTAGCCCGAGCCTCAGGATCATAGCTCTAGTGACCCTTGGATCGTCAGGGCCGGTCCACCGATGTGGATTAAAATGCCTGAACACTGCGTTTCCCTACCCTTTGGGGCGTAAATGGGCCAACAATGACTCCATCAGCTTCACATAGTCACCGATATTTCCGAGGTGCCTCGCAACAGCAACAACCACATAAGTCAAACTCGTCAGGACGTGTAAAACCACTGACGCCACTTCTAACTAGAAGGAAACGCATGCCCTCCCTGAGGTCCTCTCCCGTTTCTGGTTCACAATCGGGGTGTGAGGCTCGCAAATTCACGTTACAAAAAGCTATGCCACACAGGGAGTGCTTTGATCATCAACCACAAGACTTTGCTTTTCAACTGAAGCCTCGATCAATTGCCACTTAGGCATGCCACACAGGAAATTCACTCCATGCGTTTGATACCCATCAATATATAACCTCTGAGCTCGTACGTCTCGGAGAAGGGCGTTAAGCATGAGAATAAATTCTCCGCCGCCAAGCAGATATATATTTAATAGAAATCAATCACACAGACTGAAATCCAATGTCAGACACACAGTCCATTTACAAGTTCGTTCTGGGTCTGAACGAAACCGGAGGCACTTAGTACCCCGCATATCCATCGATCTCCAAGTACGTCTGGACGACCACTAACCGATTCCCTCCTCTTGGGTGTACGGCCCAATCCAGATCATCAGTAATCACCCAAACGACGTGAAGACCTCCGGTCTTCAACCACCGTCTTCATCATCGACACCACGTCGAATTAGTTATTCAGAACGGGATAAGCCCGGTCTTTCTGAATAACCCGCGTATATAATAAACAAGTGTAACACAAACACAACATACGCCTCATTCCAATTCAGAATATTCTTTTATTCAAATATTCTTATACTTTGGGAAAGGTTCCCATTAATTTTATCAAAGATAAATTCTTTAAATTTATTCTTTAATCTTTTTTGAATATCAATTCAAACTGGATGGGATTAGCGAACCACACCGAAGTAATCATTTATTTCCCAATCCCAACCTATTCATCCCATGAAGTAAAACTGGTAATACTTCATATATAACACCACGGTGTTATTGGTAAATTCAATTACCATTTCACGTTCAAATCTAATTAAAGATTTAACTATCGCCTGGAGCAAAACTGGTGATACTCCATTCTCGATCTTTTCAATCTAATTAAAGACTCATTAAAACTCCACTTAGTTTTAATACTGGGTTAAAGAATCAGTGTCATTTAAAACATGGTTCACGATAAACCCAAAGTCACATTCCATTAATTATCGGGTTAAAGAACAAGTGTTATTTAAAACACTATTCACGATAAACCCAAAAATCAATACCAATTCAATTCCAATTAAATATTATTTAATTGGTACACTTATTTAAATCTAAATAAAAAGATTTAATCTTTTTCTCAACTGGGCTTAAGAACAGTATTAATGAAGACACCATTCACGACAAACCCAAATCACATTTGATATTAAATACAAGGCTCTGAACATAAAATATATCGGCTTATATTCAATATCAAATTCAACGACCAACAAATATCGTATTGGAAATAACGATATAAATATATCTTTCAAATTCCCATAACAATACCTGTATCGTCACGAAATCCAACATCGAAATATTCCAAAGACAATTTCGATTCAAATCCAATCCGATTCAATTATTGGAAATTTTGGTTACTTTTAAAACCCTTTTCAAATTCAATTTATTTATTTAAAAATAAATAGAATTATAATTCTAGTTCAAAACTAGTTCATTTCGATAAAAATATATTTTTATATTTTCAAATATGGAGTTTTTCATCCCAATTCTTCCCAAATCATTTCTTATATATGATTTTACACAAATTATTGATATTTTTAATAATTTTATCAAGGCCCGTACAATCGATTTCCATTAACGGTCGTCGAACTGCACTTACAGCGACCTTTTCCAAATTTGATTTGGACATAATTCCAAATCCAACTGCTAGATTTATAATTTCAAATATTCGTTAGAAAGCTCTTTTCGATACGAACCCAACGGTTCCGGTTTTAGGAGAATCCGACGGTCGGATCTCCCGCAATATCCATTCGAAGTCAATGGTCGAAATTCGCGAACTTCCGCGGCGCGGCGCGTTCTATTCAGGTCATTATATATATAATATATACATTATATATATTTCGTCGATTTCCTTTCAAAACTTATTTTATAAATCGTTTAAATTCATTTTCAAAACGATTTCAACTTCTTTTTCGATTTCAAATCAAAATTGAATCTTTCCAATATAAATTATTTTTAATTCATTTCAAACTGATTTCAATTCAAATCGATTTTTGATTCAATTTCAGTTCGTTTTCAATTCAATTCAAATTCATTTCTATTCAATTTCAATTCGAATTCAATTCAATTCAATTTCAATTCGAATTCATTTTCAATTCGAATTCAACTCTATTCAATTTCAATTCGAATTCATTTTCTATTCAAATTCAATTCTATTCAATTTCAATTCGAATTTCATTTCAAAATATTCGATTTTGAAATCACTTTTCAATATTCATTATAAAAACGAATATAATCGATATAAATATCGTTTGCGTCAAAATGGCGTCAATCTAATCAACACGGCTTCATATATTTCTATTTTCAAATATTCTGTTTCAAATATTTATTTTTCAAATATTTCTATTCAAATATTCTATTTCAAATATCCTATTCATATATTTCTATTCAAATATTCTATTTCAAATATTCTATTCAAATATTTCTATTCAAATATTTCTATTCAAATATTCTATTTAAAATTTGGAATGAGGCCAATTCAATTACCATAGATTTTGTTTCTATGGATTTCCATACAACGCATGTATATATCAACAATGACAAATAATCAACCATCATCCAAAGTGCATTCTACACCATATAAGCATCAAATATAAATATTCAATGCTTATAACGGTCTGACAATCAATCGATCGACATACAACTAATTATTGGGATTAGTGTATGTCATATGTCACCCCAATACCCATGTGGAGTTTTCAAACAATCAAACACAGATTTTATTTGTACAGTTAGGCGATGTGTAAAATTTATCGTCCCGATCAATATCAGTCAAATGTATGTATATAAACAAATCGTCCGATTTGTTTGAATTTATTTCATTTCAAATACACGTTAAAAATTCTATTTTCAACTATAAAATATTTTAACTATATAAATATTTTATTTCATTTCACTTCACATCACATAATCAACTACACATCAAAATCAAACAAACAAGCATATAAGCCATCCATCGTCTGTGGACGACGGGTGTTGGGTGCTACTAAGCACCGTCTACATCCTAGTATATATTTCTAACTAGAAATTTAAATTAAAGGCGAGGAGTTCTCACCGACTAGCTAAACCAAACGCCACGACTCTTCATATGTAGAAATCTTCGTCGTGCTCGCCTTTTGTCAACTGCCCGTAGCCACTACATATATAAAAATCACAATTTTATATTCTCTAGTATATAAAAATCATATTTTTATAGCTACGCTATATGGATAAAAATCACATTTTTATTTCCACATATATATAATAAAAATCAGATTTTTATTTCGCTACATAGGTAAAGATCAAATTTTTACTAGTTATACGATATAAAAATCGTATTTTTAATATCTACATTATATAAAAATCATATTTTTATTGTCTCTACTATATAAAAATTATATTTTGCTTTGCTACACACATGGAAAAATTATATTTTTCTTCGCTACTTCATACGATTAAAAATCCCACCTTTTCACGATTAAAAATCGAATCTTTTTAATGCTAAAAATCTAATCTTTCCTATGTCAAAAATCATAGCTTTCATCAATAAAATCCCATCTTTTCTACAATAAAAATCTAACCTTTTTATTTCCAAAAAATCGAATCTTTATATTTTATACCTCATAAAATAAAATCGAAACTTTTTGTTTATAGAAATCAACCCTTTTCCTATATATATATATATATATATATGTATATATATAATTAAACTTTACATTAACATTTGTATCCTAACCTGTAAATAAAAACAATGTAAACAATTAAAACAATGGGAAAACTCACAATTTTTCAGCGAAGAAAAGGAAAGGGGGGTTGTTCAATACGTGGAAAGGGCCGTGGAGGGGCCAGCGTGGCCGGAGGAGGTCTAGGGGGTGTCAGGCTCGGTCGGCGGCCTTGGGTGCTCAGGGGGTGGCTAGCGTCCAGGAGGGATTTTGCGCGTCGCGCAGATGGAGGGGGTGGGGTAGTGTGTCACGCAGGTGGAGGGGGGTAGCGCGTCGGCTCTGACGAGGTGGGGGGGAGGCAGATCGAGAGGGGGGTGGTGGCGGCTCCATCGCTCGTTCCTTCTTTTTTCTTCTTCTGAAATAAATGAAATAGGGGGGAGAAAGAGATAAAGGGGGGTAGTTGACTTTTTTTTAATTTCATTCTAAAAAGCAACTTTAAATTTCGACCTCGAAATTGAACCCATCACCTGTCGTCTATAGCTAAATACCCTCATTCTGAACACAATGGGATATGTATCGCAGACTGATTCGACTGTTTCAATCAGTTATTGTCAAAATCAAAACATAACTGTATATATTGAATTTGAATGCACATTTCAATTTACTGGGGCCACATACTAACTAGAAAAATTCCTGAAAATATTTTCTAGCTTCGTATTGACGACACGGTCCTAACAAAACTAGTTTCGTCAAATTTTGAGACCATTTGAAAAATGGCCATTTTCCAGTCGATCAAAATCAACTGAAACTGGTCAAACGCGTCTTCCTTTGCCACGCTCACATTTTCATTTGAAAAATAATGAAATTTGAAACCTAGCAACAATTTGACATCGCGGATCCAACAAAAGTGGTTTTGTCGAAAAGCGAGGTCGTTTGCAAAATTCCCATTTTTAAGGGCCAGAATTCCATAGCGACTATTCTGAATTTTCAACTGGACATATCTTTTGATTCCCGCTATGAAATTCGATTTTTTGGATTCGCTGGAAAGATATTATCAAATGGATTCAAATATTTTTGGTTTCACTAAAATCCGGTTTATTTTGCACCCGGTACTTTTATTTGAATTTTGAAATTGAATTTTCGAACTATCGCGCCATTTCAGGCTCGTTATATAATTAAAATAAAGTATTTATATTCTAACGACGATTCAAATAAATTTATACATTCAAATTCTATTCAAAATAAATTTCTCGTCGCTATTCTTTGAAATAATTCATTTGAAATATTCAAAATTCACTAAAATTGCCAAAATAAAATTTTTAAATTGGCTCAGATTTTCGGGTTATTACATTGCCTAAAAGATATAGTAGTTGAAAACAAAAGCCTATAGATATTTTCATAGCTCTTAATATTTGTAAATACATTATCCTCATAACCAAAAAATTAAAAATATAAGAAATTGAGGTTTACTTCCTTCACAACTCACGGTAAACATTATAAGGCCTCTAGTGGAAAAAGATCAGGTTCAAGTGCTCATGGATTTCTACCACATAGGTAGACCATCTTCTTTCTAATGCTGACGAATACCTATACTATTTTATAATAACATTTTAATATTGTAATATGCACTCACCTACAAAATCGGGAGGTGTAATGGATGGGATTTTCGACCCAGAAAATCAACATAAATACACTGTCAATTTCTCGAGCATCGAAAATACCGAGACATTAATAGAAGAATTTAGAGGGTGAGATAGAAATAGATAGAACTAATAGAATAGAAGAAGAAGAAGAACACACTGAACAGAATCAGAGTAAAACACGAAACTCACAGCGGAATGAATAAATTTTATTATAACATAACTTTGAAATACAAATCTGAATTTGTATAAATACATACCATATATCAGAGTACAATACATCATATCACAGCGGAAATATTCTCTAACTAATTAATGGTGAAGCCTTCTGTTTCCAGCTCCTCCAAGTGAATCTGTAAAAGCCTGAAACACTTGACTGCCCATACAAATTTGGGCACCCAAGAGTTTAGGGAAAACAAACAAAATAAACTCTGGGTCAGTCATGGGACTGGTGTGAGTAAATTCCAACCATACTGTTTACTTTGAAAATCCTTTTCAAATAAGAAGATAATAGTAAGACCGGCCCACACATAAACATGGACGGCTTTTACCTTACTATAACCCAAAATACTTTGATATCAAACTTCGGTGATATTATAATAATGTCTACTCAATTTAATAATCAAGTAGCAGAACGCTTGCATCTCACGTTCCACATTTATATAGTATAAAATCAAAACCGCAGGGCGCTTATTAGAGAATGGATTCCAACAGACAAGGTATGGGAGCACCTTCTGAATAGTGTACTCTAGAGGGGATACACTCAGGGTTCAACAAGAACGTCTTGCAACCCGGCCACACATGACCGCTCACTCATTTAGCTTGAGTGTCGCGAATATATTGCCACCCCAGTTGTAGGCCATCCAACCGTCATCCGAAGATACAGAATCGAAAAGAAGTATAAATATGAATTTTCTCTAGATCGGTGACAATACACCCTGCTTGGGGATGACCCAACTAGCCATGCTGCCTAGCCCAACTTCTGTCACTTCCTGGTTGTGAGGCTAGAGGCTACGTCTATATTCAGAACATCTGATCACCATTCACTTTGAATGTCACATCGTCAAATCCGTAATCACACATTGATTACACAAATGCACACTGGGTGTAGAATAAAGAGAAGTTACCTTCTCCCCCTCCAACTTGGTATATTCGTAAAATCAACGGCATGAACGTTGGAAATACTCTGTCAGACACTCGTCCATACAAGTTGTCCAGGGACTGGACAAACAAAAACATTATTCTAGAACTGGACGACCATTGCATTTAACTCCGTCTTCAATCATCTTCAGCATATCTAATTCGCAGCGGTTATGCCTATACGGAGTGGTTTCGGATAACGTATCCAACCGGTCTCTCCATATCGACAACGATGGTCAAACACTTCGATAGTCGGTTATTTAACTATCGAAGTAAAAACAACATTCATTCTAATGTATAATTAACATCACACAACCACGGGTATTTTTAATTTTAACATTCGACTTTATTATTCGAATTCTCATATCTTACCAGATATTTCTCAAATCCTGTTTTAGCCTTTCCATACTTCTTGGAAAACATTTCCAGTTATTATAAACTATTATTCTTTCATGTTCCAGAAAACATACGTTATTAACGTTCGAACTATTTTCATTAATTTCACATTCTTTATTTTCTACCCTTGGACAATCTACCCTATTTGCATTGGAAAATACTTCCAATTTCATTTTAACCTTTTAATCGGCCCAACGTTCACTTTTAAAACATTATTCACTTTGAAATGTGAATATCATTTCTATTATAGAAATCTGAACATCTTTATCAAATAAATCAATACCATGATCCCGTTTATCGAAATCTCTTTCGTACTTTTTCACTCCTATTCCACTTTATAAACTCTGTCTCTAAGTCAACTTCTTGTCTAATCGATATCGAGTTTATAACTAAATACTGATTTCTATCCTTTCAACATTTATTGGTTTATAACTAAATGTTAATTATTCTATCAGATTATAATCCCTAAAAATGGTTTACTTTTAATACATTCGACATCGTCGAGTTCTAGTTCCAAATCCTAACGGTTTAATTCTAATTACATTTCGAACATCGAAATGCAGTCATCGTTTTCAAGCACGATTCTTTAATTTCTTGCGACATCGTTATTTATCACTTTCGAATAAGTGGATTTCAACTAAACTATAGCATTTCCTAAGAGGTGCTGCTATATAAAATCACGCCTATGTTTGGTTAACAGCGTTAATTTATCGCTATAGTTCTAAACTTGTCATACGCTGTAATATTCTCTTTTATAACTAATCTTGACATAACAGTCACACTTAAGCCTAATTAACAGCGTTTAATTTATCGCTATACTTCTAAGACTTGCATATGCTGCCATATTTCCTTTATACTAATCCTGATATAACAGTCGCGCTTAAATCTAGTCAACAACGTTTAATTTCTCGCTATAGTTTCAGACTTGCAATATGCTATCATATTCCCTTTATACTTATCTTGACGTCTCCTACCGTTACAACTGATATCGTTCCTCGATAATAGTGAAGTCGTTCAAGTTGGGGTATTCTATTTACCTCTCAGACCTTGATTGACAACGTTCTTACCTTAGACAGATATAAGTCTGTACTCTAATCCTTTATTACTTATAATATCTATTAGATGGTATTTTCTTGTTTATTTTTAACAATGGTTTTATAACACCATATCCTTACTTTGGAATCCCTGGTGTTTTATGATTATTTATTTTAAACATTTCTCTTCGCTTTAACTTTACTCCACAGTTCTATTTATAACTTCTTGACCACAAGGTAATTAAATCTCATTTATTTGAATAAATTTATTTCTAAACTGTTTCATTAGATTGATTAAAGACCAATTAATCTAATAATCATTTTCCCAAATAACAGTTGATTAAATCAACTTCATTCCATCAGTAAATTCTTTAACTGTTTTGAATTACTCCTCAACATTAGATTAATATAATTGATCTAATAATATTTCTAAATATACTTATCTTAAATAAAATTATCCAAATATTAATTGTAGGATAATTTCTGCTTTATAGACTGATTTAAAATAACAACAAATCGTTTTTATTTTATTTTATAAAAACGAACTCTAAATACTGGTTTATAATAGAACTTCTATTATAGATTTAAACTTCGCTTTAATTATAAAAATATAATTTTTATAATTAACTTCGTTGATTTGCCTGACGGTCAAATCAACTTCTTATCAAACCGATGGGTTTACGGTCGACTGTTACCACTTTCTATATCGATATCGTTTATTTATTTATCGAAACAGATGTTGAATTTCCGTTCAACATCAATAATTCACACGGGGTTTTAAATATACTTCGGGTTCATACATAACAAACAGTACATATAATTATCAAGGAATCCGGTCGGATTTCTCCAACCGGTTTCCGCATCCACAGATGTCAATCAACACAATTTACACTAACTCTATACTAGGGGTATTCTAATCGGTGAAATCAGTGTCTAATCGGTGATGTGTACTTATGTAACGATATATAATATTCAATCAAATTAACTGTAATCTACCTAATCGACCATCACACAGCATTCAAACAATATTAAAATATAATTTAAAAAGATCAGAGTTACTGATTTTACTCACCTTTGCGTGTTAACCGTTAAATAACGATTTGCGTCAGTCGATTAAATCAGGCGTTCAGTTCTACCATAAATCCAACCGAGCTCCAGATGGTTCCAGACCAGTTTCAGTACGTAGTCGACGATTCTACGATACAAAGTGACAAACTGTTCGAATTTCCAAAACGGCCCAAGTATGCTCCAAACCCGCATCATTTCTTCCCAACAAAATACTCTTCTGTACACACTACACTGCTCCATTTGTTTGTCCATTTACTTCAACTCGTACGGTATTCACTAGAGAAAACAGGTTATCGACTTTGACTATCTTCTTCCGCACCATCCTGCTAACCCTAGCACCGCCTTCACCAACTCGCCAGTCCTCACACTACAAGTACCTCCTCTCGCTCCGTTGGTTAGCAAACTCTACGATAACCACTACTTTCCTTGCTCACGCATGGACTTCACTGCAATAAAAAGCCCAGTCTAGTGTATCGCAATGTGCAGTCCTTGTTTAACATTATGATAACAAAATGGATGGTACATCAGCTCTTGTTTAACAACTCATTTACCCGTCAACCACACGAGCGCCTCCCCAGCCACAACGTGTGTGCCACCATTCCTCAAAACTCAGCCTCCTCTCCCGCCATGTGAACATCACCGTGATCTCCTCCCCGATACCGTATACACGACAACAACTCCCGACAAAACTCCACCTGAGCGTGTGCCTCCTCACCACAGTGTCGAGCCACCTATCTTCCTATACAAACAAAACGTTTTCCAAAATAGGACCGCTCTCCAGCTTGAACACACTTTCGTGTATGACTTCCATCTACATGCGATTTCATTTTCTTCATGCGAGAATGTAAATAGCTAGTGGTGCTTCATTTCCAAAAAAAATACAACAGCGAGCTCCCGCTACTTCTCCCCTCACGTCCAATTTGCTCACGTCGCCATCATGTACACAGCAACTTCATTTTAAGGCAGCCCGTGCCTTCATGTTTGAACTCAACAGCTTTCTCCTTTTCACTTACACAGTTCCTAGTTCCTACCCTTCTTTCTCACGTCCCTTCTTTGTACTCAAGACATGCGCCCTTCTACTCTACATACTTCTCCTTGTCACAGTCCAAACTCTCCTTCTATACGTCCTCTTCATATGCCGCGTCTTCTAAAAAGAACCTCACATAATGTTTTAACCTTATAACAGTAAACGTCCCCTCCAGCAAATAAAACATTCCGCCACCTTTCTCAGTACCTTCCTCCACCTTTTAAAACACCCGAACCAGGAGGGAAACGGCGCCATGTCCTTCATCTTCGTCGTCCAGAGCTCGAGCTTAGTGCAACAGTTCTTGTCGCGGTCGCAGGTCAGTTTCACGGCAACCAAGGAGCTGGAAGCGATGTGATTCCCTGGTGGCACTGGGTGACTTAAGAGGGTTTCGATTTATGTAGGTTATGAAATTTATTGAGGAGAATATGGATTCTTGCAAGCCATTGGGAGGCTTCGGTTATCGTTTGTCTTCCTGAAGCGAATGGCAAAACAACGAATGGAGCATCCATATATATATATATATATATATATATATATATATATATATATATATATATAGCAGAAGGTAAAATGGATGGGGATCACGTCGCTTCATTTAGCCATGTCGTCTAGATTTTAGGGTAGCTGATAGGTTATGGGTTTTCATTTTAAGTATGGGATTCATTGAATGCAAGGTATGGTGTTCATTTAAGTTTTGACGTGGTATAGCCTGTGCTTATAGGAGACAGCTGTTCGTATAGGATCCTAATTTTTATATTGGTTGCTTAACGGCAAAGGTTACTATATAATATATGTATAGTACGTTTTTATGTATTGGGTTGTTGTGGATGTAATAGATGGATGAATCATTAGTATAGGTTAACGTATTAGATTGGCTAGGTTATGGTCTGCAAGGTGAAACTTGTAGCTAGAAAATATCTCCAGCATGATGCGCTTGTCGCCAAGTAGATTATAGGTCATAAGGGTTGAAATTTGCATGTACGGTATTTTCACATCAGCCAAGGATGAATAATTTACTGATAGCTTAGGCTCCTATGTACGCAACATTAACTAATCGGGTTCAAACCTTAAGCCGTCCTTATATATATGTTGTATGATATGATAAGTTTTTCCTTACTGCTAGGATTTAATACAAAATTACTTGAACTCATGAAATTATATTTGACGACAATATTCATTTTGTGGTGATAAATTTGATCTTCAAATAGCTTACGGTATTTTGAGGGTACGCCACTGTATAAGACTATGTCCGTATCTGAGCCGCCATGGACAGAAGTAAGAACACGGTCGTGTCTAGCGAGGTGCCACGATCCCAAAAATATAATAATACCGGTAGTTTGACTTATATTTTGAAATCCCGAAATACCGATACAAGGTGCACAATACTTCAAATAAAAAGTTTTTTATTTAATTTATTAAAATTACAGTAAAATTCTAAAAATTAAATTATCGTTGCACCTCAAAAGAACTCTGTCCTGATTTGCAACCGATATCAAGTTATATTCAAATAACCGTTACGGTCGATATACGATTTTACAGCGACTTTTCAAATATTTGATTTGGACATATCTTGCAATCTATACAACGAAATCTCCATATTTCACTTCTGTTAGAAAGCTACAGTTCAACAGATTCCAGTGTTTCTTGTTTCGCAGAAATCCAATTCAAAACGAGTCCGGTACCATCAGTTGAAGTTCAGAACGTTAAATTACGAACTGCAGCGTCGTTATGGGCTCGATTATAATTAATATATATCTTTATACGTTCAACTTCGTTTTAATTAATATATAAATCCACTTATATTACAAATTCAATATTTAAACTGATTTAAATATTCAAATACAAACCGACAAAAATGCGGGACGTTACAGGAGGGTACTTGATGGAATCAGGATGAGCAAGTGCGGGAAAGAGATTGGAAAAGAGTAATGGAGAAAGGCGGAGAATGACCAATCTTCCCCCAAACAACAGCTGTGGCATTGATGACAACATGCAAAAGTTAAATATAAGGTTGATTGCTTTATGTGTGAAAGACGTATTGTAAATATCGTGCTTTTTTCATACTGTTTTATATGACTGAAGCTTTAAGTTAAAAATTGGGAAAAGATGACCATTTGTAGATCGAAGGGCATTAAGTTAGGGGAATCCTACAAGTAAGTATATAGTTTGCTCGAACTACTTTCCACTTGGTTAGCTAATAGTAAAGACGGAGGCTCCTTTGTGGCTAAAGAAGATGATGATAAAGGTCAAGGAATCCTTGAGATTGGTATATTGGTGTTTAGAAACTATTGTCAAAATTCTACATTATTGTCCTTTTGTTATTATTTTAATGGAGACATCACTTAACTTTGTAAAATTGCATGTAATTTAAATTATGCATGGATTATACAACAGAATAATAGCTTTAAAGCATTACGCAATGATTAGATTGCAACATTGTTTCATACTGTCATTTGATCTTGGTTTATTTTTACGATATTTGACGTTGTCCAAGATTTTTTTTTTGTAAAGAAACCTGAATGGGAAATAAATAACGAAAGGGAAACTAAAGTGAAGGTCAAACACCATAATAAGGAGACAAAGATGGTAAATGGTACTCTATTGAACTTTGAAATCAATGACACGTAGTACATATTTATTTCGATCGGTTCAAACTTAACCAAGGAAAAAAAAAATCCCTCTTGTACTGAGGATAACCTTTATTTTTTAGTCCCCGGTCCTTCCTTGTCAACTGTTGTTGTTATTGCTAGGCCTGTCCCATTGCATAGGCATGGCTCCCGGATTAAGAGCACCAGGCATACCTCGTGCAGCGTACGACAACATACTCATGTTAAAGGATGATGTTAGTTGTTCATTCAAAACCAGTGTTCGCATCAAATGATCAATTGAAGGTAACTGACTATTTTTTGTATAGTCATTAAAAATAGACATGCTCCCATCAATATTCATATAGACATGATGCAAGCTTATGTAGGAAGTTGGCAGTGTGTCGTTTCATGGATGTAACAAACTGTTTATACAATAACTACAAATCATAAAGTATATTAATTAAATTGTTTTATACAGCAAAAAAAGGCAAAATAAACTCAGGGTTTACATCATGAAGCCCTAATATTTGATATCGCCAATAGTATTCAAAAAAATTGATTGAATTTTTATCATATACTTCCAGCATAGTATATAAATGGACAAAATAATATTTTCAACAAAATTATTGCATCATTTATGCATGTAACAAACAATACAGCAAAACCGCAAGATTCAGTTTGGTCAAGATTTAATATATAATTTTTTTACTTTTTGCAAATGAGTTGCAACCAATTAATATAAGTATTAATGGAAATACATTAGCTTCCATGGAATTTGAATTGTCACTTATACTGTCACATTAGGTGCGCGGCATTCAGTAAACTATATCATATTGGGTTTAGAATTGATCAAAACATGTGAAACTTCATTGGATATCAAATCAAGCGCCAATGATGAAGTTACTTCGCTTTCTTAATTATTTCCCTGTCATGTCAATAAAAATATGTACACCCATAAGAATCATAGAGTAAAATATATAGGCAATATTGATGGAGTTCAAATTCTTTTTCTGCCTAAAACCCCAATTATCATTTCATTTGTGTACTCTACAACTGCAATTATAAAAAATATTTGTAGTTTAATTTTTATATGTAACAATAGCTAACAGTGTATACACGAACGTAACACAGTTTAGGCTTAGGTTAACAATGTAGCTGCAATAAAATTATATTTTTTATATAAAAAATATCTAGCACATGCGCAAACGCCCATGTATGCATGCATCTTCTATTCAATACCAAAATCTTTTATCATCATTATCTTCTAAGTATATTGCGTTACTCTGAAACTTTTAACCAGCGAGACTGTATGTAAGATTAACAGTTCGACCAAAGAGACTTGAACATATGATTCCCTTTAACAATTACAAGTTATAATCAAAGGCGATTTGCAAGACTTACCCATCTCATGGATACAGGCTTCGCCCCGAACATGCCTAGGTTGCTGGATCCTACTTGCTAGATCCCATTCATAAACTGTAGTTGAGGATGAATTGTTTGAGTGATTCATCCTAGAATTCGATCTGAATAGAGTTGGCAACATAAGATTTGATAGAATGGAATATGCGGTTTCAGGCTTAAGGTGTAGCAATTTATGGATAAAGAGATCAAAACGTGAATCGCCATTTGCTTGGCAATTTCTCTCCCCATGGCAGAGAAAACATATATTCAATTGTAAAACTTTTTAATCTGGAAATATTTGAAGTCGTTACAAAATAATCATGGCATAAAATGACAAAAACAATCAAAGTAATCATTTCCAGGATTGATAAAGGTTAAACAATGCAAATGACTTTTTTTTGGTCAGCCAGGACTCAAGGTTTCAATGATAATTGGTCAAAATAAGCCAAATGCTTGTTAGTCTGTAATGACAAAAAGTTTGATATTACTACTTTGTATGTGCAATGTCCAGTTGCATTGCATTACATTTTTTTCATATTTCAACTCTTTACAAACTACTTAAAATTAGTCAAATAGTATACTAACTACCGAAAACAATTATTTGCGGGCCTGATATGCAATGAACAAAATGCAACCAATTTTTCCTGGTGTGAAACCATCACAACAAAATAGGAGTTCCACCCCCGGTGCCCAGTTTATGACATTATTCCTTGAACTATGGAAACATGTATCTTTAGATTTGGCATGGTTTATAATAAATTATCTTATCTTAAAATCATAATTAACATCATCCAAATCTCAGTAAGTTTGATCAAATTTTGAACTTCTGTAATTGGGTTAACTGAGAATTTTTTGAACCTGATAAGTTTAGAAAACATAATTTGAATTCAAAATGAAAAGGTAAACTTAAATTAAGGTGATCCTGTCTGGGTGCTCTACTTCCTTTTATGTTAATGCAATTTTTTAGATTAACATTAAAAGTTCCCAGCCCTAATAAACTGAAGGAAAACTTTTTTTGAGAAGGAACAAAAAAGGGAAACCTGAAGTAAACAGCATCTTCGTCAAAGCAATCTCAGCAATGTGCTGCTAACAGGATCGTTGTTAGTGTTGTTATAATTAGGGTTACAACAGAAAACTATTTCATCGCCCGCCCTAATAAATTGAAGGAAAACTTTTTTTGAGAAAGAACAAAAAAGGAAACCTGAAGTAAATTGCATCTTCGTCAAAGCAATCTCAGCAATGTGATGCTAACATGATCGTTGTTAGTGTTGTTATGATTAGGGTTACAACAGAAAACTGTTTTATCGCTTTTTCTTATTAAGCCTAATTCAGGTAGATAGGAGATTTGAGTCGTGGAAGAATCCCAATGATTTCAAAGCGATGGAATTAGAAATTTCAACTGTTTCATGGATGAAAATGAGATTTATTTTAGGAAGAGTAGATTCAGAGAGATGTGAAGAACCGTCGAAAAAGGTTTTTATTTTCCAAAAGAAAAGGGGAAGTTGCCGAAAACTATTTCATCCTCATCACCACCACCATCTACAAAATAAGACTTAAAACATAAATTGACAATCCACTAAATTATATCAGACTATTACAAAATCAAAATTTGTTTAATCCATAAATTGACAATCCACTAAGAACCAAGCAATATCACCAAGCATCATGTACTTCTATCTGAAATTACCTTAATTGAAATTTGTTTCCAGAATAATAATAAAATACTGAGCATTTCAAATTTAGCTAAAGATAATATATGCGTGTGTGTAGTGTACTGCTTATATTCAGTTTTTGCACAGTAGGGGATACAAAAGCACCAATTCATCGTAACTATAAATAATAGGCAGATAAATATTTTCATTTAATCCATACCTTTTCAGCAACATCAGAATTAAGTCAGTCTACTGAGTACATTCCCGTGTCTAAACTACCATAACATATCCCATGGTCAGCCTGAGAATGTAGCAATAAGGAAAAGGCTACCTTTATATACCATTCACATGATTTCAGTTAAAGAATTATATGATAATAGAATCATTAGATAAAGTGAGATTTAAGTATAATGACATGGATAATAGCAGTATAAGAAATCAGAGATATCTTATCCAGAATTTTTTTAAGTTCATAGTATGGTTGTATGAAGACATAAATAGTGTGGGATACAACATATTCATGCCTAACATATCTTCATCCATTTATTTTTACAACGGTATGTGTAATATTAATGCTCTTGTACAAATTACCTACATTTTATTTACAGTAAAACCATTTTATTTAGAATTAATACTGATACTGATTAATCCTCATACTGATATATGTGCATGCCTTAGAAAATAATAGTGAAACATATTGAATGAGATAGTGCACAATGTGGATGATTGCTCTGCCCTATGTGAGCGATGTATTAAATATTTCAGTTTGAAGAGTTACACCTCCAAATCCTCATAACAATATGGTAAACAGAAGCTGATAGTCACTAAAAATATGCTAACCTTATATGGATTGCAACAGAAAAATGTATATCAGTAATGAAAAATGACTACTTTCAAAAGCCAAGAAGCAATATGTTCATTATGGTGTAACCTTTTACCTTGTCTGTATGTATATACAATTATTAGAATGATTCAAAATACAAAATTGAAGGATAAGTGTGTGTAAAATAATAAATAGGAAAGTAGAATCGGTGTAGCATGAGAGGTAAGATATAGCCCAGATTTGTGTATGTACAAACATAATTGAAAAATAATAATTAAGTTGGAAAATTAGTGCAATGACATACCACTTATAGACAGTCTACTTTTGTGTTTAGCAATCGCTAAGCATATATAAACCACCTCAGATGTAGTCATTTGAGTCATCCTTCCATCTTGACCCTTTTCATTGGAAGTCAGTCGTAGAAAATAGGATCAGCATTTGTTGTCAATGCTAGAAAGAAAGAACAGGTAGTAAAAAAGTTCACTTGAGGTTCAACAATAATGAAATTTCATAACACTAACTTCCATCGATTTCTAGCCTATTTTCCTTAGTTAAATCATGCCTTAGTTATTAGAAACAAATAAGGAAGTTACCTTGAAAAATCTGTTGTTGTGCATCCTTCACCTCTAATATCAGTCTTTTGGGCTGTAAAGCACATTAAATAAAGACACATTTCTAAAAGATGGCAATACTCTTCTTCGGCTATGGTTGAAGAATGGATAATGTTATGTAGTCTTAATATAAACAATAAGGACAAATTATGATGTAATGATTATGGTTATTTTTGTTAAAGCAACGAAAAAAATCAAGGTGATTATAATTTTGAATCAAATCGCAATGATTCGTAACCAACAGCAACAACAAATTAAATGTGCATCATTGTTTAGTACTATCACGTTCGTTACATTGTACGTAAATCGATAGTTAAAAAAATAAAATAAATGCCATGATAATAAGCTTGTCGGGAGAATATAATAAGTACAATATTGATCAAAGGCATCAGTCATTTCATTAGAAAAGGATATAATTGAGTCCATGGAAAAACATACAGACATAACATGGCGAAATAAAATGAAATAATTTTGAATTTTCCAGGAACATCAATTGTAAAGAAATTCTTTTTCCAATGCTGGATCAAACTTGTTGTGCACCATACCTTTTATTGGTTATAGATTTCTCAATTTCCAATCAATCATGATTCATGACCATGGCGTGAACATGATTTTAAGGAACGTAACTCATGAACATCAATAGTAATGTGAAATGGTCAGTAAAAGAATCATATGGTTAGTTAATGGAGTGTTTTCCATAATGAAAAAGATGGATCAAATAAAATTTGACCAAAAGATGGATTAAAAACAGTAATAACCAATGATGATAATTTCTATGGAAAAAATAAGAATATTTGGAGGTCACCAAGGGACATGCTCATATATTTGTAGAAGTCCTCTTCATCCTCCATTTCTACTTTTGTATTACGTAAATTTTATCAGCTCATTACTACTCTTTGTTCTGGAATAAAACCACGAATTATATAGAGTATAATCTATGAATTGATCAATTGATTGTGTATAAAACCACTATTCTTCTACTATCTAACTTATAAATGGGGGTATATGCTCAGTTTAGGTCTCTCCAAAGTTAAGCTTGCTATTTTGGTTTGCTAATATATTATACTGAAGGGGTGTGCACATATTTTTTGTTACTATATGGCTTAAGCATAATGTAGCGATCTGCACAAGTAGGTGAATGGATTCAAACATAAAGGAAGTATGCAAATATTTTATAATCCTCTGGTTAAGCATAATTCACTGAGCTACATCCAAATTATATACGGATGGAATAAGCTGGAAACTCTAATGAGAAACAACCACAAATTGAACCCAAAATAAATGACTCAACAAATTTTAGTTTTTTATATTGGAAAGAGAAAAGCAACCAGTTAAAAATATGTTAATTTAGGATTACATCCAACATGTTTAGCTAGTCCATGTAAGAATAAAAATGGTATATACTGATGATTCATACCTCACGAAATTTTCATAGTATAGTAGAAGAATATGGAAAATCGATAATAAAAGAAGGGAGAGGATAAAAATTAAATCTTAAACCAATACGCGGTGTGCATACCATGTAAAATGTAAACAACACTAATTGGGGGAAGTTGATGTAAAAACGTGAAAAAAAATAGTCTACATGAATTCCAGTCATTGGCGTAGTCTTAAGTGATAGGTAGAATCCCCTATGTTGAATCTGCTGCTTGGAGCGAATACCATCATGTTTTTGTAACACCCCACCTCCGCCAGGGTAACTCTTGCAAGCACTCTGACTTTGGAGGGGCGTTTGAATCAGGTAAACATGCATAATGATATATCAAGGCAGAACAAGAACATATGTATATATGTAAACAGAGTAAATAACATAGATAAAACAACGGAAGATTTTAAACCATTTCAAAACAAGTCTGGTACAACAAAATATCAACTTTCCAAATAAACAAGTCTAGATAAAACAACATCATCTGAAAACTGAAATACATAAGTGCTATCCCCAAAATAAATGATAACCATAGCTAGCTTCATGTCAAGACTGTACATGAGCTAATCCCACAAGCAAGCGATCAGAAATCCAGCTAAGCTCCAATATTCCCTCCCTAAGAACCGGGGGGGGGGAACGAAAGAAAAGAGGCGAAAGAAAACAGGTCAGTCAAAAAGACTGAGTAAGCCCTACTACAATCAATGTAAACTGATAAAGTTAACTGGCATGAGCAGCAGGGATGAACATAAGGATAACAACATACTAGCATGATGATTAACTAACAAGGTAGATAAAGGTGTCATCGCATAATCAGGTTTAAGGTTTTGCACCATAGGTGTATCAGCATTCTAACATGTCATGTATAATCAAGAATTTATCCCTTGGCCTAAACTTGGCCCAGTATCAAGTGTTTGACTCAAATCAAGATCCAACTTCTTGGTACCAATCCTAGTATAACAGGATTAGGTGTTACCCCAATGTTCACATCGAAACAGGACGGAACAGAATGGTCCATACAGAAATAGAGCTTGGGAAAAATGGCCTCTTACCATCCCAACAGATAAAGT
Organism: Allium sativum; assembly: GCA_030737875.1. Classification (NCBI taxonomy): domain Eukaryota; kingdom Viridiplantae; phylum Streptophyta; class Magnoliopsida; order Asparagales; family Amaryllidaceae; genus Allium; species Allium sativum. The sequence goes on from CM060922.1 coordinate 233,400,780, forward strand.
ACAGAAACGGAATGCTAACAATAATGGGCCTTAACCACCCTAACAGATAAAGTACAGAAACGGAATACTAACTATAATGGGCCTTTACCACCCTAACAGAACGGTACCACGCAGAAACAGACGGGTGTTGCCACCCAACAGAACAGACGGTACCAACAGAATCAGACAGAACTAAGTGTACCCTAAATCCTACCCAAGCGATCGGCTCCCTAATACATAAATACCCTGTGTCGGCCCCACGATAGGGTGTATCACCCCCTAAAGTGGCAACCAATTGGCACAGGCATATTTATAGATGTCACGGCGTCTTACATCCTCAGAGGCAGACCGGGATCCATGCACGCACATGACCCGGTTGGAACGCACCATCAACACCCATCGCCACTATCAGAATGAACCACTTATAATTAGTTCAGTAAGCGTGCCCGGACCCTACCTACAGTTGGGTCAAAGTTTTGATACCAGAAAGGGTTACTGACTAATATGGGTCCCAAACAACAGATGACACAAGTATTCCCCCTTGTGTCCCCAGACTATCAGATTCAGATTAACTTATTAACAGAGTTCAGACATACAAAGTTCAGACGATTAGTTTTCAGACTAACGGATCAGATAACAGATTTACAAACCTGCCTAACTTAGTGTGGGTCCTACAGATCTGCAAAGCAGGTTCGTTTAACTTATCAATCAAGTTAGTTTATCCAAACCAGGTATCAAATCGGTTCTCAGCCTTATCAAATTACTGAGTTGGATTGGTATAGTTCAACTTAACCCCGTGAAATTACCGAGTTCAGATTGGTTAAGTGTAGGTTAACTCAACCCAGTTAATCTACCAAGCCCAAATTGGTTAAGTATTAAATGGACCATGACTTAACCCTAATCATGAGGCATTAATTAATTAATGCGCCTTAACCTCTCACATTAGACTTTGTTGTGGTTACTAGTTAGGTCGGGCGGGTCCGGGTAGCTTTACACCACAACTTGGTCTAACCTCGGGTCCAAGGTACAACATGACCAACTTCTCGCATTGGGTCCTATCGTTTGTAGCAACTAGTTAGGCTGGTCGGTTCCGGGTAGGTTTACGCTACAAACTCAACCCAACCTCGAGTTGGCCACACTTATCTTTTCTAAGTGTCATGTCCACCATGTTTCCAAAACATGTTACAAATTTTCAAGCAATTGGGTAGACCTAACTTAATAGGTAAATTCCCAATGGGTAGACTTAACTTAATAGGTAAATTCCCAAGCTTATGTTTTTATGTCTTTTAAGTTTACCCAACCCCAAACGCAATCCCATCGCTTACATATCGCAATAGCGCATATAGGATAGAAAGAGGGAACTTGGCATAATCATGACATAAAAGTGTTGAAGCCACAAGTTCAACATGGTGGCATATGAAATGTACATATGTTCAAATACTTGCATTAGGCCTCAAAAAGCATGCATAACTTGCATATCATATGACAACTTACATATCAAACTTGCATAGCATAACTTGCATATCATGTGACAACTTGCATATCAAACTTGCATAGCATAACTTGCATATCATGTGACAACTTACATATCAAACTTGCATAGCATAACTTGCATATCATGTGACAACTTGCACATCAAACTTGCATGACACAACTTGCTTATCATATGGCAACTTACATATCAAACTTGCATAACACAACTTGCTTATCACAGGACAACTTACATATCAAACTTGCATAACACAACTTGCTTATCATATGACAACTTACATATCAAACTTGCATAACACAACTTGCTTATCACATAACAACTTACATATCAAACTTGCATAACACAACTTGCTTATCATATGACAACTTACATATCAAACTTGCATAACACAACTTGCATATCATACATTTAACTTTAAAGTTTAAGTATGAGAGTAGAATAGGGCTTACAATGCTTATGCGGACTCAAATGAGTATAGCAAATGTAAGAAAACCCTTATGCAACCAATTAAACCCCAAAATGCAAGCAAAATAGATCAAAACTCTCTCTTTATGATGCAAAGATAGAAACTTGACTTGAATGCAAGCTAATGATGATCATACAAGTCAAAAACACTTTTATGCATGGAAAATCTCATAAGAATTTGTTTAGAAATTTATGAAGAGAGTGGAGGCCATTAGAGGATTGATTTTGCCATAGTTTAGTTGCTAGAATGAATAATGATGATTTAGGGTAGGTTATGGTCTTATTTATAGATTAGGCAAGTGTTTTAGGCCATAGGATTAACCCTAGATTCAATCCAAGCCATCAAAGCATGTCTTGGGGAAGAAGTCAAGTGTAGGAACCATCTAGGGCCTTTAAATTAAAGATGGACCATGAGAACCATTCAAATGCAAAATCTGCATTTGAGCGAATCGGCCCACGGGTTGATAGCCAAACACCCTGGATTAACCCCTAGTCGACCCAGCGAGCTCGGGTCGACCTCAAAAATCGGCCGGTTCGGTTATTCCCCTCTCCCAATTCGCTGTTTTGAACATTTTTGCATATTTATTTAATTTTCTATTATATATATATATATATATATCAATATATATATTTCTCTGCGCAACCCATTTCAGTTAATTAAGTATACTTTAATTTGGGAATTTTTCGTGAAACTTCGCGAGGCCATAGCTTGGTCATACGGACTCCGATTTTCGAAAACTCGGACTCTATTTCGCGTATTTTTCCGAGACGAACGCAATGGCATAGCCCGTTTCCCTTGATTCAGATTTTACAGTTTAATTCTGCCTCCATTTATGTTATAACATGTTATTCAAAAATACGGGTTGTTACATTCTTCCCTCCTTAAAGGATTTCGTCCCCGAAATCTCCAAGTTAGGAAGAACGTATCCTACCATCCAACATCCATCTACTCAAAACACCATCCACGAGCAATCATTGTCCTTACTAGATTCTAAATGTTGTATGAACATATGCAAAGGTGTGTGTATATGTACTTATCTAATGCAAATATCATCAATGCAAATTATGTTAGTGAAATGAATCCATATGTATGCAATTCCTAACATAATGTATAGCATCTATATGTGTGCACATAACATACATCCATATGCAACATCCATGTGCCGAATCAACCATCTTGCAACCATAAGAATTGAAAATGTACACACGTCCATATGCAATATGAGAGTGTATTTCAAGCCGATCTAGTGCCTAGTGTGTGTTTATGCATCCACGAGCAACCACTAGCAACCACTTGCATCCACTTGCAACCATCAAACATAACATGTCTCAAACACATGTTTACATCCATAGGATTCCTATCACAACAAGATACAGTCGAGTGATGGAAGCGAGTACAGATAAAACAAAAACTTGGTATATATACTTACAGACTACTAGTACAGATCAGATCTTCCCAAATGATTCTTAGGAAACTAAGCATGGTAGGAACCCAGAATGTATTTGTCATAGTCACAGATACTCTCAAATCCCAATTTATCACAAACAGATGAGTTATAACTCTCAGGGAGTTTGAGACTATTACCAGATCAGAAGCAAGACTAGCATTAAAGTACTGAGTTGCCATTACAGAATCAAGATACCAGAAAAAGAGTTTCAAACTGAAAATCAGACAAGGAAAATTAAACATCCTACAGACAAATTATTCTAGCCCTAATCTATTCACCCGCCATGCGAGTATTCACCGCTCCTTCCGATGTAGTCCCTTTCTTCTTTGGGCAATCCCTAGTGAAGTGTCCCATCTCTCCACGGTTAAAGCAAGTGCCCTTCCTCTTTCTGCAATCCTTGTTTAGATGAGTTGAGCTTCCACAAGTAAAGCACTTCTTTTCCTTCTTATCTTCAGACTTCTCCTCCTTCTTTTGCATTTCCTTTTTGGGCCCCGTTTTCTTGTTTTGAGACTCATTCACCTTGACCTCCTTCTTTGCACTCTTGTTCTCTTCATTGAGTAGGGCCATATCTACCAAACTCTCAAACGTGGCCCCCATGGGCACATGAGACATAGCTAACTCCTGTAACGGCTCATTCAATCCTCTAGCAAAACGAAGAGCCTTCTTCTGAGTAGTACTCACCATATCCAAGCCAAAACGAGCTAACTGATTGAACTTGTTCACATATTCTTTAACAGACATGTCTCCTTGCTTCAAAGCAATAAACCTTTCCATTTGCAAATTCTCTTCAGTAGAAGACAGAAACTTAAGCCTGAATCTTGTCCTGAAATCGGCCCAAGTCTCCACAGGCCTAGTACCATTGGTGACTTCCCACCAATAAGCGGCTTCATCCTTCATAAGCCAAACCGCCAACAAGAGCTTCCTCTGATCGTCTAACCCAAAGATAGCAAACAAATCCTCGGTCTCTTTCAACCAATTTCTGGCCTCCACAAAAGTCTCAGTGCCTTGAAAGTTCTTGCCACCCATTGCTTTGAAATCTTTGCAAGTCTTTGCGAAGTCCACTTGAGGATGCTGAGGGGGAGGAGGAAGAGGAACCTCAGCGACAGGAGGAGGAGGAACATTAACTACAGGAGGAGGAACATTAACTACTGGAGGAGGAGGAGGAGGGACATCTGCGGGGCCGGCTTCGGTCGCCCTAGCCTCCAAAAGTCTCCTATACCAAACAGGTACGTGCACTCCCTCCGGGATAACAAAGTTATCAGCCATACTGAAAAAGAAAAAGACAGATTCAGAATGGAGAAAAACGAAGGAATTTTGCTAATGGCCTTTTGGGGAATAGCCTTTAAAATAAACTAGACTTTTCTTTGGAAAATACTTTATACTTGGTTTTCAAAATAGTTTTCCAAAAGTTTTCTAAAAGCTTTTTTTTTTTGTTCCTTCTCGTACCATATGCTCTGATACCAAATGTAACACCCCACCTCCGCCAGGGTAACTCTTGCAAGCACTCTGCCTTTGGAGGGGCGTTTGAATCAGGTAAACATGCATAATGATATATCAAGGCAGAACAAGAACATATGTATATATGTAAACAGAGTAAATAACATAGATAAAATAGCGGAAGATTTTAAACCATTTCAAAACAAGTCTGGTACAACATAATATCAACTTTCCAAATAAACAAGTCTAGATAAAACAACATCATCTGAAAACTGAAATACATAAGTGTTATCCCCAAAATAAATGATAACCATAGCCAGCTTCATGTCAAGACTGTACATGAGCTAATCCCAAAAGCAAGCGATCAGAAATCCAGCTAAGCTCCAATATTCCCTCCCTGAGAACCTGGGGGGGGGGAACGGAAGAAAAGAGGCGAAAGAAAACAGGTCAGTCAAAAAGACTGAGTAAGCCCTACTACAATCAATGTAAACTGATAAAGTTAACTGGCATGAGCAGCAGGGATGAACATAAGGATAACAACATACTAGCATGATGATTAACTAACAAGGTAGATAAAGGTGTCATCGCATAATCAGGTTTAAGGTTTTGCACCACAGGTGTATCAGCATTCTAACATGTCATGTATAATCAAGAATTTATCCCTTGGCCTAAACTTGGCCCAGTATCAGGTGTTTGACTCAAATCAAGATCCAACTTCTTGGTACCAATCCTAGTATAACAGGATTAGGTGTTACCCCAATGTTCACATCGAAACAGGACATAACAGAATGGTCCATACAGAAATAGAGCTTGGGAAAAATGGTCTCTTACCATCCCAACAGATAAAGTACAGAAACGGAATGCTAACAATAATGGGCCTTAACCACCCTAACAGATAAAGTACAGAAACGGAATACTAACTATAATGGGCCTTTACCACCCTAACAGAACGGTACCACGCAGAAACAGACGGGTGTTGCCACCCAACAGAACAGACGGTACCAACAGAATCAGACAGAACTAAGTGTACCCTAAATCCTACCCAAGCGATCGGCTCCCTAATACATAAATACCCTGTGTCGGCCCCACGATAGGGTGTATCACCCCCTAAAGTGGCAACCAATTGGCACAGGCATATTTATAGATGTCACGGCGTCTTACATCCTCAGAGGCAGACCGGGATCCATGCACGCACATGACCCGGTTGGAACGCACCATCAACACCCATCGCCACTATCAGAATGAACCACTTATAATTAGTTCAGTAAGCGTGCCCGGACCCTACCTATAGTTGGGTCAAAGTTTTGATACCAGAAAGGGTTACTGACTAATATGGGTCCCAAACAACAGATGACACAAGTATTCCCCCTTGTGTCCCCAGACTATCAGATTCAGGTTAACTTATTAACAGAGTTCAGACATACAAAGTTCAGACGATTAGTTTTCAGACTAACGGATCAGATAACAGATTTACAAACCTGCCTAACTTAGTGTGGGTCCTACAGATCCGCAAAGCAGGTTCGTTTAACTTATCAATCAAGTTAGTTTATCCAGACCAGGTGTCAAATCGGTTCTCAGCCTTATCAAATTACTGAGTTGGATTGGTATAGTTCAACTTAACCCCGTGAAATTACCGAGTTCAGATTGGTTAAGTGTAGGTTAACTCAACCCCGTTAATCTACCAAGCCCAAATTGGTTAAGTATTAAATGGACCATGACTTAACCCTAATCATGAGGCATTAATTAATTAACGCGCCTTAACCTCTCACATTAGAACTTTTTGTTGTGGTTACTAGTTAGGCCGGGCGGGTCCGGGTAGCTTTACACCACAACTTGGTCTAACCTCGGGTCCAAGGTACAACGTAACCAACTTCTCACATTAGGTCCTATCGTTTGTAGCAACTAGTTAGGCCGATCGGTTCCGGGTAGGTTTACGCTACAAACTCAACGCAACCTCGAGTTGGCCACACTTATCTTTTCTAAGTGTCATGTCCACCATGTTTCCAAAACATGTTACAAATTTTCAAGCAATTGGGTAGACCTAACTTAATAGGTAAATTCCCAATGGGTAGACCTAACTTAATAGGTAAATTCCCAAGCTTATGTTTTTATGTCTTTTAAGTTTACCCAACCCCAAACGCAATCCCATCGCTTACATATCGCAATAGCGCATAAAGGATAGAAAGAGGGAACTTGGCATAATCATGACATAAAAGTGTTGAAGCCACAAGTTCAACATGGTGGCATATGAAATGTACATATGTTCAAATACTTGCATTAGGCCTCAAAAAGCATGCATAACTTGCATATCATATGACAACTTACATATCAAACTTGCATAGCATAACTTGCATATCATGTGACAACTTGCATATCAAACTTGCATAGCATAACTTGCATATCATGTGACAACTTACATATCTAACTTGCATAGCATAACTTGCATATCATGTGACAACTTGCACATCAAACTTGCATGACACAACTTGCTTATCATATGACAACTTACATATCAAACTTGCATAACACAACTTGCTTATCACATGACAACTTACATATCAAACTTGCATAACACAACTTGCTTATCATATGACAACTTACATATCAAACTTGCATAACACAACTTTCTTATCACATAACAACTTACATATCAAACTTGCATAACACAAATTGCTTATCATATGACAACTTACATATCAAACTTGCATAACACAACTTGCATATCATACATTTAACTTTAAAGTTTAAGTATGAGAGTAGAATAGGGCTTACAATGCTTATGCGGACTCAAATGAGTATAGCAAATGTAAGAAAACCCTTATGCAACCAATTAAACCCCAAAATGCAAGCAAAATAGATCAAAACTCTCTCTTTATGATGCAAAGATAGAAACTTGACTTGAATGCAAGCTAATGATGATCATACAAGTCTAAAAACACTTATATGCATGGAAAATCTCATAAGAATTTGTTTAGAAATTTATGAAGAGAGTGGAGGCCATGAGAGGATTGATTTTGCCATAGTTTAGTTGCTAGAATGAATAACGATGATTTAGGGTAGGTTAGGGTCTTATTTATAGATTAGGCAAGTGTTTTAGGCCATAGGATTAACCCTAGATTCAATCCAAGCCATCAAAGCATGTCTTGGGGAAGAAGTCAAGTGTAGGAACCATCTAGGGCCTTTAGATTAAAGATGGACCATGAGAACCATTCAAATGCAAAATCTGCATTTGAGCGAATCGGCCCACGGGTTGACAGCCAAACACCCTGGATTAACCCCTAGTCGATCCAGCGGGCTCGGGTCGACCTCAAAAATCGGCCGGTTCGGTTATTCCCCTCTCCCAATTCGCTGTTTTGAACATTTTTGCATATTTATTTAATTTTCAATTATATATATATATATATATATCAATATATATATATTTCTCTGCGCAACCCATTTCACTTAATTAAGTATACTTTAATTTGGGAATTTTTCGTGAAACTTCGCGAGGCCATAGCTTGGTCATACGGACTCCGATTTTTGAAAACTCGGACTCTATTTCGCGTATTTTTCCGAGACGAACGCAATGGCATAGCCCGTTTCCCTTGATTCAGATTTTACAGTTTAATTTTGCCTCCATTTATGTTATAACATGTTATTCAAAAATACGGGTTGTTACAGTTTTCCAGTCTTTATTATTAGTAGACCTTACAATAAAAAAATATCAAATTAAAAATTCCCAGTAATGAAAAAAATTCAGAGTCAAAGTTGAGTATCTAATTCATTCTTCAGAAGCGTGCAGTGAAATCTTTATAAGTCACAACAAATTCGCCAAAGCTTTTGAACAAAAACTTGGTTGAGTGCCTCTTTTATCCTGTAACTAAGTAAAGATGACTTCTCTTTTCCTTCAGATTGCCATTGTCAACCAAACCGTACCTAATATTACATTGGTCATTTTCAGGAAACGAATTGATTATTCCTTTTATTTTTATTTCAACCCAAATTTTTAATAAAGCTCGTTTACCGTTGCAAAATTTACCTCAACCAAATTTGACAAACGTACTATAATAGATTCCTTCAAATATTACTATGTAGTGGACAATACATTTATCATATGTTTTAATAATGCAGAAACTAATATAAATACAATATCAACATTCATATAAATATATATCAGTAATGTTATATGTAGTCTTTACACACTGAAATGAATACTTTAAAAGAACAAACTTAACCTTTTAAATACTCGAGCTTTGGTTTTGTAAATGCTTCCAATATCGAAATGGCCTAAAAGATATAGTAGTTGAAAACAAAAGCCTGTAGATATGTTCATAGCTTTTAATATCTGTAAATACATTATCCCCATAACCACTAAATTAAAAATATAAGAAATTGAGTTTTACTTCTTTTACAACTCACAGTAAACATTATAAGGCCTCTAGTGGAAAAAGGTCAGGTTCAAGTGATCATTGATTTCTACCACATAGCTAGACCATCTTCTTTCTAATGCTGACGAATACTATACTATTTTATAATAACATTTTATATTGTAATATGCACTCACCTACAAAATCGGGAGGGTACTTGATGGAATTAGGATGAGCAAGTGCGGGAATCAGATTGGAATAGAGTAATGGAGAAAGGCGTAGAATGACCAAGCTTCCCCCAAACAACAGCTGTAGCATTGATGACAACATGCAAAAGTTACAAATAAGGTTGACTGCTTAATGTGTGAAAGACGTATTGTAAATATGGTGCTTTTTTCATATTATTTTGGATGACTGAAGCTTTAAGTTTAAAATTGGGAAAAGATGACCATTTGAAGATCGAAGGGCATTAAGTTAGGGGAATCCTACAAGTAAGTTTATAGTTTGCTCGAACTTCTTTCCACTTGGTTAGCCAATAGTAAAGACGGAGGCTCCTTTGTGGCTAAAGAAGACGATGATAAAGGTCAAGGAATCTAAAAGGAATCCTTGAGATTGGTATATTGGTGTTTAGACACTATTGTCAAATTTCTACATTATTGTCCTTTTGTTATTACTTTAATGGAGACAACACTTAACTTTGTAAAATTGCATGTAATTTAAATTATGCATGAATTATACAATAGAATAATAGCTTTAAAGTATTACGCAATGATTAGATTGCAACATTGTTTCATACTGTCATTTGATCTTGGTTTATGTTTACGATATTTGACGTTGTCCATGTTTTTTTTTTGTAAAGAAACCTGAATGGGAAATAAATAACGAAAGAGGAACTGAAGTGAAGGTCAAACACCATAATAAGGAGACAAAGATGGTAAATGGTACTCTACTAAACATTGAAATCAATGACACGCAGTACATATTTATTTCGATCGGTTCAAACTTAACCAAGGAAAAAAAATGCCTCTTGTACTGAGGATAACCTTTATTTTGTAGTCCCCGGTCCTTCCTTGTCAACTGTTGTTGTTACTGCTAGGCCTGGCCAATATTATCCCATTGCATAGGCATGGCTCCCGGATTAAGAGCACCAGGCATACCTCGTGCAGCGTACGACAACATACTCATGTTAAAGGATGATGTTAGTTGTTCATTCAAAACCAGTGTTCTCATCAACTGATCAACTGGAGGTAACTGATTATTTTTTGTATAGTCATTAAAAATAGACATGCTCCCATCAATATCCATATAGACATGATGCAAGCTTATGTAGGAATTTGGCAGTGTGTCGTTTCATGGATGTAACAAACTGTTTATACAATAACTACAAATCATAAAGTATATTAATTAAATTGTTTTATACAGCAAAAAAAGGAAAAATAAACACAGGGTTCACATCATGAAGCCCTAATATTTGATATCGCCAATAGTATTCAAAAAAATTGGTTGGAATTTTATCATCTACTGCCAGCATAGTATACAAATGGACATAATAATATTTTCAACAAAATGATTGCATCATTTATGCACGTAACGAACAATACAGCAAAACCGCAAGATTCAGTTTGGTCAAGATTTAATATATAATTTTTTTGCTTTTCGCAAATGAGTTGCAACTAATTAATATAAGTATTAATGGAAATACATTAACTTCCATGGAATTTAAATTGTCACTTATATTGTCACATTAGGTGCGCGTCATTCAGTAAACTATATCATCTTGGGTTTAGAATCGATCAAAACATGTGAAACTTCACTGGATATCAAATCAAACGCCAATGATGAAGTTACTTCGCATTCTTAATTGTTGCCCTATCATGTCAATAAAAATATGTACACCAATAAGAATCATAGAGTAAAATATATACGCAATATTGATGGAGTTCAAATTCTTTTTTTTGCCTAAAACCCCAATTATCATTTGTATACTCTAAAACTGCAATTATAAAAAATATTTGTAGTTTAATTTTTATATGTAACAATGGCAAACAGTTTTTACACGAACGTAACACAGTTTAGGCTTAAGTTAACAATGTAGCTGCAATAAAATTATATTTTTCTATATAAAATATATCAAGCACATGCGCAAACGCCCATGTATGCATGCATCTTCTATTCAATATCAAAAACTTTTATCATCATTATCTTCTTAGTATATTGCATTATTCTGAAACTTTTAACCAGCGAAACTGTATGTAAGATTAACAGTTCAGCCAAAGAGACTTGAACATATGATTCCCTTTTACAATTACAAGTTATAATCAAAGACGATTTGCAAGACTTACCCATCTCATGGATATAGGCTTCGCCCCAAACTTGCCAAGGTTGCTGGACCCTACTTGCTAGATCTCATTCATAAACTGTAGCTGAGGCTGAATTGATCGAGTGATGCATCCTAGAATTCGATCTTAACAGAATTGGCAACATAAGATTTGATAGAATGGAATACGCGGTTTCAGGCTTAAGGTGTAGCAATTTAAGGATACAGAGATTAGAACATGAATCGCCATTTGGTTGGCAGTTTCTCTCCCCATGGGGGAGAAAACATGTATTCAAGTGTAAAACTTTCTAATTTGGAAATATTTGAAGTCGTTACAAAATAATCATGGCATAAAATGACAAAAACAATCAAAGTGATCATTTCCAGTATTGATAAAGGTTAAACAACGCAAATGACCTTTTTTTGGTCAGTCAAGACTCAAGGTATCAATGATAAATGGTAAAAATAAGCCAAAAGCTTGTTAGTCTATAACGACAAAAAGTTTGATATTAATACTTTGTATGTGCAATGTCCAGTTGCATTGCATTACATTTTTTTTCAGATTTCAACTATTTACAAACTACTTAAAATTAGTCGAATAGTGTGTTAACTACTGAAAACAATTATTTGCGGGCCTGATATGCAATGAACAAAATGCAACCAATTTTTCTTGGTGTGAAACCATCACAATAAAATAGGAGTTTCCACCCCCGGTCCCCAGTTTATGACATTATTACTTGAACTATGGAAACATGTATCTTTAGATTTGATAGGGTTTATAATAAATTATCTTATGGTAAAATCATAATTAACATCATCCAAATCTCAGTAAGTTTGATCAAATTTTAAACTTCTGTAATTGGGTTAACTGAGAATTTTTTGAACCTGCTACGTTTAGAAAACATAATTTGAATTCAAAATGAAAAGGTAAAGTTAAATTAAGGTTATCTTGTCTGGATTCTCTGCATCCGTTTATGTTAACGTAATTTTTTAGATTAACATTAAAAGTTCCCAGCCCTAATAAATTGAAGGAAAACCTTTTTTGAGAAGGAACAAAAAAGGGAAACCTGAAGTAAACAGCATCTTCGTCAAAGCAATCTTAGCAATGTGCTGCTAACAGGATCGTTGTTAGTGTTGTTATAATTAGGGTTACAACAGAATACTATTTTATCGCCAGCCCTAATAAATTGAAGGAAAACTTTTTTTGAGAAAGAACAAAAAAGGGAAACCTAAAGTAAACAGCATCTTCATCAAAGCAATATCAGCAATGTCATGCTAATAGGATCGTTGTTAGTGTTGTCATGATTAGGGTTGCAACAGAAAACTATTTTATCGCTTTTGCTTATTAAGCCTAATTCAGGTAGATAGGAAATTTGAGTCGTGGAAGAATCCCAATGATTTCAAAGCTACGGAAGTAGAAAGTTCAATTGTTTCATGGACGAAAAGGAGATTTATTTTAGGAAGAGTAGATTCAGAGAGATGTGAAGAACCGTCGAAAAAAGTTTTTATTTACCAAAAGAAAAGGGGAAGTTGCCGGAAACTATTTCATCATCATCACCACCACCATCTACAAAATAAGACTTAAAACATAAATTGACAATCCACTAAATTATATCAGACTATTACAAAATCAAAAAAAAAAATTAATCCTAAATTGACAATCCACTAAGATCCAAGCAATATCACCCAGCATCACGTACTTCTATCTGAAATTACCTTAATTGAAATTTGTTTCCAGAATAATAATAAAATACTGAGCATTTCAAATTTAGCTAAAGATAATATATGCGTGTGTTTACATTGTACTGCTTATATTCAGTTTTTGCACAGTAGGGGATACAAAAGCACCAATTCATCGTAACTATAAATAATAGGCAGATTAATATTTTCATTTAATCCATACCTTTTCAGCACATCAGAATTAAGTCAGTTTACTGAGTACATTCCCCTATCTAAATTACCATAACGTATCCCGTAGTCAGCCTGAGAATGTAGCAATAAGGAGAAGGTTACCTTTATATACCATTCACATGATTTCAGTTGAAGAAGTATATAATAGTAGAATCATTAGATAAAGTGATATTTAAGTATAATAACATGGATAAAAGTAGTATAAGAAATCAGAGATATCTTGTCCAGAATTTTTTTAAGTTAATAGTATGGTTGTATGAAGACATAAATAGTGTGGGATACAGCATATTCATGCCTTACATATCTTCATCTAATTCTTTTTACCATAGTATGTGTAATATTAATGCTCTTGCACCAATTACCTATATTTTATTTACAGTAAAACCATTTTATTTAGAATTAATACTGATATTGATTAATCCTCATACTGATATATGTGCATGCCTTAGAAAATAATAGTGAAATATATTGAGTAAGATAGTGCACAATGTGGATGTTTGCTCTGCCCTATGCAAGCGATGTATTAAATATTTCAGTTTGAAGAGTTACACCTCCAAATCCTCATAACAGTATACAGAAGCTGATAGTCACTGAAATATGTTAACCTTATCGGGATTGCAACAAAAAAATGTATATCAGTAATGAAAAATGACTACTTTCAAAAGCCAAGAAGCAATATGTTTATTATGGTGTAACCTGTTACCTTGTCTGTATGTATATACAATTATTATAGTGATTCAAAATACTAATTTGAAGGATAAGTGTGTGTATAAAATAAACAGGAAAATAGAATTGGTGTAGCATGAGAGGTAAGATATAGCCCAGATTTGTATATGTAAAAACATAAGTGAAAAATAATAATTAAGTTGGAAAATTAGTGCAATGACATACCACATATAGACAGTCTTCTTTTGTGTTTAGCAATCGCTAAGCATATATAAACCACCTCAGATGTAGTCATTTGGGTCATCCTTCCATCTTGACCCTTTTCATTAGAAGTCAGTCATAGAAAATAGGATCAGCATTTTTTGTCAATGCTAGAAAGAAAGAACAGGTAGTAAAAAATTCACTTGAGGTTCAATAATAATGAAATTTCATAACCCTGACTTCCATCGATTTCCAACCTATTTGCCATAGTTAAATCATGCCTTAGTTATAAGAAAAAAAATATGGACGTTACCTTGAAAAATCTGCTGTTGTGCATCCTTCACCTCTAATATCAGTCTTTTGGGCTGCAAAGCACATTAAACAAAGACACATTTATAAAAGATGGTTATCCAAAACTCTTCTTCGGCTATAGTTGAAGAATGGATAATGTTATGTAGTCTTAATACAAACAATAAGGGCAAATTATGATGTAATGATTATGGTTATTTTTGTTAAAGCAATGAAGAAAATCAAGGTGATTATAAATTTGAATCAAAGCGCAAAGATTTGTAACCAACAACAGCAGCAAATTAAATGTACATCATTGTTTAGTACTATCACGTTCGTTACATTGTACATAAATAGATGGTGAAAAATAAAATAAATGCCGTGATAATAAGCTTGTCGGGAGAATGTAATAAGTACAATATTAATCAAAGGCATAAGTCATTTCAATTGAAAAGGATATAATTGAGTCCATGGAAAAACATGCAGACATAACATGGCAAAATAAAATGAAATAATTTTGAAATTTCCAGGAACTTTAATTGTAAAAAAAATCCTTTTCCTATGCTGGATCAAATTTGTTGTGCACCATACCTTTTATTGGTTATAGATTTCTCAATTTCCGATCAATCATGATTCATGACCATGGCGTGAACACGATTTTAAGGAACGTAACTCATGACCATCAATAGTAATCTTCATCCTCCATTTCTACTTTTGTATTCCGTAAATTATAACAGTTCATTACTGCTCTTTGTTCTGGAATAAAATTACGAATTATATAGAGTAGAATCTATGAATTGAACACGTTGATTGTCTATAAAACCACTTTTCTTCTACTATCTAATTTATAAATGGGGGTATGTGCTCGGTTTAGGTCTCTAAAAAGTTAAGCTTACTATTTCGGTTTGCTAATATATTATACCGTGAAGGGGTGTGCACATTTTTTTTACTATATGGCTTAAGCATAATGTAGCGATATGCATAAGTAGGTGAATGGATTCAAACATATAGGAAGTATGCAAATATTTTATAATCCAATCTGGTTAAGCATAATTCACCAAGCTACATCCAAATAATGTACGGATGGAATAAGCTGGAAACTCTAATGAGAAACAACCACAAATTGAACCCAAAATACACGACTCAACAAATTTTAATTTTTTATATTGGAAAGAGAAAAGCAACCAGTTAAAAATATGTTAATTTAGGATTACATCCAACATGTTTAGCTAGTACATGTAAGAATAAAAATAATATATACATATAATTCATACCTCACGAAATATTCATAGTATAGTAGAAGAATATGGAAAATCGGTAATAAAAGAAGGGAGAGGATAAAATGTAAATCTAAAACCATAACGCGGTGTGCATACGATGTAAAATGTAAACAATACTAATAGGAGGAAGTTGATGTAAAAAAGTGAAAAACAAAATAGTCTACATGAATTCCAGTCATTGGCGCAGTCTTAAGTGACAGGTAGAATCCTCTATGTTGAATTAGCTGCTTGGAGTGAATACCATCATGTTTTCCAGTCTTTATTATCAGTAGACCTTACCAAAAAAAGATCAGATTAAAAATTCCCTGCAATGAAAATATTCAGAGTCAAAGTTGAGTATTTTTTTCATTCTTTAGAAGCGAGCAGTGAAATCTTTATAAGTCACAACAAATTCGCCAAAGCTTTTGAACAAAAACTTGGTTGAGTGCCACTTTTATCCTGTAACTATGTAAAGATGACTTCTCTTTTCCTTCAGATTGCCATCGTCAACCACACCGTACCTAATATTACATTGGTCATTTTCAGGAAACGAATCGATTATTCCTTTTATTTTTATTTCGACCCAAATTTTTAATAAAGCTCGTTTACCATAGCGAAATTTACCGTAGCAAAATTTGACAATCATACTATAATAGATTCCTTAAAATATTACTATGTAGTGGACTTTACATATATCATATATTTTATTAATGCAGTAACTAATATAAATACAATATCAACATTCATATAAATATATATCAGTAATGTTATATGTAGTCTTTACACACTAAAATGAATACTTTAAAAGAACAAACTTAACCTTTTAAATACTCGAACTTTGGTTTTGTAAATGCTTTCAATATTGAAATTGCCTAAAAGATATAGTAGTTGAAAACAAAAGCCTATAGATATGTTCATAGCTCTTAATATTTGTAAATACTTTATCCTCATAACCACTAAATTAAAAATATTAGAAATTGAGGTTTACTTCTTTCACATCTCACAGTAAACATTATAAGGCCTCTAGTGGAGAAAGGTCAGGTTCAAGTGATCATTGATTTCTACCACATAGCTAGACCATCTTCTTTCTAATGCAGACGAATACCTATACTATTTTATAATAACATTTTATATTGTAATATGCACTCACCTACAAAATCAGGAGGGTACTTGATGGAATCAGGATGAGAAAGTGCAGAAAAGAGATTGGAAAAGAGTAATGGAAAAAGGCAGAGAATGACCAAGCTTCCCCCGAACAACAGCGGTGGCATTGATGACAACATGCGAAAGTTACATATAAGGTTGACTGCTTTATGTGTGAAAGACGTATCGCAAATATGGTGCTTTTTCATATTGTTCTGTATGACATAAGCTTTAAGTTAAAAATTGGAAAAAGATGACCATTTGTAGATCGAAGGGCATTAAGTTAGGGGAATCCTACAAGTAAGTTTATAGTTTGCTCGAACTTCTTTCCATTTGGTTAGCTAATAGTAAAGACGGAGGCTCCTTTGTGGCTAAAGAAGATGATGATAAAGGTCAAGAAATCTAAAAGGAATCATTGAGATTGGTATAATGGTGTGTAGAAACTATTGTCAAATTTCTACATTATTGTCCTTTTGTTATTATTTTAATGGAGGCACCACTTAACTTTGTAAAATAGCATGTAATTTAAATTATGCATCGATTATACAACATAATAATAGCTTTAAAGCATTACGCAATGATTAGATTGCAACATTGTTTCATACTGTCATTTGATATTGGTTTATGTTTACGGTATTTGACGTTGTCCATGATTTTTTTTTTTAGTAAAGAAACCTGAATGGGAAATAAATAATAAAAGAGACCTTGAAGTGAAGGTCTAACACCATAATAAGGAGACAAAGATGGTAAATGGTACTCTATTGAACTTTGAAATCAATGACACGCAGTACATATTCATTTCGATCGGTTCAAACTTAACCAAGGAAAAAAAATTCCTCTTGTACTGAGGATAACCTTTATTTTGTAGTCCCCAGTTCTTCCTTGTCAACTGTTGTTGTTACTGCTAGGCCTGGCCAATATTATCCCATTGCATAGGCATGGCTCCCGGATTAAGAGCACCAGGCATACCTCGTGCAGTGTACGACAACATACTCATGTTAAAGGATGATGTTAGTTGTTCATTCAAAACCAGTGTTCGCATCAAATGATCAAATGAAGGTAACTGACTATTTTTTGTATAGTCATTAAAAATAGACATGCTCCCATCAATATTCATATAGACATGCTGCAAGCTTATGTAGGAAGTTGGCAGTGTGTTGTTTCATGGATGTAACAAACTGTTTATACAATAACTACAAATCAAAAAGTATATTAATTAAATTATTTTATACAGCAAAAAAAGGCAAAATAAACTCAGGGTTCACATCATGAAGCCCTAATATTTGATATCGCCAATAGTATTCAAAAAAATTGGTTGAATTTTTATCATATACTGCCAACTTAGTATATAAATGGACATAATAATATTTTCAACAAAATGGTTGCATCATTTATGCACGTAACAAACAATACAGCAAAACCACAAGATTCAGTTTGGTCAAGATTTAATATATAATTTTTTTGCTTTTCGCAAATGAGTTGCAACTAATTAATATAAGTATTAATGGAAATACGTTAACTTCCATGGAATTTAAATTGTCACTTATATTGTCACATTAGGTGCGCATCATTCAGTAAACTATATCATCTTGGGTTTAGAATCGATCAAAACATGTGAAACTTCACTGGATATCAAATCAAACGCCAATGTTGAAGTTACTTCGCTTTCTTAATTGTTGCCCTATCATGTCAATAAAAATATGTACACCAATAAGAATCATAGAGTAAAGTAAATACGCAATATTGATGGAGTTCAAATTCTTTTTCTGCCTAAAACCCCAAATATCATTTGGGTACTCTATAACTGCAATTATAAAAAATATTTGCAGTTTAATTTTTATATGTAACAATGGCTAAAATTTTATACACGAACGTAACACAGTTTAGGCTTAGGCTAACAACGTAGCTGCAATAAAATTATATTTTTGTATACAAAAATTATCAAGCACATGCGCAAACGCCGATGTATGCATGCATTTTCTATTCATGTAACGACCTGCCTTTTTGCATGATTTTTCGCCGATAATTAAACCAACTCAAATCGATCATAAAGATGAATTGTTATGGGTATATACATATATTGAACAAAAATAACAGAACTTTTATTTCATAGTGCACTATTACATCAGAGTTATATAGAATATCAGAGTTACAACATATACAGAGGAAGAAAAGAAAATACACTCTCAGCAGAAGAAACCATATGATATAGCAGAAAACTCCAAACTCTTGCGTGAACTCCAACTCTAAAAGCGCTCCCAATCCTTCTCCAACGACCCATAACTGCAAAACTAAACTACTAGCTGCCCGTACAAAAATTATGGGCACCCAGAGTTTAGGTGTGGGAACAATAAACTCCAGGTCTGTAATAACCCGGAAATCAGAGCCAATTTAAATTTTTTATTTTGGCAATTCCAACTATTTTGATTATTTAAAATGAATTATTTTAAATAAAAACGACGAGAAATTTATTTTGAATGGAATTTGAACGTATATTTTATATAGATCGTCGTTAGAATATTTATTTATACATATAAAAGGAATTGAAAATGGCGCGGTAGTTTGATAATTCGATTTCAAAATTCAAAAGAATGTACAGAATTCAAAATAAACCGGAATTTAGTGAAACCAAAAATTTTGGAATCTATTTGAGAATATCTTTCCAACGAATCCGAAAAATCAAAATTTCATTGCGGGGATAAAAAGATATGTCCAATTGAAAATTCAGAATAGTCGTTATGGAATTTCGGCCATTAAAAATAGCCATTTTGCAAACAACCTCGGATTTCGACGAAACCACTTTTGTTGGATCCGTGATGTCAAATTACTGCTAGATTCCAATTTTCATAATTTTTCGAATTGATATGTGAGCGTGGCAAAGGAAAACGCGTTTGACCAGTTTCATTTGATTTTAATCGACTGGAAAATGGCCATTTTTCAAACGGTCTCGAAATTTGACGAAACTAGTTTTTTTTAGGACCGTGTCGGCAATACGAAGCCAGAAAGTATTATTCTGGAATTTTTTGAGTTAGTATGTGACCCCGGTAAATTAAAATGCACGTTAAAATTCAATATATAGAGTTATATTTTGATTTTGACGAAAACCAATCGAAATGATCGAATCAGCTTACGATACATATCCCATTGTGTTCGGAATGAGGGTAATTAGCTATGGACGACAGGCGGCGGGTCTCGTTTCGAGGTCGAAATAAAAAGTCAACTTTTTTTTTGAAATAAAATAAATATATATATATATAAACTAATACCCTCCCCTTTTCTCCCTCTCACTTCGTTCTGAATAAAAAAAGAAGAAAAGGGGGCGCCCTCCTCCGATCCCGGTCTCCAGCGATGGGGTGGGCCACCGCGCCCCTCCCTCACCTCCTCCTCCCCGCGCTTCTCTTCTCTCCCCTTCCCTCTCTCTCCTCTGCGCGATTCGAAGACCCCCACCAGACCTCGATCCCGTCGTTCGAGCTCCCCCCCCCCCACGCCACCCTACGCCGCCACCCACAACGGGACCCCCCCCCCCCCCCCCCGCGCCCTCTTCCGACCTCCGATTGGCCGACACCCTCCCCCGCATCCCCTCTTGATCGAGCACAGTGAGCTTCTCTCTCCTTATTTACTTTAAATTCGGTTTTTTTAATACATTAACAATGCGGTTTTAGTTTATATAGGAGAATAGATTTTTGTAAAATAAAAGTTAGTTTTTTTTATATAACAAGAAAAGATGTGATTTTTTTTTACTAAGTAGAAGTTTGATTTTTATCATCAAAAAGATTTGATTTTTAATAGAATAGCTTCTAAATAAAAATAAGATTTTTATCAAAGTAAAAATACGATTTTTATAGAAGTAGCGGATTAAAAATATGATTTTTATATTATAGAAAGATTAAAAATATGACTTTTATGTTATAGAAAGATAAAAAAATATGATTTTTATATTATAGAAAGATTAAAAATATGATTTTTATATTATAGAAAGATTAAAAATGTGATTTATATATTATAGAGGATATAAAAATATTATCTTTATATATGTAGCAAAATAAAAATCTGATCTTTCTTATATATATGTTGAAATAAAAATCTATTTTTTTATAGCAATTATAAAAATCGAATTTTTATATAGAAAGAAGCGTTCTAAAAATATATATAGTAGAAATAAAAATATGATTTTTATTTATTGAATGAAGCAATAAAAATATAATTTTTATTTGAACAGCGTGAAAAGAACTGCATAGGAATTTCAAGCAGATCCAGACGATTCAGCAGTTCAACAGCAAAGCGCGGCGGAGTGGAACCCTCGGTGAGAACTCCTCACTTTTGAATTTATTTCTAATTGAATTATATACTACGATGCAGACGGTGTTTAGTAGCACCCGACACCCATCGTCCACAGACCATGGACGGTTTGTATGCTTGTTTGTTTGATTTTGTTGTGTAGTTGATTGTGTGACGTGATGCGAAATGAAATAAAATATTTTATAGTGGAAAATATTCTATAGTTAAAAATAGAATTTTTAACGGGTATATAAAATAAATATTTATAAACAAATCGGAGATTTGTTTATATACACTGATTTGATTGATATTGATTGGGACGATAAATTTTACACATCGCCCAACCCCACAAATAAAATCTGTGTTTGATTGTTTGAAACCCCACACGGGTATTGGGATGATATATGACATACACTAATCCTAATAATTAGTTGTGTGTCGATCGATTGATTGACAGGCTGTTATAAGCGTTAAATATTTATATTTGATGCTTATACAGTGTAGAGCGCACTCTGGATGATGGTTGATTATTTATCGTTGTTATTTTGTACATGTGTCGTAGAAAATCCATATAATTAAAATTATATGGTAATTGATTGGGCCTTATTCCAGTTTTGAAATAGAAATATTTGAAAAAGAAATATTTGAAATAGAATATTTGAAAATAGAAATATAGGAAGTCGTGTTGATTAGATTGACGCCATTTCGACGTGAACGATATTTATATCGATTTTATTCAATTTTCAATGTATATTGAAAGTGTTTTCGAAATTCGAATTATATTGAATAGAATTGAAATTCGAATTAAATTGAATTGAATTGTTTTGAAATTCGAATTGAAATTCGAAATGAATTGAAATTTGAAATAAATTGAAATGAATTGAAATTCTAATTAAATTTAATTGATTTGAAATTCGAAATAAACTAAAATGATTGGAAATTCGAATAGAATTGAAATTTGAATTAAATTGAAATAGAATTGAAATCGTTTTGAAATGAATTCGAATTGAAATTGAATTAATTTGAAATTCAAATTGAATTGAAAACGAATTGAAATTGAATGAAAAATCGATTTGAATTGAATTTAAAACGATTTATAAAATACGTTTTAAAAGGAAATCGACGAAGTATATATTATATGTATTATATGTATAATATAATGGCCTGAATAGAACGTGCCGCGCTGCGGCAATTCGTGAAGTTCGACCATTGACTTCGAATTGACATTGCGGGAGATCCGATTGTCGGATTCTCCTAAAACCGGAACCGTTGGGTTCGTATCGAAAAGAGCTTTCTAATGAATATTGAAAATTTGAAATCTAACGGTTGGATTTGGAATTATGTCCAAATCAAATTTGGAAAAGGTCGTTGTAAGTGCAGTTCGATGGCCGTTGATGGAAATCGACTGTACGGGCCTTGATAAAATTATTAAAAATATCAATAATTTGTGTAAAATCATAAGAAATGATTTGTGAAGAATTGGGATGAAAAACTTCATATTTGAAAAGATAAAAATAGATTTTTATCTAAATGAACTAGTTTTGAACTAGGATGGTAATTTTTTTTTTAAATAAATAAATTGGATTTGAAATGTTTTTGAAAATAACCCGAATTTCCAATAATTGCATTGGAATGGATTTGAATCGAAATTGTCTTCGGAATATTTCGATGTTGGATTTCGTGATTATACAGATGTTGTTATGGAAATTTGAAAGATATATATATATATATATCGTTATTTCCAATACGATATTTGTTGGTCATAGAATTTGATATTGAATATAAGCCGATATATTTTCTATTCAGAGCCTTGTATTTAATATCAAATGTGATTTGGGTTTGTCATGAATGGTGTCTTCATTAACACTATTCTTAAGCCCAGCTGAGAAAAAGATTAAATCTTTTATTTAGATTTAAAGAAGTGTACTAATTAAAGAATATTTAATTGGAATTGAATTGGTATTGATTTTTGGGTTTATCGTGAACAGTGTTTTAAATAACACTTGTTCTTTAACCCGATAATTAATGGAATGTGATTTTGGGTTTATCGTGAACCGTGTTTTAAATGACACTGATTCTTTAACCCAGTTAAAGATGAAAACTAAGTGGAGTTTTAATGAATCTTTAATTAGATTGAAAAGATCAAGAATGGAGTATCACCTGTTTTACTCCAAGCGAGAGTTAAATCTTTAATTAGATTTAAACGTGGATTGGTAATTGAATTTACCGATAACACCGTGGTGTTAGATATGAAGTATTACCAGTTTTACTTCATGGGATGAATAGGTTGGGATTAGGAAATTAAAATAAATGATTACTTCGGTGTGGTTCGCTAATCCTAACTAGTTTGAATTGATATTCAAAGGAGATTAAATAATAAATTTAAAGAATTTATCTTTGATAAAATTAATGGAAACCTTTCCCAAAGTATAGGAATATTTGAACAAAAGAATATTTTGAATTGGAATGAGGCGTATGTTGTGTTTGTGTAACACTTGTTTATTATATACGCGAGTCATTCAGAAAGACCGGGTTTATCCCATTCTGAATAACTGATTCGACGTGGTGTCGAAGATGAAGACGGGGGTCGAAGACCGGAGGTCTTCACATCGTTTGGGTAATTACTAATGATCTTGATTTGGCCGTACACCCAAGAGGAGGGAATCAGTTAGTGGTCGTCAAGACGTACTTGGAGATCGATGGATATGCGGGGTACTAGGTGCCTCCGGTTTCGTTCAGACCCTGAACGGACTTGTTAATGGACTGTGTGTCTGACATTGGAGATCATTCTGTGTGATTGATGGACATCGGTTGCATGGAGTGGTTTGCCTGTGTGGCATGCTAAGATGCAAATGATCAAGGCTTTTGTTGAAAAACAAAGTATTGTGGTTGATGATCAAAGCATGGCCTTTGTGGCGTAGCTTTGTGTAGCGTAGATTCGCGAGCCTCACACCCCGGTGTGAACCAAAAACAGGAGATGGACCTCAGGGAGGACATGCGTTTTCTTCTAGCTAGGAGTGGCGTCAATGCTTGAACTGGCTGACGAGTTTGACTCATGTGGTTGTTGGAATTGGAGGCACCTCGGATATATCGGTCGATCCGGGACCGATGGAGTAGTTATTCGTTGGCTTACTCACGCCCCTAAGGGCGGGGAAGCGCAGTGTCCAGGAATTTTAATCCACATTGGTGGACCGTCCCTGATGATCTAAAGGCTTGACTGAGTACTTTCTTGAGGGGCGGGCTAGAGCTTCTCGAATTTGGTGAGGACTATCTTTTGCCTCGGTTCACAGATGGAAATCCAACTTCCAATACGTGATTTTATGGTTTTATTTGCAGAGCCTAGTATGGCGACATAGTGGGATGGGGCACTCATGCCGTCTATGATTGATACTTATGATTTGAAATTGTTTTGACACTATACACTTATAGTAATAATAAAACATGAAATTTCACGTATCAAGCATTTTTTTGGCTATTATAAGGTAAAAACCCATCCTCCGGCTTGCGTTGCATTGTGTGATGGGACCTGGGTCTTATAATAGCTTCATTTTTCTTTATTTTGCATTGCGCTGTTGTTTTATGCACTGGTGTTCTTGGGAGGAAACCCGTTCCGTGTTATACGGCGTGGTCCCTTGATTTACCTAACTTTAAAATAAAGATTAATAACTGTTTTAGTTCTCACACCAGTCCCATGACTGACCTGGAGTTTATTGTTTTAACCTAAACTCTGGGTGCCCTGATTTTCCGCATGGGCAACTAGTAGTTTAGGTTTTGCAGATTTATATTCACAGGATCCAGGTTTACAGCTAGAATGATATCCGGAAAGCTTTGTATCCGTATTTCTCCTTCAGTTGTGTATTGTATTATTTTCCGCTGCTATGTAATGCATTGTAATCTCTGATATTTTCTATGTAATATTTATTCATCTATACTCTGTATATTCTTGTAATCTGATGAATTGTTGTAATTAACAATGAAATGTTCTTCCGTCTGCGTCCTTTTGTGGCTGGTTCTCGACTCAATTTGGGCTTTCCTTACCGGGGAAGTTCGGGTCGTTCCATCGTGGTATCAGAGCTTTGGTTTACAAAGCTCAAGAACAAGACACATTAGAACCATACGAAAGAATTCATCAGAGATTGGATTAGTAATATCTAATAGGAATGACTCATAAGAGATAGGATCAGTAGTATCCTAGAACGAGTGTGAAGAGTATATTTTTAAAATGACAACAAATTTTGTTTTGAAAATTTAATTCAATTATTCGTATTTGAATATTTATTTATATTGATTTGGACTATCTGGTATATAAAGATTTGCATATACGTCTGATCCGCGTGTATTCGAAGTTTTAATATATTGGGTAGATATAGAATCACACTCTAGTCGCCCGGAGATGATTCTGGTGATATCTAGACATCATCAGAATTGGTGTTCGAGTTTTGAAAGTGGGATTTCTATATATTTTCTATTGACTGGTGTGAGAACCAAAATTATATAGGGCCTATTGTTGTGATTTGGCATCAAAAATGTGATTTTTGACTATATATCAAAGTTATGAATTTGAAAAGCTAATTCACTAATTCATTGATGGTTGTGTGGTTTGATTATTGTTTGATTAATTAAAATTTTAACCTTTAGCCAAATTGAATCAAATAGTGAGTTGTATTGAAAATTTGTCGCATTTGCATGCATATACATGTGCTTACACTGAACAGGTCATAGCAAGGAGGCTAGAGCAGAAGAATAAAATTGTTTGCCCGACAAATAGGTACATGTTTACCATAATTTACTGTTTTGTTTGGGTGATGATGATTTTTGAGCCGCTTGGCTAGCCGCTTGGCTTTTTCTTTTTCTTTTGGATTGAAGAAGGTCATGGGAGGCTATATGAAATATCCCGAAGTCCCCAGTGCAGGGGAGGTTATGGCGAAATTTTTCGAAAATTTAGGGTGTTGGCCAAATTTTTGAAAAAATTGAAAAGTTCATAGAAGTTGAAAAGTTGAAGAACTTAAGACGTAGTGAAAATACTGGAAGTTGAGTTCAATTGTTAAACAACTTTCGGCTTCGTTCCTTTTCGGGGACGAAAAGTTTTAAGTGGGGGAGATTGTAATAACCCGGAAATCAGAGCCAATTTAAAATTTTTATTTTGGCAATTTCAGCGATTTTGATTATTTAAAATGAATTATTTTAAATAAAAACGACGAGAAATTTATTTTGAATGGAATTCGTACATATATTTTATATAGATCGTCGTTAGAATATTTATTTATATATATAAAAGGAATTGAAAATGGCGCGGTAGTTCGATAATTCGATTTCAAAATTCAAACGAATGTACAGGATTCAAAGTAAACCGGAATTTAGTGAAACCAAAAATATTGGAATCTATTTGAGAATATCTTTCCAACGAATCCGAAAAATCAAAATTTCATTGCGGGGATAAAAAGATATGTCCAATTGAAAATTCAGAATAGTCGCTATGGAATTTCGGCCATTAAAAATAGCCATTTTGCAAACAACCTCGGATTTCGACGAAACCACTTTTGTTGGATCCGTGATGTCAAATTATTGCTAGATTCCAATTTTCATAATTTTTCGAATCGATATGTGAGCGTGGCAAAGGAAAACGCGTTTGACCAGTTTTAGTTGATTTTAATCGACTGGAAAATGGCCATTTTTCAAACGGTATCGGAATTTGACGAAACTAGTTTTATTAGGACCGTGTCGACAATACGAAGCCAGAAAATATATTTTTTGGAATTTTTCGAGTTAGTATGTGACCCCGATAAATTGAAATGCACGTTAAAATTCAATATATAGAGTTATATTTTGATTTTGACGAAAACCGATCGAAATGATCAAATCAGCTTACGATACATATCCCATTGTGTTCGGAATGGGGGCAATTAGCAGTGGATGACAGGCGGCGGGTCTCGTTTCGAGGTCAAAATAAAAAGTCAACTTTTTTTTGAAATAAAATAAAAAATATATATATAAACTAATACCCACCCCTTTTCTCTCTCTCACTTCGTTCTGAATAAAAAATAAGAAAAGAGGGCGCCCCCCTCCGATCCCGGTCGCCAGCGATGGCGTGGGCCACCGCGCCCCTCCCTCACCTCCTCCTCCCCGCGCTTCTCTTCTCTCCCGTTCCCTCTCTCTCCTCTGCGCGATTCGAAGACCCCCCCCCCTAGACCTCGATCCCGTCGTTCGAGCCCTCCCCTCCCCCCCCCCTATGCCACCCTATGCCGCCACCCACAGTCGCACCCCCCATGCGCCTTCTTCCGACCTCCGACTGGCCGACACCCTCCCCCGCATCCCCTCTTGATTGAGCACAGTGAGCTTCTCTCTCCTTATTTACTTTAAATTCAGTTTTTTTAATACATTAACAATGCGGTTTTAGTTTATATAGGAGAATAGATTTTTGTAAAATAAAAGGTTAGTTTTTTTATATAACAAGGAAAGATGTGGTTTTTTTTTTTAATAAGTAGAAGGTTTTATTTTTATCATTAAAAAGATTTGAGTTTTAATAGAATGGCTTCAAAGTAAAAATAAGATTTTTATCGAAGTAAAAATACGATTTTTATAGAAGTAGCGGATTAAAAATATGATTTTTATATTATAGAAAGATTAAAAATATGATTTTTATATTATAAAAAGATTAAAAATATGATTTTTATATTATAGAGGATATAAAAATATTATCTTTATATATGTAGCAAAATAAAAATCTGATCTTTCTTATATATATGTTGAAATAAAAATGTATTTTTTTATAGCAATTATAAAAATCGAATTTTTATATAGAAAGAAGCGTTGTAAAAATATATATAGTAGAAATAAAAATATGATTTTTATTTATTGAATGAAGCAATAAAAATATAATTTTTATTTCAATAGCGTGAAAAGAACTGCATAGGAATTTCAAGCTGATCCAGACGATTCAGCAGTTCAACAACAAAGCACGGCGGAGTGAAACCCTCGGTGAGAACTCCTCACTTTTGAATTTATTTCTAGTTGAATTATATACTAGGATGCAGATGGTGTTTAGTAGCACCCGACACCCGTCGTCCACAGACCATGGACGGCTTGTATGCTTTTTTGTTTGATTTTGTTGTGTAGTTGATTATGTGATGTGATGTGAAATTAAATAAAATATTTTATAGTGGAAAATATTCTATAGTTAAAAATAGAATTTTTAACGGGTATATAAAATAAATATTTATAAACAAATCAGAGATTTGTTTATATACACTGATTTGATTGATATTGAATGGAATGATAAATTTTACACATCGCCCAACCGCACAAATAAAATCTGTGTTTGATTGTTTGAAACCCCACACGGGTATTGGGATGATATATGACATACGCTAATCCCAATAATTAGTTGTGTGTCGATCGATTGATTGACAGGCTGTTATAAGCGTTAAATATTTATATTTGATGCTTATACAGTGTAGAACGCACTCTGGATGACGGTTGATTATTTATCGTTGTTATTTTGTACCTGTGTCGTAGAAAATCCATATAATTAACATTATATGGTAATTGATTGGGCCTCATTCCAGTTTTGAAATAGAAATATTTGAAAAAGAAATATTTGAAATAGAATATTTGAAAATAGAAATATAGGAAGCCGTGTTGATTAGATTGACGCCATTTCAACGTGAACGATATTTATATCGATTTTATTCAATTTTCAATGTATATTGAAAGTGTTTTCGAAATTCGAATTATATTGAATAGAATTGAAATTCGAATTAAATTGAATTGAAATTCGAATTAAATTGAATTGAAATTCGAATTAAATTGAATTGAATTGAAATTCGAATTAAATTGAATTGTTTTGAAATTCGAATTAAATTGAAATGAAATGAAATTCGAAATAAATTGAAATGAATTAAAATTCGAATTAAATTGAATTGATTTGAAATTCGAAATAAACAGAGATGATTTGAAGTTCAAATAGAATTGAAACTCGAATTAAATTGAAATAGAATTGAAATTGTTTTGAAATGAATTGCAATTGAAATTGAATTAGTTTGAAATTCAAATTGAATTGAAAACGAATTGAAATTGAATAAAAAATCGATTTGAATTGAAATCAATTTGAAGTGAATTTAAAACGATTTATAAAATACGATTTAAAAGGAAATCGACGAAGTATATATTATATATATTATATATATAATATAATGGCCTGAATAGAACGCGCTGCTGCAATTCGTGAAGTTCGACCATTGACTTTGAATTGACGTTGCGGGAGATCCGACCGTTGGATTCTCCTAAAACCGGAACCGTTGGGTTCGTATCGAAAAGAGCTTTCTAATGAATATTGGAAATTTGAAATCTACCGGTTGGATTTGGAATTATGTCCCAATCAAATTTGGAAAAGGTCGGTGTAAGTGCAGTTCGATGGCCGTTGATGGAAATCGACTGTACGGGCCTTGATAAAATTATTAAAAATATCAATAATTTGTGTAAAATCATAAGAAATGATTTGTGAAGAATTGGGATGAAAAACTCCATATTTGAAAAGATAAAAATAGATTTTTATCGAAATGAACTAGTTTTGAACTAGGATGGTAATTTATTTATTTTTAAAATAAATAACTTGGATTTGAAATGGTTTTGAAAATAACCCGAATTTCCAATAATTGCACTGGAATGGATTTGAATCGAAATTGTCTTCGGAATATTCCGATGTTGGATTTCGTGATTATACAGATGTTGTTATGGAAATTTGAAAGATATATATATATATATATATATATCGTTATTTTCAATGCGATATTTGTCGGTCGTAGAATTTGATATTGAATATAAGCCAATATATTTTCTATTTAGAGCCTTGTATTTAATATCAAATGTGATTTGGGTTTGTCGTGAATGGTGTCTTCATTAACACTGTTCTTAAGCCCAGTTGAGAAAACGATTAAATCTTTTTATTTAGATTTAAAGAAGTGTACCAAATAAAGAATATTTAATTGGAATTGAATTGGTATGGATTTTTGGGTTTATCATGAACAGTGTTTTAAATAACCCTTGTTCTTTAACCCGATAATTAATGGAATGTGATTTTGGGTTTATCGTGAACTGTGTTTTAAATGACACTGATTCTTTAACCCGGTTAAAGATTAAAACTAAGTGGAGTTTTAATGAATCTTTAATTAGATTGAAAAGATCGAGAATGGAGTATCACCAGTTTTACTCCAGGCGATAGTTAAATCTTTAATTAGATTTGAACGTGAAATGGTAATTGAATTTACCGATAACACCGTGGTGTTAGATATGAAGTATTACCAGTTTTACTTCATGGGATGAATAGGTTGGGATTGGGAAATTAAAATAAATGATTACTTCGGTGTGGTTCGCAAATCCCGACTAGTTTGAATTGATATTCAAAGGAGATTAAAGAATAAATTTAAAAAATTTATCTTTGATAAAATTAATGGGAACCTTTCCCAAAGTATAGGAATATTTGAACAAAAGAATATTCTGAATTGGAATGAGACGTATGTTGTGTTTGTGTAACACTTGTTTATTATATACGCGAGTCATTCAGAAAGACCGGGTTTATCCCATTCTTAATATCTGATTCGACGGGTGTCGAAGATGAAGACGGTGGTCGAAGACTGGAGGTCTTCACGTCGTTTGGGCGATTACTGATGATCTTGATTGGGCCGTACACCCAAGAGGAGGGAATCAGTTAGTGGTCGTCCAGACGTACTAGGAGATCGATGGATATGCGGGGTACTAGGTGCCTCCGGTTTCGTTCAGACCCAGAACGGACTTGTTTATGGACCGTGTGTCTGACATTGGAGAACATTCTGCGTGATTGATGGATATCGGTTGCATGGAGTGGTTTGCCTGTGTGGCATGCTAAGATGCAAATGATCAAGGCTTTTGTTGAAAAACAAAGTCTTGTGGTTGATGATCAAAGCACGGCCTTTGTGGCGTAGCTTTGTGTAGCGTAGATTCGTGAGCCTCACATCCCAGTGTGAACCAAAAACGGGAGACAGACCTCAGCGAGGACATGCATTTTCTTCTAGCTAGGAGTGGCGTAAGTGCTTGAACTGGCTGACGAGTTTGACTCATGTGGTTGTTGGAATTGGAGGCGCCTCAGATATATCGGTCGATCCGGGACTGATGGAGTAGTCATTCGTTGGCTTGCTCACGCCCCCAAAGGGCGGGAAAATGCAGTGTCCAGGAATTTTAATCCACGTCGGTGGACCGGCCCTGACGATCTAAAGGCTTGACTGAGTACCTGCCTGAGGGGCGGGCTAGAGCGTCTCGAATTCGATGAGGACTATCTTTTGCCTCGGTTCACAGATGGAAATCCAGCTTCCAATACGTGATTTTGCGGTTCTATTTGTAGAGCCTAATATGGCGACATAGTGGGATGGAGCACTCATGCCGTCTATGATTGATACTTATGATTTGAAATTGTTTTCACACTATACACTTATAGTAATAATAAATCATGAAATTTCACATATCAAGCATTTTTTTGGCTATTATAAGGTAAAACCCTATCCTCCGGCTTGCGTTGCATTATGTGATGGGACCTGGGTCTTATAATAGCTTCATTTTTCTTTATTTAGCATTGCGGTGTTGTTTTATGCACTGGTGTTCTTGGGAGGAAACCCGTTCCGTGTTATACGGCATGGTCCCTTGATTTACCTAACTTTAAAATAAATATTAATAACTGTTTTAGTTCTCACACCAGTCCCATGACTGACCTGGAGTTTATTGTTTTAACCTAAACTCTGGGTGCCCTTATTTTCCGCACGGCCAGCTAGTACTTTAGGTTTTGCAGATTTATATTCACAGGATCTTGGTTTACAACTGGAATGATATCCGAAAATCTTTCTATCCGTATATCTCTTTCAGTTGTGTATTGTATTATTTTCCGCTGCTATGTAATGTATTGAAATCTCTGATATTTTCTGTGTAATATTTATTCATCTATACTCTGTATATTCTTGTAATCTGATGAATTGTTGTAATTAACAATGTAATGTTCTTCCGTCTGCGTCCTTTTGTGGCTTGTTCTCGACTCAATTCGGGCTTTCCTTACCGAGGAAGTTCGGGTCGTTTCAAGGTCAGTCGTGAGACTGGTGTGAGAACTCAAAATAGTTATTATTAGGTTCATTTTAAAGTTGGGAATTTCACTGGATCATGCTTCTAACGCGGAATGATTTACTCCATGTGAATGCCCGTGTATATAAATACGCAATGACTTTTTGAGAATGAAGCTACCATAAGCTCATCCCACATCACATAATGCAAGCGCACACCAGATGGGCGAGGTTTATCTTATGACAACCAAATATGCTTTCATACGTAAAATCCTCTTTCAATATTATTATATATATATATATAGTGTGGAAAACATTTCGCAAATAAATGTATTAATCCTAGACAGCATAATACCCCATAATATCATGTCGCCATATAAATATATATATATATATATACACACACAATCAAAATCGTATGGCTTGTATTGGAGATTTGGGTTTCCAACATGATGATTCCTGGCACCAAAGATCAATCGGAACACAAATGAAATGTAATCATGGGTTTTTCATCCAGACGCGGACACCAATACAAATCGTGAGGCAGATCAACGATTTTCGACCAGACATGGCCACCCGAACATACCCTATTCCATAAGTCATAAGTGGTTTCCTACTGCTGCAGCGGTCATCATCAATTCATGAATATATATACACAACCTAACCGCTAGTTTCTCATCATCCGGGGTGTAAGGTTTGTCGATGTCACGTCATACACAAAGCTATGCTTCTATAAGCAATGCTTTGATCATCACTAGCTCGTTTCATAACTCAAGTATGCCACATTGACAATTTAGGAAATATTACTGATTTTCAATCAATGCATATCCTCTAAGTTCATATGTCTTAGAGATGAGGATAATATATTGCCACAAATCTGATGTATATTAACGAAAATCAGGGCTATGCGGTCAATTTCAATGTCAAACACACCATCCATACAAGTCCATTCTGGGTCCGAACGGAACAACAACCCGACAATATTCAAATATGTTCAGGTCTCATGCCATTCATTATCTCGTATCGGGTGGCCTACCAACCGAGACATGACCAGCAATCAATCTAAACAATTCAAATATTCCCAGTCTTCATTCGTCGTTTACGAAGTTTTGAATTGCTTTGTAACGTCGTATTATAACTTGGAATTGTTTTCGAACATATAATCGATCCCGGTCTTTCCAAGTAATAAGCGTACTTTAAAACAGTAGTTATGGTTCACACAGGGTTTTCAATTTAAATCACATTCCAAATAGTTATCAATTCATTTATAACTCAAGATTTGAATTACTTTAATTTCATACATCTCGTTATCATCTTAAACTCTTCTTTGAAAAGATTATACTTTCGCTTCAATTTCTTACTTTAATTTCCTCGAGTCAAAGATTTGATTATATCCCGAATTACGATATGAATTTCCACAACTCAATCATATTAGGTTTCAAGAATGATATTATTGAAAATGAAATTCATTGACAAAACCCAAATCAATCGATTTTTAATCATAAGTTACACAGAAATTGTATCCTCTTATATTTGATATAAATTCTCAAAATCAACGAATACTATAAGTGGAATAACGATATAATAATATCTTCCAAATTCCTCAAATAGTATACGTTTACACAACAAAATTTCATATCAAATATTTGAAGATTATTTCTATCCAACTTAACCCAGTCAACTTAGGAAACTCGTATCTTAATTAAAATATTTATCCAACTCTTTGACATTAGATTTGGATAGAAATACCATCAACTTATACTTAATATTAATCTCGATATCCAACTCACACTATAAGCATAATAATGGTGAACTGCCTTTTGAATTCCTTAAATAGTAAGAATCATCATCTTTCGGATTAATATCAAACATCCGAATATTTATCTCCAACCATATCCAATTATTTAAAATTGAAAACCAATATTAATATCAATTTAAATTCGATATAAAATATTTCAAATACTTTTAAACCTTTGAAAACATTTCACAAATCATTACTTATAGTTCGGAAAATAGTTTATGGTTTAAAACTTCAAAATAGATTGTTTTCGAAGAAAGCATCACAATAGTGTTTCAAAAGTGTTACAAAACAGTTATCTTAACTATTTTGATCTAAATATCGTTTATCTTAGCCAAAACTTAAACTTTACAATTTAAAACACCTTTTCATAATTTGTAATGATTTTACAAATTTTTCCATATTTTTAAAACATTTAAAAATAGCTGTTTGTAGTCATGGTCAACAATTGTTCTCACATCGATCTTTTCCAAAACGGTTTCAAACATAACTTGAAAATTACAACTCGAATTTAAAATCTGCTTTCACTTATTTGAAAGTTCTTGTTAATGGAAATCAAACGTTTTTCATTTTATGGAAATCTGATTTAGATTGCAAAAGTTATAAGCGTTTAAAGTTTGCATCTAAATTACGCGAATTGTCGTTGTGCGACAAGATCTACTTTGACCACAAATAAAATTATTCTTTAGTACTTCAAAACACGTTAGAAAACCATTATATACATTTGAATCATTTAAGATAATTTACATTGACTTTCCAAATTATCTCGAGTTCAAAATTCAACTTTTATTTTCTACTTAATTAAATATTAAATTAAAAATCCAATTTATTTCTAAATTCAAATAACTTCAAATTAACCATCCCATTCGTCGGATCAGTTAGGGATAGTCAGGGAGAGCACGAAACTTTATTTCCAAACCCAAGCCTAGACACTATCCTCTCTGTCATCCTAGAACGTTCTGGTGTATATTATATTGTTATTATAAAGAGACATCGTTAATATGTATAAAACCATATTCAAATGTCAAAATCTCATTTCGAATTTAAATTAAAAATAATATTTTTACCAAAACTAGTTTCAGATAAATATAAAGATCGTTATACAAAATCCATACATAATTCAAATCATTTTCCGATCCTAATTCAATATTTAAAAAGTTGATATTTAATTCCAAATTAACATTTTAAATATTATTTAATAATTGAATAAAATCATATATAGGAAGAAGATTTTAAATCGATCGCCCATATATTTCCACAACCATGGGGTGTGTATGTAATATCATGCAATGCAATCATATTTATCCAATGAACAATATGATCAAATGGATACAAATTCATTCATCACAACAAACATTTTAACTGTGCATAAGCGTTACGGTCAATATCGCTTACCAGTGTTTAGTGTATTGTCTACTTGCATGAACAACCATTCAAACATCAACATCCATCACACAATTATCATTAACTAATTATAATTAATCTCAGCTAATTATAATTAACTAATTTAAATAAATAATTTAAATTAGAAGTTCTCATCTAACAGCTTTCCAAATCTTCACGGTAGGCGAGCCTAGCTAAGCGAACCGTCAGATAGTATTTCAGCGCAACGTCTTCTTTACCAAAATATATATATTATAATATACACTAATCTCTTTTTATATTAAAAGAGGAGGAGGAGGAGAATGACGAATTTTGGCAAGGTGGTGGTGGAAAAGAGGAAGACTTATGCCATGGAAACCATGGCCATAAGCTTTAAGAAGAAGAGAGAAAGAAAAGAAGTGAGAATGAATGAAAAAGTGGAAGGAAAGGGTGGTATTTATAGGAAAAGAGGAGTAAGGAGAGAGTGACACATCATAGGACATGTGTATTTAATGAGTGGAATGTTGCATGCAAAATTACAAGTGTCTTAACACTTGTAAAAAGGAGAAGGAATGTATTTTTGGTAGCATTTACCTTAAACGTTATGAAAACAAAGAGCAACGCATAATACTAATGCTATTAATTTATGTTATCTTTTGACAAATCCGATCGAACGACAAATCATATCAGTAAATCCAAACTTATTAATAATCATTCTTGTAAAATCATAAAATAAATTGTCCTTTACATATTTCATATTTTACAAATCAATATTATCAAAATTTGGAAATATTATTACTTAAACATAAATCTTATAAATTAAATATAAGTTTTTTTTCAAAATAAGTTTTTCTTATACAAAATCATATATAATAAAACGAAATACTTATTCAAAGTTAAATTTTATATTCAATCCTTATAAAAATCAATTTATATTTAGAAAATCAAAAATTATATAAATAGAAATCCAAATCAAACTTAGTTAAAATTCTGGGATGTTACATTCACCCCACTTAAAAGCTTTTCATCCTCGAAAAGGAAGTCGGTTGTAACAACCCGGAAAATCTGAGCCAGTTAAATTTTTTATTTTGGCAATTTCAGTGAATTTTGATTATTTAAAATGGATTATTTTAAATAATATCGACGAGAAATTTATTTTGAATAGAATTTGAACGTATATATTTATATACGTCGTCGTTAGAATATAAATATTTATTTATAATTATAAAAGGAATTGAAAATGGCGCGGTAGTTCGATAATTCGATTTCAAACTTCAAATGAATGTACCGGGTGCAAAATAAAACGGATTTTAGCGAAACCAAAAATAATAGAATCTAATTGAGAATATCTTTCTAACGAATCCGAGAAATCAAGATTTCATAGCGGGAATCAAAAGATATGTCCAGTTGAAAATTTAGAATAGTCGCTACGGAATTTCGGCCATTGAAAATAGCCATTTTGCAAACGACCTCGGATTTCAACGAAACCACTTTTGTTGGGTCCGCGATTTGAAGTTATTGCTAGATTCCAATTTTCATAATTTTTCGAATCAATATGTGAGCATGGCGAAGTAAAACACGTTTAACCAGTTTCAGTTGATTTTAATCGACTGGAAAATGGCTATTTATCAAACGATCTCAGAATTCGACGAAACTAGTTTTGTTAGGACCGTATCGTCAACACGAAGCTAGAAAATATTTTTCTGGAATTTTTCGAGTTAGTATGTGACCCCAGTAAATTGAAATGTATGTTTAAAATTCAGTATAATGATTTAAATGTAAATTCAACGGAAACTGATCGTAACGATCGAATCAGCATACGATACATATCCCATTGTGTTCGGAATGGGGTAATTAGCTATGGACGATAGGCGGTGGGTCTTGTTTCGAGGTCGAAATAAAAAGTACCTTTTTGAAAATAAATAATTAAATAAAATAAAATAAAAAACATCTTCCCTCCTTCTATACCCTCAAGCGCCCCCCTCCCTCCCCCCTCCCCCCGTTAAAATTCATTTCATTACAAAATAAAAAAAAGAGAAATCCATCGCGCTAGGGCGCGACTGCAACCGTTCGCCGCCCCTGCCATCGACTGCGCCCCCTTCTTCCCCGATCCCTCCTACTCTCTCGCCTTCATCTCCTCCTCCACGCAGCAGGGCCCCCCTCGCGACGGTGGCCACCCTCTCTAGCACCTTCTCCCCTTCGTTAAACCGCCACCTCATCTCCTCCCTCGAACGACGCCCCCTGGAGCCCAAAACCCGCCACCAAAGCCCTAGCCGACCCCACCAGCGACGCCTCCTCCGGCGAGCCCCTCCAGCACATCGAGCACCCCAAACTCTCCCCCTTCGCTGAAAATCAAAAGTGGTGAGTTTTTTTGGTTATTTTATTTATTTATTTAGTTTAAATTACATTTTAGAGATTAAGGAAAATCAGTTTTATAGATGTTAGGCCATTGATTTTTATTTTCAGATTTTATATGAATAACCAAGAATTAAAAGGATTGGGGTTTGAAATTAAAAATTTTACATTTTTAATTTATAAAGAGTTTACATCTTTAAATAAAAGGTCGGATTTTTACTATATAAATGGTAGGATTTTTGTTAGGAGAAAATGAAGAAAGGCGATATTTTTAAAGTAGGAGAGGCGATACTTTTATATTGTAGAGTTATAAAAATATAATCTTTTATATTGTAGAGTTATAAAAATATAATCTTTTATATTGTAGAGTTATAAAAATAGAATCTTTAATATTTTAGAAGTATAAAAATTTAATTTTTATATAGGTAAAATAGTAAAAATATCACCTTTATATATGTAGTGAAATAAAAATTAAATCTTTATATTTGAAAAGGCGAAATCTTTATATTTGAAAAGGCGAAATCTTTATATTAGAAAAGGCGAAATCTTTATATGAAGAATAGCGTGATAAAAATATAATCTTTATTATATGAACACCGATGTAAAAGTAGAATTTTTATTTATATAGTAGCGATATAAAAATAGAATTTTTATCCATATAGTAGCGATATAAAAATAGAATTTTTATCCATATGGACTGATTATAAAAATTTGATTTTTATATACATAGCAACAATATAAAAATGTGATTTTTATATATGTAGTTGCTACGGGCAACGAAAGTGACAAAAGACGAAAAGGTGAAGATTTCCTACATATGAAGAGTCGTGGTATTGGATTAGCTAGTCGGTGAGAACTTCTCACTTTAAATTTCCTTTTCTAGTTTAAATTATATACTAGGATGCAGACGGTGCTTAGCAGCACCTGACACCCGTCATCCAATGACCATGGATGGCTTGTATGTTTGATTGTTTGTTGTGATGAAAATTGATTGTGTGATGTGAAATATAATATTTATATAGTAAAAAATATGTTATCGTTAAAAATATTATTTTAACGTGTGTGTGTGTGAATAAAAATGTGTGTTTGTTGACGTGAAACCCCACACAGGTATTGGGATGATATTTGGTATACACTAATCCCAATTATCTAATTGTATGTCGATCGATTGGTCGACAGGCTGTGTAAGCATTAATTATTTATATTTAATGCTTATGCAATTGTGTGGTGCACTTTGGATGATGATTGATTATTTACCGTTGTGATTATATACATATGTTGTATGGAATCCATATAATTAACATTATATGGTAATTGATTGGGCGTCATTCCAATTGGGAAAATAAAGAATTGTCATGTGTTGAAAGAAATATTTTAAATAATAAAATTTACATCTTTATCATATTTAAAATCATTCTCTTACTACTTTACAGTTGGAGTCTGATTTGTAAATCAAACGATAAATACCATAATTTTATAAAATATTTTAAATAACAAAAATAGTCATGTGTTGACAGTGCTCATGTGCTGAGAATATTCATGTGTTGAAAGAAATATAGATTCATGTGTTGAATGGAATAAATATTCATTTGTTGAATAGAATAACGAATTTATTGAAATATATAAAGCCGTGTTGATTAGAGTTGCGCTATTTTGACGTGAATGATATTTATATCGATTATATTCGTTTTTATAATGAATATAGAAAAGAAGTGATTTCAAAATATAACGTTTTGAAAATATTATCATTGATATAGTAATGACAGGAAATATCCAATTTTGATTTGAAATTGAATATAGAGTTGAAATGGTTTTGAAAAAAAAATTTAAAACGATTTATAAAATACATTTTAAAAGGAAATCGATGAAATATATATAATATATATATATATTATATAAAATGGCCTGAATAGAACGCGCCGCGCTGCGGCAGTTCGTGAATTTCGACCACTGACTTCGAATTAATGTTGCGGGAGATCCGACTGTCGGATTCTCCTAAAACTGGAACCGTTGGGTTCGTATCGAAAAGAGCTTTCCAATGAATATTAGAAATTTGAAATCTAACAGTTGGATTTGGAATTATGTCCAAATCAAATTTGGAAAAGGTCGTTGTAAGTGCAGTTCGATGGCCGTTGATGGAAATCGACTGTACGGGCATTAATAAAATTATTAAAAATATCAATAATTTGTGTAAAATCATAAGAAATGATTTGTGAAGAATTGGGATGAAAATTTCCATATTTAAAAGGATAAAAATAAATTTTTATCGAAATGAACTAGTTTTGAACTACAATTAAAATCAATTTATTTTCGAAATAAATAAGTTGAATTTGAAGTGGTTTTAAAAATGATCAAAATTCCCAATACGTTAATTGGGAAGGATTTGAATTGAAATTGTCTTCGGAATATTTCGATGTTGGATTTCATGATTATACAGATAAGGTTGTGGAAATTTGAAAGATATATTTTATATCGTTATTTCCAATACGATATTTGTTGGTTTCAGAATTTGATATTGAATATAAGCCGATATATTTTCTATTCAGAGCCTTGTATTTAATATCAAACGTGATTTGGGTTTGTCGTGAATGGTGTCTTCATTAACCCTGATTCTTAAGCCCAGTTGAGAAATAAATTAAATCTTTCTATTTAGATTTAGTGAAGTGTACCAATTAAATAATTTTAATGGGAATTGAATTTAAATTTGTTCTTGGGTTTATCGTGAGCGGTGTTTTGGATAACACCTGTTCTTTAACCCGATTAACAATAGAATGTGATTTTGGGTTTATCGTGAACCGTGTTTTAGATGACATTGGTTCTTTAACCCAGTTAAAGACAGGATATCGATTTTAGAAAAGATTAAAACTAAGTGGAGTTTTAATGAATCTTTAATTAGATTGAAATGTGAATTGATAATTTAAATTATCAAATCTGAAAAGTGATCGAGAATGGAGTATCACCAGTTTTGCTCCAGAGTTAAATCTTTAATTAGATTTGAACGTGAAATGGTAATTAATTTTACCGATAACACCGTGGTGTTAGATATTGAGTATTACCAGTTTTGCTCCAGGGGATGAACAGGTTGGAATTGGGAAATAAAACAAATAATTACTTCGGTGTGGTTCGCTACTCCCGACTAGTTTGGAAAACCATAATATGGTTTGAAATGACATCCAAAGGAAGATTAAAGAATAAATTTAGAAGAATTTATCTTGGATAAAATTAATGGGAACCTTTCCCTTAGAATGTGGATTTTGAATAAAAGAATATTCTGAATTGGAATGAGGCGTATGTTGTGTTTGTGTAACATTTGTTTATTATATACGTGGGTTATTCAGAAAGGCCGGGTTTATACCCATTCTGAATAACCGATTCGACGAGATGTCCAAGATGAAGACGGTGGTTGAAGACCGGAAGTCTTCACATCATTTGGGTGATTACTGATGATCTTGATTGGGCTGTACACCCAAGATGAGGGAATCAGTTGGTGATCGTCCAGACGTACTTAGAGATCGATGGATATGCGAGGAAAGTGCATCCGGTTTCGTTCAGGCCCAGAACGAACTTGTAAATGGATTGTGTGTCTGACATTGGATTTTATTCTGTGTTAATTGATCTCTATTAATTATACATCTGTTTGGCGGCGGAGAATTTATTCTCTTGCTTAACGCCCTTCTCTGAGACGTACGAGCTCAGAGGTTGTATATCGATGGACATCAGTCGCATGGAGTGAATTGCCAGTGTGGCACGCGTAAGTGGCAATTGATCAAGGCTTCTGTTGAAAAGCAAAGTCTTGTGGTTGGTGATCAAAGCACGGCCTGTGTGGCATAGCTTTGTGTATAACGTGAATTCGCGAGCCTCACACCTCGGTATGAGTCAAAAAACGGGATAGTGACTGCAGGGAGAGCACGACGTTTCTTTCTAGCTATGGGTGGTGTCAGTGCTTAAACTGGCTGACATTTATATACTTTTCACCTGTGTGGTTGTTGGATACGAGGCGCCTCGTATATAGGTCTGTTAGGACCGGGAAACGTGTGTTCCGGAATAACTAATCCTCAAAAGTAAGAGAGGACCGGCCCTGAAGATCCAAGGATCATAGTGGTGTCCTGAGACATTTGC
Source organism: Allium sativum (assembly GCA_030737875.1). Classification (NCBI taxonomy): domain Eukaryota; kingdom Viridiplantae; phylum Streptophyta; class Magnoliopsida; order Asparagales; family Amaryllidaceae; genus Allium; species Allium sativum. The sequence continues at coordinate 233,442,725 of CM060922.1, forward strand.
TAGAGTATCTCGAATCGGAGAGGAGTTTGCCCCTTGCCTCGACTCATGATGGAATCCAATTTCCAATACGTGATATTGCGGTTTTATTTGTAGAACCTAGTATGGCGACATAGTAGATGGTAGCAATGCCGCCTATGATTGATACTTATGATCGAAATTGTTTTGACACTATACACTTATAGTAATATCAAATAATGTGTTTTTGACGTATCAAGCATGATTTGCCTATTATAAGGTAAAAACCCTATCCTCCGGCTTGCGTTGCATTGTGTGATGGGACCTGGGTCTTATAACAGCTTCATTTTCTTTATTTAGCATTGCGCTGTTTTTTTTATGCACTGGTATTCTTGGGAGGAAACCCGTTCCATGTTATACGGCGTGGTCCCTTGATTTACCGAACTTTAAAATAAAGATAATAACTGTTTTAGTTCTCACACCAGTCACATGTCTGACCTGGAGTTTATTGTTTTAACCTAAACTCTGGGTGCCCCTATTTTCTGCACGGGCAGCTAGTAGTTTTGGTTTTGCAGACTTATTCACAGGATCCTGATTTACAGCTGGAACGATGCTCGGAAAGCTCTGTATCCGTGTATTACTCCTAGTTGTGTATTGTATTATTTTCCGCTGCTATGTTATTTATTGTAATCTCTGATATTTATCGAATGTAATTTATTCATTTATACTCTGTATATTCTTGTATCTGATGGAATTGTTGTAATAAACAATGAAATGTTCTTCTGTTTGCGTTCTATTTTGTCTTGTCCTCAATTTTATTCGTGCTTTCCTTCACGGGGAAGTTCAGGTCGTCTCATCGGGAAATTTAAACTCCTTAACCAATTTTTAAATTCTCATTTCTCTCTCAACATATCAGAAATGTAATGATCAGAACCACGGCTCATATCATTCTCAGGGTACTTTGTCTGATTCTCACTAAAGGTAGAGTCTAAGGAAACTTCTATGATCTCGTGATTACTGGGGTAATCACAGGTCTTTATAATCTAATTCTCTGAGTTAAACTCAGAGCTACTACCACTACCACTAAGGAGAAACTAGGACAGATATTGTTTAATACTTAGAGGTCTACGACCCTAAGAAAATTTTAAAGTTTGAAAATTATCTTTCTAACTTACTCTTACGGAACCCATTATTTTTCTTATCAATTATAAGACTAAGTTCTCAAATTAGAAATTTAAATCCGAGTTCTCAAATAAATTTTTCCCTAATCATTCAACTATCTTGGAAATAACTTTTTGGCTAAATTCAGTATTAGAAATTCTATTGCTCTCAATACAAATTCAAATTCAATTCAAGAGATAACTCAAAATACTGGTTAAAAATCTAAATTAATTTGCTTGTCCAAGGCTTTATCAGAGCAAGGCAAATGGAAGAATTCCGAAATAAAGTTGAATAATGACAATTTGGGGTGATATTCAAAATATGACAAGAGGTCGAGCAAAACCCAGCGACAAGGGAAGAGATAGAATTATATTTCCGAAATACTCACTCTATTTCAAATTTTTATTTCAATCGTTTCCAATCTCATATCAACCTATTTATAAGTTAAATTTATGCTCATTTAATATTCATATTTAAGTTGTCATATTCACCTAATCGAATAACACTTTTTCCAAATCCACTTTAAAACTCAATATATATATAAATATATATATATATAAATCTTTTTCATTCTTGTTTAAATACCAAATCTTGTTTAGATAAATTTTTCTTACTCAACTAGCCGGAAAAATCTCTTAAAATAGTTTTATTTAAAATACCATTACGCTTCCTCTGCGCACTCTGATTAGGTGCAAGCTTGGGTTGCTTCAAATATAAACCTTAACATTTTTGGAACTCACTTCTTAAAATTTAATATTTCAAAGATCCAAATTTTTCCTACTTCGATGTTTGCTACAATTTAAATTAACTTTTTAAACTTATTTTTAAGTCAAAAATCATCTCCTTAAGCAGATTCTTAACTTAAGTCTAAATCATCTTCAGATTCCTTAAGGGGTAGTATTGATATAATCTTTTAATGAATTTTCACACTTACTTGTTCTTTCTAATTCTTAAGTATAGTTTACTTCTATAATGTCCCTTTTTGTTATAATCAAAATAGTTGGTTTTGCATCTATAACATATTGTCCTTACATTAATTCCTTTTAATATTTCTAGCATATCGAAATGGTTCAAGTATTTCTCGACGTCTTAATTGAAACCATATAGTCATCCCACTTTCGAAACTCGAAAATTACTACTGATGGTGCCATGGTCATCAGTAAAATCATCCTCGAGCGACTAGAGTGTGACCCTACATCTACCTTGTACATATTGGCTTCGCATATACGTTGATCAGACGTATATTCAAAACCCTTACGTACTCAATAGTTCAAATCATGATGTCGAATAAAACACTTGAAACCCTTATTTCCATTATATTTCAAAACATATTTCAAATAATTATCGTTTCAAATGATTTACTTGTTCAAAAATACCTTATATAGATTTCAAAAATACGCTCTCTCGTCATAATATTCCGAAATCTCATTCTAGGGCCCCTATCTCTAATGAGATACTATAGCTCTGATGAGTCCTATCATTTGTTCAAAATATGTTGTACCTGATAGCTTTGTATAACCAAAGCTCTGATACCAACTTGTAACGGTCTGGTCTTTTAGAACCATCTGACAGCGGCTAATACTCCAACGTGGCATTACACCGGTACCCCAACACCTTGTTTTACGGCCAGCCTCCCGACTGTCTCGGCCTCCTACCTAACCAACCCCTCTTGGGACGTGTAGAGGTAAGAGTCCCTCGCTCGCCACCAAACCAAGAGCGAGAACCCCCTATCAAGCTGCCTCATGCGAACAAGGACTGGTGTGAGAACTCAAAATAGTTATTATTAGGTTCATTTTAAAGTTGGGAATTTCACCGGATCACGCCGCTAACGCGGAACGATTTACTCCATGTGAATGCCCATGTATATAAATACGCAATGACTTTTTGAAAATGAAGCTATCATAAGCTCATCCCACATCACACAATGCAAGCACACACCAGAAGGGTGAGGTTTATCCTATGACAACCAAATATGCTTTCATACGTAAAATCCTCTTTCAATATTATTATACATATATAGTGTGGAAAACATTTTGCAAATAAATGTATTAATCCTAGACAGCATAATACCCCATAATATCATGTCGCCATGTATATATATATATACAATCAAAATTGTATGGCTCGTATTGGAGATTTGGGTTTCCAACTTGATGATTCCTGGCACGAAAGATCAATCGGAACACAAACGAAATGTAATCATGGGTTTTTCATCCAGACGCGGACATCAATACAAATCGTGAGGCAGATCAACGGTTTTCGACCAGACACGGCCACCCGAACATAACCTATTCCATAAGTCATAAGTGGTTCCCCACTGCTGCAGCGGTCATCATCAATTCATAAATATAAATACACAACCTAACCGCCAGTTTCTCATCATCTGGGGTGTAAGGTTTGTCGATGTCACGTCATACACAAAGCTACGCTTCGATAAGCCATGCTTTGATCATCACTAGCTCGTTTCATAACCCAAGTATGCCACGTTGACAGTTTACGACATATCACTGATTTTCAATCAATGCATACCCTCTAAGTTCATATGTCTTAGAGATGAGGATAATATGTTGCCACAAATCCGATATATATTAACGGAAATCAGTGCTATGCGGTCAATTTCAATGTCAGACACACCATCCATACAAGTCAGTTCTGGGTCTGAACGGAACAACAACCCAACAATATTCAAATATGTTCAGGTCTCATGCCATTCATAATCTCGTATCGAGTGGCCTACCCAACTAAGACATCGATCAGCAATCAATCTAAACAATTCAAATATTCTCGGTCTTCATTCGTCGTTTACCAAGTTTTGTATTGCTTCATAACGTCGTATTATTACTTGGAATGGTTTTCGAACATATGCTCGATCCTGGTCTTTCCAAGTAATAAGCATACTTTAAAACAGTAGCTATGGTTCACACAGGCTTTTCAATTTAAATCTCCTTCCAAATGGTTATCAATTCATTTATGACTCAAGATTTGAATTACTTTAATTTCATACATCTCGTTATCATCTTAAACTCTTCTTTGAAAAGATTATACTTTCGCTTCAATTTCTTACTTTAATTTCCTCGAGTCAAAGATTTGATTATATCCCGAATTACGATATGAATTTCCACAACTCAATCCCATTGGGTTTCAAAAATGATATTATTGAAAATGCAGTTCATTGACAAAACCCAAATCAATCGATTTTGAATCATATGTAACACAGAAATTGCATCCACTTATATTTGATATAAATTCTCAAAATCAAAGAATACTATAAGTGGAATAACGATATAATAATATCTTCCAAATTCCTCAAATAGTAAACGTTTACACCACAGAATTTCATATCAAATATATGAAGATTATTTCTATCCAACTTATCCCAGTCAACTTAGGAAACTCGTATCTTAATTAAAATATTTATCCAACTCTTTGACATTAGATCTGGATAGAAATACCATCAACTTATACTTAATATTAATCTCGATATTCAACTCACACTATAAGCGGAATAATGGTGAACTTCCTTTTAAATTCCTTAAATAGTAAGAATCATCATCTGCCGGATTAATATCAAACATCTGAAGATTTATCTCCAACCATATCCAATTATTTAAAATTGAAAACCCATATTAATATCAATTTAAATTCCATATAAAATATTTCTAATACTTTTAATCCTTTGAAAACATTCCACAAATCATTACTTATAGTTCGGAAAATAGTTTATGGTTTAAAACTTCAAAATAGATTGTTTTCGAAGAAAGCATCACAATAGTGTTACAAAACAGTTATCTAAACTATTTTGATCAAAATATCTTTTATCTTAGACAAAACTTAAACTTAACAATTTAAAACACCTTTTCATAATTTGTAATGATTTTACAAATTTTTCCATATTTTTAAAACATTTAAAAATAGTTGTTTATAGTTATGGTCAACAATTGTTCTTACATCGATCTTTTCCAAAACGGTTTCAAACATAACTTTAAAATCACAACTCGAATTTAAAATCTGCTTTCACTCATTTGAAAGCTCTTGTTAATGGAAATCAAACGTTTTTCATTTTATGGAAATCTGATTTAGATTGCAAAAGTTATAAGCGTTTAAAGTTTGCATCTAAAATACGCGAATTGTCGTTGTGCGACAAGATCTACTTTGACCGCAAATAAAAAATTTCTTTAGTACTTCAAAATACCTTAGAAAACCATTATATACCATTTGAATCATTTAAGATAATTTACATTGACTTTCCAAATTATCTCAGGTTCAAAATTCAATTTTTATTTCCTACTTAATTAAATATTAAATTAAAAATCCAATTTATTTCTAAATTCAAATAACTTCAAATTAACCATCCCATTCGTCGGATTAGTTAGGGATAGTCAGGGAGAGCAGGAAACTTTATTTCCAAACTCAAGCCTAGACACTATCCTCTCTGTCATCCTAGAACGTTCTGGTGTATATTATATTGTTATTATAAAGAGACATCGTTAATATGTATAAAACCATATTCAAATGTCAAAATCTCATTTCGAATTTAAATTAAAAATAATATTTTTACCAAAACTAGTTTCAGATAAATATAAAGATCGTTATACAAAATCCATACATAATTCAAATCATTTTCCGATCCTAATTCAATATTTAAAAAGTTGATATTTAATTCCAAATTAACATTTTAAATATTATTTAATAATTGAATAAAATCATATATTGGAAGAAGATTTTAAATCGATCGCCCATATATTTCCACAACCATGGGGTGTGTGTGTAATATCATGCAATACAATCATATTTATCCAATGAACAATATGATCAGATGGATACAAATTCATTCATCACAACGAACATTTTAACCGTGCGCAAGCGTTACGGTCAATATCGCTTAGTAGTGTTTAGTGTATTGTCTACTTATATGAACAACCATTCAAACATCAACATCCATCACACAATTATCATTAACTAATTATAATTAATCGCAGCTAATTATAATTAACAAATTTAAATAAATAATTTAAATTAGAAGTTCTCACCTAACAGCTTTCCAAATCTTCACGGTAGGCGAGCCTAGCTAAGCGAACCGTCGGATAGTATTTTAGCGCAACGTCTTCTTCACCAAAATATATATAATATAATATACACTAATCTATCTTTATATTATAAGAGGAGGAGGAGGAGAATGACGAATTTTGGCAAGGTGGTGGTGGAAAAGAGGAAGGCTTATGCCATGGAAACCATGGCCGTAAGCTTTAAGAAGCAGAGAGAAAGAAAAGAAGTGAGAATGAATGAAAAAGTGGAAGGAAAGGGTGGTATTTATAGGAAAAGAGGAGTAAGGAGAGAGTGACACATCATAGGACATGTGTATTTCATGCGTGGAATGTTGCATGCAAAATTACAAGTGTCTTAACACTTGTAAAAAGGAGAAGGAATGTGATTTTGGTAGCATTTACCTTAAACGTTGTGAAAACAAAGAGCAACGCATAATACTAATGCTATTAACTTATGTTATCTTTTGACAAATCTGATCGAACGACAAATAATATCTGAAAATCCAAACTTATTAATAATCATTCTTGTAAAATCATAAAATAAATTGTCCTTTACCTAATTCATATTTTACAAATCAATATTATCAAAATTTGGAAATATTATTACTTAAACATAAATCTTATAAATTAAATATAATTTTTTTTCAAAATAAGTTTTTCTTAAACAAAATCATATTTAATAAAACGAAATACTTATTCAAAGTTAAATTTCATATTCAATCCTTATAAAAATCAATTTATATTTAGAAAATCAAAAATTATATAAATAGAAATCCAAATAAAACTTAGTTAAAATTCTAGGATGTTACAATTCAATACCAAAATCTTTTATCATCATTATCTTCTTAGCATATTGCATTATTCTGAAACTTTTAACCAGCGAGACTGTATGTAAGATTAACAGTTCGACCAAAGGGACTTGAAAATATGATTCCCTTTAACAATTACAAGTTATAATCAAAGACGATTTGCAAGACTTACCCATCTCATGGATATAGGCTTCGCCCCAAACATGCCTAGGTTGCTGGATCCAACTCGCTAGATCCCATTCATAAACTGTAGCTGAGGGTGAATTGTCTGAGTGATGCATCCTAGAATTCAATCTGAACAGAATTGGCAACATAAGATTTGATAGAATGGAATACGCGATTTCAGGCTTAAGGTGCAGCAATCTAAGGATACAGAGATCAGAACGTGAATCGCCATTTGCTTGGCAGTTTCTCTCCCCATGGGAGAGAAAACATATATTCAAGTGTAAACAATTATTGATATAGTATGCTAGCTACTGAAAACAATTATTTGCGGGCCTGATATGCAATGAAAAAAATGCAACCAATTTTTCCAGGTGTGAAACCATCACAATAAAATAGGAGTTCCCACCCCCGGTCCCCAGTTTATGACATTATTACTTGAACTACGGAAACATGTATCTTCAGATTTGACAGGGTTTATAATAAATTATCTTATTGTAAAATCATAATTAACATTATCCAAATCTCAGTAAGTTTGATCAAATTTTGAACTTTTGTAATTGGGTTAACTGAGAATTTTTTGAACCTGATAAGTTTAGAAAACATAATTTGAATTCAAAATGAAAAGGTAAACTTAAATTAGGGCGATCTTGTCTGGGTTCTCTGCTTCCGTTTATGTTAACACAATTTTTTAGATTAACACTAAAAGTTCCCAGGCCTAATAAATTGAAGGAAAACTTTTTTGAGAAGGAACAAAAAAGAGAAACCTGAAGTAAACAACATCTTCGACAAAGCAATCTCAGCAATGTGGTGCGAACAGGATCGTTGTTAGTGTTGTTATAATTAGGGTTACAACAGAAAACTATTTTATCGCCTCCCCTAATAAATTGAAGGAAAACTTTTTTTGAGAAAGAACAAAAAAGGGAAACCTGAAGTAAACAACATCTTCGTCAAAGCAATATCAGCAATGTGATGCTAATAGGATCGTTGTTAGTGTTTTTATGATTAGGGTTACGACAGAAAACTATTTTATCGCTTTTGCTTATTAAGCCTAATTCAGGTAGATAGGACACTTGAGTTGTGGAAGAATCCTAATGATTTCAAAGCGACGGAAGTAGAAAGTTCAACTGTTTCATGGATGAAAAGGAGATTTATTTTAGGAAGAGTAGATTCAGAGAGATGTGAAGAACCATCGAATAAAGTTTTTATTTTCCAAAAGAAAAGGGGAAGTTGCCGAAAACTATTTCATCATCATCACCACCACCATCTACAAAATAAGACTTAAAACATAAACTGACAATCCACTAAATTATATCAGACTATTACAAAATCAAAATTTGTTTAATCCATAAATTGACAATCCACAAAGAACCAAGCAATATCACCAAGCATCATGTACTTCTGTCTGAAATTACCTTAATTGAAATTTGTTTCTAGAATAATAATAAAATACTGAGCATTTCAAATTTAGCTAAAGATAATATATGCGTGTGTGTACTGCTTATATTTAGTTTCTGCACAGCAGGGGATATAAAAGCACCAATTCATCGTAACTATAAATAATAGGCAGATTATTATTTTCATTTAATCCATACCTTTTCAGCAACATCAGAATTAAGTCAGTCTACTGAGTACAATCTCCTTTCTAAACTACCATAACATATCCCATGTCAGCCTGAGAATGTAGCGATAAGGAGAAGGTTACCTTTATATACCATTCACATGATTTCAGTTGAATAAGTATATAAAAATAGAATCATTAGATAAAGTGAGATTTAAGTATAATGACATGGATAATAGCAGTATAAGAAATCAGAGATATCTTGTGCAGAATTATTTTAAGTTAATAGTATGGTTGTATGAAGACATAAATAGTCTGGGATACAACATATTCATGCCTTACATATCTTCAACCATTTCTTTAAACAACGGTATGTGTAATATTAATGCCCTTGTGCAAATTAACTGTATTTTATTTACAGTAATACCATTTTATTTAGAATTAATACTGATACTGATTAATCCTTATACTGATATATGTGCATGCCTTAGAAAATAATAGTGAAACATACTGAATAAGATAGTGCACAATGTGGATGATTGCTCTGCCCTATGCAAGCGATGTAGTAAATATTTCAGTTTGAAGAGTAAAACCTCCAAATCTTCATAACAGTATAGCATACAGAAGCTGATAGTCACTAAGAATATGTTAACCTTATCGGGATTGCAACAGAAAAATGTATATCAGTAATGAAAAATGACTACTTTGAAAAGCTAAGAAGCAGTATGTTTGTTATGGTGTAACCTATTACCTTGTTTGTATGTATATACAATTATTAGAATGATTCAAAATACAAAATTGAAGGATAAGTGTGTGTAAAAAATAAATAGGAAAATAGAATCGGTGTAGCATGAGAGGTAAGATATAGCCCAGATTTGTGTATGTAAAAACATACATGAAAAATAATAATTAAGTTGAAAAATTAGTGCAACGACATACCACTTATAGATAGTCTGCTTTTGTGTTTAGCAATCGCTAAGCATATATAAACCACCTCAGATGTAGTCATTTGAGTCATCCTTCCATCTTGACCCTTTTCATTGGAAGTCAGTCATAGAAAATAGGATCAGCATTTGTTGTCAATGCTAGAAAGAAAGAACAGGTAGTAAAAAAAATACACTTGAGGTTCAATAATAATGAACTTTCATAACACTGATTTCCATTGATTTCTAACCTATTTGCCTTAGTTAAATCATACCTTAGTTATTAGAAACAAATCAGGAAGTTACTTTGAAAAATCTGCTGTTGCACGTCCTTAACCTCTAATATCAGTCTTTTGGGTTGCAATGCACATTAAACAAAGACACATTTATAAAATATGGTTATCCAAAACTCTTCTTCGGCTATGGTTGAAGAATGGATAATGTTATGTAGTCTTAATACAAACAATAAGGACAAATTATGATGTAATGATTATGGTTATTTTTGTTAAAGCAACGAAGAAAATCAAGGTGATTATAAATTTGAATCAAATCGCAATGATTCATAACCAACAGCAGCAGCAAATTAAATGTGCATCATTGTTTAGTACTATCACATTCGTTACATTGTACATAAATAGATGGTAAAAAAAATGTCGTGATAATAAGCTTGTCGGGAGAATATAATAAGTACAATATTAATCAAAGGCATCAGTCATTTCATTAGAAAAGGATATAATTGAGTCCACGGAAAAACATACAGACATAACATGGCGAAATAAAATGAAATAATTTTGAATTTTCCAGGAACTTCAATTGTAAAAAAATTCTTTTTCCTATGCTGGATCAAACTTGTTGCGCACCATACCCTTTATTAGTTATAGATTTCTCAATTTCCGATCAATCATGATTCATGACCATGGCGTGAACACAATTTTAAGGAACGTAACTCATGAACATCAATAGTAATGTGAGATGGTCAGTAAAAGAATCATATGGTTAGTTAATGGAGTGTTTTCCATAGTGCAAAAGATGGATCAAATAAAATTTGACGAAAAGATGGATTAAAAATAGTAATAACCAATGGTGATAATTTCTATGGAAAAAATAAGAATATTTGGAGGTCACCAAGGGACATGCTCATATATTTATAGAAGTCCTCTTCATCCTCCATTTCTACTATTGTATTACGTAAATTATATCAGTTCATTACTACTCTTTGTTCTGGAATAAAATCACGAAATATATAGAGTAGAATCTATGAATTGAACACGTTGATTGTGTATAAAACCACTATTCTTCTACTATCTAATTTATAAACGAGGGTATGTGCTCAGTTTAGGTCTCTCAGAAGTTAAGCTTACTATTTTGGTTTGCTAATATGTTAAACTGTGAGGGGATGTGCACATTTTTTTTTACTATATGGCTTAAGCATAATGTAGCGATCTGCATAAGTAGGTGAATGGATTCAAACATAAAGGAAGTATGCAAATATTTTATAATCCAATCTGGTTAAGCATAATTCACTGAGCTACATCCAAATTATATACGGATGGAATAAGTGGAAACTCTAATGAGAAACAACCACAAATTGAACCCAAAATACACGACTCAACAAATTTTAGTTTTTTATATTGGAAAGAGAAAAGCAACCAGTTAAAAATATGTTAATTTAGGATTACATCCAACATGTTTAGCTAGTACATGTAAGAATAAAAATGATATATACAGATGATTCATACCTCAAGAAATTTTCATAGTATAGTAGAAGAAATGGCAAATCGGTAATAAAAGAAGGGAGAGGATGAAAACTAAATCTTAAACCATAGCGTGGTGTACATACCATGTAAAATGTAAACAACACTAATAGGAGGAAGTTGATGTAAAAAAGTGGAAAAAAAACAGTCTACATGAATTCCAGTCATTGGCGCAGTCTTAAGTGACAGGTAGAATCCTCTATGTTGAATCAGCTGCTTGGAGCGAATACCATCATGTTTTCCAGTCTTCATTATCAGTAGACCTTACAATAAAAAAGATCATATTAAAAATTCCCAGCAATGAAAAAATTCAGAGTCAAAGTTGAGTATCTTATTCTTTCTTCAGAAGCGAGCAGTGAAATCTTTATAAGTCACAGCAAATTCACCAAAGCTTTTGAACAAAAACTTGGTTGAGTGCCTCTTTTATCTTGTAACAAAGTAAAGATGACTTCTCTTTTCCTTCAGATTGTCATCGTCAACCACACCGTACCTAATATTACATTGGTTATTTTCAGGAAGCGAATCGATTATTCCTTTTATTTTTATTTTGACCCAAATTTTTAATAAAGCTCATTTACCGTAGTGAAATTCACCAAAGCAAAATTTGACAATCGTACTATAATAGATTCCTTAAAATATTACTATGTAGTGGACTTTACATATATCATATATTTTATTAATGCAGAAACTAATATAAATACAATATCAACATTCATATAAATATATATCAGTAATGTTATATGTTGTAACAACCCGAATTTTTACAACACGTTAAATCAAGAATCAAGACAGAATTAAATTATAAATTCTGAATCAGGTGAAACGGTCCGTGCCATTGCGTTCGTCTCGGAAAAATACGCGAAATAGAGTCCGAGTTTTCGAGAATCGGAGTCCGTATGACCCGTTAAAGGCCCAAAGAAGATTTCTGGAAATTTGAACTTCGGAAATAGCTTTGAAAATCAGATCTGGGGCTAGGCGGGAAGTTTCCCGCCTAGGCCACGTCGACAGGGCTGTCGATAGGCCTGTCGACTTGGGCCCAGACCAAGTCGACAGCCCTGTCGACTTGCCTGTCGACAGGGGGTGGCCGGGGCAAGTGGCCTGGCGCACCTGTTTGTCTCACCTGGTCTTGTTCTTGGGCTGGTTCTGGAAGCTTCCGAGATCTGATGGTCCTGATCTATCCTAGGGTTAATCTAAGGGCCTAAAACTATCCTAATCTCTATAAAAAGACCCTAAACCTAACCTAAATCCCTAAAAATCAAACCTAGCAACTTAGTGCTACCAAAATCAATTTTGATCATGGCCTCCATCTCCAATCCCTAGAGCCTATGCATTCAAATCGGGTTCAAATCAAAAGATGCAAGCTTGCTACACCAAATAGAGGCCAAATCAACATTGCTATGCGAGTTTCATGATGGTTCTTCTTCAAAGGAGCCACCTTTCTTCGTCAAGATGATGCATGATCCCTTTCCTAAGCCTTGCCTATGTAAGTTCTAGCTACTTGTAGATTTAAACGATGATTTTGATGTGACATGGGATAAAATGCAAAGTAACATGAGTATGCTAGCCTATGGGAACCTAGTTTGCCTCTTTAACATGAACATATGACTTTGGGTGATGTTGTAGCGACTAAACCATGTTATTCATGTTGCATTGGACTTAGTTTGCCATGCAAGATTGGACCTTTACTTGTAGTATGATAGCATGAACACTTAGAGCCACTTTGACTTGTGAAATAGTTGCATAAGTTGAACTTTGGAGCTTATGCATGTACATAAAACCAACCCCTTCTTATGACATAAGTGACATGTGCATGTTTATCCCTTCATGATAGGTTTATGACATGAACACTTATGCAAGTTATCCCCTTTTATGCTATGCATGTTTGTGGCCAAATTACCTTATGACACTATGCATGTTTATGGCCAATCCCTTTATGATGTTATGCATGTGGAAGCCAAGCCCTTTTTGGCATCATGCATGTTTTGAGACCAATATGTGACATAGTATCCTTACTATGTTGACTCGCTTTGCTTGCGTTGGGAAAACACGATTTTGGGTAGTTAGATAAACATGAACATGTCGCGAAATCTTAACTTGAATATGACATGTGTTTATACTTGAAAATATGACTTGAAATATAAACATGGAAGTTAACATGTAAATATGCATAAAAACATGGGCTTGGGAATTTACCTATTAAGTTAGGTCTACCCATTGGGAATTTACCTATTAAGTTAGGTCTACCCAATTGCTTGAAAACTTGACCATGAACATGACACTAGGCTAAACATGAAAGTGGCCAACTCGAGGTTGGGTTGAGTTTGTAGCATAAATCTACCCGGACCCGCCCGGCTTAACTAGTAGCTACAAACAATAGGATCCAATGTGAGAAGTTGGTCATGTCACGCCTAAGACCCGAGGTTAGACCAAGTTGTGGTGTAAATCTACCCGGAACCCACCGGCTTAACTAGGTAACCACAACAAAGTCTAATGTGAGAGGTTGGGGTGCATTAAATAATTAATGCCACATAATAGGGTTAAGTTAATTTGATTAATGAGGCTTAACCAAATATGACATGGACAAATGGGTTAAGTAATTTGATTAGGCTAATGATACTTAACAAAACATGACAGGGTTGGGTAGGTTAAGTAACTTGATTTGCCTAACGACACTTGACCATTTTTATACGACAAGGGGACGGGATTAAGTTAACCAACACTTAATCAATCCAACACGATAACTTGATAAGGTTAGGTAAATTTTCTTAGTAACACTTAACCGTTTAATACAGTTAATGGATGGGGTTAAGTCAACTCAGACCTAACTAATCTAAACATGGTAATTGGACGGGATTAAGTTAATTTACACTTAACTAATCCAACTCGTTAGTTTGATGTGGTTAAGTGACCTATACTTAACCAATCTAACGTGAAAACATGATAAGGCTAAGTCACGAATCACTTGAATACGCTTAACCGATTTGACTCGGTAATTTGACAAGGTCAAGTTAATTTATATAATTAACCAATCTAAAATGATAATTAGACGAGGTTAAGTTATGGATTGCTTAATATACTTAGCCAACTTGACACATGGTTTGTAGGGTTAAGTCTTGGACTTGGATACTTAGCCAATTTTGACATGGTTTGTAGACGAGCTAAGTTATGAACTTAAGTGACACTTAACCCATTAGATAAACCCTAATTCGGAGGATTAGGTAAATAACCATAGTTAACAAGGATTATGGAAATAAGGCTAAGTGGTAAACCTTAGTTAAGGGAAACTAAGTAATAATTCTTAGTCAAGGAAATTTGGATCATTTCTTAGATAGATTAGTAACCCGATACGTTAGGTCAACGTTTAAGTATGCGTGTAGGAGCAGGCTATCTGATTTAGATAAAGGCTACAACGAACTGGGTAACGAAGCAGCGGCTTCGGGGAACGTGAGGATATTCTTGGGATCCCTCTGTGAGCTGCCAGGTCATTATACTAGGCTCACGAGAGGTTGAGGTCTGCGGTAGAAGAACCAAGAATATGCCTTGGTTGCTATGCGAGCGACCTAAAGACTGGGGTGGATAGCAGTGAGTCGACGAATACATAAGGTGCCCGAGATAGCAAGTTCGTCGATCATCTACCATCTTAAGTCAAGCGTGTACGTGCGGAAAGGCAGGGAACACCCAACAGACCATAATTGCTATCTAATTATGGGTGAGGTAGGCCGTAGGATGTGGGCTGGCCGGAGTGTAGTTCTCATGCAAGATTGTCTCTTGTGTTGCCTTTCACTAGTTGAGGGAGGGGTCTCGTGGGACCATAGCCACGGGTAGAAAAGCAGACCTTAGTATCTGCATCCGCAGATAAATCTAAAGCTCCCGACCGAGCCCTGTATTTCTTATTTTGCCCTGTGACAGGACTCGGATGGCACGATGTGATACATGTGCATACAGTTATAGAAAAACGATTCACGATGAATGCGTGGGAAAAAGGGCGCGGTTGACGGTTAGCGTAATCCCTAGTGGCCTAGGTGGTTTAACCCAAACCGAAATACGAAAGCGTGCAATAGGTAAGCGTAATCCCTAGTGGTGCTAGGTGGCGTAAGTCCTAGTAGGTCAAACGATGATTCATATGGAAGAGCCTAGCTAGAACAAGGGTGACAGTCCAAACGACTTCAAGGATAAAACGTTTACATGAGAAAACCCGTACGGCCTACGGCAAAGGACTTATCTTATACATGGAAAGAAACATATGAGTGGGAAAACCTACATATGCTATATATTAGGTTGACATGGACCATTACATGACATTGGGCAAGGGACATTCATGGTTAACACGTGACGCGGGTTGGGATACTAGTACGAGAGGTGCAGAGCAAATATACATGTTAGAACTAGGAAGAATATACATAATAGATACCGTGGGATGTTAGACGGGGCAGATACCTTGGGATAATGTGCTCGATAGAAATCTAACGATGTGATACCTTGACATATCATAACACCGTAGTTTATCATGATACCTTAGTTTACCTTGCCACAGTAGTTCAACCGGCTACCCTGGTTTAGTTTATCTATCTTGTAGTTATCCTTATGCTTACTTTCAGTTTATGCATGTCATGTTATCTTTACCTGTTTTTATACTGGAAGTAGATAGGACTTACTCAGTCTTTTTGACTGACCCGTTTTGTTTCGCCTCTTTTCTTCCGTTTCCCCCCCCCCCCCCCCTCCAGGTTACAGGGAGGAAACAATGCTGTTTAGTTCGGACTTCTTCTGCTTGAAGGTTATCATGGATGGTTTGGACTTTTCTTGGCTATGGCTACTTTACTGTTTTATTTGGGGAATAATTTATGAAAAATTCTTTATGCTTCTTTACTATTGCAAGACAGGTTTTGATGTACTCTGATGAAAAAGGCTTTAGACCTTAATTATTAATGTTTATGAATGTTCGATTTTACTTCCGCTATTTTATATGTTCTGTCTTGTGATATTTCTGTGCATGTTTACCTTGATAATGCTTCACCAAACCTAGTGCATTCCCTTTGTGAGTGACCCTAGCGGAGGTGGGGTGTTACATTTGGTATCAGAGCAGAAGGTTACTAGACAGGGAAAAAGTTTTTAAAGACCTTCTGAAAATTATTTGAAAAACCGTTTACAAAGAAGCATTTTTCAAGAAAATTTTCTTTTAGAAAGAAAAAGGCTATTCCCCAAAGGCCATTAGCATTATCCTTGTTTCCTTGATTGAATCTCTTTTCCTTTCTTTCCTCCATCTGTAGTCACAGTGGTTTTGACCGCGACTAGTCTTTCTAGCTGCGTAAGTGTTTCCCGTACGATGGAGGTGGTTCTCGAGAGACCGTTGCAGAGTTATGCATGAAAGGATAGTAAGAACAAGGATAAAGGATACGAGCTCAGGGATAAGCAACATGTTGGTATGGCTGAGTCCTAAAAGGAGGGAGAAAGATGAACAATGAAACCCATGATGAGAGAGTACCTTTGGCATGGTGAAACGAGACGGATAGTTAAGTATCATGGAACAGGGACAAGATCATTCGGAGGGCAATAGTATGCTCTCATTTCTAGGGTACCTCAGAAGGAGGGTAACGATCTTGTTAAAGGTTTAGCTTTTCTTCTCTATCATCCTGTCGGGACTTTGTTTTGATCACCGCATTTTTAAGTCCGCTTCGATAGTTGAGTCTCTGCACCTTAGTACTAGCGTAGTAGAGGATCCCGTTTTTGTCTCAAGTCCTATTGGAAGATCGGTCCATTTACTCATGGCTTGTTTGGATTTGAGAATGTCTATATCAAGTGTTGAGCTTGGAAATAATGCTTATGTTTATAAGTTGTGGATGGATTCTAGGGATGAAGTGGTTATCCAGTAAGGGGTGCCACTCTTGGTTTTAGAAGGAGGGTAGTTAGACTCTTGGCTTGCTTTGGTAATACCCTTGAAGTATCGCGTAACCTTTTGGGTTCTGTCATGATTAGTTACTTAGAATCCCTAGATGCCTTTGTTGGAAATTAGAAACCCGATCGAATGGTGTTCGCTAATAAGACAGATGGTTTACTTCGATTATGTATGGGTTATGGGAATTACCCTAGTAAGTGCGCACGGTAACTTGTTTACTTTCAAGAGAAAGTTTTTCTACGTGGAATACCTTATGGTACAAGGTCCAGGATTCACTAGTGAATTTTGAGGGCTCGCATGGAATAATGTGTACGCAGTCCTGTTTGCGCCAAGTATTCTAGAAGGAGAATAAGTGCAAGTGGAACGAGAGGCGACGAGGAAATGAGTTCCAACTCATGTTATGGAAACAGGAAATAAGAAGCTGCGAAATCGTGAAGTAAAAGGGGCGGTCAAGGCACGATGGAACTAAGCTCAAGGTAATGCGACTCAGGAGACTGAATACTAAATACGTGCGTGATATCTCTTTTGGGAATATATCCTCGATCCCTGTTTTCTGTTGAGCTTGCTTGTAGGCTATCTTTTATGGATATCCCCTCGGTCCTATTTTCTGTTACAAACCCCGTAAGGAGTTTGTTTTGTTTATCTTCTCGACCCTGTTTCAAGGAATCTTAGGTAGAACCCTATGGATGTAAACATGTATTTGAAACATGTTATGGTTGATATGGTTGCAAATGGTTGCAAGTGGTTGCTCGTGGATGCGCGAATACACATTAGATACTAGCTCAACTCGGTTACATTTCATATTGCATATGCATGAGTATTTATACTTGTTTATGGATGAAATTGAATGTGTTATCATGCGGATGTTGCATATGGTTGAATGGTTGTGCACGCATATAGTGTATATGACTAGGACTATTTGCATACATGATGGATTCATAGCACTAAACATATTTTTGCATTCAAAAGATTTTTCAGGCCTGATCATTAGCATTAGCTAAGGAACATGTACACACACGTTTTGCATACATTCATAAAGCATTAGGAGTCGTCTAAGGACAATGGTTGCTTGTGGATGATGGTTTGAGTAGATGGATGATGGATGGTAGGATATGTTCTTCCTAACTTTGAGATTTCGGGGACGAAATCCTTTAAGAAGGGGAGAATGTAACAACCCGAATTTTTACAACACGTTAAATCAAGAATCAAGACAGAATTAAATTATAAATTCATAATCAGGTGAAACGGTCTGTGCCATTGCGTTCGTCTCGGAAAAATACGCGAAATAGAGTCCGAGTTTTCGAGAATCGGAGTCCGTATGACCCGTTAAAGGCCCAAAGAAGATTTCTGGAAATTTGAACTTCGGAAATAGCTTTGAAAATCAGATCTGGGGCTAGGCGGGAAGTTTCCCGCCTAGGCCACGTCGACAGGGCTGTCGACAGGCCTGTCGACTTGGGCCCAGACCAAGTCGACAGCCCTGTCGACTTGCCTGTCGATAGGGGGTGGCCGGGGTAAGTGGCCTGGCGCACCTATTTATCTCACCTGGTCTTGTTCTTGGGCTGGTTCTGGAAGCTTCCGAGATCTGATGGTCCTGATCTATCCTAGGGTTAATCTAAGGGCCTAAAACTATCCTAATCTCTATAAAAAGACCCTAAACCTAACCTAAATCCCTAAAAATCAAACCGAGCAACTAAGTGCTGCCAAAATCAATTTTGATCATGGCCTCCATCTCCAATCCCTAGAGCCTATGCATTCAAATCGGGTTCAAATCAAAAGATGCAAGCTTGCTACACCAAATAGAGGCCAAATCAACATTGCTATGCGAGTTTCATGATGGTTCTTCTTCAAAGGAGCCACCTTTCTTCGTCAAGATGATGCATGATCCCTTTCCTAAGCCTTGCCTATGTAAGTTCTAGCTACTTGTAGATTTAAACGATGATTTTGATGTGACATGGGATAATATGCAAAGTAACATGAGTATGCTAGCCTATGGGAACCTAGTTTGCCTCTTTAACATGAACATAAGACTTTGGGTGATGTTGTAGCGATTAAACCATGTTATTCATGTTGCATTGGACTTAGTTTGCCATGCAAGATTGGACCTTTACTTGTAGTATGATAGCATGAACACTTAGAGCCACTTTGACTTGTGAAATAGTTGCATAAGTTGAACTTTGGAGCTTATGCATGTACATAAAACCAACCCCTTCTTATGACATAAGTGACATGTGCATGTTTATCCCTTCATGATAGGTTTATGACATGAACACTTATGCAAGTTATCCCCTTTTATGCTATGCATGTTTGTTGCCAAATTACCTTATGACACTATGCATGTTTATGGCCAATCCCTTTATGATGTTATGCATGTGGAAGCCAAGCCCTTTTTGGCATCATGCATGTTTTGAGACCAATATGTGACATAGTATCCTTACTATGTTGACTCGCTTTGCTTGCGTTGGGAAAACACGATTTTGGGTAGTTAGATAAACATGAACATGTCGCGAAATCTTAACTTGAATATGACATGTGTTTATACTTGAAAATATGACTTGAAATATAAACATGGAAGTTAACATGTAAATATGCATAAAAACATGGGATTGGGAATTTACCTATTAAGTTAGGTCTACCCATTGGGAATTTACCTATTAAGTTAGGTCTACCCAATTGCTTGAAAACTTGACCATGAACATGACACTAGGCTAAACATGAAAGTGGCCAACTCGAGGTTGGGTTGAGTTTGTAGCATAAATCTACCCGGACCCGCCCGGCTTAACTAGTAGCTACAAACAATAGGATCCAATGTGAGAAGTTGGTCATGTCACGCCTAAGACCCGAGGTTAGACCAAGTTGTGGTGTAAATCTACCCGGAACCCACCGGCTTAACTAGGTAACCACGACAAAGTTTAATGTGAGAGGTTGGGGTGCATTAAATAATTAATGCCACATAATAGGGTTAAGTTAATTTGATTAATGAGGCTTAACCAAATATGACATGGACAAATGGGTTAAGTAATTTGATTAGGCTAATGATACTTAACAAAACATGACAGGGTTGGGTAGGTTAAGTAACTTGATTTGCCTAACGACACTTGACCATTTTTATACGACAAGGGGACGGGATTAAGTTAACCAACACTTAATCAATCCAACACGATAACTTGATAAGGTTAGGTAAATTTTCTTAGTAACACTTAACCGTTTAATACAGTTAATGGATGGGGTTAAGTCAACTCAGACCTAACTAATCTAAACATGGTAATTGGACGGGGTTAAGTTAATTTACACTTAACTAATCCAACTCGTTAGTTTGATGTGGTTAAGTGACCTATACTTAACCAATCTAACATGAAAACATGATAAGGCTAAGTCACGAATCACTTGAATACGCTTGACCGATTTGACTCGGTAATTTGACAAGGTCAAGTTAATTTATATAATTAACCAATCTAAAATGATAATTAGACGAGGTTAAGTTATGGATTGCTTAATATACTTAGCCAACTTGACACATGGTTTGTAGGGTTAAGTCTTGGACTTGGATACTTAGCCGATTTTGACATGGTTTGTAGACGAGCTAAGTTATGAACTTAAGTGACACTTAACCCATTAGATAAACCCTAATTCGGAGGATTAGGTAAATAACCATAGTTAACAAGGATTATGGAAATAAGGCTAAGTGGTAAACCTTAGTTAAGGGAAACTAAGTAATAATTCTTTATCAAGGAAATTTGGATCATTTCTTAGATAGATTAGTAACCCGATACGTTAGGTCAACGTTTAAGTATGCGTGTAGGAGCAGGCTATCTGATTTAGATAAAGGCTCCAACGAACTGGGTAACGAAGCAGCGGCTTCGGGGAACGTGAGGATATTCTTGGGATCCCTCTGTGAGCTGCCAGGTCATTATACTAGGCTCACGAGAGGTTGAGGTCTGCGGCAGAAGAACCAAGAATATGCCTTGGTTGCTATGCGAGCGACCTAAAGACTGGGGTGGATAGCAGTGAGTCGACGAATACATAAGGTGCCCGAGATAGCAAGTTCGTCGATCATCTACCATCTTAAGTCAAGCGTGTACGTACGGAAAGGCAGGGAACACCCAACAGACCATAATTGCTATCTAATTATGGGTGAGGTAGGCCGTAGGATGTGGGCTGGCCGGAGTGTAGTTCTCATGCAAGATTGTCTCTTGTGTTGCCTTTCACTAGTTGAGGGAGGGGTCTCGTGGGACCATAGCCACGGGTAGAAAAGCAGACCTTAGTATCTGCATCGGCAGATAAATCTAAAGCTCCCGACCGAGTCTTGTATTTCTTATTTTGCCCTGTGACAGGACTCGGATGGCACGATGTGATACATGTGCATACAGTTATAGAAAAACGATTCACGATGAATGCGTGGGAAAAAGGGCGCGGTTGACGGTTAGCGTAATCCCTAGTGGCCTAGGTGGTTTAACCCAAACCGAAATACGAAAGCGTGCAATAGGTAAGCGTAATCCCTAGTGGTGCTAGGTGGCGTAAGTCCTAGTAGTTCAAACGATGATTCATATGGAAGAGCCTAGCTAGAACAAGGGTGACAGTCCAAACGACTTCAAGGATAAAACGTTTACATGAGAAAGCCCATACGGCCTACGGCAAAGGACTGATCTTATACATGGAAAGAAACATATGAGTGGGAAAACCTACATATGCTATATATTAGGTTGACATGGACCATTACATGACATTGGGCAAGGGACATTCATAGTTAACACGTGACGCGGGTTGGGATACTAGTACGAGAGGTGCAGAGCAAATATACATGTTAGAACTAGGAAGAATATACATAATAGATACCGTGGGATGTTAGACGGGGCAGATACCTTGGGATAATGTACTCGATAGAAATCTGACGATGTGATACCTTGACTTATCATAACACCGTAGTTTATCATGATACCTTAGTTTACCTTGCCACAGTAGTTCAACCGGCTATCCTGGTTTAGTTTATCTATCTTGTAGTTATCCTTATGCTTACTTTCAGTTTATGCATGTCATGTTACCTTTACCTGTTTTTATACTGGAAGTAGATAGGACTTACTCAGTCTTTTTGACTGACCCGTTTTGTTTCGCCTCTTTTCTTCCGTTTCCCCCCCCCCCCCCTCCAGGTTACAGGGAGGAAACAATGCTGTTTAGTTCGGACTTCTTCTGCTTGAAGGTTATCATGGATGGTTTGGACTTTTCTTGGCTATGGCTACTTTACTGTTTTATTTGGGGAATAATTTATGAAAAAGTCTTTATGCTTCTTTACTATCGCAAGACAGGTTTGATGTACTCTGATGAAAAAGGCTTTAGACCTTAATTATTAATGTTTATGAAAGTTCGATTTTACTTCCGCTATTTTATATGTTCTGTCTTGTGATATTTCTGTGCATGTTTACCTTGATAATGCTTCACCAAACCTAGTGCATTCCCTTTGTGAGTGACCCTAGCGGAGGTGGGGTGTTACATTTGGTATCAGAGCAGAAGGTTACTAGACTGGGCAAAAGTTTTTAAAGACCTTCTGAAAATTATTTGAAAAATCGTTTACAAAGAAGCATTTTTCAAGAAAATTTTCTTTTAAAAAGAAAAAGGCTATTCCCCAAAGGCCATTAGCATTATCCTTGTTTCCTTGATTGAATCTCTTTTCCTTTCTTTCCTCCATCTGTAGTCACAGTGGTTTTGACTGCGACTAGTCTTTCTAGCTGCGTAAGTGTTTCCCGTACGATGGAGGTGGTTCTCGAGAGACCGTTGCAGAGTTATGCATGAAAGGATAGTAAGAACAAGGATAAAGGATACGAGCTCAGGGATAAGCAACATGTTGGTATGGCTGAGTCCTAAAAGGAGGGAGAAAGATGAACAATGAAACCCATGATGAGAGAGTACCTTTGGCATGGTGAAACGGGACGGATAGTTAAGTATCATGGAATAGGGACAAGATCATTCGGAGGGCAATAGTATGCTCTCATTTCTAGGGTACCTCAGAAGGAGGGTAACGATCTTGTTAAAGGTTTAGCTTTTCTTCTCTATCATCCTATCGGGACTTTGTTTTGATCACCGCATCTTTTAAGTCCGCTTCGATAGTTGAGTCTCTGCACCTTAGTCCTAGCGTAGTAGAGGATCCCGTTTTTGTCTCAAGTCCTATTGTAAGATCGGTCCATTTACTCATGGCTTGTTTGGATTTGAGAATGTCTATATCAAGTGTTGAGCTTGGAAATAATGCTTATGTTTATAAGTTGTGGATGGATTCTAGGGATGAAGTGGTTATCCAGTAAGGGGTGCCACTCTCGGTTTTGGAAGGAGGGTAGTTAGACTCTTTGCTTGCTTTGGTAATACCCTTGAAGTATCGCGTAACCTTTTGGGTTCTGTCATGATTAGTTACTTAGAATCCCTAGATGCCTTTGTTGGAAATTAGAAACCCGATCGAATGGTGTTCGCTAATAAGACAGATGGTTTACTTCGATTATGTATGGGTTATGGGAATTACCCTAGTAAGTGCGCACGGTAACTTGTTTACTTTCAAGAGAAAGTTTTTCTACGTGGAATACCTTATGGTACAAGGTCCAGGATTCACTAGTGAATTTTGAGGGCTCGCATGGAATAATGTGTACGCAGTCCTGTTTGCGCCAAGTATTCTAGAAGGAGAATAAGTGCAAGTGGAACGAGAGGCGACGAGGAAATGAGTTCCAACTCATGTTATGGAAACAGGAAATAAGAAGCTGCGAAATCGTGAAGTAAAAGGGGCGGTCAAGGCACGATGGAACTAAGCTCAAGGTAATGCGACTCAGGAGACTGAAGACTAAATACGTGCATGATATCTCTTTTGGGAATATATCCTCGATCCCTGTTTTCTGTTGAGCTTGCTTGTAGGCTATCTTTTATGGATATCCCCTCGGTCCTATTTTCTGTTACAAACCCCGTAAGGAGTTTGTTTTGTTTATCTTCTCGACCCTGTTTCAAGGAATCTTAGGTAGAACCCTATGGATGTAAACATGTATTTGAAACATGTTATGGTTGATATGGTTGCAAATGGTTGCAAGTGGTTGCTCGTGGATGCGCGAATACACATTAGATACTAGCTCAACTCGGTTACATTTCATATTGCATATGCATGAGTATTTATACTTGTTTATGGATGAAATTGAATGTGTTATCATGCGGATGTTGCATAGGTTGAATGGTTGTGCACGCATATAGTGTATATGACTAGGACTATTTGCATACATGATGGATTCATAGCACTAAACATATTTTTGCATTCAAAAGATTTTTCAGGCCTGATCATTAGCATTAGCTAAGGAACATGTACACACACGTTTTGCATACATTCATAAAGCATTAGGAGTCGTCTAAGGACAATGGTTGCTTGTGGATGATGGTTTGAGTAGACGGATGATGGATGGTAGGATATGTTCTTCCTAACTTTGAGATTTCGGGGACGAAATCCTTTAAGAAGGGGAGAATGTAACAACCCGAATTTTTACAACACGTTAAATCAAGAATCAAGACAGAATTAAATTATAAATTCTGAATCAGGTGAAACGGTCTGTGCCTTTGCGTTCGTCTCGGAAAAATACGCGAAATAGAGTCCGAGTTTTCGAGAATCGGAGTCCGTATGACCCGTTAAAGGCCCAAAGAAGATTTCTGGAAATTTGAACTTCGGAAATAGCTTTGAAAATCAGATCTGGGGCTAGGTGGGAAGTTTCCCGCCTAGGCCACGTCGACAGGGCTGTCGATAGGCCTGTCGACTTGGGCCCAGACCAAGTCGACAGCCCTGTCGACTTGCCTATCGACAGGGGGTGGCCGGGGCAAGTGGCCTGGCGCACCTATTTATCTCACCTGGTCTTGTTCTTGGGCTGGTTCCGGAAGCTTCCGAGATCTGATGGTCCTGATCTATCCTAGGGTTAATCTAAGGGCCTAAAACTATCCTAATCTCTATAAAAAGACCCTAAACCTAACCTAAATCCCTAAAAATTAAACCTAGCAACTAAGTGCTGCCAAAATCAATTTTGATCATGGCCTCCATCTCCAATCCCTAGAGCCTATGCATTCAAATCGGGTTCAAATCAAAAGATGCAAGCTTGCTACACCAAATAGAGGCCAAATCAACATTGCTATGCGAGTTTCATGATGGTTCTTCTTCAAAGGAGCCACCTTTCTTCGTCAAGATGATGCATGATCCCTTTCCTAAGCCTTGCCTATGTAAGTTCTAGCTACTTGTAGATTTAAACGATGATTTTGATGTGACATGGGATAAAATGCAAAGTAACATGAGTATGCTAGCCTATGGGAACCTAGTTTGCCTCTTTAACATGAACATATGACTTTGGGTGATGTTGTAGCGACTAAACCATGCTATTCATGTTGCATTGGACTTAGTTTGCCATGCAAGATTGGACCTTTACTTGTAGTATGATAGCATGAACACTTAGAGCCACTTTGACTTGTGAAATAGTTGCATAAGTTGAACTTTGGAGCTTATGCATGTACATAAAACCAACCCCTTCTTATGACATAAGTGACATGTGCATGTTTATCCCTTCATGATAGGTTTATGACATGAACACTTATGCAAGTTATCCCCTTTTATGCTATGCATGTTTGTGGCCAAATTACCTTATGACACTATGCATGTTTATGGCCAATCCCTTTATGATGTTATGCATGTGGAAGCCAAGCCCTTTTTGGCATCATGCATGTTTTGAGACCAATATGTGACATAGTATCCTTACTATGTTGACTCGCTTTGCTTGCGTTGGGAAAACACGATTTTGGGTAGTTAGATAAACATGAACATGTCGCGAAATCTTAACTTGAATATGACATGTGTTTATACTTGAAAATATGACTTGAAATATAAACATGGAAGTTAACATGTAAATATGCATAAAAACATGGGCTTGGAAATTTACCTATTAAGTTAGGTCTACCCATTGGGAATTTACCTATTAAGTTAGGTCTACCCAATTGCTTGAAAACTTGACCATGAACATGACACTAGGCTAAACATGAAAGTGGCCAACTCGAGGTTGGGTTGAGTTTGTAGCATAAATCTACCCGGACCCGCCCGGCTTAACTAGTAGCTACAAACAATAGGATCCAATGTGAGAAGTTGGTCATGTCACGCCTAAGACCCGAGGTTAGACCAAGTTGTGGTGTAAATCTACCCGGAACCCACCGGCTTAACTAGGTAACCACAACAATGTCTAATGTGAGAGGTTGGGGTGCATTAAATAATTAATGCCACATAATAGGGTTAAGTTAATTTGATTAATGAGGCTTAACCAAATATGACATGGACAAATGGGTTAAGTAATTTGATTAGGCTAATGATACTTAACAAAACATGACAGGGTTGGGTAGGTTAAGTAACTTGATTTGCCTAACGACACTTGACCATTTTTATACGACAAGGGGACGGGATTAAGTTAACCAACACTTAATCAATCCAACATGATAACTTGATAAGGTTAGGTAAATTTTCTTAGTAACACTTAACCGTTTAATACATTTAATGGATGGGGTTAAGTCAACTCAGACCTAACTAATCTAAACATGGTAATTGGACGGGGTTAAGTTAATTTACACTTAACTAATCCAACTCGTTAGTTTGATGTGGTTAAGTGACCTATACTTAACCAATCTAACGTGAAAACATGATAAGGCTAAGTCACGAATCACTTGAATACGCTTGACCGATTTGACTCGGTAATTTGACAAGGTCAAGTTAATTTATATAATTAACCAATCTAAAATGATAATTAGACGAGGTTAAGTTATGGATTGCTTAATATACTTAGCCAACTTGACACATGGTTTGTAGGGTTAAGTCTTGGACTTGGATACTTAGCCAATTTTGACATGGTTTGTAGACGAGCTAAGTTATGAACTTAAGTGACACTTAACCCATTAGATAAACCCTAATTCGGAGGATTAGGTAAATAACCATAGTTAACAAGGATTATGGAAATAAGGCTAAGTGGTAAACCTTAGTTAAGGGAAACTAAGTAATAATTCTTAGTCAAGGAAATTTGGATCATTTCTTAGATAGATTAGTAACCCGATACGTTAGGTCAACGTTTAAGTATGCGTGTAGGAGCAGGCTATCTGATTTAGATAAAGGCTCCAACGAACTGGGTAACGAAGCAGCGGCTTCGGGGAACGTGAGGATATTCTTGGGATCCCTCTGTGAGCTGCCAGGTCATTATACTAGGCTCACGAGAGGTTGAGGTCTGCGGCAGAAGAACCAAGAATATGCCTTGGTTGCTATGCGAGCGACCTAAAGACTGGGGTGGATAGCAGTGAGTCGACGAATACATAAGGTGCCCGAGATAGCAAGTTCGTCGATCATCTACCAACTTAAGTCAAGCGTGTACGTACGGAAAGGCAGGGAACACCCAACAGACCATAATTGCTATCTAATTATGGGTGAGGTAGGCCATAGGATGTGGGCTGGCCGGAGTGTAGTTCTCATGCAAGATTGTCTCTTGTGTTGCCTTTCACTAGTTGAGGGAGGGGTCTCGTGGGACCATAGCCACGGGTAGAAAAGCAGACCTTAGTATCTGCATCGGCAGATAAATCTAAAGCTCCCGACCGAGTCCTGTATTTCTTATTTTGCCCTGTGACAGGACTCGGATGGCACGATGTGATACATGTGCATACAGTTATAGAAAAACGATTCATGATGAATGCGTGGGAAAAAGGGCGCGGTTGACGGTTAGCGTAATCCCTAGTGGCCTAGTTGGTTTAACCCAAACCGAAATACGAAAGCGTGCAATAGGTAAGCGTAATCCCTAGTGGTGCTAGGTGGCGTAAGTCCTAGTAGTTCAAACGATGATTCATATGGAAGAGCCTAGCTAGAACAAGGGTGACAGTCCAAACGACTTCAAGGATAAAACGTTTACATGAGAAAGCCCGTACGGCCTACGGCAAAGGACTGATCTTATACATGGAAAGAAACATATGAGTGGGAAAACCTACATATGCTATATATTAGGTTGACATGGACCATTACATGACATTGGGCAAGGGACATTCATGGTTAACACGTGACGCGGGTTGGGATACTAGTACGAGAGGTGCAGAGCAAATATACATGTTAGAACTAGGAAGAATATACATAATAGATACCGTGGGATGTTAGACGGGGCAGATACCTTGGGATAATGTACTCGATAGAAATCTGACGATGTGATACCTTGACTTATCATAACACCGTAGTTTATCATGATACCTTAGTTTACCTTGCCACAGTAGTTCAACCGGCTACCCTGGTTTAGTTTATCTATCTTGTAGTTATCCTTATGCTTACTTTCAGTTTATGCATGTCATGTTACCTTTACCTGTTTTTATACTGGAAGTAGATAGGACTTACTCAGTCTTTTTGACTGACCCGTTTTGTTTCGCCTCTTTTCTTCCGTTTCCCCCCCCCCCTCCAGGTTACAGGGAGGAAACAATGCTGTTTAGTTCGGACTTCTTCTGCTTGAAGGTTATCATGGATGGTTTGGACTTTTCTTGGCTATGGCTACTTTACTGTTTTATTTGGGGAATAATTTATGAAAAAGTCTTTATGCTTCTTTACTATTGCAAGACAGGTTTTGATGTACTCTGATGAAAAAGGCTTTAGACCTTAATTATTAATGTTTATGAAAGTTCGATTTTACTTCCGCTATTTTATATGTTCTGTCTTGTGATATTTCTGTGCATGTTTACCTTGATAATGCTTCACCAAACCTAGTGCATTCCCTTTGTGAGTGACCCTAGCGGAGGTGGGGTGTTACATATGTAGTCTTTACACACTGAAATGAATACTTTAAAAGAATAAACTTAACCTTTTAAATACTCGAACTTTGGTTTTGTAAATGCTTTCAATATTGAAATTGCCTAAAAGATATAGTAGTTGAAAACAAAAGCCTATAGATATTTTCATAGCTCTTAATGTTTGTAAATACATTATCCTCATAACCACTAAATTAAAAATATAAGAAATTGAGGTTTACTTCTTTCACAACTCACAGTAAACATTATAAGGCCTCTAGTGGAAAAAGGTCAGGTTCAAGTGATCATTGATTTCTACCACATAGCTAGACCATCTTCTTTCTAATGCAAACGAATACCTATACTATTTTATAATAACATTTTATATTGTAATATGCACTCACCTATAAAATCGGGAGGGTATGTGATGGAATCAGGATGAGCAAGTGCGGGAAAGAGAATGGAAAAGAGTAATGGAGAAAGGCGGAGAATGACCAAGCTTCCCCCAAACAACAGCTGTGGCATTGATGACAACATGCGAAAGTTACATATAAGGTTGACTGCTTTATGTGTGAAAGGCGTATTGTAAATATGGTGCTTTTATCATACTGTTCTGTATGACTGAAGCTTTAAGTTAAAAATTGGGAAAAGATGACCATTTGTAGATCGAAAGGCATTAAGTTAGGGGAACCCTATAAGTAAGTTTATAGTTTGCTCGAACTACTTTCCACATGGTTAGCTAATAGTAAAGACGGAGGCTCGTTTGTGGCTAAAGAAGATGATGATAAAGGTCAAGGAATCCTTGAGATTGGTATATTGGTGTTTAGAAACTATTTTCAAATTTCTACATTATTGTCCTTTGGTTATTATTTTAATGGAGGCATCACTTAACTTTGTAAAATTGCATATAATTTAAATTATGCATGGATTATACAACAGAAAATAGCTTTAAAGCATTACTCAATGATTAGATTGCAACATTGTTTCATACTGTCATCTGATCTTGGTTTATGTTTACGATATTTGACGTTGTCCAAGATTTTTTTTTTTGTAAAGAAACCTTAATGGGAAATAAATAACAAAAGAGAAACTGAAGTGAAGATCAAACACCATAATAAGGAGACAAAGATGGTAAATGGTACTCTATTGAAATTTGAAATCAATGACACGCAGTACATATTTATTTCGATCGGTTCAAACTTAACCAAGGAAAAAAATGCCTCTTGTACTGAGGATAACCTTTATTTTGTAGTCCCCGGTCCTTCCTTGTCAACTATTGTTGTTACTGCTAGGCCTGGCCAATATTATCTCATTGCGTAGGCATGGCTCCCGGATTAAGAGCACCCGGCATACCTCGTGCAGCGTACGACAACATACTCATGATAAAGGATGATGTTAGTTGTTCATTCAAAACCAGTGTTCGCATCAACTGATCAATTGGAGGTAACTGACTATTTTTTGTATAGTCATTAAAAATAGACATGCTCCCATCAATATTCATATAGACATGTTGCAAGCTTATGTAGGAATTTGGCAGTGTGTCGTTTCATGGATGTAACAAACTGTTTATACAATAACTACAAATCATAAAGTATACTAATTAAATTGTTTTATACAGCAAAAAAAGGAAAAATAAACACTGGGTTCACATCATGAAGCCCTAATATTTGATATCGCCAATAGTACTCAAAAAATTTGGTTGAATTTTTATCATATACTGCCATCATAGTATATAAATGGTCATATTAATTATTTCAACAAATTGATTGCATCATTTATGCACGTAACAAACAATACAGCAAAACCACAAGATTCAGTTTGGTCAAGATTTAATATATAATTTTTTTTGCTTTTCGCAAATGAGTTGCAACTAATTAATATAAGTATTAATGGAAATACATTAACTTCCATGGAATTTAAATTGTCACTTATATTGTCACATTAGGTGCGCGTCATTCAGTAAACTATACCATCTTGGGTTTAGAATCGATCAAAATATGTGAAACTTCACTGGATGTCAAATCAAACGCCAATGATGAAGTTACTTTGCTTTCTTAATTGTTGCCCTATCATGTCAATAAAAATATGCACACCAATAAGGATCATAGAGTAAATATATATGCAATATTGATGGAGTTCAAATTCTTTTTTGCTTAAAACCCCAATTATCATTTGTGTACTCTACAACTGCAATTATAAAAAATATTTATAGTTTAATTTTTATATGTAACAATGTCTAATAGTTTATACACGAACGTAACACAGTTTAGGCTTAGGTTAACAATGTAGCTGCAATAAAGTTATATTTTTGTATATAAAAAATATCAAGCACATGCGCAAACGCCCAAGTATGCATGCATCTTCTATTCAATACCAGAATCTTTTATCATCATTATCTTCTTAGTATATTGCGTTATTCTGAAACTTTTAACCAGAGAGACTGTATGTAAGATTAACAGTTCGACCAAAGAGACTTGAACATATGATTCCCTTTAACAATTACAAGTTAAAATCAAAGACAATTTGCAAGACTTACCCATCTCATGGATATAGGCTTCGCCCCAAACATTCCTAGGTTGTTGTATCCTACTTGCTAGATCCCATTCATGAACTGTAGTTGAGGATGAATTGTTTGAGTGGTGCATCCTTGAATTCGATCTGAACAGAATCGGCAACATAAGATTCGATGGAATGGAATACGTGGTTTAAGGCTTAAGGTGTAGCAATTTAAGGATACAGAGATCAGAACGTGAATCGCCATTTGCTTGGCAGTTTCTCTCCCCATGGGAGAGAAAACATATATCCAAGTGTAAAACTTTTTAATTTGGAAATATTTGAAGTCGTTACAAAATAATCATGGCATAAAATGACAAAAACAATCAAAGTAATCATTTCCAGTATTGATAAAGGTTAAACAACGCAAATTGCTTTTTTTTTTGGTCAGCCAGGACTCAAGGTATCAATGATAAATGGTCAGAATAAGCCAAATGCTTGTTAGTCTATAACGACAAAAAGTTTGATATTAATACTTTGTATGTGCAATGTCCAGTTGCATTACATTACATTTTTTTTCAGATTTCAACTATTTACCAACTACTTAAAATTAGTCGAATAGTATGCTAACTACTGAAAACAATTATTTGCGGGCCTGATATGCAATGAACAAAATGCAACCAATTTTTCCTGGTGTGAAACCATCGCAATAAAATAGGAGTTTCCACCCCCGGTCCCCAGTTTATGACATTATTACTTGAACTATGGAAACATGTTTCTTCAGATTTAACAGGGTTTATAATAAATTATCTTATGGTAAAATCATAATTAACATCA
The DNA here is from genome assembly GCA_030737875.1 of Allium sativum. Taxonomy (NCBI): domain Eukaryota; kingdom Viridiplantae; phylum Streptophyta; class Magnoliopsida; order Asparagales; family Amaryllidaceae; genus Allium; species Allium sativum. The sequence goes on from CM060922.1 coordinate 233,475,090, forward strand.
TCCAAATCTCAGTAAGTTTGATCAAATTTTGAACTTCTGTAATTGGGTTAATAGAGAATTTTTTGAACCTGATAAATTTAGAAAACATAATTTGAAATCAAAATGAAAGGGTAAACTTAAATTAAGGTGATCTTGTCTGGGTTCTCTGCTTTCGTTTATGTTAACGCAATTTTTTAGATTAACATTAAAAGTTCCCAGCCCTAATAAATTGAAGGAAAACTTTTTTTGAGAAGGAACAAAAAAGGGAAACCTGAAGTAAACAACATCTTCGTCAAAGCAATCTCAGCAATGTGATGCTAACAGGATCGTTATTAGTGTTGTTATAATTAGGGTTACGACAGAAAACTATTTTATCGCCAGCCCTAATAAATTGAAGAAAAACATTTTTTGAGAAAGAACAAAAAAGGGAAACCTGAAGTAAACAGCATCTTCGTCAAAGAAATCTCAGAAATGTGATGCTAATAGGATCTTTGTTAGTGTTGTTATGATTAGGGTTACAACAGAAAACTATTTTATCACTTTTGCTTATTAAGCCTAATTCAGGTAGATAGGAGATTTGAGTCATGGAAGAATCCCAATGATTTCAAAGCGATGGAGGTAGAAAGTTCAACTGTTTCATGGATGAAAAGGAGATTTATTTTAGGAAGAGTAGATTCAGAGAGACGTGAAGAACCGTCAAAAAAAAATTTTATTTTCCAAAAGAAAAGGGGAAGTTGCCGAAAGATAGTAAGTACTCGCGTATTTTATTTCTTCAGAGAAAAGGAGTCATGAGTAGTGAGAAAGTCACACAAGAAAGAAAATTAGACGTCCACAAAAGCAATTCTAATAGTTTACATTTCCCTCTCTTATTCATACATCACTACCATTCCACAACAATTAGTCCCTAACTGTAAACCAGTAAGAGAACAATTCTCTATGTATCAATCCCGAAGCCCAAAACCAACATCAGATCGATACTCAGAAAACTATTCAACTTAACTAATCTCTAGTTAGTTTCTAATTTGCTTAACTCTATTTCTTTAACTCTATTTGATTAACTCTATTTCTTTTAAATCATCGTTCACATTAAACCATTCTAATTCACATTTTCTTATTCTCTATATTTAGAAAATATACGTTATTAATATTGGAAAAAACATTTCCCTCTCTTATTCACACATCACTACCATTCCACAACTATTAGTCCTTAACTGTAAACTAGTAAGAGAACAATTCTCTATGTATCAATCCCGAAGGCCGAAACCAACATCAGATCGATACTCAGAAAACTATTCAACTTAACTAATCTCTAGTTAGTTTCTAATTTTCTTATCTCTATTTCTTTAACTCTATTTGATTAACTCTATGTATCAATCCCGAAACCCCGAACGCTGATGGAAGTTCATAGTTTCTTGGGATTAGCGGGATACTACAGTAGATTTATCCAAGATTATTCTAAAATATCTTCTGATGTAACTAAGCTGATCAAGAAGGGTGAGAAATTTTTATGGACTCCAAAATGTGAAGAAGCTTTCAAGGAATTAAAGAAGAGATTAACAGAAGCACGGTTTTAGCTGTTCCTGATGGAAAGAGCGGATTCGTAGTATATATTGATGCTTGTGGAGTTGAATTTGGCGCAGTGTTAATGCAAAATGGACGTGTGATTTCATATGCTAGTAGACAATTGAAGATCCACGAAAAGAATTATGCTACACACAATCTAGAGTTATTGGCAGTTGTCTTTGCATTGAAGATGTGGAGACACTACCTGTTAGGAGAGAAGTTCGAGCTTTTCACTGATCACAAACCATTGAAGTATATGTTTACCCAAAAAGATCTCAATCTAAGGCAACTAAGATGTTTCGAATTCCTTGCATCACATGGTCTGGATATTATCTACACGCCAGGGAAAGAAAATGTCGTAGCAGATCTCTAAGCAGAAATGCAATTTTATCTCTTCTAGAAGCTACTCCAGCACTCCAAGTAAGAATAATGGGAAATCAAAGGAGAGATGCTAATCTTGAGAAGTTGATCCAAGGAGTTATGAGGGGAGGGGGGTCATATTTTGAATTGGACGGCCAAGGTATCCTCAGGATAAATGGGAGACTGTGTGTTCCAGACGTTGACAGGCTAAAACAACAAGTTTCGGCAGAATGCCATAAATTCAAGCTAAATATTCACCCAGGCGTGCACAAAATATATAGAGACATGAGATGAGTATTTTGGTGGCCTGGAATGAAGAGAGATATTCTAGCCTATATAAATCAGTGTCTATGCGGCCAGCAAATTAAAGGTGACCATCAGAAAGCAGCAGGATTACTACTACCTTTGGAGATTCCCAATTGGAAGTAGGGAATGATATCAATGGATTTCATAGATGGTTTACCCAAGACTAGAGGAGGATATGAAGGAGTTTGGGTTATAGTAGATCGACTGATGAAAAGTGCACATTTTATTCTGGTGAAACCAACTCGGACTGCAGCTTCGTTACCCGAGATTTTTATAATGGAAATTGTACGACTACACGGAGTCCCAGTGAGCATTATAAATCATAGAGATCCCATTCTTACCAGTAAATTCTGGGAAGCGCTTCAAACAACTTTGGGACCAGGCTGAATCTAAGCATAACATATCATCCCCAAACAGATGGCCAAACAGAAAGAGTGAACAGGATATTGGAAGACCTGTTGAGAGCGTGTATTCTCGATTTTGGAGGATCATGGGAGGATCACCTACATTTAGTTGAATTCTCTTAAAATAACATCTATCAAGCCAGTATAGATATGGCACCGTATGAAGCTCTTTATGGAAGACCGTGCAGATCACCAACTTGTTGGGTGGAGTCAGGAAATAAACTTGTTCTTAGAACAGATATGATCCGAGAGGCAACCGAGAAGGTTGAGTTAGTCAAAAGACGTATGAAGGAGGCCCAGGATCGCCAGAAAAGCTACGCAGACAAAAGACTAAGGGATCTTAATTTTTTTGTTGGAGATTTTGTGCTTGTAAAGATTTCACCAATTAAAGGAGCGGTCAGATTTGGTAAAACGGGAATGTTAGCTCCACGATATGTGGGACCTTTCCGGGTTCTTGAGAAGGTTGGATCTCTTGCTTATATGGTTGAATTACCAGTAAGAATGGCAGGAATTCACAATATTTTTCACATACCTCATGTAACAACCCGTATTTCGAAAACATGATTAAGACGAGAATCAAGGCAGAATTTAATTTTAAATTCTGAATCAAGCGAAGCGGGCTATGCCATCGCGTTCGTCTTGGAAAAATACGGGAAATAGAGTCCGAGTTTTCGAGAATCGGAGTCTGTATGACCAAGTTATGGCCCGACGAAGTTTTCAGAAAATTCAAGTTCAAAAACTAGTTCTAAATTCGAAAATTTGGGGTTGAAGGCAAGGCGGGAAGAGTTCCCGCCAGGTACCCCAAGTCGACAGGCCTGTCGACTTGGGGGTCGACCTGCTTGACCCAAGTCGACAGCCCTGTCGACTTGGGGGTCGACATTGGGTGGCCGGGCAGTTTTGCCTGGTGCACCTATTTTCTATCTTGGCTAGGTTTTTTGGGCCTGGTTTGAAATCTGACGGTTCAGGTTGGTCCTAGGGATAATCTAAGGGTCCTAACTAGCCTAATCTTCTATAAATAAGCCTCTAACCTACCCCTAAAACCCTCATTATTCACTCATGTAACTAAACTATGGCAAAATTTCTACTCTCATGGCCTCCACTCAACTATCCTAGCCTCCACTTCATTTCTATGAAAGGTTTCATGATCATGAGAGTGTTAGAGAGTCCCTATGTTAGTATGAGAGCTTCTCAAGTTGATTTCAAGGCTAAAGCTATGACCTTTGTTCATCAAGATGGGGTTTTTATTGATTTGGAGTGTTCATCTTTGGGTTTTTGGGTGATGGCATGCATAGGCTTCATCACAAGCTTTAGTTAAATCGATTTAGGCCTTCATAGCAATGTAAGCCCTTTCCCTACTCTTAGATATTAACTATGAAGTTAAATGTTCATGTTGCAAGTTTGGGTTTTATCATTGAGAATGATGCATGCTATCATGTTATGCAAGTTTATGAAGTCATTATCTTGGTCTTGTGAGCTAAAAGCTACAACCTTTATGTTGAAATGTTGCATTATGCATCATGAGGACCTTCATAATCATTATGTCAACTTGCATATGAAGTCATAACTCTTATATGATGATATATGCGAGTTACTAGTCATCATTCCATGTCTTTTGTCACCATGATTCGTTTATGTGCCAAGTTTGGGTTTATGCATGTTTTTGAGGCTTAAGAATGTAACATGCAAGTTAATGAACACATGTGTGCCTCATTTGCCACCATGATTAACTTGTGGCTTAATATCCATTTTTGTCATGCCTTTGCCAAGTCTCTTCTTTTGATCCATTACGTTGTTGCGAACGTATATGCGAGTTTAAAAGCGTTGGGTTATGTTATGGGTAATTTCTAATGACATGAAAATACAACTTGAAAACATGACTTGAATATATAACATGGAAGTTGACATGTAAGTATGCATAAAAACATAAGCTTGGGAATTTACCTATTAAGTTAGGTCTACCCTTTGGGAATTTACCTATTAAGTTAGGTCTACCCAAATGCTTGAAAAACTTGTAACATGTTTTGGAAACTTGATGAACATGACACTTAGATAATATAAGTGTGGCCAACTCGAGGTTGGGTTGAGTTTGCAACGTAAAACTACCCGGAACCGACCGGCCTAACTAGTAGTTGCAAACAATAAGACCCAATGTGAGAAGTTGGTCATGTTGTGCTTAAACCCGAGGTTAGACCAAGTTGTGGTGTAAAGCTACCCGGAACCAACCGGCTTAACTAGTAACCGCAACAAAGTCTAATGTGAGAGGTTGAGGTGCATTAAGTAATTAATGCCACATGATAGGGTTAAGTTAATTTGATTAATGACTCTTGATCAAATATGACATGGACAAGTGGGTTAAGTAATTTGATTAGGCTAATGATACTTAACAAAACATGACAAGGTTGGGTAGGTTAAGTAACTCGATTTGCCTAATGACACTTAACCATTTTTGATACGACTAGTGGACGAGGTTAAGTTAACCAACACTTAACCAAACCAACATGCGGATTTGATACGGTTAATTAAGCTCTCCCAATTACACTTAACCGTATAATACAGTTAGGGGATGTGGTTAAGTTAACCTGGACTCAACCCATCCAATTCGGTGATTTCGAAGTGGGTAAGTTAACCAACACTTAAGCAATCCAACACGATAACTTGGTAAGGTTAAGTAAGTTTTTCTTAATGACGCTTAACCAAAGAAATACAGTTAATGGATGGGGTTAAGATTAGACTCAACTAGTCTAAACATGGAGATCGGATGGGGTTAAGTTAGCCTAGACTTAATTAATCCCACTTGGTAGTTTAATGGAGTTAAGTTAAACACTTAACTAATCTAACATGATGATTTGAGGTGGTTAAGTGACCTATACTTAACCAATCTAACTCGTGAATTTATGGAGGTTAAGTTAACCCATACTTAACCAATCTAGCGTGAAAACATGATAAGACTAAGTCACGAATCGCTTGAATACACTTGATCGATTTGACTAAGTAAAGTGATAGGGTCAAGTTAATATATACTTAACCAATCTAGAATGATAATTGGACGAGGTTAAGTCGTGAATTGCTTAATATACTTAACCAACGTGAGCGTGGTTTGTAGGGTTAAGTCTTGGACTCGGATACTTAGCCAATTTTGACATGATTTGTAGACGGGCTAAGTCATGAACTTAAGTGACACTTAATCCATTATGTAAACCCTAGTTCTGAGGATTAAGTGGATAACCGTAGCTAACAAGGATAACGGGAATAAGGCTAAGTGGTAAACCTTAGTTGAAGAATAACTAAGTAATGATTCTTAGTCAAGGAAATTTGGACCAGTTCATAGATAGATGAGTAACCTGATACGGTAGGTCATCGTTTAAGTATACGAGTAGGAGAAAGTATCTGATTTAGATAAAGGCTCCAGCGAACTGGGTAGCGAAGCAGCGGCCTCGGGGGAACGTGAGGATATTCTTGGGATCCCTCTGTGAGCTTCCAGGTGATCATACTAGGCTCATGAGAGGTTAAGGTCTGCGTTAGAAGAACCAAGAGTATGCCTTGGTTGCTATACGAGCGACCTAAAGACGGGGATGGATAGGGGATAGTCGACGATACACGGTCGTACCCTAGATAGCATTTTCGTCAGGCTACCTACCATCTTTGGTCAAGCGTGTACGTACGGAAAGGCAGAGAACACCCAATAGACCATAATTGCTATCTAATTATGGTTGCGGTAAGGCTTGAATGTGGGTTGGCCAGTGTTGTGTTCTCATACAGGATTTATCCTGTCTTGTCTTTCACTAGTTGAGGGAGGGGTCGCGTGGGACCATAGCCACGTATAGAAAAACAGACCTTAGCATCTGCATCGGCAGATAAATTGTAAGCTCCCGACCGAGTCCTGTATTTCTTGGTCTGCCCTGTGACAGGACTCGGGTGGCACGATGTGATACATGTGCACACAGTCATGGAAAACGATTCACGATGAATGCGTGGGAAAAAGGGCGCGGTTGGCGGTTAGCGTAATCCCTAGTGGCCCTAGGTGGTTGAACCCAAACCGAGATACGAAAACGTGCAATAGGTAAGCGTAATCCCTAGTAGCCCTAGGTAGCATAAGTCCTAGTTGTACAGACGATAATTCATGTTGGAAGACCCTAGCTAGGTTTAGGGTAACAGTCCAAACCGATCTTAAGGATCATGGAACTATGTTAAAGTAATATAGAATCTCATGGGAAAGCCCGTATGGTCTACGGCAGGGGACTGAACATTTACATGTAATAAAACATATGAGTTGAGTAACCTATATATGCGGCATATTAGGTTGACATGGACCATTACACGACTTTTGAGTAAGGGTCATTCACGGACAACACGTGATACAGTTGGGATACTAGTACGATAGGTGCAGAGCGGGCATACAGGATAGATACCATGGGACGTTATACGTGATAGATATCTTGGGAATATTATACTTGATAGAAACCTGACGATGTGATACCTTGTTTTATCTTGACATCGTAATTTATCATGACACCTTAGTTTACCTGAGTTCAGTAGTTCATCCTGTTATTTTGATTTAGCTTATCTATCTTGTTATCATGCTTATGTTCATCTCAGTTTCTCATGTCAGTTAACTTTACTAGTTTTTATACAAATAGTAGATAGGGCTTACTCAGTCTTTTTGACTGACCCGTTTTGTTTCGCCTCTTTTCTTCCGTTCCCCCCCCCCCCAGGTTACAGGGAGGAAATACTGCTGTTTAGTTCGGACTTCTTCTGCTTGAAGGTCATCATGGATGGCTTGGACTTTTCTTGGCTATGGCTACTTTACTGTTTTTACTTGGGGAATAATTCATGAAAAAGTCTTTATGCTTCTTTACTATTGCAAGACAGGTTTTGATGTACTCTGATGTAAAAGGCTTTAGACCTTAATTATTAATGTTTATGAAAGTTCGATTTTACATCCGCTATTTTATATGTTCTGTCTTGTGATATTTCTGTGCATGTTTACCAATAATGCCCCTCTAAAGCTAGTGCATTCCTTTGTGAGTGACCCTAGCGGAGGCGGGGTGTTACATTTGGTATCAGAGCAGAAGGTTACCCGACTGGGCAAAAGTTTTTAAAGACCTTCTGAAAACTATTTGAAAATCGTTTACAAAGAAGCATTTTTCAAGAAAATTTTCTTTTAAAAAGAAAAAGGCTATTCCCCAAAGGCCATTAGCACTATCCTTGTTTCCTTGATTGAATCTCTTTTCCTTTCTTTCCTCCATCCGTAGTCACAGTGGGTTTAACTGCGACTAGTCTTTTCTAACTACGAAAGCGCTTTCCATGCGATGGAGGTTGTTCTCGGGAGACCAGTGGCCGCGTTATAAGAAAGGATAGTGAGAAAGAGGATAAAGGATACGAGTTTAAGGATGAGCAACTTGTTGGTATGGCTCAACCCAGAATGAGAGAGAAAGATGAACAATGAAACCCATGACGAGAGAGTACCTTTGGCATGGTGGAACGGGACGGATAGTTAAGTATCATGGGACAAGGACAAGATCATCGGGAGGGCAGTAGTATGCTCTCATTTCTAGGGTACCTCGGAAGGAGGGTAACGATCTTGTTAAAGGTTTAGCTTTTCTTCTCTATCATCCCGTTAGGACTTTGGTTTGATCATCGTATCATTTAAGTCTGCTTCGATAGTTGAGTCTCTGCACCTTAAGTACTAGCGTAATAGAGAATCCCATTTTTGTCTCAAGTCCTGTGGGGAATCGGTCCATTTATTCATGACTTGTTTTGGATTTGAGAATGACATGCCTCGGTTATGGATGGATTCTAGGGATGAAGTGGTTATCTAGTAAGGGGTGCCACTCTCGGTTTTGATAGGAGGGTAGTTAGACTCTTGACTAGCCTTGGTAATACCCTCAAAGTCTCGTGGAACCTTTTGGGTTCGGTCATGATTAATTACCTAGAATCCCTTGATACCTTTATTGGAAATTTGAAGCCCGATCGAGTGGTGTTCGCCGATAAGACGGATGGTTTACTTCATTTATGCATGGGTTATAGAGATCACCCTAGTAAGTGCGCATGATAACCTGATTGACATCTGTTTATTTTCAAGAGAAAGTTCTTCTACATGGAATGCCTTATAGTATATAAACGAGATCCAAGATTCACTAGTGAATTTTGGAAAGCTTGCATGAGATCATGAGTACGCAGTCATGTTTGCGTCAAGTATTCTAGGAAAAGGACAAGTGCAAGTGGAACGAGAGGCGACGAAGAAATGAGTTCCAGCTCATGTTATGGAAACAGGAAATAAGAAGCTACGAAATCACAAAGTTAAAGGACGGTCAAGGCACAATGGAATTAAGCTCAAGGAAATACGACATTGAGGTCAAAGACTAGATACGCACATGATATCTTTTTTTGGGAGTATATCCTTGATCCCTGTTTTCGGTAGAGCTTACTTGTAGGTTATCTTTTGTGGACATCCTCTCGGTCCTATTTTCTGTTACAAAGCCCGTAAGGAGTTTGTCTTGTTTATCTTCTCGACCCTGTTCCAGGGAATCCTAGGTAGAGCCCTATGGATGTAAACATGTATTTGAAACATGTTATGATTGATATGGTTGCAAGTGGTTGCTCGTGGATGCGCGAATACACATCAGATACTAGCTCGACTCGGTCACATTTCATATTGCATATGCACGAGTATTTATACTTGTTTATGGATGAAATCGAATGTGTTATCATGCGGTTGTTGCATATGAATGAATGATTGTGCACGCATATAGTATCTATATGACTAGGGCTATTTGCATACATGTTGGATTCATGGCACAATACATATTTTTGCATTAGAAAGATTATTCAGGCCTGATCATTAGCATTAGCTAAGGAACATGTACACACACGTTTTGCATATATTCATACAGCATTAGAAATCATCTAAGGACAATGGTTGCTTATGGATGATGTTTTGAGTAGATGGATGATGGATGGTAGGATATGTTCTTCCTAACTTAGAGATTTCGGGGATGAAATCCTAAAAGGTGGGGAGAATGTAACAACCCGTATTTCGATAACATGATTAAGACGAGAATCAAGGCAGAATTTAATTTTAAATTCTGAATCAAGCGAAGCGGGCTATGCCATCGCGTTCGTCTCGGAAAAATACGTGAAATAGAGTCCGAGTTTTCGAGAATCGGAGTCCGTATGACCAAGTTATGGCCCGACGAAGTTTTCAGAAAATTCAAGTTCAAAAACTAGTTCTAAATTCGAAAATTTGGGGTTGAAGGCAAGGCGGGAAGAGTTCCCGCCAGGTACCCCAAGTCGACAGGCCTGTCGACTTGGGGGTCGACCTGCTTGACCCAAGTCGACAGCCCTGTCGACTTGGGGGTCGACATTGGGTGGCCGGGCAGTTTTGCCTGGTGCACCTATTTTCTATCTTGGCTAGGTTTTTGGGCCTGGTTTGAAATCTGACGGTTCAGCTTGGTCCTAGGGTTAATCTAAGGGTCCTAACTAGCCTAATCTTCTATAAATAAGCCCCTAACCTACCCCTAAAACCCTCATTATTCACTCATGTAACTAAACTATGGCAAAATTTCTACTCTCATGGCCTCCACTCAACTATCCTAGCCTCCACTTCATTTCTATGAAAGGTTTCATGATCATGAGAGTGTTAGAGAGTCCCTATGTTAGTATGAGAGCTTCTCAAGTTGATTTCAAGGCTAAAGCTATGACCTTTGTTCATCAAGATGGGGTTTTTATTGATTTGGAGTGTTCATCTTTGGGTTTTTGGGTGATGGCATGCATAGGCTTCATCACAAGCTTTAGTTAAATCGATTTAGGCCTTCATAGCAATGTAAGCTCTTTCCCTACTCTTAGATATTAACTATGAAGTTAAATGTTCATGTTGCAAGTTTGGGTTTGATCATTGAGAATGATGCATGCTATCATGTTATGCAAGTTTATGAAGTCATTATCTTGGTCTTGTGAGCTAAAAGCTACAACCTTTATGTTGAAATGTTGCATTATGCAACATGAGGACCTTCATAATCATTATGTCAACTTGCATATGAAGTCATAACTCTTATATGATGATATATGCGAGTTACTAGTCATCATTCCATGTCTTTTGTCACCATGATTCGTTTATGTGCCAAGTTTGGGTTTATGCATGTTTTTGAGGCTTAAGAATGTAACATGCAAGTTAATGAACACATGTGTGCCTCATTTGCCACCATGATTAACTTGTGGCTTAATATCCATTTGTGTCATGCCTTTGCCAAGTCTCTTCTTTTGATCATTACGTTGTTGCGAACGTATATGCGAGTTTAAAAGCGTTGGGTTATGTTATGGGTAATTTCTAATGACATGAAAATACAACTTGAAAACATGACTTGAATATATAACATGGAAGTTGACATGTAAGTATGCATAAAAACATAAGCTTGGGAATTTACCTATTAAGTTAGGTCTACCCTTTGGGAATTTACCTATTAAGTTAGGTCTACCCAAATGCTTGAAAAACTTGTAACATGTTTTGGAAACTTGATGAACATGACACTTAGATAATATAAGTGTGGCCAACTCGAGGTTGGGTTGAGTTTGCAACGTAAAACTACCCGGAACCGACCGGCCTAACTAGTAGTTGCAAACAATAAGACCCAATGTGAGAAGTTGGTCATGTTGTGCTTAAACCCGAGGTTAGACCAAGTTGTGGTGTAAAGCTACCCGAAACCAACCGGCTTAACTAGTAACCGCAACAAAGTCTAATGTGAGAGGTTGAGGTGCATTAAGTAATTAATGCCACATGATAGGGTTAAGTTAATTTGATTAATGACTCTTGATCAAATATGACATGGACAAGTGGGTTAAGTAATTTGATTAGGCTAATGATACTTAACAAAACATGACAAGGCTGGGTAGGTTAAGTAACTCGATTTGCCTAATGACACTTAACCATTTTTGATACGACTAGTGGACGAGGTTAAGTTAACCAACACTTAACCAAACCAACATGTGGATTTGATACGGTTAATTAAGCTCTCCCAATTACACTTAACCGTATAATACAGTTAGGGGATGTGGTTAAGTTAACCTGGACTCAACCCATCCAATTCGGTGATTTCGAAGTGGGTAAGTTAACCAACACTTAAGCAATCCAACACGATAACTTGGTAAGGTTAAGTAAGTTTTTCTTAATGACGCTTAACCAAAGAAATACAGTTAATGGATGGGGTTAAGATTAGACTCAACTAGTCTAAACATGGAGATCGGATGGGGTTAAGTTAGCCTAGACTTAATTAATCCCACTTGGTAGTTTAATGGAGTTAAGTTAAGCACTTAACTAATCTAACATGATGATTTGAGGTGGTTAAGTGACCTATACTTAACCAATCTAACTCGTGAATTTATGGAGGTTAAGTTAACCCATACTTAACCAATCTAGCGTGAAAACATGATAAGACTAAGTCACGAATCGCTTGAATACACTTGACCGATTTGACTAAGTAAAGTGATAGGGTCAAGTTAATATATACTTAACCAATCTAGAATGATAATTGGACGAGGTTAAGTCGTGAATTGCTTAATATACTTAACCAACGTGAGCGTGGTTTGTAGGGTTAAGTCTTGGACTCGGATACTTAGCCAATTTTGATATGATTTGTAGACGAGCTAAGTCATGAACTTAAGTGACACTTAATCCATTATGTAAACCCTAGTCTGAGGATTAAGTGGATAACCGTAGCTAACAAGGATAACGGGAATAAGGCTAAGTGGTAAACCTTAGTTGAAGAATAACTAAGTAATGATTCTTAGTCAAGGAAATTTGGACCAGTTCATAGATAGATGAGTAACCTGATACGGTAGGTCATCGTTTAAGTATACGAGTAGGAGCAAGTATCTGATTTAGATAAAGGCTCCAGCGAACTGGGTAGCGAAGCAGCGGCTTCGGGGGAACGTGAGGATATTCTTGGGATCCCTCTGTGAGCTGCCAGGTGATCATACTAGGCTCATGAGAGGTTAAGGTCTGCGTTAGAAGAACCAAGAGTATGCCTTGGTTGCTATACGAGCGACCTAAAGACGGGGATGGATAGGGGATAGTCGACGATACACGGTCGTACGCTAGATAGCATTTTCGTCAGGCTACCTACCATCTTTGGTCAAGCGTGTATGTACGGAAAGGCAGAGAACACCCAATAGACCATAATTGCTATCTAATTATGGTTGCGGTAAGGCTTGAATGTGGGTTGGCCAGTGTTGTGTTCTCATACAGGATTTATCCTGTCTTGTCTTTCACTAGTTGAGGGAGGGGTCGCGTGGGACCATAGCCACGTATAGAAAAACAGACCTTAGCATCTGCATCGGCAGATAAATTGTAAGCTCCCGACCGAGTCCTGTATTTCTTGGTCTGCCCTGTGACAGGACTCGGGTGGCACGATGTGATACATGTGCACACAGTCATGGAAAACGATTCACGATGAATGCGTGGGAAAAAGGGCGCGGTTGGCGGTTAGCGTAATCCCTAGTGGCCCTAGGTGGTTGAACCCAAACCGAGATACAAAAACGTGCAATAGGTAAGCGTAATCCCTAGTAGCCCTAGGTAGCATAAGTCCTAGTTGTACAGACGATAATTCATGTTGGAAGACCCTAGCTAGGTTTAGGGTAACAGTCCAAACCGATCTTAAGGATCATGGAACTATGTTAAAGTAATATAGAATCTCATGGGAAAGCCCGTATGGTCTACGGCAGGGGACTGAACATTTACATGTAATAAAACATATGAGTTGAGTAACCTATATATGCGGCATATTAGGTTGACATGGACCATTACACGACTTTTGAGTAAGGGTCATTCACGGACAACACGTGATACAGTTGGGATACTAGTACGATAGGTGCAGAGCGGGCATACAGGATAGATACCATGGGACGTTATACGTGATAGATATCTTGGGAATATTATACTTGATAGAAACCTGACGATGTGATACCTTGTTTTATCTTGACATCGTAATTTATCATGACACCTTAGTTTACCTGAGTTCAGTAGTTCATCCTGTTATTTTGATTTAGCTTATCTATCTTGTTATCATGCTTATGTTCATCTCAGTTTCTCATGTCAGTTAACTTTACTAGTTTTTATACTAATAGTAGATAGGGCTTACTCAGTCTTTTTGACTGACCCGTTTTGTTTCGCCTCTTTTCTTCCGTTCCCCCCCCCCCCCAGGTTACAGGGAGGAAATACTGCTGTTTAGTTCGGACTTCTTCTGCTTGAAGGTCATCATGGATGGCTTGGACTTTTCTTGGCTATGGCTACTTTACTGTTTTTACTTGGGGAATAATTTATGAAAAAGTCTTTATGCTTCTTTACTATTGCAAGACAGGTTTTGATGTACTCTGATGTAAAAGGCTTTAGACCTTAATTATTAATGTTTATGAAAGTTCGATTTTACTTCCGCTATTTTATATGTTCTGTCTTGTGATATTTCTGTGCATGTTTACCAATAATGCCCCTCTAAAGCTAGTGCATTCCTTTGTGAGTGACCCTAGCGGAGGCGGGGTGTTACACCTCATCTCCGCAAATGTGTTCACGACCCATCTTTGATTTTGGAACCATCAGTTCTAGAGGATCTTGAGATTGAACCAAACTTGACTGTGGTTAGATATCTAGTCTATGTTATGGATAAGGAAGAAAAGCGACTCTGGAATAAGATTGTGAATCTACTCAAGATACAATGGAGTGAGAATCCGAATGACTACACTTGGGAAACGGAGAAACACATCGAGGAAATCTATCCAGATTTTGTTTTGAACTAGGTTTTAACTGTCCTATGTTTGATTTGGATGTTATCCTATGTATGATGGTATGGTGTGACTTGTTATGGATGTTATTCTATGTTTGGAAATGGAATTTTGGGTTTTTCATTTCTGTGGATTATTGGTATTTTAGGACTCAGTTATTCTTAGGGATTATGAACTCTTTCAGTTTATTATCACTTGTGCTGAGATCTATCCTTTGTTTCTTTACCATATGGCGCCAATTTTCAAGAGGATAGCTAGGAAATGACTGACATCCCTTCAGATACTGAGGCTGCACACTAGCATCAGCATTCCTGAGGTGTTGGACCCTCAGGACAGGATCGGGCATGCTCAGCATCACGATAAGGAAGGACGGTATGTCGACTCTAAGGAGTCGTGGATTTATCATGGAGAGTCTTTCGTCGAGGAGGACAGTATGGATTTCCTCCAGGACCCAGACGACTATGAAGGGGAGGAAAGCCAAGAGGCGGGATATGCGGGAGGCGGAGATGATGGTGGTGATAGCGGTGATAGTAGCGACAGTGATGACCCCGACGATGAAGATGATGACAAGGATGATTTAGAGGAGGGGCCCGAGGAAGATGAGGACGGAGAGGAGGATCTCGAGGAAGGGGAGGAACCAGAAGAGGAGCCGGAAGAAGAAGAGGAGATCATACCAAACCAGTTGCAGGATGACCTTTTGATCGAGACACTGCCAGTGTCACAGGATGGGCAGTTGGTCGTCTTGTGGCAGCAAATCGCACAGGATATGTTGCAATTTCAGGCGGATGGAGGGCATGTGGACATACCCATGGATTTTGGATATGAGGATATGGTGTTATATCCACCGCCTCCTATAGGGATCATAGATATCTCAAACGGCGATGATCTTGAGGAAAGTGATGATGTAGTGGAGGTGGTTAATATCTCAGACGATGAGGAGGTGATCATTATCTCAGACGATGAAGAGGTGATAGAGATTAGTAGCGACAGTTCAGAGTAGTGCGGTTGGACTAGGATGTTATTGTACATATAGCAGTACTAGTAATATGGCATATGTGTATTATAGTAGTCTATAACTCGATGTTGGTCGAGTATAGTTGTAATGTCTCGTATTTTTACGGTGTAATAATTAATTAATATAATTATGTAAATAGTGATTTATTGATTTAAATGGTTTAAATTAAATATTATGGAATATTTAATTAATATTTATGATATAAAAATATATTATAATTCTGAAATAGTCAAATAGTTGAATTCACAATACAGTGTGAATTGGATTATATATAAGGTATAATTTAGTTTAGTATTGAATTAGAATGGAAAATATATTATATAAACGACGTTAGAACGTATAAATTATAATTTTATTATAATCAAGCCCGTAACGTCGCAGCAATTCGTTATTTAGCGATTTGAACTTCAACTGAATATACAGGGTCCGTTTTATGTCGGATTTCTGTGAAACAAGAAACGCGCGGATCTGTTGAAGTATATTTTTCTATTGGAAGAGAAAAATCGGGATTTCAATGGGTAGATTTTGATTTATGTCCAAATCAAATTTTCAAATAGTCGCTATGGAATTCCTTTATAATTTATAATGATTTATTTATATTTAAAAAGGTTTTTAATATAAATTGGATATTGATTAACTCTGATTTTGAAATGTCGAGTTCTCAAATTCAGATACGATTATTCTGGAGCTGTATGGTATTCTATTGTGAATATATATGATAATATTTATTTATAAATATTTAATTTAATTATTTTTAAATATAATTAATATTTAAATGGATTTATTTAGAGCTTTAAAAATAGCCATTTTTGCAAACGACCTTCGTTTTTGATGAAACTAATTTTGTTGGATCCGGAATATTTAATTATTGTTAGATTTCAATTTTCGTCATTTTTGGAGTCAGTGTGTGGCCGTATGGATTTTTAGTGTGAAAAACATTTAGTATTTTGATAGTTAAAAATACGCTGTGTGAGAAAACGAGTCGGAATTCGATGAAACAAGTTTCGTTGGGTCCGTAATGTCAAACTCTAGTTGTATGTCCATTTTCATGATTTTTGGATATTGTATATGACTATAGGAATTTTTAAACAATAAACTGAGTTAATATAAGAATATAAATTAATATAAAATTGAATGAACCTTCTATGACAAGCCAAATATACTCTATAAATACCGCGTAACCCTTCTAAACCTAATTTTTTTATTTTCTTTGGTCAAAAACATTTTCCGCCGTCACTCGTTTCTTCTTACAGCTAAAACGGGGTATTGGGAAAATCAAAATAAAATCGTACGATAAGCATTAAATCATGAGATGAGGATATTTGAGATCCAGACGAGTTTATCTTCGATATGTATATATTTCAAAGCGTGTGATGTCATTCCAGGTTTACATGGGTTCAACAGCGAGATTAAGGGCTAAGGCAGGCGAGAAGTTGAAGTATCGAATTGAGAAATGGATGTGGTATTTGTGATTAACGTAGGATTTAGCACCGGTAGGCAAAGTTTTGGAGAGTTTGGCAAAGATTGATGTCGCTATTTTTTTCCAGAGCGATTGGAAAAGCCTGGCGACGCGATGAACCGGAGTGAGTTCGAGTTTAGCATTTTCGGGTGGAGAAGAAAGAGAAGTCGAAGAGATTGATATTGGTCATTTTAGTTTGATGTTTAAGTGTAAGAGGGAGGGTGACTGGAGCATGGAATTTCGGTCATGGCGTTGTGTTTATTGGGAAGCAGGAGACCGTAAAATCAAAAGGGAGAAGAGGGGCGTAGCAGGTTGGCTTGTAGATGGGTAGTGGGCCGATGGATGATTGGTGAGGCCCGGTTTATTTTACATTTTATTTAACTTGAAATAGTATATAAACTTGTAAATTATATAACTTTGTCATACGGTATCAGAAGTTGACAAAATTGGATCCGTTAGGATCGTATGGATGGT
This sequence comes from Allium sativum, assembly GCA_030737875.1. Classification (NCBI taxonomy): domain Eukaryota; kingdom Viridiplantae; phylum Streptophyta; class Magnoliopsida; order Asparagales; family Amaryllidaceae; genus Allium; species Allium sativum. The sequence continues at coordinate 233,492,419 of CM060922.1, forward strand.
GGCTTCACAATGGAACTGACTAGGAGTGAATTGGAGCTTATTACAATTTATAGAGAAATAAATTGTCTGTCTGAATCAACCGACAATTATCGTTATTTAACGATGATTGTCCAATGTGAGTAAATCTCACTAACTCTACCAGTTCATATTTTTATAACATATTTTTAGAACTGATAAATGTTGGTTGATTGTTGTGTGTTGATCGGTTGGTTGAACTGCTAATTGATCGGTTGAAAATATCGATATAGTTATATATATATATATATATCGTTAATCAAATATTGATTCTGTTTATCAGAATATTTCATATTGAAATGAAGTTGATGTTAATTATATTGTTTAACATCTGTGGATGCAAGGAAACACATTGGAGGGATCCAACTGGATTCCTTAATATATAAAATACTGTTTTGTTTCATATATTGTGATATATGATGTGATATATGAACTGTTGTTGATTATGTGTGTTTGGACGATATTGATCATGGTTATTTGGTATTTTAAATACCATAAGAAATACTGGAATGTATAAAGGGAGATTTCAAAGTGTATATTGAAAATAATACATTTATAAAATCAAAGGATTTTATAAAAGAAAATATTTATAAAATCAAAAGAATTATAAAAGGAAATATTTATTTAGAAAATAAATAGATTATAAAAGGAAATATTTATTTATGAAATAAATAGTGTTATAAAAGGAAATATTTATTCAGAAAAAAAATAGAGTTATGAAAGGAAATATTTATTTATGAAATAAATAGAGTTATAAAAAGGGAATTTTAAATGAGATTTAAGTGTTAGAAATAAAAAGGAAATTTTGTATGAATAATTCTATAAATAGAAGTATATATAGAATTTCTAAATGGAATATTATTTTAAAATACGAAATCAAACATAATGGATTATATAAAAGAAATATTTTTCACATTCGATGTGAATAATGGATTAAAATGAATATTTTGTAAATTAAAACACTTATAAGTAAAAATTGGGTTTTGAAATAGGAATTCAAATGGGAATTTGAATGAGATAGAAAATAGGGTTAAAATAAATTAGTTATTCGAATAGAGTTAGTCGAATATTATTTATTCGAATAAGAGTTAGTCGAATATTAGTTAATCGATTAGAGTTAGTCGAACATTAGTTAATCGATTTGAGTTAGACGAATACTAGTTAATCGATTAGAGTTAGTCGAATATTAGTTAATCGATTAGAGTTAGTCGAATATTAGTTAATCGATTAGAGTTAGTCGAATATTAGTTAGTCGAATATTAGTTATTCGAATAGAGTTATTCGAAAGGAGTTATCGAATATAGTTCATTCGAAAGGAGTTAATCAAATATAGTTTATTCGAAGAGAGCTAATCGAATAAAGTTTATTCTAAGAGAGTCAATCGAATACAGTTTATTCGAAGAGAGTTAATCGAATAAAGTTTATTCAAAGTGAGTTAAACGAATACAGTTTATTCGAAGACAGTTAATCGAATATAGTTTATTCAAAAGGAGTTAGTCGAATATAGAGTTATTCGAAAGGAGTTATCGAATATAGTTCATTCGAAAGGAGTTAATCGAATATGGTTTGTTCGAAGAGAGTTAATCAATATAATTTACTCGAAGAGAGTTAATCGAATATAGTTTATTCGAAGAGAGTTAATCGAATATAGTTTATTCGAAGAGAGTTAATCGAATATAGTTTATTCGAAAGGAGTTAATCGAATATAGTTTATTCGAAGAGAGTTAATCGAATATAGGTTATTCAAAGAGGGTTAATCGAATATAGTTTATTCGAACGGAGTTAATCGAATATAGTTTATTCGAAGAGAGTTAATCGAATATGGTTTATTCGAAAGGAGTTAATCGAATATAGTTTATTCGAAAAGGAGTTATCGAATAGAGATTTTCCAAAAGAGAGTTATACAGTAATATTCGATTATATCGATTTCGAGAAAGTACTAATTACTTTCTAATTTTTAATCAAGATTTATTTATCTATTTATAAATTGTCTATTTAGTTATTTAGTTAAATTAAGGAATAAAAGTTATATTTTGAAGTTAGATATTTCAGAAGTAGGGATTATAACGCTATAGTTTTAATCAATGTTTTCAATAAAGAAGTGGATTCGTAAATAGAATCCGAGAGTTATGAGAGGAAGTTTGTTAAAGATTTAAAAGGTGAACTTGTCTATTTCTAGGTTACTAATGTTGTTCAGTTAAGGTCCGAGAGGTGGTTTGTAACGTCCCAGATTTTCGAATGTTAATTACGATATTAAAATCTATTTAAAATATTGTTTTGGATTATATATGGGTTTATAATATATATAATTCGTTTATATAACGAAGTTCAAACATATAATTTATATTTATAAATTAATTAAAATGAGCTCAAAACGACGCTGCAGTTCGTAATATTGAATTTTAAACTTCAATTGAAAATACAAGACCCGATATAAGTCGGATTTCAGTGAAACAAGACTCGTCCAGATCGATTTGATTTGATTTTTCTAATAAAAAAAATGAAGATTTCATATTATAAATGGCAAGTTATGTCCAATTCAAATTTTCAAATGGTCGTTATGGAATCGTTTATAAACCATAACGATAATTTAATATAATTAAATATTGGTTTTGAATTTGGACAAGATATCTTAGATGTAGTTATAATTTAATATTTAGAATTTTATTATATTTTTTAATTTGTAAAATACACCACCTTTTATTTGGAATATTTTGCACCATATATCAGCATTTTGGGGTTTCACAATATATGTTAACCTACCGATGTTATTATATTTTTGGGTTGTGGGACATTGCTCGTCATAACGGTATTTTTTTCGGTTGCGTTACTTAAATGGTAAAAAAATTGTGTAGTACCGTACCCCAAAAATCAAATATATATTGTACATGTTACCTTTTGAAAAACCATACGGGGAAGGGCCATGTATAAATCAAGACGTGGGTTCACTTTCCCACATTACTCTATAACAGTAAACAAAGAAAATATCTCTAAAACCTTTTCTCCCTCATCAGTATTGCCGAGCCAGTTAACCATGAGAGTACAAACGAAAACAAAACAAAAATGCATCGAGTTTTAAAAATAAAACCATACCGAGGATGGACTCTGTAAAATCAAACGTGGGTGGTTCTGACTTTCGCATGTAACCTATTTCCACGACTACAGTTGAAAATTACACCCTATTTTCGTGACCACCACACCCTATCTTCTGACTCCATACTCCTTTCTTCTATTTAAACACTTCGTACCCATCATATCTCAGCACTTTTCTTACTTTCGAAACCAAACGATAAACATCGGAACCAAAATCAAAGAAATTAAATCACAAACCTTGCGGGGTTTTGAAACGTACAACTTGATTACGGTGCTCGAATCTCAACAGAGAGCATAGAAGGGTAGGCGGTTCCAATTTACTACTGGAAGAGGGACTAACTGAGAGTGTATGTGAGGCTGTTATGTGGTTTAAAGGTAAATAGTTTAAGCGAGAAGAAGTGGCGGTTTTCATGAAGTTGCGGGAAGAATAGGAAGCTGGAGGATCTCGAGTTCATCGTTGGAGGAAGAGGGTTGCGCGCCGGTTCTGGTGGTGATGGGTGTCAGGTGGTGGGAAGCTTGCCACGGTGTTGTACTTTTCGATGGTGTGCGTGGTTATCGCTTAACAAAAACAATAGCAAGCAAACACAAAGGAAACAGAGTGCTGTATTAAGGGAGTATGTAGGTGGAGAGGGGCGACAGCCACCTCTTGGTGACTGAAGGCGGAGGAACAGCACACCAGTGAAGAAGAGGAGTTAGATGGGGGGGCTTTCTGACGTGCGCATGTTATACGGCGGAGTTGTTATACAAAGGAGGGGACATGTTCAATGAAGTGGCAGTGCGTATGTACTGTGCTGGAAGTGGAGCTTAATGGAGACAGTCCATGTATCGGTGGAGGGTTAATGAAGGATACAAGGGTGGATAGGGGTATTTTCTTATGCAGTGGGGATTGGGAGAATGGAAGGTAAGTAACATGTAGCGGGGTTAGTTATGGAGAATGCAAGAATGAAAGGAATGGGAACAAGAAGGCATATTGCTGCATGCATTTCGGTGGTGATAGTAGACAATGGAGAAGTTTTTGCATGGATTCGAGGACAGTAGCAGTGTTGATCATGGAGCTGCTGAGGAATGGGTAGGGCGGAGGTAGCAACACGTTGGTCGGAATGCTGGAGTGTTACGTGGCAATCCAGTCGGGGAGGGCAACGTCGAAGTACAAGTAAAAGGGTCAATTGGGACGGGTCGTTGGAGTGTGGAGTTGATACCGGGAAAAGAAGGTACTGGTGGACTTCGGTTTCGAGCACTAGCCTTGATATCGGGATTTAAAACTAAACGGAGAGGTTAACAATTTAATTAGTGAAAGAAAAAAATAGGAAAACGTTAGGGATTGAAGGGGGCTGAAATGCATGGGACACTGGGAAATTGAAGAAGGCTTGAACGGGTTGGATGGCGAAGGTTGGTAGAACGTGGGCTGCTCTAGAAATCCTCGCATGGGCTTGGGCCTAACAAGTGAAAGAAAAATGGGTCGACAAATAAGAAGACTAGATAGAGAAGATTATGGGCTGGCGGAGATTTTTGAAGTACTGGGTACTATGCTCAGTAGCACATGTGTAATTGAGGGAGAGGAAGTATCGTTTGGGCTGGCACAAATGTCGTGGTGAGTATGCTTATGTTTAACGATAGTTAAGTTTTAATTATATTTATTAGAATTTAAAACCATTTTAAATTTAAATATTGAAACGGTTATACCATGTTAATATGTATACAGACTCGATCGAAATAAGAAGCTTGGAATTCGAAGAGAACGAAGACAATGCATCCGTGCAGATTTGGTTAGCACTAGAGCTGTTGGATTTTTTCGTTAAATTTTAAACGCCAGTTGAAAATAAAACGAAACAACGAGCAACTGTCAACCGAAAATATGGTAAGTTAACTCTCACACTTTTCTGGAATACTATGATGTGTTAAATTCGTTTATCATTGATTGGATGATTGCATGCCTTGGTTGATTGGTTAGTTAATGATTGTCGACAATTATATTTGTCGTATTGAATGATTTTAATTTAAATAATTGTTTATATAATATGATCTCTAATGCAGGGACGAACAGGTTGGAGGGATCCGACCGGGTTCCTCAAATACATTATATTGTTGTTTATATTATTTAAATAAAGATCTGTTTACCCCCAAATGATGATATTGATCGAATATTTAACGTTGAATTGAAATTCAACATTGATGTGATGTTTTAAACCATTGGGCGGTAGTGATTGAGTAGTTGACGACGGATGGCCTAAAAATCCTTTGTTTTTTTTAGATATTGGTTTACCGTCAAGTGAATCGACGGAAATGAAGTTATAAATTTATTTTATAACTGAAGACAGATTTTTAAATCTAACTTAAATATAAAGTTTATTTAATGAAAATAAATATTTATTATTTAATATTTAAGTATATAAGAATTTAGTAAATGGTTCTATAAAGTAATTGTGTATATAAATAAGATTTAAAAGAAGGTAGGCAGAATTAACATAATTGCTAAGACTGAGATTAATTGTTTTTAAGAAACAATTAGATCATATGGAAATTGATTATTATTTCATATAAATAATCAAAGTAAATGAGATGAATTAAATTAATTAAATGACTAATTAATTTAATGGAATGACAAATTGGAATGGATCAATGGGTTAACTATGTTAAGTTGAATAAGTCAACTGTTTAAGTGGGAATTAATTTGTCATAAATTAATCGAAGTTATAAAGTCCTAAAACCATGTTTATAGTTAAATCAATTTCAAGTATATAGATATTAAGTATATAAGTAAGTCTAATTTAAATCCTTCTTAGGATTTTATATAATTGAATTTCTTCAAATCCAGTTGGCAAAGATATTAAGGACCCTGTTTTATTAAATGTGATGTGAATGACCTCGACTGTTGAAACAAGTTAATAAAGTTATAAACTTTGAAAGGTTTATTAAATAGGAATCGAAGTGGGAATTCGAATTGAACTGAAATAGTTTATTAAGATAAGTTACAAGGATTTGACCCTAAACTACGTGTTATAAACGAAAGATGAAGTTTATTAAGTTATAACCAAGAATAGTTTGAAGTAAGGTTTATCGAAATTTTTTTATAATCCAAGCTTATATAAAATGTTTTAAAATGATACATTAAGTATAATAAGAAAAGCGATATAGTTTAATGAAATTAGAAACTGTTGTATGTTGGTTGAGTTGAGTAACTTTCGAGGTGTCAATCTAATGTTGGTTTCGGCCTTCGGGGTTGATACTGAGAGTGTTATTCACTTACTGATTTACAATAGGAACTAATGGAGTAGAAGTTAGATGATAATTGAATGTTCTTATATTAAATAAGAGAAGGGAAACGTTTTTCCTAATATTTAAGATATAGAGTTGAAATTAACAATTCATAAATTATCAAAGAGGCCAAGTAATGCTGAATACTGAACTAGCGCATATATTTTATTTTTATGGATGAATGTTTGTTTATTTGATAGTTAAATAACCGACTATCAAATTTGGCCAATTATCGATTGTTAGTTCGAAAAGACCTGGATCGAATTTATATTCGAAAACCATTCCGACCAACAAATATGTAGTCATGGAAGAAATCAGATGATGATCGAGATGGAGCATTTCAAGACCACAGATCTTCATAAAACGGAAGTATTGCTTATAATCTCTGGTTAGCTCCCAGAGTTAAAATGCGATTCTATCGTTGTTGGAGTCTGTGGATTGCAAGGGCTACTCGCTACTGATCTATAGGGTGATTCCTAGGATGTGGTAGGAGGGTGCCTTCGGTTGTCCAGTCCCAGGACAACGTGTATGGACGATGTGACATTCAAAGAGAATGGTGGCTAGATGTTCTAGAAAAGATTCTAACCTCAAGCCTCACAACCGGAAAATGCAAAAAATCGGGAAGGCAGTATGGTTATGAGGGTCATTCCCATTACGGTGTATTATGACCATCTAGAGAATATTCATTTTGTTACTTCTTTTGCTTTTGTATCTCCCGGGAACGGTTATGTTGGCGCCAACCGTAGGTGACAATATATTCGATACACTCAAGAGAAATTAGTGGTCGGTTATGTGTGGGCCGGGTTATAAGACGTTCTTGTTGAACCCAGTGTATTCCTCCCTAGAGATACAATATCGGTAGGTGGTTCCATACATTGCCATAGTCGGAATCCAATCTCCAATAAGCATCGCGGTTTTGATTGTATACTATATATATGTGGAGCGTGAGATGCAAGCGTTCCGCTAGATTCTATTTATTTGTATTTAGACGCTATTATAATATCAGATAAGATATGATTTCAAAATATTTTGGGTTATAGTAAGGTAGAAACCGTCCGTATTTATGTGTGAACTGCTCTTACTATTATCCTTTCCTTCAAAAAGAATTTCTAAAGTTAAGCAAGTTGTTTGCTATGAATTTACCACTGAAAGTATTCCATACTGATCCGCGTTAATTTTGTTTTGCTTCAAATGTGCTTGGGTTAGACCGAGTGTATTACAGGTTAGGTTATGCTTATAGTTCTGGAGCTGGAAGCAGGAGGCTTCATCGTTAGTTATTTAGAGTTTATTTCCGCTGTGTCTGATATATGATGTACTCTGATGATTGATATGTATATACAGTTTCTTTCTGTGTAAAGAGATTTGATCTTCTATTCTAATATTTCTTTCTTTTCTTATCTCATCCTCTAATTTCTTTTTCATAACGTTCTGGTGTTTTTGGTGCTTGAATGTCGACATGGTGTTTTTCGAGGCCGAAATTCTCGGGTCGTTACAGTGGTATCAGAGCTATTGGTTTAGTAATAACCTTGGCATGGGCTTAGTAAAGCCTAAGATTGAGTTTGAGTATATATATGAGAGTGCGTATTCGAAATTTGAAATATTTTAAATTATTTTGTAAAGAGGGTAAATGAAATAATTTTGCCCAAATTATATTTTTATATATAAAAGAAAATAATTCTCTATAATATAATAATAATATTGGTTGTTTGATCATTTTTCTTGATTTGATATGAATTCAAATTGAATTAATTGAGAAGAAAATAAATTAGTGAACTGAATTGAATATGAAACTTAAATTGGTTAAGTAGAATTAATTAATGGAAATGAAATAGATTTTAGGTTCAGAAATCGAGAAAATAATATGGAAAACAATCGAATATCAATCGATTAATATAAAGCCAAAATGAAGGCAGAACCAGTGAGTATAAGTTGAATATGATTCAAATAATCTGGCTGTTTGTTATTTGGATGTTGTATTGATTAAATAAAATCCATCGAAGGGGCAATGAAGAAGTTGAATGGAATTGAAACTAAAATCCAGTATAATAAATTGGAAATAAGATCGGCTATGAAATAAAACAGGATTATTTTACCCTGTATTTGTTACTGGCATCGTATGTTGAGATAAGTGCAGATACTAGACGGCTATGGAAATTGGCTTGATTATAGAGATTGAAGTACAGACAAAGAGCAGTTAGTTGATTTGCATTGAAATTGGAATTGAGTTGTCCGACAAATAGGCGAACCTTAATATATTGATTGGATTAGTTGATTTTATACTCCTGTGTAGGATGGCCACTTGGTTTTCTTTTGGAATAGTTGGGGCACAGTGTGGCAGTTGTAGTTGTGTCGATCGAACCACGCAAAAGAGATGCTGGCGAAATTTTCGGGAATGTTAACACTGTTATTAAAACGCGGTTCAAAACTGAGAAGTGCGTACTGACAGTAACATGCGGCTACAAAGATAAATACGAAAAGAGACTCCACAAAGCGTTTGGACGGTTGAAACGGTTCACATACCGACCGTTCAAACAATTCTGAAAACCGGTTGGTGCAATACAAGAAGAAAACATACCGGTCGGTCTCCAAGGCATACCGACCGGCCAATAACAAAACATTTTGCATGATAACCTTGTAACGTGGTAAGTGTATATTAACATTGAAGGAGGAACATGCATACATCAAAGCATCTGCTACATACTTGCACTGAAGTACACCGACCGATAGTAGAAAATAATAACTGACCGGTTATCCAAGGAAATGTGTGACGACATCAATTTGCAAATGCATACCGGTCGGTTGGGAGTAGATACATGAATGCCAGCTGTAAAGATTCATGAGATATCATATGGTTTGGGTGGACGATTTAGAAGATATAATTGGAGGACATGTATGATTAGGTTACATTTGTATAATTGGTGTAATTTGGCATATTTTAACCAAACCCTTTGGACTCGCTAAAGAAGAGCACTACATGCCCAAAATGGCAAAGATGTAATAAACATGGCTTATGAAAGTAGTCTCTCCCCAGTAATAATGAAATAAGGTTGTTCGCACAGCAGCAAAATAATGCAATGGTGGATTCACAAAGTAACGTGTTCACACAAATGAATAAAGGACCTAAGCAGCACATATAATGTATACATGGGATGACGTGGCAATGCATGTGAAGAGGCTTCACATTGTAATGCAACACGTACGTTAGTGTATCATCAGCAAAAGCATAAGAGCATAATCTACATAAATATACCGACATGAGACAAACAACGTACACAATATAGAATGCACGTAGTAGCTGCATGTTATAAGAAGCTGGTCGGTCCTATTGAATTCTGGGCGGTCGGTATTAGCATTACAGCAAGGTTGATCGGTGTTTAAATAATAAAGTGGAACGTTAAAATTAGTATCTAATCAGTCTTGCGTTGGGGTATACCGGTCGGTATCAGATATATATGAATGGTCAAATATATGTGGTCTGTTATTAAATGACGAATGGCACAATTGTAATTAATGTTCCCTTATTCCTTGTTGTAAAGAAAGAATGAAACACACGTGGCGGAACAAAAACAAAGACGCTAAAAGCCAAGGGTGACAAAAGTGTAATTGTTGTGCCCATTTCCAGAAAAAGACAAGCTGGACAGTGTATAAATATGAGAGCCGACCGGTGGTCAAAACTCATGAACAACCGGTACCTAAAAAACATGACCTAACGGTGTCTTAGCTTATGACCGACCGGTACCACTTTCCAGCTATCGCCAGCTGTACTCAATGACATTTCTGTAAATAAATGGCCGACCGACATCCCTGCACTACATATTTTTGGCTTTCTCCTCACTTGCTCTGCACCTATAAATAGAGGTCCAATCTCACTTTAAAGTGGACCGATTTTCTCCACCCCGAAGGGCTGCCAAATCATTTCTTCAACCTCCAAACATCATTCTAACTTCATTAATGGCTTCCATGAATCAAACTACATCTCTCCAACCATAAGATGATCAAATCAAGTCCATCATTCATTCAAAGTGGTTCAAACTCGATTTTAGCGCACTCCAACCGCCATTAATCTTCTCTAAAAGCTCGGATCTACCACTACTTTCATGGAGAAGTTAAGGAAAATCATATAATCACAAGATCTAATTCATTTATTCTCGAATTCAAGTGTGATCTATTGCTAAAAGAGAGAATAGTATGGAAAATTGCTATAAAAAGAGGGAAATGAATGTAATGAGGGAAAGTTCATATGTTGTGAGCTCAAGCATCATAATGAGAATTGATTAAAAGTGGACGTAGATTCATATTGGATCGAACCACTATAAAAATCTCTTTGTGTTCTTACTTTTATGTTTTTATTTTTGTGATCGCGGTTCTACATTTTAATTTTACTGAATCGGTAAATTGCACATTTGCACCATTTGGTTTTTGTGTCATTTTTGATGTAAACATGTAGTTATAATTTAAAATTTAGAATTTTACTGTAATTTTTAATTTGGAAAATACACCATTTTTTATTTTGAGTATTTTGCACCCTATATCAGCATTTTGGGGTCTCACAATTTAAGTTAACCAACTGATATTATTATATTTTTGGGATCATAGGACATTCCTCGTCCTAACGGTTTTTTTTTTTTTTTTTTTTTTTTTTTTTTTTTTTTTTTTTTTTGCGTTACTTAAATGATAAAAATATTGTGTAGTACCATACCCTAAAAATCAAATATATAATGTACACGTTACCTTTTGAAAAACCATACGGGGAAGGGCCATGTATAAATCAAGACGTGGGTTCACTTTCCCACATTACTCTATAACAGTAAACAAAGAAAATATCTCTAAAACCTTTTCTCCCTCATCAGTATTGCCGAGCCATTTAACCATGAGAGTACAAAGGAAAACAAAACAAAAACGCATCGAGTTTTAAAAATAAAACCATACTGAGGATGGACTCTGTAAAATCAAACGTGGGTGGTTCTGACTTTCGCACGTAACCTATTTCCACGACTACAGTTGAAAATTACACCCTATTTTCGTGACCACCACACCCTATCTTCTGACTCCATACTCCTTTCTTCTATTTAAACCAGTGTTTTCATAACCCGACCTTGCCGCGGTCCGACCTCGAATAACCCTGAACCTTGGACCATCATGGCGCGGAACTCAATCAGACCTCATTCATGCATGAACCTCGGTCCGACCTTCTAATCAGCGGTCCAACCTTCAATTTTACAGGGTTAAACCACGGTTTTTGTTTTCCCGTATTTCTCATTGTGTAATTTTCTTTAATCATTTCATCTTTTGTATTGTTTTGAAAATAATAACTAAAATATTTCAAAAAATCATAACTGTTCCGACATCTAAACCATAAACTTTATCACTTCGTTCTAAAAAACATGTGTGTTTATTTGTGTCCTTGTTATTTAATTATATCATACAATTTATTAAAGTTTAGATGACCTTCAAACTTTATCATTCATTTCTTTGAGTACACATAAACCTGATTATTTGCATTTTTTCTATTAAATAGCATGTGCGGTTCTTGATGGTCCGACCGGTCAGACCTTCAAAGCCTTGGACCTTAAGTGCTCACGGTTTGACTCACGGTCCGGTTATGAAAACTATGATTTAAACACTTCGTACCCATCATATCTCAGCACTTTTCTTACTTTCGAAACCAAACGATAAACATCGGAAGCCAAAATCAAAGAAAATAAATCATAAACCTTGCAGGGTTTTGAAACGTACAACTTGCTTACGGTGCTCGAATCTCAACAGAGAGCATAGAAGGGGAGGCGGTTCCAGTTTACTACTGGAAGAGGGACTAACTAAGAGTGTATGTGAGGCTATTATGTGGTTTAAAGGTAAATAGTTTAAGCGAGAAGAAGTGGCGGTTCTCATGAAGTTGCGGGAAGAATAGGAAGCTGGAAGATCTCGAGTTCTTCGTTGGAGGAAGAGGGTTGCGCGCTGGTTCTGGTGGTGATGGGTGTTTGGTGGTGGGAACTTGCCACGGTGTTGTACTTTTCGATGGTGTGCATGGTTATCACTTAACAAAAACAATAGCAAGCAAACACAAAGGAAACAGAGTGCTGTATCAAGGGAGTATGCAAGTGGAGAGGAGCGACAGCCACGTCTTGGTGACTGAAGGCGGAGGAACCGCAAACTGGTGAAGAAGAGGAGTTCGATGGCGGGCTTTCTAACATGCGCATGTTATACAGCGGAGTTGCTGCGCAAAGGAGGGGACATGTTCAATGAAGTGGCAGTGTGTGTGTGTACTGTGCTGGAAGTGGAGCTTAATGGGGACAGTCCATGTATCGGTGGAGGGTTAATGAAGGATACAAGTGTGGATGAGAGTATTTTCGCATGCAGTTGGGATTGGGAGAATGGAACGCGAGTAACATGTAGCGGGCTTAGTTATGGTAAATGCAAGAATGGAAGGAACGGGAACAAGTAAGAATATTGCTGCATGCATTTCGGTGGTGATAGTAGACGTTGGAGAAGTTTTTGCATGGATTCGGGGATGGTAGCAGTGTTGATCATGGAGCTGCCGAAGAATGGGTAGGGCGGAGGTAGCAACACGTTGGTCGGAATGCAGGAGTGTTAGGTGGTGATCCAGTCGGGGAGGGCAACGTCGAAGTACAAGTAAAAGGGTCAATTAGGACGGGTCGTTGGAGTGTGGAGTTGATACCGGGAAAAGAAGGTACTGGTGGACTTCCGTTTCGAGCACAAGCCATGATATCTGGATTTAAAACTAAATGGAGAGGTTAACAATTTAATTAGTGAAAGAAAAAAAGGGGAAAACATAAGGGATTGAAGTGGGCTGAAATGCATTGGACGCTGGGGAAATTGAAGAAGGCTTGAACGGGTTGCATGGTGAAGGTTGGTAGAACATGGGCTGCTCTGGAAATCCTTGCATGGGCTTGGGCCTAACAAGTGAAAGAAAAGTGGGTCGACAAAAGATTAAATGGACAAGATTATGGGCTGGCGGAGATTTTTGAAGTACTGGGTACGATGCTCAGTAGCACACGTGTAATTGAGGGAGAGGACGTATCGTTTGGGCTGGCACAAATGCCGTGGTGAGTATGCTTATGTTTAACGGTACTTAAGTTTTAATTATATCTTTTAGGATTTAAAACAATTTTAGATTCAAGTATTGAAACGGTTATACCATGTTAATACGTATACAGACTCGATCGAAATAAGAAGCTGAATTCGAAGAGAACGAAGACTACGCATCCGTGTTGATTTGGTTAGCATTAGAGCCATCAGATTTTTTTCGTTAAATTTTAAACGCCAGTTTAAAATAAAACGAAACAATGTACAACTGTCAACCGAAAATATGGTGAGTTAACTCTCACACACTTTTCTGGAATACTATGATGTGTTAAATTCATTTATCGTTGATTGGATAATTGCACGCCTTGGTTGATTGGTTAGTTAATGATTATCGACAATTATATTTGTCATGTTGAATGATTTTAATTTAAATAATTGTTTATATAATATGATCTCTAATGCAGGGACGAACTGGTTGGAGGGATCCGACCGGGTTCCTCAAATACATTGTATTGTTGTTTATATTACTTAAATATAGATCTGTCTACCCAAAATGATGATATTGAACGAATATTGAATTGAAATTCAATGTTGATGTGATGTTTTAAACCAATGGGCGGTATTGATTGAGTAGTTGACAACGGATGGCCTAAAAATCCTTTGTATTTTTAGATATTGATTTACCGTCAGGCGAATCGATGGAAATGAGGTTATAAATTTATTTTATAACTGAAGACAGATTTTTAAATCTAATTTAAAGATAAAGTTTATTTAATGAAAATAAATATTTAATATTTATTATTTAAGTATATAAGACTTTAGTAAATGGTTTTATAAAGTAATTGTGTATACAAATAAGATTTAAAAGAAGGTAGGCAGAATTAACATAACAGCTAAGACTGAGATTAATTGTTTTTAAGAAACAATTAGATCATATGGAAATTGATTATTATTTCTTATAAATAATCAAAGTAAATGAGATGAGTTAAATTAATTAAATGACTAATTAATTTAATGGAATGACAAATTGGAATAGATCAATGGGTTAACTATGTTAAGTTGAATAAGTCATCTGTTTAAGTGGGAATTAATTTTACATAAATTAATGGAAGTTATAAAGTCCTAAAACCATGTTTATAGTTAAATTAGTTTTAAGCATATAGATATTAAGTATATAAGTATGTCTAATTTGAATCCTTCTAAGGATTTTATATAATTGAATTTCTTCAAATCTAGTTGGCAAAGATATTAAGGACCATGTTTTATGAAATGTGATGTGAATGACCTCAACTGTTGAAACAAGTTTATAAAGTTATAAACTTTGAAAGGTTTATTAAATAGGAATCGAAGCGGGAATTCAAATTGAACTGAAATAGTTTAGTAAGATAAGTTACAAGGATTTGACCCTAAACTGCGTGTTATAAACGAAAGATGAAGTTTATTAAGTTATGACCAAGAATAGATTGAAGTAAGGTTTACCTAAGTTTTTATATAATATTTGACTTATATTTGAATCTAAGCTTATATGAAATGTTTTAAAATGATATATTAAATATAATAAGAAAAGCAATATAATTTAACGAAATTAGAATGGTTGAGTTGAGTAACTTTCGAGGTGTCAATCTGATGTTGGTTTCGGCCTTCGAGGTTGATACTGAGAGTGTTATTCACTTACTGATTTACAATACGAGCTAATGGAGTAGAAGTTAGATGATAATTGAATGTTCTTATATTAAATAAGAGAAGGGAAACATTTTTCCTAATATTTAAGATACAGAGTTGAAATTAACCATTCGTAAATTATCAAAGAGGCCAATTAATGCTGAATACTGAACCAGCGCATATTTTTTTTTTATGGATGAATGTTTGGTTATTTGATAGTTAAATAATCGACTATCAAATTTGGCCAATTATCGATTCTTAGTTCGGAAAGACCGGGATTGAATTTATATTCGAAAACCATTCCAACCAACAAATTCATAATCGTGGAAGAAATCAGATGATGATCGAGATGGAGCATTTGAAGACCATAGATCTTCATAAAACGGAAGTATTACTTATAATCTCTGGTTAGCTCCCAGAGATAAATTGCGATTCTGTCGTGGTTGGAGTTTGTGCATTGCAAGGGCTACTCGCTACTGATCTATAGTGTGATGCCTAGGATGTGGTAGGAGGGTGCCTTCGGTTGTCCAGTCTGAGGACAACGTGTATGTATGATGTGACATTCAAAGAGAATGGTGGCTAGATGTTCTTGAAAAGATTTTAACCTTAAGCCTCACAACCGGAAAATGAAAAAAATCGGGCAGGCAACATGGCTGTGTGGGTCATTCCTATTAGGGTGTATTGTCACCATCTAGAGAATATTCATTTTGTTACTTCTTTCGCTTCTGTATCTCCCGGGAATGGTTATGTTGGCGCCAACCGTATGTGACAATATATTCGATACACTCAAGAGAAATGAGTGGTCGGTCATGTGTGGGTCGGGTTGCAAGACGTTCTTGTTGAACGCAGAGTATTCCTCTCTAGAGATACACTATCGGCTGCTGATTCCATACCTTGTCATAGTCGGAATCCAATCTCTAATAAGCATCGCGGTTTGATTGTATACTATATATGTGTGGAGTGTGAGATGCAAGCGTTCCGCTAGATTCTATTTATTTGTATTTAGACACTATTATAATATCAGATAAGATATGATTTCAAAATATTTTGTGTTATAGAAAGGTAAAAACCGTCCGTATTTATGTGTGGATTGGTGTTACTATTATCCTTTCTTTCAAAAAGAATTTCTAAAGTAAAGCAAGTTGTTTGCTATGAATTTACCACTGAAAGTACTCCAGACTGATTCGGGTGAATTTTGTTTTACTTCAAATTTGCTCATGTCAGACCGAGTGTATTACAGGTTAGGTTTCGCTTGGAGTTCAGGGGATAGAAGTAGGAGGCTTCACCGTTATTTATTTATAGTTTATTTCCGTTGTGTTTAATATATGATGTACTCTGGTGATTGGTATGTATATACAGTTTCTTTCTGTGTAAAGAGATTTGATCTATTATATTTTATTCGTTCCGATGTGAGATTCTGATTTATTCGTCTTATTCTTCTATTCTAATATTTCTTTCTTTTCTTATTTCACCCTGTAATTTCTTTCTCATAACATTCCGGTGTTTTCGGTGCTTGAATGTCGACATGGTGTTTTTGTGTTGATTTTCAGGGTCGAAATTCTTGGGTCGTTACATAGTTATACCCCAAATTGATTGATTCCATTTTTAACTAAGGGATTGGTTAAGGTTCGATAATAATGGTTGGTTAAGTGAATTTAGTTAATAAGTGTAATGTTTTGAGTTGGGATAGTGATGTTTTATTTGAACATCTGTTTAAATCCAAATGTAAGAGTTTTGGAAATATTTTCCAAATAAGAATCAGAATTTTTTCTAATATAGAAAATAAGAAATGGAATGCTTTCCAATGTTAATAACATATATTTTCTAAATTTAAAAAATAAGAAATGTTGAATATATGGAAATAGGAAATGAAAATGAATAAATTAATGAACTAAAGAGATAAATGTTAAATGATGATTGATCGATATAATTTCCATCTGGAAATATTATCGTTGGTTGCACACGTGTTTTTCTTTGATAGTTAACTCACCGACTATCGAAGTTTTTGACCATTTTTCCATCGTCAATACGGAGAGACCGAGATCAGATTCATTATCTGAAAACCACTCCGTATGGCATAGCGTTACGAATCAAATATGATGAAGATAATTGAAGATGGAGTTACGCAAGGGTTGTTCTGGCAATCCACGTAGAAATTGCCTAAGATGGATTTACATAATAGTGCCCTCGGTTTGTCTAGTCCCAGGATGACCTGTATGGAAGAATGTCTGACAGAGTATATTTAATAGATCGCGTAAGTTGATCTCTTCAAACGTATGTACGTTTGGTGGCGGAGAAATTCGTTTCTCTTAGCTGTATACCCATAGTATTTTTGGGGAAATCAATTTGTGATTTGGCAGGTATGACGATGTGACATTCAAAGTAAATAAAGGTGTGATCTGTACGTTATGACCTCTAGCCTCACAACCGAGAATGGTATAAAATCGAGTAGGTCGCACGGCTAAGTGGTTAGCTGCCAATTAGGGTGTATTGTCACCTGATCTAGAGAAATTCCATTTACTTCTATAATCTATTTCGATGCTGTCCCTTTCGGGAAATGGTTGCTGATCCCAACCGTTGGTGATAGTACATTCAGTACACTCAAGCGAAATGAGTGACCGGTCATGTTTAGCCTGGGTTACAAGATGTTCTTGTTGAACCCGGTGTATTTCCCTCTAGAGATACATTGTCGGAAGGTGGTCCCATATCTTGCCAGTTGGAATCCATTAGCCAATAAGCGCCCACGGTATTTGATTATATATTATATATGGAACGTGAGATGAAAGCGTTCTGCTAGATGATTATTAGTTGTGATTGATAGACACTACTATAATATCAAAAGAGTTTTGATACAAAGATTATCGTTTCTTTCAAAAGGATTTTGAAAGTCAAATCAAGTGTTTTTGGATTCTCATAAGTGAAAAACCCGTTCCGCTTATACGGCGTGGTCTTATGAGATATCGTTTATTTTCTCAAACTGTTTTAAATTGTTTACTCACACCAGTCACATGATTGACCCAGAGTTTATTTTGTTGTGTTTTCCCCAAACTCTTGTGTGCCCAAATTTGTATGGGTAGTCAAGTAGTCAGGGTTTTACAGATACAGTGAGGGCTTGGAGCAGGAGGCTTCAGGATTATATAGCTGTTGTTATTTCTGTGGTGTTCTAAGTGTTATACTCTGGTAATGTTACTGTATACATATACTGATTTTATTTCAAAGATATGTATCTATTATATATTGTTCGTTTTGCTGTGAGATTCTGATGTTGTATGTTCTTCTTTTTCTTCTATTCTAAGTTTCTATCTTATCTATTCTCATCCTCTATTTTCTTTCATTAACTATCCGGTATTTCTGATGCTTAATAGTCGACATTGGGTTAAATGTCGATTGCTCAGGATCGTGAAAAACCGGGATGTTACAGTTGGTATCAGAGATGAAGGTTGAGTGATTACCTTGGCTCTGTGGCGTAACTCAGTAAAGATGGGGTTAGTAATACACTAGATTGAGTTGAGTGTGTATATACGAGTAAACGTATTTGTTATTTGATATAAAATTGTTTTATATTATGGAGATTTATTGGTTGAGTTGTCTATAAGTTCTGGTCGATCAATTTGATCCATTGTATCGGTAGGAGTTTCTAAACACTCGAATACGATGAACCGACACGATATGTTTTGGAAAAAAAGTGTAAATGACATAATTTACCCGAAAGTATATTTTGATATAAAGGATTTATATTGGAATGATTATAATATATTGGATATATTGGTTGTTATTATAATCGAGTAAGATTATAAATTAAATGGTTATATATATATATATATATAACCAAGTAGAATTCGTATAAGTGTTATGAATTGAATTAAATCTGAATTTAAATCAAAATTGAAATTAAAACCCTGGAGATTTGGAAAGGTGTTTGTAAATGGATTTGGATTAAGTATATGAGAATTTTAAAATCCTGGGAGATTTTAAATTGTTTTACAAGCATTGTGAATGGTATTTTGAAATGTACTTCAAAATGGAAATGGTTAGAAATGGTTTTGAAAGCGATATAGTATTGAACTCACTTCGGTTGCTGGGAAATAATTCTGATGATGATCCAAATATCACCGGTGTTCGTTTTCGAGTTTTTAAGTGACGGGTTACTACCAAAGGTTTTGTCTTTGGAAATGTTTTGCGAAAACGAGTTGTTTGAATTTCAAAAAGGATTGATTGATTTTTGAGAAAAGCGAAGCTGTTTAAAACCCCAGGAAGAGGTTGTTTGAATTAAAAAAAATTGTAGAAATAAGTTGAAATTGAATTAAAACCAGTTAAGTGGAAAATGAATTGAGATAGAAAATATCGAATTTGATTGGATTAGAGATAATCCGAAATGGAATTGGACTGGTAAGTTAAGAGTTGAAATCAAAAATGGAATCTGAGTTAAAAACAGAATTTGGCTTGTGTATAATCGAATGATTGAGACGACATTGGTATATGCAGAATTGGTAACACATGGAGAGGATATAATGATATGCCCGACAAAAAGGTACAAGTTCATATCTTATATTGGGCATGAGATTATGATGAGCCGAATTGCCAAGCCACTTGGCTGTTTGATTTTCTTTTGGGTTAGAGAAGGCCTAGAGAGCGAATTGTAGTTGTACGATTGAGCCGTACAAAGGAGGTATTGGCGAAAATCTTCGAAAATTTAAGGTGTTAGAAAATTTTCAGGATTTTTGGAGATTTTAGTTGGTAAGAATAAATTAATATTTTAATTAAAATTAATTGGTTCAGTTGAAACTGAAGTTAAAAAGTAAACAAACAATTTTAAACTAGTTAATGGGGTTTGTTTTCTACCTTAGCAATTTTGAGGACGAAATTATTTTAAGGGGGGAAGAATGTATTGTCCCGTATTTTTACGGTGTAACAAGTAATTAATCTAATTATGTAAATAGTGATTTGTTGATTTAAATGGTTTAAATTAAATAATATAGAATATTTAATTTATATTTATAATATAAAAAATATATTATAATTCTGAAATAGTCAAATATTTGAATTCACAATACATTGTGAATTGGATTATACATAAGGTATAATTCAGTTTAGTATTGAATTAGAATGAAGAATATATTATATAAACAATGTTAGGACGTATAAATTATAATTTCATTATAATCGAGCTCGTAACGTCGCGACAGTTCGTTATTTGGCGATTTGAACTTCAACTGAGTATACAGAGTCCGTTTTAAGTCGGATTTCTATGAAACAAGAAACACTCGGATCTATTGAAGTATATTTTTCTAATGGAAGAGAAAAATCAGGATTTCATCCGGTAGATTTTGATTTATGTCCAAATAAAATTTTCAAATAGTCGCTATGGAATTCCTTTATAATTTATAATGATTTATTTATATTTCAAAAGGGTTTTTAATATAAATTTGATATCGATTAACTCTGATTTTGAAATGTCGAGTTATCAAATTCAGATAGGAATATTCTGGAGTTATATGGTATTCTATTGTGAACATATACGATAATATTTATTTATTAATATTTAATTTAATTATTTTAAAATATATTTAATATTTAAATGGATTTATTTAGAGCTTTAAAAATAGCCATTTTTGCAAACGACCTCCGTTTTCGATGAAACTAATTTTGTTGGATCCGGAAAATTAAATGTAATAACCCGGAAATTCGAGCCAATTTAAAAATTTTATTTTGGCAATTTTAGTGAATTTTGAATATTTAAAATGAATTATTTTAAATAATAACGACCAAAAATTTAGTTTGAATGGAATTACAACGTATATATTTATATAGATCGTCGTTAGAATATAAATAATTATTTATATTTATAAAAGGAATTGAAAATGGCGTGGTAGTTCGATAATTCGATTTCAAAGTTCAAATGAATGTACTGGGTGCAAAATAAACCGGATTTTAGTTAAACCAAAAATATTAGAATCTATTTGTGAATATCTTTCCAATGGATCCAAAAGATTGGAATTTCATAGCGGGAATCAAAAGATATGTATAGTTGAAATTTCAGAATAGTCGCTATGGAATTTCGGCCATTAAAAATGGTCATTTTGCAAACGACCTCGGATTTCGACGAAACAACTTTTGTTGGATCCGCGATATCAAATTATTGCTAGGTTTCAAATTTCATAATTTTTCGAATTAATATGTGAGCGTGGCGAAGGAAAATGTGTTTTGGTCAATTACAGTTAAATTGGATCTACCAGAAAATGACCATTTTTCAAACGATCTCAGAGTTTGGCGAAATTAGTTTTGTTAGGACCGTGTCGTCGATACGAAGCTAGAAATAATTTTTCGGGAATTTTTAGAGACTGTATGTGGCCCCGGTAATTTGAAATGTACTTTTAAAATTGAATATATAGATTTATATTTTGATTTGAGCGAAAATTGATCGTAATGATCGGATTGGCCTACGTGACATATCCCATTGTGTTCGGAATGAGGGTAATTAGCTAGGGACGACAGGCGGAGGGTTTCGTTTCGAGTTCGAAATAAAAAGTTACTTTTTGGTGGAAATTAAATTAAAAATAAAATATATATATATATATAAGATTTAATACGGTCAAACCCTCATCTCTCTCAACCCACGGTCAACTCCAGAACCCGCCTCCCTCTTCAAACTGAACGGCGGAATCGCTCCCCCTTTCTTCTCCAAAATCCACACATTCCGTTCATCTAAATATGAAATTGCAACTACCAAATTAAAAAGGGGTTCGAAATCTACCTAATGGACGGCTAAGATCAAGTATTGCTTCGGGATTGACGGGATTTTCGAGCATATAAATCCGTGGTTCGTGCGCCATTTTAAAGGAGCAGGGCGCACCGAGTTCAAGGCGGTGGCCAACGCTGAATGGAACCGTCAAGGCGCAGGTGGGGGACGTCCCCGATCAGATTCCGATGCTGCCATCGTGGAGGAATTCGCAACCCTAGTTCTAGAGCAAGTTCGACGTTAGTAGGTGTGATTAACAGTAAGCAAAATTTCATTTCTTTTTCAGTTTTAAAAATAAATAACAGTGGTTTTTTTTAGATTTTAAAGAGAAATAATTTTTATGAGAATATGATTTTTAAATATAAATTACATAGAATAAAAATGTATTTTTTTATATATATAACATTAGTTTTAAAGTGCAGATTTTTGTATAATACATTAGTTTTGAAAAATCAGATCTTTATATGAAAAACATTGAAATAAAAATATGGATTAGTATACAAATAGCTTTGAAATTAAAATAGGATTTTTCATTAGTATAAAAATATGATTTTTATATAGAAGAGAGAATAAAAATATAATTTTTATATAATGTAGAGTATAAAAATATGATTTTTATTTAAGGAGAAGAATAAAAATGTGATTTTTATATTATATAAATAATAAAAATATGATTTTTATCATATGTAAAATATAAAAATATAATTTTTATAATGTAGAAGTATTAAAAATATGATTTTTATATAATAGAGAATATAAAAATATTATCTTTATATATGTAGCGAAATGAAAATCTGATTTTTATTATATATATGTTGAAATAAAAACGGGATATTTATAGCGTTGAAATAAAAATTCGATATGAAGTAGAAATATAAAAATATAATTTTTATATAGAGTGAAGCGTCGAAAATATATATGAGGAAGAAATAAAAATCTGATTGTTATTACATATAGCGTTGAAATAAAAATGCGATTTTTAAATGTGAACAGCGTGACAAAGACTATGTTGGAAGTACGGGCAAATCCAGATGTTCAGAAGTAAAGCACGGCGTAGTGGAACCCTCTGTGAGAACATCTCACCTTTAATTTAATTTTTCTAGTTAAAAATATATACTAGGATGCAGACGGTGTTTAGTAGCACCCGACACCCCTCGTCCACAGACCATGGACGGCTTGTTTGTTTGGTTGCTATGTTGTGAAATTTGATTGTGTGATGTGAAAAGAAATAAAATATTTTATAGTGGAAAACATTTTATAGTTGAAAATAGAATTTTAACGTGTATTTAAAATGAAATAAATATAAACAGATCGGACGATTTGTTTATATACACACATTTGACTGATATTGATTGGGACGATAAATTTTACACATCGCCCAACTGCACAAATAAAATCTGTGTTTGATTGATTGAAACCCCACACGGGTATTGGGATGATATATGACACACACTAGTCCCAATAATTAGCTGTATGTCGATCGATTGATTGACAGGCTGTTATAAGCGTTAAATATCTATATTTGATGCTTATACAGTGTAGAATGCACTCTGGATGATGGCTGATTATTTATCGTTGTTATTTTATACATGTGTTGTAGAAAATCCATATAACTAACATTATATGGTAATTGATTGGGCCTCATTCCAGTTTTGAAATAGAATATTTGAAAATAGAAGTATATGAAGCCGTGTTGATTAGATTTACGCCATTTTGACGTGAACGATATTTATATCGATTTTATTCATTTTATAATGAACATCGAAAGTGATTTCAAAATATGATATTTTGAATTGAATTGGAATTCGAATTAAACTGAATTGAATTGAAATTCGAATTGAACTGAATTGAACTGGAATTCGAATTGAACTGAATTGAATTGGAATTCGAATTAAACTGAATTGAATTGAAATTCGAATTAAACTGAATTGAATTGGAATTCGAACTAAACTGAATTAAATTGAAATTCGAATTAAATTGAAAAGAATTAAAATTCGAATTAGACTGAAATTGAATTGAAATCGTTTTGAATTGAATTTAAAACGTATTGAAACTGAATTGAAAATCGATTTGAATTGAAATCAATTTGAAATGAATTTAAAACGAATTTATAAGGAAAAATTCAATCTTGATTTGAATTTGAAAAAGGAAGTTGAAATCGTTTCGAAAACGAATTTAAAACGATTTATAAAATACGTTTTGAATTGAAATCGACGAAGTATATATTATAAATATTATATATATAATATAATGGCCTGAATAGAACGCGCCGCGCCGCGGCAGTTTGCGAATTTCGACCATTGACTTCGAACGGATATTGCGGGAGATCCGACCGTCGGATTCCCCTGAAACCAGAACTGTTGTGTTCGTATCGAAAAGAGATTTCTAACGAATATTAGAAATTTGAAATCTAACGGATGGATTTGGAATTATGTCCAAATCAAATATGAAAAAGGTCGCTGTAAGTGCAGTTCGATGGCCGTTGATGGAAATCGACTGTACGGGCCTTGATAAAATTATTAAAAATATCAATAATTTGTGTAAAATCATAAGAAATGATTTGTGAAGAATTGGGATGAAAAACTCCATATTTGAAAAGATAAAAATAGATTTTTATCGAAATGAACTAGTTTTGAACTAAAATAATAATTTATTTATTTTTAAAATAAATAAATTGAATTTAAAAAGGGTTTTAAAAGTAACCAGAATTTCCAATAATCGAATTGGAATGGATTTGAATCGAAATTGTCTTTGGTATATTTCATTGTTGGATTTCGTGATTATACAGATGTTGTTATGGAAATTTGAAAGATATATTAATATCGTTATTTCCAATATGATATTTGTTGGTCGTAGAATTTGATATTGAATATAAGCCGATATATTTTCTATTCAGAGCCTTGTATTTAATATCAAATGTGATTTGGGTTTGTCGTGAATGGTGTCTTCATTAATACTGTTCTTAAGCCCAGTTGAGAAAAAGATTAAATCTTTTTATTTAGATTTAATAAAGTGTACCAATTAAATAATATTTAATTGGAATTGAATTGTTATTGATTTTTGGGTTTATCGTGAACAATGTTTTAAATAATACTTGTTCTTTAACCCGATAATTAATGGAATGTGATTTTGGGTTTATCGTGAACCGTGTTTAAATGACACTGATTCTTTAACCTAGTAAAAGATTAAAACTAAGTGGAGTTTTAATGAATCTTTAATTAGATTGAAAAGATCGAGAATGGAGTATCACCAGTTTTACTCCAGGCGATAGCTAAATCTTTAATTAGATTTGAACGTGAAATGGTAATTGAATTTACCGTTAACCCCGTGGTGTTAGATATGAAGTATTACCAGTTTTACTTCATGGGATGAATAGGTTGGGATTGGGAAATTAAAATAAATGATTACTTCGGTGTGGTTCGCTAATCCCGACTAGTTTGAATTGATATTCAAAGAAAAAAAAAGATTAAAGGATAAATTTAAAGAATTTATCTTTGATAAAATTAATGGGAACCTTTCCCAAAGTGTAAGAATATTTAAATAAAAGAATATTCTGAATTGGAATGAGGCGTATGTTGTGTTTGTGTAACACTTGTTTATTATATACGCGAGTTATTCAGAAAGACCGGGTTTTTCCCATTTTGAATAACTGATTCAACATGGTGTCGAAGATGAAGACGGTGGTTGAAGACCAGAGGACTTCACGTCATTTGGGTGATTACTGATGATCTTGATTGGGCCGTACACCCAAGAGGAGGGAATCAGTTAGTGGTCGTCCAGACGTACTTGGAGATCGATGGATATGCGGGGTACTAGGTGCCTCCGGTTTCGTTCAGACCCAGAACGAACTTGTAAATGGACTGTGTGTCTGACATTGGACTTTAGTCTGTGTGAATGATTTCAATTAAATATATATCTGTTTGGCGGCGGAGAATTTATTCTCTTGCTTAACGCCTTTCTCTGAGACATACGAGCTCAGGGGTTATATATTGATGGATATCAAACGCATGGAGTGAATTGCTTATGTGGCATGCCTAAGTGGCAAATGAACAAGGCTTCTGTTACAAAGCAAAGTCTTGTGATTGATGATCAAAGCATAGCCTGTGTGGCACAGCTTTGTTGTAAAAACCCGTAACTTCCCCGGTGAGGAAAGCGCGGATAGAGTCGAGAACAAACCACAACAGAACGCAGACGGAAGAACATTTCATTGTATATTACAACAATTCCATCAGAATACAAGAATATACAGAGTATATAGGAATAAATATTACATAGAAAATATCAGAGATTACAATAAATTACGTAGCAGCGGAAAATAATACAATACACAACTAGAAGTAATACACGGATACAAAGCTTTCCGAGTATCGTTCCAGCTGTAAATCAGGATCCTGTGAATATAAATCTGCAAAACCAAAACTACTAGCTGCCCATGTCAAAATAAGGGCACCCAGAGTTTAGGTTAAAACAATAAACTCCAGGTCAGTCATGTGACTGGTGTGAGAACTAAAACAGTTATTATTCTTTATTTTTAAAGTTAGGTAAATCAAGGGACTACGCCGTATAACACGGAATGAGTTTCCTCCCATGAACACCAGTGCATAAAACAACAGTGCAATGCTAAATAAAGAAAAATGAAGCTATTATAACACCCAGGTCCTATCACACAATGCAACGCAAGCCGGGAGATAGGGTTTTTTACCTTATAATAGCCAAGAATGCTTGATACGTTTAAAACAAATCATTTTATACTATTATAAGTGCATAGTGTATAAAACAATTTCAAATCATAAGTATCAATCATAGGCGACATAAGCGCTCCATCCCACTATGTCGCCATACTAGGTTCTACAAATAAAACCGCAAATGTCACGTATTTGGAAATTGGATTTCCATCTATGAACCAAGGCAAAAGATAGTCCTCAACCGATTCGAGACTGTCTAGCCCGAGCCTTAGGATCAGAGCTCGAGTGACCCTTGGATCGTCTGGGCTGCTCCACCGATGTGGATTAAAATGCCTGAACACTGCGTTTCTCCGCCCTGTGGGGCGTAAATGAGCCAACGAATGACTCCATCGGACCCGGATCGTCCGATCAAACCGAGGCGCCTCGCAACAGCAACAACCACATAAGTCAAACTCGTTAGGGCGTGTAAAACCACTGACGCCACTTCTAGCTAGAAAGAAACGCATGCCCTCCCTGAGGTCCTTTCCCGTTTTTGGTTCACACCGGGGTGTGAGGCTCGCGAATCAACGTTACACAAAGCTGTACCACACAGGCTGTGCTTTGATCATCACCCACAAGACTTTTCTTTTCAACAAAAGCCTTGATCATATTGCTACTTAGGCATTCCACATAGGCAATTCACTCCATGCGTTTGATATCCATCAATACATAACCTCTGAGCTCGTATGTCTCAGAGAAGGGCGTTAAGCAAGAGAATAAATTCTCCGCCGCCAAACAGATATGTATTTGATAGAAATCAACCACACAGACTAAAATCCAATGTCAGACACACAGTCCATCTACAAGTTCGTTCTGGGTCTGAACGAAACTGGAGGCACCTAGTACCCCGCATATCCATCGATCTCCAAGTACGTCTGGAAGATCACCAACTGTTTCCATCTTCTTGGGTGTACCGCCCAATCAAGATCATCAGTAATCACCCAAACGACGTGAAGATCTCCGGTCTTCCACCACCGTCCTCATCTTCGACTTATCGTCGTTACAGTTATTCAGAATGGGATAAACCCGACCTTTCTGAATAACTCGCGTATATAATAAACAAGTGTTACACAAACACAACATACGCCTCATTCCAATTCATCAATCACCAACCGTAAATTAATCAAGAGAATAATTCCCCTAATATTAACCCCGAAGGCCGAAACCAACATTAGATCAATATCCAAAAAACCATTCTACTTAGCTAACCGACAGTTAATTTCTAAATTTCACATTCTTAGGGAAAGGTTCTCATTAATTTTATCAAAGATAAATTCCTTTAAATTTATTCTTTAATCTACTTTTGAATATCAATTCAAACTAGTCGGGATTAACGAACCTTACCGAAGTAATCTTCTGTTTTTAATTTCCCAACCCCAACCTATTCATCCCATGAAGTAAAACTGGTCATACTTCATATCTAACACCACGGTGTTATCGGTAAATTCAATTACCATTTCACGTTCAAATCTAATTACAGATTTAACTATCGCCTGGAGCAAAACTGGTGATAGTCCTTTTTCGATCTTTTCAATCTAATTAAAGATTCATTAAAACTCCACTTAGTTTTAATCTTTACTTGGGTTAAAGAATCAGTGTCATTTAAAACACAGTTCACGATAAACCCCAAAATCACATCACATTTCAATCAGTCTCTAATCGTAAATTAGCAAGTGAGCAATTCCCTAAGTATTAACCCTGAAGGCCGAAACCAACATCAGATCAATACCCCAGAAACCGTTCAACTTAACTAATCTCCAGTTAGTTTCTGATTTTCTTATCTCCTTTGGGTCTAAGAACAGTATTATTGAAGATGTCGTTCACGACAACCCAAAATCCCATTCCATTAATTATCGGGTTAAAGAACAAGTGTTAATTAAAACACTGTTCATGATAAACCCGAAAATCAATACCAATTCAATTCCAATTAAATATCATTAAATTGGTACACTTCATTAAATCTAAATAAAAAGATTTAATCCTCTTCTCAACTGGGCTTAAGAACAGTGTTAATGAAGACACTGTTCACGACAAACCCAAATCACATTTGATATTAAATACAAGGCTCTGAATGGAAAAAACCCGGCTTATATTCAATATCAAATTCTACGACCAACAAATATCGTATTGGAAATAACGATATATATATATATCTTTCAAATTTCCATAACAATATCTGTATAATCACGAAATCCAACATCGAAATATTCCGAAGACAATTTCGATTCAAATCTATTCCAATTCAATTATTGGAATTTCTGGTTATTTTCAAAACCATTTCAAATCCAATTTATTTATTTTAAAAATAAATAAATTATTATTCTAGTTCAAAACTAGTTCATTTCGATAAAAATCTATTTTTATCTTTTCAAATATGGAGTTTTTCAACCCAATTCTTCACAAATCATTTCTTATGATTTTACACAAATTATTACTATTTTTAGTAATTTTATCAAGGCCCGTACAGTCGATTTCCATCAACGGCCATCGAACTGCACTTACAGCGACCTTTTCCAAATTTGATTTGGACATTATTCCACACCCAACCGTTAGATTTCTAATTTCTAATATTCGTTAGAAAGCTCTTTTCGATACGAACCCAACGGTTCCGGTTTTAGAAGAATCCGACGGTCGGATCTCCCGCAATATCCATTCGAAGTCAATGGTCGAAATTCGTGAACTGCCGCGGCGCGACGCGTTCTATTCAGGCCATTATATTATATATATAATATATATAATATATATTTCGTCGATTACAATTCAAAACGTGCTTTATAAATCGTTTTAAATTCATTTTCAAAACGGTTTCAACTTCATATTCAATTTCAAATCAAAATTGAATATTCCAATATAAATTCGTTTTAAATTCATTTCAAATCGATTTCAATTCAATTTCAATTCAATTTCAATTCTAATTCATTTATATTCAATTTCAATTCGAATTCATTTATATTCAATATCAATTCGAATTCATTTCTATTCAATTTCAATTCGAATTCATTTCTATTCAATTTCAATTCGAATTCATTTCTATTCAATTTCAATTCGAATTCATTTATATTCAATTTCAATTTTAATTCATTTATATCCAATTTCAATTCGAATTCATTTCTATTCAATTTCAATTCGAATTCATTTATATTCAATTTCAATTCGAATTTCAATTCTTTTCGAAATATCAGATTTTGAAATCACTTTCGATATTCATTATAAAATGAATAAAATCGATATAAATATCGTTCACGTCAAAATGGCGTCAAACTAATCAATACAGCTTTATATATTCCTATTTTCAAATATTCTATTTCGAAGATTTCTATTTCAAATATTTCTTTTTCAAAACTGGAATGAGGCCCAATCAATTACCATATAATGTTAATTATATGGATTTTCTACAACACATGTATACAATAACAACTATGAATAATCAACCATCATCCAAAGTGCATTCTACACTGTACAAGCATCAAATAAAAATATTTAACGCTCATAACAGTTTGTCCATCAGTCGATCGACATACAGCTAATTATTGGGACTAGTGTATGTCATATATCATCCCAATACCCGAGTGGGGTTTTCAAATAATCAAACACATATTTTATTTGTGCAGTTGGGCGATGTGTAAAATTTATCGTCTCAATCAATATAAGTCAAATGTATGTATATAAACAAGTCGTCCGATTTGTTTATAAATATCTATTTCATTTCATATACCCGTTAAAAATTCTATTTTTAACTATAAAAATATTTTTAACTATATAAATATTTTTATTTCATTTCACATCACAACACACAATCAACTACACCTCAAAATCAAACTATCAAGCATACAAGCCATCCATGGTCTGTGGATGACGGGTGTCGGGTGCTACTAAACACCGTCTGCATCCTATTATATATTTTTATAACTAGAAAATTAAATTAAAGGTGAGAAGTTCTCACAGAGGGTTCCACTCCGCCATGCTTTGCTTCTGAACTGCTGAACATCTGGATTTGCTTGCAATTCCAATTCGGTTCTTTTCACGCTGTTCAAATAAAAATTATATTTTTATTGCTTCGTTCAATAAATAAAAATCATAATTTTATTTTCTACTTCATATATTTACAACGCTTCTTTCTATATAAAAATTATATTTTTATATTTCTATTTCATATACAAAGATCGAATTTTTATTCCATCGCTATAAAAATCACATTTTTATACTACTACAATATAAAAGATTATATTTTTATACTTCTACAATATAAAAGATTATATTTTTATACTTCTATTATATAAAAGATTATATTTTTAACTTCTCTATAAAAATCTCGTCTTTTATATAACTAAAATCGAACTTTCTTATATAAAATCTACTTTCCTATATAAAAATTTCGTATTTTTATTGCAAAATTCTCTATAAAAATTCAGATTTTTATTATGATTTTTAATTTAAACTAGCTAATTATTCAAAACAAATTAAAGTAAAGACTTACAGCTTTCGTTCGGAGAGGAAATGAGGATCGTTAGAGACGGAGAGAGGCGAGCGCAGGGGCTTGCTGGTAGGCGGTGGGCTCGTTGGAGCAGTTGGGTTCAGCTCTGCGGGTTTTTCAAGGGGGAGGGGGTGCGCTAGGCGGAGAAGAGGAGGAGGGTGTCGCGGGTTCGTGGGTGGTGGCGGATCGGTGAAGAGGAGGGGCAGCAGTAGGGGTTGAACGACGGAAGGGGGGATCGGCGTCTGCTGTGCTTCGCGGTGGACTTCACGAACGAGGTGCAGAAGAGGAGAGAAGAAGAGCGGGGGAAGAGGAAGGGGAGGCACAGGGTGGAGGGCAGGTCGACGACGACAGTGGGAGCTATGGCGGCGGGGTAGCGGGGTTCCTCCGATCCCCTTTTTTTATTTTATTTTTCTTTCAGAATGAGTAAGGAGAGAGAAGATAGAGGTAAGGGTTTATATTTAATTAATTTAATTATTTTAATTTATTCCTAAAAGTTGACTTTTAAATCGAATCCAATGACTGTCGTCCCTAGCTAATAACCCCCATTCTAAACACAATGGGATATGTATCGTAAGCTGATTCGATTGTTTGAATCAGTTTCCGTTTAGTTTAAAACATAAATCTATATATATTCAATCTGAACGTACATTTCAAATTACCGGGGTCACATACAGTCTCTAAAAATTCCCGAAAAATATCTTCTAGCTTCGTATTGACGATACGGTCCTAACAAAACTAATTTCGTCAAATTCCAAGACCGTTTGAACAATGGCCATTTTCAAGTCGATCAAAATTGACAAAACACGTTTTCCTTTGCCATGCTCACATATTGATTCGAAAAATTATGAAATTTGGAATCTAGCGATAACTTGACATCGCGGGTCCAACAAAAGTGGTTTCGTCAAAATCCGAGGTCGTTTGCAGAATTTCCATTTTTAAGGGCCAGAATTCCATAGCGACTATTCTGAATTTTCATCTGGACATATATTTTGATTCCCGCTATGAAATTTTGATTTTTCGGATTCATTGGAAAGGTATTCTCAAATAGATTCAAATATTTTTGGTTTCACTAAAATCCGGTTTATTTTGCACCCGGTACATTCATTTGAATTTTGAAATCGAATTATCGAACTGCCGCGCCATTTTCAATTCCTTTTATAATTATAAATAATTATTTATATTCTGACGATGCGCTATATAAATATATTCGTTCGAATTATATTCAAAATAAAATTTCTCATCGTTATTATTTAAAATAATCCATTTTAAATATTCAAAATTCCTTAAAATTGCCAAAATAAAAATTTTAAACTGGTCCATATTTCCGGGTTATTACAATCTCCCCCACTTAAAACTTTTCGTCCTCGAAAAGGAACGAAGCCGAAAGTTGTTTTAAAAACCAACTCAACTTTCTTTGTTTTAGCTACGACTTAAGTTCTTCAACTTTTCAGTTTCTATGAACTTTTCAAATTTTTCAAAAATTTGGATAACACCCTAAATTTTTGAGAAATTTCGCCATAACCTCCCCTGCACCGAGGACTTCGGGATATTTCATATAGCCTCCCATGGCCTTCTTCAATCCAAAAGAAAAAGAAAAAGCCAAGCGGCTAGCCAATCGACTCACAAAATCACCCAAAAGTCAAGAAATACAATAAACATGTACCTATTTGTCGGGCAAACAATTTTATTCCTCTTCTCTAGCATCCTTGCTATGACCTGTTCAATGTAAGTACATGTATATGCATGCAAATGCGATCATTTTCAATACAACTCACTATTTGATTCAAATTGGCTATATGGTTCAAATTTATGAATCAAACAATAATCAAACAACACAATTAGCAATCAATTAGTTGATTAGCTTTTCAAATTCATAATTTTGATATAGATACAGAAAATCATGTTTTTGGTGCCAATTCACAACAATGGGCCTTATCTAGTTTCGGTTCTCGCACCAGACTAACGAAAATATAGAAATCTCACTTTCATTACTCGAAAATAAATACTGGCGACCGTGCCCCATCACCAGAATTATCCCCGGGCAACTAGAGTATGATTCTATAACTATCCAGTATATTAAAACTTCGAATACACGTTTACAAGACGCATATGCAAAATCTTTATATATCGGACTGTCCAAATTCAATGTAAATAAATATTCAAATACGTATATGGTTTAAAATTTCAAAACAAAGTTGTTTTCATTTGAAAAATATACTCTTCACACTCGTTCTAAGATACTACTGCTACCATCTCTAACGAGTCATTCCATATTGGATATTACTAATCCAATCTCTGATGAATTCTTTCGTACGGTTCTAATGTGTCTTGTTATCTGATCTTTGTAAACCAAAGCTTTGATAGCAACTGTGAAAACCCGTAACTTCCCCGGTGAGGAAAGCGCGGATATAGTCGAGAACAAACCACAACAGAACGCAGACGGAAGAACATTTCATTGTATATTATAACAATTCCATCAGAATACAAGAATATACAGAGTATAAAGGAATAAATATTACACATAAAATATCAGAGATTACAATAAATTACATAGCAGCGGAAAATAATACAATACACAACTAGAAGTAATACGCGGATACAAAGCTTTTCGAGTATCGTTCCAGCTGTAAATCAGGATCCTGTGAATATAAATCTGCAAAAACAAAACTACTAGCTGCCCATGTCAAAATAAGGGCACCCAGAGTTTAGGTTAAAACAATAAACTCCAGGTCAGTCATGTGACTGGTTTGAGAACTAAAACAGTTATTATTCTTTATTTTTAAAGTTAGTTAAATCAAGGGACCACGCCGTATAACACGGAACGGGTTTCCTCCCATGAACACCAGTGCATAAAACAACAACGCAATGCTAAATAAAGAAAAATGAAGCTATTATAAGACCCAAGTCCTATCACACAATGCAACGCAAGCCGGGGGGTAGGGTTTTTTACCTTATAATAGCCAAGAATGCTTGATACGTTTAAAACAAATCATTTTATACTATTATAAGTGCATAGTGTATAAAACAACTTCAAATCATAAGTATCAATCATAGGCGGCATAAGCGCCCCATCCCACTATGTCGCCATACTAGGTTCTACAAATAAAACCGCAAATGTCACGTATTTGGAAATTGGATTTCCATCTATGAACCGAGGCAAAAGATAGTCCTCAACCGATTCGAGACTGTCTAACCAGAGCCTCAGGATCAGAGCTCGAGTGACCCTTGGATCGTCAGGGCCGGTCCACCGATGTGGATTAAAATGCCTGAACACTGCATTTTTTCGCCCTATGGGGCGAAAATGAGCCAACAAATGACTCCATCGGACCCGGATCGTCCGATCAAACCGAGGCGCCTCGCAACAGCAACAACCACATAAGTCAAACTCGTCAGGGCGTGTAAAACCACTGAAGCCACTTCTAGCTAGAAAGAAACGCATGCCCTCCCTGAGGTCCTCTCCCGTTTTTGGTTCATGCCGAGGTGTGAAGCTCGCGAATCAACGTTACACAAAGCTGTGCCACACAGGTTTTGCTTTGATCATCACCCACAAGACTTTGCTTTTCAACAGAAGCCTTGATCATATTGCCACTTAGGCATGCCACACAGGCAATTCACTCCATGCGTTTGATATCCATCAATATATAACCCCTGAGCTCGTACGTCTCAGAGAAGGGGGTTAAGCAAGAGAATAAATTCTCCACCGCCAAACATATATGTATTTGATAGAAATCAACCACACGGACTAAAATCCAATGTCAGACACACAGTCCATCTACAAGTTCGTTCTGGGTCTGAACGAAAGCAGAGGCACCTAGTACCCCGCATATCCATCGATCTCCAATTACGTCTGGACGATCACCAACTGTTTCCATCTTCTTGGGTGTATAGCCCAATCAAGATCATCAGTAATCACCCAAACGACGTGAAGACCTCCGGTCTTCAACCACCGTCCTCATCTTCGACTTATCGTCATAACAGTTATTCAGAATGGGATAAACCCAGCCTTTCTGAATAACTCGCGTATATAATAAACAAGTGTTACACAAACACAACATACGCCTCATTCCAATTCATCAGTCACTAACCGTAAATTAATCAAGAGAATAATTCCCCTAATATTAACCCCGAAGGCTGAAACCAACATCAGATCAATATCCAGAAAACCATTCTACTTGGCTAACCGACAGTTAATTTCTAAATTTCTCATTCTTAGGGAAAGGTTCCCATTAATTTTATCAAAGATAAATTCCTTTAAATTTATTCTTTAATCTACTTTAGAATATCAATTCAAACTAGTCGGTATTAACGAACCTTACCGAAGTAATCATCTGTTTTTAATTTCCAAACCCCAACCTATTCATCCCATGAAGTAAAACTGGTCATACTTCTTATCTAACACCACGGTGTTATCGGTAAATTCAATTACCATTTCACGTTCAAATCTAATTAAAGATTTAACTATCGCCTGGAGAAAAACTGGTGATACTCCTTTTTCGATCTTTTCAATCTAACTAAAGATTCATTAAAACTCCACTTAGTTTTAATCTTTACTTGGGTTAAAGAATCAGTGTCATTTAAAACACGGTTCATGATAAACCCCAAAATCACATCACATTTCAATCAGTCTCTAATCGTAAATTAGCAAGTGAGCAATTCCCTAAGTATTAACCTTGAAGGCCGAAACCAACATCAGATCAATACCCCGGAAACCGTTCAACTTATCTAATCTCCAGTTAGTTTCTGATTTTCTTATCTCCTTTGGGTCTAAGAACAGTATTATTGAAGATACCATTCACGACAACCCAAAATCCCATTCCATTAATTATCGGGTTAAAGAACAAGTGTTATTTAAAACACTATTCACGATAAACCCGAAAATCAATACCAATTCAATTCTAATTAAATATCATTTAATTGGTACACTTCATTAAATCTAAATAAATAGATTTAATCCTCATCTCAACTGGGCTTAAGATCAGTGTTAATGAAGACACCGTTCACGACAAACCCAAATCACATTTGATATTAAATACAAGGCTCTGAATAGAAAATATATCGGCTTATATTCAATATCAAATTCTACG
Organism: Allium sativum; assembly: GCA_030737875.1. Classification (NCBI taxonomy): domain Eukaryota; kingdom Viridiplantae; phylum Streptophyta; class Magnoliopsida; order Asparagales; family Amaryllidaceae; genus Allium; species Allium sativum. Next base: position 233,528,509 of record CM060922.1, read on the forward strand.
ACCAACAAATATCGTATTGGAAATAACGATATATATATATATCTTTCAAATTTCCATAACAATATCTTTATAATCACGAAATCCAACATCGAAATATTCCGAAGACAATTTCGATTCAAATCTATTCCAATTCAATTATTGGAATTTCTGGTTATTTTCAAAACCATTTCAAATCCAATTTATTTATTTTAAAAAATAAATAAATTATTATTCTAGTTCAAAACTAGTTCATTTCGATAAAAATCTATTTTTATCTTTTCAAATATGGAGTTTTTCAACCCAATTTTTCACAAATCATTTCTTATGATTTTACACAAATTATAACTATTTTTAATAATTTTATCAAGGCCCGTACAGTCGATTTCCATCAACGGCCATCGAACTGCACTTACATCGACCTTTTCCAAATTTGATTTGGACATAATTCCATACCCAACCGTTAGATTTCTAATTTCTAATATTCATTAGAAAGCTCTTTTCGATACGAACCCAACGGTTCCGGTTTTAGGAGAATCCGACGGTCGGATCTCCCGCAATATCCATTCGAAGTCAATGGTCGAAATTCGCGAACTGCCGCGGCGCGGCGCGTTCGATTCAGGCCATTATATTATATATATATAATATAAACTTCGTCAATTTCAATTCAAAACGTGCTTTATAAATCGTTTTAAATTCATTTTCAAAATGGTTTCAACTTCATATTCAATTTCAAATCAAAATTGAATATTCCAATATAAATTCGTTTTAAATTCATTTCAAATCGATTTCAATTCAATTTCAATTCGAATTCATTTATATTCAATTTCAATTCGAATTCATTTATATTCAATTTCAATTCGAATTCATTTCTATTCAGTTTCAATTCGAATTCATTTCTATTCAATTTCAATTCGAATTCATTTCTATTCAATTTCAATTCGAATTCATTTATATTCAATTTCAATTCGAATTCATTTCTATTCAATTTCAATTTGAATTCACTTATATTCAATTTCAATTCGAAATTCAATTCTTTTCAAAATATCAGATTTTGAAATCACTTTCGATATTCATTATAAAATGAATAAAATCGATATAAATATCGTTCACGTTAAAATGGCGTCAATCTAATCAATACGGCTTCATATATTCCTATTTTCAAATATTCTATTTTGAATATTTCTATTTCAAATATTTCTTTTTCAAAACTGGAATGAGGCCCAATCAATTACCATAAAATGTTAATTATATGGATTTTCTACAACACATGTATACAATAACAACGATGAATAATCAACCATCATCCAAAGTGCATTCTACACTGTATAAGCATCAAATATAAATATTTAATGCTCATAACAGTCTGTCCATCAATCGATCAACATACAGCTAATTATTGGGACTAGTGTATGTCATATATCATCCCAATACCCATGTGGAGTTTTCAAATAATCAAACACAGATTTTATTTGTGAAGTTGGCGATGTGTAAAATTTATCGTCCCAATCAATATAAGTCAAATGTGTGTATATAAACAAATCGTCCGATTTGTTTATAAATATCTATTTCATTTCATATACCCGTTAAAAATTCTATTTTTAACTATAAAAATATTTTTAGCTATATAAATATTTTTATTTCATTCACATCACAACACACAATCAACTACACATCAAAATCAAACAATCAAGCATACAAGCCATCCATGGTCTATGGATGACGGGTGTCGGGTGCTACTAAACACCGTCTGCATCCTAGTATATATTTTTATAACTATAACATTAAATTAAAGGTAAGAAGTTCTCACAGAGGGTTCCACTCCACCGTGCTTTGCTTTTGAACTGCGGAACATCTGGATTTTCTTGCAATTCCAATTCAGTTCTTTTCACGCTGTTCAAATAAAAATTATATTTTTATTGCTTCGTTCAATAAATAAAAATCATATTTTTATTTTCTACTTCATATATTTACAACGCTTCTTTCTATATAAAAATTATATTTTTATATTTCTATTTCATATACAAAGATCAAATTTTTATTCCATCGCTATAAAAATCACATTTTTATACTTCTACAATATAAAAGATTATATTTTTATACTTCTACAATATAAAAGATTATATTTTTATACTTCTATTATATAAAAGATTATATTTTTAACTTCTCTATAATAATATCGTCTTTTATATAACTGAAATCGAACTTTCTTATATAAAATCTACTTTTGAGACGACCCGAACTTCCCCGTGAAGGAAAGCACGGATAGAATTGAGTACAAGACAAAATAGGACGCATACGGAAGAACATTTCATTGTTATTACAACAATTCCATCAGATACGAGAATATACAGAGTATAAATGAATAAATTACATTCGACAATTATCAGAGAGTACAATAAATTACATAGCAGCGGAAAAATATACAAAAACACAACTAGAAGTGATACACGGATACAGAGCTTTCCGAGCATCGTTCCAGCTGTAAATCAGGACCCTGTGAATATAAATCTGCAAAACCAAAACTACTAGCTGCCCGTGCGGAAAATAGGGGCACCCAGAGTTTAGGTTAAAACAATAAACTCCAGGTCAGTCATGTGACTGGTGTGAGAACTAAAACAGTTATAATTCTTTATTTTAAAGTTCGGTAAATCAAGGGACCACGCCGTATAACACGGAACGGGTTTCCTCCCAAGAATACCAGTGAATAAAACAAACAGCGCAATGCTAAATAAAGAAGAATGAAGCTGTTATAAGACCCAGGTCCCATCACACAATGCAACGCAAGCCGGAGGATAGGGTTTTCCCTTATAACAGCCAAAGCATGCTTGATACGTTTAAAACACATTATTTGATACTACAATAAGTGTATAGTGTCAAAACAATTTCAAATCATAAATATCAATCATAGGCGGCATGGGTACCATATATCATGTCGCCATACTAGTTCTACAATTAAAACCGCAATATCACGTATTGGAAATTGGATTTCCGTCATGAGCCGAGGCAAGGGGCAAGCTCCTCTCCGCGTTCGAGACACTCTAGCAAATGTCCCAGGACCCCACTATGATCCTTTGGAACCTCCAAGGCCGGTCCTCTCTTACTTTTGAGGATTGGCAATTCCTGAACACACGTTTCCCGGTCCTTACAGACCTATATCCGAGGCGCCTCGTATCCAACAACCACACAGGTGAAAAGTATATAAATGTCAGGGCTGGTAGGTCAATGACACCACCCTAGCTAGAAAGAAACGTCGTGCACTCCTTGGGTCCGTATCCCGTTTTTGACTCATACCGAGGTGTGAGGCTCGCGAATTCACGTTATACACAAAGCTACGCCACACAGGCCGTGCTTTGATCATCAACCACAAGACTTTGCTTTTCAACAGAAGCCCTGATCAATTGCCACTTACGCATGCCACACAGGCAACTCACTCCATGCGTTTGATATCCATCAATATATAACCCCTGAGCTCGTACGTCTCAGAGAAGGGCGTTAAGCAAGAGAATAAATTCTCCGCCGCCAAACAGATATATATTTAATAGAGATCAATCACACGGACTAAAATCCAATGTCAGACACACAGTCCATTTACTAGTCCGTTCTGGGTCTGAACGAAACCGGAGGCACTTTCCTCGCATATCCATCGATCTCCAAGTACGTCTGGACGATCACCGACTGTTTCCCTCATCTTGGGTGTACAGCCCAATCAAGATCATCAGTAATCACCCAAACGATGTGAAGACTTCCGGTCTTCAACCACCGTCTTCATCTTCGACATCTCGTCGAATCGGTTATTCAGAATGGGTATAAACCCGGCCTTTCTGAATAACCCACGTATATAATAAACGAATGTTACACAAACACAACAAACGCCTCATTCCAATTCAGAATATTCTTTTATTCACAATATCACATTCTTAGGGAAAGGTTCCCATTAATTTTATCCAAGATAAATTCTTCTAAATTTATTCTTTAATCCTCCTTTGGATATCATTTCAACTAGTCGGGATTAACGAGCCACACCGAAGTAATTATTTAGTTTATTTCCCAATCCCAACCTATATCCCATGGAGAAAACTGGTAATACTCCACATCTAACACCACTGTGTTATCGGTAAAATTAATTACCATTTCACGTTCAAATCTAATTAAAGATTTAACTATCGCTTTGGAGCAAAACTGGTGGTACTCCACTCTCGATCACTTTTCAGATTTGATAATTTAAATTATCAATTCACTTTTCAATCTAATTAAAGATTCATTAAAACTCCACTTAGTTTTAATCTTCTCAAAAATCAATATTCTGCCTTTAACTGGGTTAAAGAACCAATGTCATCAAAAACACGATTCACGACAAACCAAATCACATTTGATATTAAATACAAGGCTCTGAATAGAAAATATATCGGCTTATATTCAATACCAAATTCTGAAACCAACAAATATCGTATTGGAAATAACGATATAAAATATCTTTCAAATCCCCATAACAATATTTGTATAGTCACGAAATCCAACATCGAAATATCCCGAAGATAATTTCGATTCAGCTCCAGTCCAATCCACGTATTGGAAATTATCGATTATTTTCAAAATCACTTTCAAATTCAATTTATTTATTTTAAAAATAAATTGATTTCAATTCTAGTTCAAAACTAGTTCATTTCGATAAAAATCTATTTTTATCTTTTCAAATGTGGAATTTTCCAGCCCAAATCTTTCCAATTCACATATTATAATTTTACACAAATTATAGATATTTTTAGTAATTTTATCAAGGCCCGTACAATCGATTTCCAACAACGGTCATCGAACTGCACTTACAGCGACCTTTTTCGAATTTGATTTGGACATAATTCCAAATCCAACCGTTAGATTTCAAATTTCTAATATTCATTGGAAAGCTCTTTTCGATACGAACCCAACGGTTCCGGTTTTAGGAGAATCCGACGGTCGGATCTCCCGCAATGTCCGTTTGAAATAAATGGTCGAAATTCACGAACTACCGCGGCGCGGCGCGTTCTATTCAGGCCATTATATATATAATAGATATATATATATATTATATATTTCGTCGGTTTCCTTTTTAAAACGAACTTTATAAATCGTTTTAACTTCGTTTCAAAACCATTTCAACACTATTTCCATTCAAAGCCAAAATTGAATTCTTCTTTATAAATTCGTTTTAAAAATTCATTTCTATTCAATTCAAATTTTAATTCAATTTGAATTCATTTCAATTCACTTTCAATTCAATTTGAATTCGTTTTCAATTCATTTCATTTCGAAATCGTTTTCAATTCAATTCATTTCGAAATCGGTTTCAATTCAATTCATTTCGAAATCGTTTTCAATTCAATTCATTTCGAAATCGTTTTCAATTCAATTCATTCCTATTTTATTCAAATTCAAATTCAAATTCACTTCCTATTCAATTCGAATTTTAATCTAATTCGATTGAATTTCATTTCAAAATATTTAGTTTTGAAATCACTTTTCAATATTCGTTGTAAAACGAATAAAATCGATATAAATATCGTTCACGTCAAAATAGCGCATCTCTAATCCACACGGCTTTATATATTTCAAAAACTTCTATTCAATTCAACACTTGGACCTATATTTCTTTCAACACACGACTAATCTCAACACATGAGTACTGTCAACACATCACTATTTTTATTATGTGAAATATTTTATAAAACTATGGTATCTATCGTTTGATTTTCAATTAGACTTCTACTGGGAAGTAGTTCTAATTTTAAATGTGATAAAGATGTAATTTTGATTATATAAAATATTTCACTCAACACATGCACATCGTCAACACATGACTATTTTTATATTCAACACATGAATTTTCTTTTATAATATTCCTTATTTTCCCAATTGGAATGAGGCCCAATCAATCACCATATAACGTTAATTATATGGATTCCATACAACACGTGTATATAATAGCTTTGAAAAATAATCAATCATCAACCAAAGTGCACTACACTGTATAAGCACCAAATATAAATAATTGACGCTTACACAGTCTGTCAATCGACCGATCGACATATTTAATCAATCAGGATGAGTGAACATCAAATTTCATCCCAACACCCGTGTGGGGTTTCAAACAATCAAACACAGATTTCATTTGTGCAGTTGGGCGATGTGTAAAATTTATCGACCCAATCAATATCAGTCAAATCAGTGTATATAAACAAATCGACCGATTTGTTTATAAATATTTATTTATTCACTTTCACGTTAAAAATTATATTTTTAACGATAAAACAATTTATCTTAACACTTGAATTTCTATTCAGTTCATTTATTCAATAAAATGATATTTTTATTTTTCTAACATATTTTAGAAAATTTCGGCGGCATAACGGCACGATACTAGAAACGGGACAAGGCCTAGCCTTATCCCCGGTCTAGTGAAGGCCCACGCCATTCACACATCAATCAAATCACTTTCGTTATGCAAACCACAAAATTTGGAGCAAGAGTCTAACCTAGTCTTACTCCTTCGCCTTATAACGGCGCACGTCTAATCCTAACCAATTTATCGATTCGATTTTTCACACCACAAACCACATTCAAACCAATATCTCAATCAATCACCAAACATCCAAACAAACAAGTCCATGGTATGTGGACGGGTGTCGGGTGCTCCTAATAAGCACCGTCTGCATCCTAGTATATATATATATATATCTAGAAAAAGAGAATTAAGAGTGAGAAGTTCTCACCAGTAGCTATCCAACTTCACGACACTTCTTTTGTAGAAAATCTTCGTCGTTATCCTATCCTCGCCATCTTCATTGCCCGTAGTCACTATATATATAAAAATCACACATTTTTATATTTCGATGTTTTTAAAATAAAAATCACATTTTTACTTATTCACTTTCAATTTAAAAGTCATATTTTTATAATCACTTCATATATTTAAAAATCGAATTTTTTCTTTGCTATTCAAAATATAAAAATCGAATTTTTACTTCGCTATTCAATATATAAAAATCATATTTTTATCACGCTATTTTCTATATAAAGATTTCGCCTTTTTAAATTTAAAGATTTCACCTTTTTAAATTTAAAGATTTCACCTTTTTAAATTTAAAGATTTCACCTTTTTAAATTTCAAAACATCACTTGATTTCAACGTATATAAAATAAAAATCAGATTTTTATTTTGCTACATATACAAAGATGATATTTTTATATTCTCTATCCTATAAAGATTATATTTTTAATACTTTAAAAATATAAAAATCATATTTTTAATATGTCTATATAGTAAAGATTATATTTTTAATACTTCAAAAATATAAAAATCATATTTTTATCACTTTAAAAATATAAAGATCATACCTTTTTCCAATTTAAAATCCTATCTTTTCACCTTTAAAAATACCGTCTTTTCTACTTTAAAAATATCGTCTTTTCTCTTTTTAAAGTTTAAATCTTTTGCTATTTAAAATCTAAAAATAAAATCAGTTTTAAAAATAAATAGAAATCAGTTTTAAATTCCTTTATAAAATCGAAATTAGTTTTAAGATAAAAAAAAATAAAGATAAAATAAAGTAAAAACTTACTGTAACGAAGAAAGGGGGGGCTGCGTCGGTCATCAGGGGGGGAGCTCCGTTCGTCAGTGGCCGACTTCAAGGGGAGGGGGCTGCGGTGTGAGGCTCGATGGCAGTGGGGGTTCGTGGCTTGTCGATCGAAGGAGGGAGGGGGTTGCGCGGCGCTTGTCAGCGCTGGAGGAGGGGAGAAGAAGGCGGAGGATCGGAGGGGGCTGGAGGTGGGTCGGATGGGGTTTTGGGCGATACGGGTTTCGTGCGATAGGGGTTTCGTGGCAGAGGAGGGAAGAAGAAGGGAAGGGGGGGGGGGTCTCGCGGCGGAGGCGCCTGGCAGCGGCGCCGCTGGGGGGGGCGCGCGAGGTGGCGGCGGCTCTCCCCCCGTCGCCTTCGTTTGTTTGTTTGTTTGTTTTTTTTTCCTTTTTATTTTCCTGAAGAATGAAATTATAACGAAGGGGGGGGGGTTTATAAAAGTTATTAATGTTTAATTTAATTTAATTTAATTTAATTTCTCGTTAGAGTTGACTTTTATCCCTAACCCCGAATCGAACCCAACGACCGTCGCCCTTAGCTAATTACCCCCATTTCGAACTCAATGGGATATGCCACGTAGGCTGATTTGATCGTTTGAATCAGTTTCTGTTAAATTTATATTTAAATCACTATTGAATTTTAAACGTACATTTCAAATTACCGGGGTCACATACTAACTAGAAAAATTCCAGAAAAATATTTTCTAGCTTCGAATTGACGATACGGTCCTAACAAAACTAGTTTCGTCGAATTCTGAGACCGTTGGAAAAATGGCCAATTTCCAGTCGATTAAAATCAACTGAAATGGTCAAAACACGTTTTCCTTTACCACGCTCACATATTGATTCGAAAAATTATGAAATTTGAAACCTAGCAATAACTTGACATCACGGACCCAACAAAATTGGTTTCGTCGAAATCCGAGGTCATTTGCAAAATGTCCATTTTTAAGGGCCTGAATTCCATAGCGACTATTCAGAATTTTCAACTGGACATATCTCTCAATTTTTAAAGTGAAATCTCAGTTTCTTACATCCGTTAGAAAGATATCATCGATTAGATCCTAATGTTTTTGGTTTCATTAAAATCCGGATTGTTTTGCACCCGGTACATTCAATTGAAGTTTGAAATCGAATTATCGAACTACCGCGCCATTTTCAATTCTATTTATAATTATATATAAATATTATATTCTAACGACGAACTACATAATATATACGTCGAATTATATTCAAAATAAATTTCTCGTCGATATTATTTAAAATAATTCATTTTAAATATTCAAAATTCGCTAAAATTGCCAAAATAAAAATTTCAAACTGGCTCGCATTTTACGGGTTATTACAATCTCCCCCACTTTAAACTTTTCGTCCCCGAAAAGGAACAAAGTCGAAAGTGGTTTGATTAATCAACTCTACGTTCGATCTGGCTTGTATTCTCCAACTCTTTAGTTTCTGAGAATTTTCAAAATTTCAAAAATTTGGCTAACACCCTAAATTTTCGAAAAATTTCGCCATAACCTCCCCTGCACCGGGAGCATCGGGGAATTTCAAATAGCTTCCCCGGTCCTTCAGATCTCAAAAGAAAAAGAAAAAGCCAAGCGGCTAGCCAATAGGCTCACAAAATCATCATCACCCAAACAAAACAGGAAATTATGTAGTAAACATGTACCTATTTGTCGGGCAAACAAATTTTATTCTCTGCTCTAGCCTCCTTGCTATGACCTGTTCAATGTAAGTATATGTATATGCAAGCAAACGCAACCAATTTTCAATATAGTTCAATATTTGATCAAATTTGGCTAAATGGTTAAAAATTAGCAAACAAATAAACAATCAACACAAACATCAATCAATTAGTGAATTAGAGTTTCAAATTCATAATTTTGATACATATATAGAAAATCACGTTTTTGATGCCAATTCACAACAATGTGTTCTAACTATATTAATTTAGGTTCTCACACCAGCCTAATGGAAATATATAGAAAATCACACCTTCGAAACTCGAATATGAATACTGATGATGATGCACCATCATCAGAATCATTCCCGGATGTCTAGAATGTGATTCTATATCTACCCAGTATATTAAAACTTCGAATATACGTTCATGACGCGTATACGCGAAATCTATATATACTCGATTGTCCATATTCAAAATAAATAAATATTCAAATACGTTTAAAACGATTTAAATTTTCAAAACAAAATTGTTTTCATTTGAAAGATATACTCTTCGCACTCGTTCTAGGATACTACTGATCCTATCTCTAACGAGTTATTCTAATTGGATATTACTAATCCAATATCTGATGAATTCTTTCGTATGGTTCTAATGTGTCTTGTTCTCGAGCTCTGTAAACCAAAGCTCTGATACCAAATTGAGACGACCCGAACTTCCCCGTGAAGGAAAGCACGGATAGAATTGAGTACAAGACAAAATAGGACGCATACGGAAGAACATTTCATTGTTATTACAACAATTCCATCAGATACGAGAATATACAGAGTATAAATGAATAAATTACATTCGACAATTATCAGAGAGTACAATAAATTACATAGCAGCGGAAAAATATACAAAAACACAACTAGAAGTGATACACGGATACAGAGCTTTCCGAGCATCGTTCCAGCTGTAAATCAGGACCCTGTGAATATAAATCTGCAAAACCAAAACTACTAGCTGCCCGTGCGGAAAATAGGGGCACCCAGAGTTTAGGTTAAAACAATAAACTCCAGGTCAGTCATGTGACTGGTGTGAGAACTAAAACAGTTATAATTCTTTATTTTAAAGTTCGGTAAATCAAGGGACCACGCCGTATAACACGGAACGGGTTTCCTCCCAAGAATACCAGTGCATAAAACAAACAGCGCAATGCTAAATAAAGAAGAATGAAGCTGTTATAAGACCCAGGTCCCATCACACAATGCAACGCAAGCCGGAGGATAGGGTTTTCCCTTATAACAGCCAAAGCATGCTTGATACGTTTAAAACACATTATTTGATACTACAATAAGTGTATAGTGTCAAAACAATTTCAAATCATAAATATCAATCATAGGCGGCATGGGTACCATATATCATGTCGCCATACTAGTTCTACAATTAAAACCGCAATATCACGTATTGGAAATTGGATTTCCGTCATGAGCCGAGGCAAGGGGCAAGCTCCTCTCCGCGTTCGAGACACTCTAGCAAATGTCCCAGGACCCCACTATGATCCTTTGGAACCTCCAAGGCCGGTCCTCTCTTACTTTTGAGGATTGGCAATTCCTGAACACACGTTTCCCGGTCCTTACAGACCTATATCCGAGGCGCCTCGTATCCAACAACCACACAGGTGAAAAGTATATAAATGTCAGGGCTGGTAGGTCACTGACACCACCCTAGCTAGAAAGAAACGTCGTGCACTCCTTGGGTCCGTATCCCGTTTTTGACTCATACCGAGGTGTGAGGCTCGCGAATTCACGTTATACACAAAGCTACGCCACACAGGCCGTGCTTTGATCATCAACCACAAGACTTTGCTTTTCAACAGAAGCCCTGATCAATTGCCACTTACGCATGCCACACAGGCAACTCACTCCATGCGTTTGATATCCATCAATATATAACCCCTGAGCTCGTACGTCTCAGAGAAGGGCGTTAAGCAAGAGAATAAATTCTCCGCCGCCAAACAGATATATATTTAATAGAGATCAATCACACGGACTAAAATCCAATGTCAGACACACAGTCCATTTACTAGTCCGTTCTGGGTCTGAACGAAACCGGAGGCACTTTCCTCGCATATCCATCGATCTCCAAGTACGTCTGGACGATCACCGACTGTTTCCCTCATCTTGGGTGTACAGCCCAATCAAGATCATCAGTAATCACCCAAACGATGTGAAGACTTCCGGTCTTCAACCACCGTCTTCATCTTCGACATCTCGTCGAATCGGTTATTCAGAATGGGTATAAACCCGGCCTTTCTGAATAACCCACGTATATAATAAACGAATGTTACACAAACACAACAAACGCCTCATTCCAATTCAGAATATTCTTTTATTCACAATATCACATTCTTAGGGAAAGGTTCCCATTAATTTTATCCAAGATAAATTCTTCTAAATTTATTCTTTAATCCTCCTTTGGATATCATTTCAACTAGTCGGGATTAACGAGCCACACCGAAGTAATTATTTAGTTTATTTCCCAATCCCAACCTATATCCCATGGAGAAAACTGGTAATACTCCACATCTAACACCACTGTGTTATCGGTAAAATTAATTACCATTTCACGTTCAAATCTAATTAAAGATTTAACTATCGCTTTGGAGCAAAACTGGTGGTACTCCACTCTCGATCACTTTTCAGATTTGATAATTTAAACTATCAATTCACTTTTCAATCTAATTAAAGATTCATTAAAACTCCACTTAGTTTTAATCTTCTCAAAAATCAATATTCTGCCTTTAACTGGGTTAAAGAACCAATGTCATCAAAAACACGATTCACGACAAACCAAATCACATTTGATATTAAATACAAGGCTCTGAATAGAAAATATATCGGTTTATATTCAATACCAAATTCTGAAACCAACAAATATCGTATTGGAAATAACGATATAAAATATCTTTCAAATCCCCATAACAATATTTGTATAGTCACGAAATCCAACATCGAAATATCCCGAAGATAATTTCGATTCAGCTCCAGTCCAATCCACGTATTGGAAATTATCGATTATTTTCAAAATCACTTTCAAATTCAATTTATTTATTTTAAAAATAAATTGATTTCAATTCTAGTTCAAAACTAGTTCATTTCGATAAAAATCTATTTTTATCTTTTCAAATGTGGAATTTTCCAGCCCAAATCTTTCCAATTCACATATTATAATTTTACACAAATTATAGATATTTTTAGTAATTTTATCAAGGCCCGTACAATCGATTTCCAACAATGGTCATCGAACTGCACTTACAGCGACCTTTTTCGAATTTGATTTGGACATAATTCCAAATCCAACCGTTAGATTTCAAATTTCTAATATTCATTGGAAAGCTCTTTTCGATACGAACCCAACGGTTCCGGTTTTAGGAGAATCCGACGGTCGGATCTCCCGCAATGTCCGTTTGAAATAAATGGTCGAAATTCACGAACTACCGCGGCGCGGCGCGTTCTATTCAGGCCATTATATATATAATAGATATATATATATTATATATATTTCGTCGGTTTCCTTTTTAAAACGAACTTTATAAATCGTTTTAACTTCGTTTCAAAACCATTTCAACACTATTTCCATTCAAAGCCAAAATTGAATTCTTCTTTATAAATTCGTTTTAAAAATTCATTTCTATTCAATTCAAATTTTAATTCAATTTGAATTCATTTCAATTCACTTTCAATTCAATTTGAATTCGTTTTCAATTCATTTCATTTCGAAATCGTTTTCAATTCAATTCATTTCGAAATCGGTTTCAATTCAATTCATTTCGAAATCGTTTTCAATTCAATTCATTTCGAAATCGTTTTCAATTCAATTCATTCCTATTTTATTCAAATTCAAATTCACTTCCTATTCAATTCGAATTTTAATCTAATTCGATTGAATTTCATTTCAAAATATTTAGTTTTGAAATCACTTTTCAATATTCGTTGTAAAACGAATAAAATCGATATAAATATCGTTCACGTCAAAATAGCGCATCTCTAATCCACACGGCTTTATATATTTCAAAAACTTCTATTCAATTCAACACATGGACCTATATTTCTTTCAACACACGACTAATCTCAACACATGAGTACTGTCAACACATCACTATTTTTATTATGTGAAATATTTTATAAAACTATGGTATCTATCGTTTGATTTTCAATTAGACTTCTACTGGGAAGTAGTTCTAATTTTAAATGTGATAAAGATGTAATTTTGATTATATAAAATATTTCACTCAACACATGCACATCGTCAACACATGACTATTTTTATATTCAACACATGAATTTTCTTTTATAATATTCCTTATTTTCCCAATTGGAATGAGGCCCAATCAATCACCATATAACGTTAATTATATGGATTCCATACAACACGTGTATATAATAGCTTTGAAAAATAATCAATCATCAACCAAAGTGCACTACACTGTATAAGCACCAAATATAAATAATTGACGCTTACACAGTCTGTCAATCGACCGATCGACATATTTAATCAATCAGGATGAGTGAACATCAAATTTCATCCCAACACCCGTGTGGGGTTTCAAACAATCAAACACAGATTTCATTTGTGCAGTTGGGCGATGTGTAAAATTTATCGACCCAATCAATATCAGTCAAATCAGTGTATATAAACAAATCGACCGATTTGTTTATAAATATTTATTTATTCACTTTCACGTTAAAAATTATATTTTTAACGATAAAACAATTTATCTTAACACTTGAATTTCTATTCAGTTCATTTATTCAATAAAATGATATTTTTATTTTTCTAACATATTTTAGAAAATTTCGGCGGCATAACGGCACGATACTAGAAACGGGACAAGGCCTAGCCTTATCCCCGGTCTAGTGAAGGCCCACGCCATTCACACATCAATCAAATCACTTTCGTTATGCAAACCACAAAATTTGGAGCAAGAGTCTAACCTAGTCTTACTCCTTCGCCTTATAACGGCGCACGTCTAATCCTAACCAATTTATCGATTCGATTTTTCACACCACAAACCACATTCAAACCAATATCTCAATCAATCACCAAACATCCAAACAAACAAGTCCATGGTATGTGGACGGGTGTCGGGTGCTCCTAATAAGCACCGTCTGCATCCTAGTATATATATATATCTAGAAAAAGAGAATTAAGAGTGAGAAGTTCTCACCAGTAGCTATCCAACTTCACGACACTTCTTTTGTAGAAAATCTTCGTCGTTATCCTATCCTCGCCATCTTCATTGCCCGTAGTCACTATATATATAAAAATCACACATTTTTATATTTCGATGTTTTTAAAATAAAAATCACATTTTTACTTATTCACTTTCAATTTAAAAGTCATATTTTTATAATCACTTCATATATTTAAAAATCGAATTTTTTCTTTGCTATTCAAAATATAAAAATCGAATTTTTACTTCGCTATTCAATATATAAAAATCATATTTTTATCACGCTATTTTCTATATAAAGATTTCGCCTTTTTAAATTTAAAGATTTCACCTTTTTAAATTTAAAGATTTCACCTTTTTAAATTTCAAAACATCACTTGATTTCAACGTATATAAAATAAAAATCAGATTTTTATTTTGCTACATATACAAAGATGATATTTTTATATTCTCTATCCTATAAAGATTATATTTTTAATACTTTAAAAATATAAAAATCATATTTTTAATATGTCTATATAGTAAAGATTATATTTTTAATACTTTAAAAATATAAAAATCATATTTTTATCACTTTAAAAATATAAAGATCATACCTTTTTCCAATTTAAAATCCTATCTTTTCACCTTTAAAAATACCGTCTTTTCTACTTTAAAAATATCGTCTTTTCTCTTTTTAAAGTTTAAATCTTTTGCTATTTAAAATCTAAAAATAAAATCAGTTTTAAAAATAAATAGAAATCAGTTTTAAATTCCTTTATAAAATCGAAATTAGTTTTAAGATAAAAAAAAATAAAGATAAAATAAAGTAAAAACTTACTGTAACGAAGAAAGGGGGGCTGCGTCGGTCATCAGGGGGGGAGCTCCGTTCGTCAGTGGCCGACTTCAAGGGGAGGGGGCTGCGGTGTGAGGCTCGATGGCAGTGGGGGTTCGTGGCTTGTCGATCGAAGGAGGGAGGGGGTTGCGCGGCGCTTGTCAGCGCTGGAGGAGGGGAGAAGAAGGCGGAGGATCGGAGGGGGCTGGAGGTGGGTCGGATGGGGTTTTGGGCGATACGGGTTTCGTGCGATAGGGGTTTCGTGGCAGAGGAGGGAAGAAGAAGGGAAGGGGGGGGGGGTCTCGCGGCGGAGGCGCCTGGCAGCGGCGCCGCTGGGGGGGGGGCGCGCGAGGTGGCGGCGGCTCTCCCCCCGTCGCCTTCGTTTGTTTGTTTTTTTTTTTTTTCCTTTTTATTTTCCTGAAGAATGAAATTATAACGAAGGGGGGGGGGGTTTATAAAAGTTATTAATATTTAATTTAATTTAATTTAATTTAATTTAATTTCTCGTTAGAGTTGACTTTTATCCCTAACCCCGAATCAAACCCAACGACCGTCGCCCTTAGCTAATTACCCCCATTTCGAACTCAATGGGATATGCCACGTAGGCTGATTTGATCGTTTGAATCAGTTTCTGTTAAATTTATATTTAAATCACTATTGAATTTTAAACGTACATTTCAAATTACCGGGGTCACATACTAACTAGAAAAATTCCAGAAAAATATTTTCTAGCTTCGTATTGACGATACGGTCCTAACAAAACTAGTTTCGTCGAATTCTGAGACCGTTGGAAAAATGGCCAATTTCCAGTCGATTAAAATCAACTGAAATGGTCAAAACACGTTTTCCTTTACCACGCTCACATATTGATTCGAAAAATTATGAAATTTGAAACCTAGCAATAACTTGACATCACGGACCCAACAAAATTGGTTTCGTCGAAATCCGAGGTCATTTGCAAAATGTCCATTTTTAAGGGCCTGAATTCCATAGCGACTATTCAGAATTTTCAACTGGACATATCTCTCAATTTTTAAAGTGAAATCTCAGTTTCTTACATCCGTTAGAAAGATATCATCAATTAGATCCTAATGTTTTTGGTTTCATTAAAATCCGGATTGTTTTGCACCCGGTACATTCAATTGAAGTTTGAAATCGAATTATCGAACTACCGCGCCATTTTCAATTCTATTTATAATTATATATAAATATTATATTCTAACGACGAACTACATAATATATACGTCGAATTATATTCAAAATAAATTTCTCGTCGATATTATTTAAAATAATTCATTTTAAATATTCAAAATTCGCTAAAATTGCCAAAATAAAAATTTCAAACTGGCTCGCATTTTACGGGTTATTACAACTTTCCTATATAAAAATTTCGTATTTTTATTGCAAAATTCTCTATAAAAATTTCAGATTTTTATTATGCTTTTTAATTTAAACTAGCTAATTATTCAAAACAAATTAAAGTAAAGACTTACAGCTTTCATTCAGAGGGGAAATGAGGATCGTTAGAGACGGAGAGAGGCGAGCGCAGGGGCTTACTGGTCGGAGGTGGGCTCGTCGGAGCAGTTGGGTTCAGTGTAATAACCCGGAAAATCTGGGCCAGTTTAAAATTTTTATTTTGGCTATTTTAACGAATTTTGAATATTTAAAATGAATTATTTTAAATAATATCGACGAGAAATTTATTTTGAATAGAATTCGAACGTATATATTATACGCGTCGTCGTTAGAATATAAATATTTATATATAATTATAAATAGAATTGAAAATGGCGCGGTAGTTCGATAATTCGATTTCAAACTTCAATTGAATGTACCGGGTGCAAAACGATCCGGATTTTAGTGAAACCAAAAACATTAGGATCTAATTGATAATATCTTTCCAACGAATTCGTCCAATCAAGATTTCATATCGGGAATCAAAGGATATGTCCCGTTGAAAATTCTGAATAGTCGCTATGGAATTCAGGCCCTTAAAAATGGACATTTTGCAAATGACCTCGGATTTCGACGAAACCACTTTTATTGGGTCCGTGATGTCGAATTATTGTTAGATTCCAAATTTCATAATTTTTCGAATCAATATGTGAGCGTGGCAAAGGAAAATGCGTTTGACCATTTTCAGTTGATTTCAATCGACTGGAAATTGGCCATTTTTCAAACGGTCTCAGAATTCGAAGAAACTAGTTTTGTTAGGACCGTATCGTCAATACGAAGCTAGAAAACATTTTTCGGGAATTTTTCTAGTTAGTATGTGGCCCCGGTAATTTGAAATGTACGTTTAAAATTCAATATATAGAGTTATATTTTGATTTTGACGAAAACTGATTCAAACAGTAGAATCAACCCACGATACATATCCCATTGTGTTCGGAATGGGGGTGAAACGCTATAGGCGACAGGCGGTGGGCCTCGTTTCGAGGTCGTATGTAAAAGTCAACTTTTTGTAAATAAAAATATATATATATATATATACCTCTCCCCTTAAAACCGCTCTGGCCCCCCCCCCTTATTTCTTCGAACCGCTCAGAAACAAAAAGAAAGAAAAAAAAACGATCCATCAAATCGATGGCGGAGGTCGTCATCGCCACCACCGCAGGGAGGCTCCGACCGACTCGCCCACCCCCTCCTCCTCACTCCGACTCCAGCTCTTCCTTCCCCCTTGACGTGAAGAACCGCGACCCCCCTCCACCAGAAAAGCCACCGCACCCCAATCCCGATGCCCTGACTCCAATCGCCGCCCCCTTGGACCACGCGCCACCAGATCCCCCCCCCCCCCCGACCACTCGACAGCGCCCCCCTGTAAGTTTTTTATTTATTTATTTTATTTAAAACATAAAAGAAAACTGTTTTTTTATTATGTTAAAACTTTTTTTTTATTATGTTAAAACGGTTTTTATATTATGTTAAAACTGTTTTTTTATTATGTTAAAACTGTTTTTTTTATATTATGTTAAAAACTGATTCTTATGATTTTAAAAACCGATTTTATCTTATTTTTAAAAACTGAAAACTTATTTTCATTTTAAAAACTGAAATTAATGTTTTAGGAAAATAAAGAAAAAGATTGAATTTTTATAAAGAAAAAGATTGAATTTTTATAAAGAAAAAAGATTGAATTTCTATCACGAGAAGATTAGATTTTTCTTCGCTTAAAGAATAGATATTTCTTTGAATGAAAATAGATTTTCTTTGAAGTGGAAAATGGATTTTCCCTAGAATTGAAAAAGAGATTTTCTTTGAAATGAAAGATTAGATTTTCTTGGAATTGAAATATTTTTATGAGAATAAAAATAGAATTTTTATATAATGAACTTCGAAATAAAAATAAAATTTTTATATAATGAACTTCGAAATAAAAATAGAATTTTTATATAATGAACTTCGAAATAAAATAGAATTTTTATATAATGAACTTCGAAATAAAAATAGAATTTTTATGTAATGAACTTCGAAATAAAAATAGGATTTTTATATATTGAACTTCGAAATAAAAATATGATTTTTATATATTGGACTTTGAAATAAAAATATGATTTTTACATATGGAATAGCGAAGTAAAAATTCGATTTTTACATATGTAGAGAATACAGGCGAAAGCGACAAAAAGGCGAGGTCGACGAAGAATTCTGCAAAAGAAGAGTCAAGATGATTGGATAGCTATAAGTGAGAATTTCTCACCTTTCAATTTCATTTCTATTTATATATATATACTAGGATGCAGACGGTGCTTAGTAGCACCCGACACAATCGTCCACAGACCATGGACTTGTTTGTTTGGTTGCATAGCTTAGTTATATGATTTGATTTGAATTTGGTTGTTTGATGAATTTGATTGATGTGTGAATGGCGTGGGCCTTCACTAGACCGGGGATAAGGCTAGGCCTTATCCCGTTTTTAGTATCGTGCCGTTATGCCGCCGAAATTTTCTAAAATATGTTAGAAAAAAAAATATCATTTTATTGAATAAATGAATCGAATAGAAATTCATAGGTTGAAATAAAATGTTTTATCGTTAAAAATATAATTTTTAACGTGAAGTGAATAAAATAGAATATTCATTTACAAACCAGACGGTTTGTTTATGTACACCTATTTGAATGACATTGATTGGGTCGATAAATTTTACACGTCGCCCAACTGCACAAATAAAGTATGCGTTTGATTGTTTGAAACCCCACACGGGTGTTGGGATGAAATTTGAAGTTCACTCATCCTGATTGATTAAATATGTCGATCGATTGATTGACGGGCTGTTATAAGCGTTAGATATCTTTATTTGATGCTTATACAGTGTAGTGCACTTTGGTTGATGGTTGATCATTTTTCAATGCTATTATATACATGTGTTGTGTGAAAATCCATATAATTAATTTTATATGGTAATTGATTGGGCCACATTCCAGTTTAGAAACGGAAATATTTGAAATAGAAATATTTGAAATAGAATATTTGAAAATAGAAATTTATGAAGTCGTGTTGATTAGTTTGACGCCATTTTGACGTGAACGATATTTATATCGATTTTAAACGATTTCGAAATGAATTGAATTGAAAACGAATTCAAAGTGAATTGAAAACGAATTCAAAGTGAATTGAAAATGATTTCGAAATGAAGTGAATTGAAAATGATTTCGAAATGAAGTGAATTGAAAACGACTTCGAAATGAAGTGAATTGAAAACGACTTCGAAATGAATTGAATTGAAAACGATTTCGAAATGAATTGAATTGAAAACGAATTCAAAGTGAATTGAAAACGAATTCAAAGTGAATTGAAAATGATTTCGAAATGAAGTGAATTGAAAACGATTTCAAAGTGAATTGAAAACGATTTCGAAATGAAGTGAATTGAAAACGATTTCGAAATGAAGTGAATTGAAAACGATTTCGAAATGAAGTGAATTGAAAACGATTTCGAAATGAAGTGAATTGAAAACGATTTCGAAATGAATTGAATTGAAAACGAATTCAAATTGAATTGAATAGAAATGAATTTTAAAACGAATCTATAAAAAAGAATTCAATTGTGATTTGAATTGAAAAGGAAGTTGAAAATGTTTTTGAAACGAATTCAAAACTATTTATATAATTCGTTTTAAATAGAAATCGACAAAGTATATATTATATATATTATATATATAATATAATGGCCTGAATAGAACTCGCCGCGCCGCGGCAGTTCGTGAATTTCGACCATTTATTTCAAACGGACATTACGGGAGATCCGACCGTCGGATTCTTCTAAAACTGGAACCGTTGGGTTCGTATCGAAAAGAGCTTTCTAACGAATATTAGAAATTAGAAATCTAACGGTTGGATTTGGAATTATGTCCAAATCAAATTTGAAAAAGGTCGCTATTAGTGCAGTTCGATGGCCATTGATGGAAATCGACTGTACGGGCCTTGATAAAATTATTAAAAATAGTAATAATTTGTGTAAAATCATAAGAAATGATTTGTGAAGATTTGGGATGAAAAACTCCATATTTGAAAAGATAAAAATAGATTTTATCGAAATGAACTAGTTTTGAACTAGAATTATAATTCTATTTATTTTTAAATAAATAAATTGAATTTGAAAAGGGTTTTGAAAATAACCAAAATTTCCAATGATTGCATTGGAGTGGATTTGAATCGAAATTGTCTTCGGAATATTTCGATGTTGGAATTCGTGATTATACAGATGTTGTTATGGAAATTTGAAAGATATATATTTATATCGTTATTTCCAATACGACATTTGTTAGTCGTAGAATTTGATATTGAATATAAGTCGATATATTTTCTATTCAGAGCCTTGTATTGAATATCAAATGTGATTTGGGTTTGTCGTGAATGGTGTCTTCACTAACACTGTTCTTGAACCCAGTTGAGAAAAGATTAAATCTTTTTATTTAGATTTAATGAAGTGTACCAATTAAACGATATTTAATTGGAATTGAATTGGTATTGATTTTTGGGTTTATCGTGAACAGTGTTTTAAATAACACTTGTTCTTTAACCCGATAATTAATGGAATGTGATTTTGGGTTTATCGTGAACCGTGTTTTAAATGAAACTGATTCTTTAACCCAGTTAAAGATTAAAACTAAGTGGAGTTTTAATGAATCTTTAATTAGATTGAAATGATCGAAAATGGAGTATCACCAGTTTTGCTCCAGCGATGGTTAAATCTTTAATTAGATTTGAACGTGTAATGGTAATTGAATTTACCGATAACACTGTGGTGTTAGATATGAAGTATTACCAGTTTTACTTCATGGGATGAATAGGTTGGGATTGGGAAATAAAATAAATGATTACTGCGGTGTGGTTCGCTAATCCCGACTAGTTTGAATTGATATTCAAAGGAGATTAAAGAATAAATTTAAAGAATTTATCTTGGATAAAATTAATGGGAACTTTTCCCAAAGTATAGGAATATTTGAATAAAAGAATATTCTGAATTGGAATGAGGCGTATGTTGTGTTTGTGTAACACTTTTATAATATATACGCGAGTTATTCAGAAAGACCGGGTTTATCCCATTCTGAATAACTGATTCGACGTGGTGTCGAAGATGAAGACGGTGGTCGAAGACCAGAAGTCTTCACGTCGTTTGGGTAATTACTGATGATCTTGATTGGGCTGTACACCCAAGAAGATGGAAACAGTTAGTGATCGTCCAGACGTGCTTGGAGATCGATGGATATGCGGGGTACTAGGTGCCTCCGGTTTCGTTCAGACCCAGAACGGACTTGTAAATGGACTGTGTGTCTGTAACACCCCGAATTTTAGTTAATACTAAAATTCACTAATTTCAGGATAAATAATCTCAGATGTGGGAATTAGGGGAAACGGGCTGCGTCATTACGTTCGTCTCGGAAAAATACGTGAAATAGAGTCCGAGTTTTCGAAAATCGGAGTCCGTATGGCCCAGTTATGGCCCAATGAAGTTTGCAGAAAAATTTAAAACTAAAACAGATTTAAAAATTTAAAATATTCAGATTTGGAATGGGCCAGACGGGGTCAGGCGGGAAGCTTCCCGCCCAGCCCATGTCGACAGGGCTGTCGACAGGGGTGTCGACATGCCTGTCGACTTGCCTGTCGACAGGGTGGCGCCGTTCTGTGAACCTGGGTGCACCAGGTTGCACCAGGTTAGGTTTCAGGCTGGCTAGGAGGGCTGGTTCTAGAGATTTCCTAAATCTAAGGGTCCTAATCTAATCTAGGGTTAATCTAAGGGCCTAAAACACTCACCTAATCCTATAAATAAGACCATAACCCTACCCTAATTCATACATAATTAAGTCTTGTAACTAAACTATGGCAAAATGAAATTTGAGCATGGCCTCCACTAGTTCATGAAGAAAGTTGCAAGCTAATCCCTCTCTAATCAATCTCTAATCATCATTATCTTCATAGTTTGCAACTAATAAGGTTGCTAATCTTGAGTTTGGTGAGTTTCTATCACTTTAACATCAATTGTTAAAGTAAGTAGATTGGGTGTAATAAGACTTGTGGTCTTAAATGCGGATTAGTGAGTATGAATCATGTATAATGATATGTTACTCTATGTTGTTCTATGTTTATGCATATTTGATGAGTTGGTTTATGCATGCTTAATAAGTTGATTTATGCATGTTTAACAAGTTGATATATGCATGTTTAATAAGTGGATTTATGCATATTTAATAAGTGGAAGTATGCATGTTTAGTAAAGTGATATGCAAGTTAAGTGTATGTTTAAATGCAAGTTGAAAGTGATATGCAAGTTAAGTGTATGTTTAAATGCAAGTTGAAAGTGATATGCAAGTTAAGTGTATGTTAAATGCAAGTTGAAAGTGATATGCAAGTTATGCATGCTTATGCAAGTGTATGGATGCTTATGCAAGTCATATATATGTTTAAATGCAAGATTTATGTGATATGCAAGTTATGCATGCTTATGCGAGTATATGAATGCTTTTGCAAGATATGTATATGCTTAAATGACATGATATGCAAGTTATGCAAGTATGTGAATGCTTATGCAAGTATGTGGATGCTTATGCAAGTATGTGAATGCTTATGCAAGTTATGTGTATGCTTAAATGCATATTTAACATGTTATGCAAGATATATGTATGATAATATGCAAGCTCATATGCAACATGTTATGCAAATCATATGTATGATAATATGCAAGTTTGGGTTATATGTAGTTGGGTTAATATATGCTCATATATGCAAGTTGACATCCTCTTAACCCATGACAAAGTTGTATGCTAAACCCATGATATTTGTGATGATCTTCCCCTTATTATGTCATGTAACGAGAACGATTTACGTGGGGAACGATGGGGTTGGTAAATATGTTAATAAATGAATGATTGGGTATGATTAAGCATACCATAAAAATAAATTACCATAAGTGGGAATTTACCTATTGAGTTAGGTCTACCCCATGGGAATTTACCTATTGAGTTAGGTCTACCCATGTTATGGAAAACTTGATATTAATTAGGGATAATTAATATGGGGGTGATTAATTAGGTGTAATTAATCGACTAAGACACGAGGTTGGACTCATTTGTAGTGTAAAACTGCCCGGACCCGACCGGCTTAACCAGTTGCTACAAATGTCAGCCCAATGTGAGAGGTCTTAGCCATAAATTAAATACGTGATTAAGGTAAAGACACGAGGTTAGACTCTGTTATGACGTAAGACTGCCCGGATTCTACCGGCTTAACCAGGCAGTCATAACAGCCAGTCTAATGTGGGAGGTCTTTATGGGAGATCACGGTCTTAATTAATTAAGAAACACTTAACCATAATAGCATGTAGTGGGACATGAGGGGTTAAGTGGGTGCCTTGGGTGGCATGAGAAAGTTTGGTGGTTGCCTTGGGTGGCATGTGGAATCTAGTGGGTTGCCTTGGGTGGCAATAGAAAATACGATTAGAATACTTAACCAAGTGGAAACATGTAATTAAACATGATTAAAGGGTTAAGTGGGATACACTAGATATTTGACAAGCTTAAGTGGGTAGCTTGTGGGGGCCCATTTCAACCAATATCCCAAAACGTATCTTTGTGGGCTCGACCCATGTCGAGTGACGGGACACGCATATTGGGCTTGATTATAAGAGGCCAAAACGGGTTAGCGGTGGCAACGCAAGTCCAACAGGCTTCGTATGCGTGTGTGGGCCCGGGCTGGTAGATAAGCCGTTGTTGCATCGTGTAGATATAAAGCCGTGCACCGTTAGTATTGGGTAGCCACTTTAGGGGAGTGATACACCCCACTGTGGGACCAGCACGGGTATCTACGGTACGGAGCCGATCGCTTGGGGAGTAGTGGGTACACCTAGTGGAAATAGGGGCAGACGGCACCTATGTAGGGGTACACGAAACTACTGGGCAAGAATTACTGGGTACACCTAGTGGAGATAGGGGCAGACGGCACCTATGTAGTGGGCTAGGGGTACATGAAACTACTGGGGAAATTTTCTAAGTCCTTGGAAGGGATCAACCTTTAAGTAGGAATGACTGGTGTGGTGCAGTTAGTAATTATCCTTGGGTGGGTAGATGCGTCCTGACGATTATCTTAGTTTATCCTAAGTCTAACAAGCCGCTTAGTGTAGCCATTCATCCCCAGATATTACCGTAGGTCAAGTTTATGTCTTCTCTGGTTACCTTAATGATTGTATTGTTAAAGTTATAGGACTCACTCAGACTTATGTCTGACCCCGTTGTTTTTATCTTTTTCCTAACCCTCAGGTCCTACGGTGGATCCTAGCGGTAGTAGAGCTTGATCGGATTGCTGTTCCAGTCTTTCGGAGCTTGGGTAGATGTAAAGCTCCAGTTATCCAGTTATCTTTTCCTTTGTTATGGCTATTGTATGAGAGAGTGGGATTATGTACTTCTTTATTTTGATGGATATTGTACTTGACTTTTATCATGGTTTTATGATGTAACCAGACATGTTTATTTTCCGCTGTTATGAGATGATGTTTTAAAATTTCAAGTACTATTTATATCTGTCTTGTTGTAATTTTTCTGTTCTATATTCACTAAAATACTCCACCGATGCTATGGCATTCCCTTTGTGAGTGACCCTAGCGGGCGTGGGGTGTTACAGTGTCTGACATTAGATTTTAGTCCGTGCGATTGATCTCTATTAAATATATATCTGTTTGGAGGCGGAGGATTTATTCTCTTGCTTAACGCCCTTCTCTGAGACGTACGAGCTCAGGGGTTATATATTGATGGATATCAAACGCATGGAGTGAATTGCCTGTGTGGCATGCCTAAGTGGCAATTGATCGAGGCTTCTGTTGAAAAGCAAAGTCTTGTGGTGATGATCAAAGCACGGCCTGTGTGGCACAGCTTTGTGTAACGTGAATTCGCGAGCCTCGCACCCCGGTTGTGAACCAAAAACGGGAGAGGACGTCAGGGAGGGCATGCGTTTCTTTCTAGCTAGAAGTGGTGTCAGTGGTTTTGCACGCCCTGACGAGTTTGACTTATGTGGTTGTTGCTGTTGCGAGGCGCCTCGGTTATATCGGTTTCGGCCGATGCATTCTGGTCGGCAGACGGACCAGACTTACACCCCATAGGGTGGGGAAACGCATGTTCATGGTTTAAGTTTAATCCACATCGGTGGACTGGCCCTGAGGATCCAAGGGTCACTCGAGCTCTGATCCTGAGACACGGGCTAGAGCGTCTCGAATCGGTTGAGGACTATCTTTTGCCTCGGTTCATAGATGGAAATCCAATTTCCAAATACGTGATTTTGCGGTTTTAATTGTAGAACTAGTATGGCGACATGATATATGGTACCCATGCCGCCTATGATTGATACTTATGATTTGAAGTTGTTTTATACACTATGCACTTATAGTAGTATCAAATGATTTGTTTTAAACGTACTAAGCATTCTTTGGCTGTTATAAGGGAAAACCCTATCCTCGGCTGCGTTGCATTGTGTGATGGGACCTGGGTCTTATAACAGCTTCATTCTTCTTTATTTAGCATTGCGCTGTTGTTGTATGTACTGGTATTCTTGGGAGGAAACTCGTTCCGTGTTATACGGCGTGGTCCCTTGATTTACCTAACTTTAAAATAAAGATTAACTGTTTTAGTTCTCACACCAGTCCCATGACTGACCTGGAGTTTATTGTTTTAACCTAAACTCTGGGTGCCCTTATTTTGACACGGGCAGCTAGTAGTTTTGATTTTGCAGATTTATATTCACAGGATCCTGGTTTACAGCTGGAACGATATCCGGAAAGCTTTGTATCCGTATATCTCTTTCTAGTTGTGTATTGTATTATTTTCCGTTGCGATGTATTTTAATGTAATTTAAATCTCTGATCTTTCTGTGTAATATTTATTCATTTATACTCTGTATATTCTTGTAATCTGATGCATAGTTGTGATATACAATGAAATGTTCTTCTGTATGCGTTCTGTTTTGTCGTGTTCTCAAACGATAGGGCGTTTCGAACGGCCTGGATCGGTTTAGCGACTGGTTCGGACCGAGCGAAATTCCTTGCCGTGACAGTTGGTATCAGAGCTTTGGTTTACAAAGCTCAGAGAACAAGACACATTAGAACCCTACGAAAGAATTCATCAGATATTGGATTAGTAATATCCAATTAGAATGACTCGTTAGAGATGGGATCAGTAGTATCCTAGAACGAGTGTGAAGAGTATATTTTTGAAAATGAAAACAATTTTTGTTTTGAAAATTTAAATCGACTATTCGTATTTGATTATCTATTTATATTGATGTGGACAATCCAGTATATATAGATTTTGCGTATACGTCTGATCCGCGTGTAATCGAAATTTTAGTATACTGGATAGATATAGAATTACACTCTAATCGCCCGGAGATGATTTTGATGATGGAGCTCCATCATTAGAATTTATGTTCGAGTGACGAAAGTGGGCTTTCTATATATTTCCTATTGACTGGTGTGAGAACCAAAATTAGATAGGGTCTATTGTTGTGATTTGGCATCAAAAATCTGATTTTTGACTATATATCAAAGTTATGCATTTGAAACTCTAATCAACTAATTGATTGATGTTTGTGTTGTTTGTTTATTTGTTTGCTAATTTTTAGCCATTTAGCCTAACTGAATTAAATATTGAATTGTGTTGAAAATTGGTCGCATCTGCTTGCATATACATGTATATCATTGAACAGGTCATAGCAAGGAGGCTAGAGCCGAAGAATAAAATTTGTTTGCCCGACAAATAGGTACATGTTTACTACATAATTTACTGTTTTGTTTGGGTGATGATGATTTTGTGAGCCTATTGGCTAGCCGCTTGGCTTTTTCTTTTTCTTTTTGAGATCTGAAGGACCGGGGAAGCTATTTGAAATTCCCCGATGCTCCCGGTGCAGGGGAGGTTATGGCGAAATTTTTCAAAAATTTAGGGTGTTAGCCAAATTTTTGAAATTTTGAAAATTCTCAGAAACTGAAAAGTTGGAGAATGGAAGCCAGATCGAGCGTAGAGTTGATTAATCAAACCACTTTCGACTTTGTTCCTTTTCGGGGATGAAAAGTTTTAAGTGGGGGAGATTGTAATAACCCGGAAAATCTGGGCCAGTTTAAAATTTTTATTTTGGCTATTTTAACGAATTTTGAATATTTAAAATGAATTATTTTAAATAATATCGACGAGAAATTTATTTTGAATAGAATTCGAACATATATATTATACGCGTCGTCGTTAGAATATAAATATTTATATATAATTATAAATAGAATTGAAAATGGCGCGGTAGTTCGATAATTCGATTTCAAACTTCAATTGAATGTACCGGGTGCAAAACGATCCGGATTTTAGTGAAACCAAAAACATTAGGATCTAATTGATAATATCTTTCCAACGAATTCGTCCAATCAAGATTTCATATCGGGAATCAAAGGATATGCCCCGTTGAAAATTCTGAATAGTCGTTATGGAATTCAGGCCCTTAAAATGGACATTTTGCAAATGACCACGAATTTCGACGAAACCACTTTTATTGGGTCCGTGATGTCGAATTATTGTTAGATTCCAAATTTGATAATTTTTCGAATCAATATGTGAGCGTGGCAAAGGAAAATGCGTTTGACCATTTTCAGTTGATTTTAATCGACTGGAAATTGGCCATTTTTCAAACGGTCTCAGAATTCGACGAAACTAGTTTTGTTAGGACCGTATCGTCAATACGAAGCTAGAAAACATTTTTCGGGAATTTTTCTAGTTAGTATGTGGCCCCGGTAATTTGAAATGTACGTTTAAAATTCAATATATAGAGTTATATTTTGATTTTGACGAAAACTGATTCAAACAGTAGAATCATCCCACGATACATATCCCATTGTGTTCGGAATGGGGGTGAAACGCTATAGGCGACGGGCAGTGGGCCTCGTTTCGAGGTCGTATGTAAAAGTCAACTTTTTGTAAATAAAAAAAAAATATATATATATATATATATATATATATATACCTCTCCCCTTAAAACCGCTCTGGCCCCCCCCCCCCTTATTTCTTCGAACCGCTCAGAAACGAAAAGAAAGAAAAAAAAACGATCCTTTAAATCGATGGCGGAGGTCGTCATCGCCACCACCGCAGGGAGGCTCCGACCGACTCGCCCACCCCCTCCTCCTCACTCCGACTCCAGCTCTTCGTTCCCCCTTCACGTGAAGAACCGCGACCCCCCTCCACCAGAAAAGCCACCGCACCCCAATCCCGATGCCCTGACTCCAATCGCCGCCCCCTTGGACCACGCGCCACCAGATCCCCCCCCCCCCCGACCACTCGACAGCGCCCCCCTGTAAGTTTTTATTTATTTATTTATTTTATTTTTATTTTATTTAAAACATAAAAGAAAACTGTTCTTTTTTATTATGTTAAAACTTTTTTTTTATTATGTTAAAACTGTTTTTTTATTATGTTAAAACTGTTTTTTTATTATGTTAAAACTGTTTTTTTTTATATTATGTTAAAAACTGATTCTTATGATTTTAAAAACCGATTTTATCTTATTTTTAAAAACTGAAAACTTATTTTCATTTTAAAAACTGAAATTAATGTTTTAGGAAAATAAAGAAAAAGATTGAATTTTTATAAAGAAAAAGATTGAATTTTTATAAAGAAAAAAGATTGAATTTCTATCACGAGAAGATTAGATTTTTCTTCGCTTAAAGAATAGATATTTCTTTGAATGAAAATAGATTTTCTTTGAAGTGGAAAATGGATTTTCCCTAGAATTGAAAAAGAGATTTTCTTTGAAATGAAAGATTAGATTTTCTTGGAATTGAAATATTTTTATGAGAATAAAAATAGAATTTTTATATAATGAACTTCGAAATAAAAATAGAATTTTTATATAATGAACTTCGAAATAAAAATAGAATTTTTATATAATGAACTTCGAAATAAAAATAGAATTTTTATATAATGAACTTCGAAATAAAAATAGGATTTTTATATATTGAACTTCGAAATAAAAATATGATTTTTATATATTGGACTTTGAAATAAAAATATGATTTTTACATATGGAATAGCGAAGTAAAAATTCGATTTTTACATATGTAGAGAATACAGGCGAAAGCGACAAAAAGGCGAGGTCAACGAAGAATTCTGCAAAAGAAGAGTCAAGATGATTGGATAGCTATAAGTGAGAATTTCTCACCTTTCAATTTCATTTCTATTTATATATATATACTAGGATGCAGACGGTGCATAGTAGCACCCGACAAAATCGTCCACAGACCATGGACTTGTTTGTTTGGTTGCATAGCTTAGTTATATGATTTGATTTGAATTTGGTTGTTTGATGAATTTGATTGATGTGTGAATGGCGTGGGCCTTCACTAGACCGGGGATAAGGCTAGGCCTTATCCCGTTTTTAGTATCGTGCCGTTATGCCGCCGAAATTTTCTAAAATATGTTAGAAAAAAAAATATCATTTTATTGAATAAATGAATCGAATAGAAATTCATAGGTTGAAATAAAATGTTTTATCGTTAAAAATATAATTTTTAACGTGAAGTGAATAAAATAGAATATTCATTTACAAACCAGACGGTTTGTTTATGTACACCTATTTGAATGACATTGATTGGGTCGATAAATTTTACACGTCGCCCAACTGCACAAATAAAGTATGCGTTTGATTGTTTGAAACCCCACACGGGTGTTGGGATGAAATTTGAAGTTCACTCATCCTGATTGATTAAATATGTCGATCGATTGATTGACGGGCTGTTATAAGCGTTAGATATCTTTATTTGATGCTTATACAGTGTAGTGCACTTTGGTTGATGGTTGATCATTTTTCAATGCTATTATATACATGTGTTGTGTGAAAATCCATATAATTAATTTTATATGGTAATTGATTGGGCCACATTCCAGTTTAGAAATGGAAATATTTGAAATAGAAATATTTGAAATAGAATATTTGAAAATAGAAATTTATGAAGTCGTGTTGATTAGTTTGACGCCATTTTGACGTGAACGATATTTATATCGATTTTAAACGATTTCGAAATGAATTGAATTGAAAACGAATTCAAAGTGAATTGAAAACGAATTCAAAGTGAATTGAAAATGATTTCGAAATGAAGTGAATTGAAAATGATTTCGAAATGAAGTGAATTGAAAACGACTTCGAAATGAAGTGAATTGAAAACGACTTCGAAATGAATTGAATTGAAAACGATTTCGAAATGAATTGAATTGAAAATGAATTCAAAGTGAATTGAAAACGAATTCAAAGTGAATTGAAAATGATTTCGAAATGAAGTGAATTGAAAACGATTTCAAAGTGAATTGAAAACGATTTCGAAATGAAGTGAATTGAAAACGATTTCGAAATGAAGTGAATTGAAAACGATTTCGAAATGAAGTGAATTGAAAACGATTTCGAAATGAAGTGAATTGAAAACGATTTCGAAATGAATTGAATTGAAAACGAATTCAAATTGAATTGAAATTTGAATTGAATAGAAATGAATTTTAAAACGAATCTATAAAGAAGAATTCAATTGTGATTTGAATTGAAAAGGAAGTTGAAAATGTTTTTGAAACGAATTCAAAACTATATATATAATTCGTTTTAAATAGAAATCGACGAAGTATATATTATATATATAATATAATGGCCTGAATAGAACGCGCCGCGCAGCGGCAGTTCGTGAATTTCGACCATTTATTTCAAACGGACATTACGGGAGATCCGACCGTCGGATTCTCCTAAAACCGGAACCGTGGGGTTCGTATCGAAAAGAGCTTTCTAACGAATATTAGAAATTAGAAATCTAACGGTTGGATTTGGAATTATGTCCAAATCAAATTTGAAAAAGGTCGCTATAAGTGTAGTTCGATGGCCATTGATGGAAATCGACTGTACGGGCCTTGATAAAATTATTAAAAATAGTAATAATTTGTGTAAAATCATAAGAAATGATTTGTGAAGATTTGGATGAAAAACTCCATATTTGAAAAGATAAAAATAGATTTTTATCGAAATGAACTAGTTTTGAACTAGAATTATAATTCTATTTATTTTTAAATAAATAAATTGAATTTGAAAAGGGTTTTGAAAATAACCAAAATTTCCAATGATTGCATTGGAGTGGATTTGAATCGAAATTGTCTTCGGAATATTTCGATGTTGGAATTCGTGATTATACAGATGTTGTTATGGAAATTTGAAAGATATATATTTATATCGTTATTTCCAATACGACATTTGTTAGTCGTAGAATTTGATATTGAATATAAGCCGATATATTTTCTATTCAGAGCCTTGTATTGAATATCAAATGTGATTTGGGTTTGTCGTGAATGGTGTCTTCACTAACACTGTTCTTGAACCCAGTTGAGAAAAGATTAAATCTTTTTATTTAGATTTAATGAAGTGTACCAATTAAACGATATTTAATTGGAATTGAATTGGTATTGATTTTTGGGTTTATCGTGAACAGTGTTTTAAATAACACTTGTTCTTTAACCCGATAATTAATGGAATGTGATTTTGGGTTTATCGTGAACCGTGTTTTAAATGACACTGATTCTTTAACCCAGTTAAAGATTAAAACTAAGTGGAGTTTTAATGAATCTTTAATTAGATTGAAATGATCGAAAATGGAGTATCACCAGTTTTGCTCCAGGCGATGGTTAAATCTTTAATTAGATTTGAACGTGTAATGGTAATTGAATTTACCGATAACACTGTGGTGTTAGATATGAAGTATTACCAGTTTTACTTCATGGGATGAATAGGTTGGGATTGGGAAATAAAATAAATGATTACTTCGGTGTGGTTCGCTAATCCTGACTAGTTTGAATTGATATTCAAAGGAGATTAAAGAATAAATTTAAAGAATTTATCTTGGATAAAATTAATGGGAACTTTTCCCAAAGTATAGGAATATTTGAATAAAAGAATATTCTGAATTGGAATGAGGCGTATGTTGTGTTTGTGTAACACTTATAATATATACGCGAGTTATTCAGAAAGACCGGGTTTATCCCATTCTGAATAACTGATTCGACGTGGTGTTGAAGATGAAGACGGTGGTCGAAGACCGGAAGTCTTCACGTCGTTTGGGTAATTACTGATGATCTTGATTGGGCTGTACACCCAAGAAGATGGAAACAGTTAGTGATCGTCCAGACGTGCTTGGAGATCGATGGATATGCGGGGTACTAGGTGCCTCCGGTTTCGTTCAGACCCAGAACGGACTTCTAAATGGACTGTGTGTCTGACATTGGATTTTAGTCCGTGCGATTGATCTCTATTAAATATATATTTGTTTGGCGGTGGAGGATTTATTCTCTTGCTTAACGCCCTTCTCTGAGACGTACGAGCTCAGGGGTTATATATTGATGGATATCAAACGCATGGAGTGAATTGCCTGTGTGGCATGCCTAAGTGGCAATTGATCGAGGCTTCTGTTGAAAAGCAAAGTCTTGTGGTGATGATCAAAGCACGGCCTGTGTGGCACAGCTTTGTGTAACGTGAATTCGCGAGCCTCGCACCCCGGTTGTGAACCAAAAACGGGAGAGGACGTCAGGGGGGGCATGCGTTTCTTTCTAGCTAGAAGTGGCGTCAGTGGTTTTACACGCCCTGACGAGTTTGACTTATGTGGTTGTTGCTGTTGCGAGGCGCCTCGGTTATATCGGTTTCGGCCGATGTATTCTGGTCGGCAGACGGACCAGACTTACACCCCATAGGGTGGGGAAACGCATGTTCAGGGTTTAAGTTTAATCCACATCGGTGGACTGGCCCTGAGGATCCAAGGGTCACTCGAGCTCTGATCCTGAGACACGGGCTAGAGCGTCTCGAATCGGTTGAGGACTATCTTTTGCCTCGGTTCATAGATGGAAATCCAATTTCCAAATACGTGATTTTGCGGTTTTAATTGTAGAACTAGTATGGCGACATGATATATGGTACCCATGCCGCCTATGATTGATACTTATGATTTGAAGTTGTTTTATACACTATGCACTTATAGTAGTATCAAATGATTTGTTTTAAACGTACTAAGCATTCTTTGGCTGTTATAAGGGAAAACCCTATCCTCGGCTGCGTTGCATTGTGTGATGGGACCTGGGTCTTATAACAGCTTCATTCTTCTTTATTTAGCATTGCGCTGTTGTTGTATGTACTGGTATTCTTGGGAGGAAACTCGTTCCGTGTTATACGGCGTGGTCCCTTGATTTACCTAACTTTAAAATAAAGATTAACTGTTTTAGTTCTCACACCAGTCCCATGACTGACCTGGAGTTTATTGTTTTAACCTAAACTCTGGGTGCCCTTATTTTGACACGGGAAGCTAGTAGTTTTGGTTTTGCAGATTTATATTCACAGGAACCTGGTTTACAGCTGGAACGATATCCGGAAAGCTTTGTATCCGTATATCTCTTTCTAGTTGTGTATTGTATTATTTTCCGCTGCGATGTATTTTAATGTAATTTAAATCTCTGATCTTTCTGTGTAATATTTATTCATTTATACTCTGTATATTCTTGTAATCTGATGCATAGTTGTGATATACAATGAAATGTTCTTCTGTATGCGTTCTGTTTTGTCGTGTTCTCAAACGATAGGGCGTTTCGAACGACCTGGATCGGTTTAGCGACTGGTTCGGACCGAGCGAAATTCCTTGCCGTGACATTCAGCTTTGCGGATTTTTCAAGGGGGAAGTGGTGCGCTAGGCGGAGAAGAGGAGGAGGGGGTCGCGGGTTCGTGGGTGGTGGCGGATCAGTGAAGAGGAGGGGCGGCAGCAGGGGGTTGAACGACGGAAGGGGGGATCGGCTTCTGCTGTGCTTCGCGGTGGACTTCACGAACGAGGTGCAGAAGAGGAGAGAGGAAGAGCAGGGGAAGAGGAAGGGGAGGCACAGGGTGGAGGGCAGGTCGACGGCGACAGTGGGAGCTTTGGCGGCAGGGTAGCGGGGTTCCTCCGATCCCCTTTTTTTAATTTTATTTTTCTTTCAGAATGAGTAAGGAGAGAGAAGATAGAGGTAGGGGTTTATATTTAATTAATTTAATTTATTCCTAAAAGTTGACTTTTAAATCGAACCCCAAATCGGACCCAACGACTGTCGTCCCCAGCTAATAACCCCCATTCCGAACACAATGGGATATGTATCGTAAGTTGATTTGATTGTTTAAATCAGTTTCCGTTTAAATTAAAACATAAATCTATATATATTCAATTTGAACGTACATTTCAAATAACCGTGGTCACATACAGTCTCTAAAAATTCCCGAAAAATATCTTCTAGCTTCGTATTGACGATACGGTCCTAACAAAACTAATTTTGTCAAATTTCGAGATCGTTTGAAAAATGGCCATTTTCAGGTCGATCGAAATTGACAAAACACGTTTTCCTTTGCCACGCTCACATATTGATTTGAAAAATTATGAAATTTGGAATCTAGCGATAACTTGACATCGCGGATCCAACAAAAGAGGTTTCGTCGAAATCCGAGGTCGTTTGCAGAATTTCCATTTTTAAGGGCCAGAATTCCATAGTGACTATTCTGAATTTTCATCTGGACATATCTTTTGATTCCCGCTATGAAATTTTGATTTTTCGGATTCGTTGGAAAGGTATTCTCAAATAGATTCAATTATTTTTGGTTTCACTAAAATCTGGTTTATTTTTCACCCGGTACATTCATTTGAATTTTGAAATCGAATTATCGAACTACCGCGCCATTTTCAATTCCTTTTATAATTATAAATAATTATTTATATTCTAACGACGTGCTATATAAATATATTCGTTCAAATTATATTCAAAATAAATTTTCTCGTCGTTATTATTTAAAATAATCCATTTTAAATATTCAAAATTCCTTAAAATTGCCAAAATAAAAATTTTAAACTGGCCCAGATTTCCGGGTTATTACAATCTCCCCGACTTAAAACTTTTCTTCCCCGAAAAGGAACGAAGCCTAAAGTTGTTTTAAAAACTAACTCGACTTTCATTGTTTTCGCTACGGCTTAAGTTCTTCAACTTTTCAGTTTCTAAGAACTTTTCAAATTTTTCAAAAATTTGGCTAACACCCTAAATTTTCGAAAAATTTCGCCATAACCTCCCCTGCACCGGGGACTTCAGGATATTTCATATAGCCTCCCATGGCCTTCTTCAATCCAAAAGAAAAAGAAAAGCCAAGCGGCTAGCCAATCAGCTCACAAAATCACCCAAAACTCAAGAAATACAATAAACATGTACCTATTTGTCGGGCAAACAATTTTATTCCTCTTCTCTAGCATCCTTGCTATGACCTGTTCAATGTAAGTACATGTATATGCATGCAAATGTGATCATTTTCGATACAACTCACTATTTGATTCAAATTGGCTATATGGTTCAAATTTATGAATCAAACAATAATCAAACAACACAATTAGCAATCAATTAGTTGATTAGCTTTTCAAATTCATAATTTTGATATAGATACAGAAAATCATGTTTTTGGTGCCAATTCACAATAATGGGCCTTATCTAGTTTCGGTTCTCACACCAGTCTAACGGAAATATAGAAATCTCACTTTCGTTACACGAAAATAAATACTGGCGACGGTGCCCCATCACCAGAATTATCCCCGGGCAACTAGAGTATGATTCTATAACTATCCAGTATATTAAAACTTTGAATACACGTTTGCAAGACACATGTGCAAAATATTTATATATCGGATTGTCCAAACTCAATGTAAATAAATATTCAAATACGTATATGGTTTAAAATTTCAAAACAAAGTTGTTTTCATTTGAAAAATATACTCTTCACATTCGTTCTAGGATACTTCTGCTCCCATCTCTAATGAGTCATTCCATATTGGATATTACTAATCCAATCTCTGATGAATTCTTTCGTACGGTTCTAATGTGTCTTGTTCTCTAAGCTTTGTAAACCAAAGCTCTGATACCTACTGTGAAAACCCGTAACTTCCCCGGTGAGGAAAGCGCGGATAGAGTCGAGAACAAACCACAATTGAACGCAGACAGAAGAACATTTCATTGTATATTACAACAATTCCATCAGAATACAAGAATATACAGAGTATAAAGGAATAAATATTACACAGAAAATATCAGAGATTACAACAAATTACATAGCAGCGGAAAATAATACAATACACAACTAGAAGTAATACGTGGATACAAAGCTTTCCGAGTATCATTCTGTAACACCCAACCTCCGCTAGGGTCACTCGCAAAGGAATGCACTAGCTTTAGAGGGGTATTATTGGTAAACATGTGCAGAAATATTACAAGACAAAACATATAAAATAGCGGAAGTAAAGCCAACTTTCATATCATTAATAAATAAGGTCTAAAGCCTTTTACATCAGAGAATTTCTTACATGAAAACCTGTCTTGCAATAGTAAAGAAGCATAAAAACATTTTCATAGATTATTCCCCAAGTGAAAACAGTAAAGTGGCCATAGCCAAGAAAAGTCCAAGCCATACATGATGACCTTCAAACAGAAGAAGTCCGAACTAACAATAGCATTTCCTCCCTGTAACCTGGGGGGAAATAGAAGACAAAGAGGCAAAACAAAACGGGGTCAGTCATAAAGACTGGTAAGCCCTATCTACTATCAGTATATAAACTAGTAAAGTTAACTGGCATGAGGAACTGAGATGAACATAAGTATGATGACAAGATAGATAAGCTAAACCAAAATAACAGGATGAACTACTGTACCAAGATAAACAAGTGTGTCATGATAAACTATGGTGTCAAGATAAGTCAAGGTATCACATCGTCAGGTTTCTATCAAGTACAATATCGCAAGGTATCTATCATGTATATTCGCTCTGCACCTCCCGTACTAGTATCCCGGCCCGCGTCTTGTGTTAACTATGAATGTCTCTTGCCCAATGGCATGTAATGGTCCATGTCATCCTAATATATCGTATATGTAGGTTTCCTGATTCGTATGATTTTTTCCATGCATAGGTTCAGTCTTTTGCCGTAGGCCGTACGGGCTTTCCCATGTAAATCTATACCACCTCAACGTAGTACCATTTTATCCTTGAAGTTATTTTGGACTGCCACCCTTGATCTAGTTATGTTTCCTTACCATGAACTATCGCGCGTTCACTTAGGATTTATGCCACCTAGGACCACTAGGGATTATGCTACCTAATGAACGTTTCCGTGTCTTGGTTTTGGGTTCAAGCCACCTAGGGCCACTAGGGATTATGCCACCCGTCAACCGCGCCCTTTATCCCGCGTATGTATCGTGAATCATTTTCCATGTCTAGACGCACATGTTCCTCAATGTGCCATCCGAGTTCCGTGCCAGGGCAAATCAAGAAATACGGAACTCGGTCGGGAGCTTTAAGTCATCTGCTGATGCAGATATCAAGGTCTGTTTTTGTACCCGTGGCTATGGTCCCACGTGACCCCTCCCTCAACTACTGAAAGGCAATCCAAGAAAAATCATGTATGAGAACCACATCCTGGCCCCACTATAGCCCCACTTTCCTATGGGCCAACCTCACCCATGACTCGATAGCAAGAACATGGTCTGTTGGGGGTTCTCTGCCTTTCCGTTCGTACATGATTGACTAAAGATGGTAGGTAGTCGACGACGTGCTATCCAGGGCAAAAATCAAGTATCTCGACTCCACGCTAATCCATCCCCGTCTTTAGGTCGCTCGCATAGCAACCAAGGCATACTCTTGGCTCTTCTATTGCAGACCTTAACCTCTGTGAGGCCGGGTTTCATGGACCACCTGCCGCCTCACAGAGGGATACCAAGAGTACCCTCACGTCCCCTGAAGCTACCGCTTTGTCACCCAGTTCGTTGGAGCCTTTATCCAAGTCGGATAATTTGGTCCTCCTCGTGTGTTTAAGTGATGACCTACCATATCGGGTTACTCATCCATTCATGAATTAGTCCCATGTCCTTGGCTAAGAATTATTACTTAGTTGTACTTAACTAAGGTTGACCACTTAGCTTCTTTTCCCCATTACCCTTGATTAACCACGATTTTCTACCTAGTTCCTCTAACTAGGGTTTTGTCTATTGGGTTAGGTGTTGTTATTCAGGTTCATGACTTAGCCCGCCTACGAATCATGTCAAGATTGGCTAAGTATTTAAGTTCAAGGCTTAGCCCTACAAGGTGGTCAAGTATACCAAGAAGCGCATGACTTAACCCTATCAAGTCGAATTGGTTAAGTATTTATTTGTCTTAACCCTATCAGATTATCATGTTAGATTGATTAAGCATAGATTATCTTAATCCCATCAGATTATCGAGTCGGATTGGTTAAGTATGGGTTAGCTTAACCCCATCCACTAATCGTATTACAATGGTTAAGCCTAAGTTAAAAGGTCTTGTGACTTAACCCTATCAGGTCCGCATATTAGATTGGTTAAGTATAGGTTACTTAACCTCATCAAATCATCATGTATAATTGGTTAAGTATGAGTTACTTAACCCCATTAAATTATCATGTTAAGTTGGTTAAGTATTGGTTACTTAACCTCATTAAATTACCAAGTTTAGATTGGTTAAGTGTTTAACTTCACCCCATCGAATTACCGTGCTTAGATTATTTAAGTGAAGGTTACTTAGCCCCATCTAATTACCGTGTTTAGATTAGTTAAGTCTAAGTTACTTAAACCCATCTAATTACCAAGTCGGATTAGTTAAGTGTAAATTACTTAACCCCATCGAATTTACCGTGTTAGATTAGTTAAGTATGGATTACTTAACCCCATCTAATTACCATGTTTAGATTAGTTAAGTGTAGGTTACTTAACCCCGTCTAATTACCAAGTCGGATTAGTTAAGTGTAAATTACTTAACCCCATCTCCTAATTGTCTTATATGGTTAAGTGTCATTAAGGAACCAAGTCCGGTTTAACTTAACCTACCCATTCGTGTCATATCGGTTAAGTGTCATTAATCAAAATTACTTAACCTTTTCATGTGGCATTAATTAGATTAATGCACCCTAACCTCTCACATTAGACTTTGTTGTGGTTACTAGTTAAGCCGGGCGGGTCCGGGTAGATTTACACCACAACCTAGTCTAACCTCGGGTTTTAAGTGCTATATGACCAACTACCTACATTGGGTCCTATTATTTGTAGCCACTAGTTAAGCCGGGCGGGTCCGGGTAGATTTACGCTACAAACTCAACCCAACCTCGAGTTGGCCACTTCATGTTTGGTCTAGTGTCTTATTACACTTACAACCCATACATGTCAAGTTTTCAAGTCCCATGTTCATAGCCAAAATTACATGTTGTCATGTTTATACCAATTTACCCAAATCATGTTTCATGTCATTAAAGTTTACCCATAACATAACCCCAACGCTTTTAAACTCGCATATACATTCGCAACAATGCATAATGGATTAAAAGAAGGAACTTGGCAAAGGTATGACAAAAAGGGTATAAGGCCGCGAGTTAAACATGGTGGCATATGAGACATAATGTGTTCACAAACTTGCATGTTACATTATTAAGCCCCAAAAACATGCATAACCCCAAAACTTAGCATATAGGTGAATCATGGTGATAGATGACATAGAAAAATGGCTAGAAGTTCACATCTAGCATTCAATGCAAGTTAACTTAAGGGATAAGAGAGTTCTTATGTTGCATAATGCAACATTTCAACATAAAGCTTATAGCTTTTAGCCCACAAAATCAAGGTGATGACTTTACAAATATGCATAGGATAAATCTACACATAACATGATAGTTTCTAAGCATGTAACCTACTCAAGTTCAAACCCAAAACTTGCAACATGAACATTTAACTTCATAGTTAATATCTAAGAGTAGGAGGGGGCTTACAATGCTATGAAGGCACAAATCAATATATAAAAAGATTGAGACGAAGCCACACTAGCAAAAACCCGAAATCAATAAGCTCCAATAAAACCCTTGAGAAAATAATAAGAAAGATCCTTGCTTTGATGAAGATTTGCCTTGAAATCAAGTTTAGAAGCTCTCATATGAACATAGAAACTCTCATACACTCATATGATCATGTAATCTCTCATGTGAATGAAGATAGAATTTATGACAAGAGGATAGAGGCTAGGGTTTTGAGTGGAGGCCATGATCATTAGAAATTTTGGCATAGTTTAGTTGTAGGATCAAATAATGAGAGTTTAAAGGTTAGGTTAGGGGTCCTTTTATAGAGATTATGACTAGTTTTAGCCATAGGATTAACCCCAATTCAGATCCTAGCCATTAAAATCCGTCACCTGCCAACAAATCAGACCCAAAACATGTCTTGGGGAAGAAGTCAGGTGCACCAGGCCAAAACTGGTCTGGCCACCTTTGTCGACTCCCCAGTCGACTTGGGGGGGTGGTGTCGACTTGTCAGTCGACACCCCCTTGACCAGGGTTGACTTTTTGAATTTGAATCTGTTTTAAACTCTGAAAATTCTGAAAACTTCGACGGACCATATCTTGGTCATACGGACTTCGATTCTCGAAAACTCGGACTCTATTTCGCGTATTTTTCCGAGACGAACGCAATGGCACAGCCCGTTTCCCTTGATTCAGATTTTAAAATTGAATTCTGCCTTGATTCCTTGTTTTAACGTGTTGTCAAAATTCGGGTTGTTACATTATCCCCTCCTTAAAGGATTTCGTCCCCGAAATCTCCAAGTTAGGAAGAACGTATCCTACCATCCATCATCCATCTACTCAAAACATCATCCACAGGCAACCATTGTCCTTAGATGATTTCTAATGCCATATGAACATATGCAAAGCGTGTGTGTATATGCTTCTTAGCTAATGCTAATGATCAGGCCTGAATGATCTTTCTAATGCAAAGTATGTTTAGTGCCATGAATCCAACATGTATGCAAATAATCCTAGTCATATAAGTACTACATGCGTGCACAAACATTCATTCATATGCAACATCCGCATGACAACACATTAACATTCAAACAGGTATAAATACTCGTGCATATGCAATGCAAAATGTGAGTGCGTCGATCTAGTATCTAACGTGTATTCGCGCATCCATGAGCAACCACTTGCAACCATTTGCAACCATATTAATCATAACATGTTTCAAATACATGTTTACATCCATAGAGTTCTATCTAAGGTTCCCAAGATAAGATCGAGGAGATAAACAAGACAAACTCCTTACGGGGTTTGCAACAGAAACAGGACCGATAGGATATCCACCAAGCGATAGCATGCAAGCAAGCTCTACAGGAGAACCAGGGATCAACGATATACTCTTACAAAGAGACACGATGCGCGCGTCTAAGCCGCATTTCCTTGAGCTTAATTCCAGTGTGCCTTGACTGCCTTTGACTTCATGATTTCGTAGCTCCTTGATTCCTATTTCCAAGGTATGAGTCGGAACTCTTTTCACTGTCGCCTCTCATTTCACTTTCATTTATTCTTTCCCTAGTATACTTGGCTCAACCATATCTACGTACTCATGCAAGCTCTCCAAAATTCACTAGTGAATTCTGGATCTCGTTTACCAATGCCAATCCATGTTACCACGTGCACTTACTAGGGTGATTCCTATAATCCATGCTTAAGCGGAAAGGACCATCCGCCTTAGTGGCGAACGTTACTCGATCGAATCAGAGATTTCCGATAAATGCATCAAGAGATTCTAGGTAACTAACCATGACATAACCCAAAAGGTTACACGAGACTTCGAGGGTATTACCAAGGCAAGCTAAGAGTTTAACTACCCTCCTTTCAATACCGAGAATGGCATCCCTTACTGGATAACCACTTCATCCCTAGAATCCATCCATAGCTCAACAATAGAAGTATTGCTTCTAATCTCAACACTTGACATTTACACTCTCAATTCCAAACAAGTCATGAATAAATGGACCGACTCTCCAACCAGATTTTTGGGCCAAAAGTGGGATCTTCTACCATGCTAATACTAAGGTGCAGAGACTTAACTAACGAGGCAGACTTAAATGATGCGATGATCAATACAAAGTCTGGACGGGATGATAGAAAAGAAAGGCTAAGCCTTTAACCGAAACGGTACCATTTCTCTTAGGTACGCTAGAAAGGAGAGCATACAATTGCCCTCTCGCTGATCATGTCCTTATCTTCCTTTGTGGATCAATCCATACCAACAAGTTGCTTATTCTTAAACTCGTGTCCTTTATCCTTGATCTTATTATCCCTTCTTATAACTTCGGCAACAGGTCTCTCGAGAACTTTCTCCATCGCACGGGGAAAACACTCACATAGTTAGATAAGGATTAGTCGCAGTTAAAACTACTGTGACTACAGATGGAGGAAAGAAAGGAAAAGAGATTCAATTAAGGAAACAAAGGACAGTGCTAATGGCTTTTGGGGAATAGCCTTTAAAAACTTTTCTTGAAAAATGCTTCTTTGTAAATGGTTTTTCAAATAGTTTTCAAAAGGTTTTAAAAACTTTTGCCCAGTCTGGTAACCTTCTGCTCTGATACCAACTGTAACACCCAACCTCCGCTAGGGTCACTCGCAAAGGAATGCACTAGCTTTAGAGGGGTATTATTGGTAAACATGTGCAGAAATATTACAAGACAAAACATATAAAATAGCGGAAGTAAAGCCAACTTTCATATCATTAATAAATAAGGTCTAAAGCCTTTTACATCAGAGAATTT
This sequence comes from Allium sativum, assembly GCA_030737875.1. Taxonomy (NCBI): domain Eukaryota; kingdom Viridiplantae; phylum Streptophyta; class Magnoliopsida; order Asparagales; family Amaryllidaceae; genus Allium; species Allium sativum. The sequence goes on from CM060922.1 coordinate 233,571,968, forward strand.
CTTACATGAAAACCTGTCTTGCAATAGTAAAGAAGCATAAAAACATTTTCATAGATTATTCCCCAAGTGAAAACAGTAAAGTGGCCATAGCCAAGAAAAGTCCAAGCCATACATGATGACCTTCAAACAGAAGAAGTCCGAACTAACAATAGCATTTCCTCCCTGTAACCTGGGGGGAAACAGAAGACAAAGAGGCGAAACAAAACGGGGTCAGTCATAAAGACTGGTAAGCCCTATCTACTATCAGTATATAAACTAGTAAAGTTAACTGGCATGAGGAACTGAGATGAACATAAGTATGATGACAAGATAGATAAGCTAAACCAAAATAACAGGATGAACTACTGTACCAAGATAAACAAGTGTGTCATGATAAACTACGGTGTCAAGATAAGTCAAGGTATCACATCGTCAGGTTTCAATCAAGTATAATATCGCAAGGTATCTATCATGTATATTCGCTCTGCACCTCCCGTACTAGTATCCCGGCCCGCGTCTTGTGTTAACTATGAATGTCTCTTGCCCAATGTCATGTAATGGTCCATGTCATCCTAATATATCGTATATGTAGGTTTCCTGATTCGTATGATTCTTTCCATGCATAAGTTTAGTCTTTTGCCGTAGGCCATACGGGCTTTCCCATGTAAATCTATACCACCTCAACATAGTACCATTTTATCCTTGAAGTTATTTTGGACTGCCACCCTTGATCTAGTTATGTTTCCTTACCATGAACTATCGCACGTTCACTTAGGATTTATGCCACCTAGGACCACTAGGGATTATGCTACCTAACGAACGTTTCCGTGTCTCGGTTTTGGGTTCAAGCCACCTAGGGCCACTAGGGATTATGCCACTCGTCAACCGCGCCCTTTATCCCGTGTATGTATCGTGAATCGTTTTCCATGTCTAGACGCACAGGTTCCTCAATGTGTCGTCCGAGTTCCGTGCCAGGGCAAATCAAGAAATACGGAACTCGGTCGGGAGCTTTAAGTCGTCTGCTGATGCAGATATCAAGGTCTGTTTTTGTACCCGTGGCTATGGTCCCACGTGACCCCTCCCTCAACTACTGAAAGGCAATCCAAGAAAAATCATGTATGAGAACCACATCCTGGCCCCACTATAGCCCCACTTTCCTATAGGCCAACCTCACCCATGACTCGATAGCAAGAACATGGACTGTTGGGGGTTCTCTGTCTTTCCGTTCGTACACGATTGACTAAAGATGGTAGGTAGTCGACGATGTGCTATCCAGGGAAAAAATCAAGTATCGTCGGCTCCACGCTAATCCATCCCAGTCTTTAGGTCGCTCGCATAGCAACCAAGGCATACTCTTGTCTCTTCTATCGCAGACCTTAACCTCTGTGAGGCCGGGTTTCATGGACCACCTGCCACCTCATAGAGGGATACCAAGAGTACCCTCACGTCCCCCGAAGCTACCGCTTCGTCACCCAGTTCGTTGGAATCTTTATCCAAGTCGGATAATTTGCTCCTCCTCGTGTGTTTAAGCGATGACCTACCATATCGGGTTACTCATCCATTCATGAATTAGTCCCATGTCCTTGGCTAAGAATTATTACTTAGTTGTACTTAACTAAGGTTGACCACTTAGCTTCTTTTCCCCATTACCCTTGATTAACCACGATTTTCTACCTAGTTCCTCTAACTAGGGTTTTGTCTATTGGGTTAGGTGTTGTTATTCAGGTTCATGACTTAGCCCGCCTACGAATTATGTCAAGATTGGCTAAGTATTTAAGTTCAAGGCTTAGCCCTACAAGGTGGTTAAGTATACCAAGAAGCGCATGACTTAACCCTATCAAGTCGAATTGGTTAAGTATTTATTTGTCTTAACCCTATCAGATTATCATGTTAGATTGATTAAGCATAGATTATCTTAATCCCATCAGATTATCGAGTCGGATTGGTTAATTATGGGTTAGCTTAACCCCATCCACTAATCGTATTACAATGGTTAAGCCTAAGTTAAAAGGTCTTGTGACTTAACCTTATCAGGTCCGCATATTAGATTGGTTAAGTATAGGTTACTTAACCTCATCAAATCATCATGTATAATTGGTTAAGTATGAGTTACTTAACCCCATTAAATTATCATGTTAAGTTGGTTAAGTATTGGTTACTTAACCTCATTAAATTACCAAGTTTTGATTGGTTAAGTGTTTAACTTCACCCCATCGAATTACCGTGCTTAGAATAGTTAAGTTAAGGTTACTTAGACCCATCTAATTACCGTGTTTAGATTAGTTAAGTCTAAGTTACTTAACCCCATCTAATTACCAAGTCGGATTAGTTAAGTGTAAATTACTTAACCCCCTCGAATTTACCGTGTTAGATTAGTTAAGTATGGATAACTTAACCCCATCTAATTACCGTGTTTAGATTAGTTAAGTGTAGGTTACTTAACCCCATCTAATTACCAAGTCGGATTAGTTAAGTGTAAATTACTTAACCCCATCCCCTAATTGTCTTATATGGTTAAGTGTCATTAAGGAACCAAGTCCGGTTTAACTTAACCTACCCATTCGTGTCATATCGGTTAAGTGTCTTTAATCAAAATTACTTAACCTTTTCATGTGGCATTAATTAGATTAATGCACCCTAACCTCTCACATTAGACTTTGTTGTGGTTACTAGTTGAGTCCGGCGGGTCCGGGTAGATTTACACCACAACCTAGTCTGACCTCGGGTTTTAAGTGCTATATGACCAACTACCCACATTGGGTCCTATTGTTTGTAGCCACTAGTTAAGCCGGGCGGGTCCGGGTAGATTTACGCTACAAACTCAACCCAACCTCGAGTTGGCCACTTCATGTTTGGTCTAGTGTCTTATTACACTTACAACCTATACGTGTCAAGTTTTCAAGTCCCATGTTCATAGCCAAAATTACATGTTGTCATGTTTATACCAATTTACTCAAATCATGTTTCATGTCATTAAAGTTTACCCATAACGTAACCCCAACGCTTTTAAACTCACATATACATTCGCAACAACGCATAATGGATTAAAAGAAGGAACTTGGCAAAGGTATGACAAAAGGGTAAGGCCGCGAGTTAAACATGGTGGCATATGAGACATAATGTGTTCACAAACTTGCATGTTACATTATTAAGCCCCAAAAACATGCATAACCCCAAAACTTAGCATATAGGTGAATCATGGTGATAGATGACATAGAAAAATGGCTAGAAGTTCGCATCTAGCATTCTATGCAAGTTAACTTAAGGGATAAGAGAGTTCTTATGTTGCATAATGCAACATTTCAACATAAAGCTTATAGCTTTTAGCCCGCAAAATCAAGGTGATGACTTTACGAATATGCATAGGATAAATCTACACATAACATGATAGTTTCTAAGCATGTAACCTACTCAAGTTCAAACCCAAAACTTGCAACATGAACATTTAACTTCATAGTTAATATCTAAGAGTAGGAGGGGGCTTACAATGCTATGAAGGCACAAATCAATATATAAAAAGATTGAGACGAAGCCACACTAGCAAAAAACCCAAATCAATAAGCTCCAATAAAACCCTTGAGAAAATAATAAGAAAGATCCTTGCTTTGATGAAGATTTGCCTTGAAATCAAGTTTAGAAGCTCTCATATGAACATAGAAACTCTCATACACTCATATGATCATGTAATCTCTCATGTGAATGAAGATAGAATTTATAACAAGAGGATAGAGGCTAGGGTTTTGAGTGGAGGCCATGATCATTAGAAATTTTGGCATAGTTTAGTTGTAGGATCAAATAATGAGGGTTTAAAGGTTAGGTTAGGGGTCTTTTTATAGAGATTAGGACTAGTTTTAGCCATAGGATTAACCCCAATTCAGATCCTAGCCATCAAAATCCGTCACCTGCCAATAAATCAGACCCAAAACATGTCTTGGGGAAGAAGTCAGGTGCACCAGGCCAAAACTGGTCTGGCCACCTGCGTCGACTCCCCAGTCGACTTGGGGGGGGGGGGGGTGGTGTCGACTTGGCAGTCGACACCCCCTTGACCAGGGTTGACTTTTTGAATTTGAATCTGTTTTAAACTCTGAAAATTCTGAAAAATTTGACGGACCATATCTTGGTCATACGGACTCCGATTCTCAAAAACTCGGACTCTATTTCGGTACTTTTCCGAGATGAACGCAATGGCACAACCCGTTTCCCTTGATTCAGATTTTAAAATTGAACTCTGCCTTGATTCCTTGTTTTAACGTGTTGTAAAAATTCGGGTTGTTACACGTTCCGGCTGTAAATCAGGATCCTGTGAATATAAATCTGCAAAACCAAAACTACTAGCTGCCCGTGTCAAAATAAGGGCACCCAGAATTTAGGTTAAAACAATAAACTCTAGGTCAGTCATGTGACTAGTGTGAGAACTAAAACAGTTATTATTCTTTATTTTTAAAGTTAAGTAAATCAAGGGACCACGCCGTATAACACGGAACGGGTTTCCTCCCATGAACACCAGTGCATAAAACAACAGCGCAATGCTAAATAAAGAAAAATGAAGCTATTATAAGACCCAGGTCCTATCACACAATGCAACGCAAGCCGGGGGATACGGTTTTTTACCTTATAATAGCCAAGAATGCTTGATACGTTTAAAACAAATCATTTTATACTATTATAAGTGCATAGTGTATAAAACAACTTCAAATCATAAGTATCAATCATAGGCGGCATAAGCGCCCCATCCCATTATGTAGCCATACTAGGTTCTACAAATAAAACCGCAAATGTCACGTATTTGGAAATTAGATTTCCATCTATGAACCAAGGCAAAAGATAGTCCTCAACCAATTCGAGACTGTCTAGCCCGAGCCTTAGGATCAGAGCTCGAGTGACCCTTGGATCGTCAGGGCCGGTCCACCGATGTGGATTAAAATGCCTGAACACTGCGTTTCTCCGCCGTATGGGGCGTAAATGAGCCAACGAATGACTCCATTAGACCCGGATCGTCCGATCAAACCGAGGCGCCTCGCAACAGCAACAACCACATAAGTCAAACTCGTCAGGGCATGTAAAATCACTTACGCCACTTCTAGCTAGAAAGAAACGCATGCCCTACCTGAGGTCCTCTCCCGTTTTTGGATCACACCTGGGTGTGAGGCTCACGAATCAACGTTACACAAAGCTGTGCCACACAGGCTGTGCTTTGATCATCACCCACAAGACTTTACTTTTCAACAGAAGCCTTGATCATATTGCCACTTAGGCATGCCACACAGGCAATTCACTCCATGCGTTTGATATCCACCAATATATAACCCCTGAGCTCGTACGTCTCAGAGAACGGCGTTAAGCAAGAGAATAAATTCTCCGCCGCCAAACAGATATGTATTTGATAGAAATCAACCACACAGACTAAAATCCAATGTCAGACACACAGTCCATCTAAAAGTTCGTTCTGGGTCTGAACGAAACCGGAGGCACCTAGTAACTCGCATATCCATCGATCTCCAAGTACGTCAGGACGATCACCAATTGTTTCCATCTTCTTGGGTGTACAGCCCAATCAAGATCATCAATAATCACCCAAACGACGTGAAGACCTCAGGTCTTCAACCACCGTCATCATCTTCGACTTATCGTCGTAACAGTTATTCAGAATGGGATAAACCCGGCCTTTCTGAATAACTCGCGTATATAATAAACAAGTGTTACACAAACACAACATACGACTCATTCCAATTCATCAGTCACTAACCGTAATTAATCAAGAGAATAATTCCCCTAATATTAACCCCGAAGGTCGAAACCAACATCAGATCAATATCCAGAAAACCATTCTACTTAGCTAACCGACAGTTAATTTTTAAATTTCACATTATTAGGGAAAGGTTCCCTTTAATTTTATCAAAGATAAATTCCTTTAAATTTATTCTTCAATCTACTTTTGAATATCAATTCAAACTAGTCGGGATTAACGAACCTTACCGAAGTAATCATCTGTTTTTAATTTCCCAACCCCAACCTATTCATCCCATGAAGTAAAACTGGTCATACTTCATATCTAACACCACGGTGTTATCGGTAAATTCAATTACCATTTCACGTTCAAATCTAATTAAAGATTTAACTATCGCCTGGAGCAAAACTGGTGATACTCCTTTTTCGATCTTTTCAATCTAATTAAAGATTCATTAAAACTCCACTTAATTTTAATCTTTACTTGGGTTAAAGAATCAGTGTCATTTAAAACACGGTTCACGATAAACCCCAATATCACATCACATTTCAGTCAGTCCCTAATCGTAAATTAGCAAGTGAGCAATTCCCTAAGTATTAACCCTGAAGGCCGAAACCAACATCAGATCAATACCCCAGAAACCGTTCAACTTAACTAATCTCTAGTTAGTTTCTGATTTTCTTATCTCCTTTGGGTCTAAGAACAGTATTATTGAAGATATCGTTCACGACAACCCAAAATCCCATTCCATTAATTATCGGGTTAAAGAACAAGTGTTATTTAAAACACTGTTCACGATAAACCCGAAAATCAATACCAATTCAATTCCAATTAAATATCATATAATTGGTACACTTCATTAAATCCAAATAAAAAGATTTAATCCTTTTCTCAACTGGGCTTAAGAACAGTGTTATTGAAGACACCATTCACGACAAACCCAAATCACATTTGATATTAAATACAAGGCTCTGAATAGAAAATATATCGGCTTATATTCAATATCAAATTCTACGACCAACAAATATCGTATTGGAAATAACGATATATATATATATATATATATCTTTCAAATTTCCATAACAATATCTGTATAATCACGAAATCCAACATCGAAATATTCCGAAGACAATTTCGATTCAAATCTATTCCAATTCAATTATTGTAATTTCTGGTTATTTTCAAAACCATTTCAAATCCAATTTATTTATTTTAAAAAATAAATAAATTATTATTCTAGTTCAAAACTAGTCCATTTCGATAAAAATCTATTTTTATCTTTTCAAATATGGAGTTTTTCATCCCAATTCTTCACAAATCATGTCTTATTATTTTACACAAATTATTACTATTTTTAATAATTTTATCAAGGCCCGTACAGTCGATTTCCATCAACGGCCATCGAACTGCACTTACAACGACCTTTTCCAAATTTGATTTGGACATAATTCCAAATCCAACCGTTATATTTCTAATTTCTAATATTCGTTAGAAAGCTCTTTTCGTTACGAACCAAACGGTTCCGGTTTTAGGAGAATCCGACGGTCGGATCTCCCGCAATATCCATTCGAAGTCAATGGTCGAAATTCGCGAACTGCCGCGGTGCGGCGCGTTCGATTCAGGCCATTATATTATATATATAATATATATAATATATACTTCGTCGATTTCAATTCAAAACGTGCTTTATAAATCGTTTTAAATTCATTTTCAAAACGGTTTCAACTTCATATTCAATTTCAAATCAAAATTGAATATTCCAATATAAATTCGTTTTAAATTCATTTCAAATCAATTTCAATTTCAATTCGAATTCATTTATATTCAATTTCAATTCGAATTCATTTATATTCAATTTCAATTTGAATTCATTTCTATTCAATTTCAATTCGAATTCATTTCTATTCAATTTCAATTCGAATTCATTTCTATTCAATTTCAATTCGAAGTCATTTATATTCAATTTCAATTCGAATTCATTTATATTCAATTTCAATTCGAATTCATTTCTATTCAATTTCAATTCGAATTCATTTATATTCAATTTCAATTCGAATTTCAATTCTTTTCGAAATATCAGATTTTGAAATCACTTTCGATATTCATTATAAAATGAATAAAATCGATATAAATATCGTTCACATCAAAATGGCGTCAATCTAATCAATACGGCTTCATATATTCCTATTTTCAAATATTCTATTTCGAATATTTCTATTTCAAATATTTCTTTTTTAAAACTGGAATGAGGCCCAATCAATTACGATATAATGTTAATTATATGGATTTTCTACAACACATGTATACAATAACAACGATGAATAATCAACCATCATCCAAAGTGCATTCTACACTATATAAGCATCAAATATAAATATTTAACGCTCATAACAGTCTGTCCATCAATCGATCGACATACAGCTAATTATTGGGACTAGTGTATATCATATATCATCCCAATACCCGTGTTAGGTTTTCAAATAATCAAACACAGATTTTATTTGTGCAGTTGGGCGATGTGTAAAATTTATCGTCCCAATCAATATCAGTCAAATGTGTGTATATAAACAAATCGTCTGATTTGTTTATAAATATCTATTTCATTTCATATACCCGTTAAAAATTCTATTTTTAACTATAAAAATATTTTTAACTATATAAATATTTTTATTTCATTTTACATCACAACACACAATCAACTACACATCAAAATCAAACAATCAAGCATACAAGCCATCCATGGTCTGTGGATGACGGGTGTCGGGTGCTACTAAACACCGTCTGCATCCTAGTATATATTTTTATAACTAGAAAATTAAATTAAAGGTGAGTAGTTCTCACAGAGGGTTCCACTCCGCCGTGCTTTGCTTCTGAACTGCTGAACATCTGGATTTGCTTGCAATTCCAATTCAGTTCTTTTCACGCTGTTCAAATAAAAATTATATTTTTATTGCTTCGTTCAATAAATAAAAATCATATTTTTATTTTCTACTTCATATATTTACAACGCTTCTTTCTATATAAAAATTATATTTTTATATTTCTATTTCATATACAAAGATCGAATTTTTATTCCATCGCTGTAAAAATCATATTTTTATACTTCTACAATATAAAAGATTATATTTTTATACTTCTACAATATAAAAGATTATATTTTTATACTTCTATTATATAAAAGATTATATTTTTAACTTCTCTAAAAAAATCTCGTCTTTTATATAACTAAAATCGAACTTTCTTATATAAAATCTACTTTCCTATATAAAAATTTCGTATTTTTATTGCAAAATTCTCTATAAAAATTTCAGATTTTTATTATGCTTTTTAATTTAAACTAGCTAATTATTCAAAACAAATTAAAGTAAAGACTTACAGCTTTCGTTCGGAGGGGAAATGAGGATCGTTAGAGACGGAGAGAGGCGAGCGCAGGGGCTTGCTGGTCGGAGGTGGGCTCGTCGGAGCAGTTGGGTTCATCTCTTCGGGTTTTTAAAGGGGGAGGGGGTGCGCTAGGCGGAGAAGAGGAGGAGGGGGTCGCGGGTTCGTGGGTGGTGGCGGATCGGTGAAGAGGAGGGGCGACATCATGGGGTTGAACGGCGGAAAGGGGGATCGGCGTCTGCTGTGCTTCGCGGTGGACTTCACGAACGAGGTGCAGAAGAGGAGAGAGGAAGAGCGGGGGAAGAGGAAGGGGAGGCGCAGGGTGGAGGGCAGGTCTACGGCGAAAGTGGGAGCTCTGGCGGCGGGGTAGCGGGGTTCCTCCAATCCCCTTTTTTTATTTGATTTTTCTTTCAGAATGAGTAAGGAGAGAGAAGATAGAGGTAGGGGTTTATATTTAATTAATTTAATTATTTTAATTTATTCCTAAAATTTGACTTTTAAATCGAACACCAAATCGGACCCAGCGACTGTCGTCCCTAGCTAATAACCCCCATTCCGAACACAATGGGATATGTATCGTAAGCTGATTCGATTGTTTGAATCAGTTTCCGTTTAAATTAAAACATAAATCTATATATATTCAATTTGAACGTACATTTCAAATTACCGGGGTCACATACAGTCTCTAAAAATTCCCGAAAAATATCTTCTAGCTTCGTATTGATGATACGGTCCTAACAAAACTAATTTCGTCAAATTCCGAGACCGTTTAAAAATGGCCATTTTCAGGTCGATTGAAATTGACAAAATACGTTTTCCTTTGCCACGCTCACATATTGATTCGAAAAATTATGAAATTTGGAATCTAGCGATAACTTGACATCGCAGATCCAACAAAAGTGGTTTCGTCGAAATCCGAGGTCGTTTGCAGAATTTCCATTTTTAAGGGCCAGAATTCCATAGCGACTATTCTGAATTTTCATCTGGACATATCTTTTGATTCCGCTATGAAATTTTGATTTTTCGTATTCGTTGGAAAGGTATTCTCAAATAGATTCAAATATTTTTGGTTTCACTAAAATCCGGTTTATTTTGCACCCGGTACATTCATTTGAATTTTGAAATCGAATTATCGAACTACCGCGCCATTTTCAATTCCTTTTATAATTATAAATAATTATTTATATTCTAACGACGCGCTATATAAATATATTCATTCGAATTATATTCAAAATAAATTTTCTCGTCGTTATTATTTAAAATAATCCATTTTAAATATTCAAAATTCCCTAAAATTGCCAAAATAAAAATTTTAAACTGGCCCAGATTTACGGATTATTACATTTGTGTAGCGTAGATTCGCGAGCCTCGCACCCCGGTGTGAACCAAAAAAGGGAGAGGACCTCAGGGAGGACATGCGTTTCTTTCTTGTTAGAAGTGGCGTCAGTGGTTTTACACGCCCTGACGAGTTTGACTGATGTGGTTGTTGCTGTTGCGGGGCGCCTTGGTTAGATCGGACGATCCGGGTCCGATGGAGTCATTCGTTGGCTCATTGATGCCCCAAAGGGCGGGGAAACGTAGTGTTCAGGCATAATAATCCACATCGGTGGACCGACCCTGACGATCCAAGGGGCAGTTGTGGTTGTTCCTGAGACACGGGCTAGAGCGTCTCGAATCGGTTGAGGACTATCTTTTTCCTCGGTTCACAGATGGAAATCCAACTTCCAATACATGACTGTGCGGTTTTGATTGTAAACCTATATATGGCGACATAGTGGCATGGGACGCTCATGTCGCATATGATTGATACTTATGATTTGAAGTTGTTTTATACACTATACACTTATTAGTATCAAAAGATTTGTTTTAAGCGTATCAAACATTCTTTGGCTATTATAAGCTAAAAACCCTATCCTCCGGCTTGCGTTGCATTAGGTGATGGGACCTGGGTCTTATATTAGCTTCATTTTTCTTTATATAGCATTGTGTTGTTTGTTTTATGCACTGGTATTCTTGGGAGGAAATCCGTTCCGTGTTATACAGTGTAACACCCCGAATTTTGGGATAATACTAAAATTCACTAATTACAGGATAAATAATCTCAGACGTGGGAATTGGGGGAAACGGGCTGCGTCATTACGTTCGTCTCGGAAAAATACGCGAAATAGAGTCCGAGTTTTCGAAAATCGGAGTCCGTATGGCCCAGTTATGGCCCGATGAAGTTTGCAGAAAATTCAAAACTAAAACAGATTTAAAAATTTAAAAATTCAGATTTGGAATGGGCCAGGCGGGGTCAGGCGGGAAGCTTCCCGCCCAGCCCATGTCGACAGGGCTGTCGACAGGCCTGTCGACAGGGGTGTCGACATGCCTGTCGACTTGCCTGTCGACAGGGTGGCGCCGTTCTGTGAACCTGGGTGCACCAGGTTGCACCAGGTTGGGTTTCAGGCTGGCTAGGAGGGCTGGTTCTAGAGATTTCCTAAATCTAAGGGTCCTAATCTAATCTAGGGTTAATCTAAGGGCCTAAAACACTCACCTAATCCTATAAATAAGACCCCAACCCTACCCTAATTCATTCATAATTAAGTCTTGTAACTAAACTATGGCAAAATGAAATTTGAGCATGGCCTCCACTAGTTCATAAAGAAAGTTGCAAGCTAATTCCTCTCTAATCAATCTTTAATCATCATTATCTTCATAGTTAGCAACTAATTCTACTTCATAAGGTTGCTAATCTTGAGTTTGGTGAGTTTCTATCACTTTAACATCAATTGTTAAAGTAAGTAGATTGGGTGTAATGAGACTTATGGTCTTAAATGCGGATTAGTGAGTATGAATCATGTATAATGATATGTTACTCTATGTTGTTCTATGTTTATGCATATTTGATAAGTTGGTTTATGCATGCTTAATAAGATGATTTATGCATGTTTAACAAGTTGATATATGCATGTTTAATAAGTGAATTTATGCATGTTTAGCAAAGTGAGATATGCAAGTTAAGTGTATGTTTAAATGCAAGATTTATGTGATATGCAAGTTATGCATGCTTATGCGATTATATGAATACTTATGCAAGATATGTATATGCTTAAATGACATGATATGCAAGTTATGCAAGTATGTAAATGCCTATGCAAGTATGTGGATGCCTATGCAAGTATGTGAATGCTTATGCAAGTTATGTGTATGCTTAAATGCATGTTTAACATGTTATGCAAGATTGAGAATGCCTATATGCAAGTTTAACATGTTATGTAAGATATGTGTATGATAATATGCAAGCTCATATGCAACATGTTATGCAAATCATGTGTATGATAATATGCAAGTTTGGGTTGTATGTAGTTGGGTTAATATATGCTCATATATGCAAGTTGACATCCTCTTAACCCATGACAAAGTTGTAGGCTAAACCCATGATATTTGTGATAATCTTCCCCTTATTATGTCATGTAACGAGAACGATTTACGTGGGGAATGATGGGGTTGGTAAATATATTAATAAATGAATGTTTGGGTATGATTAAGCATACCATAAAAATAAACTACCATAAGTGGGAATTTACCTATTGAGTTAGGTCTACCCCATGGGAATTTACCTATTGAGTTAGGTCTACCCATGTTATGGAAAACTTGATATTAATTAGGGATAATTAATGTGGGGGTGATTAATTAGGTGTAATTAATCGACTAAGACACGAGGTTGGACTCATTTGTAGTGTAAAACTGCCCGGACCCGACCAGCTTAACCAGTTGCTACAAATGTCAGCCCAATGTGAGAGGTCTTAGCCATAAATTAAATACGTGATTAAGGTAAAGACACGAGGTTAGACTCTGTTATGACGTAAGACTGCCCGGATTCTACCGGCTTAACCAGGCGGTCATAACAGTCAGTCTAATGTGGGAGGTCTTTACGGGAGATCACGGTCTTAATTAATTAAGAAACACTTAACCATAATAGCATGTAGTGGGACATGAGGGGTTAAGTGGGTGCCTTGGGTGGCATGAGGAAATTTTATGGGTGCCTTGGGTGGCATGTGGAATCTAGTGGGTTGCCTTGGGTGGCAATAGAAAATACGATTAGAATACTTAACCAAGTGGACACATGTAATTAAACATGATTAAAGGGTTAAGTGGGATACACTAGATATTGGACAAGCTTAAGTGGGTAGCTTGTGGGGGCCCATTTCAACCAATATCCCAAAACGTATCTTTGTGGGCTCGACCCATGTCGAGTGACGGGACACGCATATTGGGCTTGATTATAAGAGGTCAAAACGGGTTAGCGGTGGCAACGCAAGTCCAACGGGCTTCATATGCGTGTGTGGGCCCGGGCTGGTAGATAAGCCGTTGTTGCATCGTGTAGATATAAAGCCGTGCACCGTTAGTATTGGGTAGCCACTTTAGGGGAGTGATACACCCCACTGTGGAACCAGCACGGGTATCTACGGTAGGGAGCCGATCGCTTGGGGAGTAGTGGGTACACCTAGTGGAAATAGGGGCAGACGGCACCTATGTAGGGGTACACGAAACTACTGGGTAAGAATTACTGGGTACACCTAGTGGAGATAGGGGCAGACGGCACCTATGTGGTGGGCTAGGAGTACATGGAACTACTGGGGAAAATTTTCTAAGTCCTTGGAAGGGATCAACCTTTAAGTAGGGAATGACTGGTGTGGTGCAGTTAGTAATTATCCTTGGGTGGGTAGATGCGTCCTGACGGTTATCTTAGTTTATCCTAAGTCTACCAAGCTGCTTAGTGTAGCCATTCATCCCCAGATATTACCGTGGTCAAGTTTATGTCTTCTCTGGTTACTTTAATGATTGTATTGTTAAAGTTATAGGACTCACTCAGACTTATGTCTGACCCCGTTGTTTTTATCTTTTTCCAACCCTCAGGTCCTACGGTGGATCCTAGCGGTAGTAGAGCTTGATCGGATTTCTGTTTCCAGTCTTGAGGAGCTTGGGTAGATGTAAAGCTCCAGTTATCCAGTTATCTTTTCTTTTGTTATGGCTATTGTATGAGAGAGTGGGATTATGTACTTCTTTATTTTGATGGATATTGTACTTGACTTTTACCGTGGTTTTATGATGTAACCAGACATGTTTATTTCCGCTGTTATGAGATGATGTTTTAAAATTTCAAGTACTATTTATATCTGTCTTGTTGTAATTTTTCTGTTCTATATTCACTAAATACTCCACCGATGCTATGGCATTCCCTTTATGAGTGACTATAGCGGGCGTGGGGTGTTACACGTGGTATCAGAGCAAAGGTTACCGGAACAGATAAAATTTTTAGAAAACTATTTTTCTAAAACATTTTTGGAAAAGATATTTTCAAAAACATGTCTTTTAAGAGAAAAGTTTTTGAAAGAAAAGCATAATCCCCAATAGCCATATCTATATCCTTCGAATTCTCCGTTTTGAATCTCTCCTTTTTCGTTTCAGCATGGCCGAGAATATTAATCTTCCGGAGGGTGTAGCGGTACCAGTATGGTATAGGAGATTGATGGAGGCTAGGGCCACCACTACGGGTCCAGCAAATATTCCTCCACCAACCGTAGCACCCGATCTTCCTCCTCCCCCTCCTCCTCGCACGGATACTTTTGCTAAGACTTGCAAGGAATTTAAAGCTATGGGAGGGAAATCTTTTCAAGGATCTGAAACCTTTGTGGAGGCTAGAGATTGGCTTAAAGAGGTGGAAGAGTTGATAGATATCTTTGAGATGGAAGAAGGGAAGAAAGTCAAGTTGGCTGCTTGGTTAATGAAGGGAGAGGCCTCATTCTGGTGGGAGGTCACTAATGGAGAACGCCCCGTTGACTCTTGGGCGGATTTTAGGCAAAGATTTGTGGCAAAGTTTCTCTCAAGGGCGGAGGAAAACTTGTATATGGAAAGATTCTTGACTCTAAAGCAAGGAAATCTTTCGGTGAAGGAATATGTTAACAAGTTTAATCAATTGGCAAGGTTTGGCCTAGACATGGTGAATACACCAGAGAAGAAAGCTTTGAGGTTCGTGAAAGGCTTGAATGAACCTATGCATGGGTTGGCTATGACTCACATCCCTATGGGGGCCACCTTTGAGAAACTAGTTGACATGGCACTCATGTATGAGGAAGAGAAGGGTCCTAATGCTAATAAGGTACCCGAGAAGAAGGGAGATCAAAAGAGACCTCAACAACAGCAAAGCAAAGGTGGGAAAGGCAACGGTGGCAAGGGCAAGAAGAAGAAGTGTTTCAATTGTGGGACACCTGGCCACCTAAGCAAGGATTGTCGCAAGAAGAAGAAGACTGGCTGCTTCCACTGTGGCGAAGCAGGGCACTTAGTGAAGGATTGCCCTAAGAAAGGGCAAAGGACGGGACCTACCTCAGGAGGACAGGTGCAAGCTCTTATGGCACCGAGTCAGGCTAGGGGGCAAGTACAGGCTCTCGTGGTTCCACCAATTCAGGAGAGAGGTAGAACTATTTCCGTTGAAAGTCTGGTTTTTCTATTTGATCATCCTGTCCGTACATTGTTTGATTCAGGCGCATCGCATTCGTTTATTTCATCATCATTAGTTGAGTTACTGCACCTAGATACCAGTCTGGTAGATGATCCCTTGGTTGTTTCAAACCCAATTGGGGGCTCCACTTATTTGTCCATGATATGTTTGGGTTTGAAGATTTCTATACTTAGCATTGAGTTTAGATGTGATGCTTTTGTATTGGGCTTCACGGGCTATGGGTTGATTTTGGGCATGGACTGGTTATCCAGTAATGGTGCCATTCTTGATTGCGAAAGGAGAGTTGTTAGGCTGATGACCCGCTTGGGTAACACTCTCGAGATTTCTTGTAATCCCATGGACTCTGTTATGCTAAGTTATCTTGAATCGCTTGACGCTTCGGTCGAGAGTTTGAAATCTGTTAGAGTAGTCCGGGAATATCCGGATGTGTTTGAGGAGGTGAAGGGCTTACCTCCGAAGCGGGAGATTGACTTCCGAATATATTTGGTGGATAATGCTAAACCGGTATCTTTACCAGTGCGCCACATGGCTCCTCGTGAGAGGAGGGAACTCCATAAGCAAGTAGGGGAGTTGCTTGAGAAGGGGTTCATAAGACGGAGCATATCGGAGTGGGGTGCTCCAGTAGTGTTTGCTACGAAGGCAGATGGGTCCCTCAGACTTTGTGTAGACTATAGAGAACTCAACAAGCTCACAAAGAAGAATAGACACCCATTGCCGAGGATTGATGATCTTTTCGATCAGTTGGTTGGCGCTTCAGTATTTTCTCAGTTGGACTTAGCCACGGGGTTTCATCAGTTGAGGGTGGCTGAGGATAGCATAGACAAGACTGCCTTTAGAACTCCGGATGGCTTCTATGAGTGGCTGGTGATGCCATTTGGGTTGACGAACGCCCCTGCATACTTTGTTGATTTGATGAGTAGGGTGTTCAGGGAGTTCCTTAATAAATTTGTGGTGGTCTTTGTGGATGATATCTTAGTATTTTCTAAGAGTGAAGAAGAGCATGCCCTACATCTTGGGGAAGTGTTGAAGACTCTTCGAGCACATAGCCTTAAGGCTAAATTCTCTAAATGTCACTTCTGGAGGAGGGAAGTGCGGTTCTTGGGGCACGTGGTCTCCAAGGAAGGGATAGCTGTGGATCCCGCGAAGGTAGTATCAATTCAGGATTGGAAGGTTCCGAAGAATTCTACCGAAGTAAGAAGTTTCTTGGGGTTGGCGGGTTATTATAGGAAGTTTATCAAAGACTTCGCGAAGATATCAGCCCCATTAACCCGCTTAACAAAGAAGAATCTTGTTTTCACATGGGACGTAGATTGTGATGATGCGTTCCGACGGTTAAAGAGAGCTTTAACCACCGCTCCAGTTTTAGTGTTGCCAGATGGGAGCAAACCATTTGTTGTCTATACCGATGCCTGTGGGACAGGACTTGGCGCAGTCTTAATGCAAGAGGGAAGGGTAATAGCCTATGGTGGGAGGCAGTTGAGGGCGCATGAGAAAAATTACCCTACTCATGATCTAGAGCTGGCCGCTATTGTTTTTGCGCTTAAGATTTGGCGCCATTATCTTCTTGGTGAGAGATTCGAGTTGTTCACTGAACATAAATCTTTGAAGTACTTGTTCTCTCAGAAAGATCTAAACTTGAGACAGCAAAGGTGGATGGAGTTTTTAGCATCCTATGATTTCGAGATAGCGTATACCCCTGGCAAGGGTAACGCGGTGGCGGACGCCTTGAGTAGGAAGAGGTTGTCCTTGAGTCCATTGTTCGTGGAACGACGAAGCTTGGAATTTATCTCGATGTTTGATTTCAGACCCTCCGTTGACTATGTACCCGGTTTGCTAGCTTCTTTGGAAGTTAGGCCTACTCTCTTGGGGTGGATTGGAGAAGCACAGAGGGACGACCCACAGTTGGTTGAGTTGGTAGAGAAGCTCATAAGGGGGGAACCGTCCAGCCATTTGAGTAGGTACACCCTAGACGATAGGGGGTGTTTGCGCAGAGACGGTAGACTTTGCGTACCGCAAGACGAGGGTTTGAGGAAGGTTATTCTTGATGATGCACACCGTTCTAGGATGACCATTCATCCCGGTGGGGATAAGATGTACCAAGACATGAAAAGGGTTTTCTTCTGGGCCGGTATGAAGAAAGATGTGGCCAATTATGTCGCTCGATGTTTGGTGTGCCAGCAAGTGAAGGCGGAGCAAAGGAAACCAGGTGGGTTGCTTCACCCATTGGAGGTTCCGCAATGGAAGTGGGATAGCGTCTCGATAGATTTTATTGATGGGTTACCCAGGTCGAGGAAGGGTAATACAGGAATTTGGGTGGTGGTAGATAGACTTACTAAGAGCGCCCATTTCATACCTGTAAAGAGCAAGAGGACTGCTCCATGGCTAGCTTCAGTATATCTTCGAGAGATAGTTCGATTACATGGGGTACCCTCTAGCATAGTGAGTGATCGAGATCCTATCTTCACTAGCGAGTTCTGGAGAAGTTTGCAAGAAGCAGTGGGGACTCAATTGTGTCTGAGCACCGCATATCATCCTCAGACAGACGGCCAGACTGAGAGGGTGAATCGTGTTCTAGAAGACCTTTTGAGACTTTGTATCTTAGATTTTGGAGGTACATGGGAAGAGCATCTTCCACTGGTGGAGTTCGCATATAATAACAGCTTTCAGTCCAGTATTGGTATGGCTCCTTTCGAAGCTCTCTATGGAAGGCCTTGTCGATCACCTACATATTGGTGGGAATCTACGGATAAGATCTTGCTTGGGCCTGATATGGTTAGGGAGACTTCTGAGAAGATTGACTTGATTCGAAGAAGGATGAAAGCAGCGCAGGATAGGCAAAAATCTTATGCGGACAAGAGAAGGACGGATCTTGAGTTTGAGGTTGGGGATATGGTTTTTGTCAAGGTATCTCCGTTGAGAAATGTTGTTCGCTTCGGATCCGTTGGGAAGTTAGCACCGAGGTTTGTTGGGCCATTTCCTATCAAGGAAAGGATTGGACGGATGGCATATAGGGTGGGGTTGCCCGACAGACTTAGTGGTGTTCATGATGTATTCCATGTATCACATCTGAGGAAGTGCTTACATGAGACCGCAGAGGTGGTAGAGCCGAGCTTGCTTAGAGATATAGAGGTTGAGCGTGATGTGACGATTCGACGAGCTCCTACTCGCATCCTTGGGTCAGAGACTAGGAAATTGAGGAATCGAGAGGTTCAGCTAGTCAAAGTGCAATGGGGAGAAGATGAGAGCAACGCGACTTGGGAGACGGAAGCGAAGATGCGTTCATTGTACCCATTTCTTTTTGAGGGTATGTCTTTACTTTCTCCTTTATCGCTTGTCTAGTACTTATCTTATCTTTGGTATGTCCTCTCGTTAGTACCTTTGACCTTTAGATAGGGTAAACCTATGGTTGAAACATGTGTTTGAGACATGTTATGGTTGATGGATGCAAGTGGATGCAAGTGTTTGCTAGTGGTTGCTCGTGGATGCATAGACACACACTCTAGGCACTAGATCGGCTCAGTCACTTCATATTGCATATTGCATAAAATTGTGTGTAGGAAAATATATTTATGGATGTATAATGGTTGTGTTATCACATGGATGATGCATTTTGGTGAATGATTGTGCACTCATGTAGATATTGTATGTGTCGATAGGGTTTTCTCGCATACATAATGGATGCATGGCACTATCATGGTTTGCATATGTTCATACATTAGATAGGGAACATATACACACACTTTTTGCATATGCTCATACATCATTAGAAATTGTTTTAAGGACAATGGATGCCTGTGTTTGATGGATTGAGTAGATGGTTGTTTGGATGGTAGGATATGCATTCTCCTTAGCCTAGAGATTTCGGGGACGAAATCCTTTAAGGAGGGGAGAATGTAACACCCCGAATTTTGGGATAATACTAAAATTCACTAATTACAGGATAAATAATCTCAGACGTGGGAATTGGGGGAAACGGGCTGCGTCATTACGTTCGTCTCGGAAAAATACGCGAAATAGAGTCCGAGTTTTCGAAAATCGGAGTCCGTATGGCCCAGTTATGGCCCGATGAAGTTTGCAGAAAATTCAAAACTAAAACAGATTTAAAAATTTAAAAATTCAGATTTGGAATGGGCCAGGCGGGGTCAGGCGGGAAGCTTCCCGCCCAGCCCATGTCGACAGGGCTGTCGACAGGCCTGTCGACAGGGGTGTCGACATGCCTGTCGACTTGCCTGTCGACAGGGTGGCGCCATTCTGTGAACCTGGGTGCACCAGGTTGCACCAGGTTGGGTTTCAGGCTGGCTAGGAGGGCTGGTTCTAGAGATTTCCTAAATCTAAGGGTCCTAATCTAATCTAGGGTTAATCTAAGGGCCTAAAACACTCACCTAATCCTATAAATAAGACCCCAACCCTACCCTAATTCATTCATAATTAAGTCTTGTAACTAAACTATGGCAAAATGAAATTTGAGCCTGGCCTCCACTAGTTCATAAAGAAAGTTGCAAGCTAATTCCTCTCTAATCAATCTTTAATCATCATTATCTTCATAGTTAGCAACTAATTCTACTTCATAAGGTTGCTAATCTTGAGTTTGGTGAGTTTCTATCACTTTAACATCAATTGTTAAAGTAAGTAGATTGGGTGTAATGAGACTTATGGTCTTAAATGCGGATTAGTGAGTATGAATCGTGTATAATGATATGTTACTCTATGTTGTTCTATGTTTATGCATATTTGATAAGTTGGTTTATGCATGCTTAATAAGATGATTTATGCATGTTTAACAAGTTGATATATGCATGTTTAATAAGTGAATTTATGCATGTTTAGCAAAGTGAGATATGCAAGTTAAGTGTATGTTTAAATGCAAGATTTATGTGATATGCAAGTTATGCATGCTTATGCGATTATATGAATACTTATGCAAGATATGTATATGCTTAAATGACATGATATGCAAGTTATGCAAGTATGTAAATGCCTATGCAAGTATGTGGATGCCTATGCAAGTATGTGAATGCTTATGCAAGTTATGTGTATGCTTAAATGCATGTTTAACATGTTATGCAAGATTGAGAATGCCTATATGCAAGTTTAACATGTTATGTAAGATATGTGTATGATAATATGCAAGCTCATATGCAACATGTTATGCAAATCATGTGTATGATAATATGCAAGTTTGGGTTGTATGTAGTTGGGTTAATATATGCTCATATATGCAAGTTGACATCCTCTTAACCCATGACAAAGTTGTAGGCTAAACCCATGATATTTGTGATAATCTTCCCCTTATTATGTCATGTAACGAGAACGATTTACGTGGGGAACGATGGGGTTGGTAAATATATTAATAAATGAATGTTTGGGTATGATTAAGCATACCATAAAAATAAACTACCATAAGTGGGAATTTACCTATTGAGTTAGGTCTACCCCATGGGAATTTACCTATTGAGTTAGGTCTACCCATGTTATGGAAAACTTGATATTAATTAGGGATAATTAATGTGGGGGTGATTAATTAGGTGTAATTAATCGACTAAGACACGAGGTTGGACTCATTTGTAGTGTAAAACTGCCCGGACCCGACCAGCTTAACCAGTTGCTACAAATGTCAGCCCAATGTGAGAGGTCTTAGCCATAAATTAAATACGTGATTAAGGTAAAGACACGAGGTTAGACTCTGTTATGACGTAAGACTGCCCGGATTCTACCGGCTTAACCAGGCGGTCATAACAGTCAGTCTAATGTGGGAGGTCTTTACGGGAGATCACGGTCTTAATTAATTAAGAAACACTTAACCATAATAGCATGTAGTGGGACATGAGGGGTTAAGTGGGTGCCTTGGGTGGCATGAGGAAATTTTATGGGTGCCTTGGGTGGCATGTGGAATCTAGTGGGTTGCCTTGGGTGGCAATAGAAAATACGATTAGAATACTTAACCAAGTGGACACATGTAATTAAACATGATTAAAGGGTTAAGTGGGATACACTAGATATTGGACAAGCTTAAGTGGGTAGCTTGTGGGGGCCCATTTCAACCAATATCCCAAAACGTATCTTTGTGGGCTCGACCCATGTCGAGTGACGGGACACGCATATTGGGCTTGATTATAAGAGGTCAAAACGGGTTAGCGGTGGCAACGCAAGTCCAACGGGCTTCATATGCGTGTGTGGGCCCGGGCTGGTAGATAAGCCGTTGTTGCATCGTGTAGATATAAAGCCGTGCACCGTTAGTATTGGGTAGCCACTTTAGGGGAGTGATACACCCCACTGTGGAACCAGCACGGGTATCTACGGTAGGGAGCCGATCGCTTGGGGAGTAGTGGGTACACCTAGTGGAAATAGGGGCAGACGGCACCTATGTAGGGGTACACGAAACTACTGGGTAAGAATTACTGGGTACACCTAGTGGAGATAGGGGCAGACGGCACCTATGTGGTAGGCTAGGAGTACATGGAACTACTGGGGAAAATTTTCTAAGTCCTTGGAAGGGATCAACCTTTAAGTAGGGAATGACTGGTGTGGTGCAGTTAGTAATTATCCTTGGGTGGGTAGATGCGTCCTGACGGTTATCTTAGTTTATCCTAAGTCTACCAAGCTGCTTAGTTTAGCCATTCATCCCCAGATATTACCGTGGTCAAGTTTATGTCTTCTCTGGTTACTTTAATGATTGTATTGTTAAAGTTATATGACTCACTCAGACTTATGTCTGACCCCGTTGTTTTTATCTTTTTCCAACCCTCAGGTCCTACGGTGGATCCTAGCGGTAGTAGAGCTTGATCGGATTTCTGTTTCCAGTCTTGAGGAGCTTGGGTAGATGTAAAGCTCCAGTTATCCAGTTATCTTTTCTTTTGTTATGGCTATTGTATGAGAGAGTGGGATTATGTACTTCTTTATTTTGATGGATATTTTACTTGACTTTTACCGTGGTTTTATGATGTAACCAGACATGTTTATTTCCGCTGTTATGAGATGATGTTTTAAAATTTCAAGTACTATTTATATCTGTCTTGTTGTAATTTTTCTGTTCTATATTCACTAAATACTCCACCGATGCTATGGCATTCCCTTTATGAGTGACTATAGCGGGCGTAGGGTGTTACATACAGCGTGGTCCCTAGATTTACCCAACTTTAAAATAAAGATTAATAACTGTTTTAGTTCTCACACCAGTCCTGTAACAACCCGAAAATCTGGGCCAGTTTAAAATTTTTATTTTGGCAATTTTAGCGAATTTTGAACATTTAAAATGGATTATTTTAAATAATATCGACGAGAAATTTATTTTGAATTGAATTCGAACGTATATATTATATACGTCGTCGTTAGAATATAAATATTTATATATAATTATAAATAGAATTGAAAATGGTGCGGTAGTTCGATAATTCGATTTCAAACTTCAATTGAACGTACCGAGTGCAAAACAATCCGGATTTTAGTGAAACCAAAAAAATTAGGATCTAATTGAGAATATCTTTCCAACGAATCTGACAAATCGAAATTTCATAGTGGGAATCAAAGGATATGTCCAGTTGAAGATTCTGAATAGTCGCTATGGAATTCAGGCCCTTAAAAATGGGAATTTTGCAAACGACCTCGGATTTCGACGAAACCACTTTTGTTGGGTCCGTGATGTCAAATTATTGCTAGGTTTCAAATTTCATAATTTTTCGAATCAATATGTGAGCGTGGCAAAGGAAAACGTGTTTGACCAGTTTTAGTTGATTTTAATCGACTGGAAAATGGCCATTTTTCTAACGGTCTCAGAATTTGATGAAACTAGTTTTGTTAGGACCGTATCGTCAATACGAAGCTAGAAAATATTTTTCGGGAATTTTTAGAGTTAGTATGTGACCCCGGTAAAATGAAATGCGCGTTCAAATTTAATATATAGAGTTATATGTTGATTTTGACGAAAATTGCTCTAAACGATCGAATCAGCTTACGATACATATCCCATTGTGTTCGGAATGGGGGTAAAACGCTATGGACGACAGGCAGTGGGCCACGTTTTGAAGTCGAAAATAAAAGTTGCTTTTTGGTGAAAATAAAATAATTAAATAAATTAAAAATTCTCTCTCCCTTCCCTTTAAACCCGTTGCCCCCTCCCCCTTCAGATCGATTCAAAATGTAATGAAATTAAGAAAAAACAACGATCCTTCTCGGATCAAAAAATAGCAACGCCCTCGCCATCGCCACCGTCGGAGGGCCCACCGCCGCGCCCAGTCAACCGCCCTCCAGCCCCACTCTTCTCCCCGTCGCTCCCCTTCCCCTGTACGAGAGACCACGCCTGAACCCTCCCTAGCAGCTCCGATGCACCTGCGCCTCCCCCTCCTGTCAGCGCCACCTACGGCAGAACCACCCCTCCCCCCTCTCTTCCCTCGCCTCCCCCTTCGATCGTGACTCTACACACCCCCTCCTTCTTCCCCGAGCTTCCTCCCTCCCCTTAAACCCAACGCCACCGCCACCAACGCCAATCGATGCCCCCTCCACTTCCCCGACCTCGACAGCAACAAGCAGCCCCCTCCACATAATTCCAGCTGTAAGTTTTTTATATATATTATTTAATTTGTTTTATAAAATTCGTTTAGTTTAATTTAAAAAGAATTGTTAAAATCTGTTTTATCTATGATGTTGGTGAAGAAAATATTTTATTCAGTTAAAAATATGATTTTTTATTTTTTTAAAAGAATTAAAAATATGATTTTTATATTTTTAAAGTATTAAAAATATAATCTTTACTATATAGAAGATGTAAAAATATGATTTTTGTTTATGTAGAGAATTAAAAATATAATTTTTACATGATAGGAATATTAAAAATAGCATCTTTATATGTGTAGCAAAATAAAATGTGATTTTTATAATGATATAGTTGAAAAGGCGGAGTCTTTATATAGAGAATAGCGTTGTAAAAATATAATTTTTATCTATATAGTAGCGGTATAAAAATAAAATTTTCATCCATATAGCGTGATTATAAAAATTTGATTTTTATATATTGAATAGCAAGTAAAAATTCGATTTTTATATACTGAATAGCGAAGTAAAAATGTGATTTTTACATATGTAGTGGCTACGGGCGACGAAAGTGATAAGAGACGAGAACGACGAAGATTTCTAAAATGAAGTGCCGTGGAGTTAGGATAGCTATCGGTGAGAACTTCTCACTCCAAATTTCTTTTTCTAGTTATATATATATACTAGGATGCAGACGGTGCTTAGTAGCACCCGACACAATCGTCCACAGACCATGGACTTGTTTGTTTGATTGCAAAAAAAATTAGTTAGATTATTTGATTGAAATTTGAATTTTTTGGTGAAATGAATGGATTTGATTGATGTGTGAATGGCGTGGGCCTTCAGTAGACCGGGGATAAGGCTAGGCCTCGTCCCGTTTCTAGTATCGTGCCGTTATGCCACCGGAATTTTCTAAAATATGTTAGAGAAATAAAAATATCATTTTATTGAATAAATGAACCGAATAAAATATTTATATAGTTAAAAATATTTTATCGTTAAAAATAGAATTTTTAACGTGAAAGTGAATAAATACATATTTATAAACAAATCAGCCGATTTGTTTATATACACTGATTTGACTGATATTGATTGGGTCGATAAATTTTACACATCGCCCAACTGCACAAACAAAAATATGTGTTTGTTGATTTGAAACCCCACATGGGTGTTGGGATGATATATGGCGTACACTAATCCCAATTATTTAATTATTTTCTATCGATTAGTCGACAGACTGTGTAAGTGTCGATTATTTATATTTGATGCTTATGTAGTTGTGTGGTGCACCTTGGATGATGGTTGATTGTTTATCATAGCTATTATATACATGTGTTGTATGGAATCCATATAATTAACATTATATGGTGATTGATTGGGCCTCATTCCAATCGGGAAAACAATGAATATTGAAAAGTGATTTCAAAATCTAATATTTTGAAATGAAATTCAAATTGAATTAGATAAAAATTCAAATTGAAATTTTATTGAATCAATTTGAAATGAATTCGAATCGAATAGTAAATGAATTCGATTCGAATTGAATAGAAAATGAATTCAACTCGAATTGAATAGAAAATGAATTAGAATTTGAATTGAATAGAAAGTGAATTTGAATTCGAATAAAATAGAAATGAATTCATATTGAATTAAATTGAAATTGAATTAAAAACGAATCGAAATCATTTTGAATGAAATTTAAAACGAACTGAAATTGAATTGAAATCAATTTGAAACGAATTCGAATTGAATCAAATAGAAGGTAAATTCAAATTGAAATGAATTGAAATGAATTAGAATTTGAATTGAATTGAAACGAATTTGAATTCGAATTAAATAAAATTGAATTGAATTCGAGTTGAATTGAAATCAAATCGATTTGAAATTGAATATAGGGTTGAAATGGTTTTGAAAACGAATTCAAAACTATTTATAAAATTCGTTTTAAATAGGAATCAATGAAATATATATTATATATATAATATATATAATATAATGGCCTGAATAGAACGCGCCGCGCCGCGGTAGTTCGTGAATTTCGACCATTGACTTCGAATTGACATTACGGGAGATCCGACCGTCGGATTCTCCTAAAACCAGAACCATTGGGTTTGTATCGAAAATAGCTTTCCAATGAATATTTGAAATTTGAAATCTAACGGTTGGATTTGGAGTTATGTCCAAATCAAATTTAAAAAGGTCGCTGTAAGTGCAGTTCAATGGCCGTTGTTGGAAATCGACTGTACGGGCCTTGATAAAATTATTAAAAATATCCATAATTTGTGTAAAATCATAATATATGAATTGGAAAGAATTAGGATGAAAAACTCCATATTTGAAAAGATAAAAATAGATTTTAATCGAAATGAACTAGTTTTGAACTAGAATTAAAATCAATTTATTTTTGAAATAAATAAATTGAATTTGAAAGTGATTTTAAAAATAATCAATATTCCCAATACGTGGATTGGACTGGAGTTGAATCGAAATTATCTTCGGAACATTTTGACATTGGATTTCGTGACTATACAGATATTGTTATGGGAATTTGAAAGATATATTGTATATCATTATTTCCAATACGATATTTGTTGGATTCAGAGTTTGATATTGAATATAAGCCGGTATATTTTCTATTCAGAGCCTTGTATTTAATATCAAATGTGATTTGGGTTTGTCGTGAATCGTGTTTTAGAAGACATTGGTTCTTTAACCCAGTTAAAGACAGAATATTGATTTTTGAGAAGATTAAAACTAAGTGAAGTTTTAATGAATCTTT
Organism: Allium sativum; assembly: GCA_030737875.1. Taxonomy (NCBI): domain Eukaryota; kingdom Viridiplantae; phylum Streptophyta; class Magnoliopsida; order Asparagales; family Amaryllidaceae; genus Allium; species Allium sativum. Next base: position 233,598,860 of record CM060922.1, read on the forward strand.
AATTAGATTAAAATGTGAATTGATAATTTGAATTATCAAATTTGAAAGGTGATCGAGAATGGAGTATCACCAGTTTTGCTCCAAAGCGGTAGTTAAATCTGTAATTAGATTTGAACGTGAAATGGTAATTAATTTTACCGATAACACCGTGGTGTTAGGAATGGAGTATCACCAGTTTTTCTCCATGGGATATACACGTTGGGATTGGGAAATAAAATAAATAATTACTTCGGTGTGGTTCGCTAATCCCGACTAGTTTGAAATGATATCCAAAGGAAGATTAAAGAATAAATTTAGAAGAATTTATCTTGGATAAAATTAATGGGAACCTTTCCCTAAGAATGTGATTTTGTGAATAAAAGAATATTCTGAATTAGAATGAGGCGTTCGTTGTGTTTGTGTAACATTTGTTTATTATATACGTGGGTTATTCAGAAAGGCCGGGTTATACCCATTCTGAATAACCGATTCGACGAGATGTCGAAGATGAAGACGGTGGTTGAAGACCGGAAGTCTTCACATCGTTTGGGTGATTACTGATGATCTTGATTGGGCTGTACACCTAGGATGAGGGAATCAGTTGGTGATCGTCCAGACGTACCTGGAGATGGATGGATATGCGAGGAAAGTGCCTCCGGTTTCGTTCAGACCCGGAACGAACTTGTAAATGGATTGTGTGTCTGACATTGGATTTTATTCTGTGTTGATTGATCTCTATTAAATATACATCTATTTGGCGGTAGAGAATTTATTCTCTTGCTTAACGCCTTTCTCTGAGACGTACGAGCTCAGAGGTTGTATATCGATGGACATCAGTCGCATGGAGTGAATTGCCAGTGTGGCATGCGTAAGTGGCAATTGATCAAGGCTTCTGTTGAAAAGCAAAGCCTTGTGGTTGATGATCAAAGCACGGCCTGTGTGGCATAGCTTTGTGTATAGCGTGAATTCGCGAGCCTCACACCTCGGTATGAGTCAAAAACGGGATAGTGACTATAGGGAGAGCACGACGTTTCTTTCTAGCCAGGGTGGTGTCAGTGACCTACCAGCCCTGACATTTATATACTTTTCACCTATGTGGTTGTTGGATACGAGGCGCCTCGGATATAGGTCTGTAAGGACCGAGAAACGTGTGTTCAGGAATTGCCAATCCTCAAAAGTAAGAGAGGACCGACCCTGAAGATCCAAGGATCATAGTGGGGTCCTGGGACATTTGCTAGAGTGTCTCAAACACGGAGAGGAGCTTGCCCCTTGCCTCGGCTCATGACGGAAATCCAATTTCCAATACGTGATAGTTCAGTTTTATTTGTAGAACCTAGTATGGCGACATAGTGGTATGGGTCATTCATGCCGCCTATGATTTATATTTATGATTGAAACTGTTTTGACACTATACACTTATTATAGTATCAAATAATGTGTTTTTAAACGTATCAAGCATGCTTTGGCTGTTATAAGGTAAAAACCCTATCATCCGGCTTGCGTTGCATTGTGTGATGGGACCTGGGTCTTATAACAGCTTCATCTTTCTTTATTTTACATTGCGCTGTTTGTTCTATGCACTAGTAATCTTGGGAGGAAACCCGTTCCGTTTTATACGGCGTGGTCCCTTGATTTACCGAACTTTAAAATAAAGATTAATGACTGTTTTTGTTCTCACACCAGTCACATGACTGACCTGGAGTTTATTGTTTTAACCTAAACTCTGGGTGCCCCTATTTTCCACACGGGCAGCTAGTAGTTTTGGTTTTGCAGATTTATATTCACAGGGTCCTGATTTACATCTGGAACGATGCTCGGAAAGCTCTGTATCCGTGCATTACTTCTAGTTGTGCTTTTGTATTATTTTCCACTGCTATGTAATTTATTGTAATCTCTGATATTTGTTGAATGTAATTTATTCATTTATACTCTGTATATTCTTGTATTTGATGGAATTGTTGTAATAACAATGAAATGTTCTTCTGTATGCGTTCTATTTTGTCTTGTCCTCAATTCTATCCGTGCTTTCCTTCACGGGGAAGTTCGGGTCATCTCAGTTTGGTATCAGAGCTTTGGTTTACAGAGCTCGAGAACAAGACACATTAGAACCGAACGAAAGAATTCATCAGATATTGGATTAGCAATATCCAATTAGAATGACTCGTTAGAGATAGGATCAGTAGTATCCTAGAACGAGTGTGAAGAGTATATTTTTCAAATGAAAACAATTTTGTTTTGAAAATTTAAATCGTTTTATACATATTTGAATATTTATTTATTTTGAATTTGGACAATCCAATATATAAAGATTTTGCATATACGCGTCATGAACGTATATTCGAAGTTTTAATATATTAGATAGATATAGAATCACATTCTAGTCGCCCGGACATGATTCTGATGATGGCGCGCCATCACCAGTATTTATTTTCGTGTTTCGAAGGTGTGATTTCTATATATTTCCATTAGACTGGTGTGAGAACCAAAACTTATATAGATAGATTTATTGTTGTGATTTGGCATCAAAAACATGATTTTCTGTATATGTATCAAAATTATGAATTTGAAACGTTAATCCACTAATTGATTGATGTTTGTGTTGTTTGTTTATTTGGTTGATAATTTTGAACCATTATGCCTAATAGAATCAAATATTGGACTGTATTGAAAATTGGTCGCATTTGCTTGCATATACATGTACTTACATTGAACAGGTCATAGCAAGGAGGCTAGAGCCGAAGAATAAAATTTATTCGCCCGACAAATAGGTACATGTTTGATATATAATTTACTGTTTTGTTTGGGTGATGATGATTTTATGAGCCTATTGGCTAGCCTCTTGGCTTTTTCTTTTTCTTTTTGAGATCAGAAGGCCTATATGGCAATTTCGGAATTTTCTCGTGGCTCCCGGTGCAGGGGAGGTTATGGAGAAATTTTTCGAAAATTTAGGGCGTCAGCCAAATTTTTGAAAATTCTCAGAAACTGAAAAGTTGGAGGATGCAAGCCAGACCGAGCGTAGAGTTGATTAATCAAACCACTTTCGACTTCGTTCCTTTTCAGGGACGAAAAGTTTTAAGTGGGGGAGATTGTAACAACCCGAAAATCTGGGCCAGTTTAAAATTTTTATTTTGGCAATTTCAGCGAATTTTCATTTAAAATGGATTATTTTAAATAATATCGACGAGAAATTTAATTTGAATTGAAATCGAACGTATATATTATATACGTCGTCGTTAGAATATAAATATTTATATATAATTATAAATAGAATTGAAAATGGCGCGGTAGTTCGATAATTCGATTTCGAACTTCAATTGAACGTACCAAGTGCAAAACAATCCGGATTTTAGTGAAACCAAAAACATTAGGATCTAATTGAGAATATCTTTCCAACGAATCCAACAAATCGAAATTTCATAGCGGGAATCAAAGGACATGTCCAGTTGAAGATTCTGAATAATCGCTATGGAATTCAGGCCCTTAAAAATGGGAATTTTGCAAACGACCTCGGATTTCGACGAAACCACTTTTGTTGGGTCCGTGATGTCAAATTATTGCTAGGTTTCAAATTTCATAATTTTTCGAATCAATATGTGAGCGTGGCAAAGGAAAACGTGTTTGACCAGTTTTAGTTGATTTTAATCGACTGGAAAATGGCCATTTTTCTAACGGTCACATAATTCGACGAAACTAGTTTTGTTAGGACCGTATCGTCAATACGAAGCTAGAAAATATTTTTCGGGAATTTTTAGAGTTAATATGTGACCCCGGTAAAATGAAATGCGCGTTCAAATTCAATATACAGAGTTATATGTTGATTTTGACGAAAATTGCTCTAAACGATCGAATCAGCTTACGATGCATATCCCATTGTGTTCGGAATGCGGGTAAAATGCTATGGACGACAGGTGATGGGCCTTGTTTTGAAGTCGAAAATAAAAGTTGCTTTTTGGTGAAAATAAAATAATTAAATAAATAAAAAATTAAAAATTCTCTCTCCCTTCCCTTTAAACCCGTTTCCCCCCCCTTCAGATCGATTCAAAACGAAATGAAATAAAAAAAAACAACGATCCTTCTCGGATCGAAAAAGGGCGACGCCCTCGCCATCGCCACCGTCGGAGGGCCCACCGCCGCGCCCAGTCAACCGCCCTTCACCCCCACTCTTCTCCCCGTTGCTCCCCTTCCCCTGTACGAGAGACCACGCCTGAACCCTCCCTAGCAGCCGCCGATGCACCTGCGCCTCCCCCTCCTGTCAGCGCCACCTACGGCAGAACCACCTCTCCCCCCCTCTCTTCCCTCGCCTCCCCCTTTGATCGTGTAAAAACCCGTAACTTCCCCGTAAAGGAAAACTTCGGATAGTTCGAGAACAAGCCACAATAGAACGCATACAGAAGAACATTTCATTGTATATTACAACAATGCATCAGATTACAAGAATATACAGAGTATAAATGAATATTACACAGAAATATCAGAGATTTAAATTACATTTAAATACATAGCAGTGGAAAATAATACAATAAACAACTGGAAGAAGATATACGGATACAAAGCTTTCCGGATATCGTTCCAGCTGTAAACTAGGATCCTGTGAATATAAATCTGCAAAACCAAAACTACTAGCTGCCCGTGTCAAAATAAGGGCACCCAGAGTTTAGGTTAAAACAATAAACTCCAGGTCAGTCATGGGACTGGTGTGAGAACTAAAACAGTTAATCTTTATTTTTAAAGTTAGGTAAATCAAGGGACCACGCCGTATAACACGGAACGGGTTTCCTCCCAAGAACACCAGTGCATAAAACAAACAGCGCAATGCTAAATAGAGAAAAATGAAGCTGTTATAAGACCCAGGTCCTATCACACAATGCAACGCAAGCCGGGGGATAGGGTTTTCCCTTATAACAGCCAAAGAATGCTTGATACGTTTTAACAAATCATTTGATACTATAGTCAGTGCATAGTGTATAAAACAACTTCAAATCATAAGTATCAATCATAGGCGGCATGAGCGCCCCATCCCACTATGTCGCCATATATAGGATTACAACTAAAACCGCAAATGTCACGTATTTGGAAATTGGATTTCCTTCTATGAACCGAGGCCAGGGATCGTCCTCTACCGATTCGTGACTCTCTAGCCCGAGCCACAGGAACAGCCGCAACTGCCCCCTGGATCCTCAGGGCCGGTCCACCGATGTGGATTATAGTGCCTGAACAATACGTTTCCCCGCCCTTTGGGGCGTAAATGAGCCAACTAAATGACTCCATCGGTTCGAGAACGACCGATCAATCCGAGGCGCCTCGCAACAGCAACAACCACATAAGTCAAACTCGTCAGGGCGTGTAAAACCACTGACGCCACTTTTTAGCTAGAAAGAAACGCATGCCCTCCCTGACGTCCTCTCCCGTTTTTGGTTCATACCGGGTGTGAAACACGCGAGGTAAACGTTACACAAAGCTACGCCACAAAGGCCGTGCTTTGATCATCACCACAAGACTTTGCTTTTCAACAGAAGCCTCGATCCATTGCCACATAGGCATGCCACACAGACAATTCACTCCATGCGTTTGATATCCATCAATATATAACCCCTGAGCTCGTACGTCTCAGAGAAGGGCGTTAAGCAAGAGAATAAATTCTCCGCCGCCAAACAGATATATATTTAATAGAAATCAATCACACAGACTAAAATCCAATGTCAGACACACAGTCCATTTACAAGTCCGTTCTGGGGCTGAACGAAACCGGAGGCACCTAGTACCCCGCATATCCATCGATCTCCAAGTACGTCTGGACGATCACTAACTGTTTCCATCTTCTTGGGTGTACAGCCCAATCAAGATCATCAGTAATTACCCAAACGACGTGAAGACTTCCGGTCTTCGACCACCGTCTTCATCTTCGACTTATCGTCGTATCAGTTATTCAGAATGGGATAAACCCGGTCTTTCCGAATAACTCACGTATATTTTAAGTAAGTGTTACACAAACACAACATACGCCTCATTCCAATTCATCAGTCACTAACCGTAAATTAATCAAGAGAATAATTTCCCAAATATTAACCCCGAAGGCCGAAACCAACATCAGATCAATATCCAGAAAACCATTCTGCTTGGCCAACCGACAGTTAGTTTCTAAATTTCACATTCATAGGGAAAGGTTCCCATTAATTTTATCCAAGATAAATTCCTTGAATTTATTCTTTATTCTATTCTTTTGAATTTCGATTCAACTAGCCGGGATTAACGAAACTTACCGAAGTAATCCTTTGTTTTAATTTCCCAATCCCGACCTATTTATCCCATGAAGTAAAACTGGTAATACCTCATATCTAACACCACAGTGTTATCGGTAAATTCAATTACCATTTCACGTTCAAATCTAATTAAAGATTTAACTATCGCCTGGAGCAAAACTGGTGATACTCCATTCTCGATTATTTCAATCTAATTAAAGATTCATTAAAACTCCACTTAGTTTTAATCGTTAACTGGGTTAAAGAATCAGTGTCATTTAAAACACGGTTCACGATAAACCCAAAATCACATTCATTAATTATCGGGTTAAAGAACAAGTGTTATTTAAAACACTGTTCACGATAAACCCAAAAATCAATATCAATTCAATTCCAATTAAATATTATTTAATTGGTACACTTCATTAAATCTAAATAAAAAGATTTAATCTTTTCTCAATTGGGTTCAAGAACAGTGTTAGTGAAGACATCATTCACGACAAACCCAAATCATATTCGATATTCAATACAAGGCTCTGAATAGAAAATATATCGGCCTATATTCAATATCAAATTCTACGATTAACAAATGTCGTATTGGAAATAACGATATAAATATATCTTTCAAATTTCCATAACAACACCTATATAATCACGAATTCCAACATCGAAATATTCCGAAGACAATTTCGATTCAAACCCACTCCAATGCAATCATTGGATATTTTGGTTATTTTCAAAACCCTTTTTAAATTCAATTTATTTATTCAAAAATAAATAGAATTATATTTCTAGTTCAAAACTGGTTCATTTCGATAAAAATCTATTTTTATCTTTTCAAACATGGAGTTTTTCATCCCAATTCTTTCTAAATCATTTCTTATGATTTTACATAAATTATTACTATTTTTAATAATTTTATCAAGGCCCGTACAGTCGATTTCCATCAATGGCCATCGAACTGCACTTACAGCGACCTTTTTCAAATTTGATTTGGACATAATTCCAAATCCAACCGTTAGATTTCAAATTTCTAATATTCGTTAGAAAGCTCTTTTCGATACGAACCCAACGGTTCCGGTTTTAGGAGAATCCGACGGTCGGATCTCCCGTAATGTCCGTTTGAAATAAATGGTCGAAATCAAGAACTGCCGCGGCGCGGCGCGTTCTATTCAGGCCATTATATTATATATATAATATATATAATATATATTTCGTCGATTTCTATTTAAAACGAATTCTATAAATAGTTTTAAAATTCGTTTCAAAAGCAATTTCAACTTCCATTTCAAATCAAATCAAAATTGAATTCTTCTTTATAAATTCGTTTTAAAATTCATTTCTATTCAATTCAAATTTCAATTCAACTTGAATTCATTTCAATTCGCTTTCAATTCAATTCATTTCGAAATCGTTTCCAATTCATTGCATTTCGAAATCGTTTTCAATTCAATTCATTTTGAAATCGTTTTCAATTCAATTCATTTCGAAATCGTTTTCAATTCAATTCATTTCGAAATCGTTATATATTCAATTCATTTCGAAATCGTTTTCAATTCAATTCATTTCGAAATCGTTTTCAATTCAATTCATTTCGAAATCATTTTCAATTCAATTCATTTCGAAATCGTTTTCAATTCAATTCATTTCGAAATCGTTTTCAATTCAATTCATTTCGAAATCGTTTTCAATTCAATTCATTTCGAAATCGTTTTCAATTCAATTCATTTCGAAATCGTTATATATTCAATTCATTTTGAAATCGTTATATATTCAATTCATTTCGAAATCGTTTAAAATCGATATAAATATCGATTCACGTCAAAATGGCGTCAATCTAATCAACACGGCTTCATAAATTTCTATTTTCAAAATAGTTGTTATTATCAAAATATTTCGTTCAACACATGACCAATCTCAATGGATGAGTACTGTCAACACATGAACCTTTATTTTATAATATTCTTTATTTTTCAAATTGGAATGAGGCCCAATCAATTACCATATAAAATTAATTATATGGATTTTCATACAACACATGTATAATAGCATTGAAAAATAATCAACCATCAACCAAAGTGCACTACACTGTATAAGCATCAAATATTGATATCTAACGCTTGTAACAGCCTGTCAATCAATCGATCGACATATTTAATCAATCAGGATGAGTGAACTTCAAATTTCATCCTAACACCCGTGTGGGGTTTTCAAACAATCAAACACAGATTTTTATTCGTGCAGTTGGGCGATGTGTAAAATTTATCGTCCCAATCAATGTCCTTCAAATAGGTGTACATAAACAAACCGTCTGGTTTGTAAATGAATATTTATTTATTCACATTCACGTTAAAAATTATATTTTTAACGATAAAACATTTTATTTCAACATATGAATTTCTATTCAATTCATTTATTCGATAAAAAGGATATTTTTATTTTTCTAACTTATTTTAGAAAATTTCGGCGGCATAACGGCACGATACTAGAAACGGGACGAGGCCTAGCCTTATCCCCGGTCTAGTGAAGGCCCACGCCATTCACACATCAATCAAAATCACCAAACAACCAAATTCAAATCAAATCATATAACTAATCTATGCAACCAAACAAACAAGTCCATGGTCTGTGGACGATTGTGTCGGGTGCTACTAAGCACCGTCTGCATCCTAGTATATATATATAATTAGAAAAGAAATTGAAAAGGTGAGAAATTCTCACAGATAGCTATCCTAGCTTCACGGCACTTCATTGATAGAAATCTTCATCGCTATCGCATCTTCGTCATCTTCGTTGCCCGTAGCCACTACATATGTAAAAATCGAATTTTTACTTCGCTATTCAATATATAAAAATCATATTTTTATTTCAAAGTTCAATATATAAAAATCACATTTTTATTTCGAAGTTCAATATATAAAAATCATATTTTTACTATCACGCTATATGGATAAAAATTCTATTTCTACATTGCTACTATATAGATAAAAATTCCATTTCAAAAATATAGATTTCGCCCTTATAAAAGTATAGATTTCGCCTTTTCTAATATGAAGTTTTCGCCTTTTATAAAAAATAAAGTTTCCTCCTTTATAAAAATAAAGTTTTCTCCTTTCAAAAATATAGATTTCATCATTATAAAAATTACCACTTTATCTCAACGTATATAAAATAAAAATCATATTTTTATTTCGCTACATATACAAAGATGATATTTTTATATTCTCTATCCTATAAAGATTATATTTTTAATACTTTAAAAATATAAAAATCATATTTTTAATATTTCTATATAGTAAAGATTATATTTTTTAAATCAATATCATTCATATGAAAATCACTTCTTCATGTATACAAAAATCGTTCTTCTCATATTGCTACTTCAAATTGATAAAAATCATACCTTCACTTTAAATAAAAATCCTTCCTTTACTTTAAATAAAATCCGACCTTTCTTCTAAATAAAAATCCTTTATTCGTTCGCTTCCATAATAAAAATCAAATCTTTTTGGTTTATAAAATCAATTCTTTTTATTATGCTTGTCATATTTTTATTCAAAGAAAATCCGTTCTTAAATCAAAGAAAAGCAGTTTTGAAATCAAATAAAAAATCAGTTTTTACTCAAGGAAATAAGTAACGCGATGAAAGGAATAATAACTCACATTTCAATCGGCGGAAAGGGGGTTTCCGGGTGCGAACAGTGGAGGAGGAGGTTCGGGGGGGTGTGTGTGGCGTCGGTGGAGCTCGGCGGTGGGCCCCTTCTGGCGCAGCGTGGGGGTTTACTGGAGGGTGCGGTGGGTGTTCGATCTAGGGTTTCGAGGCTGGGCGTGGCAGTTGTTCGCTGGGGGGAATTGGAAGGAGGAGGAAGCGAAGCAGAAGAGGGGGAGCGACGGCGGAGGAGTTGTCGGAGATGGGGGGAGGAGCGCGCTCGACGGCGCGATGGCCGACGTGGCCAGGAGCGAGATCGACAGTCGCCCATTTTTTTTTTAATTTCGTTTAATTTTCTGAATAAAGAGGAATAAAGGGGGGGAGGGATTATATTTTATATTATTTAATTTATTTTATTTTTCGCCTAAAAGCAACTTTTATTTTCGACCTCAAAACGAGGCCCACCGCCTGTCGCCCATAGCGTTATACCCCCATTCCGAACACAATGGGATATGTATCGTAGGCTGATTCGATCGTCTCGATCAGTTTCCGTTGAATTTATATTTAAATCACTATATTGAATTTTAAACGTACATTTCAAATTACCGGGGTCACATACTAACTAGAAAAATTCTATAAAAATATTTTCTAGCTTCGTAATGACGATACGGTCCTAACAAAACTAGTTTCGTTGAATTCTGAGGCCGTTTGTAAAATGGCCAATTTCCAGTCGATTAAAATCAACTGAAACTGGTCAAACGCGTTTTCCTTTGCCACGCTCACATATTGATTCGAAAAATTATGAAATTTGAAACTTAGCAACAACTTCACATCACGGACCCAACAAAAGTGGTTTCGTCGAAATCCGAGGTCGTTTGCAAAATGTCCATTTTTAAGGGCCTGAATTCCATAGCGACTATTCAGAATTTTCAACTGGACATATCTTTGTATTCCCGCTATGAAATCTTGATTTTTCGGATTCGTTGGAAAGATATTATCAAATAGATCCTATCATTTTTGGTTTCACTAAAATCCGGATTGTTTTGCACCGGTACATTCAATTGAAGTTTGAAATCGAATTATCGAACTACCGCGCCATTTTCAATTCTATTTATAATTATATATAATTATTTATATTCTAACGACGACGCGTATATAATATATACGTTCTAATTATATTCAAAATAAATTTTCTCGTCGATATTATTTAAAATAATTCATTTTAAATAATCAAAATTCGCTAGAATTGCCAAAATAAAAATTTTAAACTGGCCCAGATTTTCGGGTTGTTACAATCTCCCCCACTTAAAACTTTTCGTCCCCGAAAAGGAACAAAGTCGAAAGTGGTTTGATTATTCAACTCTACGCTCGATCCGGCTTCCATTCTCCAACTTTTCAGTTTCTGAGAATTTTCAAAAATTTCAAAAATTTGGCTAACACCCTAAATTTTCGAAAAATTTCGCCATAACCTCCCCTGCACCGGGAGCATCTGGGAATTTCAAATAGCTTCCCCGGTCCTTCAGATCTCAAAAAGAAAAAGAAAAAGAAAAAGCCAAGCGGCTAGCCAATAGGCTCATAAAATCATCATCACCCAAACAAAACAGTAAATTATGTAGTAAACATGTACCTATTTGTCGGGCAAACAAATTTTATTCTCTGGCTCTAGCCTCCTTGCTATGACCTGTTCAATGATATATATGTATATGCAAGCAAACGCAACCAATTTTCGATATAATTCAATATTTGGTTCTGTTAGGCTAAATGGCTAAAAATTAGCAAACAAATAAACAAACAACACAAACATCAATCAATTAGTTGATTAGCTTTTCAAATTCATAATTTTAACACATATACAAAAATCATGTTTTTAATGCCAATTCACAACAATAGGCCCTATCTAATTTTTGGTTCTCACACCAGTATAATGGAAATATATAGATATCACACCTTCGTCACACGAATATAAATTCTGACGATGAGTACTCAACCATCAGAATCATCTTCGGGCCACTAGAGTATGATTCTATATCTATCCAATATATTAAAACTTTGAATATACGTTTGCAAGGCGTATATGCAAAATCTTTATATACTGGACTGTCCAAATCTATATAAAATAAATAATCAAATACGAATAGTTGATTTAAATTTTCAAAACAAAATTGGTTTCATTTGAAAAATATACTCTTCACACTCGTTCTAGGATACTACTGATCCCATCTCTAACGAGTCATTCCCATTGGATATTACTAATCCAATATCTGATGAATTCTTTCGTATGGTTCTAACGTGTCTTGTTCTCTGAGCTTTGTAAACCAAAGCTCTGATACCAACTGTAAAAACCCGTAACTTCCCCGTAAAGGAAAACTTCGGATAGTTCGAGAACAAGCCACAACAGAACGTATACAGAAGAACATTTCATTGTATATTACAACAATGCATCAGATTACAAGAATATACAGAGTATAAATGAATATTGCACAGAAATATCAGAGATTTAAATTACATTTAAATACATAGCAGCGGAAAATAATACAATAAACAACTGGAAGAAGATATACGGATACAAAGATTTCCGGATATCGTTCCAGCTGTAAACCAGGATCCTATGAATATAAATCTGCAAAACCAAAACTACTAGCTGCCCGTGTCAAAATAAGGGCACCCAGAGTTTAGGTTAAAACAATAAACTCCAGGTTAGTCATGGGACTGGTGTGAGAACTAAAACAGTTAATCTTTATTTTTAAAGTTAGGTAAATCAAGGGACCATGCCGTATAACACGGAACGGGTTTCCTCCCAAGAACACCAGTGCATAAAACAAACAGCGCAATGCTAAATAGAGAAAAATGAAGCTGTTATAAGACCCAGGTCCTATCACACAATGCAACGCAAGCCGGGGGATAGGGTTTTCCCTTATAACAGCCAAAGAATGCTTGATACGTTTTAAACAAATCATTTGATACTATAGTCAGTGCATAGTGTATAAAACAACTTCAAATCATAAGTATCAATCATAGGCGGCATGAGCGCCCCATCCCACTATGTCGCCATATATAGGATTACAACTAAAACCGCAAATGTCACGTATTTGGAAATTGGATTTCCTTCTATGAACCGAGGCCAGGGATCGTCCTCTACCGATTCGTGACTCTCTAGCCCGAGCCATAGGAACAGCCGCAACTGCCCCCTGGATCCTCAGGGCCGGTCCACCGATGTGGATTATAGTGCCTGAACAATACGTTTCCCCGCCCTTTGGGGCGTAAATGAGCCAACTAAATGACTCCATCGGTTCGAGAACGACCGATCAATCCGAGGCGCCTCGCAACAGCAACAACCACATAAGTCAAACTCGTCAGGGCGTGTAAAACCACTGACGCCACTTTTTAGCTAGAAAGAAACGCATGCCCTCCCTGACGTCCTCTCCCGTTTTTGGTTCATACCGGGTGTGAAACACGCGAGGTAAACGATACACAAAGCTACGCCACAAAGGCCGTGCTTTGATCATCACCACAAGACTTTGCTTTTCAACAGAAGCCTCGATCCATTGCAACTTAGGCATGCCACACAGACAATTCACTCCATGCGTTTGATATCCATCAATATATAACCCCTGAGCTCGTACGTCTCAGAGAAGGGCGTTAAGCAAGAGAATAAATTCTCCGCCGCCAAACAGATATATATTTAATAGAAATCAATCACACAGACTAAAATCCAATGTCAGACACACGGTCCATTTACAAGTCCGTTCTAGGGCTGAACGAAACCGGAGGCACCTAGTACCCCGCATATCCATCGATCTCCAAGTACGTCTGGACGATCACTAACTGTTTCCATCTTCTTGGGTGTACAGCCCAATCAAGATCATCAGTAATTACCCAAACGACGTGAAGACTTCCGGTCTTCGACCACCGTCTTCATCTTCGACTTACCGTCATATCAGTTATTCAGAATGGGATAAACCTGGTCTTTCCGAATAACTCGCGTATATTTTAAGTAAGTGTTACACAAACACAACATGCGCCTCATTCCAATTCATCAGTCACTAACCGTAAATTAATCAAGAGAATAATTTCCCAAATATTAACCTCGAAGGCCGAAACCAACATCAGATCAATATCCAGAAAACCATTCTACTTGGCCAACCGACAGTTAGTTTCTAAATTTCACATTCATAGGGAAAGGTTCCCATTAATTTTATCCAAGATAAATTCCTTGAATTTATTCTTTATTCTATTCTTTTGAATTTCGATTCAACTAGCCGGGATTAACGAAACTTACCGAAGTAATCCTTTGTTTTAATTTCCCAATCCCGGCCTATTTATCCCATGAAGTAAAACTGGTAATACCTCATATCTAACACCACAGTGTTATCGGTAAATTCAATTACCATTTCACGTTCAAATCTAATTAAAGATTTAACTATCGCCTGGAGCAAAACTGGTGATGCTCCATTCTCGATTATTTCAATCTAATTAAAGATTCATTAAAACTCCACTTAGTTTTAATCGTTAACTGGGTTAAAGAATCAGTGTCATTTAAAACACGGTTCACGATAAACCCAAAATCACATTCATTAATTATCGGGTTAAAGAACAAGTGTTATTTAAAACACTGTTCACGATAAACCCAAAAATCAATATCAATTCAATTCCAATTAAATATTATTTATTTGGTACACTTCATTAAATCTAAATAAAAAGATTTAATCTTTTCTCAATTGGGTTCAAGAACAGTGTTAGTGAAGACACCATTCACGACAACCCCAAATCACATTTGATATTCAATACAAGGCTCTGAATAGAAAATATATCGGCCTATATTCAATATCAAATTCTACGATTAACAAATGTCGTATTGGAAATAACGATATAAATATATCTTTCAAATTTCCATAACAACACCTATATAATCACGAATTCCAACATCGAAATATTCCGAAGACAATTTCGATTCAAATCCAGTCCAATGCAATCATTGGATATTTTGGTTATTTTCAAAACCCTTTTTAAATTCAATTTATTTATTTAAAAATAAATAGAATTATATTTCTAGTTCAAAACTAGTTCATTTCGATAAAAATCTATTTTTATCTTTTCAAATATGGAGTTTTTCATCCCAATTCTTTCTAAATCATTTCTTATGATTTTACATAAATTATTACTATTTTTAATAATTTTATCAAGGCCCGTACAGTCGATTTCCATCAATGGCCATCGAACTGCACTTACAGCGACCTTTTTCAAATTTGATTTGGACATAATTCCAAATCCAACCGTTAGATTTCAAATTTCTAATATTCGTTAGAAAGCTCTTTTCGATACGAACCCAACGGTTCCGGTTTTAGGAGAATCCGACGGTCGGATCTCCCGTAATGTCCGTTTGAAATAAATGGTCGAAATTCACGAACTGCCGCAGCGCGGCGCGTTCTATTCAGGTCATTATATTATATTTATAATATATATTTCGTCGATTTCTATTTAAAACGAATTTTATAAATAGTTTTAAAATTCGTTTCAAAAGCAATTTCAACTTCCATTTCAATTCAAATCAAAATTGAATTCTTCTTTATAAATTCGTTTTAAAATTCATTTCTATTCAATTCAAATTTCAATTCAAATTGAATTCATTTCAATTCGCTTTCAATTCAATTCATTTCGAAATCGTTTCCAATTCATTGCATTTCGAAATCGTTTTCAATTCAATTCATTTCGAAATCGTTTTCAATTCAATTCATTTCGAAATCGTTTTCAATTCAATTCATTTCGAAATCGTTATATATTCAATTCATTTCGAAATCGTTTTCAATTCAATTCATTTCGAAATCGTTTTCAATTCAATTCATTTCGAAATCGTTTTCAATTCAATTCATTTCGAAATCGTTTTCAATTCAATTCATTTCGAAATCGTTTTCAATTCAATTCATTTCGAAATCGTTTTCAATTCAATTCATTTCGAAATCGTTATATATTCAATTCATTTTGAAATCGTTATATATTCAATTCATTTCGAAATCGTTTAAAATCGATATAAATATCGATTCACGTCAAAATGGCGTCAATCTAATCAACACGGCTTCATAAATTTCTATTTTCAAAATAGTTGTTATTATCAAAATATTTCGTTCAACACATGACCAATCTCAATGGATGAGTACTGTCAACACATGAACCTTTATTTTATAATATTCTTTATTTTTCAAATTGGAATGAGGCCCAATCAATTACCATATAAAATTAATTATATGGATTTTCATACAACACATGTATAATAGCATTGAAAAATAATCAACCATCAACCAAAGTGCACTACACTGTATAAGCATCAAATATTGATATCTAACGCTTGTAACAGCCTGTCAATCAATCGATCGACATATTTAATCAATCAGGATGAGTGAACTTCAAATTTCATCCTAACACCCGTGTGGGATTTTCAAACAATCAAACACAGATTTTTATTCGTGCAGTTGAGCGATGTGTAAAATTTATCATCCCAATCAATGTCCTTCAAATAGGTGTACATAAACAAACCGTCTGGTTTGTAAATGAATATTTATTTATTCACATTCACGTTAAAAATTATATTTTTAACGATAAAACATTTTATTTCAACATATGAATTTCTATTCAATTCATTTATTCGATAAAAAGGATATTTTTATTTTTCTAACTTATTTTAGAAAATTTCGGCGGCATAACGGCACGATACTAGAAACGGGACGAGGCCTAGCCTTATCCCCGGTCTAGTGAAGGCCCACGCCATTCACACATCAATCAAAATCACCAAACAACCAAATTCAAATCAAATCATATAACTAATCTATGCAACCAAACAAACAAGTCCATGGTCTGTGGACGATTGTGTCGGGTGCTACTAAGCACCGTCTGCATCCTAGTATATATATATAATTAGAAAAGAAATTGAAAAGGTGAGAAATTCTCACAGATAGCTATCCTAGCTTCACGGCACTTCATTGATAGAAATCTTCATCGCTATCGCATCTTCGTCATCTTCGTTGCCCGTAGCCACTACATATGTAAAAATCGAATTTTTACTTCGCTATTCAATATATAAAAATCATATTTTTATTTCGAAGTTCAATATATAAAAATCACATTTTTATTTCGAAGTTCAATATATAAAAATCATATTTTTACTATCACGCTATATGGATAAAAATTCTATTTCTACATTGCTACTATATAGATAAAAATTCCATTTCAAAAATATAGATTTCGCCCTTATAAAAGTATAGATTTCACCTTTTCTAATATGAAGTTTTCGCCTTTTATAAAAAATAAAGTTTCCTCCTTTATAAAAATAAAGTTTTCTCCTTTCAAAATTATAGATTTCATCATTATAAAAATTACCACTTTATCTCAACGTATATAAAATAAAAATCAGATTTTTATTTCGCTACATATACAAAGATGATATTTTTATATTCTCTATCCTATAAAGATTATATTTTTAATACTTTAAAAATATAAAAATCATATTTTTAATATTTCTATATAGTAAAGATTATATTTTTTAAATCAATATCATTCATATGAAAATCACTTCTTCATGTATACAAAAATCGTTCTTCTCATATTGCTACTTCAAATTGATAAAAATCATGCCTTCACTTTAAATAAAAATCCTTCCTTTACTTTAAATAAAATCCGACCTTTCTTCTAAATAAAAATCCTTTATTCGTTCACTTCCATAATAAAAATCAAATCTTTTTGGTTTATAAAATCAATTCTTTTTATTATGCTTGTCATATTTTTATTCAAAGAAAATCTGTTCTTAAATCAAAGAAAAGCAGTTTTGAAATCAAATAAAAAATCAGTTTTTACTCAAGGAAATAAGTAACGCGATGAAAGGAATAATAACTCACATTTCAATCGGCGGAAAGGGGGTTTCCGGGTGCGAACAGTGGAGGAGGAGGTTCGGGGGGGGGGGGGGGTGGCGTCGGTGGAGCTCGGCGGTGGGCCCCTTCTGGCGCAGCGTGGGGGTTTACTGGAGGGTGCGGTGGGTGTTTGATCTAGGGTTTCGAGGCTGGGCGTGGCAGTTGTTCGCTGCGGGGAATTGGAAGGAGGAGGAAGCGAAGCAGAAGAGGGGGAGCGACGGCGGAGGAGTTGTCGGAGATGGGGGGAGGAGCGCGCTCGACGGCGCGATGGCCGACGTGGCCAGGAGCGAGATCGACAGTCGCCCATTTTTTTTTTAATTTCGTTTAATTTTCTGAATGAAGAGGAATAAAGGGAGGGTGGGATTATATTTTATATTATTTAATTTATTTTATTTTTCGCCTAAAAGCAACTTTTATTTTCGACCTCAAAACGAGGCCCACCGCCTGTCGCCCATAGCGTTATACCCCCATTCCGAACACAATGGGATATGTATCGTAGGCTGATTCGATCGTCTCGATCAGTTTCCGTTGAATTTACATTTAAATCGCTATATTGAATTTTAAACGTACATTTCAAATTACCGGGGTCACATACTAACTAGAAAAATTCTATAAAAATATTTTCTAGCTTCGTAATAACGATACGGTCCTAACAAAACTAGTTTCATTGAATTCTGAGGCCGTTTGTAAAATGGCCAATTTCCAGTTGATTAAAATCAACTGAAACTGGTCAAACGCGTTTTTCTTTGCCACGCTCACATATTGATTCGAAAAATTATGAAATTTGAAACTTAGCAACAACTTCACATCACGGACCCAACAAAAGTGGTTTCGTCGAAATCCGAGGTCGTTTGCAAAATGTCCATTTTTAAGGGCCTGAATTCCATAGCGACTATTCAGAATTTTCAACTGGACATATCTTTTGATTCCCGCTATGAAATCTTGATTTTTCGGATTCGTTGGAAAGATATTATCAAATAGATCCTATCATTTTTGGTTTCACTAAAATCCGGATTGTTTTGCACCCGGTACATTCAATTGAAGTTTGAAATCGAATTATCGAACTACCGCGCCATTTTCAATTCTATTTATAATTATATATAATTATTTATATTCTAACGACGACGCGTATATAATATATACGTTCTAATTATATTCAAAATAAATTTTCTCGTCGATATTATTTAAAATAATTCATTTTAAATAATCAAAATTCGCTAGAATTGCCAAAATAAAAATTTTAAACTGGCCCAGATTTTCGGGTTGTTACAGATCGTGACTCCACGCACCCCCTCCTTCTTCCCCGAGCTTCCTCCCTCCCCATAAACCCAACGCCGCCGCCACCAGCGCCAATCGATGCCCCCTCCACTTCCCCGACCTCGACAGCAACAAGCAGCCCCCCCTCCACATAATTCCAGCTGTAAGTTTTTATATATATTATTTAATTTGTTTTATAAAATTCGTTTAGTTTAATTTAAAAAGAATTGTTAAAATCTATTTTTACCTATGATGTTGGTGAAGAAAAGATTTTATTCAGTTAAAAATATGATTTTTATATTTTTAAAAGAATTAAAAATATGATTTTTATATTTTTAAAGTATTAAAAATATAATCTTTACTATATAGAAGATGTAAAAATATGATTTTTGTTTATGTAGAGAATTAAAAATATAAATTTTACATGATAGGAATATTAAAAATAGCATCTTTATATGTGTAGCAAAATAAAGATGTGATTTTTATAGTGATATAGTTGAAAAGGCGGAGTCTTTATATAGAGAATAGCGTTGTAAAAATATAATTTTTATCTATATAGTAGCGGTATAAAAATAGAATTTTCATCCATATAGCGTGATTATAAAAATTTGATTTTTATATATTGAATAGCGAAGTAAAAATCCGATTTTTATATATTGAATAGCGAAGTAAAAATATGATTTTTACATATGTAGTGGCTACGGGCGACGAATGTGATAAGATACGAGAACGACGAAGATTTCTATAAATGAAGTGTCGTGGAGTTAGGATAGCTCTCGGTGAGAACTTCTCACTCCAAATTTCTTTTTCTAGTTATATATATATACTAGGATGCAGACGGTGCTTAGTAGCACCTGACACAATCGTCCACAGACCATGGACTTGTTTGTTTGATTGCAAAAAAAATTAGTTAGATTATTTGATTGAAATTTGAATTGTTTGGTGAAATGAATGGATTTTATTGATGTGTGAATGGCGTGGGCCTTCACTAGATCGGGGATAAGGCTAGGCCTCGTCCCGTTTCTAGTATCGTGCAGTTATGCCGCCGAAATTTTCTAAAATATGTTAGAGAAATAAAAATATCATTTTATTGAATAAATGAACCGAATAAAATATTTATATAGTTAAAAATATTTTATCGTTAAAAATATAATTTTTAACGTGAAAGTGAATAAATACATATTTATAAACAAATCAGCCGATTTGTTTATATACACTGATTTGACTGATAGTGATTGGGTCGATAAATCTTACACATAGCCCAACTGCACAAACAAAAATATGTGTTTGTTGATTTGAAACCCCACACGGGTGTTGGGATGATATTTGGCGTACACTAATCCCAATTATTTAATTATTGTCGATCGATTGGTCGACAGACTGTGTAAGCGTCGATTATTTATATTTGATGCTTATGTAGTTGTGTGGTGCACCTTGGATGATGGTTGATTGTTTATCATAGCTATTATATACATGTGTTTTATGGAATCCATATAATTAACATTATATGGTGATTGATTAGGCCTCATTCCAATCGGGAAAACAATGAATATTGAAAAGTAATTTCAAAATCTAATATTTTGAAATGAAATTCAAATTGAATTAGATAAAAATTCAAATTGAAATTTTATTGAATCAATTTGAAATGAATTCGAATCGAATAGAAAATGAATTCGATTCGAATTTAATAGAAAATGAATTCGACTCGAATTGAATAGAAAACGAATTAGAATTTGAATTGAATAGAAAGTGAATTTGAATTCGAATAAAATAGAAATGAATTCAAATTGAAATTGAATTAAAAACGAATCGAAATCATTTTGAATGAAATTTAAAACGAACTGAAATTGAATTGAAATCAATTTGAAACGAATTCGAATTGAATCAAATAGAAGGTAAATTCAAATTGAATTGAATTGAAACGAATTATAATTTGAATTGAAACGAATTTGAATTTGAAGTAAATAAAATTGAAATGAATTCGAGTTGAATTGAAATCAAATTGATTTGAAATTGAATATAGGGTTGAAATGGTTTTGAAAACGAATTCAAAACTATTTATAAAATTTGTTTTAAATAGGAATCGACGAAATATATATTATATATATAATATAATGGCCTGAATAGAACGCGCCGCACCGCGGTAGTTAGTGAATTTCGACCATTGACTTCGAATTGACATTACGGGAGATCCGACCGTCGGATTCTCCTAAAACTGAAACCGTTGGGTTCGTATCGAAAATAGCTTTCCAATGAATATTTGAAATTTGAAATCTAACGGTTGGATTTGGAATTATGTCCAAATCAAATTTAAAAAGGGTCGCTGTAAGTGCAGTTCAATGGCCGTTGTTGGAAATCGACTGTACGGGCCTTGATAAAATTATTAAAAATATCAATAATTTGTGTAAAATCATAATATATGAATTGGAAAGAACTGGGATGAAAAACTCCATATTTGAAAAGATAAAATAGATTTTTATCGAAATGAACTAGTTTTGAACAAAAATTAAAATCAATTTATTTTTGAAATAAATAAATTGAATTTGAAAGTGATTTTAAAAATAATCAATATTCCCAATACGTGGATTGGACTGGAGTTGAATCGAAATTATTTTCGGAATATTTCGATGTTGGATTTCGTGACTATACAAATAATGTTATGGGAATTTGAAAGATATATTGTATATCGTTATTTCCAATACGATATTTGTTGGTTTCAGAATTTGATATTGAATATAAGCCGGTATATTTTCTATTCAGAGCCTTGTATTTAATATCAAATGTGATTTGGGTTTGTCGTGAATCGTGTTTTAGAAGACATTGGTTCTTTAACCCAGTTAAAGACAGAATATTGATTTTTGAGAAGATTAAAACTAAGTGGAGTTTTAATGAATCTTTAATTAGATTAAAATTTGAATTGATAATTTAAATTATCAAATTTGAAAGGTGATCGAGAATGGAATATCACCAGTATTGCTCCAAAGCGGTAGTTAAATCTGTAATTAGATTTGAACTAGAAATGGTAATTAATTTTACCGATAACATCATGGTATTAGGAATGGACTATCACCAGTTTTGCTCCATGGGATATATAGGTTGGGATTGGGAAATAAAATAAATAATTACTTCGGTGTGGTTCGGTAATCCCGACTAGTTTGAAATGATATCCAAAGGAAGATTAAAGAATAAATTTAGAAGAATTTATCTTGGATAAAATTAATGGGAACCTTTCCCTAAGAATGTGATTTTGTGAATAAAAGAATATTCTGAATTGGAATGAGGCATTCGTTGTGTTTGTGTAACATTTGTTTATTATATACGTGGGTTATTCAGAAAGGCCGGGTTATACCCATTCTGAATAACCGATTCAACGAGATGTCGAAGATGAAGACGGTGGTTGAAGACCGGAAGTCTTCACATCATTTGGGTGATTACTGATGATCTTGATTGAGCTGTAAACCCAGGATGAGGGAATCAGTTGGTGATCGTCTAGACGTACCTGGAGATTGATGGATATGCGAGGAAAGTGCCTCCGGTTTCGTTCAGAACCAAAACGAACTTGTAAATGGATTGTGTGTCTGAAATTGGATTTTATTCTGTGTTGATTGATCTCTATTAAATATACATCTGTTTGGCGGCAGAGAATTTATTCTCTTGCTTAACGCCCTTCTCCGAGACGTACGAGCTCAGAGGTTGTATATCGATGGACATCAGTCGCATGGAGTGAATTGCCAGTGTGGCATGCGTAAGTGGCAATTGACCAAGGCTTCTGTTGAAAAGCAAAGTCTTGTGGTTGATGATCAAAGCACGGACTGTGTGGCGTAGCTTTGTGTATAGCGTGAATTCGCGAGCCTCACACCTCGGTATGAGTCAAAAACGGGATAGTGACTACAGGGAGAGCACGACGTTTCTTTCTAGCTAGGGTGGCGTCAGTGACCTACCAGCCCTGACATTTATATATTTTTCACCTATGTGGTTGTTGGATACGAGGCGCCTCGGATATAGGTCTGTAAGGACCGGGAAACGTGTGTTCAGGAATTGCCAATCTTCAAAAGTAAGAGAGGACCGGCCCTGAAGATCCAAGGATCATAGTAGGGTCCTGGGACATTTGCTAGAATGTCTCGAACGCGGAGAGGAGCTTGCCCCTTGCCTCGGCTCATGACGGAAATCCAATTTCCAATACGTGATAGTTCGGTTTTATTTGTAGAACCTAGTATGGCGACATAGTGGTATGGGTCATTCATGCGGCCTATGATTTATATTTATGATTGAAACTGTTTTGACACAATACACTTATTATAGTATCAAATAATGTGTTTTTAAATGTATCAAGCATGCTTTGGCTGTTATAAGGTAAAAACCATATCCTCCGGCTTGCGTTGCATTATGTGATGGGGCCTGGGTCTTATAACAGCTTCATCTTTCTTTATTTAGCATTGCGCTGTTTGTTCTATGCACTGGTATTCTTGGGAGGTAACCCGTTCCGTGTTATACGGCGTGGTCCCTTGATTTACCGAACTTTAAAATAAAGATTAATAACTGTTTTTTTCTCACACCAGTCACATGACTGACCTGGAGTTTATTGTTTTAACCTAAACTCTGGGTGCCCCTATTTTCCACACGGGCAGCTAGTAGTTTTGGTTTTGCAGATTTATATTCACAGGGTCATGATTTATAGCTGGAACGATGCTCGGAAAGCCCTGTATCCGTGCATTACTTTTAGTTGTGCTTTTGTATTATTTTCCGCTTCTATGTAATTTATTGTAATCTCTGATATTTGTTGAATGTAATTTATTCATTTATACTCTGTATATTCTTGCATCTGATGGAATTGTTGTAATAACAATGAAATGTTCTTCTGTATGCATTCTATTTTGTCTTGTCCTCAATTCTATCCGTGCTTTCCTTCACGGGGAAGTTCGGGTCGTCTCAAGTCCCATGACTGACATGGAGTTTATTGTTTTAACCTAAACTCTGGGTGCCCTTATTTTGACACCGGCAGCTAGTAGTTTTGGTTTTGCAGGTTTGTATTCACAGGATCCTGGTTTACAGTTGGAACGATATCCGGAAAGCTTTGTATCCGTGTATCTTCTTCTAGTTGTATATTGTATTATTTTCCGCTGCTATGTAATGTATTGTTATCTCTGATATTTTTCGAATGTGTAATATTGATTTATACTCTGTATATTCTTGTATTCCGATGAATTGTTGTAATTAACAATGAAATGGTCTTCCGTCTGCGTTCTTTTGTGTGTTGTCCTCGAAGTATCCGCTCTTTCCTTCACCGGGGAAGTTACGGGTCCTTACATTTTGTATCAGAGCTTTGGTTTACAAAGCTCAGAGAACAAGACGTATTAGAACCATACGAAAGAATTCATCAGAAATTGGATTAGTAATATCCAACGGGAATGACTCGTTAGAGATCGGATCAGTAGTATCCTAGAACGTGTGAAGAGTATATTTTTAAAGTGAAAACAAATTTTGTTTTGAAAATTTAAATCAATTATTCGTATTTGATTATTTATTTGTATTGATTTGGACAGTCCAGTATATAAAGATTTTGCGTATACGTCTGATCCGCGTGTATTCGAAGTTTTAATATACTGGATAGATATAGAATCACACTCTAGTCGCCCGGGGATGATACAGATAATTGTGATCACATTACCAGTATTTATGTTCGAGTGACGAAAGTGGGCTTTCTATATATTTCCTATTGACTGGTGTGAGAACCAAAATTAGATAGGACTTATTGTTGTGATTTGGCATCAAAAATCTGATTTTTGACTATATATCAAAGTTATGAATTTGAAAAGCTAATCAACTAATTGATTGATTGTTGTGTTGTTTGACTATTGTTTGATTAATTAAAATTTTGAACCATTTAGCCTAATGGAATCAAATAGTGAGTTGTATTGGAAATTGTCGCATTTGCATGCATATACATGTGCTTATATTGAGCATGTCATAGCAAGGAGGCCAGAGCAGAAGAATAAAATTTGTTTGCCCGACAAATAGGTACTTGTTTATCATAATTTACTGTTTTGTTTGGGTGATGATGATTTTATGAGCCGATTGGCTTTTTCTTTTTCTTTTGAGTTGAAGAAGGCCATGGGAGGCTATATGAAATATCCCGAAGTCCCCGGTGCAGGGGAGGTTATGGCGATATTTTTTGAAAATTTAGGGTGTTAGCCAAATTTTTGAAAAACTTGAAAAGTTCTTAGAAACTGAAAAGTTGAAGAACTTAAGCCGTAGTGAAAATAGTGAAAGTTGAGTTGATTAGCTAAACAACTTTCGGCTTCGTTCCTTTGCGGGGACGAAAAGTTTCAAGTGGGGGAGATTGTAATAACCCGGAAATCCGAGCCAATTTAAAATTTTTATTTTGGCAATTTTAGTGAATTTTGAATATTTAAAATGAATTATTTTAAATAATAACGATGAAAAATTTAGTTTGAATGGAATTAGAACGTATATATTTATATAGATCGTCGTTAGAATATAAATAATTATTTTTATTTATAAAAGGAATTGAAAATGGCGCGGTAGTTCGATAATTCGATTTCAAAGTTCAAATGAATGTACTGGGTGCAAAATAAACCGGATTTTAGTGAAACCAAAAATATTAGAATCTATTTGTGAATTTCTTTCCAACGAATCCAAAAGATTGGAATTTCATAGCGGGAATCAAAAGATATGTCCAGTTGAAATTTCAGAATAGTCGCTATGAAATTTCGGCCCTTAAAAATGGCCATTTTGCAAACGACCTCGGATTTGGACGAAACCACTTTTGTTGAATCCGCGATATCAAATTATTGCTAGGTTTCAAATTTCATAATTTTTCGAATTAATATGTGAGCGTGGCGAAGAAAAAGGTGTTTTGGTCAATTACAGTTAAATTGGATCGACCAGAAAATGGCCATTTTTCAAACGATCTCAGAATTTGGCGAAATTAGTTTTGTTAGGACCGTGTCGTCGATACGAAGCTAGAAATAATTTTTCGAGAATTTTTAGAGATTTCATGTGGCCCCGGTAATTTGAAATGTACGTTTAAAATTGAATATATAGATTTATATTTTGATTTGAGCGAAAACTGATCGTAATGATCGGACTGGCCTACGTGACATATCCCATTGTGTTCGGAATGGGGGTAATTAGCTAGGGACGACAGGCGGAGGGTTTCGTTTCGAGTTCGAAATAAAAAGTTACTTTTTGGTGGAAATTAAATTAAAAATAAAATAATATATATAAGATTTAATACGGTCAAACCCTCATCTCTCTCAACCCACGGTCAACTCCAGAACCCGCCTCCCTCTTCAAACTGAACGGCGGAATCGATCCCTCTTTCTTCTCCAAAATCCACACATTCCGTTCATCTAAATCTGAAATCGCAACTACCAAATTAAAAAGGGGTTCGAGATCTACCTAATGGACGGCTAAGATCAAGTATTGCTTCGGGATTGAGGGGATTTTCGAGCATATAAATCCGTGGTTCATGCGCCATTTTAAAGGAGCAGGGCACACCCAGTTCAAGGCGGTGGCCAATGCTGACTGGCGCCGTCGAGGCGCAGGTGGGGGACGTCCCCGATCAGATTCTTACGCTGCCATGGTGGAGGAATTCGCAACCCTAGTTCTAGAGCAAGTTCGACGTTAGCAGGTGTGATTAACTGTAAGCATAATTTCATTTCTTTTTCAGTTTTAAAAATAAATAACAGTGGTTTATTTTTCAGATTTTAAAGAGAAATAATTTTTATGAGAATATGATTTTTAAATATAAATTACATAGAATAAAATTGTATTTTATTTATATATATATAACATTAGTTTTAAAGTGCAGATTTTTGTGTATAATACATTAGTTTTAAAAAAATCAGATCTTTATATGAAAAACATTGAAATAAAAATATGGATTAGCTTTGAAATTAAAATAGGATTTTTCATTAGTATAAAAATATGATTTTTATATAGAAGAGAGAATAAAAATATAATTTTTATATAATGTAGAGTATAAAAATATGATTTTTATGTAAGGAGAAGAATAAAAATGTGATTTTTATATTATATAAATAATAAAAATATGATTTTTATCATATGTGAAATATAAAAATATAATTTTTATAAAGTAGAAGTATTAAAAATATGATTTTTGTATAATAGAGAATATAAAAATATTATCTTTATATATGTAGCGAAATAAAAATCTGATTTTTATTATATATATGTTGAAATAAAAATGGGATTTTTATAGCGATGAAATAAAAATTCGATCTTTATATATGAAGTAGAAATATAAAAATATAATTTTTATATAGAGTGAAGCATCGAAAATATATATGAGGAAGAAATAAAAATCTGATTGTTATTATATATAGCGTTGAAACAAAAATGGGATTTTTGAATGTGAATAGCGTGACAAAGACTATGTTGGAAGTACGGGCAAATCCAGATGTTCAGAAGTAAAGCACGGCGGAGTGGAACCCTTTGTGAGAACTTATCACCTTTAATTTAATTTTTCTAGTTAAAAATATATACTAGGATGCTGACGGTGTTTAGTAGCACCCGACACCCGTCGTCCACAGACCATGGACGGCTTGTTTGTTTGTTTGGTTGCTATGTTGTGAAATTTGATTGTGTGATGTGAAAAGAAATAAAATATTTTATAGTGGAAAACATTTTATAGTTGAAAATAGAATTTTAACGTGTATTTAAAATGAAATAAATATAAACAAATCGTCAACAGATCGGACGATTTGTTTATATACACATTTGACTGATATTGATTGGGACGATAAATTTTACACATCGCCCAACTGCACAAATAAAATCTATGTTTGATTGATTGAAACCCCACACGGGTATTGGGATGATATATGACACACACTAGTCCCAATAATTAGCTGTATGTCGATCGATTGATTGACAGGCTGTTATAAGCGTTAAATATCTATATTTGATGTTTATACAGTGTAGAATGCACTCTGGATGATGGTTGATTATTTATCATTGTTATTTTATACATGTGTTGTAGAAAATCCATATAACTAACATTATATGATAATTGATTGGGCCTCATTCCAGTTTTGAAATAGAATATTTGAAATAGAATATTTGAAAATAGAAGTATTTGAAGCCATGTTGATTAGATTTACGCCATTTTGATGTGAACGATATTTATATCGATTTTATTCATTTTATAATGAACATCGAAAGTGATTTCGAAATCTGATATTTTGAATTGAATTGAAATTCGAATTAAACTGAATTGAATTGAAATTCGAATTGAACTGAACTGAATTGGAATTCGAATTGAACTGAATTGAAATGGAATTCGAATTAAACTGAATTGAATTGAAATTTGAATTGAACTAAATTGAATTGGAATTCGTATTAAACTGAATTAAATTGAAATTCGAATTAAATTGAAAAGAAGTAAAATTCGAATTAGACTGAAACTGAATTGAAATCATTTTGAATTTAATTTAAAATGTATTGAAATTGAACTGAAAATCGATTTGAATTGAACTCAATTTGAAATGAATTTAAAACGAATTTATAAGGAAAAATTCAATCTTGATTTGAATTTGAAAAAGGAAGTTGAAATCATTTCGAAAACGAATTTAAAACGATTTATAAAATATGTTTTGAATTGAAATCGACGAAGTATATATTATATATATTATAAATATAATATAATGGCCTAAATAGAACGCGCTGCGGCAGTTCGCGAATTTCGACCATTGACTTCGAACGGATATTGCGGGAGATCCAACCGTCAAATTCACCTGAAACAAGAACCGTTGCGTTCGTATCGAAAAGAGCTTTCTAACGAATATTAGAAATTTGAAATCTAACGGTTGGATTTGGAATTATGTCTAAATCAAATTTGAAGAAGGTCGCTGTAAGTGCAGTTCTATGGCCGTTGATGGAAATCGACTGTACGGGCCTTGATAAAATTATTAAAAATATCAATAATTTGTGTAAAATCATAAGAAATGATTTGTGAAGAATTGGGATGAAAAACTCCATATTTGAAAAGATAAAAATAGATTTTTATCGAAATGAACTAGTTTTGAACTAAAATAATAATTTATTTATTTTTAAAATAAATAAATTGAATTTAAAAAGGGTTTTAAAAGTAACCAGAATTTCCAATAATTGAATTGGAATGGATTTGAATCGAAATTGTCTTTGGAATATTTCGATGTTGGATTTTATGATTATACAGACGTTGTTATGGAAATTTGAAAGATATATTAATATCATTATTTCTAATACGATATTTGTTGGTCGTAGAATTTGATATTGAATATAAGCCGATATATTTTCTATTCAGAGCCTTGTATTTAATATCAAATGTGATTTGGGTTTTTCGTGAATGGTGTCTTCATTAACACTGTTCTTAAGCCCAGTTGAGAAAAAGATTAAATCTTTTTATTTAGATTTAATGAAGTGTACCAATTAAATAATATTTAATTGGAATTGAATTGTATTGATTTTTGGGTTTATCGTGAACAGTGTTTTAAATAACACTTGTTCTTTAACCCGATAATTAATGGAATGTGATTTTGGGTTCATCGTTAACCGTGTTTTAAATGACACTGATTCTTTAACTCAGTTAAAGATTAAAACTAAGTGGAGTTTTAATGAATCTTTAATTAGATTGAAAAGATCGAGAATGGAGTATCGCCAGTTTTACTCCAGGCGATAGCAAAATCTTTAATTAGATTTGAACGTGAAATGGTAATTGAATTTACCGATAACCCCGTGGTGTTAGATATGAAGTATTACCAGTTATACTTCATGGGATGAATAGGTTGGGATTGGGAAATTAAAATAAATGATTACTTCGGTGTGGTTCGCTAATCCCGACTAGTTTGAATTGATATTCAAAAAAAAAGATTAAAGAATAAATTTAAAGAATTTATCTTTGATAAAATTAATGGGAACCTTTCCCAAAGTGTAAGAATATTTAAATAAAAGAATATTCTGAATTGGAATGAGGCTTATGTTGTGTTTGTGTAACACTTGTTTATTATATACGCGAGTTATTCAGAAAGACCAGGTCTATCCCATTTTGAATAACTGATTCGACGTGGTGTCGAAGATGAAGATGGTGGTTGAAGACCAGAGATCTTCACGTCGTTTGGGTGATTACTGATGATCTTGATTGGGTCGTACACCCAAGAGGAAGGAATCAGTTAGTGGTCGTCCAAACGTACTTAGAGATCGATGGATATGCGGGGTACTAGGTGCCCCCGGTTTCGTTCAGACCCAGAACGAACTTGTAAATGGACTGTGTGTCTGACATTGGATTTTAGTCTATGTGATTGATTTCTATTAAATATATATCTGTTTGGCGGCGGAGAATTTATTCTCTTGCTTAACGCCCTTCTCTGAGACATACGAGCTCAGGGGTTATATATTGATGGATATCAAACGCATGGAGTGAATTGCCTGTGTGGCATGCCTAAGTGGCAAATGATCAAGGCTTCTGTTGCAATGCAAAGTCTTGTGATTGATGATCAAAGCACAACCTGTGTGGCACAGCTTTGTGTAGCGTAGATTCGCGAGCCTCGCACCCCGGTGTGAACCAAAAACGGGAGAGGACCTCAGGGAGGACATGCGTTTCTTTCTAGTTAGAAGTGGTGTTAGTGGTTTTACACGCCCTGACGAGTTTGACTTATGTGGTTGTTGCTGTTGCGAGGCGCCTCGGTTAGATCGGACGATCCGGGTCCAATGGAGTCATTCGTTGGCTCATTGACGCCCCAAAGGGCGGGGAAACGTAGTGTTCAGGCATAATAATCCACATCGGTGGACCGGCCCTGACGATCCAAGGGGCAGTTGCGGCTGTTCCTGAGACACGGGCTAGAGCGTCTCGAATCGGTTGAGGACTATCTTTTGCCTCGGTTCACAGATGGAAATCCAACTTCCGATACGTGACTGTGCGGTTTTGATTGTAAACCTATATATGGAGACATAGTGGCATGGGACGCTCATGTCGCTTATGATTGATACTTATGATTTGAAGTTGTTTTATACACTATGCACTTATTAGTATCAAAATTTTGTTTTAAGCGTATCAAGCATTCTTTGGCTATTATATGGTAAAAACCCTATCCTCCGGCTTGCGTTGCATTGTGTGATGGATCCTGGGTCTTATAATAGCTTCATTTTTCTTTATTTAGCATTGCGATGTTTGTTTTATGCACTGGTATTCTTGGGAGGAAACCCGTTCCATGTTATACGGCGTGGTCCCATGATTTACCCAACTTTAAAATAAAGATTAATAACTGTTTTAGTTCTCACACCAGTCCCATGACTGACCTAGAGTTTATTGTTTTAACCTAAACTCTGGGTGCCCTAATTATGACACGGACAGCTAGTATGTTTGGTTTTGCAGATTTATATTCACAGGATCCTGATTTACAGCTGGAACGATATCCGGAAAGCTTTGTATCCGTGTATCTTCTTCTAGTTGTATATTGTATTATTTTCCGCTTCTATGTGATGTATTGTAATCTCTGATATTTTTCGAATGTGTAATATTGATTTATACTCTGTATATTCTTATATTCTGATGAATTGTTCTTCTGTCTGCGTTCTTTTGTGTGTTGTCCTCGAAGTATCCGGTCTTTCCTTCACCGGGGAAGTTACGGGTCCTTAGATTAAATTATTATTAGATTTCAATTTTCGTGATTTTCGGAGTCAGTTGTGGCCGTATGGATCTTTAGTGTGAAAAACAGTCAGTATTTTGACAGATAAAAATATGCTGTGTGAGAAAACGTAGTCGGAAATCGACGAAACAAGTTTCTTTGGGTCTGTAATGTCAAACTCTTGTTGTATGTCCATTTTCATGATTTTTGGATATTGTATATGACTATAGGAATTTTTAAACGATAAAATGAGTTAATATAAAAATATAAATTAACATAAAATTGAGTGAAGCTTTTATAACAAGCCAAATATACTCTGTAAATACGCTTCACCCTTTTGAACCTAATTTTTTTATTTTCTTTGGTCCAAAACATTTTCCGCCGTCACTCGTTTCTTCTTACAGCAAAAATGGGGTATTGGGAAAATCAAAATAAAATCATACGATAAGCATTAAATCGTGAGATGAGGATATTTGAGATCCGTACGAGTTTCTCTTCGATATGGTATATATTTCAAAGCGTGTGATGTCATTCTAGGTGTACGCGGGTTCAACAGCGAGACCTAGGGCTAAGGTAGGCGAGAAGTTGAAGTATCGAATCGAGAAATGGATGTGGTATTTGTGATTAACGCAGGATTTAGCACCGGTAGGCAACGTTTTTGAGAATTTAGTAAAGATTGATGTCACTTTTTTTTCCAGAGCGACCGGAAAAGCCTGGCGACGCGATGAACCGGAGTGAGTTCGAATTTAGCATTATCGGGTGGAGAAGAAAGAAAAGTCGAAGAGATTGATATTGGTCATTTTAGTTTGATGTTTAAGTGTAAGAGGGAGGGTGATTATAGCATGGAACTTCGGTCATGGCGTTGTGTTTATCGGGAAGCAGGAGACCGTAAAACCAAAAGGGAGAAGAGGGGCGTAGCGGGTTGGCTTGTAGATGGGTAGTGGGCCGATGGATGATTGGTGAGGCCCAGTTTATTCTACATTTTATTTAACTTGAAATAGTATATAAACTTGTAAATTATATAACTTTATCATACAACATCAGAATTTGACAAAATTGGGTCCGTCGGGATCGTAAGGACGGTGGCTTCACAATGGAACTAACTAGGAATGAACTGTAGCTTGTTACAATTTATAGTGAAATAATTTGTTTGTCTGAATCAACGGACAATTATCATTATTTAACGATGATCGTCCAATGTAAGTAAATCTCACTAACTCTACCAGTTCATATTTTTATAACGTATTTTTAGAACTGATAAATGTTGGTAGATTGTTGTGTGTAGATCGGTTGGTTGAACTGCCAATTGATTGATTGAAAATATCGATATAGTTATATATATATATATATATATATCGTTAATCAAATATTGATTCTGTTTATCAGAATATTTTATATTGAAATGAAATTGATGTTAATTATATTGTTTAACATCTGTGGATGCACGGAAACAGGTTGTAGTGATCCAACTGGATTCCACAATATATAAAATACTATTTTGTTTCATATATTGTGATATATGATGTGACATATAATCTGTTGTTGATTATGTGTGTTTGGATTGTATTGATCATGGTTATTTGGTATTTTAAATGCCATAAGAAATACTGGAATGTATAAAGGGAGATTTCAAAGTGCATATTGAAAATAATACATTTATAAAATCAAAAGAATTATAAAAGGAAATATTTATTTAGAAAATAAATAGAATATAAAAGGAAATATATATTTATGAAATAAACAGAGTTATAAAAGGAAATATTTATTTATGAAATAAATAGAGTTATAAAAGGAATATTTATTTACGCAATAAATAGAGTTATAAAAAGAGAATTTTAAATGAGATTTAAGTGTTAGAAATAAAAAGGAAATTTCGTATGAATAATCCTATAAATTGAAGTATATATAGAATTTGGAAATGGAATATTATTTTAAAATACGAAATCAAACTTAATGGATTATATAAAAGAAATATTTTTCACATTCGATGTGAATAATGGATTAAAATGAATATTTTATAAATTAAAACATTTATAAGTAAAAATTGGGTTTTGAAATAGGAATTCAAATAGGAATTTGAATGAGATAGAAAATATGGTTAAAATAAATTAGTTATTTGAATAGAGTTAGTCGAATATTATTTATTCGAATAAGAGTTAGTCGAATATTAGTTAATCTAATAGAGTTAGTCGAATATTAGTTAATCAATTAGAGTTATTCGAATATTAGTTAATCGATTAGAGTTAGTCGAATATTAGTTAATCGATTAGAGTTAGTCGAATATTAGTTAGTCGATTAGAGTTAGTCGAATATTGGTTAATCGATTAGAGTTAGTCGAATATTAGAGTTAGTCGAATATTAGTTAATCGATTAGTGTTTGTTGAGTATTAGTTAATCGAATAGAGTTAGTGGAATGTTAGTTATTCGAATAGAGTTATTTGAGAGGAGTTATCGAATATAGTTCATTCGGAAGGAGTTAATCGAATATAGCTTATTCGAAGAGAGTTAATCTAACATAGTTTATTCGAAGAGAGTTAATCAATATAGATTATTCGAAGAGAGTTAATCGAATATAGTTTATTCGAAGAGAGTTAATCGACCATAGTTTATTCGAAAGGAGTTAATCGAATATAGAGTTATTCGAAAGGAGTTATCGAATATTGTTTATTCGAAAGGAGTTAATTGAATATATTTTATTCGAAGAGAGTTAATTGAATATAGTTTATTCGAAGAGAGTTAACCGAATGTAGTTTATTCGAAGAGAGTTAATCGAATATAGTTTATTCGAAAGGAGTTAATCGAATATAGTTTATTCGAAGAGAGTTAATCGAATATAGTTTATTCCAAGAGAGTTAATCGAATATAGTTTATTCGAAAGGAGTTAATCGAATATAGTTTATTCGAAAGGAGTTGATCAAACATTCGAAAAGGAGTTATCGAATAGAGATTTTCAAAAGAGAGTTAGACGTTGAAATTCGATTATATCGATTTCGAGAAAGTACTATTTACTTTCTGATTTTTAATCAAGATTTATTTATCTATTTATAAATTGTCTATTTAGTTATTTAGTTAAATTAAGGAATAAAAGTTATATTTTGAAGTTAGATAGTTCAGAAGTAGGAATACAACGCTATAGTTATAATCAATATTTTCAATAAAGAAGTGGATTCGTAAATAGAATCCGAGAGTTATGAAAGGAAGTTTGTTAAAGATTTAGAAGGTGAACTTGTCTATTTCCAGGTTACTAATGTTTTTCAGTTAAGGTCTGAGAGTTAGTTATATCCCAACTTGATTGACCCCATTTTTAACTAAGGAATGGTTAAGGTTCGATAGTGAAGGTTGGTTAAGTGAATTTAGTTAATAAGTGTAATGTTTTGAGTTGGCATAGCGATGTTTTATTTAAACATATATTTAAGTCCAAGTGTAGGTGTTTTGGAAATGTTTTCCAAACAAGAATCAGAAATGTTATCTAATATAGAAAATAAGAAATGGATTGTTTTCCAATGTTAATAAAATATATTTTCTAAATTTAGAAAATAAGAAATGTTGATTATATGGAAATAGGAAATGAAAAATGAATAAATTAATGAACTAAAGAGATAAATGTTAAATGATGATTGATCAATATAATTTCCATCTGGAAATAATATTGTTGGTTGCACACGTGTTATTCTTTGATAGTAAACTCACCGACTATCGAAGTTTTTGACCATTTTTCCATCGTCAATACGGAGAGACCGGGATCAGATTCATTATCTGAAAACCACTCCGTA
Organism: Allium sativum; assembly: GCA_030737875.1. Lineage (NCBI taxonomy): Eukaryota > Viridiplantae > Streptophyta > Magnoliopsida > Asparagales > Amaryllidaceae > Allium > Allium sativum. The sequence goes on from CM060922.1 coordinate 233,634,305, forward strand.
TGGCATTAGCATTGCGAATCAAATATGATGAAAATAATTAAAGACGGAGTTATACAAGGGCTATTCTGGCAATCCTAGGTAGAAATTGCCTAAGATGGATTTACATAATAGTGCCTTCGGTTTGTCCAGTCCGAGGACGACCTGTATGGAAGAATGTCTGATAGAGTATATTTAATAGATCGTGTAAGTTGATCTCTTCAAACGGAAGTATGTTTGGTGGCGGAGAAATTCGTTTCTCTTAGCTGTATACCTGTGGTATTTTTGGCGAAATAAATTTGTGACTTGGCGGGTATTACGACGTGACATTCAAAGTAAATAAAGGTGTGATCTGTAAGTTATGGCATCTAGCCCCACAACTGAGAATGGTATAAAATCGGGTAGGTCGCATGGCTAAGTGGTTAGCTGCCAATTAGAGTGTATTGTCACCTGATCTAGAGAAATTCCATTTACTTCTATAATCTATTTCAATGTTGTCCATTTCGGGAAACGGTTGCTGATCCCAACCGTTGGTGATAATACATTTGGTACACTCAAGCGAAATGAGTGACCGGTCATATTTAGCCTGGGTTATAGGATGTTCTTGTTGAACCCGGTGTATTTCCCTCTAGAGATACACTGTCGGAAGGTGGTCCCATACCTTTCCAGTTGGAATCCATTACCCAATAAGCGCCCATGGTTTTTGATTATATATTATATATGTGGAAAGTGAGATGAAAGCGTTCTGCTAGATGATCATTAGTTGTGATTGATAGACACTGCTATAATATCAAAAGAGTTTTGATACAAAGATTATCATTTCTTTCAAAAGGATTTTGAAAGTCAAATCAAGTGTTTCGGATTCTCATAAGGGAAAAACCTGTTCCGTTTATACGGCGTGGTCTTATGAGATATCGTTCATTTTCTAAAACTGTTTTAAATTGTTTACTCACACCAGTCACATGACTGACCCAGAGTTTATTTATTGTGTTTTCCTAAACTCTTGGGTGCCTAAATTTGTACGGGCATAGTTAGGATTTTACAGATATACTGAGAGCTTGGAGCAGGAGGTTTCAGGGTTATATAGCTATTGTTATTTCCGCTGTGTTGTAAGTGTTATACTCTGATAATGTTAATATATACATATGCTGATTTTATTTCAAAGATATGTATCTATTATATACTGTTCGTTCCGCTGTGAGATTCATGTTTACTCTAATGTTGTATGTTCTTCTTCTTATATTCTTATTTTCTATCTTATCTATTCTCACCCTCTATTTTCTTTCATTAACTATCTGGTATTTCCGATGCTTGATAGCTGACATTGGGTTATATGTCGATTACTTAGGATCGCGAAAACCCGGGACGTTACAATAGTACTTATTACCATATTATCTGATGTAGCCAGTTTGACGTGATATGATATGATATATTTTCTTTTGCCTATATATATATCTACTGTTTACAAATTTCGAGGACGAAATTTTTATAAGGGGGGTAGATCATAATGGCCTGGTTTCTAACTAACGATATTAATACAAATTGTCGACTCTAATTAACAAATTTATAAATATAATTCAAACTAGTACTTGAAACACAATTCAACATAAAATCCCTTGCCTTTGTAAATAATTGTGTATGTTTACTTAAGATAGAAGGAGGCTATTTCGATTCTCTGGTTCAACAATTCTAACTTATAACAAATGAGAGATCCATGTGCCGCATACATTAGGAAGTAGGCATTTTTCACATTTTTGCACATGTCTGAATTTACAAACCCGAATTTTCTATTAACACTAAAGTTGCTAAAATAATAATAAGTGTGTAGAAGAGGGGATGTATCTAATATGAATATAAAAATATTAATAAGTATGTAAGAGAGGGGATGTATCTAATATGAATATAAAAATATTAATAAGTATGTAAGAGAGGGGATGTATCTATTATGAATATAAAAATATTAATAAGTATGTAAGAGAGGGGATGTATCTAATATGAATATAAAAATATTAATAAGTGTGTAAGAGAGGGGATGTATCTAATATGTATATAAAAACAATAATAAGTGTGTAAAAGGGGGGGGGATGTATCTAATGTGCACATTGTAGAATATATATATATATATATATATATATATATATATATATATATATATGGGCAGTTAATGCAAACATGAATAGAAGTTTATTAATTTGCTGAGTGTTTGCTGAGTCACTTCTGACTCATTGCTGAGTCAACAAGATAAACCCCATCTTGTCTGAACGGCTGCGGTTATTTCTAGGTTAAATCTAATGGCCTAAATGAATTCTAAAATCTATAAATAAGTGGGTAGACCCTAGACCTAAATCACTTGTAAAATTAGAGAAGCTACCGTCATGCTGCTGCCATGGAGTTCAGCATAGCCGTCACAAACTAAGAAGAGGAAGCCTAATCATCTACAACTAAATCTACACAAATCAAATCAAAAGATCTCTCTTTCTCTAATTCTTTTCTTTTGTTGGTGAGTATGATGATTCTCACAAGACTATTACAAACTAATTTGACTCAGTTATGAATGGATCACAAGAAAGTGATGTGATTTGTAATTGTAAATTCTGTATATTGTGGATCTCTTATTATGTTATTATGTTGTCGTATGATGTAAATTATATATGCTATGTCATGCTATGTTGTAAATTCTCTTATGCTATGTCGTGCTATGTTGAGAATCATGTCAAGCTATGTTATACTATCATACTATGCCATGTTATAAATCATGCTATATTATGTTGAAAAATCATGATGTTGTTGGATCATGCTTAAAGTTATGTTTTTTTTTCTTAATTTAAATGGATCTTGTTTATGGGAATTTGCCTATTAGGTTAGGTGTACCCATAAACTTGAAACTATAATTAAATAAAACTTGATTATGGGAATTTGCCTATTGAGTTAGGTGTACCCACATAAAACCATGTTGTTAAAAAATTAGATGATGTTGATTCACACATGTTCATATGTAAGTTTATGAAAATTGATTGAGATTATATTAGGTGAATTTTGAACAAGTTGACACCTTTAGGTCCATGACATGTATAATCTATGCAAGTTGGACATATGCAAGTTTCACCCCTTATTATGATTCATTTGGTCACATATACATGTTTTTATTATGATAATCTCTTTTATGCTATGAGTTAGGCTATTCGAGTCTAACATATATTTTGCGAATAAACGTTCAAACGTGGGGTAGGGGTAATATTAGGAATTAATAAATTGGGTGCAATTTTGTAAGATTTTGCATACCAAGAATGGATGTCCATAATTGAGTCAATTATGGACATTGTTAAAAATTGGAAGTAATTAATAATTCAAGTAGGGAATTATTAAAATTGGGGGAAAGTGGATTATTATTAATAATCAATGCTTAGGACACGAGGTTGGACCCGTTTGTGATGTAAACCTGCCCGGACCCGCCCGGCAAATCCAGTAGTCACAAATGTCGGCCCAATGTGAGAGGTCCTAGGTCCAAACTAAAGCATAACAGTTGTAAAGACACGAGGTTAGACTCTTTTATGGTGTAAGACTGCCCGGACTCGCCCGGCAAATCCAGCTGCCACAAAAGCCAGTCTAATGTGAGAGGTCTTTATGAGGTTATGGCCTTAATGAACTAAGAAATACTTAACCAGATAATCATGTAAGGTGGGACATGGGGGTTAAGTAGGTGCCTTGGGTGGCATGAGGAATCTGGTGGTTGCCTTTAGAGGCATTTGAAATACGATTAGACTTAACCAAACACACATGTAAATGAACATGACTAAGTGGGTTAAGTGGGATGGACTAATGGGGACAAGCTTAGGTGGAATGCTTGTGGTAAATAGTGGGGGCCCATTTCAACCAGTATCCCAAAACGTATCTTTGTGGGCTCGACCCAAGTCGAGGACGGGACACGCATACTGGGTTTGACTATAAGAGGCCAAAACAGGGAGCGGTGGCAACGCAAGTCCAACGGGTTTCATATGCGTGTGTGGACCCGGGCTGGTAGGTAAGACGTTGTTGCATCGTGTAGGTATAAGCCGTGCATGTCCGTTGTATCAGGTTGCCACTTTAGGGGAGTGATACACCCCACTGTGGGGCCAACACAGGTATCTACGAGTTAGGGAGCCGATCGAATAATGGGAAGTAGGGTACACCTAGTGGAGATAGGGGCAGGCGGCACCTATGTAGTCAGCTAGGGGTACGTAAAGCCATTGGGAAAGTTTCTAAGTGAAGCTAAGTGGGATGAATCTTTAGGGTGACTGGTGTGGTGCAGTATAGTGTTTATCCTTTAGTATTTAGGAGCGCCTATAACGTTGCCTTTAGCGATTGTCTATGTCCTTAATCTGCTCTTCATAGACATTTTCTTGTTTTCCAGCTTATGCCTTAGTCCAGTTATTTTGGTAATAGTATTGTAGAATTATCATATTCACCAGACTTTATGTCTGACCCCCTCTTTTCCATCCTTTTTCTCCCTTCAGGTCCGCAGGTTGGGCCAAGTTCTAGTGGAGTCTAGTTGGATCGCTTATCTTCTGGAAAGCTTGGACTGCTGAAGTAAAGTCCAGCTTGTTATCTTTCTTTTTAATGGCTATTCATGTAATGGGATTATGTACTTGTTTTATCAAGATAGATATTGTACTTGACATTGAATATGGTGTTATGATGTAATCAAACATGTTTTGACTTCTGCTACAATGAAATAAAGTTTTTGAATTTCCAAGTACTATTTTATATCTGTCTTGTTGTAATTTTACTGTTCTATATTCACTTAAAACCTCCATGGAAGTTAATGCATTCCCTTTGTGAGTGACATTAATGGACGTGGGGTGTTACACGTGGTATCAGAGCATAAGGTTACCAGAACAGATAAAAAAAATTTTAGAAAAATATTTTTTTTAAAAGTATTTTTGGAAGAAGTGCTTTCAAAAAAAAAACATGTTATTTAAAGAGAGTTTTTATGAAAAACATAATCCCAAATAGCCACATCCTTATCTTTATCTTTCGAATTCTCCATTTTGAATCTTTCCTTTTTCGTTTCAGCATGGCTGAAGATCTTAATCTCCCAGAAGGTGTGACGATTCCAGGGTGGTTTAGGAGATACTTGGAGGCTAGGGCCACCACTGCAGGCCCAGCGGATACTCCTCCACCCCTAGTTGCACCCATTCCTCCTCCTCCTCCTCGTGTTGACACTTTTGCAAAGACGTGCAAGGAATTCAAGGCTATGGGAGGAAAAACTTTTCAAGGGACTGAGACGTTTGTGGAGGCCAGAGATTGGCTTAAGGAGACTGAGGAATTGTTGGATATCTTTGAAGTGGAAGATGGGAGGAAAGTCCGTTTAGCTGCTTGGTTAATGAAGGGAGAGGCCTCGTTTTGGTGGGAGGTCACTAACGGGGAACATCCAGTTGATTCATGGGCGGATTGCAGACGAAGGTTTGAGGCAAAGTTTCTTTCAAGGGCAGAGGAGAACTTAAATATGGAAAAATTCCTGGCACTAAAGCAAGGGAGCTCATCAGTAAAGGAATATGTCAATAAATTTAATCAGTTAGCAAGGTTTGGCTTGGAGTTGGTGAACACGCCAGAGAAGAAAGCTTTGAGGTTCGTTAGAGGCTTGAATGAACCGTTGCAAGGGTTGGCTATGACCCACATCCCTATGGGAGCCACCTTTGAAAAGCTAGTAGAAATGGCACTTATGCATGAGGATAAGGCAGTTGAAAAGAAAGGGGATCAGAAGAAACCCCAACAGCAAAATAAGAAGGGTGGTAAAAATAATAATGGCAAAGGGAAGAAGAAATGCTTCAATTGTGGGACGCCTGGCCATCTCAGCAAAGATTGTAGAAAGAAAAAGAAGACTGGTTGTTTTCATTGTGGAGATGCGGGACATTTAGTGAAGGACTGTCCAAAGAAGGGGCAGAGGGCAGGGTCTACCTCGGGAGGACAGGTGCAGGCTCTTATGGCACCAGGGCAGGCAAGGGGGCAAGTTCGGGCTATTGCGGCCCCACCGCGGCAAGAAAGAGGTAGAACAATTTCTGTTGAAAGCTTAGTTTTTCGGTTTGATCATCCTGTCCGTACCTTATTCGATTCTGGCGCATCTCATTCGTTTATCTCTGCATCATTAGTTGAATCACTGCACTTGAACACTAGTTTAGTAGAGGATCCCTTGGTCGTTTCAAATCCAATTGGGGGTTCGGCTCATTTGACCATGATATGTTTGGATTTGAAAATCTCTATACTTAGCGTTGAATTTAGATGTGATGCTTATGTATTGGGCTTCATGGGCTATGGGCTAATTTTAGAAATGGATTGGTTGTCTAGAAATAGGGCCATTCTTGATTGTGAAAGGAGAGTAGTTAGGCTTGTGACTCGCCTTGGTAATGCTCTCGACATCTTTTGTAATCCCATAAATTCCGTTATGCTAAGTTATCTTGAATCGCTTGACGCGTCTGTAGAGAACCTGCGATCGGTAGAAGTGGTCCGGGAATATCCGGATGTGTTTGAGGAGGTGAAGGGCTTACCTCCAAAGCGGGAGATAGACTTTCGAATTTATCTTGTGGATAATGCTAAACCTGTATCTTTGCCAGTGCGCCACATGGCTCCTCGTGAAAGGAGGGAACTCAATAAGCAAGTAAAGGAGTTGCTTGAGAAGGGGTTCATAAGGCGTAGTATATCGGAGTGGGGTGCTCCAGTAGTTTTTGCCACAAAGGCGGATGGGTCTCTTAGACTTTGTATGGACTATAGAGAACTAAACAAGCTTACTAAAAAGAACCGACACCCACTGCCGAGGATTGACGATCTCTTTGATCAGTTAGTTGGCGCCTCAGTGTTTTTGCAGTTGGACTTAGCCACTGGCTTTCATCAACTGAGAGTGGCTGAGGATAGTATAGATAAGACTGCTTTTAGGACTCCTGACGGATTCTATGAATGGCTAGTGATGCCCTTTGGTTTGACAAACGCCCCTGCATATTTTGTTGATTTGATGAGTAGGGTGTTTAGGGAATACCTTAACGAATTCGTGGTAGTCTTTGTGGATGACATCTTAGTCTTTTCTAAGAATAAAGAAGAGCACTCCCTACATCTTAGGGAAGTGTTGGAAACCCTTCGAGCACATAACCTTAAGGCAAAATTTTCTAAGTGTCACTTCTGGAGGAAGGAAGTACGGTTCTTAGGGCACGTGGTTTCCAAAGAAGGGATAGCAGTGGATCCCGCAAAGATGGTGGCCATCCAAGATTGGAAGGTCCCTAAAAATGCAACCGAAGTAAGAAGTTTCTTGGGGTTGGCTGGCTATTATAGGAAGTTTATCAAAGACTTCGCAAAAATATCAGCTCCATTAACACGGTTAACGAAGAAGAACCTGGTTTTTACGTGGGACAAAGATTGCGATGATGCGTTCCAACGTTTAAAGAGAGCCTTAACTTCAGCCCCAGTCTTAGTGCTGCCAGACGGGAATAAACCGTTTACCATCTATACTGATGCTTGTGGGACGGGACTTGGCGCGGTCCTCATGAAAGAGGGAAGAGTAATAGCCTATGGTGGAAGGCAGTTGAGGGTTCATGAAAAGAATTACCCCACGCATGACTTAGAGCTAGCCGCAACTGTTTTCGCGCTTAAGTCTTGGCGTCACTATCTTCTTGGTGAGAAATTCGAACTGTTCACTGACCAAAAATCATTAAAATACTTATTCTCTCAGAAGGATTTGAATTTAAGGCAGCAACGGTGGATGGAATTCTTAGCCTCCTACGATTTTGAAATAGCATATACCCCGGGCAAGGGTAACGTGGTGGCAGACGCCTTAAGTAGGAAAAGGTTGTCCTTGAGTCCGTTGTTTGATGAACGACAAAGCTTAGAATTCATCTCTATGTTTGACTTTAGACCCTCCGTTGACTTAGTACCCGGTCTGTTAGCATCCTTGGAGGTTAGACCTACACTTCTAGGACGGGTTGGTGAGGCACAGTGAGACGACCCACAGTTGGTTGAGATAGTAGAAAAGCTCAAAGGGGGGGAGTCGTCAAGCCATCTTCGTAGGTATACCCTAGACGATAAGGGTTGGTTACGAAGGGATAATAGACTTTGTGTACCACAAGACGAAGACTTAAGGAAGGCCATTCTTGATGATGCTCATCGCTCAAAAATGACCATTCATCCCGGCGGGGATAAGATGTACAAAGATATGAAGCGGGTTTTCTTTTGGGCCGGTATGAAAAAGGATGTGGCCGAGTACGTCGCTAGATGCTTGGTGTGCCAACGAGTTAAAGCAGAACAAAAGAAACCCGGTGGGTTGCTTCACCCATTAGAAGTTCCACTATGGAAATGGGAAAGCATCTCAATGGATTTTGTGGATGGATTACCAAGATCAAGGAAGGGTAACACGGGGATTTGGGTTATAGTAGATAGACTTACTAAAAGCGCCCATTTTATTCCCGTGAAAAGTAAGAGGACTGCTCCGTGGTTGGCTTCTGTATACATTAAGGAGATAGTTCGTTTGCACGGTATTCCTTCTAGTATAGTAAGCGACCGTGACCCCATCTTTACTAGCGAATTTTGGAAGAGTTTACAAGAGGCGGTAGGGACTCAGCTATGTTTGAGCACCGCATATCATCCTCAGACAGACGGCCAGACCGAGAGGGTGAATCGCATTCTAGAGGATCTTTTAAGGCTTTGTATCCTAGACTTTGGGGGTACATGGGAAGAGCACCTTCCGTTAGTAGAATTCGCATATAATAATAGCTTTCAGTCTAGTATTGGCATGGCACCTTTCGAAGCTCTTTATGGAAGGCCTTGTCGTTCGCCTACATGTTGGTGGGAATCTACCGATAAAATCCTACTTGGGCCCGATATGGTTAGGGAAACCTCAGAGAAGATTGAGTTGATTCGAAGGAGGATGAAAGCAGCACAAGATAGGCAGAAATCGTATGCTGATAAGAGGAGGACATATCTTGAGTTTGACATTGGGGACATGGTTTTTATCAAAGTATCTCCGTTACAGAATGTTGTTCGCTTTGGGTCCGTGGGGAAATTAGCACCAAGGTTTGTAGGGCCGTTTCCTGTAAAAGACAGGATTGGGAAGATGGCATATAGGGTGGAGTTGCCTGAGAAACTTAGTGGAGTACACGACGTATTCCATGTATCACATTTGAGGAAGTGTTTGCACAAGACCGCGGAGGTGGTAGAGCCGAGCTTGCTTAAAGAGGTGGAAATAGAGCGTGATGCAACAATTAGACGTGCTCCTACATGCATTCTTGGGTCGGAGATCAAAAAGTTGAGGAATCGAGAGGTCAGACTGGTTAAAGTGCAATGGGGAGATGATGAGAGCAACGCAACTTGGGAGACAGAAGAGAAGATGCATTCGTTGTACCCTTTTCTTTTTGAGGATATGTCTTTTAATTTCTCCTTTATCGCTTAGCTTATCTTATCTTATCTTTAGTATGTCCTCTCATTAGTATCTTTGACCTTTAGTTAGGATAATCCTATGGTTGAAACATGTGTTTGAGACATGTTATGTATGATGGATGCAAAATGGATGCAAGTGTTTGCTATCGGTTGCTCGTGGATGCATATATACACACACTTTAGGCACTAGATCGGCTCAGTCACTACATATTGCATATTGCATATATATATGGATGTATTTAGTAAAATGGATGAACGATGGTTGTATTATCACGTGGATGCTGCATTCAGATGATGGTTGTGCACGCATATAGAAGTATTATGTAGCATTAAGAATCTTTTGCATACATAATGGATGCATGGCACGATCATAGTTGCATTAAGGAGGTCAACTGAATCAGTGGACCGCCTGATTTTGCATTAGATACGGACATATACACACACTGTGCATTTAAACATGAAAGCATTAGAAGTCTGTAAGGACAATGGATGCCTGTGTATGATGGATGAGTAGATGGACGTTTGGATGGTAGGATATACATTCTTCCAGACTTGAAGATTTCGGGGACGAAATCCTAAAAGGAGGGGAGAATGTAGCACCCCGAATTTTCTATTAACACTAAAGTTGCTAAAATAATAATAAGTGTGTAGAAGAGGGGATGTATCTAATATGAATATAAAAATATTAATAAGTATGTAAGAGAGGGGATGTATCTAATATGAATATAAAAATATTAATAAGTATGTAAGAGAGGGGATGTATCTATTATGAATATAAAAATATTAATAAGTATGTAAGAGAGGGGATGTATCTAATATGAATATAAAAATATTAATAAGTGTGTAAGAGAGGGGATGTATCTAATATGTATATAAAAACAATAATAAGTGTGTAAAAGGGGGGGATGTATCTAATGTGTACATTGTAGAATATATATATATATATATATATATATATATATATATGGGCAGTTAATGCAAACATGAATAGAAGTTTATTAATTTGCTGAGTGTTTGCTGAGTCACTTCTGACTCATTGCTGAGTCAACAAGATAAACCCCATCTTGTCTGAACGGCTGCGGTTATTTCTAGGTTAAATCTAATGGCCTAAATGAATTCTAAAATCTATAAATAAGTGGGTAGACCCTAGACCTAAATCACTTGTAAAATTAGAGAAGCTACCGTCATGCTGCTGCCATGGAGTTCAGCATAGCCGTCACAAACTAAGAAGAGGAAGCCTAATCATCTACAACTAAATCTACACAAATCAAATCAAAAGATCTCTCTTTCTCTAATTCTTTTCTTTTGTTGGTGAGTATGATGATTCTCACAAGACTATTACAAACTAATTTGACTCAGTTATGAATGGATCACAAGAAAGTGATGTGATTTGTAATTGTAAATTCTATATATTGTGGATCTCTTATTATGTTATTATGTTGTCGTATGATGTAAATTATATATGCTATGTCATGCTATGTTGTAAATTCTCTTATGCTATGTCGTGCTAAGTTGAGAATCATGTCAAGCTATGTTATACTATCATACTATGCCATGTTATAAATCATGCTATATTATGTTGAAAAATCATGATGTTGTTGGATCATGCTTAAAGTTATGTTTTTTTTTCTTAATTTAAATGGATCTTGTTTATGGGAATTTGCCTATTAGGTTAGGTGTACCCATAAACTTGAAACTATAATTAAATAAAACTTGATTATGGGAATTTGCCTATTGAGTTAGGTGTACCCATATAAAACCATGTTGTTAAAAAATTAGATGATGTTGATTCACACATGTTCATATGTAAGTTTATGAAAATTGATTGAGATTATATTAGGTGAATTTTGAACAAGTTGACACCTTTAGGTCCATGACATGTATAATCTATGCAAGTTGGACATATGCAAGTTTCACCCCTTATTATGATTCATTTGGTCACATATACATGTTGTTATTATGATAATCTCTTTTATGCTATGAGTTAGGCTATTCGAGTCTAACATATATTTTGCGAATAAACGTTCAAACGTGGGGTAGGGGTAATATTAGGAATTAATAAATTGGGTGCAATTTTGTAAGATTTTGCATACCATGAATGGATGTCCTTAATTGAGTCAATTATGGACATTGTTAAAAATTGGAAGTAATTAATAATTCAAGTAGGGAATTATTAAAATTGGGGGAAAGTGGATTATTATTAATAATCAATGCTTAGGACACGAGGTTGGACCCGTTTGTGATGTAAACCTGCCCGGACCCGCCCGACAAATCCAGTAGTCACAAATTTCGGCCCAATGTGAGAGGTCCTAGGCCCAAACTAAAGCATAACAGTTGTAAAGACACGAGGTTAGACTCTTTTATGGTGTAAGACTGCCCGGACCCGCCCGGCAAATCCAACTGCCACAAATGCCAGTCTAATGCGAGAGGTCTTTATGAGGTTATGGCCTTAATGAACTAAGAAATACTTAACCAGATAATCATGTAAGGTGGGACATGGGGGTTAAGTAGGTGCCTTGGGTGGCATGAGGAATCTGGTGGTTGCCTTTAGAGGCATTTGAAATACGATTAGACTTAACCAAACACACATGTAAATGAACATGACTAAGTGGGTTAAGTGGGATGGACTAATGGGGACAAGCTTAGGTGGAATGCTTGTGGTAAATAGTGGGGGCCCATTTCAACCAGTATCCCAAAACGTATCTTTGTGGGCTCGACCCAAGTCGAGGACGGGACACGCATACTGGGTTTGACTATAAGAGGCCAAAACAGGGAGCGGTGGCAACGCAAGTCCAACGGGTTTCATATGCGTGTGTGGACCCGGGCTGGTAGGTAAGACGTTGTTGCATCGTGTAGGTATAAGCCGTGCATGTCCGTTGTATCAGGTTGCCACTTTAGGGGAGTGATACACCCCACTGTGGGGCCAGCACGGGTATCTACGAGTTAGGGAGCCGATCGAATAATGGGAAGTAGGGTACACCTAGTGGAGATAGGGGCAGGCGGCACCTATGTAGTCAGCTAGGGGTACGTAAAGCCATTGGGAAAGTTTCTAAGTGAAGCTAAGTGGGATGAATCTTTAGGGTGACTGGTGTGGTGCAGTATAGTGTTTATCCTTTAGTATTTAGGAGCACCTATAACGTTGCCTTTAGCGATTGTCTATGTCCTTAATCTGCTCTTCATAGACATTTTCTTGTTTTCCAGCTTATGCCTTAGTCCAGTTATTTTGGTAATAGTATTGTAGAATTATCATATTCACCAGACTTTATGTCTGACCCCCTCTTTTCCATCCTTTTTCTCCCTTCAGGTCCGCAGGTTGGGCCAAGTTCTAGTGGAGTCTAGTTGGATCGCTTATCTTCTGGAAAGCTTGGACTGCTGAAGTAAAGTCCAGCTTGTTATCTTTCTTTTTAATGGCTATTCATGTAATGGGATTATGTACTTGTTTTATCAAGATAGATATTGTACTTGACATTGAATATGGTGTTATGATGTAATCAAACATGTTTTGACTTCTGCTACAATGAAATAAAGTTTTTGAATTTCCAAGTACTATTTTATATCTGTCTTGTTGTAATTTTACTGTTCTATATTCACTTAAAACCTCCATGGAAGTTAATGCATTCCCTTTGTGAGTGACATTAATGGACGTGGGGTGTTACAATGAGTGTTGGGATGGTCATGATGTCAGCAACCGAGGTTGAAAGCTGAAGGTGTTTGGTAGGTAAATGAAGGAGCTACAAACCATGTTTAAATCAACAGTCATACGAGTTTTGTTTTTCAGTTCGGGTAAATATGATCTTCTAAACCAATTGAGCAAAGGCAGGCTGAATAGGGTAGAATAAATTCAGTAGTGATGGTGCACGTGTGTGGTTGATGAAGACACTCGTGTATAGGCCGACGTGAGTGTGCACGTGCACACTGACTTGTGCACGGGAAGGTTCTTGATGTAGCTGAAGGACATAGCACTTACGTGTGTGAAGGATAGTGGAAACTGAAATGATAAACTTGAGGGGATTAAAACACAGCAGTCAACAAGGAGGGTCTCGTGGAAACGGCAACTGGAAAGCATGGACGGACTTGGAGATGGATCATTGGAGCTGTGACGGAGGAGCTATGATGTACGACAGTGTAAGGGAATGAGTGTGTCAAAGTATATACGATAATGGAAAGTATAAATGGTTGATGGGTTAGTAGCAGGTCTCGGCCTTTATGATAAAAGGTGGCGTGAACTTCGGAAAACATGAGGGGCGTCGAAACTGGAGTTTGGCGGAGGGGCTGTGTTCACGGTAGAAATGGGAGTGGAAGCATTGACGTGAAACCTGGCAATAGGAGAGAGGACGCCAGGAAATAGATGAAGAGAAAATGAAGAAATGGGAAGGAAAAATGTTGTAGCAGGTCTCGGAGGGTTCTATTCAACTGGCAGAGGTTTCCTTTGTTTTCATGGATCATGAAATGCCACATGGCCACGCTAGGGGTGTGCGAGCCTTAGTAGTATGGGCTTTGGGTAGTTCAGGCCATGTTTTAACCAATTAAATAAATAAATAAGGGGTAAGGCCGAAGCCATTTTGATCAGGTTGGTTTCCCTGGGGTAAAGAATTTACAAGAATCGTGGACTGGTGTTCTTTTGAACATGTTTTAATCAAATAAGTAGGTTTTAAACTACTAATTCGTCCTTAATTAATATGTCAAACTACATGTGTACGGTTGTGGTAAACTAAACCAATGCAAATTATACACTTATTTATATAATCAATGTTGATTTAAAATTTAATTATTTTTTTATATAATTTAAATAGTATTTAAACGGGGAATTACTCGATCATTTTGAAACCGAGAAGCCAATAGAATTTATGTAACGCAATTATTGGAAGGTGGTTAACGATAAATAAAGAGTGAAATTATTTTTGAAATAAACATTTAAATTTTTGAAGATAACGATCATTTTTAATGTATATAGAAATGATTTCAACCATGAACATTGAAGACGCATTTTCATAATATGAAATAATTTTTTCTACTTAAATATCACTTTTCCCTAAAAATAAATATATTAACGCTGATCGTTTTTAAGAGACAGGAATTTTTATTCCACTTTGATCTGGTTTTTACGCCGCTAGTCAAGGATTATCGAAGATAATCGAAGACAAAGTTATGCAAGGATTGTTCAATTACAGAATAGTGCGTTCATTTTATCCAGTCCGAAGGCAACTTGTATTGACGAATGTCTGATAGAGTAATTCTAACTGATAACGTACGTCGATCTCTTCAAACGTATTTATATGGTGGCGGAGGAATTCGTTTCTCTTGCTTTATACCTATAATATATTTTTGGGGAAGTCAATTAGTGGTTGGCGAGTTTTGACAATGTGGCATTCAAAGTAAATAAAGCAGTGATCATCAAAGGTATGTCTAGCCTCAGGCCTCACATCTAGAAAATGAAAAAAATCGGGCGTGCAGCATGGCTATGTGGGTCGTTCCCATTAGGGTGTAGCATCACCTATCAAGAGAAATTCCTTTGGGTTCTTATTCTATCGATTCTGTCCCATTCGGGAAATGGTTGTCATACACAATTATTGGTGATATACATTTGATACACTCAAGAGAAATGAGTGGTCGGTCATGTGTGGGCCGGGTTGCAAGACGTTCTTGTTGAACCCAATATATTCACCTCTACAGATACACTATCGGAAGGTGGTTCCATACCTTGTCATAGTCGGAAATCCATTATCCATAAGCGCTAAGCGGTTTTGTTTGTATGCTATATCGGAGAATGTGAGATGCAAGCATTCTTCTAGATTCTAATTTATTTGTGAAAAACCCTAGACACTATGATCATATCTGATTTAAAGTATACAAAGTGTTTTATTCTCATGAGGTAAAAACTCGTTCCGCATTTACGGCTTGGTCTTATGATATATTTTTATTTATCTAACTTGTTTTAAATTCGTTTACTCATACCAATCGCTTGACGTACCCGGAGTTTATTTTTCTGTGTTTTCCTTAAACTCTTGGGTACTCATAACACTTGTTATGACTAGACAAGTGAATCAGGTCATGATTTAACTTAGATAGCTAGATGGAACTTTCTGCATGCTGATCTACCTACTATATCTATGTATAATTAAAGTCTGGAAGTTTGGTTTTTCTATGATGTTATGTATAATTAAAGTTGTATTATGGAATGGCATGTATCCCTATGTACAATATACTCTGATGTACTATGCTGCTGATGTATAATATTATGTAGTATTATCTTTTGTTAAAATTCTGCTATGAGATTCTGATGTTTTCTTTAGTTTTATCTACATCTACTTCTAATTCTTATATAGTGGCACGACTTCCGATGTGTTCGAAAGTTAGGTCATTTCAATTAGGGATTGAAGAGCACCAACCGTAATATATTATACTTAGAAAGCCTTAGAGAGTTTTTTGGGCCCTGTCTAAAAAGTATTATATATGATCGTTATGTGAATGTTCGTTTTATTAACATAACGGACATGTATATCCAACATATACAATATTTGTTGGATTTTTCCTTTGTATTGGAAAAGTTACGAACACAATAACGAAATTAAATCTCGTATATATCATTTCATTTTAAACGGTTCTCAAAATTTCGAAAGTGCTTCCTTTATGTTCCCTATGTACACGCAGTTGTGTACTGTCCAGGGAACTAAAGCGAAATGCTGCCCGAAATTTTTTTGAATCGTTTAAATTGAAAAGATTTACGCGATTTAATTACGTTATTGTATTTGTAATGGGAGGTAGGATGACCCACTAGCAAAGTGTAAATGATCCATATACCAGTCGAATCTTTGGAATCCACTGTTCATCTTGTAGTGTTGGTATAAAAGTGAATATATCCAAAGCTCTAAAATGTAGCAGAAAGCCATGGCATATTACTGAAAAGACATGAACTTAGTAACCACAAATTAGATCTTTAATTTATTAAATATTAGCTCCAAAGATTTGATCAAACTAAGGAAGGCTATCCTGCCGATGCAACATTCTAACATAAAATAGCAAGCCAGTTCTATTTAATTGCTTGGTCAAAGAAAAATAATTCATGGCATGTTATATTTGATATATCAGGTCGGTATGTCTTCTAGCGTAGACAAACAATGGATGAAAGAATCCAATCGTAGAACTCCGCGATATTTGGAAGGAATGCAGGAGTTTATTAATTTCATTGAAGAAAATGGTGGTAATAAGGAAATCTATTCTTGTCCTTTCGCTAAAGGTCAAAATATGACGAAAAAGATTAAATCAAAGGATATTCGTTTTCATTTGCTTAGGCGGGGAATTGATCAAACATATACCATTTGGCATTTTCACGGAGAAGAATTGACGAGAAAGGAAAAACAACCCATAAGTCAATCCATTCATGTCGATGATGGCGAATATCCCAGAATGGAAGGTCTAATAAATGATGCCGATAAATTTCATAATTTTCAATCGAAAAGTCAATTCCACGATAATGTTGATGAACCGCCTATCATTGATGTTGACTGGCAGACCGATCAAAATAAGAAGTATAAATCACTTTTTGATAGTGCCAAATAGCCATTGTATCCTTCTTGTCCAAAAGGGAAAACAAAATTGTACGCCATTGTGAAGCTGAATGGTTTAAAAACACAATACATTTTTTCTGACAATGATTTGACCGCACTCCTCGAATTTATAAGCGAGTTAATTCCTGATGGTAACAGACTACCAGCAAAATATTCAGACATGAAGAAGATAATTAATCTAGTTAGGATGGATTATAAATGTAACGACCTGAAAATTCGAACCAATTTGAAAATGTCATTTTGGCTAATTCGAAGAATTTTGAATATTTAAAGTGTTTTATTTTAAATAATAACGACGGAAAAATTTGTTTAATCGAAGTTGAAAACGAATAAATTTATTTTATTATATAACGAGCCTGAAATGGCGCGGCAGTTTGAAAATTCGATTTTAAATTTCAATTGAATGTATAGAATTCGTTTTAAATCGGAATTGGATCGACCCGAAAAAGGCCATTTTTCAAACGGCCTCAGAATTCGACGAAATCAGTTTTGTTGGGATCGTATCATCAAAACAAAGACAGAAATAATTTTTCTGGATTTTTCGGGGTCAGTATGTGGGCCCGGTAATGTAAAATGTACGTTAAAAATCTGATATGCGGTAACAGTGTGTGTGTTAACCAGTCTGGACCTGATTTTTATATATAAATAAAACCCCTTAACACCACATCAGCCATTTTCCACTCCTCCACCTAAATTTTTCTTGTTAATGGCTGAACAAAATTTCAAAACCCTAGATCTAAATTCAAATTTCAACTCAAAATAAAACTTCTCCGAATCATAGCTTATTATATACCGATTCGAAGATCTCGACGATACGAACTCGCTGGTGGTCTCAGATCTGACATGCAGTGAAGGATATGGCCGGAAATCGTGGTCAAAGCTCAGATTTTCGTTACCCTAAAACACTAATTTGGGGGTTTTTGATTCGGGATGAAATCGCGAAATCAGGGAACTGGGTATTGTAGAGGGGATCGATACGAGTTCAATGATGGTATGCATGTGATTTATTGTGGTCTAGAACGATGGGAATTCGAGTTTGAAGTCAGAGAAGCACAACCGTTCATCAGGTTCGCGGCGGCAGTGGGGACCACCAGAGGTGGTGATGCCGATGGCCGTGGATGCGCCGGGAGGAGAGCTTCAAGAAGGGGGTAGTCTCGAAGTGAACGGCGGCCGGAGGTGGGAGCATTCGCCGGTCAAAGTCGGTTGAAAATGGGTTGTGGGTGCGGCCGGCTACTGTAGCGAGCAAGAAGGAGTGAGCGGGAAGGAGGAACCCGATGCTGACGTGTCCAGGGGAAATTGGGTGGGTTTTTTTTTATGTATTTTAAATTCAAACTTTTTCAAATGGAAAAACACTCATAACTTCTTCGTTTTAAATCGGATTTGGACGCGGTTTGTTGCGTTGGGATCGTGGCGGAATTGCGGACGTTTTGGCACTAACCTGGCTGCGTTTCGAGACTGTCAAATTTTGGGCCTTTTCTAGACGTTCGATTCGAATTGAAATCCAAAGGTGAGTGTTTATTCGCTCACGAAATACTGAATTATTCCCATATTTATTGAATTAAATTATGAAGTGAATTTGGTTACATGGTTGTGTTGTTTGATGGATGATTGATTTAAATATGGCATGCAAGTGTTAATATACGAATAAAATCGATAATTAGTTATTTAAATTTAATTTAAAATTTCAAATTTAAAATTTGAGCACTTGTTGATCAGTAATGTGATTCAATTTACTGTTTGAATGAAATGATGTGATGGATGCCTTGTTGATTTGACTGTTGATGAATATTATCTGGATTGTTCATTTATTTAGTTCATGATGGTATATGTTATTGGCGATGAATCCCATTTACCCTTGATGTTGCGGGCATCTAATGAACCCGGGATTTATCGGTAAATGAATTAAGAACACAGAGTGAAATGATAAATCTCTGTGACCCTGATTTCGATTGAAATGATAGATCCATCTCGAATATCGAGAAATTAAATTTAAAATCACTTGGCCGTAGGATAGCAAATTATATACAGACACCGGTCGGTTAAATCAAAATTTGTTTAACCATGAATTTTGAAATTATTGTTGACGATAATATAAGTGATGTCTTGAAGTTTATTTCCTTCGAATTTGAAATTTTTTATTTTCAACAAAAAGGGAAGTAAATTTGTATTGCAATTATAGTTAAATCAAGGGTGGGATTTATTTTAAATTGAATTTATTTGAATTTGAAGGGTCTTGCATGTTTTGAGATTTACATAAAATCGGCCATGAATTGAATTGAATATGAATTTGAACTCGATAATTGTTATACGTTAAAAATCTTTGAAACGATGAAATGAATTTGTAATTTCGATGTGTGATATAAATCGAATCTGGAATGGGAATATAGATTGAAATCGAATTCGGTTTATTCGTAATAAATTGAGATTGTTGGAATGGGAATACGGGTTCGAGTTAACCATTTGAACTGAATTGGCGAATTTGAAATGAATGAAAATTTGAAATGAAGTCGATCGGAAATGTGAATTTGAATTGATGTACTTGAAGTTGAAATATAACTGCAAGTGTGACCGAAATTGATCGAACGTTTCTAATTCCAACTATAGTATTTCAAAAATTTGTTTTCAAACTAATTTAATAATTAATTTACTTTATTTATAACTATTTATTTTATGAATTATTTTTAAATAAATTATTTTTATTTAATAAATCATTGCTGAATTATTTTAATGTTTTAAATTATATATATTTTTATAAATTTAACAAATTTTAATTTTATTACAAACTATTATCTCAAACTATTTAATTATATATTTTAGTTATTTAATATATTGTTAATTATTTTGGTAATCAAAAATTATTAAAGTTGGAATTAGTTCGAGAGGTTATGCGTAAGTGGAAAAATTTCTCATCTGAATAATATTCTATTTAGAATATTTAATGATTTTGGAACATGATATTTTCGATATGAAATACGAACTTCTTTGAAAGGTAAAAGCACTGACCGGGGTGAAAAATGTAAACGTTTGGTTGTCAAGGAGACCGGAGTCGACATAAGGCATACTCTCTGTCAGTGTCGATACCACTTTGACAACTGTGTGCGCGGTGGAAGTTCCAGAACCGAAGTAGGATGGTATGGAGGCGATTACTGGATTTGAAGAAAGAGAACGATGATGGATTAGCCTTGACCTTCGGGTCATAATTGAAATGACTAAAACAGGAGCCATACCCAGGTTAATGAGATCGCATCTCTGATCGAACGCACTCCTTCGAAACCATCTCTATTACTACTGTGATCGATTTGGGTGCACCCCTTGAATAAGGGAATGTCGTTCGAGGTGGGCGGTAGTTGCGGCTATGCGTTACCACCGGCCTGGGTCCGCGAATTCGGTAGAATCCTACCGGGGTATTTCCTCAGTGCCTTGTCATATTATCCTGATCGAGCCCCTACGATTTTGATTTAACGTTGTCGTATCACGGCGCATCCCCATCCACCGACGTACTGGTGTGTTATATGCAAACTGTACGGCAATGGTATAAACGGCATAAGGGTAACATGGTAATCCCGCTTACGCTATTTTCGATAATTATACTTTACTGAATAAACACTATTGTAATAGCGTATTATACTATGTATGTATTAGTTTAACGGATCCTTGAGAGATGGAAAAATCCCGTAACATCTCTTGAGTTACTGCACCTTGACACCGATATTATTCTGTATTTTAATTTGACTAATATGAGATGATTTAGTGCTGATTCGAGTGTTTGTTGTGTTTCTTTTTATGCAATACGCTCGGGTCAGCAAATGTTGCAGTTAATGAAGATTGTCTTGCCTTGGAGATCGAAGACAGAGTTTGATATACATGTATCCTCTACATTCTATTTCCGCTGCATTATGTGTATGTAAGTGTATAACTCTGATTGATTTGAATATTGTAACTCAAATGTATATGTTTAAATGTTTTGAAATATTATTTGTTTATTATATGTTGTCCTTCCGCTGTGAGGTTCTGTGATTGTTTTTCTTCCTTTCTTCTTTTTCTTCTTTTTCCCCAAATAACTATCTGGGTTGGCGATTCGTTTGGGTCGACATGTGTGGTTTATTGTCGGTTTAAACGGTCAAAAATCTGGGTCGTGACATTTGGTATCAGAGCGATGGTTAGCGATAACCTTGGCTCTGTTTGGGAATTAACTCATTAGAGATGGGGTTAGTAATGCCCTAGAATGAGTTCAAGTGGATATATGAGAGAGCGTATTTGTAATTTGGATATAAATTGATTTTATGTTGTGTTAATTGTTCTGTTGAATATTTATAGATTCTGGTCGATATATGGGACGCCATACGATCGATAGGAATTTCTAAATAATCGAACAGAATGATTTGACATAATATGGTTTTCAATTATATTTTTAAATATATCGAATATATATTATGGTTCAAATATGTATGTACTTAATTTAGTGGGTGATAATGTAAAGTTATTACCTATTGTGGTTGATTTAAATCGCAAAAACTAATATGAAAAATTAGTGAATTTAGAAGTATTTGGAAATGAAATCTGTTGAATATAATTGGGTGAGAAAGGTTTGAGGTTAAAATAGAAGCGAACTTGAAATTGGATCCTGGGTGTTTTCGAAGATAGTTGCTAAAGTTTGAAATAATGTCGTACGATAAAAATAGTTTGGAAATGGTTTTCAAATGGTTTTCAATGAGTAAGTGTGAAACCTCTACTTAGACCTTAGGAATGACTTCGGTAATGAGTGCACGCATTATCGATGATTATTCTGAAGAGTTTAAGTGGGGGAGAGACCACCAGTATTTTCATATCTAGCTTGAAAGAATTTGGATTTAAACCCCTATAATATAAGTTTGTATAAAAAGTATAAGATATTTAATTTGAGTTTAAGGTTTAACAAGAATTGAGATTTTATGTCTTCGTAAATTTAAGGTTTGGATTTAAAATCCATATGATATGGTTTCTAAAATAGTATAACCATATATATATGAAATTTTAAACTTGGATTATAAACCCAGAATCAAGCACTTTGAGTCGTCTTAACTAATGATAATGATTGAGATTTAGTACTCGATTCATTGGAATTTTGACCTTGGAATTATGAAATAGACTTAAGTATTAAGTTAGTAGAAGTCGTCGTTTAACTCTTAATCCTGGACGATAATTTAATTCAGCAAAACTTTAAGTTCGATCGGTAAAAAAAAAAAAAAAAAAAAAAAAAAAAAAAAGGGGTAGAGAAAACCTAAATTTACTATGAAATATTGGTTCAAGTGAAGTCAACCAAAATGGAGATTTAGTTTAAGTCATGCTAAAAGAATTGGATTTGAAAACAAACCCTAAATCACCCGAGAACCTTAAGTTTGATAATAAGAGTACAAAGATTTGCTAAGGATATATATATATATATATATATATATATATATATATATATATATATATAAATAGTTTAAATAGAAGGCGCAGCGCGACGACCATTCATGAATTTCGACCATTAACTTTGAATGGACGTAGCGGGAGATCCGACCGTCGGATTCTCCTAAAACCAGAACCGTTGGGTTCGTAACGAAAAGAGCTTTCCAACGAATATGAGAGATTTGAAATCTAACGGTTGGATTTGGAGATATGTCCAAATCAAATTTGGAAAAGGTCGCTATGGCCGCAGTTCGGTGGCCGTTATTGGAAACCGACTGAAATATCGATAATAAATTTTTTAAAAATATTAAAAATTTGTGTAAAATCATAATAAGTGATTTGGGAAGAATTGGGATGAAAATATAAAACTCTAGATGGGTTAAAACTCAATTGGACGGTACATCAAATATGAACATAAGTATGAACAATGAAATGGAATGTAAATCATATTGTCGAATGGTGTATAACCTAAATTTAGTAGAGGAATCGAGTCAAATGGAGTTTAACTCAGGAAATTGAATAAAATGATTTGAGAACTAAAATTTGGAAAAATTTCGAGGGTGAACATTTCCTTAATTCCAATCATGAGAGGGTGAGCCGAGTAAATAAGCATGTTAATGGAATAATATTTCATGTAACTTGAATGGGAAATATAAAGAAAATGTATCGGAATTGAGTAAACAAATTTAATTCGAATCCATTTTCCGAGTAAAGAGATAATAACGACTGAAATAAATAAGTTGAAATGAACTTGAGTAAGATAGACGATGGCATAATATGAATAGATAAAATAAAATTTGCTTTATACAAGTGAAATGAACGGGAGTATACTTAAGCGATAAAGGATAAACTTCATTTGGGTTGCTGGCTTGACATAAAATATTGGTTTTGGGGTTAAATGATTAATGTATGTTAGGTAAGTTGCTATATATTGTATATATGTTGATTTTCATGTATATGTAAGTTTTGGCAGGTGTAAGAAGTCGCATTACGTTTTGAAGCTCGCTTGCGCTAAATACTAAATGCAAAGGTAAATAAAAACCGCAAAATAAACGCTAAACGAGGTACGTACTTGTGGTATATGGTTTTGTGGTTTTATATTTTGTTTTTTTCCATTTTGGGATGCCTCATCGTTGGATGAGATGTATATTGAGTCATATGTATTTTGGGATTCTTCCCAGACCTCTCCGTACAAAGGAGATGCTGTCGAAATTTTCCGTGATTTCGGAAGTTAGAAAAATTTACGAGTTTTGCAACCATACTTGTTTTGGAAAATATTATTTTAAAATATGGTTTTGAAATAAATATGCACTTAATATCGGTTCGTTCTCTTTTCGAGGACGAAAAGACTTTAAGTGGGGGAGAATGTAACGACCTGAAAATTCGAACCAATTTGAAAATGTCATTTTGGCTAATTCGAAGAATTTTGAATATTTAAAGTGTTTTATTTTAAATAATAACGACGGAAAAATTTGTTTAATCGAAGTTGAAAATGAATAAATTTATTTTATTATATAACGAGCCTGAAATGGCGCGGCAGTTTGAAAATTCGATTTTAAATTTCAATTGAATGTATAGAATTCGTTTTAAATCGGAATTGGATCGACCCGAAAAAGGCCATTTTTCAAACGGCCTCAGAATTCGACGAAATCAATTTTGTTGGGATCGTATCATCAAAACAAAGACAGAAATAATTTTTCTGGATTTTTCGGGGTCAGTATGTGGGCCCGGTAATGTAAAATGTACGTTAAAAATCTGATATGCGGTAACAGTGTGTGTGTTAACCAGTCTGGACCTGATTTTTATATATAAATAAAACCCCTTAACACCACATCAGCCATTTTCCACTCCTCCACCTAAATTTTTCTTGTTAATGGCTGAACAAAATTTCAAAACCCTAGATCTAAATTCAAATTTCAACTCAAAATAAAACTTCTCCGAATCATAGCTTATTATATACCGATTCGAAGATCTCGACGATACGAACTCGCTGGTGGTCTCAGATCTGACATGCAGTGAAGGATATGGCCGGAAATCGTGGTCAAAGCTCAGATTTTCGTTACCCTAAAACACTAATTTGGGGGTTTTTGATTCGGGATGAAATCGCGAAATCGGGGAACTGGGTATTGTAGAGGGGATCGATACGAGTTCAATGATGGTATGCATGTGATTTATTGTGGTCTAGAACGATGGGAATTCGAGTTTGAATTCAGAGAAGCACAACCGTTCATCAGGTTCGCGGCGGCAGTGGGGACCACCAGAGGTGGTGATGCCGATGGCCGTGGATGCGCCGGGAGGAGAGCTTCAGGAAGGGGGTAGTCTCGAAGTGAACGGCGGCCGGAGGTGGGAGCATTCGCCGGTCAAAGTCGGTTGAAAATGGGTTGTGGGTGAGGCCGGCTACTGTAGCGAGCAAGAAGGAGTGAGCGGGAAGGAGGAACCCGATGCTGACGTGTCCTGGGGAAATTGGGTGGGTTTTTTTTTATGTATTTTAAATTCAAACTTTTTCAAATGGAAAAACACTCATAACTTCTTCGTTTTAAATCGGATTTGGACGCGGTTTGTTGCGTTGGGATCGTGGCGGAATTGCGGACGTTTTGGCACTAACCTGGCTGCGTTTCGAGACTGTCAAATTTTGGGCCTTTTCTGGACGTTCGATTCGAATTGAAATCCAAAGGTGAGTGTTTATTCGCTCACGAAATACTGAATTATTCCCATATTTATTGAATTAAATTATGAAGTGAATTTGGTTACATGGTTGTGTTGTTTGATGGATGATTGATTTAAATATGGCATGCAAGTGTTAATATACGAATAAAATCGATAATTAGTTATTTAAATTTAATTTAAAATTTCAAATTTAAAATTTGAGCACTTGTTGATCAGTAATGTGATTCAATTTACTGTTTGAATGAAATGATGTGATGGATGCCTTGTTGATTTGACTGTTGATGAATATTATCTGGATTGTTCATTTATTTAGTTCATGATGGTATATGTTATTGGCGATGAATCCCATTTACCCTTGATGTTGCGGGCATCTAATGAACCCGGGATTTATCGGTAAATGAATTAAGAACACAGAGTGAAATGATAAATCTCTGTGACCCTGATTTCGATTGAAATGATAGATCCATCTCGAATATCGAGAAATTAAATTTAAAATCACTTGGCCGTAGGATAGCAAATTATATACAGACACCGGTCGGTTAAATCAAAATTTGTTTAACCATGAATTTTGAAATTATTGTTGACGATAATATAAGTGATGTCTTGAAGTTTATTTCCTTCGAATTTGAAATTTTTTATTTTCAACAAAAAGGGAAGTAAATTTGTATTGCAATTATAGTTAAATCAAGGGTGGGATTTATTTTAAATTGAATTTATTTGAATTTGAAGGGTCTTGCATGTTTTGAGATTTACATAAAATCGGCCATGAATTGAATTGAATATGAATTTGAACTCGATAATTGTTATACGTTAAAAATCTTTGAAACGATGAAATGAATTTGTAATTTCGATGTGTGATATAAATCGAATCTGGAATGGGAATATAGATTGAAATCGAATTCGGTTTATTCGTAATAAATTGAGATTGTTGGAATGGGAATACGGGTTCGAGTTAACCATTTGAACTGAATTGGCGAATTTGAAATGAATGAAAATTTGAAATGAAGTCGATCGGAAATGTGAATTTGAATTGATGTACTTGAAGTTGAAATATAACTGCAAGTGTGACCGAAATTGATCGAAAGTTTCTAATTCCAACTATAGTATTTCAAAAATTTGTTTTCAAACTAATTTAATAATTAATTTACTTTATTTATAACTATTTATTTTATGAATTATTTTTAAATAAATTATTTTTATTTAATAAATCATTGCTGAATTATTTTAATGTTTTAAATTATATATATTTTTATAAATTTAACAAATTTTAATTTTATTACAAACTATTATCTCAAACTATTTAATTATATATTTTAGTTATTTAATATATTGTTAATTATTTTGGTATTCAAAAATTATTAAAGTTGGAATTAGTTCGAGAGGTTATGCGTAAGTGGGAAAATTTCCCATCTGAATAATATTCTATTTAGAATATTTAATGATTTTGGAACATGATATTTTCGATATGAAATACGAACTTCTTTGAAAGGTAAAAGCACTGACCGGGGTGAAAAATGTAAACGTTTGGTTGTCAAGGAAACCGGAGTCGACGAAAGGCATACTCTCTGTCAGTGTCGATACCACTTTGACAACTGTGTGCGCGGTGGAAGTTCCAGAACCGAAGTAGGATGGTATGGAGGCGATTACTGGATTTGAAGAAAGAGAACGATGATGGATTAGCCTTGACCTTCGGGTCATAACTGAAATGACTAAAACAGGAGCCATACCCAGGTTAATGAGATCGCTTCTCTGATCGAACGCACTCCTTCGAAACCATCTCTATTACTACTGTGATCGATTTGGGTGCACCCCTTGAATAAGGGAATGTCGTTCGAGGTGGGCGGTAGTTGCGGCTATGCGTTACCACCGGCCTAGGTCCGCGAATTCGGTAGAATCCTACCGGGGTATTTCCTCAGTGCCTTGTCATATTATCCTGATCGAGCCCCTACGATTTTGATTTAATGTTGTCGTATCACGGCGCATCCCCATCCACCGACGTACTGGTGTGTTATATGCAAACTGTACGGCAATGGTATAAACGGCGTAAGGGTAACATGGTAATCCCGCTTACGCTATTTTCGATAATTATACTTTACTGAATAAACACTATTGTAATAGCGTATTATACTATGTATGTATTAGTTTAACGGATCCTTGAGAGATGGAAAAATCCCGTAACATCTCTTGAGTTACTGCACCTTGACACCGATATTATTCTGTATTTTAATTTGACTAATATGAGATGATTTAGTGCTGATTCGAGTGTTTGTTGTGTTTCTTTTTATGCAATACGCTCGGGTCAGCAGATGTTGCAGTTAATGAAGATTGTCTTGCCTTGGAGATCGAAGACGGAGTTTGATATACATGTATCCTCTACATTCTATTTTCGCTGCATTATGTGTATGTAAGTGTATAACTCTGATTGATTTGAATATTGTAACTCAAATGTATATGTTTAAATGTTTTGAAATATTATTTGTTTATTATATGTTGTCCTTCCGCTGTGAGGTTCTGTGATTGTTTTTCTTCCTTTCTTCTTTTTCTTCTTTTTCCCCAAATAACTATCTGGGTTGGCGATTCGTTTGGGTCGACATGTGTGGTTTATTGTCGGTTTAAACGGTCAAAAATCTGGGTCGTTACAATAAATCTTATGATGCTTGCATTAATGACAGCATGCTATATTGGAAAGATGATGGAAACAGAGTTTCTTGTAGAATTTGCAACGAACCAAGATATAAGACAACATTTAGCGAAGAAAAAAGGGCCACCAAGGTAGCATAAAAGATTTTGAGACAATTCCCTTTAATTCCCAGATTGAGGAGACTTTATACACTACCATGGATAGCATAAGCTATGACTTGGCATAGTCATGCAAAATCAGATCCAGTTGTAATGCGTCACCCATGCGACACTTCGCAATGGCGAACTATAGATTCTTTTGATAAAACATTTGTCGTTGAACCACGGAATGTTACGCTGGGAATCTCAACGGATGGTTTTAGTCCACATGCATCTCTAGGTACCCGCTACAGTTGTTGGCCAGTAATTGTAGTACCATATAATTTTCCTCCATCAATGTGCTTGAAAAGAGAGTTTTCAATGTTGACACTGTTGATCGCTGGACCAAAACAACTAGGGAAGGATATTGATGTTTATCTACAACCGTTGATAGACAATTTAAAGGAGCTATGGGAAGGAGTAATGGCTTTAGATTCGTTTAACAAAAATGAGTTCACAATGAGAGCTAGAGTGTTATGGGCAATTCACGATCATCCTACATTTGGGACATTATGGGGGTGTACAACTCATAGCTGGTCCAGGGAAGGATATTGATGTTCATCTGCAACCGTTGATAGATGATTTAAAGCAGCTATGGGAAGGAGTAATGGCTTTTGATTCGTTTAATAAAAATGAGTTAACAATGAGAGCTAGGATGTTGTGGGAAATTCACGATCATCCTGCATTTGGGACATTATCGGGTGTACAACTCGTGGCAATTTTGCGTGTCCTACATGTGGAGAAGAAACATGTTCTTATTATCTTTCTGCTAGTAAGAAGATGTGTTACATGGATCATCGAAGGTTCCTCCATTCCAAACACAAGTTTCGTGATGAAAAATCAAATTTTAATAATAAACTAGAGCATCGTCATCCTCCAAGGCCACTGAATGGTTATCAAGTTGAAGAGAAGGTAGCGAATATCAAGATGAAAGTTGGTAAAGACAAACCTGAAATATGTAACAACCCGGAAAATCGGAACCAATTTAAAATTTTTATTTTGGCTAATTTAATGGATTTTGTATATTTAAAATGATTTATTTTAAATAATAATGACTAAAAATTTATTTTAATCAAAGTTAGAATGTAAATGGCGCGGCAGTTCGAAAATTCGATTTCTAATTTCAACAGAGAATACAAAATTCATTATAAGTAAGAATTGGACGAAACAAGAAATATTTGAATCTAATTAGCAATATATTTCTAATGAATGTGAGAAATTGGGATTTCATAATATAAATTGAAAGTTATGTCCAGTTTAAAATTTAGAATAATCATTGTGCAATTTATATATATTTTAATATAATATAAAGCCCTTAAAACATAGCCAGATTTATTTTTCTGGAATTTTTGGAGTTAGTATGCGGCCCCGGTAAATTAAAATGTGCATTCAAATTAAATATATATTGATTTATATTGTAGAATTAACGAAAACCAATCGTAACAGCCGAATTGGGTTATGAAACATATTCCATTGTGTCCGGAATGGGGGTATTTGGCTAGGGGCGATATTTATTGGGTTTGATTTGGAGTTCGTAACGATAAATATATATTTTTGAAATTAAATAATATAAAATATTAATATATATATATATATGATTATAAACCCAAACCCTAATCACAATTTCAGGCCGGCGCTTTCTGAAACGGACGATTAAAATCGCTCCAATTTTCCCCTTTTGATTTCTCTTAATCCACTCTACGAATTCCCAAACTTCAAAAGACAAAATCGAAGTTCTAAATGAGAGCTTCAAATCGATGTATGAGTGGTAATTTATCATGCACAATAATGGGAGGAACCGGGGCTACAAACCGCCGACTTCGGGCGCAAAAGTCGAGGCAAGTGGAGGATCAAACATCGTGCCGTTCACGATGGACGTGCGCGACTCCGAGCGGGACGGGGTGGGCACTGGCGATTGGGGTCTCTGGCCTCGACGAGGTTGCAAGCTCAAACCCTAGTTTGGAACCTTATTTTGAATGACGCAGCCTGTGTTTTGTGGAGGAAGAAAACAAAAGGAATAGTAACGTTTTATCTAAACGTGATTAAGGAGGGTTGGTTTTTAATTAAATTTTAATTAATTACATACTTAATTGCTCAAAGTTTAAAAACATGTATCTTCTTCATATGAGGTCCAAATCGCGTGAAAATGGATCCGTTGCGATTGTGGAGACGAGTGCTTCACAACAAAACTGACCGAGTCCAATTTGGAGCATGATAAAATTTCGGGTAAATTCAAATGCAAATGGTTCAGAAATTCAGATAAAAACTGACGGAGTGGACCCAAATGTGAGAGTTTCTCACTATAATTTTTTTGTACAATTATTTATCTTAAAACTGCATATATGAAGTGTTCCCTGTCGTCCACAGACCATGGACGACTTGTTTGATTGTATTGTGTTGTGAAAATTGATTGTGATTGTGATGTGGAATATAAAATATTCATGTGTTGAATAAATATTTTATTGTTAAAAATGTAATTTTTAATGTGTATATGAATAAAATAAATATTCATTTACAAATCAGACAATTTGTTTATGTACACCCATTTATCTGATATTGATTGGGACGATAAATTTCACACATCGCCCAGCTACACAAATAAAAATCTGTGTTTGTTGACTGAAACCCCACACGGGTATTGGGATGATATTTGACGTACACTAATCCCAATTGTTTAGTTGTATGTCCATCGAATGGTTGACAGACTGTTGTAAGCGTTAATTATTTATATTTAACGCTTATGCAGTTGTGTAATGCACTCTGGATGATGGTTGATTATATATCATTATTATTATATACATATGTTGTATGGAATCCATATAAATAATATTATACGGTAATTGATTGGGCCTCATTCCAATTTGGAAAATAAAGAATACTTTAAAATAATATTTAGA
This sequence comes from Allium sativum, assembly GCA_030737875.1. Classification (NCBI taxonomy): domain Eukaryota; kingdom Viridiplantae; phylum Streptophyta; class Magnoliopsida; order Asparagales; family Amaryllidaceae; genus Allium; species Allium sativum. The sequence continues at coordinate 233,665,017 of CM060922.1, forward strand.
AAAGGATTAAAAATATTCATGTATTGAATAAAATATTCATGTGCTGAATAAAATATTCATGTGTTGAATAAAATAAACATTCATGTGTTGAATAAAAATATTTAAACAATAAAAATATTATTTATTGAATATATAAACCATATGAAATATTCATTTGTTGAATAAAATATTTAAACAATATTCATGTGTTGAATAAAGTAAATTAACAATATTTGAAATAATATTCCGTAAAGGATTAAAATTTGATTTTGATGTCCGATTTTGGATGGACACGAAAATATTGAAAAATGTGAAGCCGTATTGATTAGAGATGCGCCATTTGACGCGAACGATATTTGTATCGATTTTATTCATTTTTATAATAAATATCGAAAAGGAAGTGATTTCAAAATCTAATGTTTTGAAAATATTATCATTTATATATTCATGATATGGAATATTCAAATTTGATTAAAAATTGAATATGAAATTGAATTCGTTGTTAAAACAAAGTTAAAACGATTTATAAAATAGGTTTTAAATGGAAAGTGACGAAATATAATATATATATATATATATATATATATATATTAAATGGCCTGAATAGAACGCACCACGACCGTTCGCGAATTTCGGCCATTGACTTCGAGTTGACATTATAGGAGATCCGACCGTCGGATTCTCCTAAAACCGGAACCATTGGGTTCGTTTTCTAACGAATATAAGAGATTTGAAATCTAAAGGTAGGATTTGGAATTATGTCCAAATCAAATTTGGAAAAGGTCCTTGTAAGTGCAGTTCGATGACCCTTTATGGAAACCGCCTGTACGGGCCTTAATAAAATTATTAAAAATATTAATAATTTTTGTAAAATCATAATAAATGATTAAGAAAGAATTGGGATGAAAAATTCCAGTTTTGAAAAGATAAAAATATTTTTCATCGTAATGAACTAGTTATTAACTAGGATTATAATCCAATTATTTTTAAATAAGTAAAATGGATTGAGAATGGGTTTTAATATAACCAGAATTTCAAATATATAAATTGGAATGGATTTGAATCGAAAGTACCTTTTACTGTAACAAAGTATTGCACGTCAGTTGAAAAAAAAAATTAGGTTGTTGGATCCCTCATTTTCGAAAAAAAGAAAAAAGAAACCGTTTCTAAAAGCTAACAGGAATTCCCTGCCAAATATTCAGAACAAGTTGGATCAATGTTGGATTTAAGATGCTCCAAACTGTGTCATGCATGACTTCCACCAAGTTTTAGTTCTAGTTTAAGGTTTAAAAATAGTTGGATTGATAACAAACATGATTTTCGGAATTAGGACTTGTGCATTGCCTTCAATAAATAAATATGAATTAAATTCCCACTAGGATTTACGTAACATGTTATGCTGTAGTCATAAATACTTCATTTAATTTAGAATAGTTATGTATTTGTTTTTAGTGAGTAATTCACTGATTCAAAGCTCTTGAAACTCAATGAAATGCAAGATGAAATATCATTATCAACCTCATGCACGGACTGATTGGTGCACATACTATGAAATCTTCGAAGAAGCAATCGACAAGTGTAACTATTTGAAACAGTGTCCATTACGAAAGAATAAATATCCGTCAAGTTGATTACCCATCAATCACCACAGCTTAAACACTCAGAAAACTTGATCAATAGTCCATATAACAAAAGATACCAATTCAGACATCTGAAACTTTCCTTTTAATCCTTTTCAATAAAAACGATTCTAGAACTAAAACTATAATCAACTATTCTCCTTGCCAGTAGGCATCAAATTCAAATCTTTGTTGTTTACATTATCTAGTAATAATAATTAATAATAATGATAATAAATACCATCATACTGACAAATATATACTAGGAATATGAACATTATCTCTCAAAAGTGACATTGTATGTTGCCCTTATCCTTCATATATGCATCAATTTGCCGCATTAATCTGCAGCCTTTTCGTCCATATGTTCATATGAACCATCCGATCATTTGTCAACTCAAATTTGAATTCTAAAGTAAGTTGCTTAATGCAAATGTAGTTCACCTTCCTATTTCTGTAGCATAAATGCCCTCATGAAAAATATTTTGTAGCATATATATAATTCAGCATATGAAATCAATACTTATATTTCCACCTACTTAGTATACTTGAAGCACCTGAGGGATTGAATAACATTTAACAGTATCTAATTATTGTCTCTGTCAACAATTATGAGTTCTTGCTTAATGCAGCTGCTTTTCTTGGCAGGTTAAGAGTACGAAGCGATGCAGCCTGCTTTTCTTGGGCAGGTTAAGAGCTTATGGCCATTTCAGTTATGGTTTATGCTTGTAGTATGATATTTTAATTATGACGAAAGTTTGAAACTGTCAATTATGGTTTATGCTTGTAGTATGCTATTTCAATTATAATGTATGTGTGTAGTATTAGTACTTTATGATGGTATGTGTGGTGTAATATTATTTTGGTGAACTCAAAATATAAGATCGGAAGAGTATTTTGATATTTATACTTTATGAAGTAACATATGTATTGAAATTATAGTAATATTATGAGCAGTTGTAGTATTTATATCACATATTCATAGATTTTTGTGAAATATGAAATGCAGGGAAAGGAATAAAAAAAATTGGAAAAACTTCAACACAACAACGGCCCAAATCTATTGCTAAATAACATTGGCAACGGCCTTTAGTCGTTGCTGAACAAAAATTATTGAATGTACTAAAACATGTAGCAACAGACACAAGCCGTTGCCAAATATGATTCTACAACAGCTCATGACCGTTGCAAACACTAAAATTGCAACAGCTCTAAGTTGTTGCTAAAAACATATTTTGCAACGGCTTTTGTAACACCCCGCCTCCGCTAGGGTCACTCGCAAAGGAATGCACTAGCTTTAGAGGGGCATTATTGGTGAACCGGCACAGAAATATCACAAGACAGAATATATAAAATAGCGGAAGTAAAATCGAACTTTTATAAACATTAATAATTAAGGTCTAAAGCCTTTTACATCAGAGTACATCAAAACCTGTCTTGTAATAGTAAAGAAGCATAAAGACTTTTTCATAAATTATTCCCCAAGTAAAACAGTAAAGTAGCCATAGCCGAGAAAAGTCCAAACCATCCATGATGACCTTCGAGCAGAAGAAGTCCGAACTAAACAGCAGTGTTTCCTCCCTGTAACCTGGGGGGGAAACGGAAGAAAAGAGGCGAAACAAAACGGGTCAGTCAAAAAGACTGAGTAAGCCCTATCTACTATTAGTATAAAAACTAGTAAAGTTAACTGACATGAGAAACTGAGATGAACATAAGCATGATACAAGATAGGTCAACTAAATCAAAATAACAGGATGAACTACTGAACTCAGATAAACTAAGGTGCCGGGATAAATTACGATGTCAAGATAAAACAAGGTATCACATTGTCAGGTTTCTATCAAGTATAATATCCCAAGATATCTATCACGTATAACGTCCCATGTATCTATCCTGTATGCCCGCTCTGCACCTCTCGTACTAGTATCCCAACCCACGTCATGTGTTAACCATGAATGTCCCTTTCCCAACGTCATGTAATGGTCCATGTCAACCTAATATATAGCATATGTAGGTTTTCCCAACTCGTATGTTTCTTTCCATGTATAAGTTCAGTCCTTTGCCGTAGGCCGTACGGGCTTTCCCATGTAAACGTTTTATCCTTGAAGTTGTTTTGGACTGCAACCCTTGATCTAGTTGTGTTTCCTTACCATGAACTATCGCGCGTCCACTTAGGATTTATGCCACCTAGGGCCGCTAGGGATTATGCTACCTAATGAACGCTTCCGTGTCTCGGTTTGGGTTTTGGCCACCTAGGACCACTAGGGATTACGCCACCCGTCAACCGCGCCCTTCATCCCACGTATGTATCGTGAATCGTTTTCCATGTCTAGATGCACATGTTCCTCAATGTGCCACCCGAGTTCCGTGCCAGGGCAAATCAAGAAATACGGAACTCGGTCGGGAGCTTTAAGTCGTCTGCTGATGCAGATATCAAGGTCTGTTTTTGTACCCGTGGCTATGGTCCCACGTGACCCCTCCCTCAACTACTGAAAGGCAACCCACGAAAAATCATGTATGAGAACTACACTAGGCCCATCGATGCCCATTTCCAGATAGCCAACCTCACCCATAACTTGATAGCTAGTATATGGTCTTTTGGGAGTTCCCTGCCTTTCCGTACGTACACGATTGACTAAAGATGGTAGGTAGTCGGCGACATGCTATCCCAGGGCAAAAACCAAGAATCGTCGACTCCACGCTAATCCATCCCAGTCTTTAGGTCGCTCGCATAGCAACCAAGGCATACTCTTGGTTCTTCTAACGCAGACCTTAACCTCTCATGAGCCTAGTATGATCACCTGGCAGCTCACAGAGGGATCCCAAGAATATCCTCACGTTCCCCGAAGCCGCTGCTTCGCTACCCAGTTCGCTGGAGCCTTTATCTAAATCAGATACTTCCTACTCGTATACTTAAACGATGACCTACCGTATCAGGTTACTCATCTATCTATGAACTGGTCCCATGTCCTTAGCTAAGAATTATTACTTAGTTACCCTTAACTAAGGTTTACCACTTAGCTTCCTTTCCCGTTATCCTTGATTAACCACGATTTCCTACCTAGTTCCTCTAACTAGGGTTTGTCTGTTGGGTTAAGTGTTATCATTCAAGTCCATGACTTAACCCGCCCACGAATCACGTCAAGATTGGCTAAGTATTTAAGTTCAAAACTTAGCCCTACAAGTTGGTTAAGTGTACCCAGAGGCTCATGACTTAACCCTATCAAGTCAAATTGGTCAGGTACTAGTTTACCTTAACCCTATCGGATTATCTGGCTAGATTGATTAAGCATAGATTATCTTAATCCCATCAAATTATCGAGTCGGATTGGTTAAGTATAGGTTAGCTTAACCCCATCCTCTAATTGTACTACAATGGTTAAGTATATTCTAAAAAGGTCTTGTGACTTAACCTTATCAGGTCCGCGTATTAGCTTGGTTAAGTGTAGGTTACTTAACCCCATCAAATCATCATGTATAATTGGTTAAGTATAAGTTGCTTAACCCCATTAAATTATCACGTTAAGTTGGTTAAGTATTGGTTACTTAACCTCATTGAATTACCAAGTTTAAATTGGTTAAGTGTTTAACTTAACCCCATCGAATTACCGTGTTTAGATTAGTTAAGTGTGGATTACTTAACCCCATCTAATTACCGTGGTTAGATTAGTTAAGTGTCAATTACTTAACCCCATCTAATTACCGTGTTTAGATTAGTTAAGTCTTAATTACTTAACCCCCATCTAATTACCAAGTCGGATTAGTTAAGTGTAAATTACTTAACCCCATCTAATTACCATGTTTAGATTAGTTAAGTCTTAATTGCTTAACCCCCATCTAATTACCAAGTCGGATTAGTTAAGTGTAAATTACTTAACCCCATCCCCTAATCATCTTGCATGGTTAAGTGTCATTAAGAAATCAAGCCCGGTCCCACTTAACCTACCCATTCATGTCATATCGGTTAAGTGTCATTAGTCAAATTTACTTAACCTTATCAAGTGGCATTAATTTAATTAATGCACTCTCAACCTCTCACATTAGACCTTGTTGTGGTTACTAGTTAAGCCGGGCGGGTCCGGGTAGATTTACACCACAACCTAGTCTAACCTCGGGTCTTAAGCGCGACATGACCAACTTCTCACATTGGATCTTATTGTTTGTAGCTACTAGTTAAGCCGGGCGGGTCCGGGTAGATTTATGCTACAAACTCAACCCAACCTCGAGTTGGCCACTCTTATATTATCTAAGTGTCATGTTCATCATGTTTCCAAAACATGTTACAAGTTTTTCAAGCATTTGGGTAGACCTAACTTAATAGGTAAATTCCCAAAGGGTAGACCTAACTTAATAGGTAAATTCCCAAGCTTATGTTTTTATGCATACTTACATGTCAACTTCCATGTTATATTTCAAGTCATGTTTTCAAGTATAAACACATGTCATATTTAACGTTACATGTTGTCATGTTTATACCCATTTACCCAAAACATGTTCATGTCATTATGTTTTTCTCATAATGTGACCCCAACGCTTTTAAACTCGCATATACGTTCGCAACAACGTAATGGACTAAAAGAAGAGACTTGACAAAGGCATGACAAAAATGGATATTAAGCCACAAGTTAATCATGGTGGCAAATGAGGCACAAATGTGTTCATTAGCTTGCATGTTACATTCTTAAGTCTCAAAACATGCATAAACCCAAACTTGGCACATAAGCGAATCATGGTAACAAAAGACATGGAATGATGATTAGAAACTCGCATATATCATCATATAAGGGTTATGACTTCATATGCAAGTTGACATAAAGGTATGAAGGTTCTCATGTTGCATAATGCAACATTTCAACATAAAGGTTGTAGTTTTTAGCTCACAAGATCAAGTTAATGACTTCATAAACTTGCATAACATGATAGCATGCATCATTCTCAATGATCAAACCCAAACTTGCAACATGAACATTTAACTTTATAGTTAATATCTAAGAGTAGGGAAGGGCTTACTTTGCTATGAAGGCACAAAAGATATGACAAAGCCCTTATGCAATCAACTAGACCCAAAATGCAAGCTCTACCATAGAAACCCTTGAGCCAAAATGATCAAAATCCTTGCTTTATGATGTAAATATGGAAACTTGACTTGAATGCAAGCTAATGAGGCTCATACAAGCTTGAAAACACTTGTATGCATGGAAAATCTCTCATAGAAACAATTTAGAAATTTTATGAAGAGAGTGGAGGCCATGAGAGGTAAAATTTTGCCATAGTTTAGTTGCATGAGTGAATAATGAGGATTTATGGGAGGGTTAGGTGCTTATTTATAGAGATTAGGAGTGATTAGGACCTTAGGATTAAACCCTAGTTGCAATCTTAGCCCTTAAAACCGAATCTGGCCCCCAAGCTCAACACAATCTCAAAATGGTGCACCAGGCTAAACAGCCCGGCTGGACCAAGTCGACAGCCAAGTCGACAGGGCTGTCGACTTAGGTCCAACCAAGTCGACCCCCAAGTCGACAGGGCTGTCGACTTGGGTGCTCTGGCGGGATTTTTCCCGCCTGGCCCAAACTGGCCCAAATTTCCAATTTCAAACTTGAATTTGAAATCTGTTTTTACTTAGAAATTTTCTGGAAACTTCGTTGGGCCTTAATCGGGTCATACGGACTCCGATTTTCGAAAACTCGGACTCTATTTCGCGTATTTTTCCGAGACGAACGCAATGGCATAGCCCGTTTCACTTGATTCAGAATTTAAAATTAAATTCTGCCTTGATTCTCGTCTTAATCATGTTATCGAAATACGGGTTGTTACAGCGTTGAGCCGTTGCGAAATGTTTGCAACCCAGGTCGTTGCAACGGCTAAAAGCCGTTGCTAAATTCATTTGTTACGGCTTAAAACCGTTGCAAATTGATGAATTTGGTGTAGTGGTGGTAACGGTATAACATGAGATTTAAATTACATAAAAAAGAAGTGGCTTATTATTAGTAAACGTATGATTGGGGGGAAATTTAAGTTTAATGAATGTAATAATAATAAGCGAAAGTCCGTTTCGGCAGCGTGTGGCTGATTTGGGAAAATAAGTGGCTCGTAGATATAGTCTGTCCCGGCAGCTTAAGGTTGATTAGGAAAAGTAAGTGGCAAAATAAAAACTAATAAACCGGTAGCTTAAATGAAAAATGAATGTGTAAATAATCAAGTTAATTAGCAATGTGATAAGTTAAAGCAAGCGCGTGATTAAAAGATTAGACATAAGATCTAATAACGTGATGACGTGATGCGCTTGGACCAATCCGTACATATGCAGATGAAGAAACCAATGAGGTAGATCATCGAGGTGTCTGGAGACACGAGAGGAGCACATTTAATTGATTATTCTATGGGACTGTAGGGAAGCATGAGGCTTCTACGGGACGTGGTAGGTACTCTGAGATGTCCCTCCGAGGAACAACTGGATGAAGTCGTCGCTTGAAGGTAGGTCTATTGCACCATCTAGAGTATACCTTGACTGCAACTATGGTGTGGCAGTCATAAGGCTGTGACAAATGGCGTTGTGTGATTCAGCAGTTTGTCTTGCTTTGAGAGGAGGTAGTCAGGACCAAATTAAAGATAGTAATCGTCAGATACCTGTCATCAATAGTCAGTGGGATACGGAAAGACTAGTGTGAAGCTAAGAGACCAGCGATCTTTCACTATCGGGACGTTGCTTGAGGGACACGCCAAATTGGATGTTAGATTGGTTTTTAGGACCACGTCATTAGCCCTTAATGTAGTCTTTCATTAGTTGGTGGAGAAGCCAGGGTGGGGACATAGCCACCGCGAAAAGAGATAGACCATAGGTCGACATCAGTAATGTAGACCTAAGGAAGCTGTTCTTTATAGATACCGAAATCTTCCAACCATGTTCTGTGCGTTCGATGCATCCCTATTACGGAATTTGAGTTATAGTAGGTAGTACGTTCGTGCAAGGGCTTAGATACATGCACTGTGTGGTGAATTGTAGACGTTAGGACATTACTCCGTGCTAAGACATGGTTCCACCGAAGAGTTCAGATACGAGGATCCATACGTTCGCATGGCATAGCGATGGTGGTTCTGTGCGATTATGTGGCGTAACAATGGAGATTTCCGTATGCGGTTCGGCGTAAGATGAAGGTAGTGTATGCTTCTGTGATATGACGGCGAAGACCGTACGAGGAGGGTATTATGGGGAGTACCTTGAGACGTTAAGTATAGCTACATATATATTATATTAGGTTTAATTTATTGGGTAGTAGATAGGTGCAACGTGTGTGCAGGGTCTAGAGTGTTATTGATCTGAACAACCTAATATTTAAGAAAATGTAACTGAATGGTATATGTAGTGTAATTTCAGAATGTATAATTTTTTCTCCCACCAGAACTTGTGTTCTGAGTCTCCCTATAACATACTTACAGGTTAGTTTTACGACATAGATTTGGTAGCCTTTGAACACCTTGTTAGGCGGTGTCATTATTTCGATAAGGCTATTCTTGATTATTATATTTTATCGATTCCGTTGTGAGATGTTTTATTAAGCTATTTATTATCTCTATCCTTTCTGTAGGATACGAGACAAGCCAACTCTAGTTTTAGTGGTTTTGGATTTAGAATTTCAGAAAAATCCGGACCCAATGGAATTTGGATTGTTACACTCGTCACCAACCGAAGTGATTCCAGATGCCTTTACAGTTATGAATGCTTACCCTGCTTGAGACAACCAGCCTTTAGGTGAAAAGATAGTAATGTATCTGTCATAGTCGATGTGACTACTTCTGCCCATGTTGATTGAGATTTATCATCTGTGTTAATAAGTCGTCAAATTTGATCTGTTAAATCTACGAGTATAATCCATCACTCTTATGTTTGGTTGTTTCAACTCCATTGAATCAATCAAATGGTTTTTTTTTTTCTGATCAAGGGTCTATTGCTTTGATGAATTTATAAAGGCTGTAGATAGCGGATAAATAGCCTTGTTTGATGATGGTTTAAAACCATAGTTATCGAAGTACTCGCCTAGGCACCAAAAAGCCCTAGGCGCTAACTTAGGGCTTTATACTCCGTCGAGGCACCAAAAAAAGCGCTCAATGCGACAAAGCATCAAAACAGTGAAGCCTTAGGAAAGCGCACTTTATTGAAGTCCAATATTTTCGTGCTTTAGGCCCAAAACCGAGACCGACTTTGTGAAATTGGAGGAAACGTTGAATAGAAAAAAAAACATCGAACATTAAAAAAAATCGAAGCTTTTATTAATCTTGACATCGACTTTGCACCGATATTCCCTATCCACCACTGCCTTATCAGGTCCGCCGCCTTCTCAGATCTGAAGCTCGAACCCTTCTACCATTCTCGATTTTGTGCTATTGTTGCTGATCTCGATCTCGACGTGACCTAAATTGATTTAAATTTAATTTAGTTTGTTTTTTTTATAAGTTTTTAATTTAAGCTAAGTTTGTATGTTAGTCTACTGTTAGTGTCTACAGTTTAAATTTAAGTGATGTTTATAGTTTTAAGTTGAAATTAAAATTGAATTTTAAGTTTTAACATAAAACTTTGTACTGAATTTTAAGTTTTAACTGGTAATGATAAATTGAATTTTAATTTGAAATTAAAATTGAACATAAAACATTGAACTTCGATATTAAAATTCAATGTAAATTAACAGAAGTATATTTTTTTTCTTTTAAAGTGCAGCCTTTTATAAAAAAGTAAAGTGTAATTTTTTTAAATAAAAAGCGCAATTTTTTCTTTTTAAATTGTAGTCCATGAATTCCAATTTTTTTTGAAGTGCTGTATTTTTTAAGAATTGCAGTTCATTTTTATTTTGATTTAAAAAGTGCAATTTGTGTTCCTTTATTATCTTTTAATAGGTGTAGCTTTTTGTTTTGTTTGAAGAAGTGTTGTTTTTTTAAAAACAAAAATTTGAGTTTTACACTATTTTTTTAGGTGTTGTTTTTAAGGGCTTGGGGCTTTTTGTCTCGATTAGTTTGTTTAAAATATGGTGAATGGATGAAAGAATTGATGTATTAGACTGAAATGCATGGTGACAAAGATGCAAAAATTTGTGTTGTTGAGTTTGGAAGTGTAAAAGGAATGATGCTTTGCCTAATGCTTGTGTTGGTGAGTTTGTAATCAATGTATCCTGATTTTGACTTATCGAAGCATTATTTTTGTACTTGAATTTATAGATATTACAATGCTATATGAATTTTTTGGAATATTTAATAAGTGTTTGAATCGATAGATATTACGCACTTTAATTTGAAAATATTATATATTTGAATTTATGATATTTTGATTTTGTAGTAACCTATATTTTAAAACATTTTTAGAGGATCCAATTGCAAATGACAAAATAGTCGTGAAAGATGCTATTGTAATTAGCAAAATTAATTGTAGAAAAACCATGTTTGCAACAACAACAAATAGTTGTAAAATACAATCAGTTTATTTCAACTTCATATATAAAAAATGATGGTTGCCGCTTGCAAAAGATATATTAAAGTGACATTGTCAGTTGCGAAAAAAGTACTTATTGTAGTAAAATCAAAAGGTAAACAAAACAACGAAACACTGTGGCAACAAAAACAAGAGATATAGATAACACTGCACCACCACCGCCACACTGCACAACCACCGCCTCCTCGACAATCAAGAGTTCGGTTTGCATGTGAAGGCGGGTTGGAGTGTTGGCCACGATCATGGTTCTGTTCTTTAGATGTTATGCTTCTCAAGATTACAAGAGCTTTGTAATTTCTTGAGTTTGTTTTGTAGTTTTAATATGGATATATACGGACTCATGATGCATTGCTAGTGGAACGCATATCTAGCTAGTTTGATCCATACACACTTACTTTTGCACTTACAAAGGAATTGATACGTGACTGCTCTATAAATAGATGAAAACAAACTATAATGTATGAGTCATATAATAACCAAGCTCTTCTAGAAAAATAATGATTTTGTTCACTATTTCTTTGCAATTCGTCTTAGCAAATAGGGCAGTCAGAATTGGTTGATCGTTCAAAATAGTTTTAACATCGTTATCAGTATTTAAATAGCATCAAATCCTGTAGGCATAGATTACCTTTTTTTTTTTCCACCTTTCTTTCACTTTTCTTTTTCTTTTTGCTTTTTAAAGGAGTTAAAAAAAGCTGTCGGACTAGTGTTCCTATGAAAGTACGAACTGTGTAAAGGTGCATGAATGTAGCATTGTATGTCCACTTACGTTATATAAATATATATGACTCTTATCTTTCAGACAAAATTTTAAAATCTATACTTTAAAACTAAAATTGTTCTCAAATTTCTTCTTTATCCTAATTCCTACTTGTTCCAATTTCGATATTACATTACAACATTTGAAGGTCGTATTACTTGGAAGTTAATTCCAAAAACGGTCCCTCCTACTCCTAGAGCTCTCCCCAGGTTAACAAACAAAACTGTAAAGGAGGCATATCCTTAGCATTTTAACAAAGATCAAGGAAAGAATCGAACATTCATCAACAAGGAAACTACGGTGCATTAAACATAGAAGAGGTGTGACATAAATGATAAACACATCATGTAAGAAACATCTCTGAAATCTACACATGAACAACAATATTCAAGATACTACAGTGCAGATATAAGACACTACTTTCTGTTCTGGTCTCCTTGAACTTTATGTAGAAGTCACTGAAGCATTTTACACATACTTGACCGGTTATTAATATCATATAGAAAAATCCGACTGAATAACCAAAACTGTTGATGGATCGATCACTTCTCAATAAAATCCTTGAAGCTCTTTAGCCAAGCAAAATAATTCTTGTTGAATTTGTTGACCATATAATCATGCAAGTAATTGTAGAGGGATTTTTTGAAACCCCTTGTAGCCAAGTACTTATGAAAGGCCTTTTTCGTCCTCTCGTCCAAATCACTGAGAAGGTTTTAAGATTATAGGAAAAAAAAAGTAAATCAACATGGGAAAAATACTCATCAGCACGTAGTACTAATCCAGATGAAGCGAACTAGCTAAATAAACAGATAAAAAATTTCTGCAGCCTTTTACTGTAGTCTGTATCATGTAAATAATTGAAAATTAAGACTGAACTTCCATTATATGGCATATGTGTGATTTGGGTAGCAATTTGCAAAAGAATAAATGGCGCACGCACGCGTGCGCGCGCACGCGCACACACACACTTAATTACTTAAGATGGATGTTAATTACTTAAGATGGTACACTCTCAGATATATGGATGTTAATTACTTAAGATGGTACCACCCACACCCCCCAAAAAAAACAAAAAAAAAGGGGGAAAAAGAAAACCTTTCCCCCTACACCCTTTGTGTGTGTTTGCTCATGTGTGCTTTTGTTTCTGTTCATCTGTGTAACAACCCGTATTTTTGAAACCAATTTAAAATTTATTTTTAATTGATTTTGATAGAAAATAAATATTTTAATCAATTTATTTTGAGAATAAACGATGAAAAATTTATTTAAAACAAAGTTAGAACTTATAAATTTATTTTAATTATAAAACGAGCTTGAAATGACGCAGTAGTTTGAAAATTCGATTTTAAATTTCAATTGAATGTACAAAATTCATTATAAATCAGAATTTGATGAAACAAGAAACGTTGGAATATTTTGAATTATAATTTTCTAACGAATGTAAAAAACTGAGAATTCACTTTATAAATTGTAAGTTAATGTCCAGTTTAAAATTTAAAATAGTCACTATGGAATTTATATTTTTTTTAATATTATATATAAGCCCTTAAAAATAACCATTTTGCAAACGACCTCCGTTTTCGATGAAACCACTTTTGTTGGACTTGGAACGTCAAATTATTGTCAATTTTAAAATTTCAAGTCATTTGAAATTAATATGCAAGCGTAGTAAATTTAAACGCGTCTTCAATTTCAGTTTGAATTTAATAAACCAGTTAAAAGGCCCATTTTTTAAACTGTCTCCAAATTCGACGAAATTAATTTTGTTAGAACCGTATCATCAAAACATAACTAGATTTCAAATTTCATAATTTTTGGAGTCAGTATTTGTCGCCAATAAATTGAAATGTACGTTGGAATTTAATATTGAACGTTATATTGAATTATATTTTAATTTTGATAAAAACTGATCGAAACAGCCGAATCAGCTTGCGAAACATATCTCATTGTGTCCGGAATGAGGGTATTTGGTTAGAAACGACAACCGTTGGGTCTCGTTTGGAGTTCGAACACAAATTTTCACAATAAAACAATTAATTTACCAAAATATTAATATATTTTTATATATAACTATGTACAACCGGAAACCTAGTTTCCTGATCATAAAACCTAGTTTCCTGATCATAAAATGTGCCGCCAGTTAGGTTATCAATGGCCGATATCGCTCCGAGTTTCTCCTCTCCCTTTCTCCAAATTCACACAATGATTTCCGAAACTTATAAAACAAAAAGGGAAGAGCTCGTTAAGGTCTACAATGTCAGCGGTGAAGATGATCTTTAGTTCGACGTGGATGCCAGATTTCCCTCCCAAAGTCGCTGCTTTCGAGGAGCTTTTGTCGACGCAGGGGGGTGCGAGTGGCGAGGGGTTGCGGGCGATGGAAGCCTTGGTGATGGTGGTTGACGAGGAACTTTCTGATCATCGTCCGGTTGTGTGTGAGGCGGGGCACAAGTGAAGTTTTGGACTGATGTATGGGTTCGGTTATGTGGAGTGATGATACGAAGGGAGCAGAAAAACGTGTGGCCTAATTATTTTGATTAAGGTTAATTACGCCTTAATTAAGATTAATGATATAAATAATTTGTTCAAAGTTCGTTGTCACGATCGCAACGCAACTGAAATCGTCCAATTATGTTTTCGTATGCGAAAGATATTGTATTTACAACATGGAACTGATCAGAACGGAAACGGAGCAAAGTGAATTTTTAGCTAAATTAAACGTTTGTTTAATTTAGTTTAAAAATCAAATCCTCCATTAAAGACTAACAGAGTGGAAATCAAAGTTCGAACTCTCACTCAAATATTTTGTACTGTTATTTATGTTTACTGAATATACATTGACTGTCTGTGATTGCAATATTTGTTTAGTGATTGATGGTCGTTTACAGTTTTAATGCCATTATTATTAAACTGTAGATAAATTCACATGGAGTGTGATGTAAAACCCCACACGGATGTTAGAACGATAATTTTACACATCGCTCAATTATTTGTTGATGATTGAAAACCCCACACGGGTCTAGGGACGATAATTAATTTACACATCGCCCTTTTGTATAGTTGTATGTCAACCGATTGATTGACAGACTATTATAAGCGTTATTTAATTATTTAATGCTTATATAGTTATAAATTGCATTCTGGATGTGAATGAAACGTTTCATAGTTGTTTATCACTATTTTTAATACAAGCGATGCATGGAATCCAGATAAATAAAATTATATGGTAATTGATTGAGTCTGATTCGAATTCAGAAATAATGAATATTTTAAAATAATATTCAGTGAGAATCAAAATATGATTTTTGATGTCCGATTTTGGATGGACACGAAAATATTAAAATATGTGAAGCCGAGTTAAGTAGATATACACCATTTTAACTCGAACGGAATTTTCTGCCGATTTTATTCATTTTATAATGAATATCGAAATGATTTGATTTCAAAATCTGATATTTTGAAAATATTATCATTTTAATATTATAATGGTATGGAATATTCAATTTTGACTTAAAACTGAAATGGAAGTTGGAATCGTTTTTAAAACGAATTTATAAACGTTTTATAAAATACGTTTTGAATGGAAATCGACGAAATATACTATATATATTTAAATGGCCTGAACAGAACGTATCGCGCAGCGACCATTCGTGAATTTCGACCATTGACTTTGAATGGACGTAACGGGAGATCCGACCGTCGGATTCTCCTAAAATTAGAACTATTTGGTTCGTATCGAAAAGAGCTTTCGAACGATAATAAAGGATTTGAAATCTAACGATTAGATTTTAAAATATGTCCAAATCAGTTTTGGAAAGGGTCGCTGTAAATGTCGTTCGATGACCGTATATGAAAATCGACTGAAATGACCATAATAAAATTATTAAAAATATGGATAAATTGTGTTAAATCATATTAAATGATTTAAATAGATTTTGGATTAAATATTCCAAATTTTGGAAAGAGAAAAGCCATTTATCAAAATGAACTAGTTAATAACTGGAATAAAGAACTTAAAGGAATTGTGAATGGTTTTAATCTAATCAGAATTTTTGAATATAAAAATTGGATTGGGTTTAAATGGAAATAATCTTCGGAATATTTTGATATTGGATCTCATGATTATATGGATATTGTTGAGAATTTGGAAGATATAGATATCGTTATTCCCAAAACAATATATGTTGGTTTCAGAATTTGATATTGAATATAAGCCGATATAATTTCTATCAAAGCCTTGTATTTAATATCAAAATAGATTTTGGGTTTTCGGAATGATGTCTTCAATAACACCGTTCTTAAACCCAGTTGAGAATAGAATAAATCTTTTGATTAAAATTTAGAGAAGTTTACCAATTAATTAATTTAATTGGAATTGAAATTAAAGTTGATTTTGGATTTATCGTGGACAATGTTTTAAATAACATTTGTTCTTCAACCCAATTAATTAACGGGGAAGTTATGATTTGTAATTTATAATTTTTTAATTAAGATTAATGGAATTTTCCAAAGTAAAGTTTCCCAATTTAATATATTAAATTGGAACTGCATGGAATTCGATTTAATAATCGAGATGAACTTCTGTAAAGAAAGACCGTTACTATTTATGGAATTTAAAAGGCCTTGCCGCTATTCCACTTATAGTATTAGTTCGATACGGAAATTTATATTGATTATATATTGTTATGATTTGCGTGAAGATTCCGTTTTGATGGAAGATGATTTTGGGTTTATCGTGAACTTTGTTTTAAATGACATTGGTTCTTTAACCCAGTTAAAGGCAGAATTTACTAAAGTTGAATAATCATTAAGTAATGATTTTTGAAGATTAAAACTAAGTAGAGTTTTAATGAATCTTTAATTAGATTGAAATGAGAATGAGGTAATTAAATTTACCGAATTCAAGAAATGCTCGATAATGGAGTATCACCAGTTTTACTCCATGCGATAGTTTAAATCTTTAATTAGATTTGAACGTTAAATGGTAATTAAATTTAACGATAACACAATGGGTGTTAGATATGGAGTACTACCAGTTTTATCCATGGGATGAATAAGTTGGGAATTGGATAATAAAATAAATGATTACTTCGGTAAGGCTCGATAATCCTGACTAGTTTGATAAACCTTAATTTGGTTTAAATTGTGAAAAGAATATTTAAATAAAAGAATATCATGAATTGAAATGAGACGCATGATGTGTTTTTATAGCACTTGATTATAAGATACGTGGGTTATTCGAAAAGATCGGGTTTAACCCATTCTGAATAACTGATACAACGACTAAAAGTCGAAGAAGGTGGTTGTAGACCGGAGATCTTCACATCGTTTGGATGATTACTGATGTCTTGATTGAGTTGTACACCCAAGACGAGGTAATAAGTGATGATCGTTCAGACGTACTTGGAGATCGACCGGATATGCGAGGACCTCTCTCCTGTATTGGACATATGGGACGAGGAATAAAGTGCCTCTGGTTTCGTTTAGACCCAGAATGGAATTGTAAATGGATTCTGTCTGACATTGTATTGTGTGCTATATTCGTTGATCTCTGCTAAATATATATATATATATCTGTTTAGTAGCGGAGAATTTATTCTTTTGCTTAACATCCTTCTCTAAGACGTACGAGCTTAGAGGTTATATATTGGTGAAAATCAATGCAAATGATCAACGCTTTTGTTGAAAGCAGGGCCTTGTGCTTGATGATCAAAGCACAACTTTAAGTAGCATAGCTTTGTGTATAGCGTTGATTCGTGAGCTTCACACCCCGGTGTGAGTCAAAAACGGGAGGAGGACCTCAAGGAGGATATGCGTTTCTTTCTTGTTATGGGTGATGTCATGGTATGAAGCCCAGATATTTTTACTTATATGGATGATGGATTGCGAGGCGCTTCGGATATAGAGTCGACTAAAAGGCTCGAGTGGTAGGTCCTATAAGACCTGAAAACGTATTGTTCAGAAATAGATAATCCACAAACGTTAGGTGTGGACAGGCCTTGACACTAACCAAGGGTTGCTCATAGGTGTGATCCTGGACATCTTGCTAGAGATGATCCGAAACCGGTGAGGAAGATCCCTTGCCTCGACTCATAAATGGAATACAATTTCCAATACGTGACTTTCGGTTTTAGTTGTAAACCTATATGACGACATGATATATGATACATATGCCGTCAATGATTGATACATTTATATTTGAAGTTGTTTTAACACTATGCAATTATAGTAATATCAAAATGATTTGTTTTAAAGCGTACCAAATATGTTTGGCTATTATAAGGTAAAACTCTATCTTTTGATTTGTGTTGCATTGTGTGATGAGACCTGAGTCTTATAATAGCTTCATTTTTCCATAAAACATTGCGTTGTTTATTAATTGTTTCGTTTCAAGCTTTGGTATTCTTGAGAGAAAACCCGTTCCGTGTCATACGGTGTGGTCTCTTGATTTAACCAACTTTAAAATAAAGTTAATAACTGTTTTAGTTCTCACACCAGTCCCATAACTTACTCGGAGTTTATTGTTTTCACCTAAACTCTGAGTGCCCATATTTTCCACATTGGCAGGTAGTAGTTTTGGTTTTGCATATTCTTTATTTTCACAGGATTCTGGTTTACAGGTGGAGTTATATTCAGAAAACTTTGTATCCATGTATTTCTTTCATTTGTGGAAGTTGATGTATTTCCGCTGTGTGTTGTATTTATATATTTTTATTTCCGCTACTATGAATTATTAATCTCTGATATTATTTTTCCGTTATGTAATATTTATTCGCACTCTGATGTAATTGTTGTAATAGCAATGAAATGTTCTCATGTTTGTGTTCTGATGCGTCGTGTTCTCATTACAATCCGCGTTCTCCTGTCTCTTCAGAGGTCGAGCGAATTCAGGGCATAACAATCTGACTCATGTTGTAATTGGTTAAAAAAATCCAAGATTTTGAATCAATTCCTTTAGTCTTTCTACGATTAAGAACGTCTCAAACATTCGATGGTAATGATTTTCTATTTTACAATATTTTCAGTTCATTTTGGTTTAAGTTAATAATATAGATACACAAGTAATTTATTTTTTCATATTTGAACTTCTAAAACCAACACGGAATTAACTTAGAAACAGATCCTAAATAGTTGTAATACAACAAAAAACCTATCCAAACTACTCATTTATGGTCATAACTAGTACTCTTCCAAACCCTCACTGATGCTACTACAAAACTTGAGCAGGAAGCGTCGTGAAAATCAAATATTGTTGAATTTTGAAAAATAATTTATATTAAAAATAAGGTTTATTTTAAAATTTCAAAATAACTAAAATCATTCAAGAAAATCAAGCTTTTCTAAACAAATTAACTTCTGAAAAATAATTTCTATTCAAAATAAGGTTTAAAAGAATGCAATCCAATATCTAACAATTGGTTATACCATTTTCGTATGTATAGTTCTTTTAAATGATAGAAGAATAAAATACTGGATATTAAAAATTGATTATTTCACCCCTACCCACCCCCTCCCAAAAAAAAAAAAAAATATTCTACATATTTGACTTTTAAAAGAAATGTTTTCATAAGCATGCAATTCAAAAACTGAAATTTCGTTAAAATGGTATTTCTATTAAGAAGTGAAAAACCAAAAAAATGTTGGATACTTATTAACTTTCCAGATATCTTTATAAATTCGAATTTTACTTTAGACCAAAAAAAATGTTTGATATGCCTTTAAGCTAGAAGTAACAGAGCAGATAATGGATTTAGATGATTTTGGTCAAAATTAGAAGAAGGGAAAACACTTTCTGAAATCAACTATGTACTAGATTTTTCACTTCTTTTGGTTTCCTTCCATACAATACTTTTCTTATCCAAATTTCAAACTATTTATTTTTCAAGTCGTCATTGCCTTGGGAACGTGAAATGTGGAAAAATCACGATTCCCAACATGTTTTTAAAAAAGTTCCAAAATGATAGATTGGTTTATTCTCAATGACAAAGGACAAATAATCGGTAGTCTAGAATTCGTATAATTAGTGCAACGATAAAGATGAACATCAAACTAGATGGATAAGCTTCAAGCAATATCAGCAAATATAAAGAAATCTTACGACAAATGAGGCACTAGATAATCGCATTCATCAGAATCCTCTGAACTACGCAATGCCACGCATTCAATTTCCAAATCATCTGCTGTGAGATAGCAGTGGAAGTTTAAAGTAGGACTCACGTTCTTGTCTATGGTAACAATTAGAGATAAGCTGGAGCTCTGAGTGTCATTGTTACCTTCACTGCCTGAATCATCTTCCTCATTTTCATCATTTCCACCCTCATCTTTATCAAAATACATGCACACAGTAGCTTCGATCTGCTCACCCTCGTATTCTCTCTGAAGTGTAATAGTTGGACTTTTTGGATTATCAATAATCTCAAATTGGAAATCTTCTGGCAACGCATTTCCCTGCAAAAACGCCGGAATAAATATACATATTAATGATTTAACATAACTATTATTATAATGGTAAAGCACAACATCATCAGTCAGTTTTGATTGTGTTCATGTATCATTGAAATAGGGCTAAATTATTGGTCATATAATGATACACAAACCTAGTAACTTTATCACTCATGATAAAGGACAGTAAGCTAAGTTTGTAAATTCAATTCAACAAGATATATTAATCATTTCGGCAACTGTAAAGATAAACTCACGCCATGAAGAAACAAAATAACCATATTATTCTTGGTATATAGAATTATAGTGCAATGAAGAAAAAAAATATTTCAGCTTCAGTATATGCCAAGAATGTAAAATTGTAGCATGAAACTGTTCGCCCAGATAAGAAGTAAGAAACATACAAATGTAACAACCCGGATTTTCAGAACCAATTTAAAATTTTTTTTTTAGCAATTTTAATGGATTTTGGATATTTAAAATGATTTATTTTAAATAATGACTAAAATTTTATTTTTAAACGTAGTTAGAACGTATAAATTTATTTTAATTATAAAACGAGCCTGAAATGGTGCGATAGTTTGAAAATTCGATTTCTAATTTCAATTGAATATACAGAATTCAATATAAGTCAGAATTGGACGAAACAAAAAATATTTGAATCTGTTTAACTATATCTTTCTAACGAATGTAAAAAACTGAGATTTCACCTTGTAAATTATAAGTTATGTCCATTTTAAAATTTAAAATGGTCGCTATGCAATTTATATATATTTTAATACAATATATAGCCCTTAAAAATAGCCATTTTGCAAACGACCTCCGTTTTCGATGAAACCACTTTTGTTGGATCCGAAATGTCAAATTATTGCTATATTCCAATTTTCATAATTTTTGAAATTAATATGTGAGCGTAGTGAATTTAAACGTGTTTGGTAATTTCAGTTTGAATTTAATCGACTGAAAAATGACCATTTTTCAAACGATCTCCAAATTCGACGAAATTAGTTTTCTTAGGACTGTATCGTCAAAACATAGCTAGATTTATTTTTTTGTAATTTTAGGAGTCAGTATGTGGCCCCGGTAAATTAAAATGTACGTTAAATTCAATATTGACCATTATATTAATTTATATTTTAATTTTGACAAAAAACTGATCGAACCAGTCGAATTGACTGACGAAACACATCTCATTGTGTCCGGAATGGGGTATTTGGTTAGAAACGACAGTCGTTGAGTTTGATTTGGAGTTCGAATGCAAAACGGATATAAAAAGAATTAAATAATATAAAACAATTGGGTATAAATACCCTATATTTATCACAAACCCTAACCCTAACTAAATTCCGCCGTCAGCTCAAAATCCAGGGCCGAAATTGTCCCCTTTTGATTCACTAATATCTCCCAATCTAAATCGAATTGATTCATGAAATCAAAGCAAAAACTATAGAGCATCTTAAGGGTTGTCGATTGATACGGGTATATGATCTGTTATAGAGGTGTATGGGCTTCGATTTTCTGCCTCGAACCTCGCACGTTCACACGCCTTTCTAGGGCGTTACAAAGTTGCGAGTTGCACCATGGTGGGGGCGCAGGGAGGTGGTTCTTGGCTCGACGATGTAGTGGCTCTGGATCGACTTTCGATCATCCACGGGCGGTGCAAGATGAAGCCCTAAGTTTAAACGATGGGTTCAAATTTTTTTTTCATGACCTGGAGCATAGCCGATGGGAGAAGGATTAAGGGTAGGATTAGGAAAATAAATCAAAAGTTAATTATGTTTATTAGTTTATTAATGTAATTAATACTTGAACTGTCATAACTTTTCCATACGACATCAGAATTGCACGAAACCAGTTGCGTTGGATTCGCAACGACGAGAGCTACATGATGGAACAGACCAAGACAGAAACGGAAGCAGCTGCAGATTTTGATTAAATTAAACGTTGGGTTTAATTTAATCAAAATAATCGTTTTATAACGATTTCGAAACCGGTCAATGTGAGAACGCTTTCTCACTCAATTTATATTACAGTTAAATATATACTAGGATGCAAACGGTACTTATTAGCACCCGACATCATTGATTGTACAAACCATTGATGTTTGTTCTGGATTGAATTGACTGTACTGTATTCATGTGTTGAATAAAATGTTTAAACATGAATAGCATATTTTATCGTTAAAAATGTATTTTTTAATGTATACATGAACGACATAAAATTCTCCTGAAATGAAAATAAATATTCATTTACAAATCGGATGATTTGTTTATGTACACTCATTTAACTGAGACAAATAAAATCTATGTTTGTTGATTGAAACCCCACGGGTATTAGAATGATATCTGACGTACACTAATCACAAGTGTTTAGTAGTATGTCGATTGATTGGTTGACAGACAGTTGTAAGCGTTAATTATTTATATTTAATGCTTATGTCGTTGTGTAATGCACTCTGAATGATGGATGATTGTTTATCATTGTTATTATATACATGTGTTGTATGGAATCCATATAAATAACATTATATGGTAATTGATTGTGTCTCATTCCAATTTGGAAAATAAAGAATATTTTAAAATAATATTCAGAAAAGGATTAAAAATATTCATATGTTGAATATAATATTAATGTGTTGAATAAAATATTTAAACAATAAAAATATCATTTTATTGAATGTATAAACCATTAAAAATATTTCTGTGTTGAATAAAATATTCATGTATTGAATAAAATATTTAAACAATAAAAATATAATTTTTATTGAATGTATAAACCATTAAAAATATTCATGTGTTGAATAAAATATTTAAACAATAAAAATATCATTTTTATTGAATGTATAAACCATTAAAAATATTCATGTGTTGAATAAAAATTCATGTGTTGAATAAAATAAAATAACGAATATTTTAAAATAATATTCAGTAAAAGATCAAAATATGATTTTGATGTGGATGGACACAAAAATATTGAAATATGTGAAACCGTGTTGATTAGATATGCGTCATTTTAACGCGAACGATATTTATATCGATTTTATTTATTTTTATAATGAATATCGAAAAAGAAGTGATTTCAAAATCTAATGTTTTGAAAATATTATCATTTATATATTAATGATAAGGAATATTCAATTTTGATTTAAAATTGAAAAGAAATTTGAAATCATTTTTAAAACGAATTTAAAACGATTTATAAAATACGTTTTAAATGGAAATCGACGAAACATATAATATATATATATATATAATGATCTGAATAGAACGCGCTGCGACCGTTCGCGAATTTCGACCATTGACTTTGAATTGTCATTACGGGACATCCGACCGTCGGATTCTCCTAAAACCGGAACCGTTGGGTTCGTATCGGAAAGAGCTTTCCAATGAATATAAAAGATCTGAAATTTAACGGTTGCGTTTGGAAATATGTCCAAATCAAATTTGGAAAAGGTCGTCATGGATGCAGTTCAGTGGCCGTTATTGAAAACCGACTGTACGGGCTTTGATAAAATTATTAAAAATATTAATAATTTGTGTAAAATCATAGTGAATGATTTGAAAAGAATGTGGATGAAAAATTCCACGTTTGTAAAGATAAAAATATATTTTTCACAAATCGAACTAGATATTAACTAGAAAGATAATCCAACGTTTTGAGCTAAATAAATTGGATTTGTGAATGGCTTTAAAATAACCAGAATTTTCCAATATATGAATTGAAATGGATTTGAATGGAAATAATCTTCGAAATATTTCGATATTGGATTCCGTGAATATACGGATATTTTGGAGGAATTTGGAAGATATATATATCGTTATTGCCAATACGATATTTGTTGATTTCAGAATTTGATATTGAATATAAGCCGATATAATTTCTACTTAGAGTCTTGTATTTAATATCGAATTGGATTTTGGGTTTGTCGTGAATGGTGTCTTTATTAACACTGTTCTTAAACCCCGATGAGAAAAGAATAAATCTTTTAAATAAGATTTAGAAAAGTTTACCAATTGATTAATAATTAATTAGTATTGAATTGAAATTGGATTTTTGAGTTTATCATGAACTGTGTTTTAAATAACACTTGTTCTTTAACCCGATTAACAGTGAAATGTGATTTGGAATTTATAAATCTTTTTATTAAGATTTAATGGAAAATTTTCCAAAGTAAAGTTTTCCAATTTAATAAAATAAATTGGAATGGAATTCGGTTTTGGTAATAATCGAAGTGAGCTTCTGTGGAGGAAGACTGTTACTATATATGGAATTTAAAATGCTTTGCCGTTATTTCATTTATATTATTAGTTGGATACGGAAATTGATATCGATTATATATATTGATCTGTTTTCCGTGAAGATTTCATAATTAATGGAATGTGATTTTGGGTTTATCGTGAACTGTGTTTAAATGACATTGGCTCTTTAACCCAGTTAAAGACATGATTTATTTCCTAAATTTGAATAATCATTAAATAATGATTTTTGGAGATTAAAACTAAGTAAAGTTTTAATGAATCGTTAATTAGATTGAAATGTGAATGTGATAATGTAAGTTATCAAATTTGTGAAATGATCGAGAATGGAGTATCACCAGTTTTGCTCCAAGCAATAGTTAAATCTTTAATTAGATTTGAATGGGAAATGATAATTAATTTTTACCGATAACACCGTGGTGTTAAATATGGAGTATTACCAGTTTTGCTCCAAGGGATGAGTAGGTTGGTATTGGAAAATAAAACAAATGATTACTCTGACAAGGTTTGCTAATCCCGACTAGTTTAGAAAACCTTAATTTGGTTTAAATTATGAAAAGAGTATTTGAATAAAAAAATATTCTGGTTTGGAATGAGGCGTATGTTGTTTGTTTATATCACTTGATTATAATATACGCGGGCTATTCGAAAAGACCGGGTTTATACCCATTCTGAATAACTGATTCGACGATAAGTCGACGATGAAGACGGTGGTTGAAGACCGGAGATCTTCACATCGTTTGGATGATTACTGATGTCTTGATTGCATAGCGAGCGCTATATCGCAAAATAGCGCATAGCGCACAGGTTGCGCTATTTTGGTTCTTATAGCGCAGGGGTCCCGTGTAGCGCAAAAATAGCGCGCTATTTTATCATAGCGTAGCCATGAATAGCGCGCTATTTTGCTTTTTTTATTTGAACATGCATTTTCGTTTTTTTTTTCTTTTTGGAGATTTTAAACATACAGTTTTTTCCTTTTGTGCCTTTTTCCTGTGTTTTTTTTTAAGATCTTCTTTTCTGTAAGCAAAAAAAAAAAAAAAAAAAAAAAACATTATAGCGCAAAATAGCGCATAGCGCAGGCCTTGCGCTATTCGCTATTGACAACACTGCTTGATTGGGCTGTACACCCGAGAAAAGGTAATAAGTAGTGATCGTCCAAACGTACTTGGAGATCGACCGGATATGCAAGGACCTCTCTCCTGTATTGGACATACAGAACGAGGAATAAGGTGCCTTCGGTTTCGTTCAGATCTAGAACGAACTTGTAAATGGATGTGTGTCTGACATTGGATTTTATTCTGTGTTATTGATCTCTATTAAATATATATCTGTTTAGTGACGGAGAATTTATTCTCTTGCTTAACAACCTTCTCTGAGACGTACGAGCTCAGAGATTATATATCGATAGACACCAGTCGCATGGCGTGAATTGCCTGTGTGGCATGCTGAGATGCAAATGATCAAGACTTCTGTTGAAAAGCAGAGTCTTGTGGTTGATGATCAAAGCACGACTTTAAATAGCATGGCTTTGTGTATAGCGTTAATTCGCGAGCCTCACACCTCGATATGAGTCAAAAACGGGACAAGGGACTGTAGGGAGTGCACGACGTTTCCTTCTAGCTAAGGGTGGTGTCATGGTATGGAGCCCAAACATTTATATTTTTTTACCTATGTGGATGATGGATTGCGAGGCGCCTCAGATATATCAGTTACTACGGAGCCGATGGATAAGTCTGATAGGACCGGGAAACGTGTGTTCAGGTATAACCAATCCGCTAAGTGTGCACCGGCCCTGAAGATCCAAGGGTTCGCCAGCGTCCGAACCCTGAGGCATTTGCTAGAGTGTCTCGAAGCCGGCGAGGAGTACATTCCTTGCCTCGACTCATGCCGAAAATCCAATTTCCAATACGTGACATTTCGGTTTTAATTGTAAAACTAGTATGACGACATGATATATGGTACTTATGCCATCTATGATTGATACATTTATATTTGAAGCTGTTTTTGACACTATACACTTATAATAGTATCAAATGATATTTGTTTTAAACGTACCAAAGCATGTTTGGCTATTATAAGGGAAACTCTATCCTCCGGCTTGCGTTGCATTGTGTGATGGGACCTGAGTCTTATAATAGCTTCATTTTTCGAAGGCTTTCCTTTACGGAGAAGTTTGGGTCATTTTAACAAACATGTTGATTGTTGATAGAGATAATTCATCCACAAAACACTTCAACTTTTTCTTCTACAAATGACAATCTAACTGTATGATATATATCTACTTCAGTGTATGCTAAGCATGTAACATTGTTGCATGAAACTATACGTCAAGACGAAAGGGGAAAATACATGCAAGCATGCTGATAGAGAAAAATCATCCACACATAATACTTTGATTTTTCTTTTACAAATGACAATCTAACCAGATATATTAATCAAGCAACTTTATCACTCATGCTAGAGGATATATGATAAGCTTGCAAATTCTGAATATTTTGTTTTGAATTGCCAAAAACAGACATGTAAAGTTCTGATTTATAAATCAGAAGTTGAATTCAGAACTTTAAATATAACATAAACGCAATTACAACACCATTCGATAAAAAGAGTGAATGGGTTCATGAGTATCATTATACCTTATCCGCTTCATCATCGTCAACTACTTCTTCGGAAGCGATCTCCGATTCCAAAGCACGGAAGAAATTCTCGTCGGCACACTTCTTATCATTCTCAGTCTCTAAACTTTTTGAAGAAGCGGATACGATAGAAATTGCGCAGTATGGTTTGCTGATTAAATTTCTAAGGATCAAAGTCCTTGAAATGAGAGGGGTAGTCGAGTAAAATCGAGATCTGTAAATCAAGGAAACTCTGGGAATAGAGCAGCGTACCAAGGAGAATATTGATCGAGAAGACATTGTTGTATTCTGTAATTTTAGGGAAAAGCGTAGGGCTTAAGGCGGCGATGGAGAGTTTATGTAGGGTTTATTCGTAAAAAGCCTCCGCTTTGCGTACAAAATCGCATAGGATTGAAGGTCAATATAAAACTACTATATATGAAAATAAAGATCACTTTTGTTATTCTTACTCCAAATTTGATCAAGAGACGGTCAATTTTAATGACACTCTATTTATATTTAGAATTACTATGGGTATACTGAACGCAAAAATTACTATAAAAAATACTCTTGCTTTGCTTCTCCAAATAGTTTTTTTTTTTTAGAGAATTGTTATTGACACCCCAAAAATGATCCGGCGGGGACACGATCAAAAATAAAATTCGGTATACACACAACGTTTTTTGTTTTTCTTTTTTTTCGGTGGTCATTTGCTGAATAAAGGGCGAAACTCAACTACACCCTGCGAATTCCATGAATAAATTCAGCAAAGTCTTGTTGAATTTCATCTATGTCCCCCTTCAATCATTTTAGAAGTGTCAATTACAATGTTTTAAGGGTAGTTTGGTCATATTTTAATTTAGTATTAAGGGGGCTTGCATTCCAATGTCCTCCTCTTAGCAAATTTAAAAATAAATAAAAAATAAGTCACCCCTTAAATAAAATTTAGAGTGCGAATAACAATGCCCTAAAACTACTCCTCCGTTAAAATAGAACAAATATAATGTTATATGAGATTTCTTTGGTTAATATGCATAGCTTAAATTCGCGTTCGTTTATCTAAATACAAAATGCATATATACATTTTGAATAAACATATCAAAAAAAAAAAAAAAAGAGAACGTGTATAGCATAAAGTTTAACATGACAAAGTTATTAAAGTTTCTCAAACCCACAATATTCTTAGTTAATATGAAAAGAATTTTTAATCTGTAACAAAATGTGAACTGACTTTCGTTTTCAAGTCAATTATAATGAAGACGATGTGGAGTTTGCTGCAAAAGCTATCTGGTTCGAAAATTAGTCATGTTCCTATATAGTTGATTATCATACTTTGTATCTATCCAGTATTCTACTGTTCATTTCAGTAGTTAAGGGTGTGTTTGAGGATAACTGAAGCGAGATATTTTAGCGGGTTATTTTAGTTTGCGGAGAATGCGTTTGCGGTTTTAAGCCGACCATTTAAGCGGATCATTTTAATTTGTGGTTTTAATTTAATTAATTTATGGTTAATTAATTCATTATTTGTTTTTAATAAATAATACGTATCCATAATTTACAGAAATAGATAAGTAAATTGAAAAATTATAAATTACTTTGATTCGGTTCAAACCAACTCCATTACGTAGTGCACTTTGATACGACCACGACGCAAAAAACCGCGTCTAAAACGGATCACATTTGCACAAGTTATTTATTTTTGAAATTTATAAAAATCAAAATTTATAAATTAACTTAATTAATAATCTTTAACCACATAAAAAAGGTCAAAATTGGGTTATCGAGCGTCGACGCGTCCAAAATGGTCCGTTACGTTTCGGACGCGTCGGAAACTTAACGGGCCATTTTGGAGCTGCGAATGGACCCTATGACATTAAAATGTAATGACGCGCCGGGAACTTAACGGACCATTTTGGAGTCGCGAACGGACCCTAAGACATTAAAATGTAATCCAATATTTAGTAGACAAACTAAAAATTTATTGTACTATCACAAAGTTTATTAACTTAGTCATGTAATTTTTATTCTTAAGAACTCCATAGATTAATCAAACCGACCGTTATGGAGGTTTCCCTACTGTACAGAACCCAAAATCTATTGGTCTGTACCAATGATCTTCGGCTAAAATATCTCTCATTTTTCCGACATTTTCCTCGTTGTTCCTCTCCGCTCATTCTTCAGGAAAATCAAATTTTGCCTGATTCTTTCATCATCGATATTCTGAGACAATTTTTTCGTTGCAAATCAAATCTTCCTTCAATTTCTTCGCTGCAAATCAAAACTACTTCGCATATTCCTCTTCCGACAACTTCTTCGCTGCAACTCATATCTTCTCTGCGTATTCGCTGCAAATCAAATCTTCTTCGCATAGGCCAGTGTCGTAATTTTTTCGCATAGGTCATTTAATCTGTGACGTTCGCATAGCTCGGTACATACTCGCTGCAAATCAAATCTTCTTCGCATAGGTCAGTCTGATAATTTTTTCGCATAGGTCGTTTAATCTGTGGCGCTCGCATAGGTCGGTTTGATAATTTTTTCTTGCGTTTTGATAATAAGTTTTTTTCGATGTGGGTCTGCTCCACCAACTGTAGAAGGGTCATCGAATGCCGTTAATGAATTGAATTCGACTGAAATTAGCAGCGATCCTGATTACTTGTCTTACTATTACAATTCTATCACTCGAAACCTGAGAATGCCGCCTCCTGTTTTGTTTAAAGAGGATTGGAGATTGAGGCAAAGATTTGGAGGCATCGAACAAAACAGAAATTTGAGTCAAAATTTGGGAGTAAACAGTAGCTGCAACAATGGTCGTAATGATAACGAGTGGGTTAGTGGAGATGGATTGCTTGGATTGTCTTTACCAGATGAAGAAAGCTTTACTGGATTCGTTTAGGTGATTGATTTAAAAATTGTAAATTTCTATACTTTTGCTTGTATAAGATGGTTAGTATGGTAATCGCCACACTGTTAGATAGTTGACGGCTGCTAACATATAGTAAATTTATGTTTTCTTTTGATGTATACATATTCAAGACAAAATGGTCACTTGATTGTTTGGTTTTATGGTAGGATTGTAGCAGCATTGTTATAAACCAGTAGGTTATGCAACTTAAGTTTTTGTAGTAAATGCAAATCAAGATTGTGACAATCCCAAAATCCGAGGGTCGGTATTAAGGATAATCATTAGGAAATAACACATTAATCATCATAGCAGAGTACAGATAATAACAGAAACAATAAATAAAATAAATTTTACATGGATATGACAGCGGAATCACAACATGTAGGAATCAGAATAGCATAACGTGGGATATACTTAGTAAAAAGAAAGGGAAGTGATCAGTCATCATCGCCAGAGGCGGAATACATACATGCAGTGACATAATAAGAGTATCAGTCTACATCGCCGAAGGCGGAATACATATACATATAGTGAGAAATACGGAAAGTAAATCAGTCTGCATCGCCAGTGGCGGAATCATAATATAAACACAGTAATGGCGGAAAATATCTAAGTCATCTCTATGAAGTCAGCCTCGCCATGAGCCAAAAGTGCATGCTATGCAGCAGTGCAGAACCAAAAACCACCTGTTACCTGTGTACTAGGCTGCCCGTGTGAAAATAAGGGCACCGCGTTTGCAAAGTGAAACAAACAACGAGTCAGTCATGGGGACTGGTATGAGGAATCTATTTAACAGTTAAACAATAGTAATAGCAAATCATAGGACCACGCCACTTTCGCGGAACGGGTTTACTCCAGTGATTGCTAGTGCATTCAAAACAAGGTAAATTCTTTTTAAGACAACGCAATGCTTTTAGAAAGAATGAAACCATTATAAGACTCAGGTCCCATCACACAATGCAACGCAAGCCGAAGGATAGAGTTTTACCTTATAATAGCCAAATATGCTTGATACGTATAAAGAGAAATCATTTGATATTATTACTAGTGCATATATGTTTCAAAAACGAATAGCATCATAAATATCAATCATAGGCGACATGAGCGTCCCATGCCACTATGTCGCCATTTATAAGTCACAATCGAAGTCGTTATCTCGTATTGGAAATTGGATTTCCGTCATGAGTCGAGGCAAGGGGCAAGCTCCTCTCCGCTTCGAGACACTCTAGCAAATGCCTCAGGATTACGCACACTGGGTAACCCCTGGATGCTTCAGGGCCGGTCCTCACTTACGTTAGAGGATTAATTATGCCTGAACACACGTTTCCCGGTCCTTACAGACCTATAATCGAGGCGCCTCGCATTCCAACAACCACAAAGGTGAAAAGTAGATAAATATGTCAGGGTTGGTAAGTCACTGACACCACCATAGCTAGAAAGAAACGTCGTGCTCTCCCTGCAGTCCGTATCCCGTTTTTAACTCATACCGGGGTGTGAGGTTCGCGAATCTACGAAATACACAAAGCTAGGCCACGTAAGCCTTGCTTCGATCATCATCCACAAGACTTTGCTTTGCAACAGAAGCCTTGATCACAGCATCTTAGCACGCCACATAGGCAGTCCACTCCATACGATTGATTTCCATCGATATATAACCTCTAAGCTCGTACGTCTCAGAGAAGGGCGTTAAGCAAGAGAATAAATTCTCCGCCGCCAAATAGATATATATTTAACAGAGATCAATCAGTATAGAACAAAATCCAATGTCAGACACACAGTCCATTTACAAGCCCGTCCTGGGTCTGAACGAAACCGGAGGCGTCAAATTCCTCGTATATCCGTCCAATCAACATATACGTTCAGACGGCTACTACTTCCGTCCCTTTCCGGTAGCTACTCCGGTTAGGAACCTCAGTAGCGCCCATCCAACCGATACGAAGATCGTCGGTCTTGAATCGTCTTTGCATTTTCCAATTCGAATCGCTCGATGAATTATTTGAAATGAGGGTTAGCTCGGCCTTTTCAAATAATTCACGTCATTAGAATTTAAATCGATTCTTTATATGGTTATATTATTCGACATCCATCTTTCAGTTATTTAGTGTTATTTTCATGTCATACACATACAACCATCAAATATCAAACAATTCAAGCCCACTTGGTTTATTTGCAACCTATGTTGCTTATAATATTTTATAACGATTTTTCGCCATTTTTATTTATTTAAAAATGGCCATATTTAATTAAACGACGTTTCAGGTCGTTTCGTGTCACTGGCGCTGTTTTTCCCTTAATTTGTTTTACACATATCGGAAAATCTAACCGTTGGATCTTCACAAATTTTACATCATTAGGAAGATCTTTTCAAAACGAATCCAACGATTCCAGTTTTGGGAAAATCCGACGGTCGGATCTTCCACACTAACCATTTGAAGTTACGATTTCAATTTACGAACTGCAGCGTCGTTATTCGATTAAATTTAATTATATATATATATATATATATATAATCGTTTCTGGCGCTGTTTTCCCTTAATTTTGAATTAAACATTCTAGACAATCCAACCGTCGGATCTTCACAAAGTTGGTGCCGTTGGAAAGATATTTCCAAGGCGAACCCAACGGTTGAGGTTTCGGGAAAATCCAATGGTCGGATCTTCCGCACTAGTCATTTGAAATCACGGTTTCAAAATATGAACTGCACGGCCACGTTTCGTTTTAATTCTATTTATATTTATATATTTATATAAATATAGTTCATTCAATGATTTCTATATCGTTTTCACTTCAAATATTTTTCTAACACCCTAAAATTTTGGAAAATTTCGCCATAACCTCCCCTGTACCGGGAGCATCGGGAAATCGCAAATAGCGTTCCCGGTCCTTCTAATCTCAAAAAGAAAAAGAAAAAGCCAAGCGGCTAGCCAACAGGCTCATAAAATCATCACCCAAACAAAGTAGTAAATGTGTACCTATTTGTCGGGCACAAATTTTATTCCTCTTCTCTAGCCCCTTTGCTATAACCTGTTCAATGAATATGCATGTACATATATATACAGTTCTTATCAATTATCATTTTCTATTCAACTTCATATTTGATTTCTGTTTGGTTTAAAAACACCATTCATTCTAATGTTACATAAATAGGTGCAAATCATTTCATTAGCTAATTAATGAATATTTCATCTCATATATGTTTATTTTGAACAAGTGGCTATTCTTAACACTTCACATTTCAACGATTTATGCATACAATAAAAAAAATGTGATTTTTATTGTAAAACAATTCATTTCAAAACACTATTCTTCTATATAGTTCAAGTTGGTGATAAAAATGGGATTTTTATCATAAAACAATTTCTTTTAAGACGAGATTATTTTACACAGTTCATATAGTCGATAAAAGGTGATTTTTATTATCTAACAAATTATTTCAAAATATGAATTCCATTCAACACATGAATTTCTAATCAACGAATGAATATCAATTCAACACATGAATGTTTTCTATAGTTTCTATATATAGATAAAAATGTGATTTTTATATTTCAAAACGCGAATACCATTCAACACATGAATTTCTAATCAACGAATGAATATCAATTCAACACATGAATGTTTTCTATAGTTTCTATATATAGATAAAAATGTGATTTTTATTATCGAACAATTTATTTCAAAATATGAATACCATTCAACACATGAATTTCTAATCAACGAATGAATATCGATTCAACACATGAATGTTTCTATTCAATGAATAAATATTATTTAAGCATATGAAAATAATTCAAACACAAGAATATTATTCAAAATTTCGGCAGCATAACGGCAGGGTAGTTACACCGGCACCGTCCCTAGTACGGCTCCTCGCTCTACCTTAAAACCTCGCGGTTTTTGACAATGGGAATCATGCATCTAGTTCGCACGCAGGCGGCATGTATATATTTATTTCATTTCCACAAACTAATCCTATGTGGTTTCAACCAAATATTTTTCAACCACAAACGGGTATTTTTCAACCACAATCAATTCAATATCAACCACAAACAATCCCAAACAATCATTCGCTATCAATCAATTTTCACAACAATTTCAACCAATAAATATCGTCGACGAGGGGGCGTATATATATATATAAATATTTATATATAGCAATTCACTTTCATTTTCAACATATATAATATCTATATAAAAAGAAATTGAAGAGTGAGAAATCCTCACCAATAGCTATCCAATAACACGATTTTTCCTCAATAGAAACCTTCGCCTATTTCGCCTTCTTGTTGCTTTCGTTGCCTGTATTCTCTACATAGGTAAAAATCGAATTTTTACTATGTTATTCAATATATAAAGATTGCATTTTGACTTCGCTATTAAATATATAAAGATTATATTTTTATTATTCTTATGATGTAAAAATTATATTTTTATTATTTTAAAAATACAAAAATCATGTCTTGCTCCTTCTACCTAATAAAAATCCCGTCTCTTCTCTTTTTAAAAAATATGATCTTTATTTTTGCAAGTTCAAATCTTTTTCTATTAAAAGATTAAACCTTTTTCTATTTCAAAGTTTAAACCTTTAAAATAAAATCAGTTTTATAATTCCTTTTAAAAATCAGTTTTTATATTCTTTTAAAAATTCAGTTTTTAGTTTCTTTTCAAAAAAAATCAGTTTTAAAATTCTTTTAAAAATAATCAATTTTTATATTCTTTTAAAAATTCAGTTTTTAGTTTCTTTTTCAAAAAAATCAGTTTTAAAATTCTTTTAAAAATAATCAGTTTTAAAATTCTTTTAAAAATTCAGTTTTAAAATCTTAAAAAATCAGTTTTCATTTCTAAGAAAAACAGTTTATAAAACCTTAAAAAAATCAGTTTTTAAAAATCCTAAAAATCAGTTTTTTTTTTATATTCTTTTTCATCTTTAAAAATCAGTTTTTAATTTACTGTAAAACAAAAAATAAAAACAAAAATAAAATAACCTAAACGCTCACCTCAGGCTGCGAAGAGGGAGGGCTCGATGGTGTTCGTCGGCGGCAGGCTTCAGGGGGGCGTCGCTGTGGTGTTCGAGGTGGATGCGTCTTCGAGGTAGTGGGGTTGCTTTGATTCTCGTCGGCGGCTGGGTGTCTCGAGGTAAGGGCGGCGGCTTCGAGATGAGGGCGGCGTCGAGGGGTTCGTCGGCGATGTCTCGAGGGGGGGGGGGCGGCGAACTAGGTTAGGTTTTTCTTTTTCTTTTTTTATTTCTGGTAAATGAATCGGGGGGGGGGGGGCAATGAAGAAAAGGAGGGAGTTATATTTTTTTTATTTTTATTTTATTATTTAATTATTTATTTTTGCCAAAGGGTTGACTTTTACATATGACCTCGAAACGAGGCCTACCGCCTGTCGTCCATAGCGTTTTACCCCCATTCCGAACACAATGGGATATGTATCGTAAGCTGGTTTGATCGTTACAATCAGTTTCCGTTGAAATTTATATTTAAATCCTTATATTGAATTTTAAACGTACATTTCAAATTACCGGGGTCACATATTAACTAGAAAAATTCCCGAAAAATATTTTCTAGCTTCGTATTGACGATGCGGTCCTAACAAAAGTAGTTTCGTCGAATTCTGAGACCGTTTGAAAAATGGCCAATTTCCAGTCGATTAAATTCAACAGAAACTGGTCAAACGCGTTTTCTTTTGCCACGCTCACATATTGATTCGAAAAATTATGAAATTTGAAATCTAACAATAGTTTGACATCCCGGACCCAACAAAAGTGGTTTCGTCGAATTCCGAGGCCATATGCAAAATCTCAATATTCCAGGCCTATATATTTTATATACCGACTCTTCTGAAAATTCATTCGGCCATATTATACACAATTCTATATTTTATGGAAATAGGCTATTTTAATCATTCAAATTTCTTGTTAATAACCTAATTTAAAAATTTTAAACTGGTTCACATTTTCCGGGTTATTACAATCTTCCCCACTTAAAACTTTTCATCCTCGAAAAGGAAATAATAGTTAAGCAGGAAATAAAATGTAAATGCAAAGTATTGTAAAGGTACCTTGCACCGGAGTTAGTCAGAGATGTCCACTCTGCATTTGGGATAGGCTTGTTTAATGCTTTCCTCAGTTTCCCAAGTACAGTCTCTAGGATCACTACTCCACTGCACTTTGACTAAATGGATCTTTTTCCTCCTTAGCTCTCTGGTTTCTTTGCCAACTATCTTTAATGGATCTCTTTTGAGTGCTAATTCTGGAGTTATGTTAATATCCTGTTGTGCTGCTTCTTCCACAACAAGATCTGGATCATGAACATGTTTTCTGAGTTGAGATACGTGGAACACATCATGTATACCAGGCAACCAATTAGGTAATGATACCCTATATGCAAGAGTTCCAATCCGTTCAAGTATAGGAAAGGGACCAATAAATCTTGGTGCCAACTTCCCAGTCTTGCCAAACCTGATTACCCCTCGCATTGGAGAAACTCTTAAATAAACATAATCGCCAACGGCAAACGATATATCCCTTCTTCTCGCATCAGCATAACTTTTCTGCCGGCTCTGTGCGGTTTTTAATCGCTTCTTAATGGAATCGACTTTATCCGATGCTTCTCGAATCATATCGGGCCCTAACACAAGTCTGTTGCCAGGTTCTACCCAACATGCGGGAGATCTGCACGGTCTACCGTATAGTGCTTCAAATGGGGACATTCCCAAACTTGCTTGATAGCTATTGTTGTAAGAGAATTCTGCTAAATGTAAATGATCTTCCCATGAGCCTCCAAAATCAATAACGCAAGCCCGCAGCAAATCTTCTAAAATTCTATTCACCCGCTCAGTTTGGCCGTCTGTCTGAGGGTGATAAGCGGTGCTTAGATTTAATTTGGTCCCCAATTCTTCTTGGAATGCTTCCCAGAATTTGCTAGTGAACAGGGGATCTCTATCGCTGACTATACTGAGCGGTACTCCATGAAGTTTAACAATTTCTTTGAAGTAAATCTGTGCCAAACTTTGAGCCGTTCTGTTGGATCGGACAGGTATAAAATGGGCAGTCTTCGTGAAGCGATCTACGATTACCCATATACTGTCGTTTCCTTTTCTAGTCCGAGGCAAGCCATCGATAAAATCCATCGAGATTTGTTCCCACTTCCAACCTGGAATTTCTAATGGTTGCAATAACCCAGCCATTTTTTGCTGGTCACTCTTAACTAGCTGACAAGTGGAGCATCTGCTAACATATATTGAAATATCTCTTTTCATCGCCTTCCACCAGAATGTGCGTTTAATATCATTATACATTTTGCTCACACCAGGGTGGATACTTAATTTGGATTTGTGGCATTCATCAAGCACTTCCCTTCTGAGCTCTGGAATTCCAGGCACACAAATTCTCCCTTTTAATCTTAGGACCCCTTGGCTATCGAGGCTAAAATCTGAGGGTTTTCCTTCCTGGATCCGCTGGCTAATCCTTTTAATGAATTCATCGTCCTTCTGAAGAATAGTTATCTTATCTTGCAAGGAAGAAGTAATGATAAAACTGGCAATGATTTCATTTTTCCTGCTGAGCGCATCTGCTACAACATTGGCTTTCCCTGGAGTGTATATAATTTCAAAATCGTATGCTGCAAGGAATTCTAACCAACGCTGTTGCCTCAGGTTTAAATCTTTCTGGGTGAACAGGTATTTCAAGGATTGATGATCGGTGTATAGTTCGAATTTCTCGCCCAGTAAATAATGCCTCCATATTCTTAAAGCAAACACGATGGCTAATAACTCAAGATCATGAGTAGCATAGTTTCTTTCATGCGGCTTTAGTTGACGACTGGCATATGCGATCACTTGGCCTTTTTGCATTAACACTGCTCCTAGCCCTCTAATAGAAGCATCTGTCCATACTGTCAAGTCTTGGTTACCTTCTATTATAGTCAATACCGGAGCGGTTGTCAACTTCAGTTTCAGTTCCTGGAAAGCTTCTTCACATTCGGGAGTCCATTTGAATTTCTCATGCTTCTTTGTAAGCTTTGTCAGTACTCCTGATATCTTTGAAAAATCCTGAACGAATTTCCGATAGTAACTAGCTAACCCAAGGAAACTTCGAACTTCTGTGGGCGTAGTAGGTTGTTTCCAGTTCTGAATCGCTGTAATTTTGCTTGGATCTACAGCAATTCCTTCTTTTGATACGACGTGGCCAAGGAATTTAACTTCATTCTGCCAGAAGACACACTTAGAAAATTTAGCTTTCAAGACATTTCTTCTTAGAATTTTCAACACTTGTTCTAAATGTTTTGCATGTTCTTCTTCCGACTTAGAGTAGATTAGAATGTCATCGATGAAGACTAGAACAAATTTATTCAACACACCACGGAACACTCTGTTCATAAGATCAACGAAGTATGCCGGAGCGTTGCACAAACCGAGCGGCATTACTAACCATTCGTAGAATAAATCAGGACCCCTGAAGGCTGTCAAAGGAACACAGTCTTCGGCTATACGCAATTGGTGGAAACCTGTAGCTAGGTCCATTCTGGAGAATACTGTTGCTCCATTTAATTGATCTAACAGATCGTCTATTCGGGGCAAAGGATATTTGTTCTTCAGTGTTTGTTTATTGAGATCCCGGTAATCAACGCAAAGTCTTAGAGTACCGTCTGATTTAGGGACAAATACTACTGCGGCTCCCCATGCTGAAAAGCTTGGTCTGATCAGACCTTTCCAAAGTAATTCTCGGGTTTGGCTGCTTAGCTCTTCTTTTTCTTTCGGGGCCATTCTTCTTATTGGATGTACTACTGGTCGGGCGTTCGGAATTAGATCAATTCTGAATTCAATTTCTCTTTGCGGCGGTAAGTTCTCTACTTCTTCAAACACATCCGCATAATTTTTCACGACCGGTATCTTTTCTATTGAAGGGGGAGTAATTTCTAAAGAAGCCCAAAATTCGGTTCTATTAATTTCTGAGCCATGGCATGGTATATATATAGGTCCAAGCTTCGTTTCGACTTTAACGATTCTTTCGGCACATCTAACTTCAGCCTTATATTTGGTTAACCATTCCAAACCGAGAATAACATCGAATTCTGATAAATCCATGACAATTAAGTGGATGGGAAACTTGTAACATGAATAAGAGATAGGCACTCTGCAGTATATACTGAGACTAACAGAACCTCCTATCGGGTTTTGAACTTTAATCGGTTCCTTTAGGATTCTTTGTTTCAATTTTAACTTGTGTACAATTTTACCAGAAATAAAACTACGTGATGCACCAGTATCAAAAAGTACAGAAACAGGAATATTTTTAATAGTAAGGGTACCTCCCAAGACATCGGGTTTACCTGATCCATCGGTGGTAGCTGGCGGGGTATTCCCGTCATAAACATGGGCCACTTGTGCGCTCTTCTTCAAAGGACAATTCTTGCTATAGTGCCCCTTCTTGTGGCAATTGTAGCATTCAGCTGAGTCACTGGCCCTTGGCTTCTTTGGGGCTTTGCATACATTAGAGAAATGACCGGGCTTCCCGCAATTGTAGCAGTTTCCTTTCGGGATCTTTGCGGGTTTTTGAGTAGCGGCCGCGGTGATGCTAGATTCGGGTTGGTCAGTTGAGGTCTTGCGCTTAATCCCTGCTTGGCTCTTAGCGCGGTCTTGGCTAACATGCCTCTCATCCATGTCCTCGTAGTTGCAAGCCATCTCTACGAGTTCTGTAAAAGAAAGTTTGATGTTGCTCATAGCTCTATCATGGTATTTGCGCTTCAGCCCAAAAATGAATCTCTTATTCTTCGCTTTGTCGGTCAAAACCAACTCTGGAGCATAGCGCGATAGCTGAGTGAACTTATTCAGATAGTCTTGAATAGAGAGGTCTCCCTGCTGGAGATTAGCAAATTGCTCCCGCATCCTCTCAAGAGCTTGTTCTGGCACAAACTTCTCATTGAATAAAGTCTTGAACTGCTCCCAAGTTCGGATAGTACCAGCTGCATCTCCAGAAGTAATGGCATCCCACCACAGCTCTGCCTCTTCCTGAAGAAGCCAAATGCCAAGTCGGGCTTTGTTGTTAGTTCCCATGCCCATACCTTCGAAGATTTTCTCACAGGTTTTCAGCCAAGCGATAGCTTCGGTCACTGTGCCAGTGCCAGTAAAAGGTTTCCCTCCAAGATTTCTGTACCTCTTTGCCACTTTATCCAACTCAAAGTCTTCTGGTGCTGGTGGCTGAATAATAGGGATTTCTACAGCTACGGGGATATTCCCCCGTCCTCCTGCTGCATCTCCTCGGCCTCCACGGCCTCCTCTAGCTGCTGCTGCTCGTGTAGCCATCTAAGAGAGCTGTATAAGCAAGAAAAGAGTCAAGCTCACAGATTTGATAATTTTCATAAATGATAAAGCAAGGAAATACAAGGAAAGATAATGACGATGTACTGATCAAATTGTTTTGCTAATCTGCTTAGCTCATTCTAGGACATTGCTAATCCTATCTCTAATGAGCTACTCGCATTAGAACACTACTGATTCTATTCTGACGAGGTGTTTAATGTGTTAGATCCCGGAACTAAGGTTAACCAAAGCTCTGATACCAACTGTGACAATCCCAAAATCCGAGGGGCGGTATTAAGGATAATCATTAGGAAATAACACATTAATCATCATAGCAGAGTACAGATAATAGCAGAAACAATAAATAAAATAAATTTTACATGGATATGACAGCGGAATCACAACATTTAGGAACCAGAATAGCATAACGTGGGATATACTTAGTAAAAAGAAAGGGAAGTGATCAGTCATCATCGCCAGAGGCGGAATACATACATGCAGTGACATAATAAGAGTATCAGTCTACATCGCCGAAGGCGGAATACATATACATATAGTGAGAAATACGGAAAGTAAATCAGTCTGCATCGCCAGTGGCGGAATCATAATATAAACACAGTAATGGCGGAAAATATCTAAGTCATCTCTATGAAGTCAGCCTCGTCATGAGCCAAAAGTGCATGCTATGCAGCAGTGCAGAACCAAAAACCACCTGTCACCTGTGTACTAGGCTGCCCGTGTGAAAATAAGGGCACCCGCGTTTGCAAAGTGAAACAAACAACGAGTCAGTCATGGGGACTGGTATGAGGAATCTATTTAACAGTTAAACAATAGTAATAGCAAATCATAGGACCACGCCACTTTCGCGGAACGGGTTTACTCCAGTGATTGCTAGTGCATTCAAAACAAGGTAAATTCTTTTTAAGACAACGCAATGCTTTTAGAAAGAATGAAACCATTATAAGACTCAGGTCCCATCACACAATGCAACGCAAGCCGGAGGATAGAGTTTTACCTTATAATAGCCAAATATGCTTGATACGTATAAAGAGAAATCATTTGATATTATTACTAGTGCATATATGTTTCAAAAACGAATAGCATCATAAATATCAATCATAGGCGACATGAGCGTCCCATGCCACTATGTCGCCATATATAAGTCACAATCGAAGCCGTTATCTCGTATTGGAAATTGGATTTCCGTCATGAGTCGAGGCAAGGGGCAAGCTCCTCTCCGCTTCGAGACACTCTAGCAAATGCCTCAGGATTACGCACACTGGGTAACCCCTGGATGCTTCAGGGCCGGTCCTCACTTACGTTAGAGGATTAATTATGCCTGAACACACGTTTCCCGGTCCTTACAGACCTATAATCGAGGCGCCTCGCATTCCAACAACCACAAAGGTGAAAAGTAGATAAATATGTCAGGGTTGGTAAGTCACTGACACCACCATAGCTAGAAAGAAACGTCGTGCTCTCCCTGCAGTCCGTATCCCGTTTTTAACTCATACCGGGGTGTGAGGTTCGCGAATCTACGAAATACACAAAGCTAGGCCACGTAAGCCTTGCTTCGATCATCATCCACAAGACTTTGCTTTGCAACAGAAGCCTTGATCATAGCATCTTAGCATGCCACATAGGCAGTCCACTCCATACGATTGATTTCCATCGATATATAACCTCTAAGCTCGTACGTCTCAGAGAAGGGCGTTAAGCAAGAGAATAAATTCTCCGCCGCCAAACAGATATATATTTAACAGAGATCAATCAGTATAGAACAAAATCCAATTTCAGACACACAGTCCATTTACAAGTCCGTCCTGGGTCTGAACGAAACCGGAGGCGTCAAATTCCTCGTATATCCGTCCAATCAACATATACGTTCAGACGGCTACTACTTCCGTCCCTTTCCGGTAGCTACTCCGGTTAGGAACCTCAGTAGCGCCCATCCAACCGATACGAAGATCGTCGGTCTTGAATCGTCTTTGCATTTTCCAATTCGAATCGCTCGATGAATTATTTGAAATGAGGGTTAGCTCGGCCTTTTCAAATAATTCACGTCATTAGAATTTAAATCGATTCTTTATATGGTTATATTATTCGACATCCATCTTTCAGTTATTTAGTGTTATTTTCATGTCATACACATACAACCATCAAATATCAAACAATTCAAGCCCACTTGGTTTATTTGCAACCTATGTTGCTTATAATATT
This sequence comes from Allium sativum, assembly GCA_030737875.1. NCBI lineage: Eukaryota > Viridiplantae > Streptophyta > Magnoliopsida > Asparagales > Amaryllidaceae > Allium > Allium sativum. The sequence continues at coordinate 233,707,590 of CM060922.1, forward strand.
TTATAACGATTTTTCGCCATTTTTATTTATTTAAAAATGGCCATATTTAATTAAACGACGTTTCAGGTCGTTTCGTGTCACTGGCGCTGTTTTTCCCTTAATTTGTTTTACACATATCGGAAAATCTAACCGTTGGATCTTCACAAATTTTACATCATTAGGAAGATCTTTTCAAACCGAATCCAACGATTCCAGTTTTGGGAAAATCCGACGGTCGGATCTTCCACACTAACCATTTGAAGTTACGATTTCAATTTACGAACTGCAGCGTCGTTATTCGATTAAATTTAATTATATTTATATATATATAAATATAATCGTTTCTGGCGCTGTTTTTCCTTAATTTTGAATTAAACATTCTAGACAATCCAACCGTCGGATCTTCACAAAGTTGGTGCCGTTGGAAAGATATTTCCAAGGCGAACCCAACGGTTGAGGTTTCGGGAAAATCCAATGGTCGGATCTTCCGCACTAGTCATTTGAAATCACGGTTTCAAAATATGAACTGCACGGCCACGTTTCGTTTTAATTCTATTTATATTTATATATTTATATAAATATAGTTCATTCAATGATTTCTATATCGTTTTCACTTCAAATATTTTTCTAACACCCTAAAATTTTGGAAAATTTCGCCATAACCTCCCCTGTACCGGGAGCATCGGGAAATCGCAAATAGCGTTCCCAGTCCTTCTAATCTCAAAAAGAAAAAGAAAAAGCCAAGCGGTTAGCCAACAGGCTCATAAAATCATCACCCAAACAAAGTAGTAAATATGTACCTATTTGTCGGGCACAAATTTTATTCCTCTTCTCTAGCCCCTTTGCTATAACCTGTTCAATGAATATGCATGTACATATATATACAGTTCTTATCAATTATCATTTTCTATTCAACTTCATATTTGATTTCTGTTTGGTTTAAAAACACCATTCATTCTAATGTTACATAAATAGGTGCAAATCATTTCATTAGCTAATTAATGAATATTTCATCTCATATATGTTTATTTTGAACAAGTGGCTATTCTTAACACTTCACATTTCAACGATTTATGCATACAATAAAAAAAAATGTGATTTTTATTGTAAAACAATTCATTTCAAAACACTATTCTTCTATATAGTTCAAGTTGGTGATAAAAATGGGATTTTTATCATAAAACAATTTCTTTTAAGACGAGATTATTTTACACAGTTCATATGGTCGATAAAAGGTGATTTTTATTATCTAACAAATTATTTCAAAATATGAATTCCATTCAACACATGAATTTCTAATCAACGAGTGAATATCAATTCAACACATGAATGTTTTCTATAGTTTCTATATATAGATAAAAATGTGATTTTTATATTTCAAAATGCGAATACCATTCAACACATGAATTTCTAATCAACGAATGAATATCAATTCAACACATGAATGTTTTCTATAGTTTCTATATATAGATAAAAATGTGATTTTTATTATCGAACAATTTATTTCAAAATATGAATACCATTCAACACATGAATTTCTAATCAACGAATGAATATCGATTCAACACATGAATGTTTCTATTCAATGAATAAATATTATTTAAGCATATGAAAATAATTCAAACACAAGAATATTATTCAAAATTTCGGCAGCATAACGACAGGGTAGTTACACCGGCACCGTCCCTAGTACGGCTCCTCGCTCTACCTTAAAACCTCGCGGTTTTTGACAATGGGAATCATGCATCTAGTTTGCACGCAGGCGGCATGTATATATTTATTTCATTTCCACAAACTAATCCTATGTGGTTTCAACCAAATATTTTTCAACCACAAACGGGTATTTTTCAACCACAATCAATTCAATATCAACCACAAACAATCCCAAACAATCATTCGCTATCAATCAATTTTCACAACAATTTCAACCAATAAATATCGTTCATGGTTTGTGGACGAGGGGGCGTATATATATATATATATATATATATATATATATATATATATATATATATATAAATATTTATATATAGCAATTCACTTTCATTTTCAACATATATAATATCTATATAAAAAGAAATTGAAGAGTGAGAAATCCTCACCAATAGCTATCCAATAACACGATTTTTCCTCAATAGAAACCTTCGCCTATTTCGCCTTCTTGTTGCTTTCGTTGCATGTATTCTCTACATAGGTAAAAATCGAATTTTTACTATGTTATTCAATATATAAAGATTGCATTTTGACTTCGCTATTAAATATATAAAGATTATATTTTTATTATTCTTATGATGTAAAAATTATATTTTTATTATTTTAAAAATACAAAAATCATGTCTTGCTCCTTCTACCTAATAAAAATCCCGTCTCTTCTCTTTTTAAAAAATATGATCTTTATTTTTGCAAGTTCAAATCTTTTTCTATTAAAAGATTAAACCTTTTTCTATTTCAAAGTTTAAACCTTTAAAATAAAATCAGTTGTATAATTCCTTTTAAAAATCAGTTTTTATATTCTTTTAAAAATTCAGTTTTTAGTTTCTTTTTAAAAAAAATCAGTTTTAAAATTCTTTTAAAAATAATCAGTTTTTATATTCTTTTAAAAATTCAGTTTTTAGTTTCTTTTTTAAAAAAATCAGTTTTAAAATTCTTTTAAAAATAATCAGTTTTAAAATTCTTTTAAAAATTCAGTTTTAAAATCTTAAAAAATCAGTTTTCATTTCTAAAAAAACAGTTTATAAAACCTTAAAAAAAATCAGTTTTTAAAAATCCTAAAAATCAGTTTTTTTTATATTCTTTTTCATCTTTAAAAGTCAGTTTTTAATTTACTGTAAAACAAAAAATAAAAACAAAAATAAAATAACCTAAACGCTCACCTCAGGCTGCGAAGAGGGAGGGCTCGATGGTGTTCGTCGGCGGCAGGCTTCAGGGGGGCGTCGCTGTGGTGTTCGAGGTGGAGGCGTCTTCGAGGTAGTGGGGTTGCTTCGATTCTCGTCGGCGGCTGGGTGTCTCGAGGTAAGGGCGGCGGCTTCGAGATGAGGGCGGCGTCGAGGGGTTCGTCGGCGATGTCTCGAGGGGGGGGGGGGCGGCGAACTAGGTTAGGTTTTTCTTTTTCTTTTTTTATTTCTGGTAAATGAATCGGGGGGGGGGGGGCAATGAAGAAAAGGAGGGAGTTATATTTTTTTTATTTTTATTTTATTATTTAATTATTTATTTTTGCCAAAGGGTTGACTTTTACATATGACCTCGAAACGAGGCCTACCGCCTGTCGTCCATAGCGTTTTACCCCCATTCCGAACACAATGGGATATGTATCGTAAGCTGGTTTGATCGTTACAATCAGTTTCCGTTGAAATTTATATTTAAATCCTTATATTGAATTTTAAACGTACATTTCAAATTACCGGGGTCACATATTAACTAGAAAAATTCCCGAAAAATATTTTCTAGCTTTGTATTGACGATACGGTCCTAACAAAAGTAGTTTCGTCGAATTCTGAGACCGTTTGAAAAATGGCCAATTTCCAGTCGATTAAATTCAACAGAAACTGGTCAAACGCGTTTTCTTTTGCCACGCTCACATATTGATTCGAAAAATTATGAAATTTGAAATCTAACAATAGTTTGACATCCCGGACCCAACAAAAGTGGTTTCGTCGAATTCCGAGGCCATATGCAAAATCTCAATTTTCCAGGCCTATATATTTTATATACCGACTCTTCTGAAAATTCATTCGGCCATATTATACACAATTCTATATTTTATGGAAATAGGCTATTTTAATCATTCAAATTTCTTGTTAATAACCTAATTTAAAAATTTTAAACTGGTTCACATTTTCCGGGTTATTACAAAGATATACCTGGTCATAGGTTGTTAAATAGTAGTTTAAGGTAGAGGTATACCGCAAATTACGTTATAAGTGCTTAGAAGTTTTTAACCTTTCAGTTGGGTATGATAAGAAAATTGCATACAGCTATCATCATTTAGACATGGTCATGTCATCATTTAGACATACAGCTATCATGATAACAAAATCAAGATATACATGGTCATGTTTGCTCTCTTTTTTTTTTTGTTAATTATCAACAGTGGTATATGTCGTTGATAGTCACTTGTGTGCACTACAGCTATCATCATTTAACACCAACTGAGCAATTATTTCTTGTTTTCTAGTAATAGTAAAATATACGATTTAACATTTTATCAGGGAACATAAAATATGTAAAATGATGTTGTCGGTCAGTAAGTTTGATAAGATATAACTTACGCATAGCATGCCATCTTAATTCATAAGCAACTATTTACATTGCAATGGTTTTAAGATGTGTAGAAATATGTAATATGCAAGTTATTATTACCATATATAGATTTTTGCATTTCAACACTTTTGACATTGAATTTACATCAGATACTCCTATATGTGGTTAGTATTGCGAAAAGAGAAATTTGTAATTACTTTTTAAAGCCATTTTTGTTATTGATGCAAGTGAGGAAACACGTATGGTATCATTTATGTGTGTGTGTGTGTGTGTGTGTGTGTGTGCATGATTTTTGTCAGGTGCAGAAAAACAAAACATCTAAAATGCTTCATATTGATTTGAATGATACGCCTTTGTCCGACAATGATGAGAAAACATTCAAGCATCTTGTTGTTTTCACAACAAACCCTCATATGTTAGAACCTTTACATGAACAAGAACATCCTTGTGCAAGAGTTGTTCCGCTTGATGCAAATTTAGATATCGATGATGATGACAACACAAACTTGATAACTTGGGTTATGCATCATTCTAGGTGTGGAAATCATGTTTACGATTACATAAAACAACCAAACAAATGATAGATCGCTTTAAATATCCATTTGATGTGTTGTCACCGTCTCAAATTGTAGAAGATCCTCCATATAGTAAATTTTCCGGTTTAAATCAAAACGGAATGATCCTTTTGTGTGTTCACATAACAGAAAAGTCCTTCAAGTTTGACGTGCGAACATTGATTGGTCTCCGGTCCTATCTGTTCATGCAGTGGTAAATTATATTGGAAAATATGCAGCAAAAGCAGAACCAGTATTAAAGACCTTCATAGATACGTTCAGAGCAATAGTCGAAAATATTCATCGCCATGTCAAACTTCTACATCTGCAAATAAAAGTATTTTACTTAAAAGTGTATTAGAACGAGATATTTCTGCATAAGAGGTATGTCATCTTTTGATGTCTTACCCACTTGTACATTCATCTAGAACCATGGTGCAACTTACAATAAGTGAGAAAAGCATGTTATCAACAATTATACGACGTCGAAATGGTGCAACAGATGAAGATACAATCGAATCAGATTCAATTTTTATGCAAGGTATATGGATCGGCCAAGCGAATTTGAAAATCTTTCGCTTTTTGATATGGTAAAAAACTATCGCTACTCTAATAAAGGTTGTCATAAGCTTCGAATTGAGGCGGTGTTTCGAATTATACCAGATCTAAGTAGTAAAATTTCTCCATTTAGCGATAAATGGGAACTTTTCTACGAATAGCAGGTATTCATTATTTACTGCATTTATACTCTTTGTTAATTCAACTTTCTACTTTTTATGAATTCTTCTCAAAACATCATATATTTTTACTTGTATGTCACACGATATTCGTGTTTTATAATTCAAAATAGTTACACAATTCTGGGTTATTACTCTTACTGCTAATTATTACATACAGGTGTTATTGCATCATCACTATTGAAATCTAAACGAAACAAGAGGATGCTTCGAGAAATGGTCTCAAAGATATGTTAATTTGGGTTTAATTCTACCTGATGCATTTCCAAATGCTATTGAAGACGAGTTTGAAGTTGATGATGGTCTTACAAATGATAATGAACAAAATCAGCAAGAGAAATGGATTATTGCAGCATCGATGGAACCCTTATTTGTTGATGGAGGAGAGGTAGAAATTGGTTTACGAGATTTTGATGCCTCGCATAATTGGAATGAATCGCTTCAATGGTATCCTAATATAGATGTTGAACGTAATTTTATACATATCAACTAGTGAATATACAAATGAAACTATGAACAATTGTACTGACATTCCTTTAGATATGTTATCAAACGATCAACGAATTGCACATGATATAGTATATAAAACTATATCACAAGGAAAGTCAATTCGAATGATCATACTTAGTGGAGCTGGTACAGGAAAATCAACTCTTATAAACTCCATTGTTCGTACAATTAGTACTCATTTTGGAAGTAGTAAAGTGGTTAGTATTATGGCTCCAACCGGAGTGGCCGCATTCAACATTGGTGGCAGTACTACCCATCATGAACTTTCAATCTCTACAGAAAGAAAGTCATGCTATAAAGAAATTTCAGGAGAGCAATGTCGTCGTATGCAATAAGAATTTAAGATACCAAGTTGATTATAATTGACGAATATAGCATGCTTGGTAGAATAATGATTGCAAATGTTGATTTACGTTGCCGTGATATTTTTTCAGTGAATGACGTGTTCGGTGGTGTTTCGGTTGTCTTAGTTGGTGATATGCGACAACTGCCTCCTGTGTGTGATAGTTCATTGTATATAAAGGTGGAAATCTTTTGCAACAATGTGGAGGAGTTACATATTCAGGTTTCAATAGGTGTGTAAGACTATCATATATATATTCCGCCAAGCTGGAGATAAAACAACTACCTTTACGGCAGGCTTTAGAAAGATTAAGTAGAGGCGTGTCTACTTTAGATGGTTGGAAACTATTCAAAACAAGAGATTGGGCATTGCTATCAAACAAAGTAAAAGAAACTTTTAAGAACGCTCTTTATCTTTTTCCAACAAGGACGACACCTAATGAACACAACAAAAATTGTATAATTGAGCTTGGAAAACCCATTGCATGTGTTCCTTCAATAAATAATTGTGAAACAACATCTAATGCTTCTTCTGATGATGCAACAGGTTTCGAAAAATATGTTTATCTCTCAGTAGGTGCACGAGTGATGTTGCGGTCAAATCTTTCAGTGCAAAATGTGTTAGTCAATGGTGCAATGGGTACTGTTGTGGATATTGTGTATTCTCATTCATCAAGCTCTCTTGATGATCAACCGCTGATAGTGATGGTGGATTTTGATAATTATCATGGTAATTGATTTCGTGAGGGAACAAACATTATTCCAATAATTCCTCAAATGGTACATTGGAAAATTTCTTCTGGTACATCACGTATGAGAATCCAATTACCTTTGGTCTTATGTTGGGCAATAACGATACATAAAAGTCAAGGACTCACACTTGATCGAGCAATCATTAATATTGGCGATCGGGAAAGTCTTGGTTTAAATTTTGTTGCAATATCACGAAGTAGGAAATTAGAGGATCTTGCTTTCAACCCTATGATCACTTTTGAAAGACTTACGCAAATTGGGAAATGCAAAGGCTTACATTCAAGATTAATGGAGGAAGAACAGTTACATAAAATGTCTCTTAAATAAGTGGTAAATAAATAAATTATTTTTTCTTTAATTCTTTTGAAATATTTATAACCATAAACGACTTCAGTTAATATATGGTTGATGAAACTTTGTGTATAATATGTTTGTGGACTGTACAGCTAGGTAATTCTTTTTTCAATACCAATACAAGTGCATGAGCTGTATTTTTAGCATTGCTATGTAAACTACATTTAAATAATGGTACCTTCAATATTAATCTTTGAGATTTTTTAATTATTCCTTCATTCTTAATGAGTTGTTTCTTCTTATTATCTCAATCTATGAGATCCCATTTTATTTATTGTTTTCAAATATCATGCAGTCATGTTATTTCTTAATGATTTGAAGAATTTTTTTAATGAAGATAATATTAAAGGGAAGCTGCTCCTCCAAACGTGGAAATAGATTATTGTTATAATATGCCAAGTTATTATTCTGGATTGGAATGAAAATCAGGCAGGAGGACCGTTTTACAATATATGCCAAAAGGAAGGTTTAATATAGAAGACACAATCAGATTACTTGCACCAGTTTCACTTATCAAAATTTTCAGTCAACATGGGTTTAGTGCTCAAGATTTGATAGCCTTTCTCTGGTAAGAATAAAAAATTATTTACTCAATTTATTTTTTTGTAAAATTTGCATCTTATGCATAATTAGATTTCCTACAAGTATTTCATATAAATAAAAACAAAATACAAATGTTGTGTGCAAGCATTTAGAATATAAGACAGTTCGTATTTATCACAAAAAACAAATACAGTCTGCAATTTTTTCGCAAACTGATGCACTAGGAATTGCGAAAATTGGCGAATATAACCAACTATCATCAAGAATTTCATCTTTCGACCAAAAACAAGCTGTATGTTATTTTTATAAGGTTCCACTGCACTCCAAGGGCAGATATTCTATAGGTCTACTAACCATTGTCATGGATAAAAAGCCTAAATAGTGGGAGTGTTTAGCCATTCAGATAAACTTGACAAATACATTCATTTTAAAATTTCATTTTATGTATTAGAAATACTCAAATGAAGTCAAAGCATTCACTTATACGTACCGAAGAACATGAAATCAGTTTCTGATGATATACCGGTTAAATCATTATTTAAATTTTTTTGGATGTTTAATTCATTCTGCAAGTTCCATTGTCTGTGCTTAACTTTTATATGAACTGTGCAGGTTCAGGTTATTAGTAAAGTAACTCGAGAGAACCTAAAACATCGCATTAAAGAAGCGGTAATATCATAGTTTAAAATATTTCATAAATTCGACTGCGAAGATTTTTTTGTAATATTTTGAATTATACTGTATAGAACTTATGTTTTAACATAAATCAACAACAAGGCAGTTGCTTTTTGTGTATAGACCTCCGAGAGAAAGGTCTCGTTTCGGTGAATGCTTGGAGAGGATGGTGATTTAGCTAGAGTTTGTTGTCGTATGAAAGGAGGTTTGAAATGGATGGGTTTTGGCATGTTTAACATACTTCATCATATGCTTGTAACTGATGTAGTCATTTATAATCTTAGGTTTCTAAAAGCAAGGAAGTATGATATCGAGAAAGCCAAGCACATGTGGGCTGACATGCTTCAGTGGAGATCAGAGTTTCGGGCAGACACCATCATAGAGGTAATTAATTTTTAGTGGCTTCAACCTGAATGCTAAGAGACTAGGGACGGATACATCAAACTGCTTGGTGACTGAATTCTCCGCAAGTACTTGAATAAGTAACAGATACATTTCATTGTCTTTGGACTATATATTTTTAATTAATCTCATGAAACTGTAAACAGAGTTGGTGTTAGAGCTGCAAAATCTTCTGGTGCATAGGTTGTGTAATGACCTGCATTTTTTAACGTTTAAATCGACAATGATCCTTATATGTCGACCTAAACAAATCTAAAATACAGATAGTTATTGGGATTAATATAAGAAAAGAAGAAATACAATCACAGAATCTCAGCGGAAGGACAAAATATAATAAATAAATAACAGTTCGTGAAGCTGTTAAAAACATACATTTGATCATATTTTACAACAATTATCAGAGTTAACTATTATAAACATACCAATATTTGCAGCGGAGAAATAATAATAAATCGTCTGTTGAGCTCCATCTTCATAACGTTGTCTTCAATAACTGAAACTCAGGCTGACCCGAGCATAAATGAAAAGAAAAAAACACTCGGATCAGAACTAAAATATTCTCATATCAGTTAAATCAATTTCATGTGGTAATATGATTGCAATAACTTAAGAGATGTTACGGGAAATTCCATCTCTGAAGGATCCGTCAAACTAGATACTATATAACAAAATACGCTATTATAATAGTGTCTATGGTTAAATATAAAATATTAAAATAGTGTAAGCGGGATTACCATTATTACCCTTGCACCATTTATACCATTGCCGTACAGTTTGCGTATAACACATCAGTACGTCGACGGATAGGGATATGCCCTGATACGACAACGCTAAATCAAAATCTTAAAGGGCACGATCAGGATAAATATGATAAGGCATCGAGGCATTACCCATCAGTAGGATTCTACCGGATTGCGGACCCAGGCCGGTGGTAATGCATAGCCGCGACTACCGTGACTACCGCCCACCCCAGATAATACTCCTAAAAATCAAAGAAGCCAATCAATCACAAAGTAATATATGGTATCGAAGAAGCATGTCTGCTAAGAGGAGCTAGCTCACATTAACTTGGGTATAGCTCCTGTTTTAGTCATTTTAATTATAACCCGAAGGTCAAGGCTATCCATCATCGTTCTTTTTCTTTAAGTCTAGTAATCGCCTCCAAATCCATCATACTTCATTCTGGAACTCCACCGCGTACAAAGTTGTTAAAGTGGTTTTCGGTATTGGCAGAGAGTATGACAATATCTGATCCCGGTCTCTTTAACAGCCAAACGTTTACATTTTTCACACCGGTTGTATTTACATTTCAAAGGGGTTCATAATTCATATCAAAATATCAGTTTTTTCTTTGAAACCACTTCATATTAAAAATAGGATATATTTTCATATTAAAATCTCCATTTAAAACCAAACTTAAAATCTTGAAACAATTCCAAATTTAAAATAATTTGAATATTAAATTGGTTAAAATATGTTTAAAATGGTTTAGATATATAATTGAAATAGTTTGAAAATAAGTAATTTGTATTTAAAATATAAATTTCAAAATTAGTCAAATCTATAGTTAAAATATTAAAATAGTTTATAAAATAAGTGGTTAATTATTAAAATGTTTATTTACAATAATTAATAAAATAAAATAGTTATAAGGTAAATAGTTTATAAAGAAAATAATTGTTATAAAAATAAAATAGTTTATAAAATGGTTTAAAATACTATAGCTGGAATTAGTCAGTTTCAAATCAATTCGACTAAATTTCGATTTCTTAATTCAAAAGGCTTTGACTTCCCATTTATATTTCAATTCGATTCAACGGTTCGATTTCAAACAATTCGATTTAATAATTTGATTCAAATAATTTAATTTCAATTACAATTTTCACTTTGAATTATTCATTTATAAAAATCTCGAGTTCACAATTCAATTATTACTATAAATCAAATTAATTTAAAGTAAATATCAAAGACGGGTAAGCAATTCAATTTCGATAAATTTAGTTCTATTCAATTCAGTTTTAACTTCAGTTATCCACATTTATGAATTCTTAAAAATTTAAAACCTCAAAGCTCAAAGTTCAAATTTAAAGAAAATCGATTAACAATATCATTTACTTTGACTTTGCAACGATATTCCAAAATTCAAGGTTAAAACAATTTTTATTTAACCAACTAGTGTCCGTATATAATTTTCTATCCCATGGCCAAGTAATACTTAAAATGTAATTTTAGTATTTTGGGAAATGATATATATCACTTCAATCCAAATCAGGATCATAGGTATTTATCATTTCAACCTACATTCTTAATTCATTTTAATGATTAATCTCGGGTTTATTTGATGCCCGTAGCATCTAGGTTAATGGTTGGGATTAATCAACAAAATCAATAACATATATAAACAAATGTCGATAACAAGATGAATTACATATCAATAAGTCAAATATATAATTTCAAGGCATCCATCAAAATTAATACATCTAAACAGTTCAATATAATATCAGTGTACTAGCCATTGGGTATGAGATTTTTAAACTAGAAATTAAATTCTAGCAGTACAATTTATAACAATAGTTAATTAAATTATACTTTCTATACCGGTTAATACAAATAAGTAGTTTAAACAATCAAACAGTAAATAAAATAATCATATCATAACACAAATTTGATTTAACTAATAAAAAATATTTTAGTTAGGTTTGAGTGGGTTTAGTCACTCACCTTTGTTTCTGTACGAGATTGAAATCCAAATTTTAGCCCAAAAATTTACAGTTTCAGAATCAGCCGACGAAAAAGCTCCATGTTGTCCGGAATTTCGATACGATCCCAATGGATCAAACCATGCGTAAATCTGAGATCGTATGTGAAAGTTATACAAGTTTTGTAACAACCCGTATTTTCAATAACCTGTTATAACATAAATCGAGGCAGAATTAAATTTATAAATCTGAATCAAGGGAAACGGGCTATGCCATTGCGTTCATCTCGGAAAAATACGCGAAATAGAGTCCGAGTTTTCGAAAATCGGAGTCCGTATGACCCGATTAAGGCCCAACGAAGTTTTCAGAAAAATTCAAAGTAAAAACAGATTTCAAATTCAAGTTTGAATTTGGAAAATTAGGGCAGATTGGGCCAGGCGGGAAAATTCCCGCCAGAGCACCCAAGTCGACAGCCCGGTCGACTTGGGAGTCGACTTGGTTGGGCCCAAGTCGACAGCCCTGTCGACTTGGCTGTCGACTGGGTTCAGCCGGGCAGTTCTGCCTGGTGCACCATTTTGGAGTTGGGTTGAGTTTGGGGGCCAGATTCGGTTTTGAGGGCTGAGATTGGAACTAGGGTTTAATCCTAAGGCTAGAACTAATCCTAATCTCTATAAATAAGCCCCTAACCTAACCCTAAATCATCATTAATCAACCCTATAACTAAACTATGGCAAAATCAATCCTCTCATGGCCTCCACTCTCTTCATAAAAATTTCTAAATTATTTCTATGAGAGATTTTCCATGCATACAAGCGTTTTCAAGCTTGTATGAGCATCATTAGCTTGCATTCAAGTCAAGTTTCCATATTTACATCATAAAGAAAGGGTTTTTATTGATTTGGAGCTTGCATTTTGGGTTTATTTGATTGCATAAGGGCTTGGTCTCAATCTATATATATATTTGAGTCTTCATAAGCATTGTAAGCCCTTTTCTACTTTCATATTTAAACTCTAAAGTTAATGAATGATGCAAGTTGTGTTTGATCATTATGATATGCAAGTTTACTATGATGTGTTATGCAAGTTTGCTATGATGGGTTATGCAAGTTTACTATGATATGTTATGATATGCAAGTTTACCATGTCATGTTATGCAAGTTTGATATGTTATGATATGCAAGTTTGCCATGCTATGTTATGCAAGTTTGCCATGTTATGATACGCAAGTTTGATATGTTATGTTATGCAAGTTTGATATGCAAGTTTGCCATATGATATGCTAGTTATGTTATGCAAGTTTGGGATGATCATTTTGTTCATGTTATCATGTTATGCAAGCTTACCTTGGGTTTATGAGCTTAAAGCTTCAAGCTTTATGCTAAAGATTGCATTTTGGCAACATGTAAGTTATCATATCCCTTATGATAACTTGCATGTGAGCCTAAATGCGAACTTATGGCCATTTCTACATGTCATTTATCACCATGTATCACCAATATGCTAAGTTTGGTTTTATGCATGCTTTTGAGGCCTAAAAATGTAATATGCAAGTATATGAACATATGTACATTTCATATGCCACCATGTTAAACTTGTGGCTTCAACACCTTTATGTCATGATTATGCCAAGTTCCCTCTTTCTATCCTTTATGCGCTATTGCGATATGTAAGCGATGGGATTGCGTTTGGGGTTGGGTAAACTTAAAAGACATAAAAACATAAGATTGGGAATTTACCTATTAAGTTAGGTCTACCCATTGGGAATTTACCTATTAAGTTAGGTCTACCCAAATGCTTGAAAACTTGTAATATGTTTTGGAAACATAATGGACATGACACTTAGAAAATATAAGTGTGAACAACTCGAGGTTGGGTTGAGTTTGTAGCGTAAAACTACCCGGAACCGACCGGCTTAACTAGTTGCTACAAACAATGGGACCCAATGTGAGTAGTTGGTCATGTTGTACCTTGAACCCGAGGTTAGACCAAGTTGTGATATAAAGCTACACGGAACCGACCGGCTTAACTAGTAACCGCAACGAAGTCTAATGTGAGAGGTTAAGGCACGTTAATTAATTAATGCCTCATGATTAGGGTTAAGTCATGGTCCACTTAATACTTAACCAATTTGGGCTTGGTAGATTAATCAGGGTTAAGTCGTGAACTCATCGTTACACTTAACCAAGTTAATCCATGATTATAAAAAGGGTTAAACCGTACTTAACCCACTAGAAAATCCTAGCAATGGGGGTCCACTCCAGCAGTAATCCCAAGTTTGTATCATTATGACCCTAGGGTCTAGGTTAGGGTGGAGGGCACAATTACTGGACTTGAGGTAAGAGACCAAAAAGCGACGACAGATGGGTACGCCGGTGTAGTTCCGGGCGGATTATGGTCGTGCACTTAGTCCGAAGCCGGGGAAAACATGCACGGGTACCGGTAGATCGAGACTGTGCACTTATGTTTATGGTGTCCAGGGGTTGCCACCCTAGGGCTTGATACACCCGACGGGAGACCCTGCACAGTCTGACTACCATCATGTTTGGGCCGCATTGACACCAACACGTGACGAGTTAGGCTTATAGGGAGCCGATCGACTAGACCGTTTGGTTGGACCGCGTATGTAACACCCCGAATTTTCTATTAACACTAAAGTTGCTAAAATATTAATAAGTGTGTAAGAGAGGGGATGTATCTAATATGAATATAAAAATATTAATAAGTGTGTAAGAGAGGGGATGTATCTAATATGAATATAAAAATATTAATAAGTGTGTAAGAGAGGGGATGTATCTAATATGAATATAAAAATATTAATAAGTGTGTAAGAGAGGGGATGTATCTAATATGTATATAAAAACAATAATAAGTAAAGGGGGATGTATCTAATATGTACATTGTAGAAAATATATATATATATTTATGACATGAATAGAAGTTTATTAATATGCTGAGTGTTTGCTGAGTCACTTCTGACTCATTGCTGAGTCAACAAGATAAACCCCATCTTGTCTGAACGGCTGCGGTTATTTCTAGGTTAAATCTAATGGCCTAAATGAATTCTAAAATCTATAAATAAGTGGGTAGACCCTAGACGTAAATCACTTGTAAAATTAGAGAAGCTACCGTCATGCTGCTGCCATGGAGTTCAGCATAGCCGTCACAAACTGAGAAGAGGAAGCCTAATCATCTACAACTAAACCTACACAAATCAAATCAAAAGATCTCTCTTTCTCTAATTCTTTTCTTTTGTTGGTGAGTATGATGATTCTCACAAGACTATTACAAACTAATTTGACTCAGTTATGAATGGATCACAAGAAAGTGATATGATTTGTAATTGTAAATTCTATATATTGTGGATCTCTTATTATGTTATTATGTTGTCGTATGATGTAAATTATATATGCTATGTCATGCTATGTTGTAAATTCTCTTATGCTATGTCGTGCTATGTTGAGAATCATGTCAAGCTATGTTATACTATCATACTATGCCATGTTATAAATCATGCTATATTATGTTGAAAAATCATGATGTTGTTGGATCATGCTTAAAGTTATGTTTTTTTTTCTTAATTTAAATGGATCTTGTTTATGGGAATTTGCCTATTAGGTTAGGTGTACCCATAAACTTGAAACTATAATTAAATAAAACTTGATTATGGGAATTTGCCTATTGAGTTAGGTGTACCCATATAAAACCATGTTGTTAAAAAAATTAGATGATGTTGATTCACACATGTTCATATGTAAGTTTATGAAAATTGATTGAGATTATATTAGGTGAATTTTGAACAAGTTGACACCTTTAGGTCCATGACATGTATAATCTATGCAAGTTGGACATATGCAAGTTTCACCCCTTATTATGATTCATTTGGTCACATATACATGTTGTTATTATGATAATCTCTTTTATGCTATGAGTTAGGCTATTCGAGTCTAACATATATTTTGCGAATAAACGTTCAAACGTGGGGTAGGGGTAATATTAGGAATTAATAAATTGGGTGCAATTTTGTAAGATGTTGCATACCATGAATGAATGTCCATAATTGAGTCAATTATGGACATTGTTAAAAATTGGAAGTAATTAATAATTCAAGTAGGGAATTATTAAAATTGGGGGAAAGTGGATTATTATTAATAATCAATGCTTAGGACACGAGGTTGGACCCGTTTGTGATGTAAACCCGCCCGGACCCGCCCGGCAAATCCAGTAGTTACAAATGTCGGCCCAATGTGAGAGGTCCTAGGCCCAAACTAAAGCATAACAGTTGTAAAGACACGAGGTTAGACTCTTTTATGGTGTAAGACTGCCCGGACCCGCCCGGCAAATCCAGCTGCCATAAATGCCAGTCTAATGTGAGAGGTCTTTATGAGGTTATGGCCTTAATGAACTAAGAAATACTTAACCAGATAATCATGTAAGGTGGGACATGGGGGTTAAGTAGGTGCCTTGGGTGGCATGAGGAATCTGGTGGTTGCCTTTAGAGGCATTTGAAATACGATTAGACTTAACCAAACACACATGTAAATGAACATGACTAAGTGGGTTAAGTGGGATGGACTAATGGGGACAAGCTTAGGTGGAATGCTTGTGGTAAATAGTGGGGGCCCATTTCAACCAGTATCCCAAAACGTATCTTTGTGGGCTCGACCCAAGTCGAGGACGGGACACGCATACTAGGTTTGACTATAAGAGGCCAAAACAGGGAGCGGTGGCAACGCAAGTCCAACGGGTTTCATATGCGTGTGTGGACCCGGGCTGGTAGGTAAGACGTTGTTGCATCGTGTAGGTATAAGCCGTGCATGTCCGTTGTATCAGGTTGCCACTTTAGGGGAGTGATACACCCCACTGTGGGGCCAGCACGGGTATCTATGAGTTAGGGAGCCGATCGAATAATGGGAAGTAGGGTACACCTAGTGGAGATAGGGGCAGGCGGCACCTATGTAGTCAGCTAGGGGTACGTAAAGCCATTGGGAAAGTTTCTAAGTGAAGCTAAGTGGGATGAATCTTTAGGGTGACTGGTGTGGTGCAGTATAGTGTTTATCCGTTAGTATTTAGGAGCGCCTATAACGTTGCCTTTAGCGATTGTCTATGTCCTTAATCTGCTCTTCATAGACATTTTCTTGTTTTCCAGCTTACGCCTTAGTCCAGTTATTTTGGTAATAGTATTGTAGAATTATCATATTCACCAGACTTTATGTCTGACCCCCTCTTTTCCATCCTTTTTCTCCCTTCAGGTCCGCAGGTTGGGCCAAGTTCTAGTGGAGTCTAGTTGGATCGCTTATCTTCTGGAAAGCTTGGACTGCTGAAGTAAAGTCCAACTTGTTATCTTTCTTTTTAATGGCTATTCATGTAATGGGATTATGTACTTGTTTTATCAAGATAGATATTGTACTTGACATTGAATGTGGTGTTATGATGTAATCAAATATGTTTTGACTTCTGCTACAATGAAATAAAGTTTTTGAATTTCCAAGTACTATTTTATATCTGTCTTGTTGTAATTTTACTGTTCTATATTCACTTAAAACCTCCATGGAAGTTAATGCATTCCCTTTGTGAGTGACATTAATGGACGTGGGGTGTTACACGTGGTATCAAAGCATAAGGTTACCAGAACAGATAAATTTTTTTTTAGAATTTTTTTTTTCTAAAGTATTTTTGGAAGAAGTGCTTTCAAAAAAAAAAAAAAAACATGTTATTTAAAGAGAGTTTTTATGAAAAACATAATCCCAAATAGCCACATCCTTATCTTTATCTTTTGAATTCTCCATTTTGAATCTTTCCTTTTTCGTTTCAGCATGGCTGAAGATCTTAATCTCCCAGAAGGTGTGACGATACCAGGGTGGTTTAGGAGATACTTGGAGGCTAGGGCCACCACTGCAGGCCCAGCGGATACTCCTCCACCCCTAGTTGCACCCATTCCTCCTCCTCCTCCTCCTCGTGCTGACACTTTTGCAAAGACGTGCAAGGAATTCAAGGCTATGGGAGGAAAAACTTTTCAAGGGACTGAGACGTTTGTGGAGGCCAGAGATTGGCTTAAGGAGACTGAGGAATTGTTTGATATCTTTGAAGTGGAAGATGGGAGGAAAGTCCGTTTAGCTGCTTGGTTAATGAAGGGAGAGGCCTCGTTTTGGTGGGAGGTCACTAACGGGGAACGTCCAGTTGATTCATGGGCGGATTTCAGACGAAGGTTTGAGGCAAAGTTTCTTTCAAGGGCAGAGGAGAACTTAAATATGAAAAAATTCCTGGCACTAAAGCAAGGGAGCTCATCAGTAAAGGAATATGTCAATAAATTTAATCAATTAGCAAGGTTTGGCTTGGAGTTGGTGAACACGCCAGAGAAGAAAGCTTTGAGGTTCGTTAGAGGCTTGAATGAACCGTTGCAAGGGTTGGCTATGACCCACATCCCTATGGGAGCCACCTTTGAAAAGCTAGTAGAAATGGCACTTATGCATGAGGATAAGGCAGTTGAAGAAGAAATGCTTCAATTGTGGGACGCCTGGCCATCTCAGCAAAGATTGTAGAAAGAAAAAGAAGACCGGTTGTTTTCATTGTGGAGACGCGGGACATTTAGTGAAGGACTGTCCAAAGAAGGGGCAGAGGGCAGGGTCTACCTCGGGAGGACAGGTGCAGGCTCTTATGGCACCAGGGCAGGCAAGGGGGCAAGTTCAGGCTATTGCGGCCCCACCGCTGCAAGAAAGAGGTAGAACAATTTCTGTTGAAAGCTTAGTTTTTCTGTTTGATCATCCTGTCCGTACCTTATTCGATTCTGGCGCATCTCATTCGTTTATCTCTGCATCATTAGTTGAATCACTGCACTTGAACACCAGTTTAGTAGAGGATCCCTTGATCGTTTCAAATCCAATTGGGGGTTCGGCTCATTTGACCATGATATGTTTGGATTTGAAAATCTCTATACTTAGCGTTGAATTTAGATGTGATGCTTATGTATTGGGCTTCACGGGCTATGGGCTAATTTTAGGAATGGATTGGTTGTCTAGAAATAGGGCCATTCTTGATTGTGAAAGGAGAGTAGTTAGGCTTATGACTCACCTTGGTAATGCTCTCGACATCTTTTGTAATCCCATAAATTCCGTTATGCTAAGTTATCTTGAATCGCTTGACGCGTCTGTAGAGAACCTGCGATCGGTAGAAGTGGTCCGGGAATACCCGGATGTGTTTGAGGAGGTGAAGGGCTTACCTCCAAAGCGGGAGATAGACTTTCGAATTTATCTTGTGGATAAAGCTAAACCCGTATCTTTGCCAGTGCGCCACATGGCTCCTCGTGAAAGGAGGGAACTCAATAAGCAAGTAAAGGAGTTGCTTGAGAAGGGGTTCATAAGACGTAGTATATCGGAGTGGGGTGCTCCAGTAGTTTTTGCCACAAAGGCGGATGGGTCTCTTAGACTTTGTATGGACTATAGAGAACTAAACAAGCTTACTAAAAAGAACCGACACCCACTGCCAAGGATTGACGATCTCTTTGATCAGTTAGTTGGCGCCTCAGTGTTTTCGCAGTTAGACTTAGCCACTGGCTTTCATCAACTGAGAGTGGCTGAGGATAGTATATATAAGACTGCTTTTAGGACTCCTGACGGATTCTATGAATGGCTAGTGATGCCCTTTGGTTTGACAAACGCCCCTGCATATTTTGTTGATTTGATGAGTAGGGTGTTTAGGGAATACCTTAACAAATTCGTGGTAGTCTTTGTGGATGACAT
Organism: Allium sativum; assembly: GCA_030737875.1. NCBI lineage: Eukaryota > Viridiplantae > Streptophyta > Magnoliopsida > Asparagales > Amaryllidaceae > Allium > Allium sativum. The sequence goes on from CM060922.1 coordinate 233,727,134, forward strand.
CTTAGTCTTTTCTAAGAATAAAGAAGAGCACTCCCTACATCTTAGGGAAGTGTTGGAAACCCTTCGAGCGCATAACCTTAAGGCAAAATTTTCTAAGTGTCACTTCTGGAGGAAGGAAGTACGGTTCTTAGGGCACGTGGTTTCCAAAGAAGGGATAGCAGTGGATCCCGCAAAGGTGGTGGCCATCCAAGATTGGAAGGTCCCTAAAAATGCAACCGAAGTAAGAAGTTTCTTGGGGTTGGCTGGCTATTATAGGAAGTTTATCAAAGACTTCGCAAAAATATCAGCTCCATTAACACGGTTAACGAAGAAGAACCTGGTTTTTACGTGGGACAAAGATTGCGATGATGCGTTCCAACGTTTAAAGAGAGCCTTAACTTCGGCCCCAGTCTTAGGGCTGCCAGACGGGAATAAACCGTTTACCATCTATACTGATGCTTGTGGAACGGGACTTGGCGCGGTCCTCATGCAAGAGGTAAGAGTAATAGCCTATGGTGGAAGGCAGTTGAGGGTTCATGAAAAGAATTACCCCACGCATGACTTAGAGCTAGCCGCAATTGTTTTCGCGCTTAAGTCTTGGCGTCACTATCTTCTTGGTGAGAAATTCGAACTGTTCACTGACCACAAATCATTAAAATACTTATTCTCTCAGAAGGATTTGAATTTAAGGCAGCAACGGTGGATGGAATTCTTAGCCTCCTACGATTTTGAAATAGCATATACCCCGGGCAAGGGTAACGTGGTGGCAGACGCCTTAAGTAGGAAAAGGTTGTCCTTGAGTCCGTTGTTTGTTGAACGACAAAGCTTAGAATTCATCTCTATGTTTGTCTTTAGACCCTCCGTTGACTTAGTACCCGGTCTGTTAGCATCCTTGGAGGTTAGACCTACACTTCTAGGACGGGTTGGTGAGGCACAGCGAGACGACCCACAGTTGGTTGAGATAGTAGAAAAGCTCAAAGGGGGGAGTCGTCAAGCCATCTTCGTAGGTATACCCTAGACGATAAGGGTTGGTTACGAAGGGATAATAGACTTTGTGTACCACAAGACGAAGACTTAAGGAAGGCCATTCTTGATGATGCTCATCGCTCAAAAATGACCATTCATCCCGGCGGGGATAATATGTACAAAGATATGAAGCGGGTTTTCTTTTGGGCCGGTATGAAAAAGGATGTGGCCGAGTACGTCGCTAAATGCTTGGTGTGCCAACGAGTTAAAGCAGAACAAAAGAAACCCGGTGGGTTGCTTCACCCATTAGAAGTTCCACTATGGAAATGGGAAAGCATCTCAATGGATTTTGTGGATGGATTACCAAGATCAAGGAAGGGTAACACGGGGATTTGGGTTATATTAGATAGACTTACTAAAAGCGCCCATTTTATTCCCGTGAAAAGTAAGAGGACTGCTCCGTGGTTGGCTTCTGTATACATTAAGGAGATAGTTCGTTTGCACGGTATTCCTTCTAGTATAGTAAGCAACCGTGACCCCATCTTTACTAGCGAATTTTGGAAGAGTTTACAAGAGGTGGTAGGGACTCAGCTATGTTTGAGCACCGCTTATCATCCTCAGACAGACGGCCAGACCGAGAGGGTGAATCGCATTCTAGAGGATCTTTTAAGGCTTTGTATCCTAGACTTTGGGGGTACATGGGAAGAGCACCTTCCGTTAGTAGAATTCGCATATAACAATAGCTTTCAGTCTAGTATTGGCATGGCACCTTTCGAAGCTCTTTATGGAAGGCCTTGCCGTTCGCCTACATGTTGGTGGGAATCTACCGATAAAATCCTACTTGGGCCCGATATGGTTAGGGAAACCTCGGAGAAGATTGAGTTGATTCGAAGGAGGATGAAAGCAGCACAAGATAGGCAGAAATCGTATGCTGATAAGAGGAGGACAGATCTTGAGTTTGACATTGGGGACATGGTTTTTATCAAAGTATCTCCGTTACAAAATGTTGTTCGCTTTGGGTCCATGGGGAAATTAGCACCAAGGTTTGTAGGGCCGTTTCCTATAAAAAACAGGATTGGGAAGATGGCATATAGGGTGGAGTTGCCTGAGAAACTTAGTGGAGTACACGACGTATTCCATGTATCACATTTGAGGAAGTGTTTGCACAAGACCGCGGAGGTGGTAGAGCCGAGCTTGCTTATAGAGGTGGAAATAGAGCGTGATGCAACAATTAGATGAGCTCCTACATGCATTCTTGGGTCGGAGATCAAAAAGTTGAGGAATCGAGAGGTCAGACTGGTTAAAGTGCAATGGGGAGATGATGAGATCAACGCAACTTGGGAGACAGAAGAGAAGATGCGTTCGTTGTACCCTTTTCTTTTTGAGGGTATGTCTTTTAATTTCTCCTTTATCGCTTAGCTTATCTTATCTTATCTTTAGTATGTCCTCTCATTAGTATCTTTGACCTTTAGTTAGGATAATCCTATGGTTGAAACATGTGTTTGAGACATGTTATGTATGATGGATGCAAAATGGATGCAAGTGTTTGCTAGTGGTTGCTCGTGGATGCATATATACCCACACTTTAGGCACTAGATCGGCTCAGTCACTTCATATTGCATATTGCATATATATGGATGTATTTAGTATAATGGATGTATAATGGTTGTACCATCATATGGATGCTGTATTCGGTTGAATGGGTGTGCACGCATATAGAAGTAGTATGTAAGCAATTAGGATCTTTTGCATACATAATGGATTCATGACACTTACATAATTTGCATTAAGGAGGTCAACTGAATCAGTAGACCGCCTGATTTCGCATTAGGTAAGGACATGTACACACACTTGCATATGATCATAAAGCATTAGAAGTCTTTTAAGGACAATGGATGCCTGTGTATGATGGATGAGTAGATGGACGTTTGGATGGTAGGATATACATTCTTCCAGACTTTAAGATTTCGGGGACGAAATCCTAAAAGGAGGGGAGAATGTAACACTCCGAATTTTCTATTAACACTAAAGTTGCTAAAATATTAATAAGTGTGTAAGAGAGGGGATGTATCCATTATGAATATAAAAATATTAATAAGTGTGTAAGAGAGGGGATGTATCTAATATGAATATAAAAATATTAATAAGTGTGTAAGAGAGGGGATGTATCTAATATGAATATAAAAATATTAATAAGTGTGTAAGAGAGGGGATGTATCTAATATGTATATAAAAACAATAATAAGTAAAGGGGGATGTATCTAATATGTACATTGTAGAAAATATATATATATATTTATGACATGAATAGAAGTTTATTAATATGCTGAGTGTTTGCTGAGTCACTTCTGACTCATTGCTGAGTCAACAAGATAAACCCCATCTTGTCTGAACGGCTGCGGTTATTTCTAGGTTAAATCTAATGGCCTAAATGAATTCTAAAATCTATAAATAAGTGGGTAGACCCTAGACGTAAATCACTTGTAAAATTAGAGAAGCTACCGTCATGCTGCTGCCATGGAGTTCAGCATAGCCGTCACAAACTAAGAAGAGGAAGCCTAATCATCTACAACTAAATCTACACAAATCAAATCAAAAGATCTCTCTTTCTCTAATTCTTTTCTTTTGTTGGTGAGTATGATGATTCTCACTAGACTATTACAAACTAATTTGACTCAGTTATGAATGGATCACAAGAAAGTGATATGATTTGTAATTGTAAATTCTATATATTGTGGATCTCTTATTATGTTATTATGTTGTCGTATGATGTAAATTATATATGCTATGTCATGCTATGTTGTAAATTCTCTTATGCTATGTCGTGCTATGTTGAGAATCATGTCAAGCTATGTTATACTATCATACTATGCCATGTTATAAATCATGCTATATTATGTTGAAAAATCATGATGTTGTTGGATCATGCTTAAAGTTATGTTTTTTTTTCTTAATTTAAATGGATCTTGTTTATGGGAATTTGCCTATTAGGTTAGGTGTACCCATAAACTTGAAACTATAATTAAATAAAACTTGATTATGGGAATTTGCCTATTGAGTTAGGTGTACCCATATAAAACCATGTTGTTAAAAAAATTAGATGATGTTGATTCACACATGTTCATATGTAAGTTTATGAAAATTGATTGAGATTATATTAGGTGAATTTTGAACAAGTTGACACCTTTAGGTCCATGACATGTATAATCTATGCAAGTTGGACATATGCAAGTTTCACCCCTTATTATGATTCATTTGGTCACATATACATGTTGTTATTATGATAATCTCTTTTATGCTATGAGTTAGGCTATTCGAGTCTAACATATATTTTGCGAATAAACGTTCAAACGTGGGGTAGGGGTAATATTAGGAATTAATAAATTGGGTGCAATTTTGTAAGATGTTGCATACCATGAATGAATGTCCATAATTGAGTCAATTATGGACATTGTTAAAAATTGGAAGTAATTAATAATTCAAGTAGGGAATTATTAAAATTGGGGGAAAGTGGATTATTATTAATAATCAATGCTTAGGACACGAGGTTGGACCCGTTTGTGATGTAAACCTGCCCGGACCCGCCCGGCAAATCCAGTTTTCACAAATGTCGGCCCAATGTGAGAGGTCCTAGGCCCAAACTAAAGCATAACAGTTGTAAAGACACGAGGTTAGACTCTTTCATGGTGTAAGACTGCCCGGACCCGCCCGGCAAATCCAGCTGCCATAAATGCCAGTCTAATGTGAGAGGTCTTTATGAGGTTATGGCCTTAATGAACTAAGAAATACTTAACCAGATAATCATGTAAGGTGGGATATGGGGGTTAAGTAGGTGCCTTGGGTGGCATGAGGAATCTGGTGGTTGCCTTTAGAGGCATTTGAAATACGATTAGACTTAACCAAACACACATGTAAATGAACATGACTAAGTGGGTTAAGTGGGATGGACTAATGGGGACAAGCTTAGGTGGAATGCTTGTGGTAAATAGTGGGGGCCCATTTCAACCAGTATCCCAAAACGTATCTTTGTGGGCTCGACCCAAGTCGAGGACGGGACACGCATACTGGGTTTGACTATAAGAGGCCAAAACAGGGAGCGGTGGCAACGCAAGTCCAACGGGTTTCATATGCGTGTGTGGACCCGGGCTGGTAGGTAAGACGTTGTTGCATCGTGTAGGTATAAGCCGTGCATGTCCGTTGTATCAGGTTGCCACTTTAGGGGAGTGATACAACCCAATGTGGGGCCAGCACGGGTATCTACGAGTTAGGGAGCCGATCGAATAATGGGAAGTAGGGTACACCTAGTGGAGATAGGGGCAGGCGGCACCTATGTAGTCAGCTAGGGGTACGTAAAGCCATTGGGAAAGTTTCTAAGTGAAGCTAAGTGGGATGAATCTTTAGGGTGACTGGTGTTGTGCAGTATAGTGTTTATCCTTTAGTATTTAGGAGCGCCTATAACGTTGCCTTTAGCGATTGTCTATGTCCTTAATCTGCTCTTCATAGACATTTTCTTGTTTTCCAGCTTATGCCTTAGTCCAGTTATTTTGGTAATAGTATTGTAGAATTATCATATTCACCAGACTTTATGTCTGACCCCCTCTTTTCCATCCTTTTTCTCCCTTCAGGTCCGCAGATTGGGCCAAGTTCTAGTGGAGTCTAGTTGGATCGCTTATCTTCTGGAAAGCTTGGACTGCTGAAGTAAAGTCCAGTTTGTTATCTTTCTTTTTAATGGCTATTCATGTAATGGGATTATGTACTTGTTTTATCAAGATAGATATTGTACTTGACATTGAATGTGGTGTTATGATGTAATCAAACATGTTTTGACTTCTGCTACAATGAAATAAAGTTTTTGAATTTCCAAGTACTATTTTATATCTGTCTTGTTGTAATTTTACTGTTCTATATTCACTTAAAACCTCCATGGAAGTTAATGCATTCCCTTTGTGAGTGACATTAATGGACGTGGGGTGTTACAGCGTATTAGGGTCACTTCATGTTTTTGGGCCAAAGCTTGGGCCAAGGGATCAATACTTGTTTATTCAAGTCATGTTAGTTTGCTAGTACACCTGTGGTGCAAAAACCTTAAACCTGATTATGCGATGACACCTTTATCTACCTTGTTAGTTAATCATCATGCTAGTATGTTGTTATCCTTATGTTCATCCCTGCTTCTCATGCCAGTTAACTTTAACAGTTTACATTGATTGTAGTAGGGCTTACTCAGTCTTTTTGACTGACCTGTTTTCCTTTCGCCTCTTTTCTTCCGTTTCCCCCCCAGGTTCTCAGGGTCGGAATATTGGAGCTTAGCTTGGATTTCTGATCGCTTGCTTGTGGGATTTTAGCTCATGTACGGTCTTGACATGAAGCTAGCTATGGTTATCACTTATTTTGGGGATAGTACTTATGTATTTCAGTTTTTCAGTAATGTTGTTTTTATCTAGACTTGTTTATTTGGAAAATTGACATTATGTTGTACCAGACTTGTTTTGAAATGGTTTGAAATCTTCCGCTGTTTTATCTATGTTATTTACTATGTTTACATATATACATATGTTCTTGTTCTGCCTTGATATATCATTATTCATGTTTACCTGATTCAAACGCCCCTCCAAAGTCAGAGTGCTTGCAAGAGACACCCTGGCGGAGGTGGGGTGTTACATTTGGTATCAGAGCATATGGTTTACGAGAAGGAACAATAAGGTTTTTAGAAAACTTTTGGAAAACTATTTTCAAAACCAAGTATAAAGTATTTTCCAAAGAAAAGTCTAGTTTATTTTAAAGGCTATTCCCCAAAAAGCCATTAGCAAAATTCCTTCGTTTTTCTCCGTTCTGAATCTATCTTTTTCTTCGTTTTCAGTATGGCCAATAACTTTGCCATTCCGGAGGGAGTACACGTACCTGTTTGGTATAGGAGACTTTTGGAGGCTAGGGCGACCGAAGCCGGCCCCGCAGATGCTCCTCCTCCTCCTCCTCCGGTAGTTAATGTTCCTCCTCCTCCTGTCGCTGAGGTTCCTCTTCCTCCTTCCCCTCAGCATCCTCAAACTGACTTCGCAAAGATTTGCAAAGACTTTAAGGCGATGGGTTGCCAGAATTTCATTGGAACCGAGACTTATGTAGAGGCAAGGAATTGGTTGAAAGAAACCAAAGATCTTTTTGCCTTCTTTGATATAGATGACCGTAGGAAGGTTTTATTGGCAGTGTGGTTGCTAAAGGAAGAAGCTGCACGTTGGTGGGTGGTCACCACCGCTACTAGGCCAATTAAGACTTGGGATGACTTTCGGGGAAAGTTTGGACTAAGGTTCCTATCACTGAAGCAAGGGGACATGACTATTAGGGAATACATAGATAAGTTTAATCAACTCGCTTGGGTCGGTTTAGACTTGGTTAACACAGCTCAGAAGAAGGCCCTATACTTTGCTCTAGGATTAAACGAGCCATTACATGGTTTAGCCATATCCCATATACCCTTGGGGGCAACTTTCGAGAGTTTGGTGAATATGGCCCTACTCAATGAAGAGAATAGGAGTGACAAGAAGGACAAGAAGTCTAAAGATAAGAAGGAAAAAAAGGTGCTTTACTTGTGGAAGCTCGACTCATCTAAACAAGGATTGCAGAAAAAGGAAGGGCACTTGCTTTAACTGTGGAGAAATGGGACACTTCACTAGGGATTGCCCGAAGAAGCAAGGGCAAGGCCAGGGTCAGACTCAGTGTGCAAGACCATCTGGATGGCGAATTCATCCCCTCAACATCGTTCTTTCAGCTCATGATCGAGGTAGTGTTTCTGTTGAGAGCCTTGTATACATTTCTGATTTTCCTGTTTGTACTTTGTTTGATTCTGGTGCATCGCATAGTTTATTTCATCTGGTTTAGTTGAAAGTTTGCACCTAAGTACTAGTCTAGTTTATGATCCCGTGTGTGTTTCAAATCCAATTGGGGTTTACACCCACTTGTCTATTATCTACGTGGATTTGAAAATCTCTATCTTTAGTGTAGAGTTCTCGTGTGATGCTTATATTCTCGGTTTCATGGGGTATGGGTTGATTTTTGGGCATGGATGGGTTGTCCAGTTTTGGAGCCATCCTTGATTTTTGAGCATAGGGTTGTGAGGCTCATGACTCGCCTCGGTAATACCCTAAAAATTTCTAGTAACCCTATGAGTCCCGTCATGTTGTGTTATCTTGAATCCCTCGACTCGTCTATCGATAGTTTGCAATCGGTGAGGGTGGTCCGAGAATATCCTGATATCTTGGGTGAAGTGAAGAGGGTTACCCCTAAACGAGAGATAGATTTCCGCATTTATCTGGTTGATAATGCCAAGATAGTTTCGTGGCCGGTAAGGCACATGGCCCCGCAAGATGAGAGTTAAGAAAGCAAGTCAAGGAGTTTCTTGAGAAGAACTTCATTAGATGAAGTATATCTTAATGGGGAGCGCCTGTAGTATTTACTACCAAGGCAGATGGTTCTCTTCGACTTTGTGAGTTAAACAAAGAGAATAGACAACCATTGCCAAGGATCGATGATTTGTTTGATCAGCTTGTAGGAACATCTGTTTTCTCTTGATCTTGCTACTGGATTCCATCAGCTCAGGGTAGCTGAAGATAGTATAGACAAGACTGCGTTCAGAACTCCAGATGGATTCTTCGAATGGCTTGTCATGCCGTTCGGCTTGACTAATGCACCCGCATATTTCGTGGACTTGATGAGTAGGGTGCCTAGGGAGTTCCTGAACAAGTTTGTGGTAGTCTTTGTAGACGATATCCTGACTTTCTTAAAGAACGAGGAAGAACATGCTAGACATCTCGTGGAGGTGATGGATACGCTTAGAGCGCATCAGTTGAAGGCCAAGTTCTCCAAGTGTCACTTTTTGAGAAGGGAAGTTAGATTCCTTGGGCATATAGTATCTAAGCAAGGCTTAGCGGTGGATCCCGCTAAGGTAGTTGCAGTTCAGGATTGGAAGACTCCAAGGAATGCAACCGAAGTAAGAAGTTCTCTCAGTTTAGTTAGTTAGTTAGCGTCCCTTGAGCTTAGACCTACCCTTCTGGATCAAGTAGGGACTTCACAGAAAGAAGACCCGCAGTTAGTCGAGATCATGGACAAGTTGATTCGAGGCGAGATGGTAAGTCACCTCGCTATAGATGACAAGGGATGGCTAAGACGCGATGAGAGAAAGAAGGTTCTTAAAGATGCACCTCACTCGAGGAGGTGGCCGAGTTTGTCCCAAGGCGCATGTTGTGCCAACAGGTTAAAGGCCGAGTCATAGAAGCCCGGTGGGCTATTACATCCATTGGAGGTCCCCGCAATGGAAGTAGTAAAGCGTCACGAAGGATTTCGTGGATGGACTGCCTAGGTCAAGGAAAGAGAATACGAGCATGTGGGTCATAGTAGGAAAACCTACGAAGAGTGCTCATTTCACTCCGGTAAAGAGCGAAAGGACTGCATCATAGCTAGCGACAGTTTACTTTCAAGAAATAAAGCGATTGCACGAGGTTCCCTAAAGTATAGATAGTAACCATGACTCAATCTTCACTAGCCAGTTTTGGGATAGTCTACGGGAAGTCATGGGCAAGCAACTGAATCTAAGTACGGCCTATCATTCGCAGGAGGATGGTTCATTTCGTTCAAGCATGAGTTATAGAAAATCACGTGGGTAAGAGCAATTGGCAACGTGGACTGGTATTTCCAAGAAAAGTTCTGCTGCGTGGAATACTTTATGGTAAGTAAACGAGATCCAGGATTCACTAGTGAATTTTGGAGAGCTTGCATGAAATCATGAGGTCATAGTTATGTTTAAGCCAAGAATGATAGAAGAGTAAGTGAAAGAGGAAGACGAGAGGCGACAATGAAATGGGTTCCAACTCATATTTGGAAATAAGAGTTAAGAAGCCAAGGAATCATGAAGTAAAAGACGGTCAGGGCACGATGGGATTAAGCACAAGAAAATGCGGCTTAGAAGATTGAAGGCTAGATACGCGCATCATATCTCTTTCTAAGAGTATATCCTTGATCCTTGTTTTCCTATGGAACTTACTTGCATGTTATCTTTTACATATATCCTCTCGGCCCCATTCTCGATCCCATTTCTGTTGTAAACTCCATAAGGGGGTATGACTCATCGGTTAGTAATACATGTCAGGGTTTGAAGGGGTCCGTTAGGTTGACTAAACCTTTTGGGCTTTTATAGAATATGGGTTGGGTTTGGAAGGGATTTCTTGTAATCCGAAAGGGCTATATCCTGCTTATCTTCCCGATCTCTTTGTAGCATATCTTTTGCTATCCAAGTTTGTCTTGATTATCTAGTTTATCGTGTTAATCTTGTCATGAGAACCTTAGGTAGAAACCCTTTGGATGAAACATGTGTTTGAAACATGTTATGCTTGGTGGTTGCAAGTGGTTGCAAGTGTTTGCAAGTGATTACTCGTGGATGCATTATACACATTAGGCACTAGATCGGCTCACACACTCCTCATATTGCATATGCATGAGTGTTTACGCTTATTCATGGATGAAATTTTTTGTGTTATCACATGGATGTTGCATATGGATGTATGTTATGTGCACACATATAGATGGTATACATTATGTTAGGAATTGCATACATATGGATTCATTTCACTAACATAATTTGCATTGATGATATTTGCATTAGATAAGTACATATACACACACCTTTGCATATGTTCATACAACATTTAGAATCTTGTAAGGACAATGATTGCTCGTGGATGATGTTTTGAGTAGATGGATGTTGGATGGTAGGATACGTTCTTCCTAACTTGAAGATTTCGGGGACGAAATCCTTTAAGGAGGGGAGAATGTAACAACCCGTATTTTCAATAACCTGTTATAACATAAATCGAGGCAGAATTTAATTTATAATTCTGAATCAAGGGAAACGGGCTATTCCATTGCGTTCGTCTCGGAAAAATACGCGAAATAGAGTCCGAGTTTTCGAAAATCGGAGTCCGTATGACCCGATTAAGGCCCAACGAAGTTTTCAGAAAAATTCAAAGTAAAAACAGATTTCAAATTCAAGTTTGAATTTGGAAAATTAGGGCAGATTGGGCCAGGCAAGAAAATTCCCGCCAGAGCACCCAAGTCGACAGCCCTGTCGACTTGGGAATCGACTTGGTTGGACCCAAGTCGACAGCCCTGTCGACTGGGTTCAGCCGGGCAGTTCTGCCTGGTGCACCATTTTGGAGTTGGGTTGAGTTTGGGGTCCAGATTCGGTTTTGAGGGCTGAGATTGGAACTAGGGTTTAATCCTAAGGCTAGAACTAATCCTAATCTCTATAAATAAGCCCCTAACCTAACCCTAAATCATCATTAATCAACCCTATAACTAAACTATGGCAAAATCAATCCTCTCATGGCCTCCACTCTCTTCATAAAAATTTCTAAATTATTTTTATGAGAGATTTTCCATGCATACAAGCGTTTTCAAGCTTGTATGAGCATCATTAGCTTGCATTCAAGTCAAGTTTCCATATTTACATCATAAAGAAAGGGTTTTTATTGATTTGGAGCTTGCATTTTGGGTTTATTTGATTGCATAAGGGCTTGGTCTCAATCTATATATATATTTGAGTCTTCATAAGCATTGTAAGCCCTTTTCTACTTTCATATTTAAACTCTAAAGTTAATGAATGATGCAAGTTGTGTTTGATCATTATGATATGCAAGTTTACTATGATGTGTTATGCAAGTTTGCTATGATGGGTTATGCAAGTTTACTATGATATGTTATGATATGCAAGTTTACCATGTCATGTTATGCAAGTTTGATATGTTATGATATGCAAGTTTGCCATGCTATGTTATGCAAGTTTGCCATGTTATGATACGCAAGTTTGATATGTTATGTTATGCAAGTTTGACATGCAAGTTTGCCATATGATATGCTAGTTATGTTATGCAAGTTTGGGATGATCATTTTGTTCATGTTATCATGTTATGCAAGCTTACCTTGGGTTTATGAGCTTAAAGCTTCAAGCTTTATGCTAAAGATTGCATTTTGGCAACATGTAAGTTATCATATCCCTTATGATAACTTGCATGTGAGGCTAAATGCGAACTTACGGCCATTTCTACATGTCATTTATCACCATGTATCACCAATATGCTAAGTTTGGTTTTATGCATGCTTTTGAGGCCTAAAAATGTAATATGCAAGTATATGAACATATGTACATTTCATATGCCACCATGTTAAACTTGTGGCTTCAACACATTTATGTCATGATTATGCCAAGTTCCCTCTTTCTATCCTTTATGCGCTATTGCGATATGTAAGCGATGGGATTGCGTTTGGGGTTGGGTAAACTTAAAAGGCATAAAAACATAAGATTGGGAATTTACCTACTAAGTTAGGTCTACCCATTGGGAATTTACCTATTAAGTTAGGTCTACCCAAATGCTTGAAAACTTGTAATATGTTTTGGAAACATAATGGACATGACACTTAGAAAATATAAGTGTGAACAACTCGAGGTTGGGTTGAGTTTGTAGCTTAAAACTACCCGGAACCGACCGACTTAACTAGTTGCTACAAACAATAGGACCCAATGTGAGAAGTTGGTCATGTTGTACCTTGAACCCGAGGTTAGACCAAGTTGTGGTATAAAGCTACCCGGAACCGACCGGCTTAACTAGTAACCGCAACGAAGTCTAATGTGAGAGGTTAAGGCACGTTAATTAATTAATGCCTCATGATTAGGGTTAAGTCATGGTCCACTTAATACTTAACCAATTTGGGCTTGGTAGATTAATCAGGGTTAAGTCGTGAACTCATCGTTACACTTAACCAAGTTAATCCATGATTAGAAAAAGGGTTAAACCGTACTTAACCCACTAGAAAATCCTAGCAGTGGGGGTCCACTCCAGCAGCAATCCCAAGTTTGTATCATTATGACCCTAGGGTCTAGGCTAGGGTGAGGGGCACAATTACTGGACTTGAGGTAAGAGACGAAAAAGCGACGGCAGATGGGTACGCCGGTGTAGTTCCGGGCGGACTATGGTCGTGCACTTAGTCCGAAGCCGGGGGAAACATGCACGGGTACCGGTAGATCGAGACTGTGCACTTATGTTTATGGTGTCCAGGGGTTGCCACCCTAGGGCTTGATACACCCGACGGGAGACCCTGCACAGTCTGACTACCATCATGTTTGGGCCGCATTGACACCAACACGTGACGAGTTAGGCTTATAGGGAGCCGATCGACTAGACCGTTTGGTTGGACCGCGTATTAGGGTCACTTCATGTTTTTGGGCCAAAGCTTGGGCCAAGGGATCAATACTTGTTTATTCAAGTCATGTTAGTTTGCTAGTATACCCGTGGTGCAAAAACCTTAAACTTGATTATGCGATGACACCTTTATCTACCTTGTTAGTTAATCATCATGCTAGTATGTTGCTATCCTTATGTTCATCCCTGCTTCTCATGCCAGTTAACTTTATCAGTTTACATTGATTGTAGTAGGGCTTACTCAGTCTTTTTGACTGACCTGTTTTCCTTTCGCCTCTTTTCTTCCGTTCCCCCCCCCCCCAGGTTCTCAGGGTGGGAATATTGGAGCTTAGCTTGGATTTATGATCGCTTGCTTGTGGGATTTTAGCTCATGTACGGTCTTGACATGAAGCTAGCTATGGTTATCACTTATTTTGGGGATAGTACTTATGTATTTCAGTTTTTCAGTAATGTTGTTTTTATCTAGACTTGTTTATTTGGAAAATTGACATTATGTTGTACCAGACTTGTTTTGAAATGGGTTGAAATCTTCCGCTGTTTTATCTATGTTATTTACTCTGTTTACATATATACATATGTTCTTGTTCTGCCTTGATTTATCATTATGCATGTTTACCTGATTCAAACGCCCCTCCAAAGTCAGAGTGCTTGCAAGAGCCACCCTGGCGGAGGTGGGGTGTTACAAGTTTTATCGTTTTAATTTCAAAATTAAACAAAATAAAATAAAAAATCCCTCACCCACACAATGGATGCCACGTCAGCATCATTCGTCCGCCCTTTCTTCTTTACGCGTTTGCTCCAGTAAACTTGTAACAATGAAAACAACCCAAAACGCGATGGAACCTTTAATCACGCCCTTCTATATATGCCACCAGAAGTTAATCGGATTCCATCACCGCGACCGCCTTCAAGAACACCATCAGCAGCCAAAACGTCGTCTCCTACAATCAACCATAGCTGCTCGAAAACACAGTAAACCGTACCGTTAGATGACTAGATTCTGGTGAATTTAGGCTCCAAAATATACAATTAACCGTATGGATTCAAAGCCCTCTCGACGCTTTACAATTTTGGCTTTGGAAATGTTTAAGTTCATTGAACGGATCAGAAGAAATTCAGGATCAAAGTCTTGAAAGCTTGTGGCCATCGAAATATAAGAATGGCGGCTCAGAAATTAGGGTTCCGAAATGAATATAATAATATTGTTTTTATTGTTTTGCGTGTATTTAAGCCAAAAACTGGACTATGTCCAAATCAGGCCTGCTTACAGCCTACCGATAGGTTTTGATGCCTTCTAAACGCAATGGAATAGGTTTCAAAGCCCAATTCCAAAGTCCTTAGCTGTTACTTCTAAAACTGGATTATTTAATTGAATTGTACATATAAATTTATGCACGTTTTAATTTTTACGATTAAACGATAATTCCGATGGGTACGAAATTTTAGATTATACAATAATTTACAATTTCAGATCCAATAAAATTAATTTCATCGAATTCTGAGATCATTTGCAAAAATGACAATTTTAACCACTACATTAATATATTAAAATATTCATTTTTCGTTTATTAACCATTTAATCCTAATCAAGTGTTTTATTTACAAATTCATTGACTCAATTTAATTCAAATAATAAAAATCGAATTTCAATAATAATCAATAAAGTTTCTATTGTTCAAGTAAGTCGAATTTCATTATTTACAAATTCAAATTTTATTTCACTTATTAATTATGCTAATCAATCTCATTAAATATATTAGTATTAAATTCCGGCTTTTGCAGTTAATCAATGTAAATAAAATCACAAAATTATTTACAACCAATACATGTTATAATTGTCAAAATAAGTTAAATTAATTACTTAAATAATTTATTTAAGTTTCCACCATACATTAATGCAATTTCAATATTTAAAGTTTAATTATAAATTTATTGACTAAATTAAATCCAAATAATTCAATATAAACTTCAAATTGAAAAAAAAAAAGATTATCAAACCCGGTCATTATCATATATAGCCATTGAAAATAAATTCTCAAATAATCAGGTTAAGTTCATATTTCAACAATCTATGACATAAAACATCAATTTTAATATTTAAAACAATTTTGTTTAAAACCACATTAAAATTTAATATTTTAAATTATTGCAAAATTTCGGGAGGTTACATGTTGTAGTCATTCCATTTATTAGAATTCAAGACGAGCTTGATGTTGTTATGGATTATAAACTTAATTTCCTTCTTGAGTTTCATCCTGATTTATGGGGTCTTTCTGCATTTGATGATTGTAAGTTCCTCCTCTAATTTTGTAGCTTATAAACTTTCATAGCCAATATAATATTTTGATCCAGTTATTCATTAATTGTAATTGCTTTACCAATTGTACCCTTACATGATACTGGTATAATAAGCGATATACATAATCACGATGGTTATACATGGCTTGATACGATTTCAGGCTAGTAAATGTATATCTACAAAATTTTGATTAGCATTCAGGTTTCATTTTACTTACACTTTACCCTGTCATATGGCTAAAGCAGATAACAATTTGTATGCAACTCTTCCTAATCAAATTGCGGGTGTTTTCTTTGGTTGGATGAAAGGTATGTAACCAAGGCATATTTAAAGCAGTGGTAGCAATAGGATGGGATTATTCTGGAATCAACACTCGAAAGATTATGAGTGGTATAAAATATATTTAGATCTAATGCATGCATGCATTTGTTGTTTTTCATTGTTGCTTATGTATGCCTAGTGAGTATCTTATTGCAACATGCACGTCTGTTTGGCAAAATTAGTAATTTCAAGTCCTAGAAAGAATTGCAAATGTTTCTTGTTGGATATACACGAAAGCCGTCCAAAGAGGTACTCTCGTAACACGACCATATGAATAAACAGTACCAATCATAATTCATGATATGTGTATATTTTCTACAGTTTAGTCTGCAGTATGCAACCTTGGACAGGTTTAACTTCTATCTTTTTTCTGCATGTTATTTTGTTTAATGTGGGTTTTGAATTATAGGAGCAAAGCATATGTAAAGAAGATGAGAACGTCAAGAAGAAATGGAGAAAGGAAAAGGATTGGCTCGAATATGGGCTGTTGACTTCTCCGATAGCTCTACGTCGTCTTCTTCTTCCTCGTCACCAGGCATTCCTGATCCTCTCGGCTTCAATCGATATGTGCAAGATCTTGATGATGTGAGTGCTAGCCGGCAGAAAAAAGGATGCTGTGATTGCATGGAAATCATAGAAAGCATGAGAAGTGGCTCAAGAACCATTTAAAAATTTAATAAAGATTGGGTTTATGATGTGGATAATGGGGTTTATTGCATTTTCAACTCTTTGGCAGCCGATTTGTGCTCTTCAAAACATTCAAAAAGCTTTTGAACCAAACAAAGATTCAAAAATAGACACTCTATTACCTAAACTGTCTTCATTTCCCTCATTGTTGCTGGGCTATGCATGGGTTTGTGGAAGTTCAACACATTAGGTCTTCTTTCAACTCATGCGTCAGAGTGGGCATCATCACTGCCCTCTTGCACGGGAAGTGAAGTTTGCTAGTGGAATAGTTATTTGAATAACTACTGGTAGTACAAAGCTTGCTTGATTTTGAATGGATTGCATTGGTCTGGGACCAACAACAGTAAAATCAATGAGCTAAGGGATTTGTGAAATGCATTAAGCAATGTTATATATGCTCTCTGTTTTCAGTGTTTGTTATTCCCCAAAATCACATATACACAGATGGATCAAATAGGTGAAAGATGGGTCGGTCCAGTTCATAACAAATGGGTCGGTCCAGTTCATAACAAATGGGTCGGCCCAATTCATGCTAGATGGTTCGGTCTATTCCATCACACATCGGGTCGGCCTAAACCCGGAGCGGGTCAGTCTATTCCATCCACAACTGGTCGTCCTAAACCCGGAGCAGGTCGGTCTATTCCATCACACAGCGGGCCAGTCTATACTCAGAGCACCGAGTTGATCCTGTTTACGAGGGAGCAGGTTGGTCAGATCCCAACTTATTTGAGTCGGTCAGTTCCAAAAGGAGGTAGCCTATCATCCAGGCAAGTAAAATGTGGGTCGGTCGGTTCAATGTGATTCATCGGTTCAATTTGGGTTGATTAGGTTCTTGAAAGCTGGCAACTAGCAGGCAACAGTTGGCGAGACCCAGCAGTGGCATTTTTGTAAATACCTTATAGGTCGACCCAAAACCTGAAGGCTATATTTTAGCCATTCCTCACACTGATAAATAGAGGACGAACCCCACATTAATGGGGATGGAATTTTATGACCCCGAAGGGCTGCCCAACGAATTCTCCAACCATTTCAAGTGTTTCTAACACCTCTAATCCATCTCAATCGAAGATCAAACATTGAATCTATCATCAAATCGTGGGAATCCACTCAAGGGTTTGACGAATCATAAATCCACTTCTCAAATTGCTTTACTTGGAGGATTTCTCTACTTCTTTTGGATCTTTGAATTAAATCAAGAGAAGAGTGTGTGAGGATGAAGATCTATGTAATGAGAGAGTATTCAAATCTTGTAAATTTGCATGTGATAGTGAAAGTTTCTCTCAAAGTGGATGTAGATCTTTTCTAAGATTGAACCACTATAAAAATCATTGTATTTTTACTTGCGTTTATGATTATGGCTCCTTTTTATCCCGTACCATATTGGCGAAGTAACAATTTTTGTACCTTTGGTGTTGAGATCCAATTTAGGTTTCAACATTTGGCGCCCCAACGTGGGGCTACATTCGCACTTTCTTCACTCACATTCTTTCACAAGGTTGAAGGCCTTGCATTGAAGTTCTAAGCCTACCTCTACCATAGATCCTAAAAGACTACAATCTAAGCTAATCGACGAATTTGCTTCCAAATTCAAGTCCTTCTCCGAAAATCATGGGCAAACCATCGAAGAACACTGCTAGTAAAACTGCCGAAGAGATCGAAACGCCGCTAACAACGAAACTACTCCTCTCACCAACTAATTCGAAGTCGGCGAAACTTCTAAGGCTGGAGATGCTGTAACGAGAAGAGAGTTGGATGAAGTTGTTCCGGGTTTAACAAGTCAAATGGATATTGCGAACAATGCCATGCTAGAGAAACTTGAATCTATGTTTTCCATGCAAGCCACTACGACAAAATTTACCATGAATGTCGTTCGTGCTAAATCAGCTCAGATCGATCATACAGAAAATGCGGGTTCTTCCTCTTTAAGTCCAAATCGAGAAAGTTCTGTCCAAGAGGTTAACGATCCTCGGAAAGAAGAAAAACCTCTTACATACAACCACTCCAATAAAGCAACCTCTCGACAAGTGCTTGGAACCACCAAAGGGACTCCTCCCCAAGGGGGAGGCCCATGGCCTCGGAATCTGAACTCTGACCGTTTGCTTAGGAAAATATCCAGCAAGGATGAGGGCGTCTGCCCCGTGGACCAACTCAACGAAGAGGAGCGCATATTGGAAATAGTTTGCAAGATCATGGAGAAAAGCTTGAAAAATCAAGACGATGAGAAGGATTGGGGGTTCGCTCCTATTGAAACCCCACTCACGAAAAGGATCAAGATGGCTCTGTACCCAAACATGTTCAAACCTCCGACGGTGCAAGCCTATAATGGGACTAGTGATCCCAATGTGTTCTTGTTCAAATATAATCAACATATGGACGGAGCACGCGCCACAGACTAGTTAAATGTCTGTACTTTCCAACTTACCTCGAAGGGGTGGCTTCGCTTTGGTTCACAAAGTTACCACCCAAGTTTGTGGGTGATCTTGCTACTTTGGCCAGGCTATTCAGAGAGAAGTTCCAACTCCAAGCTACGAATGTACGGGATGTCATGGAGTTTAATGAGCTTGAGCAAAGGCCAGTAGAGCCCATCAAGACTTTTCTCACTTGCTTCAACACGGCTGCAGCCGAGGTTGTAAATTATGAGCCCGTTTGGCTTTAATGGCTTCAAAGGGAGCCATGAGCAAAAAGACCAATCTTGGACGATGGATCCAGAAGAAGAAACAAAGTACGCTTGAGGAACTGTTTAACAAAGCTGAGGAATATATAGGTGTGGATGAAGATCCATCTTACGCCATGGATGTTCCTGAAACCAGTACACAGCCTGAGAAGAAAAGTAACAATGCAGAAGATGGCCAGAAGAATCCTGGTGGTCAGAAAAGAAGCAATGATGGAAAAGATAATTGAGCCAACAAGAAATTCCGCTTCTTCAAAAATTCAGAATTGACTCCTTTAAACAACACCATAGAAAACATCTTCCTGGCAACTAAAGATACTAAGGAGTATCCATCACCTAAGCCAACAAAGGTCAGCGATGCTGCAATAAAGTCAGGCAAATTCTGTAGGTTTCACAACTAACCCGGCCACACTACGAACGAGTGCAGGCATCTTAAAAATTTGATTGAAAATTTGATAAGGAAAAACAGATCCAACAATATACAAAGAACCCGCAGTATACTCAAACCGCTCAAGGACAAGGGACATGTGCGGGATAGTCTAGACAAAGTGAGAGGGCTCCAATTGCTGTTATTCCAAGACTAATCATCAACACGATTTCAGGAGGACCCCACCCAGCTGAACGAAGCTGGGGGACATTGTGAAGTATACTCAAGAGATGAAGAACCTTCCTAATGAAGGACTTATGGTCATGAACAACGCCTCTTCCTGCCAAAATGTCAAAGACTTCATGGGATGATGTTGTGTTCAAGGATAGAGAGTCAGACGGATTGCTAACTCCGATGATTAAACCCATGGTTGTTACCAACAGTCTAGGTCCAGCCATAGTAAGAAGGGTCTGGGTTGATAGTGGGGCATCTGTCAATATTCTTTTCATCAATGCGTTCAACAAGATGAATCTCTCTATGGATGATGTGAGAGCTTGCCAAAACAAAATCCATGGTTTCATGGGGTAGCCCACTCAACCGATTGGCGTCATCATCTTGCTCATCGAACTCGGAGAAGGAAAAAAAGAAGGTTACCCTAAAGCAAAATTTTGTCACAGTCGATGAGCTTTCTGCCTACAATGCCTTCCTCGGGAGACCGGCTCTAGCTGCAATTAAAATAGCGATGGCTCCATGGTGTTTGACCATGAAATTCCCTACCGAAAACGGAGTCGGTGTAATTAAGGTGACCAAAAGGCAACGAGGGAATGCTATATGGCAGAACTTGTTGAAGCTAGGAAGAGGAAAGTGAAGAAGGACGTGGAGCCTTCGCCCCATATTCACAACTCCCCTTATAGCAACTAGGGCAGGGCCTTTACACTGGAGAGCATAACAGAGCTCAAAAGGAAATTGACCCAAGGAAAGCCATGTGGGGGAAAACATAGCGGCACCAGCTGAAGCCACAATCTCTATCCCAGTGCATGGCAAAGATCATGACTGAGTATTGAAAATAGGTTCTCAGCTAGTGTAACACCCCACATCCTTTAGTGTCACTCACAAAGGGAATGCACTAAGTTCTGTGGAGCATTTAGGGTAAAAGATGCAGATAAATTACGAGACAGACAAAATTAAAACAGCGGAAAATAAAACTTTCTTTATTGATAAAATAGTTTGTACAACAATTGCTTTCCAATATTAGAGTATCATCTGTCTTACAAAATAAAGAAGCATAAAACAACACTTATATTCCCCAATGTAGCAAGAGCCAGCCATAGCATCTGAAAGAGAATCCAAGCAAAACTTCGACAAATCTTCAAGCTGGGAAAGAGTGACGGTCCAACTTAACCTGAGCTATACTATTCCCTCCTTTACTACCTGGGGGGAAACGGAAGAAAAGAAGACGAAAGAAAAACAGAGTCAGACATAAAGCCTGAGTAAGTTCAGTTACTTCTAGCATGTGGACATGGAAAAACAAAACGACATGAATTAACTGAATACAAGATAATACCATGATGATAGGATCAACAAGATAAGATACGATTAACTCAAGATATACTAAGACAAGATAAACCGGATATGCTTTAATACTTTCTCCGCTTCGCTATTACCTTGTTATACTGGTTTCTATGTCTCTGCACCACCTAACTAGTGTCCTAACTAGTAATGTTAACGTGATCCCAATCCCTGTAGTTTCCGTTGCCTTCCGGCATACATTTATTATTTATTACCTAGATCTAATCTAGGGTTTATGCTATCTTCTGAACGCTTCTCGGATTCTGGGTTTATGCCACCTAGATCCAACTAGGGATTATGCTACCTGTCGTATGATGCCCTCTAGTTTAGGACAAACTACCTAGAGTGGTATATGTTCCTAGACTTTCCCCACGTATGCATCGCGAATCGTTATCGCTTGTCTAGATGCACATGTCCTATAATGTGCGGCCTGAGTCCTGTGGCAGGGCAAATCAAGAAACACAGAACTCGGTCGGGAGCTTTCAGATATCTACCGATGCAGATGCTAAGGTCTGTTTTCATTCCAGTGGCTATGGTCCCACTTGACCCCTCCCTCAACTAATGAAAGGCACACCTTGAAAATTGAGAACTATACGCAGGCCCCCTATGCCCCACTAACCTATGGCCATCCTCACCCATAACTAGATAGCAAGTATATGGTCTTTTGGAGTTCTCCGCCTTTCCGCTTCACGTATCTCGATTGACTGAAGATGGATGGTAGACGACGAGCTGCTATCACAGGGCTACCGTTTTCTCGTCGAATCACGCTGGTCCATCCTAGTCTTTAGGTTGCCATATTTTGCAACCAAGGCATACACTTGGTTCTTCTATCGCAGACCTTAACCTCTGTGAGCCTAGGAGGATCATCTGCAGCCTCACAGAGGGATACTAAGAGTACCCTCACGTCCCCTCGAAGCCTCGGGCTTCGTAACCCAGTTCGTTGGAGCCTTCTTTAAGATCAGATGGACGTTCGCTCCTTCTCGTGTTATACAAAGAATTACTACTTAGTTCTCTTCTCGTCAAGCTGGATTGGTTAAGTGTCATTAGTCAATTCAAGCTAACTTAACCCTCTTCACTTATCCTGTTAAACTGGTTAAGTGTTATCAATAATTCATGTTGACTTAACCCCACCACAAACCAAGTTATTTTGGTTAAGTGTTTCTTATTACTTAACCCTACCCATTCATCTTGTATTGGTTAAGTGTTCCTTTTTAACTTAACCTTGCCCATCTGTTTTAACTAACATGTTATTAATGGTTAAGTATTATCCCTTCATGTTTTAGACTTAACCCTATTCATTTATCACACTATGATGGTTAAGTGTTCAAGTTTACTTAACCCTACGGTCTAATCCAGTTAACATATCAAATTGGCTAAGTGTATTAGACTTTACTTAACCCTAACCTCTAGTCTGGTTGACATGTTAAATTGGCTAAGTGTATTAACTTTACTTAACCCCACCTTCTAGTCTAGTTAACATGTTGATTTGGCTAAGTGTTTTCTTAGTTACTTAACCCCCTACAAATCTTGTCTTGTTACCATGTTAAGTTTGGTTAAGTGTTCCTATGGACTTAACCCTCCCATTCTAGTTTAACTGAGTTAAGTTGGTTAAGTGTTCCTATGGACTTAACCCTCCCATTCTAGCTCAACCGTGTTAAGTGTCTGTATGAACCTAACCCCACCCATCAGTTTAGTTATCTTGTTGAATTGGTTAAGTGTTTTAGTTAACTTAACCCTACCATTCTTTTTCTAGCTTTAATTAAATAAATTAAAGCCGCCACCACTCACATTAGACAGATATTGTTGCGATTAGTGGATGTGCCGGTTGGTTCCGGGCAGGTTTACATCGCAACTCAGTCTAACCTCGGGTTAGGCATATTCGTGTTTTCTAAGTTCAAAGGGTTTTGATTAATTTCCAAATCAGGTTTTGAAAGTAACCATCCCGTCCATCGGATCAGTTAGGGATAGCCAGGGAGAGCAGGAAACTTGTATTTTACCCAAGTCTAGACACTATCCTCTCTGTCACCCTAGAACTTTCTGGTGTATGTGTTATTAAAAGAGATGTCATTAATAAACCTTTCTTTTGTTTATAAATAAACTGTTAACAATTTATCCTCGAAGCCCACTTTCACTTTTTTAAATAAATTTGGCCTATACCATATTCATTTTGTCTAAATTATTATTTCCCATTTCGGACAAATTCTATAAGTAAATTACTCCGAATTTACTTATTCCATTATTACTCTTTTAATGTACATAGTCAACATTATTATTATGGCCCATTTTCCTTATATATCATATTTATAGTTTTTGGTATGTAAATTATACCAAATTAAGTGTCACTAACCATGATTATTCTAAACATGACAATTACTCACAATTATGACTAAATTCAAAATTGTGCTAATATTCCTATTATGCCAAATTAACTTTAATTAACCCAATTTTGATTTAGCATCCTAATTTATAGTTCATGGAAAAACTAGAATTATTATTCTAGTTTACAGTTTGTGTAAATACTAGATTTACGAGCCAATACTAGATTCAAATTACACATCCTATAATTCATGTCAAATTTACCCAATTTGCATTTTAATAGACATGCCATAATACATGTTTCCAATTTATGCCAATTTCCAAGTTTATAACTACGTTTAAGTAAATTTCATATTTTGCCCAAATCGTATTCCCATCGTTCGTATAATCGTGATTCAATCTAGATTATAGATAAATCTAGATTCGTAGATAAAAGGGAATGAACCAAAGATGCGATGAAAAGATAGACATAATAACTGGCATAAAATGGATCTAACGAATTACACTGAATAAATTGATTTTAAGCATCGAAGGCCTATAGATCTGATAATATTATGACGTGGAAAGGGTTGAATAAATAACATAGGTTCATGTATATGGGTACATCTAACTTAATAGACAAATTCCCCGAATCAAGATCCAAGGATAATTAAGAATAGTCTGAATATATAATGAAGTTTAGACCCAATTTCTCATTCATAATCCTAGGCAATACTTTCCTAGTCATGAGTCATAAGAGTTGTCCTTGTTATGTCATAGGCAATAGTTTATGTTTCCTAATCAAAGTCATAGGCTTGTGTTCATAATCATAGGCAAGGTCTAATTGGTCATAAATCACAATGGTTCTTAATCAAGTCCAGAAACATGTATAAACACAGATCCAAGTGAAGAGATTAGGCATATTCTTTTATTCCTTTAATTTTATGTCACAAATAAACGAAAATGTTCAAATCTAAAAGTAACCGACTTACAGAGATTAGATTAGATCCATAGAAAAACTGTCGTTGAAGTCGTTTGAATCTTCACTTGAATCCTAGCGTGTTTTGAATCTCCTCTTGAAAGTCTTGAGCAACATTTCCTCGTCTTGATTTATTTTGTATATTATTTTATTTATTATTTAATTTAGAGGAGGAGAAGAAGCCATGTTTATCCAGAGTTTGTGCAGCATAAGGTTAGAGAAGAATGGTGTAAAGAGAACGAGACTAGGGGGCTGTTTATATGGGATTGCAAGTTAATTTGAGCCGTCGATGAAGCTAGGTTAAACCAGAGTCGTCCGTTCTAAAGAGAAGCTCATTATGTTCACAATTACTTTCTTAATCAACATTTACTATTATTTGTCAATCCATATAAATACGTATACATTGGATACATTTCCCCTTTACACATTTATTATTATTTTTGTATGCACATTAGATACATCTCCCCTTTGCACACTTATTATTATTTTTGTATGCACATTAGATACATCTTCCCTTTGCACACTTATTATTATTTTTGTATGCACATTAGATACATCTCCCCTTTGCACACTTATTATCATTTTTGTATGCACATTAGATACATCTCCCCTTTACAGATTTATTAAATTAGCAACTTTAGTGTTAACAGAAATACGGGGTGTTACATTCTCCCCTCCTTAAAGGATTTCGTCCCCGAAATCTCCAAGTCTAGGAAGAATGTGTCCTACCATCCCATCATCCATCTACTCAACCATTCAATCACAGACATCCATTGTCCTTAAAAAGGCTTCTAATGCTTCATGATCATATGCAAGGTGTGTGTACATGTCCTTATCTAATGCAAAATCAGGTGGTCCACTGATTCAGTTGACCTCCTTAATGCAAATTATGTCTGTGTCATGAGTCCAACATGTATGCAACCATTCCTAATAAACTTTATAATTTCTACATGAGTGCACAATCATTCATTCATATGCAACATTCATATGACAACATATCAAATTTCAATACATAAATAGATACATATTTGTAAATGCAATATGAAAGTAACGTAGTCGTTTTAGCGCCTATGGTGTGTATATGCATCCGCGAGCAACCACTTGCAATCATCAACCATAACATGTTTCAAATACATGTTTACATCCAAAAGGATTTCTACCTAAGGATCGAAGATACGACCTAGAGGGTATACCTTAAAAGCTAGAGACAAGTATACCTAACATTCCTAGGAAAAGTGAACAAGGATATACCCTTAAGAAAAAGGGTGTGATGCACGTATCTAATCTTCAGTCTTCTAAGTCGCATCTTCTTGAGCTTCTCTGTACTGTACCATATCTAGTTAATCTTTACGATTGCGAAGTTTCTTGACCTCCATTTCCAAAATAAACAGATGTTAACCATGATACCAAGTGTATATACTACGATGATTTGAGGTCTCTCCTCTTAGCTTATACATCATGCCCTAACTATGAGGGTCAAAAGCTAAAGGACACTACGTACTTTTTACCTCTCTATCTATCTCTCACGCAAACTATCCTAGTCAAACTCGACATTCCTCAAGTACAAGCCCCAGAGGCCTAAACCAATATTAGACAAGCACCCAAGGAATATCTCCTCCGAATTTGGACAATCTACATGAGATGATATAAGCAAAAACAACCCAAAGATAAATTGGTCGTACCACCAATCGGTTTTGCGAACTCTTGTGGGATATTTCTATTATACAAGTAATATGGCGCTGAGACTCAACTATGGAAGCAAATATGAACCAATGCGAAGCGCTAAAACCAAAGGAAAGAGTACGAACAGAAAAACTAGACTCTTCCAACAGAACTTTACTACCTTTCTCCTAGGTACGCTTAGTGGTGAAAGCATGTACTCGCCCTTCTGAAAATCTTGTCCTTTGTCCTTAATTATATGCCCTATTATACCATAGTAAAGATACTTCCTCTTTCGTGAGACAAGTCTTCATCCATGAATCCCTCATCCTTGGGTTATGCTCCTTAGCCAAATTCCTCATCCTCTTCCTTATGTAAACGTGTTGATAAATCCCTCGAAAGCTGCCTCCATCGTACAGAAAACCCTATAAAGCTTGAAAGAAAACTAGCCGCAGGTGAAACTACTACGACTATCGATGGAAGTCGGGCACTACTTTGCCCTTTGACGAGGTTACCTCCCAGAAAGCCGGGAGCCCCAGAGACTCAAGAAAGAAGGAAACAAGGATTCAAGGAGAGGATCAAAAGATAGTGCATATGGCTTTGGAGAATATGCCTTTAAAAAAAAACTTTTCTTTTGAAAATGCTTCTTTTAAAACTGTTTTGAAAATAATTTTTCAAGTCTTTATCTGATCCGGTAACCTTCAGCTCTGATACCACATGTAACACCCCACATCCTTTAGTGTCACTCACAAAGGGAATGCACTAAGTTCTGTGGAGCAATAAGGGTAAAAGATGCAGATAAATTACGAGACAGACAAAATTAAAACAGAGGAAAATAAAACTTTCTTTATTGATAAAATAGTTTGTACAACAATTGCTTTCCAATATCAGAGTATCATCTGTCTTACAAAATAAAGAAGCATAAAACAACACTTATATTCCCCAATGTAGCAAGAGCCAGTCATAGCATCTGAAAGAGAATCCAAGCAAAACTTCTACAAATCTTCAAGCTGGGAAAGAGTGATGGTCCAACTTAACCTGAGCTATACTATTCCCTCCTTTACTACCTGGGGGGGGGGGGGGAATGGAAGAAAAAAAGACGAAAGAAAAACAGAGTCAGACATAAAGCCTGAGTAAGTTCAGTTACTTCTAGCATGTGGACATGGAAAAACAAAACGACATGAATTAACTGAATACAAGATAATACCATGATGATAGGATCAACAAGATAAGATAAGATTAACTCAAGATATACTAAGACAAGATAAACTGGATATGCTTTAATACTTTCTCCGCTTCGCTATTACCTTGTTATACTGGTTTCTATGTCTCTGCACCACCTAACTAGTGTCCCAACTAGTAATGTTAACGTGATCCCAATCCCTGTAGTTTCCGTTGCCTTCCGGCTTACATTTATTATTTATTACCTAGATCTAATCTAGGGTTTACGCTATCTTCTGAACGCTTCTTGGATTCTGGGTTTATGCCACCTAGATCCAACTAGTGATTATGCTACCCATCGTATGACGCCCTCTAGTTTAGGACACACTACCTAGAGTGGTATATGTTCCTAGACTTTCCCCACGTATGCATCGCGAATCGTTATCGCTTGTCTAGATGCACATGTCCTGTAATGTGCGGCCCGAGTCCTGTGGCAGGGCAAATCAAGAAACACAGAACTCGGTCGGGAGCTTTCAAATATCTGCCGATGCAGATGCTAAGGTCTGTTTTCATTCCAGTGGCTATGGTCCCACTTGACCCCTCCCTCAACTAATGAAAGGCACACCTTGAAAATTGAGAACTATACGCAGGCCCCCTATGCCCCACTAACCTATGGCCATCCTCACCCATAACTAGATAGCAAGTATATGGTCTTTTGGAGTTCTCTGCCTTTCCAATTCACGTATCTCGATTGACTGAAGATGGATGGTAGACGATGAGTTGCTATCACAGGGCTACCGTTTTCTCGTCGAATCACGCTGGTCCATCCTAGTCTTTAGGTTGCCATATTTTGCAACCAAGGCATACCCTTGGTTCTTCTATCGCAGACCTTAACCTCTGTGAGCCCAGGAGGATCATCTGCAGCCTCACAGAGGGATACCAAGAGTACCCTCACGTCCCCTCGAAGCCTCGGGCTTCGTAACCCAGTTCGTTGGAGTCTTCTTTAAGATCAGATGGACGTTTGCTCCTTCTCGTGTTATACTAAGAATTACTACTTAGTTCTCTTCTCGTCAAGCTGGATTGGTTAAGTGTCATTAGTTAATTCAAGCTAACTTAACCCTCTTCACTTATCCTGTTAAACTGGTTAAGTGTTATCAGTAATTCATGTTGACTTAACCCCGCCACAAACCAAGTTATTTTGGTTAAGTGTTTCTTATTACTTAACCCTACCTATTCATCTTTTATTGGTTAAGTGTTCCTTTTTAACTAAACCTTGCCCATCTGTTTTAACTAACATGTTATTAATGGTTAAGTATTATCCCTTCATGTTTTAGACTTAACCCTATTCATTTATCACACTCTGATGGTTAAGTGTTCAAGTTTACTTAACCCTACGGTCTAATCCAGTTAACATATCAAATTGGCTAAGTGTATTAAACTTTACTTAACCCTAACCTCTAGTCTAGTTGACATGTTAAATTGGCTAAGTGTTTTAACTTTACTTAACCCTACCTTCTAGTTTAGTTAACATGTTAATTTGGCTAAGTGTTTTCTTAGTTACTTAACCCCCTACAAATATAGTCTTGTTACCATGTTAAGTTTGGTTAAGTGTTCCTATGGACTTAACCCTCCCATTCTAGTTTAACTGAGTTAAGTTGGTTAAGTGTTCCTATGGACTTAACCCTCCCATTCTAGCTTAACTATGTTAAGTGTCTATATGAACCTAACCCCACCCATCAGTTTAGTTATCTTGTTGAATTGGTTAAGTGTTTTAGTTAACTTAACCCTACCATTCTTGTTCTAGCTTTAATTAAATAAATTAAAGCCGCGACCACTCACATTAGACAGATATTGTTGCGATTACTGGATGTGCCGGTTGGTTCCGGGCAGGTTTACATCGCAACTCAGTCTAACCTCGGGTTAGGCATATTCGTGTTTTCTAAGTTCAAAGGGTTTTGATTAATTTCCAAATCAGGTTTTGAAAGTAACCATCCCGTCCGTCGGATCAGTTAGGGATAGCCAGGGAGAGCAGGAAACTTGTATTTTCCAAACCCAAGCCTAGACACTATCCTCTTTGTCACCCTAGAACTTTCTAGTGTATGTGTTATTAAATGAGATGTCATTAATAAACCTTTCTTTTGTTTATAAATAAATTGTTAACAATTTATCCTCGAAGCCCACTTTCCCTTTTTTAAATAAATTTGGCCTATACCATATTCATTTTGTCTAAATTTATATTTCCCATTTAGGACAAATTCTATAAGTAAATTACTCCTAATTTACTTATTCCATTATTACTCTTTTAATGTACATAGTCAACATTATTATTATGGCCCATTTTCCCTATATATCATATTTATAGTTTTTGGTATGTAAATTATACCAAATTAAGTGTCACTAACCATGATTATTCTAAACATGACAATTATGACTAAATTCAAAATTGTTCTAATATACTTATTATGCCAAATTAACTTTAATTAACCCAATTTTGATTTAGCATCCTAATTTATAGTTCATGGAAAAACTAGAATTATTATTCTAGTTTACAGTTTGTGTAAATACTAGATTTACGAGCCAGTACTGGATTCAAATTACACATCCTATAATTCATGTCAAATTTACCCAATTTGCATTTTAATAGACATGCCATAATACATGTTTCCAATTTATGCCAATTTCCAAGTTTATAACTATGTTTTAGTAAATTTCATATTTTGCCCAAATCATATTCCCATCGTTCGTATAATCGTGATTCAATCTAGATTATAGATAAATCTAGATCCGTAGATAAAAGGGAATGAACCAAAGATGCCATGAAAAGATAGACATAATAACTGGCATAAAATGGATCTAACGAATTACACTGAATAAATTGATTTTAAGCATCGAAGGCCTATAGATCTGATAATATTATGACATGGAAAGGGTTGAATAAATAACATAGGTTCATGTATATGGGTACATCTAACTTAATAGACAAATTCCCAGAATCAAGATCCAAGGATAATTAAGATTAGTCTGAATATATAATCAAGTTTAGACCCAATTTCTCAGTCATAATCCTAGGCAATACTTTCCTAGTCATGAGTCATAACAGTTGTCCTTGTTATGTCATAGGCAATAGTTTATGTTTCCTAATCAACGTCACAGGCTTGTGTTCATAGTCATAGGCAAGGTCTAATTGGTCATTAATCGCAATGGTTCTTAATCAAGTCCAGAAACATGTATAAACACAGATCCGAGTGAAGAGATTAGGCATATTCTTTTATTCCTTTAATTTCATGTCACAAATAAACGTAAACGTTCAAATCTAAAAGTAACCGAATTACAGAGATTAGATTAGATTCGTAGAAAAACAGTCGTTGAAGTCGTTTGAATCTACACTTGAATCCTAGTGTGTTTTGAATCTCCTCTTGAAAGTCTTGAGCAGCATTTCCTCGTCTTGATTTATTTTATATATTATTTTATTTATTATTTAATTTAGAGGAGGAGAAGAAGCCATGTTCATCCAGAGTTTGTGCAGCATAAGGTTAGAGAAGAATGGTGTAAAGAGAATGAGACTAGGGGGCTGTTTATATAGGATTGCAAGTT
The DNA here is from genome assembly GCA_030737875.1 of Allium sativum. Classification (NCBI taxonomy): domain Eukaryota; kingdom Viridiplantae; phylum Streptophyta; class Magnoliopsida; order Asparagales; family Amaryllidaceae; genus Allium; species Allium sativum. The sequence goes on from CM060922.1 coordinate 233,757,923, forward strand.
AATTTGAGCCGTCGATGAAGCTAGGTTAAACCAGAGTTGTCCGTTCTAAAGAGAAGCCAATTATGTTCACAATTACTTTCTTAATCAACATTTACTATTATTTGTCAATCCATATAAATACGTATACATTAGATACATTTCCCCTTTACACATTTATTATTATTTTTGTTTGCATATTAGATACATCTCCCCTTTGCACACTTATTATTATTTTTGTATGCACATTAGATACATCTCCCCTTTGCACACTTATTATTATTTTTGTATGCACATTAGATACATCTTCCCTTTGCACACTTATTATTATTTTTGTATGCACATTAGATACATCTCCCCTTTGCACACTTATTATTATTTTTGTATGCACATTAGATACATCTCCCCTTTACAGATTTATTAAATTAGCAACTTTAGTGTTAACAGAAATACGGGGTGTTACAGCTATGCCTAAAGTTGCAGAAAGAATTAATCTTGTTTTTAAAAGCAAATTTAGATGTTTTCACTTGGACACATTCCAATATGTGCGGAATATCACCCGATGTAATTGTGCATAAGTTGAATATTAATCCAAGTTTAGCTCCCGTAAAACAAAAAAGATGAATTCAAGGACTTGAAAGATCTATAGCATTAAAAGAAGAAGTAGATAGGCTATTCAAAAATAACTTTATACGAGAATCTACATACCTTGATTGGGTTTCCAATCCAGTCCTTGTTAAAAAGTCTAATGAAAAATGGAGAGTGTGCATAGACTATTCAGACATCAACAAGGCGTGTCCCAAAGACAATTTCCCATTACCTAGAATTGATCAGCTTGTCTATACGACGGCGGGGCACGAATTGTTATCCTTTGTGGACGCATGCTCTCCGTACAATCAGATTATGATGCATAAGCCAGATGAAGAGAATACAAGTTTCATAACAGATAGAGGCTTGTCTTGCTATAAAGTTATGCCGATCGGACTAAAAAATGCAGGAGCAACATACCAGCGCCTTGTGAATTCCATGTTCAAATCCCAAATCGGAAACACAACGGAAGTCTATGTAGATGATATCCTGGTAAAATCAACGAAAGCCAATGATCATCTGGAGAATCTTGCTGAGATGTTTCATATCCTAAAAAATATGGGATAAAGCTAAATCCTCTTAAATACTCATTTGGAGTTTCATCAGGAAAATTTCTCGGGTTCATAGTCAACACAAGGGGCATTGAAGTGAATCCCTTTCAAGTCATAGCCTTACGGGAAATGCGTGCTCCAAAAACAAAGAAAGAGCTTCAAAGCCTAAATGGGAAAGTAGAAACACTTAACCGTTTTATTTCTAAAGCAACGAATCAGTGCATTCCGCTTTTCGATGCTTTGAAGAAAGGAAAGAAAGATTTCCAATGGACTCCTGAATGCCAAAGAGCCTTGGAAGAGTTGATTAAGCACATGGAGTCACCACCAATGCTCTCTAAACCCAAAGATGGAGAGGAGCTGTTCCTATTTTTGGTTGTCTCATCACATGCCTTAAGCGCTGCGCTTGTCAGGGAGGATGCCAAGGTTCAATGGCCAGTTTATTACATTAGTAAAAGGCTCGTTGGGAAAGAACTAAACTATCGAAAGTTAGAAAAGTTTGTGTATTGTCTGCTTATCTCCTCAACAAAGCTAAGACCATATTTCCAAACCCATCCTACAAAGGTTCTCACTGACCAACCGCTAAGACAAGTTCTCTTTTGCCTAGAAACTTCGGGAAGGTTATTAAAGTGGAACATAGAGCTAGTTAATATGACATCACTTACCATCCTCGAAGAGCTATTAATGGGCAAGCTTTAGTGGATTTCATCGCTGAATTCATGTATAGGGGAGAGGAAACAGAGGAACCAATAGAGGCGGTGGCTAGTTGGAAGCTATACATCGATGGATCCATAAATGACTACTGTTCAGGGGCCAAAATTGTCCTAGAAACTCCATATGGCCATTCTCTATGCTACGCCATAAGGTTGGAATTCCCATCGACCAATAACGAGGCCGAATATGAAGCATTAATAACATGGCTGAAATTAGCAAAAGAGCCGAATCTGAAAAACTTGCAAATTTTTAGTGACTCTTAGATGGTAGTGTGTCGGTCCGCAAAGAATTCAAAACTAAAGTCGGAAACCTTCCTACTTATCTTATCAAAGTCTTGAAACTTCTCAACGACCTTGACTACTACACTATATCTCACATTCCCAGGGAAGAAAATTCAAAGGAAGATTTTCTCGCCAAGTATGCCAGTTCCTCAGATGCACAGTTGCTAGGTCTAATACATGTCGAAGTCCTTTCAATCCTTACTATTGAAGAGGTGGATATCGATTGGATCATGGAGATAGTTGAAGAGTCTATATCTTGGATGATCCCAATCAAGGAATATATCCTTAATGGAACACTTCTAGAAGAGCCGAAAAAGCAGAGGAAAGTATTGCACAAAGCTCCATTATACCTTATCCAGGATGGGAGGTCATATAGGCGAGGCTTCTATATGCCACTACTACGATGTGTAACCAAAGAGGAGTCTAGAGCAATCTTGGAAGAATTACATGAGGGAGAATGCGGAGGTCACACATGCGGTCAAACACTAGCCAAGAAAATTCTGCGACATGACTACTTCTGGCCCGACGTGAACCTAGTTTCGATGACCTATGTTAAGAAGTGTGATACATGCCAAAGATTTGCAAAAATACCAAGAGAACCTCCCACAAAACAGACTCAAATGGTTAGCCTATGGCCATTTTCCGTTTGAGGCATAGATTTGATTCGAGCATTGCCTATAGCTAAATCAAGTATGAAGTATGCAATAGTGGTAGTTGATTATTTCACTAAATGGGCTGAAGCTGAAACACTAGCTGCTATTACTTCAAAAAAGGTGATCAACTTTTTCCTAAAAAACATAATCTGCAGGTTTGGGGTACCGCAGACAATAATCACCGATAATGAAACTCAGTTTGAAAGCAACGAATTTCCAGATTTCTGTGCTAAGTACAAGATTAAGAAGAGTTTTGTAGCCGTTGCTCATCCACAAGCCAACGGGCAAGTTGAAGCAATCAACAAAATTTTGAAGTCAACCATCAAGAAGCGTCTCGAAAAAGCTAAAAGTGGTTGGGTAGACGAACTTACTCTTACACTATGGGCATATCGCACAACACATAAAACTGCAACCGATCATACCTCATTCTCGCTCACATTTGGTTCCGAGGCTATGATCCCGATGAAGCTGAAAGTTCCCACTCACCGAAGAATCCACTTCAACCGAGAAGAGAATGAGAGGTTACAGCTCGAAGAACTCGATTTGATTGAAGAAAAAAAGAAAGAATCAGAACTCAAAATCATTGCACATTAGAGAAGAATAGCTCGTCATTTCAATGCTAAAGTGTAGCGGAGAACCTTCCAAGTTAGGGACCTTGCCCTAAAGAGAATCATGATAGGAACTGGAGTATTTGGGCCCAACTGGGAAGGGCCGTATATGATAAGCCAAAAATTCTCAGATGGCACATTTGAGTTGAAAACGATGAATGGAATCCAGCTTCCGAGAGCCTGGAATAACATACATCTTCGTCATTACTTCGTTTAATAATTCTTTCATTTTACCAGTTGTAAACATTATGCATTATAAATACCATGCTCAATGCTCAATGCTCAATGTTTAATAATTCCAAGAGCCCGGTGACCGTTACAGCACATCCCAATTGGTATAGCTTAAGCGCCCATTGCTCAATGCTCGAAACATCATTCGCACCAAATACTAAGATGTAGGGCACAACATTGCAAACAAGGGACACCGGGAATTGAACTGTCAGATGATGCAATGATCGGACTACAAACAAAGTTGTTTCACCGTAGGGGCACCTTCTTAATTGCAAGGTCTAGGACTCTAGCCCTGACAAATCATGATAAAACCGATAAATGGACTAACGTTTGCCACGTGAAACAATTCAACTCTAAACCTAAGACCTCCTGAGGGGCACCTAGTTGATCGTCAATGCCAGTGATACATGGAGGGCTTCGATAAACACTGGGTTTTTGAACCAAATACCTCCCCGAGGGGCACCTAGTTGATCATCAGTGCCATTGATACATGGCCGGGCTGCGATAAACACTGGGTTTCTGAACCAAAGACCTCCCCGAGGGGCACCCAGTCAATCGTCAGTGCATTAATACATGACCCGATTACGACAAACCCTGGGATTCAAAAGACCTCTTCGGGGGCATCCGACCATAAGCCTGATCTTCTAAATTCGGTAAATGACGAACCCAAATACCTTTTCGAAGGCGCCCTACAAATTCTACAAGTGGCTGAATCATTTAGCCACAACGAATAACGGGCTTGCAAAAGACCTCTTTGGAGGTACGAAAACCAAGACCTCTCCGGGGGTACATGTTCAAATTTGATCTCCGAAGGGCCTGGACTTACAGGATAGTGAGAAACATGATTGAACATGATAAAATACAAGGCCTCTCAAGCAGGGGCACAAAAACAAAAATTCATCTTCACAAAAATGGTATGATCTGGATCGACTAAACTGGAAACCCTTGATCATGATCATGCCAGGAAATTTCAAAATGGAAAAAGCACATGACTAAGAGATTCTAAATGAAATTGATCACAAATGTCGTGCTCAAGCTTTAAAGTTTGTGACGAATTTTGGTATGAGGGCATTATCACCGCATTAAGAAAATTCAATAATGCTCACTTAAACATACCACAAGTTCATCACAAATTTTGGCATCAACAAGGATTACTCTAACCAATAAAGTTGAATCCCTTGAAATGACTAGGGCAAACTTGAGAGCTTCGATATAGTGACAAGCACAAAAGTGGTTAGTCATAAAAAAGAAACCTCAAATACTGCCCGGGTCAAAGCCAAGGAGATTTAGTAAGGTTGATCAAATAAATCCAGATAATAGTGATTCGTGGCTATAATTGAAAAATATCATTATTCACAAAAATGCGCCACGAAGTCACTATAATATCAAACATTGCAACAACAGATGGCTTGTAATATAAGGGAGTTTGTGTTGTGAGCCTGAAAAGAAAATAGGTGTAAAATGCAGAACCAGATAGTAGAATCACAAGGAAAGTCACGAAGTCACGAATCTAAAGAAGTTTCAGACATAGAGTAAAATAAAGCAGTAAGTGGGGACCGACACCCGCATATACATCCGATCTGAGTACAACATATAAAAGAAAATAGTTGAGAAGCAAAATAAACTGGGTTTGAGTAGTACTTCTTCTTATCACTTGACCTAAGAGTTGGGTTGTTGAGAGGAGGAGGAAGAGTCTCTACCACATCACTTGAATTTTCCTGAGAAGACAGAGTGATAGTTTTCATTTCCTAAATAGCATGCTTCTTCTTCTTCTGGCGCTTTGTAGATGATGAAGACTTGGTAGCTTTCTTTCCTTTACCCTTAGCGGCATCTTTTGGGCTTTCATCTGTTTCTATGGCCCCGGGATCGTCGCTAAGAGTATAATCGACATCATCCTCTAAGTCAGAAAGCGGACCGATTTTGGTGCCCTATGATCCGGGAGCTGTAATCATAAGTAAGAATGTGTCACTAGGGGAAGGGGGAGTGATAACAGAAGCAAGGGGAATAGTCATCAGGGGTGAGTCAGTTATAACGGCTTCAAGTGTCATTGCCTTGCCTACGGTAGGAGAAGTTAGGGGTGAAATTAGACCTAGATTATGGAAGCAATGTTCATAAGAGGCAAGAGACCCAGGTGAATCAAAAATGGATTCTAAGTGTGACACGGTATGGTCAATTTCAATTTTACCTGCATCTAGAAGGTTTTCCTGGACATCTCTCTGCTTAATCCCCCAGTTGTCTTTGTTCTCATCATCACCTTCATCGTCTTCACCGCGTTCCTCGATAACATTCTCCATTACAATGCACTCCCTAGTGCCTACGTCTTTTTCAATTAAAGTAACTGGAGCATTCACGCGAGCCTGTGAATTAGAAGCTTCAATAGTTGCAGGATCGACTAGAGGATCGATGTTGGTTTGACTCTGAACTTTCTTTCCAGAAGCACCAGCCCTATCATTCGCCAACTGGGCTTTTCCCTCAGCTAGAGCCTTCTTGGACCTATCATCTAAAAGTTCGTTAATAAGATCGTCTTCACTACGATCACCACCATTAATCTCAAGTACTTGTTCCCAAACAAGTGCCAAGGTAATTGAAAAGGTATCCCCTAAATAGTGCAAACTCCCACGGCATATGACACTGAAAACGTAAAACCGGAATATATCAGCCTTAGCCTCAGCCTCGTCCATATCCTTTTTGTGGGTGTCCTCAGGAGTCTTCTTATCCATTTCAAGAGATTCAACCTTAGTTGTCAATGCATGATTGGAAGCATTCAAGGAATTGATGGTTTCTCTAAGTTGGGCTGCTTCATCCCGATATTGTTTACAAAAATTCTATTCTACAAACAATGTAGCCTCAGTGTTGCGTTTGGCGGTTAAGGCTTTCTTTTCCTTTTGTTTAACAACTTCAAGTTCCTCCCTGAGCCTCTTATTCTCGGTATCCAATCCATCCAGTTCTGCAACTCCTTTAGTAAGGGAGGAAACGATATCATCACGAGAATCTAAGACTTCCTCCCACTTGGCCTTATCACTCTCCAAAGCTGCGATCTTAGAAAGATTAATGTCACTGCGCTTTTGGAGATCATCACCAAATTTATTCCATCTACATAGCTTTCTCCTAGAACTATCCCTGACAATACTTAGCTTCGTGTCAAGTTGGCTCTTATCAGTGTCAAGCTGGGTGTGCGTTTGCCTTATTATGACATCTACTTCATCTGCTATGTCATCAGCATTAGTTGGGTTTGCACCACGATCAAAAAGTATAACTCTCAAATTCCAACCCTGGAGCCTTTCGGAGAGAGAAGCGTTTGCTGGTTCGGGTTCATAAGGAGGCTTATAAATGATTGAGTGGATTTCAGCAGAAGGACCAAGGGGACCAGAAGATGGAACCGATCGGGGTATAATAGGAAGCTTCTCCAATCGAGGGCGCTTGTGTGGGCCATCCTTCCCTTGATTGTCCTTCCCTCGCTTCTCCCCACGACCCTCTTCATCAGGAAAATCATCCCTAAGCCAAGCACGTCTTCTTCTTTTCTCATCTTCTTCCTCATGTATCTTCCGCCTTTGCTCATCAATCAAGTCCAATTCTAATATGTGTGAAGGTATACGAGAAGATTTTGAAGGCGGAGGAAGATGAGACTGCTTGGAATGGTGCGGCATCCATAAAGGGTCAGATTGTAACAAATACTTCGGATTGTATGCTTTGCTTTTCTTCCTAAAATCCGACAAGCGTTTCCCATGCATTTCTGGACCTGAAATAAGATAAGAGCGAGTTTATAGTACTTAGACTACAAAGTACTGGGGCAAATTGTAAAAGCTGTGAAGGAATTTTAAAGTATTAGACATGTTTTCTAAAGCGCTACTATTAACGAAACAGTTTTCCTAGTTGGTTCTAAGGAAATTCCTAGAGATTTCAACAACTTTCTGGCTTAGAAACAGGAGCCTCCACTATACTAGCTTCTGTAATTGTGTTTTGAGGATCAAGAGGCTGGGTAACGGTGTCACCCTGACTAAGGTACTTAGCTGAATTAAGATCCCCCAATTTGTCAAAGGTACATGTGGAACCTTCCTCTGTTACATTTTAAACAAAAGGGTCCTCAGGCATCGTTTTAGTATTTGGATCAATCCCTAGTGCGATTTCACCTTCCCCAGCATGTTTAGTTTCATGTGCAGATTCCGAACCGATCTCTGCCATCTCTCTCAACCTGTTCAATTTCACCCTTGTGAAGTTCAGACTCCCCTACTTTAATGGAAGTCAGTTTGTGTTTAGGAGGAGTTTTGCTGTTGCACGCAATATCCGAGCATTTCTTTAAAGTAGTTTTCTTACCAGAGGATTTTTGAGCAATCTCTCTCTTAAAGGTCAAGTCTTGCTTAAGATTACGAGAAGAGTCAAGTAGTTGGTATTGATGAAGGAACTCCTCCATGATTAAAAATCTCCTACTCCTTTCTCCTTCATCGATAGCTTGCAGAATATCAAACAACTCTTAACCAACTGTATCATCCGTATCAGAAGAGGGGAGTGCTGTAAAACAAATAGGAAAGGTTTGGTCTCTGGAAGTTGAACAAGCAAAGAAATATGAGATAGTGTGTTCTTACCTCCTTCCATCCATCTTCCATAAAACTTGTCGAGGCATCATATGAAGCAATAATTCTCTATAAAACCCTTGGCGCTATCTGGTAAATCAGTTATAATTTTAGAATACTTCCCTTCAACAAAGATAACATATGGCTTATCTTGCCACTTTTTGAAAGCATATGATGAGCGGATCTCCTGAAAGTTGGGAGCACGCTGCTTAATTCTCATGAAAAGGACGAAAAGGCTTGTTAAAATGGTGTAAGCATTGGGGTGTAATTGCATAGGGGCAATGGCTAAACTCTTCAGGACCATTTCTAGGAAGCGATTGAATGAAGGAACAACACCCATCACCAACATATGTCGATTAACGGCAACGTATCCAAGAGGAGGAGAGTCCGCAAATTCATTTTTCTCTGAAAATTTGGCGTCAGTTTATGATATTCTAAATTGAGCGCACAAGCTTTTGAATGCACGTTAGCCTAGTTCGGTTGGTTTCCTATCGCTAGATACTTCGGTAAGGGGTTTAGGCATGGGAAATTATGGATTAATGTTTGATGCAAGGGCATTACTTGCAGTCACATCTAAAACCTTAGCTGAAGTAAGAACTTGGGTAGAACCAGATGCTTCTTTAGATTGTTGACATGATTTCCCCTAGTTTCCATCTCTACACAAACAACTATATTTGACAATAAACTATAGGTATACATTTCCCAAAACAGAAAATGTTGTGTGCAACTAAATAAATGTAAGGTTCGAGATTTACGAATCATCAGGAAATGATTGGTCAATTTCGAGCTTTACTACGAACTTATATTTAAATGCTCAAGTGTAACTGAACAAAAATAGCCAATAGACCGTTCTGACACAAACTTGATATTTCAGTATAAGTCGTAAAAGGTTGCATGCATTTTTTCTAAACTATTATCTAAATTGTTATCGATACGGGCAATCGATAATAGAGCATGTTGGCCCAAAACAATTGTTTTAATTACAGGATAAGAGATAATATGGAGAAATGTTCAAAAAACACCAAGCACAGAAGGACCAGTTTTGACCTAAACTGGGTCGGTCATAACTGACCCAAATCGGGTCGGCTATAGCTGACCCATATCGGGCCGGTTATAACTGACCCAAACTGGGTCAGCCATAACTGACCCAAACTGGGTCGGCCATAGCTGACCCATATCGGGTCGGTCATAACTGTCCCAAACTGGGTCGGCATTGACTTCTCAGGACGGGTCAGACAAGACTGGGCTTAGGTGGTTCGGCAGTAAATAGAATCCTGTATTTTGTAACATGAATCATGGAGAATGCGATCAATGCTCAACAAAAACAAGTTCTCGTGGCATAGTAATAACATCGTGTATAAGGTTGATCGTCAACAAATAAGTGCAAGCATGAAAATGCAAGCACATCGTGCAAATTCAAAATTCATGCATTCCTACGAGAATTAAATGATCGAGAAGCTTAAACTTCAATTCTAAGAAGCGTAATGGCATCTCTCAAGGTCCAGTCACAAGTCATAAACCATTGAAACTGAATTCCCAAAACTCCTATGGTTCGAGCATTTCCGTGACATGTCATGTGTATCATTGTAAAATCAAATGTTTATGGATTTTACATAATTCAAAACCAGCATATACATCCTTAAACCCGTTACAATCAATTGTCATTCCATATCAAACTATTCCAATACCAAGAATTTGCAGATCCAAGTCCCGATTCACATCTCAACCCCAAATCATTTCAACTCGAATCCCAAACACAAGGACTGCTGAACGTAATGCAAATTTCAGAGAACTAATACCTGCAATTGATTAGATTTGAGTGACGAAGAACTGGTTTGGGCTCAGGAAAATTGGATGGGCACAGATTTGAAGGATTTGAATCGCCGGCTCGAGCTAATCCAAAGTGAAGTACGGCGCCACTGAGAATATGAATCAAGCTAATCCAAATGTGAGTCGAATTGAAGAAATGAACCAAAGGCGAGATGAAAGTAACGAATTCGCTTCAGGAGAATGCCGCCGTCATTGAGAGTGTCGGGTCGAAGTTGTGAGAAATGAGGGAGTGTAATCGGCTAAAGGAAGTTATATAGTAGCCGCCCATATTGGGCTGACTTAATCCATTGTGGGTGGGCCGACTAGATTGCAAAGTAAGAACACCCGATCCATTTAAATACGACTGACTCGTAATTAGAAACACCATATCAAAGATCCATCTGAATATATTGTGTTTAAAATATTTATTTTGAAGACTGTAATTCTTTATAAACAAAAAATTATAAACTCCGAGGGGGAAAAATGTTATCCCTCAAAATCACATATACACAGATGGATCAAATTGGTGAAAGATGGGTCGGTCTAGTTCATAACAACTGGGCCTGTCCAGTTCATAACAGACGGGTCAATCCAATTCATCCTAGATGGGTCGGTCTGTTCCATCACATAGCGGGTCGGCCTAAACCCGGAGCGGGTCAGTCTATTCCATCACACAGCGGGTCGGCCTAAACCCGGAGTGGGTCGTCTATTCCATCACACAACGGGCCGGTCTATACTCAGAGCACTGGGTCGATCCTGTTTACGAGGGAGCGGGTCGGTCGAATCCCAACGTGTTTGAGCCGGCCAGGCCCAAAAGCAGGTAGCGGAGCATCCAAGCAAGTAAAATGTGGGTCGGTCAGTTCAATGTGGTTGGTCGGTTCAATTTGGTTCGATCAGGTTCTTGAAAGCTGGCAATTAGCAGGCAACAGCTGGCGACAACTGGCAGTGGCATTTTCGTAAATACTTTATAGCCCGACCCAAAACCTAAAGGCTACATTTCAGCCATTCCTCACACCTATAAATAGAGGATGAACCCCACATTAATAGGGACAGAATTTTATGACCTCGAAGGGCTGCCCAACTAATTCTCCAACCATTTCAAGCGTTTCTAACACCTTAAATCCATCTCGATCAAAGATCAAACATGGAATCTATCATCAAATCATGGGAATCCACTCAAGGGTTTGAAGAATCATATATCCACTTCTCAAATTGATTTACGTGGAGGATTTCTCTATTTCTTTTGGCTCTTTGAACTAAATCAAGAGAAGAGTGTGTGAGGATGAACATCTATGTAACGAGAGTATTCAAATCTTGTAAATTTGCATAGGATAGTGAAAGTTTCTCTCAAAGTGGATGTAGATCTTTTCTAAGATCGAACCACTATAAAAATCGTTGTCTTTTTACTTGCGTTTATGATTGTGGCTCCTTTTATACCCTTACCATATTGGTGAAGTTCGAATTTTTGTACCTTTGGTGTTGAGATCCAATTTAGGTTTCAACAGTGTTGATTGATGAGTTGTACTATGACTTTTTGAGAATAAGCGACTGCTGCCTGCTATGAGCAGTGTATTTTTCTCTCAAAAAAAAAAGAATTGGAAAAAAAGAAAAAAAATGTGAACATTGTGGAATCAACCCTAGATCATTCAATTTTCTCAAAGCAAAGCAAATATTATGTGAAGCAAATATATATTCCAAATTTTTTTATGAAGCTGTATGTATATATCAATTAAGAAAATAATATATTTGTGTTTTGATTCTATTTAATGAGTCACCTTTACCAAATAAATCATTAATCTCTTCTGTGTTTTCAGAATAACCGTTGTTTAATAGTATACTACTCAACCATGTTGGTCTTTGGTGTCTGATAATTAGTTTCTTCTTTCTAAACATCACCTTGTATGTTATTCGTGCAACCTCTTTGATGTGCTATTGACATTATATATAGAAAGTACAAAATATGTCAAAATGAAATGGAAAATATTCATTTTTGTTCTAAAATTTATAATGGATTTGAATATTAAATTAAGACATGAACTCATTTCTTTTAGTACTCAAAATATTTGGTATTTTTGTGATAAAGATGAAAATAGATCCTTTAGGAAGATGGTGCATGTTTTAAACTTGTAACTTCTGAGTAATTTTTCATGATCTTGTTTCAACTATGCCCGTGACAGTAATATCAACAACACTAACAAGTGTTTTTACTTTCTGACTCCAAGATTTAGCAATGGCCAAGTCTCTTAATTCTTGGATTATGATGTTTATGCTTCGAGGGTTTCGATCATGAAAAATTTGTAGAAGAGCATTTTTTATTGATTCCATTTGCTCGTTTGACATATACAGAGTTGGTCCCTTTTTCAAAGCAGATATTCCTGTGCATATCTATTTCTTTGGGCTAGGCTTATATATGGATAATCATTTCTGATAGAACAATTCTTTTCCTGTGAATAACTATTTCTTCGGGCAAAGCTTACATCTGGGAAATCTTTTCTGACAGAAGCAACAGCTTTCCCCCATTTGAACAAATATTCTTGAACTTGCTGAGCATGAATTGAGCAAGCCAATTTCTGCACATCCATAATATTTTTGTGTCCTTTTATAAAGGAAATATCACACTCTTCTCTAATTTTCCAATCCTTGAGACTAAACCATTCATAAGCCAATGCTTCCAGCAACCTTTCTAATACATCATTTTCAGCTTTTAGCTCCCTCATCTCGGACTTTGGTAACACAAGATTATTGTTAAACAAGAAAAGATGCAATCTCGTAGTTGAGCATCATGACCATTACAGGTCAAAGAACTTTTTGCAACCTATGAGCCTTGTACTAAATATGCATGCTGTTAAAGAATTTTCAGCAAATCACCTACTAGTATGCTAGAATCAAAATGCATTAAAGCATCAAAATGGTTTACTTGAGATTCCTTACAGAACCACTCTTATCTTTATTATAGGTTGCAATGCTTGAAATGAATTCATGGTCGATTTTGTTTAGTGCTGATTGCTCAGCTGATGTTTCATCACCTGTGGTTTCTATATCATTTCATGTTGACCTTCAATTAGATAGCTACAGAGAATTAGTACTTAGTTTTAAAAAATATTCTCATGTTGTCATAATAGACATCATATTTGGTAAACTTGTATTTGCAAGACAATTGCACACAAAAATAGAGCCTGCTGCAGTTTCCGTGTAAGTTGTAGGCAAGTGATTTATGCTTATGCATTTGAGAAAAGCTACAGACCCCTATTTAACAAATCTAATGTCTAATTTTTTTATGTCATTTCTTTACCAAATATATCAAGATAATCATGTCCAAAAAATTGGTGATGAAGATCTAACTGAAATCACTATGGTTAAGAGATATTTACAAGTGATACCGCTTCTATTAAATGCTCCAACGACGTCTCAAAGTCAAATGATGTTTTCATGGATCCATTTTTGTTGCTTTATGATGAAGATTCACTGTGGTTAGGCATATTATCATCTGTTATACAGGTGAGGTTCTACAGTATTTTGAATTTAATGTGGGGAAGTTCTTCGAACCATACAATTTTAGGTTTAAAAACGTGTCTGCATCATCTTATAATAAACACATCTCTTCATACATGCATTTATGAAAAATTATAGTTAAATTGTGCTTGATATCATAGTAAGGCTTCTGAATTATAATTCAATTCATGTCCTAAAATAATAAGCATCGTTAATATAACTAACCGATTCTTTCTTTTAAAAAAACTTCATTCAATCAAGTGTTGATCCTTGAATACTAGGTATATCCTTTTTTCGGCTGACCACTTCATATTTGAATATATGCTAATATTCTTCTTCTTAAATACCAGGTCTTATTATTTCTTAGTAGATATTTGCTAAGATTTCGTATCGTACTACTTATAAATATGACCTTCTCTTCTTTTTCAATCCTATATGCTACAAAAACAAACTCCTTTTTCCTTCTACAACTTCTATTCTAAAACCAAGTAAACTCCACTATTTGTTTGTATTATGCTATATTTTAAACCTTCTTTGTTTCATGTTTATTTTATTAATTCAAATCTGCTCACAGTCTACCAAAACCTATAGGTTATATATAATTTATATTAGATCGGGCTTTTACGTATTCACATATTCCTCTTCCAAAAAACCAGATTTCCTCACCGATTCATTCTCAAATTCACCTTCTTTTCAATAAAAAAAACCAATTTTTAGTCAAAGTTGAGAAACTGAAAGCCGATTTTGATTCGAGTTTTTCGATTGAAATATTATACCAAAGATAGCAATATGTATATGGGTGTCCATTTATCTATGTGCATGCAAGTATTCATGATAAAATATATGTAAGACAGACATATCTTTCTAACTTAAAATAAATTTGGCTATAAAGTGTATCATAGACATGAATCAACTTATACAGCAATTGTAACGCTCCGTAATTTTATAACATTAAAATTGACAAATTTAAGAATGCTTAATTTTTAGAAGAAGAATTAAGGGAAACAGGTTATGCTATTGCGTTCGTCTCGGAATTCTGCTTGAGATAGAATCCGAGTTTGCATAAAACGGATTCAGTATGAAGAAGTTATGGAGGTTAGAAGATTTCAGTTTAAATCAGAATTAATATAATAATTAAAAATCGAATTCGAAATTCAAATCAGCAAGAGCGTGCCGGGCGGGAATTATCCCACGCTAGGGTGTCGACCCCTAGGGGAATCGACATAGGTGTCGACCCCCCGATAGGGGTGTCGACATAGGTGTCGACCCCCCTGTAGGGGTCGACCCCATTAGGCCAGAAAAGAATGTGATGAATTCTTGTGTTTTAGGGCATATGTGGCGTCTTCTCATTGGCTGGGTGATGTGTATTCTTGGTTTGGATGGTTTATATGGATCCTAACCTAATCTAAAGGCCCTAATTCACCTAATACACCTATATAAACACATCTAAACCTAACCCTAATTTCATTAAATCAATTCATGGCGCCTCTATGCTGCTCAACTCTAAATTAACCCAGCCTCCACCAAAGTAAATCAAATTCAAGTTGGAAGATAAGAATCAAAGCCTACATCAACGGTTTTGCTAATCAACTTCAGAAATCAGAATTCAGATTTATTCTCTATCCTTAATCCTATCGCTGTGAGTCTATGCCACTTTCACAAGATAATTAAATTAAAAGTTATTGTGATAAGTTGTGAATTGGATTATATGAATATGCCTGTAATGAATCTTATCAAGTTTGCAAATTGTCACCTTTTTGATTCATACCCATAAACTTGTCATATGCCTTTCAGATCTATTTTGTCATTACATGTCTGTTTATGTTCATATGCATGTTCTTATGTTTATGCCAGTTTTGATTCTCTTTCCTCCTCCTTTTCTGTTTATGAGGTTAGGCTAACTTCGAGCCTAACATATTACATGAGATTTGCATACGAATAACGTTTGAACGATTGGGAAAAGTTTGCGGAATATTGAATAATATGTAAAATGCGAATTATTGGCATAAATTGTCGGTAACCATGGAAGTTGATTCGGATATAATTTGGGTATAATTTGTATACATAGGTTTTTGGCACAAATTATGAATAACTATGAATATAGGTTGTGTATGATTTGGTATAACCTATAAACTTGGGATTATAGGCATAAATTGGATAAGAATTTGTCACATGAATTTGGATTGGAATTTATGGGTAATTGGGAACCACTATAATCCATGATTTGAGATGAACTTAGTAATAATGAACGCCTAAGACACGAGGTTAGATGGGTTTGCGGTGTAAGCCTGCCCGGAACCATCCGGCATGTCCATCAACCGCAAACGGTATCTAATGTGAGAGGTCACGGGCAGAAACTAGATGCGTAATAATGCAAAGACGCGAGGTTAGATTGGTTTGCGTTATAAGCCTGCCCAGAACTGTCCGACATATCCAACAACCGCAAACGGTAATCTAACGTGGGAAGTCTTGCAAAATTTTAGTTATTATGAATTAATGGACTTAAGAAAAAGGAAACAATAATAGGGAGGCTTATCCCAGGGACAAGTGGGAATTATAACTTATGGAATAAGGTAAGTTATAATGAACGAAGGAGAAAACAGAATAACTTATGGAATAAGTTAAGTTATAAGGAACGATAAACGAAGATGAAATAACTTATGTAACAAGGAAAGTCATACCTAATTGAAGATTAAGTAATCTGTAATGGCAAGCATAAATCTACAAATGAAGATAACATAAGTTATATGAATGGCATAACAGAAGATTGGTTGAGTTGAGTAATTCTCTGAGTGTCAATCTGATGTTGATTTCGGTCTTTGGGGTTGATACTTAGGGAGTTATTCTCTTAACCAATGTATATGTGAAACGCAATTAAAAGCACTTAACCAAAATGAGGCATGTGGTAAGGCATATGTATAAAAAATGGTTAAGTGGGTGACATGGGTAGCATGTGAAACACGATTAAGAACACTTAACCAAGATAAGACATATGGGAAGACATGAGAATCGTAAAGGGTTTAAGTGGGTGACATGGGTAACATGTATTGCATGAGTAGCATGCATAACATATTTAAGGATGACATGGGTAGCATGCATAACATAATTAAAGAACTTAACCAAGATGAGACATGTGGTAAGACATGGGGATAAAAGGGGTTAAGTGGGGACCAAGCTTAGGAGGGAAGCTTGTGTCAAGTGTGTGGGCCCTTTTCAACCAGTAACCCATTTTAGTATCTATATAGAGGACAGGGACACACTTACTGGGGTTGATTGTAAGAGGTCAATAAAGAGTTAGCGGTGGCAGTGCAAGTCCAACGGAGTCATGTGCGTGCGTGGGTCCGGGTTGGTAGGTAAGACGTTGTTGCATCGTGTAGGTATAAGTTGTGCATTTCCGTAGTATCGGTGTTGCCACCTTAGGGAGTGATACACCTTATTGTTGGATCAACACAGGTATCTACGAGTTAGGGAGCTGATCGAATGGGGAAGGTACATCTAGTGGTGATAGGTACACGTTAGTTACCTATGATAGCAGCTAGGGGTACATAATCAAATAGGGAGGGTACAAATAGTAGTGATAGGTACACGTTGGTTACCTATGATAGCAGCTAGAAGTACATAATTGAATAGGGACGGTACGTCTAGTGGTGATAGGTGCATATTGGTTACCTATGATAGCAGTTAGAGGTGCATAATAGAAGATGGAGGATAGTGGATACATCTAGTAGTGATAGGTGCACGATGATTACCTATCATGGCGGCTAGAAGTACACGGAAGTATCATCATTCTATTTAGTTAAGAGGGATCATCTTTTAGTATGTAACTAGTATGTTGGTACGGTGCAGAGCATGTCGTATAGTAGTTAGGAGCGCAGTCGATGTTCTATCTTACTTGCCTAGTTTACCATGTCATATCCGCTTGTGTTACAGTCATTCATTATATCAAGTTTATGTTCTTATCCTGTTGCTTTACTAATTGTATTGTTAAAGTTAGTGGACTCGCCAGACTTTATGTCTGACCTCATTTGTTTCACCTCCTTTCTTTCCTTTCCCCCTCAGGTTCTCAGGGTGGGATTAGTGGAGCTTGACTTGGATTTTCCTGCTTGAAGTGCTGAAAGTAATGCTTAGCTTTGTTTCTCCTTCATATGACATTTTGGAATGGGGATTATGGTTTTAAATATTATGTACTCTAATGGTTTTTGTGCAAGACTGATATTGTGTACTTGGTTTTTAGTAAGATGGGTTTTGAAGATGTAACCAAACTTGTTTCTGTTTCTGCTGCAATAAAGTTATAAAATTTTCAAGTACAATTTTATGTATCTGTCTTGTAATATTCTGTTCTGTTTACTTCAATGCTCTATGAAAGTTAATGCATTCCCTTAGTGAGTGACATTAATGGACGTGGGGTGTTACACGTGGTATCAGAGCTGAAGGTTACCAGATCAGGTAAAAGATTTTGAAAGTTATTTTCAAAACGGTTTTAAAAAAAGTATTTTCAAAAGAAAAGTTTGTTTTAAAAGACATATTCCCCAAAGCCATATGCACTATCTCTTGATTTTTCTGTTTGAGTCCTTGTTTCCTTCTTTTCTGAGTCTCCGAGGCTCCCGGCTTTCTCGGAGGTAACCACATCACAACAAGGTTCCGTAGGCATGATGAGACTACGGCGCCTGTCAAAGGGCAAAGAAGTGCCTAACCTCCATCTAAAGCCGCAGTAGTTTCACTTACGGCTAATTTTCTTTCAATCTTTGTAGAGTTTTATGCGTGACGGAGGTAGGTTTAGACAGACTTGTTAAGAAGTTTCATGAGAATGAGAATGAGGGGGTTTGGGCTAAGGAGCACAACCCAAGGATGAGAAACTCATGGACATAGCCTTGATGCACAAATAAGATCAAGGAGAAAAGAAGGAGGTCAAGGTTGAAGAATCACAGAATAAGGAAATGGAACCTAAGAAGGGTGGAAAGAACTATAGACCCCGAGAAAAGAGGAAGTGTCATTACTGAGGTATGGTGGGTCATATATAGCCAAAGACCATAGGAAGAAGAAGAAGACTGGTTGTTATCATTATGGAGAGGGAAGACATCTTATTAGAGATTGTCCGAAGAGGCAAGGACAAGGACAAAGTGTAGGATCTTCTGGAGGGCAAATGCGTACTCTCATGGCTAGCATGCTTGATAGAGGTAGAAGAATTTCTGTTGAAAGTTTGATTTTCCTTTTTGATCATCCTGTACGTACTTTGTTCGATTCTAGCGCTTCACATTCGTTCATATCTGCTTCCATTGTTGAGTCTCTGCACCTAGATACTAGTATAGTAGTTGATCCCGTTAGTGTCTCAAATCCTATTGGGGGAACAACCCATCTTTCTATGTTATGTCGGGATTTTGAGAATTTTTGTGTATGGCATTGAGTATAAATGCAACACTTATGTTCTTGGTTTCACGCGCTATGGGTTGATTCTAGGCATGGATTGGCTAGCTAGGTATGGTGCCATCCTCGATTGTGAAAGGAGAGTAGTTAGACTATTGACTAGTTTGGGTAATAATCTCGATATCTCATGCGAACCTAAGGGCTCGAATATTCTTAGCTACCTAGAATCTCTTGACACATCTATTGATGATTTGCAACCTGTTCGAATAGTCTGTGAGTATGCAGACGTCTTTGAGGAGGTTAGGGGCTTACCTCCAAAACACGAGATAGATTTCCGTATATATTTGGCGGACAATGCAAAGCCAGTTGCATTGCATGTGCGCCACATGGCTCCAAGGGAAAGGAGGGAGCTTAGTAAGCAAGTGAAAGAATTACTTGAGAAAGGTTTCATAAGAAGAAGTATCTTGGAGTGGGGTGCTCCAGTTGTTTTTGCCACGAAGGCTTATGGTTCGCTTAGATTGTGCATGGACTATAAGGAGCTAAATAAACTCACGAAGAAAAATAGGCATCCATTGCCGAGGATAGATGATTTGTTCAATCAGTTGGTTGGTGCTTCAGTTTTCTCGCAGTTGGACTTAGCTACTGGATTTCATCAGTTGAGGGTAGCTGAGGATAGTATAGATAAGACTAACTTTAGGACTCCCGACGGTTTCTTTTTAATGGCTCGTCATGCCTTTTGGTTTGACGAATGCACCTGCATACTTCGTAGACTTGATGAGTAGGGTGTTTAGGGAGTTTCTAAACAAGTTCGTGGTAGTCTTTGTGGATGACATCTTGATATTTTCTAGTAGCAAGGAAGAGCATGCCCTATATCTTAAGGAAGTCTTAGAGACCCTTCGAGACATCAACTCAAAGCAAGTTGTCCAAATGTCATTTATGGAGGGAGGAAGTGAGGTTCTTAGGGCACGTGGTCTCTAAGGAAGGGATAGCTGTGGATCCCGCTAAGGTGGTAGCAATCCAAGATTGAAAGATTCCTAGAAAAGCAACAGAAGTAAGAAGTTTCCTTGGTTTGGCGGGCTATTATAGGAAGTTCATAAAGGACTTCGCGAAGATATCAGCCCCACTTACACGGTTAACAAAGAACTTGACTTTTTCTTGGGATATTGATTGTGACGATGCTTTCCAACGTTTGAAGAGGGTTTTGATGACATATCCAGTTTTAGTTTTGCCGGATGGCAGTAACCATTCACAGAGTATACAGATGCTTGTAGGGCAGGGCTTGGCGTAGTTTTGATGCAAGAAGAAAGGGTGATATGCAAGAGACGGTAGGTATGCAGTTATGATTGAGCATCGCTGATCACCCTCAGACGGACAACCAAACAGAAAGAGTGAATCGGATTCGAGAAGATCTTTTGAGGCTATGCATCTTGGATTTTGGAGGGACGTGGGAGGAACACCTTCCATTAGTGGAGTTCGCCTAAAACAACAACTATCATACTAGTATTGACATGGCTCCTTTTGAGGCTCTATATGGACAACCTTGTCGATCATCGACTTGTTGGTGAGAATCTACAGATAAGATTTTGCTTGGGCCCGATATGATTAGGGAAACTTCGAAGAAGATAAACTCGATTCGAAGACGTATGAAGACGGCACAGGACCGACAAAAGTCATATGCTGATAAGAGAAGGACTGATCTTCAGTTCGACATTGGAGACATGGTTTTTATTAATGTATCACCATTGAGGAACGTAGTTCGCTTTGGATCAGTAGGGAAATTGGCACCAAGGTTCGTATAGGGCCATTTCCCATTACAGAGCGAATTGGATAGATGGCGTACAAAGTGAAGTTGCCTGAGAAGCTTAGTGGTGTGCATGACGTGTTTCACGTGTCGCATTTGCGGAAGTGTTTACATGATACCGCGGAAGTAGTAGAGCCAAACTTGCTTAGAGTAGTGGAAGTAGAGCAAGATGCCACAATTAGACGAGTTCCTACATGCATTCTTGGATCGGAGGTCAAGAAATTGCGCAACCGAGAGGTCAAGTTGGTTAAAGTCCAATTAGAGATGATCAAGGAGACGCGACTTGGGAGACGAAAGACAAGATACGTGCATCATACCCTTTCCTTTTTGAGGGTATGTTCTTAACTTCTCCTTTTTCTACCGCTTTGCTTATACTTTTTCTATCATTTAGTATATCCTCTCGAGTATATCTTCAATCTTTAAGTAGAAAATCCTATGGTTGTAAACATGATTTTGAAACATGTTATGGTTAATGGTTGCAAGTGGTTACTCGTGGATGCATTTACACACACTTTAGGCACTAAGATCGGCTCAGTCACTTTCGTATTGCATATTGCATATATATGTATATTGATTGGAATTTGATGTGTATCACATGGATGTTGCATTGAGTGAATGATTGTGCACTCATATAGAAATTATAAAGTGCATTAGGAATAATTGCATACATGTTGAACTCATGGCACTAAAATAATTCGCATTAACGAGGTCGACCGAATCCGTAGACTTCCTAATCTTTGCATTAGATAAGTAATTTATACACACACATATGAATATGTTCATATAGCATTAGTAATTTTTTTTAAGGACAATGTATACTTGTGGATGATGATTAAGTAGATGGATGTTGGATGGTAGGATACATTCTTCTTAACTTGAAGATTTCAGGGACGAAATCCTTTAAGGAGGGGAGAATGTAACACCCCGTAATTTTATAATATTAAAATTGAGAAATTTAAAAACACTTAATTTTTAGAAGAAGAATTAAGGGAAATGGGTTGCGCCATTGCGTTCATCTCGGAATTCTTCTTAAGATAGAGTCCGAGTTCTGCATAAAACGGATTCAGTATGAAGAAGTTATGGAGGTTAGAAGATTTCAGTTTAAATCAACATTAATATAACAATTAAAATTCGAAATACAAATCAGTGAGAGCGGGCTGGGCGGGAATTATCCCACGCTAGTGTGTCGACCCTCCCTAGGGGATTCGACATTGGTGTCGACCCCCCTCTAGGGGTGTCGACATAGTTGTCGACCCCCCTGTAGGGGTCGACCCCATCGGGCCAGAACAGGCTGTGATGAATACTTGTGTTTTAGGGCATATATGGCATCTTCTGATTGGATGGGTGATGTGTATTCTTGGTTTGGATAGTTTAGATGGATCCTAACCTAATCTAAAGGCTCTAATTCACCTAATACACCTATATAAACACATCTTGACCTATCCCTAATTTCATTAAATCAATTCATGGTGCCTCCATGCTGCTCAATTCTAAACTAACCTAGCCTCCACCAAAGTAAATCAAATTCAAGTTGGAAGATAAGAATCAAAGCCTACATCAATGGTTTAGCTAATCAACTTCAGAAATCAGAATTCAGATTTATTATCTATCCTTAATCCTATCGTTGTTAGTCTATGTCACTTTCACAAGATAATTAAATTAAAAGTAATTGTGATAAGTTGTGAATTGGATTATACGAATATGCCTGTAATGAATCTTATCAAGTTTGCAAATTGTCACCTTTTTTATTCATACCCATAAACCTGTCATATGCCTTTCAGATCTATTTTGTCATTACATGCTTGTTTATATTCATATGCATGTTCTTATGTTTATCCCAGTTTTGATTCTCATTCCTCCTCCTTTTCCTTTTTCTTTTTATAAGGTTAGGCTAACTTCGACCCTAACATATTACATGAGATTTGTGTATGAATAACGTTTGAACGACTGGGAAAAGTTTGGGGATAATTGAATAATATGTAAAATGTGAATTATTGGCATAAATTATTGGTAACCATGGAAATTGGTTTGGACATAATTTGGGTATAATTTGTATACATGGGTTTTTGGCACAAATTATGAATAACTATGAAGATGGTTGGGTATAATTTGGTATAACCTGTAAACTGGGGATTATAGGCATAAATTGGATATGAATTTGTCACATAAATTTGGATTAGAATTTATGGGTAATTGGGAACCACTATAATCCATGATTTGAGATGAACTTAGTAATAATGAACGCCTAAGACACGAGGTTATATGGGTTTGCGGTGTAAGCCTGCTCGGAACCGCCCGGCATGTCCAACAACCACAAACGGTATCTAGTGTGAGAGGTCAAGGGCAGAAACTAGATGCGTAATAATGCAAAGACGCGAGGTTAGATTGGTTTGCGGTATATGCCTTCCCGGAACCGCCCGGCATATCCAACAACCGCAAACGGTAATCTAATGTGGGAGGTCTTGCAAAAGTTTAGTTATTATGAATTAATGGACTTAAGAAAAAGGAAACAATAGTAGGCAGGCTTGTCCCAGGGACAATTGGGAATTATAACTTATGGAATAAGGTAAGTTATAATGAACGAAGGAGAAAACAGAATAACTTATGGAATAAGGTAAGTTATAAGGAACGATAAGGGAAGATGAAATAACTTATGTAACAAGGAAAGTTGTACTTAATTGAACATTAAGTAATCTGTAAAGGCAAGAATAAATCTACAAATGAAGATAACATAAGTTATATGAATGACATAACAGAAGATTGGTTGAGTTGAGTAATTCTCTGAGTGTCAATCTGATGTTGATTTCGGTCTTCGGGGTTGATACTTAGGGAGCTATTCTCTTAACCAATGTATATGTGAAACACAATTAAAAGCACTTAACCAAGATGAGGCATGTGGTAAGACATGGGTATAAAAAAAGGTTAAGTGGGTGACATGGGTAGCATGTGAAACACGATTAAGAACACTTAACCAAGATAAGACATGTGGGAAGACATGGCAACCGTAAAGCGGTTAAGTGGGTGACATGGGTAGCATGTATTTCATGAGTAGCATGCATAACATATTTAAGGATGACATAGGTA
Organism: Allium sativum; assembly: GCA_030737875.1. Lineage (NCBI taxonomy): Eukaryota > Viridiplantae > Streptophyta > Magnoliopsida > Asparagales > Amaryllidaceae > Allium > Allium sativum. The sequence continues at coordinate 233,781,643 of CM060922.1, forward strand.
GTAATTATTGCATGGGTAGCATGCATAACATAATTAAAGCACTAACCAAGATGAGACATGTGGTAAGACATGGGGATAAAAGGGGTTAAGTGGGGACCAAACTTAGGAGGGAAGCTTGTGTCAAGTGTGGGGACCCTTTTCAACCAGTAACCCATTTTAGTATCTATATAGAGGACATGGACATGCTTACTGGGGTGGATTGTAAGAGGTCAATAAAGTGTTAGCGGTGGCAGTGCAAGTCCAACGGAGTCATGTGCGTGCGTGGGTCCGAGCTGGTAGGTAAGACGTTGTTGCATCATATAGGTATAAGCTGTGCATTTCAGTAGTATCAGGGTTGCCACCTTAGGGAGTGATACACCCTATTGTGGGACCGGCACATGTATCTACGAGTTAGGGAGCCGATCGAATGGGGAAGGTATATCTAGTGGTGATAGGTACACGTTGGTTACCTATGATAGCAGCTAGGTGTACATAATCAAATAGGGAGGGTACATCTAGTAGTGATAGGTACACGTTGGTTACTTATAATAGCAGCTAGAAGTACATAATTGAATAGGCATGGTACGTCTAGTGGTGATAGGTGCATATTGGTTACCTATGATAGCAGCTAGAGGTGCATAATCGGACAAGGAGGATAGTGGATACATCTAGTAGTGATAGGTGCACGATGATTACCTATGATGGCGGCTAGAAGTACATGAAACTGTCATCATTCTATTTAGTTAAGAGGGATCATCTTTTAGTTTATAACTAGTATGTTGGTACGATGCAGAGCATGTCTTATAGTAGTTAGGAGCGCAGTCAATGTCTATCTTACTTGCCTAGTTTACCTTGTCATATCTGCTTGTGTTACAGTCATTCCTTATATCCAGTTTATATTCTTATCCTATTACTTTACTAATTCTATTGTTAAAGTTACTGGACTCGCCATACTTTGTGTCTGACCTCGTTTGTTTTGCCTCTTTTCTTTCCTTTCCCCCCATGTTCTCAGGGTGGGATTAGTGGAGCTTGACTTGGATTTTCCTTCTTGAAGTGCTGAAAGTAATGCTTAGCTTTGTTTCTCCTTCATATGGCATTTTGGATTGAGGATTATGGTTTTAAAAATTATGCACTCTGATGGTTTTTATACAAGACTGATATTATGTACTTGGCTTTTAGTAAGATGGTTTTTGAAGATGTAACCAAACTTGTTTCTGTTTCCGCTGCAATAAAATTACAAAATTTTCAAGTACTATTTTATGTATCTGTCTTGTAATATTCTGTTCTGTTTACTTCAATGCTCTATGAAAGTTAATGCATTCCCTTAGTGAGTTACATTAATGGACGTGGGGATTTACAACAATCATCAAAGGATTGAATAACATTTTGTTTGACGCTATTTTAAGGTGGGATTTTTAATGTGGATGGGGAACTGCACGTCTACAATAATACATAATCATCAAAAAATGACCTTAGTTATAAAGTGTATCATTGACGTGAAAGCAAAGGATTGAAAAACATTTTGTTTAACACTTTTTTAAGGTGGGATTTTTAACGTGGATGAGGAACTACAATAATATAATAATCATCAAAGAAAATTGAGAAGATTTTGTTTATAATCATATATACAGGAAAAGCATAACTAATAAAATATGGTTTGTTTAGAAATCAAATGTCAACATCTTCAGTTTTTTAAAGTAAGTAGTGTTGTATATTTTTTTGAGAATGGTTTTGCAATATGCATCATTGTACATCGATTAGCAAATGACTAAGGTCTCATAAATACAATAATTTAGTAGAAGAAACTAACTTCTTATTATAACTTAGAGTGCAGTTTAGCGAAAACATTGTTTTGAGTACAATTATTCACATGCATTTAAAAAAGGCGAAATCGTGATAATAACTACTGATGAGAGGGCATGATAACTGTTGAATAGAAACACAAAATTTTAAGTTTTCTAGATATAATTCAAGCATGTACAATCGACCCCTAAGTTTTTCATGTAAGCGGTTGATTTTTATCATCTCTTTATATTTAAAATACATTACAATACAAACATAGATTTACAAATAATGCAATAAAAAATATACACTTGCAAAAGTGATTACAGTGACCAAATGAGCCCGCCATCAGTCATGTGGATATGTCCAGAAATATTACTCATGTTGCATTACTGAATCCATACCAACGCAATTGGAGGATCAAAGTTCGAGTAACAAACAAAAGCAATATGAGATCTTACAAAAATATTAGGAGGGAAGGATGTGTGTTTAGCATGGAACTCACGGCTTTTTCTTAACTTTATCCTTTCAATTGTATTTTCTCTTGCAATATTATTATTAAAATGTTGTTACAATATTTGCTTGTTTCTTAAAAAAATTAACAGGGTGCCCAAGTCCAAGCAACGATATTTAACAAAGTTGCAAACAAGTTTTATCCTATATTTGAATCTGAAAAGATTTATTACATTTTAAAAGGAACTCTTAAACTGGTAAATAAAGATTTCAACACTATAAAAAAATACTATGAGATTATTTTAAATGAGTATTCATCAATCGAAATGGTGGATGATGCAAGCTCCTATACACCAAAGGTTATATATAATTTATAAAGATTAATCTGCTCCAAAAGTACCTTCCAAAAAAGGGAGTAGTAGGTAATGCATCCACATTATTAATTTTTAAAGTCTTGTTGTGTGTTTTCTTATCATAAGTGCCTTTCAGATGTAGTTGGGTTTGTTCAAAGTGTCTCACCAATTAAAAAAAATTCAAAGACAAAACTGTGAGACCCTTATAAAACGGGATGTAATTGTCGCAGATGATTCATAAGTAAACATATTAAACTTTTTATTTTTTCAAATTTGAAATATTAATGATTAGATCTAAACTGCAGAAAAATAACTGTGAATGTTACATTTTTAGGAGAGCTTGCTATGGGAGTTAGTTTTGAATTGGTGGAAATTGTTGATGAAGCTCCTATAGTTGCTATTAAATATGCAAAATTTGGAGATTTTGAAGGTAAAAATGTTTAATATTTTTAAATTTTATCATGCCACCATTTTCTAATATTATTTGGTCCATCAATTTTTAATATTATTTGATGTTATCATAGGTTTTATCTTTACCAAAATTGAGTAAAACCAATGTAGCCATAAATCCGGAAATTCTAGAAGTTAAAAATATCAGATGTTGGTACAATCAAGAGGGCAAAAATGTGAAAAATATCCCCTACTGCTTAGGAAAAAGTCATGCTTTCTCAAATAACAAGTAATTCGACATTGGGTGAGGACAAGGTTGGTCATTCTTTTTTCAAATTATATTGTAAACTAATAATTTCATATATGTTGATTGTTATTTTCCAATATGCAGTGTGTATTCTTCGGCATACTCGCGTACATAACTTACATTAAAAGTAAAAAACTATGGTACAAATCTTGTAAAAAGTGCAACAAAAAGGTTATACAAGCTACATAATCTAACTATTGGTGCGAAGCATGCCAACATAGTGAAAGTACTTGTGTTTTGAGGTAAATATATATATATATATATATATATATATATATATATTTAATTAACTATTATACCAAGTGTTAATATATGCAATAATATGCTTTTATAATGCAAATACATAATGGTGATGAAAATTAAAGATACAACAAACGAAACATGGATTACCCCTTTTAATGAATTAGCGGAGGAAATTATAGGTTGTAGCGTTGATGATCTTTGCAAGATTAAGAATGAAGAAGGCGAGGATATATATGAACAAAAGCTGAAGGAGTTGCAATGGATACCTCATCTTTTCAAGCTTGGCGGTTGTAACGACCCGGATTTTCGACGACTTTGGTTATCGACGTAAGCTCGACGTCGATAACCAAAACCTCGAAAAATCCCGGTAATTAATGAAAGAAATTAGAAGGTGAGAATAGATAAGATAGAAACTTAGAATAGAAGAAGAAGAAGAAGAACATACAACATCATCAGAGTAACACGAATCTCACAGCGGAACGAATAAAATATAACATAACTTTTGAAATACAAAGTTATAACTATTTATACATACCATTTTCAGAGTACAACATATAACATCACAGCGGAATAAATAATAGCTATCGACTGCTGAAGCCTCCTGCTCCAAGCTCTTCAAATATACCTGTAAATCCTGACTACTTGACTGCCCGTACAAATTTAGGCACCCAAGAGTTTAGGGAAAACAAAATAAACTCCGGGTTAGTCATGTGATTGGTGTGAATAAACTCAAATCATTTAAAACAGGTATATGATATCTCATAAGACCACGCCGTGAATACGGAACGGGTTTTTCCCTTATGAGAATCCAAATAACTTTTCAAAGCAATATCATTCTGATATTATAATAATGTCTAAGTACAAATAAATATCAATCTAGCAGAAACGCTTGCATCTCACGTTACTACATATATAGTATACAATCAAAATCGCAAGCACGTATTGGATAATGGATTTCCAACTATGACAAGGTATGGAACCACCTTCCGATCAGTGTACTCTAGGAACGATACACTGGAGTTCAACAAGAACATCTTGTAACTCAGCCACACATGACCGACCACTCATTTCTCTTGAGTGTATCGAATGTACATCACCAACGGTTGGGATCAGCAACCGTTCCCGTATATATATGGGACAGCATTGATAGATTTAAGAAACAAATGAATATTCACTAGATAGGTGATTATACACCCTACTTCGGTGCGACCGACTTAGCCATGCTGCCTGCCCGATTTCTGTCATTTACCGGATGATGAGGCTAGAAACTACGCTTTATCATTACATTAGATTCACTTCGAATGCCACATTGTCAGATCCATCAGAATCACTAATTGACGTCTACAACCATACATTACGTGTCAGCTAGAAGAAGTTTCCTTCTCCGCTTCCACTCTTGGTATAGTTGAAGAAATCAATGTACGTGACCATCTGGAAATACTATGTCAGACATCCATCTTCATTCACTTAGAAATGTCACATCGTCATACCTGCCAAATCACAAATTGACTTATCCAAAAATAACACGGGTATACAGCTTAGAGAAACGAATTCCTCCGCCACCAAACGTGAATACGTTTGAACAGATCAACTTACGCGATCCATTGGATATATTCTGTCAGACCTTCGTCCATACAAGTTGTCCTGGGACTGGACAAACCGAAGGCACTATTCTGTAAACAGGATAGCCCTTGCATTTTCCTCCGTCTTCAATTATCTTTGGCATATATGATTCGCAACGCTTATGCCAATACAGAGTGGTTCTATGGATAATAATCCAACCGGTCTCTCCATATTAACAACGTTAAAATGGTCAAAACTTCGATAGTCTGTGATTTAACTATCAAATGAAAACATGTCCGTGTATAAACAATGATCTAAATTCCAAATGGAATGTCAATCGATCAATCATCATGTATATCTATACATATTTCCTTATTTTCTATATTTAGAAAATATTTGTTATCAACGTTGGAAAACATTTCCATTGTTTATTTACGTATCACTATCCTTCCACAACTATCAGACTCTAACTATAAACTAACAAGAGAACAACTTCCTAAGTATAAACCCCGAAGGCCGAAACCAACATCAGATCGATACCCAGGAAATCATTCAACTTATTAATCTCTAGTCAGATTCTAATTTTGCTTAACTCTATATTCTTTAACTCCATTCGCTCAACTCTAGATCGCAGCGATCACAATGGTTACGCCTGATTCCCTCAGGAAACATCCGAACGCCGTAGGCTATTTACAGCCCTGCGAATTACGCTAGCAGTCGTGCTAAATGGCAACTCATCCTGAATAACTATGTTTGTTTTAACTCTAACTGTTTAACTCTAACTGTTTAACTCTAACTGTTTAACTCTAACTGTTTAACTCTATTTGACTAACTCGACTTGACTAACCCCGTTCGAATAACATATTCGATTAACTAACTTTCGAATACCATATTCGATTTCTCCTTTTTAACAACGTTTTATTCATTTGAAAAGATTTACTTTTAAATAACGGTTCTACACTTTAAAAATGATTTCCTTTTTATAACGTTTCCTTTCCAATTCTATTTGTAAATGGTTTACAAATATTTCCTTTTCAAATTTATTCTTGAAATACTCTAACTCCTTAAATTCCCGGGAAAATTCGCCATAACCTCCTTTGTATCGGGAGCATCGGGAAAATCCCCAAACCCACCATACAGGCTTTTCCATTCAAAAAGAAATGTTTTGAATTTATTTCCTTTTTGAATATCTCCTTAAATTCTCTTTCGATATTTTATGGTACTTAACACATCAAATCACGATGACCAATCTCATTCAAACCCATATAATCAACCACAGGTTTTAACTACATCATATATCATAATATATGAAAAATAATAAAATAACTGTTGAGGAATCCAGTCGGATTCCTCCAACCTGTTTCCCTGCATCCACAGATGTTACACAATATGATTATCATCATTTTCAGTTCAATATACATTATTCTGATAGCAGAATCAATATATAAATATTTAATGGTTAATATATATATATATTCGTATATATATATATAATTTCCACTAACTGACTAGCAGTTCAATCAATCAACCAACACACAACAATCAACAGATGATTAACAGTTCTAAAAATACATTATAAAAATATAACTGTTCAGAGTTGGTGAGTTTTACTCACATTGGCGCGTTAATCGTTAAATAACGGTTTGCGTTATTTGATTGCGACGGACAATTTATTTCGCCATAAATTGTAACGAGCTCGGATTCATTCCCAGTCAGTCTCATTGTGTTGCTCCCGTCCATACGGTCCCGACGCAACTTACGGTTCGTGATTCTGATATTGTATGTAAAAGATATCGCATTTATAATTTTACACTATAATTAAATAAAACCAAACATAAACATTTAAACATAACGGGCCTCACCCCTTTATAACACCGGCCCATTTCCCCTTAAAGCCCACGCCCGTTTATCCCTTTCTTCCCCCAACCACAAACTACCGTGACCTTCAGGAATACACAGCACCATTTCCCCCAACATCAACTCCAAATTGCACGTCCATCCTTCCATGATTTCAAGCATCGAGACCACCATACTCTCTCTCTAAACCTCCTCAACAACTCCATACTCCTTCTGTTAAACTCGACGTCTTCTATCAAAAGCCAACTGTGGCTCTCCACTCGAGACAGCAGGAGTCGCACTCCTCAATACCCCATCGTACCATGCGAAACTCCAACTCCAAGTGCTCCTCTTCATGCTAAAACCAACTATGAACTCGCAAAACACTATCGACCCCTATACAAACCGAATACCCGAACCCTAGTTCCACTGTATATTTCGAGCATCTGCCGAGCCACGTCGCACCACACCAAAGTAGTATCAAATTGAAGAGAATCAATAGATGGATTCAATTATACATATCCCATGATTTTACGATTTTCCATTGATTTTATATGGATTTAAGAAGAGGAAGAACTCACGTTTATTGTTACTGAGTGAGGAAAAATGTTGCGGCGCCTCCAACAACTGAAATTAGGTTTAGGATGGTTAGGGGTTGTATTTATAGTGGTACAAAATATCTAGATATTTTCTAGGATATTTTTAGATATTTTATTATATCATTTTATATCCATTTCTGCACTCTAAAAATATGTGTGATCACACATGATACCTAAAAATCACGAAATTGGACAGTTAGCTAGAGTTCGACATTGCGGAACCAACGAAACTAGTTTCGTCGAATTCCGACTCCGTTTGCTCACACAGCGTATTTTTAACTGTCAAAATACTGCTTGTTTTTCACTCTAAAAATCCGTACGGCCACACAGTGTCTCTAAAAATCACGAAACTTCACATCTAACAACTGTTTGATATTGTGGATCCAACAAAACTGGTTTCGTCGAATTCCGACTTCGTATGCTCACACAGTGTATTTTTAAAGCTCTGGATGACCCTTTTAAATATATAAATATATTTAAATATTATTAAATTAAATATAAATAAATTAATATTATCGTATATCTTCACACCAGAATACCATAAAACTCCAGGGTAATTATATATTCAATATACCAAGTCCTGATTGAATCGATATTTCAATTTACATTGAAAAACCCTTTTATAACCTATATAAAGCGTTACGAATTATAAAGGAATTCCACAGCGACTTTTCTGAAATTTGATTTGGACGTAAATCAAAATCTACACGACGAAATCCCGATTTTTCTCTTTCACTAGAAAGATATACTCCACCAGCTCCACACGTTTCTTGTTTCACAGAAATCCGATTTAAAACGAATCATGTACATTCTGTTGAAGTTCAAATCGCCAAATAGCGAACTACCGCGTCATTTCAAGCTCTATTTTAATTATATTATAATTATACATTCAAACTGTCGTCGATTGAATATATTCGTTCTTATATTTCGAATCGAAACTCAACCACATCTCGTATACTATTCAATTCACACGATATTGTGAATTTCACTATTTCCGACTATTTCGACATTATAGTATATTATTATATTATGATTATTTATTAAATATTCAATATTATTTAATTGAACGATCGTTAACTTCTCTAAATCACCAATTATGTAATTATATAAATTTATTATATATCTCTAAAAATGCGGGTCATTACTTTCTTCCCCACTTAAAATAATTTCGTCCTCGAAATTGCTAAATTAGAGGACGACCCTATCTATTGGAATTCCTAAGATTTGTTTACCCCTCATTTCTGATCTTAACTGAACCAATTAATATCGACTAAAATATTTATTCATTCCGACTAACTAAAATTTTCAAAAATTTCGAAAATTTTCTAACACTTTAAACTTTCGAAAATTTTCGCCAGCACCTCCTTTGTACTGGTCAATAGCTCAAACTCCAACTCGCCTCTCTGGGCCTTCTTCAACCCAAAAGAAAATCAAAACGCCAAACGGCTTGCCAATTCAGCTCATAAATTCCAAACTCATATAAAATATAAACTTGTACCTTTTTGTGGGGCATATCGCTGTATCCCTGCTATTCGTTACCACTTCTGCATATAACAATGCATTGCCAACTTGATCTCCAATCAGTTCATTCTCAAAACCAAATCATTAGCTTATATCTAAGTCGGATTCTATTTCAACTCGAGGTCCATTCTCGATTTCAACTCTTAACTCATCAATTCAATTCTATCCTAGATTATTCTATAATCAAATCAAGTTTTATTTAACTTGGTTCTAGTTAAATTCCAATTTATTTATTCAATTTTTACCATCTCAATCTCATTAACTTCATAAGTTAAATTCTAATTCCATAACTTAAATTCCTGGGTTTCTTTTAAATCAATTTGAAATAACAATACCAATTCAAAACATTTGAATTTCTAAACAACTTGTTTTCTCAAAACAATTCAAAAAAAAAAACCTTTGGTAGTAATCCACCAATTAGAACTCGAAAATCACACCGATGATACTGCGCAGTCATCATCGGAATTATTTTTCTAGCGACCCAAGTGATTTCAATACTATATCATTTTCAAAACCATTACTAAATACTTCCATTTTGAAAACATTTCAAAATCTCCCAGGAACTTAATTTTTCCTTATTTTAAGTCCAAATCTGATTTAAATTCATATTTAATTCATCTTATTTCATATACTTTACTTATATGAATCTGATTGGTTATATATAACCATTTCACTTTATAATCTCATTCGATTATAATTTCAACCAATATATCTACTATATGATAATATATTACATATCCATACTGTGTCGGTCCATCGTATTCAACTATTTATTTACTCCTACCAATACAGTGGATCAAACTGATCGACCAGAACTCATAAACAACTCAACCAATGAATCTCCACAATATAAAACAAATTTTTATATCAAATACAAATACGCACTCGTATATATACACTCAAACTCAATCTAGGGTATTACTAACCCTATCTCTACCGAGTCACGCAACAGAGCCACGTAATTCTTAACTTAAGCTCTGATACCAAATGTAACGACCCGGATTTTCGGCGATTTTGGTTATCGACGTAAGCTCGACGTCGATAACCAAAACCTCGAAAAATCCCGGTAATTAATGAAAGAAATTAGAAGGTGAGAATAGATAAGATAGAAACTTAGAATAGAAGAAGAAGAAGAACATACAACATCATCAGAGTAACACGAATCTCACAGCGGAACGAATAAAATATAACATAACTTTTGAAATACAAAGTTATAACTGTTTATACATACCATTTTCAGAGTACAACATATAACATCACAGCGGAATAAATAATAGCTATCGACTGCTGAAGCCTCCTGCTCCAAGCTCTTCAAATATACCTGTAAATCCTGACTACTTGACTGCCCGTACAAATTTAGGCACCCAAGAGTTTAGGGAAAACAAAATAAACTCCGGGTCAGTCATGTGACTGGTGTGAATAAACTCAAATCATTTAAAACAGGTATATGATATCTCATAAGACCACGCCGTGAATACGGAACGGGTTTTCCCCTTATGAGAATCCAAATAACTTTTCAAAGCAATATCATTCTGATATTATAATAATGTCTAAGTACAAATAAATATCAATCTAGCAGAAACGCTTGCATCTCACGTTACTACATATATAGTATACAATCAAAATTGCAAGCACGTATTGGATAATGGATTTCCAACTATGACAAGGTATGGAACCACCTTCCGATCAGTGTACTCTAGGAACGATAAACTGGAGTTCAACAAGAACATCTTGTAACTCAGCCACACATGACCGACCACTCATTTCTCTTGAGTGTATCGAATGGTTTGTCACCAACGGTTGGGATCAGCAACCGTTCCCGTATATATATGGGACAGCATTGATAGATTTAAGAAACAAATGAATATTCACTAGATAGGTGATTATACACCCTACTTCGGTGCGACCGACTTAGCCATGCCGCCTGCCCGATTTCTGTCATTTACCGGATGATGAGGCTAGAAACTACGCTTTATCATTACATCAGATTCACTTCGAAAGCCACATTGTCAGATCCATCAGAATCATATAGCTATAGTTTATTTCTGCTGTGTTGTAAGTGTTGTACTCTGATAAGTGCTATTGTATACATAACTGTTATATTTCAAAGTTATGTTATATATTATATGTTATTCGTTCCGCTGTGAGGTTCGTGTTACTCTGATGTTATGTTCTTCTTCTTCTTCTATTCTAAGTTTCTATCTTATCTATTCTCACCCTCTAATTTCTTTCTTGGACTATCCGGTATTTTCCGATGCTTGAATAATCGACATTGAGTTTATGTTGGGTACTCAGGATCGCGAAACCCCCGGGTCGTTACAGCGGTTCACAAATTGATTACATGAACGAGAAAAAGAAAAAGATCACTGTTATGTCACAGTCCATTGTTGATTATTCGGCTGAAACAAGTTTTTTGTTGGAAGAAATATCAAAAATGATAGATTCTTCAGTTTAACTATTTATTAATATCTGCAATGTTAGTTTAATCATCTCAGAATTTTAATTTTTAAAATTAAGAATGCTACTTTTAGGTATTTATTTTAATAATATACTTCATTGATATGTGATTTATTTATTACTTTTATTATTGCATTATTTATCTTCTTTAATTGACAATTCACAAATACAATGATATGTTGTAAGCAAACATTTGTTTGATTTCTTACTTCATTATATAAAATTGGTAATGATGCAGAACATATTAATTAATAGAATTTACGTATTTGCACTAATTTTCATTTTTTTTACCTAACACATTGAATTTTTCATTAATTTTTTGTTTAAAAATAAAGATAATATAATTTTTTTCTTTGATATCAGACAATTTAACGGTCGGTTTTTCCCGCTGTTGTGCGGTTATACTAGTGTTTGAAGGTAAGCTACTACTAACATTTATTATATATAGGCGTACAACCATCATATGCAATTTATCATCCTGCTCCGTTGAAACTTAATTTGACTACATGTTTTTCCATAAAAGCAAATATCAGTATAATAGCGGAGATCAAATTTGATACTTTCAAACAAAAAGTTAAACAAAATGCAATCCGCTTACATGTATTATTATAAAAGCAGATACCCATATACTTTGTGATAGTTATCATGCTAAATACAATTTAAAACCATGCAATCCGCTTACATGTACATAGAAGTCTAATTTGACATTTCCATACAAAAAGTCCAACAAATTACGATTTATATACTTTGCTATAGTTATTATGCTAAAGAAAATGTATGTAGAATACTACCTCTAAAATGAAGCCATATAATTACATGTAAATCAAATATCGCCATTAAACTTCCAACTTTTTTGGATACTTTCATAACATTATGCGGACAATTATATCTCCTGAACTGATCCTCAAGAAGCAACTTGAAGTTGGAAACAGATATGACGCTTCTGTGAAAAATATAGGTTGTAGGTTTGAAGCACGCATACTTTTTTTTTTGCATACAACAAGTGGTATATGGTTAATCATTGCAGACAAAATATCTTTCGATATCCTTATTACAAAGGTCATCTGCAACACCTGGAAACTTAGCAAACTTGAGAAACTTAGCAAACTTGAAGCTCTTGTGAGATGACGCAATATACTTGTTAATCTACGCACATAAAAACCACTTGGTGCATGGAAAGCATATATACTCTTTCATGTTTGCCGAGAAGCATAGTAAAATAGTTAAAAGTATAGACTATTTTTAAGTAAAAGTAGTTTCTATGAAATTCGGGCTACGCATCTCTCTTGATTCCAGCTCTTCTATGTTCAGTTTTTAGTCTTGAATACATTTTTCAATAGGGAGGTCTATGGTTATATGCTGAGTACAATAGCTATCGATCTCTTTTTTAGCCATTTTAATCGCTAAAGCTGTGGTCTACCTCTGTTCTTTCTACCCCACTACTATACTGTTTTTCATGGTTCTTTGGTTTGTTGTTTTATACTACTGTATGACAGCTGGTGTCTATGCTGCGTTGGGTTTGCGGTTCACCCGTATTTCAGGCTATTGCGATATTTCATGGTGGTTCTTCTCAGGACATCTTTGTTGTTGCAGTTTCGAGATTTCTATTTGCAAGGAGTAATGTCCCAGAATTTTCGGGATTAATTAATTAATTAATTTAATTATTTAAATATGGTGTTTGATAATTTAAAATGGTTTGAATTTCATTATTCTTAATATTTAATTAATATAAATAATGGGATGATATATTTATTTCTGAAATAGTCGGAAATAGTAGAAATGGCAATTTTGTGTAAATTGGATAATATACGATATTTATTTTAGTTTATATTCGAGTAGAATAACGAATATATTATTTAACCGACAGTTGAACGTATTAATTATAATATAAATTATAATTGAGCTCGAAACGCCACGACAGTTCGTAATATTGGGTTTTGAACTTCAACTGAGTGTATAGGATCTGTTATTAGTCGGATTTCTTCGAAACAAGAAACGTTTGAATCTGTTGAATGGTAATTTTCTAATGGGAAAGAAAATTGGAGATTTCGTATTAGAGATTATAAGTTATGACCAAATCAAATTTTCAAATAGTCGCTATGGAATAGTTTATAAACCATAACTATATTTTTAATTTTAATTAAATATTTGCTTCGAATTTAGACAGGTTCTTTGAGACGTAGTAATAATTTAATTTATAGTATTTTTCTATAATTTTTAACTTGGAAAATAAGCAACTTTTTATTTGGAGTGTTTTACACCCTATACTAGCATTTTGGGGTTTCACAATATAAGTTGACTTACCGATATTATTATATTTTTGGGATCGTGGCACCTCGCTGGATACGACGGTATTTTTAGTTTGTCTGTAACAGTCGACAAATAAATGTAACTCTTTTTTGATGGTACTGATAAACATTAACAAATATATACATACACACCTAAATACTAATTCAAGTGTGAAGCAGGGAAGACCTATCGTTCTCTACACATAAGTAAATTGTTCCAATTCAAACAAACCAAAGCAACAAATAAAAAGTTTTCTTCCTACTCTTGGTCAGGTCACCCATTGGATGGCATACCTGTTTGAGCCGTGGGAACTAGGAAATGAAACATCACGTTCATATGTAATTTACTATATAACCAAAGAAGGGTCCAAGCATTAAGGCACTTAAGTAAACCCACCTACCACTCTAAGGTATATAAATATAACTTTTTTCCCTTCCCATACCCTATTCGCACGTACCCAACACGCAGATGATATTAAGGGACAAGCAGACCATGCCTTCACCGTTAAGTTTCCCTTACCCTAAATGTAGACACTACACATCTACCTGCACAGACTACCTAACTAGGAAGAAAATGTTGGATTTTATTTTATGTATATTTATTCAGTCAAATTGACATACATCAAGACAGCTAGCTAGTACGACTACTTAGCATTTAAGCATAGGGGTATGTTAGTATATTGGGTACATGTTCTTTTCCTTAGCTAGTAAGGTATCCTGGTATATATTATATATACATTTCTTTGCAGCTAAGTCTTGCATTTTTTCCCATCGCGGTATAGGCATGAGTTGTCAACGTCTTTCAACACCTACCCTATCACCTACACCTTACCTAATACTTTGCTGTTAAGGATTGTTCGTCCATAAATATACACAATCCCGACCTTAGTTTCATTTTCTTCTCCTACATTGAATGTGAAATCGAAACTCTTTAATGACTTCGGAATGAAGTACTTTAATAAATAATAAAAAAAATTAAAAGGGGCTGGATGCATGAGGAAGGTCTGGACTTTGGAGACGTGAGGGAGCAGCTCTCGAACGTGTTCATGAGGGAAGTTTCGGTTTACATTGTTGCATGGTTGTATATGAAGACGTGGTATGTGAAAGTGCATGGGGACAGGTTCATGGTCTTGCACTAGAATGGAGCAGTGGATTTTCATGAAGTATGAGGGCATGAAAGAACCATACGTTTAAAAAGGGAGGAGAAGGTGACGGAAATGGCAGTGAGGTGTGTGATGGAGAGAGAAGTCCATGAGGTGGATGTTGTGTGGAGTTTAGATGCTTTCAGAAACCGTATTAAGCGTTGGAGTTAGGAATAAGGAGGAGTGGTGCATTTAGAGCAATGTTGGGAAGTCCATCATTGGAGCAAACATGTTTACAATAACAGGTGGCGTATGGCATATGGCATGTGGCGTTGAAATGTGTAACACTCCATATTTTTTCAAAATATTACAATAAGAAATTAAAAAATAATTAATTTGTAAAAGAAGAATTAGGTGAAACGGGTTGCGCCATTGCGTTCGTCTCGGAACTCTTCTTGAGATAGAGTCCGAGTTTGCGTAAATCGGACTCCGTATGAAGAAGTTATTAAGGTTTGAAGTTTGTATACGTGCAGGGAGTATATATGTATATATGTTGGGTTCAATACTTCAGAAATAGGTTCAGAAAAGTCAAAAATGGGTTCGAAATTCAAAATCAGCCAAAACAGGCTGGGTGGGAAATTTCCCTCCAGAGGGTGTCGACCCTCCTTAAGGGGAGTAGACATAGGTGTCGACCCCCCAGATCTGGGCGAAATACTTCGTTTTGTACCTGGCTGACGTGGCACTGATGAATTTCTGAGTCGTAGGGCTATGTGACGACTTCTGATTGGCCTGATGACGCATTCTCTTGGACTAGATGGTCTGGATGGATCCTATGTTGATCTAAAGGCTCTTTATAATCCTAAACATCTATATATACACTCATAACCTAAAACCTAATTCATAACAATTCCTTATGACGCCGCTATGGTACTGAACTCTCAATCCTCTTAGCCGCCGCCTCTAAAACCTAAATCAAATTAGAAGTTCTTCATCAACAATCAACTGTGAAGATTAATCAACATCAAATTAGAGTTTCTGCAACAACAACGATTTAATTTCCTTTTCTTAATCCTAGCAATGTAAGTTCAAGTTATTTTCAAATTTAAATACCTAATTGTAATCTTGGCATGTAATAAAACGAATCTAAGTCCATGCTTGATGATAAGAAAATCTTTTTAGATTTATCCCAATCTTTCTATCAAATCCATGATTTTACATGCCTAAGAAGTTATTATATCGATTCAATCATGCCTATCTTTGTTGTACATCAGGCATATAATCCTTTTTGGTTCATGATGTTATTCCTATTCCTGCGATAATAATTGTATCAGTTTATTCAAGAATCTATCTTTGTTGGATCTAAATTTCCTGTATTAAGTCTGTTGTTACATGCCCATTTTTATGCCTATTCTTATTTTATGCTCCTTCTCGCTCTTTTCCCCTATTTCCTTTTTCTTTTATGAACATGGGTTACCTTCAAATCTAGGCTGAAATCGCAAAATACGAACGATTGGAATACGGGGAATATTTGGGTATAACCTATTTTAGGTAAATATTGGGCATGATGTATTTGGTGAAATAATTGGGCATAACATATTCGGTGAAATTGTTGGGCATAACTTGTAATTGATATTGGGGCATTATTATCATTATAACTGCAAGTTTGGGTTAATTGGCATGTAAACCAAGTTTTGGGCGTAAACTGTAAACTGGAATATTAAATCTAGATTGGGCATAACTATTGGTTGGGACGCCAAACATAATGTATATAGTGATTTTGGGCATGACTATTATTGCAAGTTTGGGAAGATTGGGTGTAACCTATTTGAGTAATAACTTGTAATTGAATTTGTGGGGCATAACTTTATTATTTAATATTGGTATAACATGTAAACGTAATATGACTTGTATTAACTACATTTGTGGAAAATTTACATGAATATGGACATGAATGGTAAATATGTAATTTGGCTAAAAGATGAACATGCCTAACCCGAGGTTAGATTGAGTTGCGGAGTAAAACGGCCCGGAACCGCCCGACACATTCAGTAACCGCAACAACTCGGATCTAATGTGAGAGGTTAGCGCATTTAGCCCAAAACCCGAGGTTAGAATGAGTTTGCGGTAGAAGTCTGCCCGGAACCGCCCGGCACATCCAGCAACCGCAAACAACAGTTCTAATGTGAGAGGTTAAGGCATTAATGAATGAATTAATGCTAATAAACCAGACATGCTAAGAATGGTAAGGTTAAGTAACATATGAATAGGCGACACTTAACCAATATAACATGATGTGTGGTAGGGTTAAATTAACACAAGAAGGCAACACTTAACCAATGTAACATGACAATTGGGTGGGTTAAGTTAACTCTACTGGATTAATGACACTTAACCAATACAACATGATGAAGGAATGGGGTTAAGTTAATAGAAAACACTTAACCAATACAACAAGATGAATGAGTAGGGTTAAGTTAATAAGAAACACTTAACCAATATAGCATGATGAATGAGTAGGGTTAAGTTAATAAGAAACACCAAACCAATATAGCATGATTAACGAGTGGGGTTAAGTTAATAAGAAAAACTTAACCAATATAACATGATGAACGAATGGGGTTAAGTTAGCGAAACACTTAACCAATATAACATGATGAATGAACAGGGTTAAGTTAATAGGAAACACTTAACCAATACAACGTGATGTGTGGGTGGGTTAAGTTAACATGAGTGGACATCACTTAACCAATATTACATGAACAAAGTGGATAGGGTTAAGGCAAGCTTAACCAATAGTACATATTGACTTGATAAGTGGGAGGGTTAAGTAAACCTTGGGTAGGTGGGCAATATTCGTATATATAGGCCCACAAATTTAACCGTTAAATAAACATGTTTGAATCGGTGGGAGGGTTAAGTACATCTCGTGTAGGTGGGTAATATTTATATATAGGCCGACAAACTTAACCGGTAGGAAACCCTAGTTACAGGGACCCATTTCAGCAGTAAAACGTATATATGTATCACAGTACCCTGAAATAGGAAGGGTGGGGCACGATTACTAGGTTGATTATAAGCGGTTAAAATAGCGGCAGGGGGTAAGTCAGTGTAGTTTCCAATGGATTACGGACATGCACGTACTCCGGAGTGGAAAAAGCAGGCACTGGGTACAAGTAGTTATACACTGTTCATCTTGAATCGCGTCGGGTTGCTATCATAGGGATTGATACACCTTATTGTGCGACCAGCACATGGTATCTACACATAAGAGAGGGCCGATTGACACAGACACAAGGAAAAATTAACACAAGTAGGGAGCTGTTCGATAAGGTTGTAAGGGTACGTCTAACGTATTCATGGCAATTAGGCAGATCGAGGTGGAATCCTCATAATAGATGTACACCTGAAGGCTACCACAATTGCGAGGATTGGGATCACATTATCATATTATCATTTTATATAGATTACTTGTTGGGACACTAGCTAGGCGGTGCAGAGTTATAGAAATCAGAATAACAGGGTAGTAGCGAAGTAGAGAAAGAGTAGAAGCACATTCAGTTTATCTTGCCTTACCATATCTTATGATAATCTTATGTTATCTTGGTATCCCTGTTATCATGGTTTTGTCTTATATTCAGTTTATTCATGTCATGTTGCTTTTACCTGTTTACATGCTGAAAGTCACAGGACTTACCAGGCTTTATGTCTGACCCATTTTCTTTCGTCTTCTTTTCTTCCGTTTCCTCCCCCCCCCCAAGGTAGTCAGGGAGGGAATAACTCAGCTTAGTTTGGACCGTTTCTCTTTCCAAGCTTGAAGATTCTTTGATGTATTGCTTGGATCCTCTTATCTTTGGATATGGATGTGTTTGCACTTTTATTTGGGGACTTATGCTACTTTGCTATGTTTTATGCTTCTTATATACTTGGAAGTTTTTGAATCAAGACAGAAGTTTTATGTAATACTCTTAAGTATGATTGAGTCAATTGCTATAAAAGCTTGGCTGAACTACATTGCTTATAAAATGACTTTATTTTCCGCTGCTTTATTTGTCTATCTTGTAATTTATCTGCATCTTTTACCTATAACGCTCCACCGAAGATAAGGCATTCCCTTTGTAAATGACCTTAACGGAGGTGAGGTGTTTCATGTGGTATCAGAGCTGAAGGTTACCTGATCAGATAAAAGATTTGAAAAATTATTTTCAAAATGGTTTTAAAAGTAGCATTTTCAAAAAAAGAAGTTTTGTTTTAAAGCATATTCCCCAAAGCCATATGCACTATCTTTTGATCCTCTGTTTGAATCCTTGTTCCCTTCTTTCATAATTCTCTGGGGCTTCTGGATTTCTGGGAGGTAACCTCATCACGGCATGGTCCCATAGGCTTGATGATACTACGACACCTGTCAATGGGTGAAGAAGTGCCCAACTTCCATCTATAGCTGCAGTAGTTTCTCTTGCGTCTAATTTTCTTTCAAGCTTTGTAGGGTTTTCCGTGCGATGGAGGCAACTTTCGAGAGACTTGTCAACATGTTACATAAGTATGGTAAAGATGAGAATGAGGGAGTTTGGCTAAGGAGCACAACCCAAGGATGAGAAACTCATGGATATGGACTTGGTTCACAAAGGAGGTGAAAAGAAAGAGGTGTAAGTGGAAGAATCAAAGGACAAGAAAGGAGGAAAGAATAGTAAAACCTAAGACAAGAGGAAGTGTCTTTATTATGGTATAACATGTCATATAAATAAGGACAAGGGCAAGAACAAAGGACAGGATTTTCAAGATGGCAAGTGCATGCTCTCTCCGCTGGCGTACCTAAGAGAGAGGTAGTAAAGTTTCTGTTGGAAAAGTTTAGTTTTTCTTTTTGATCATCCTGTTAGTACTCTTTTTAATTTAAGCGCTTCACATTCGTTTATATCTGCTTCCGTAGTTGAGTCTCTGCACCTTAGTACTTGTATAGTAGAAGATCCCATTATTGTCTCAAATCCAAATTGGTGGTTCTGCTCATTTATCTTTGGTTTGTAAGGATTTGAGAATAGCTATATTCAGTATCGAGTTTAAGTGTAATGCTTATGTTTTTGATTTCATGGGATATGGGTTGATTCTAGGCATGGATTGGTTAGCTAGTAATTGTGAAAGGAGGATAGTTAGACTTTTGACTTGCCTCGGGAATACCCTCGAGATTTCGTGCGATCCTAAGGGATCAGTTAGGCTTAGCTACCTAGAATCACTTGATACATCTATCGACGATTTGCGATCCATTAGAGTAGTCCATGAGTACGCAAATGTTTTTGATTAGGTTAGGGGTTTGCCTTCTAAAACGCGAGATAGACTTCAGCATATATCTAGTTGACAATGCAAAGCTAGTTGCATTACCTGTACGACGCATGACTCCAAGGGAAAGGAAGGGCTCAGTAAACAAGTAAAAGAGTTACTTGAGAAAAAGGATTTGAAGTTGAGGCAACAATGATAGGTGGAATTTCCTTCCTCATACGACTTTGAGATTGCTTATACCCTTAGCAAGGGTAATGTTGTGGCATGCACCCTAAGTAGAAAAAGACAGACCTTAAGAGAGGTAAAGTTTGAAGTACATAGCAACCTTTAGCTCTAGACCCTCAGTCAAGTTTGTACCTGGTTTGTCAACATCGCTAAAAGAGCGTCTTACGCTTTTGGATCGGATAGGAGCGGCGTAGCATGAAGACCCTAAGATTTGTGATGTGACGGATAAGCTAAGTAGAGGGGAGACCTGTAATCTTCTTAGTATATACACTTGGTATCGTGGTTAACACCTGATTATCTTGGAAAGATATTTCGACTACATGGGATAACCTCTAGCATAGTAAGTGATCGAGATCCTATCCTTACCAGTGAGTTTTGGAAATGGAAGTCAAGAAGCTTCGCAATCATGAAGTTAAATTAGTTAAGGTACAGTGAAGTAAAGCTCAAGAAGACGCAATAAGGGAGACTGAAGATAAGACACGCGCATCATACCCTTTTTCTTGAGGGTATATCCTTAATCTCTTTTTCTAGAAATTTTATGCATACTTGTTTCTATCTTTTTAGGTATATCCTCTAGGTCGTATCTTCGATCCTTAGGTAGAAGCCAATGTATGTAAACATGAGTTTGAAACATGTTACGATTGATGGTTGCAAGCGATTGCAAGTGGTTGCTAGTGGATGCATATACACACACATTAGGCACTAGATCGGCTCAGTCACTTTCATATTGCATATGCATATGAATGTATGTATTTGTATATGGATTGAAACTTGATGTGTTATCATATGGATGTTGCATATGGATGAATGAATATGCACACATATAGTATTTACATGATTAGGGATAATTGCATACATATTGGACGCATGACGCTCTCATGATTCACATTTAGGAGGTCAACTGAATTAGTGGACCACCTGATCTTTTGCATTAGTATTGGGACATATACACACACTTTAGCATATGTTCATTTTGCATTAGAAATCTTTTTAAGGACAATGAATACTTGTAGATGATGGTTGAGTAGATGGATGATTGGATGGTAGAATACATTCTTCTTGACTTGAGATAGTGTCCGAGTTTGCATAAATCGGACTCCATATGAAGAAGTTATTAAGGTTTGAAGTTTGCATATGCGCAGGTAGTATATATATATATATATTGGGTTCAGTACTTCAGAAATTGGTCCAGAAAAGTCAAAAATGGGTTTGAAATTCAAAATCAACCAAAATAGGCTGGGCGGGAAAATTCCCGCCAGAGGGTGTCGACCCCCCTTAAGGGGAGTCGACATAGGTGTTGACCCCCCTAAAGGGGAGTCGACATAGGTGTCGCCCTCCTATAGGTGTGTTAGACCCGGTGTCCAGCCCCTCCCAGATCTGGGCGAAATACTTCATTTTGCACCTGGCTGACATGGCAGTGACAAATTTCTGAGTCGTAGGGCAACGTGGCAACTTCTGTTTAGCCTGATGACGCATTCTCTCTGACTGGATGGTCTGGATGGATACTATGTTGATCTAAAGGCTCTTAATAATCCTAGACATCTATATATACACTCATAACCTAAAACCTTATTCATAACAATTCCTTAAGACGCCGCTATGCTGGTGAACTCTCAATACTCTTAGCCGCCGCCTCTGAAACCTAAACCAAATTAGAAGTTCTTCATCAACAATCAACTGTGAAGATTAATCAACATCAAATTAAAGTTTTTGCAACAACAACGATTCAATTTCCTTTTCTTAATCCTAGCTATGTAAGTTCAAGTTATTCTCAGACTTAAAAACCTAATTGCAATCTTGGCATGTAATAAAATGAATCTAAGTCCATGCTTGATGATATGAAAATCTTTTCATATTTATCCCTATTTTTCCATCAAATCCATGATTTTACATGCCTAAGAAGTTATTAAATCGATTCAATCATGCCTATCTTTGTTGTACATCAGGCATATAATCCTTTTTGGTTCATGATGTTATTCTTATGCCTACGATAATGATTGTATCAGTTTATTCAAGAATCTATCTTTGTTGGATCTAAATTTCCTGTGTTAGGTCTGTTGTTACATGCTCATTTTTATGCCTATTCTTATTTTATGCTCCTTCTCGCTCTTTTCCCCTATTTCCTTTTTCTTTTATGAACCTGGCTTACCTTCGAACCTAGGCTCAAATCGCGAAATAGGAACGATTGGAATACGGGGAATATTTGGGTATAACCTATTTTGGGTAAATATTGGGCATAATGTATTTGGTGAAATAATTGGGCATAACGTATTCGGTGAAATAGTTGGGCATAACTTGTAATTGATATTTGGGCATTATTATCATTATAAATGCAAGTTTGGGTTAATTGGCACGTAAACCAAGTTTTGGGCGTAAACAGTAAACTGGAGTATTAAATCTAGATTGGGCATAACTATTAGTTGGGACGCCAAACATAATGTATATAGTGATTTTGGCATGACTGCTATTGCAAGTTTGGGAAGATTGAGTGTAACCTATTTGAGTAATAACTTGTAATTGAATTTGTGGGGCATAACTTAATTATGTAATATTGGCATAACATGTAAACATGATATAACTTGTATTGACTACATTTGTGGAAAATTTACATGAACTTGGACATGAATGGTAAATATGTAATTTGGCTAAAAGATGAACATGCCTGACCTGAGGTTAGATTGATTTGCAGTGTAAAACTGCCCGGAACTGCCCGGCACATCCAGTAACCACAAAAACACAGATCTAATGTGAGAGGTTAGCGCATTTAGCCCAAAACCCGAGATTAGAATGAGTTCGCGGTAGAAGTCTGCCCGGAACCGCCCGATACATCCTGCAACCGCGAACAACAATTCTAATGTGAGAGGTTAAGGCATTAATGAATGAATTAATGCTAATAAACAAGACATGCTAAGAATGTAAGGTTTAGTAACATATGAATAGGCGACACTTAACCAATATAACATGATGTGTGGTAGGGTTAAGTTAACACAAGAAGGCAACACTTAACCAATGTAACATGACAAGTGGGTGGGTTAAGTTAACTCGACTGGATTAATGACACTTAACCAATATAACATGATGAAGGAATGGGGTTAAGTTAATAGGAAACACTTAACCAATACGGCATGATGAATGAGTAAGGTTAAGTTAATAAGAAACACTTAACCAATATAACATGATGAATGAGTAGGGTTAAGTTAATAAGAAACACTTAACCAATATAACATGATGAACGAGGGGTTAAGTTAAAAAGAAACACTTAACCAATATAACAGATGAACGAATGGGGTTAATTTAATGGGAAAATACTTAACCAATATAACATGATGAATGAACAGAGTTAGGTTAATAGGAAACACTTTACCAATACAACGTGATGTGTGTGTGGGTTAAGTTAACATGAGTGGACAACACTTAACCAATATTACATGAACAAAGTGGATAGGGTTAAGGCAAGCTTAACCAATATTACATATTGACTTGATAAGTGGAAGGTTTAAATAAACCTTGGGTAGGGGGGTAATATTAGTATATATAGGCCCACAAACTTAACCATTAAATAAACATGTTTGAATCGGTGGGAGGGTTAAGTACATCTTGTGTAGGTGGGTAATATTTATATATAGGCCCACAAACTTAACCAATAGGAAACCCTAGTAACGGGGACCCATTTCAGTAGTAACTCACATAGATATATCACGTTACCCTGAACTAGGCAGGGTGGGGCAAGATTACTAAGCTGATTATAAGCGGTCAAAATAGCGGCAGGGGGTCCGTCAGTGTAGTTTCCAATGGATTACGGATGTGCACGTACTCCGGAGTGGAAAAAGAAGGCACTGGGTACCGGTAGTTATACACTGTTCATCTTGAATCGCGTCGGGTTGCTGTCATAGGGATTGATGCACCTTATTGTGGGACCAACACAGGGTATCTACACGCAAGAGAGGACCGATTGACACAGTCACAAGGAAAAATTAACACAAGTAGGGAGCTGATCGATAAGGTTGTAAGGGTACATCTAACATATTCATGGCAACTAGGCAGATTTAGGTGGAATCCTCATAATAGATGTACACCTGAAGGCTACCACAATTGCGAGGATTGCGATCACATAATCATATTATCATTTTATATAGATTACTAGTTGGGACACTAGCTAGGCGGTGCAGAGTTATAGAAATCAGAATAACAGGGTAGTAGCGAAGTAGAGAAAGAGTAGAAGCACATTCAGTTTATCTTGCCTTATAATATCTTATGATAATCTTATGTTATCTTGTTATCCTTGTTATCATGGTATTATCTTATATTCAGTTTATTCATGTCATGTTGCTTTTACCTGTTTACATGCTGAAAGTCACAGTACTTACCAGGCTTTATGTCTGACCCATTTTCTTTCGTCTTCTTTTCTTCCGTTCCCCCCAAAGGTAGTCAGGGAGGGAATAGCTCATCTTAGTTTGGACCGTTTCTCTTTCCAAGCTTGAAGATTCTTTGATGTATTGCTTGGATCCTCTTATCTTTGGCTATGGCTGTGTTTGCACTTTTATTTGGGGACTTATGCTACTTTGCTATGTTTTATGCTTCTTATATACTTGGAAGTTTTTGAATCAAGACAGAAGTTTTATGTAATACTCTTAAGTATGATTGAGTCAATTGTTGTAAAAGGTTGACAGAACCACGTTGCTTATAAAATGACTTTATTTTCCGCTGCTTTATTTGTTTGTCTTGTAATTTATCTGCATCTTTTACCTATAACGCTCCACCGAAGTTAAGGCATTCCCTTTGTGAGTGACCTTAACGGAGGTGAGGTGTTTCAAAATGCCAAGGTTGGAGGACAAAAGGTCACGCATGAAAAATTGTTTCACTGAAGTCAAGTATTGGTGAAGGGTGTAAGCATGCTTGCTTGCGGTATGGAGAGTGGAATCTTGAGGAATTAAGGCTGTATGCGGGGGTGTAGCTTTTTTAAAAATGGTGGGATGTACACGTGCATGCAGGGGGTACGGAACTGAAGTAAAAAGGGATGTTATGGTATTTATAATAGTTTACGGTTTAAGCATGGAATTAATCATATGATTAAGGGTATTGTGAGCAAAATGGAAGATTCAACTAATTGGTGTACCGATGGGGTTGAATGTGTTGTACGCAGGCCGAAGTGATTAAAGCCCACATTTAAAGAAAGGCTTGCAGGCATCTTTTCTGGAGTCAATGACAGGGCCATGAAAGGGGAACAACAGTTCAAATATGTGTAGGGAAGCTTGGGGTGTGTTAAATTCTTGGCAAGCACTTTACACTTGAAACACACAAGGAACAATAGTGTAATGATGTGAAGTTGGGGTTAATGAAAGGCAGTAGTATGTTAAATGGTCTGACGAACGGTTCGTCACTTTGGAATCACACGTACGGAAGCTGGCGACGCTATGAAGTCGGTTTGGAACAATTTGAAGCACGTTGAATTTATGGCAGAATTGAACGTTGGGTATAATCAACTGACGCAAATCGTTATTTAACGGCTAATGCGCAAAAGTGAGTAACCTCACTAACTCTGTTCAGTTTTATAATTTTATAAACGTTATTTAATATTGATAAAAATGATAGAATGCTGTGTGTGATGGTTGTTTGGATGATTTGCAAATAAATTGGTTAAAATAATACATATAGTTATTTTTACAAATCGTTAGATAAATACGGATTATATTTATTATTTTTTCATATTAATATGAAATAAATGTTGATCAACATCTGTGGATGCAGGAAGATAGATTGGAGGGATCCAACCGGATTCCTCAACAATTTATTGTTGTTTTTCATATATTGCATTATATGATGTGACAAATAATTTGGCGTTGATTATTGTGTGATTGGGGTGTTTGCATAACATTGACCTGAAATAATTGGTATCTAAATACCGTAAAATATATTCGAATATATTGGAAAGGAATTTGGGGTATTAAAAAGAGTTGAAATTATTATTAAATAAATTGGAATTATAAATTCAGAAATGAATTTAAAAAGGGAAATCAAAAAAATCGTTTGAAAGGAAACCAACGAAATGATTTCGATGTTCGAAATAAAAATAGGATTTATAATTAGCATTCGACTATGTCGAATATATTAAAAATAATTTATTCTTATAAATTATATCTAATGAAATTCAGGGTTTAACAAGATAATTAATTTTTGGGTTGAAATCAAGATTTAAATTATAACTTAAAGTCTGTATGCGAAGCACGGGTCTCGTCCTAGTTATAATTTATAAAATGAGTTTATGAAATGAAATATAAAGTATAGCTTTATAAAATAACAAGTTAAGTGGGATTTTAAACTGTAATGATATTTGTTATTTAAGTCAAGATTTGATTTAATAAAATGAGTCCAGATTTCCTCAGGAGAAAAATATTCACGTTTAATGTGAATAATGATTTAAAAACAAACATTTTGCTATTTAAAAAGGAGTTGAGGAAATTAGAAACTGACTTGAGACTAGTTAAGTTGAACGACTTTCTGGGTATTGATCTGATGGTGGTTTCGACCTTCGGGGTTGATACTTGGGAAATTGTTCTCTTACTAAATTTATGGTCAGGGACTGATGGACGTGGAAGGATAGTGATTGTAACAACCCGTATTTTTAATAACCTGTTATAACGTAAATCGAGGCAGAATTTAATTTATAAATCTGAATCAAGGGAAACGGGCTAGGCCATTGCGTTCGTCTCGGAAAAATACGCGAAATAGAGTCCGAGTTTTCGAAAATCGGAGTCCGTGTGACCCGATTAAGGCCCAACGAAGTTTTCAGAAAAATTCAAAGTAAAAACAGATTTCAAATTCAAGTTTGAATTTGGAAATTTGGGCCAGTTTGGGCCAGGCGGGAAAATTCCCGCTAGAGCACCCAAGTCGACAGCCCTGTCGACTTGGGAGTCGACTTGGTTGGACCCAAGTCGACAGCCCTGTCGACTTGGCTGTCGACTTGGTCCAGCCGGGCAGTTTTGCCTGGTGCACCATTTTGGGGTCTTGGTTAGGTTTTGGGCCAGATTCGGTTTTGAGGGCTGAGATTGGAACTAGGGTTTAATCCTAAGGCTAAAACTAGTCCTAATCTCTGTAAATAAGCCCCTAACCTAACCCTAAATCATCATTATTCATTCAAGTAACTAAACTATGGCAAAATCACTCCTCTCATGGCCTCCACTCTCTTCATAAAATTCTAAATAAATTTCTATGAGAGATTTTCCATGCATACAAGTGTTTTCAAGCTTGTATGAGCATCATTAGCTTGCATTCATGTAAAGGCCCGCAAATCCGAGCTATCTGAGTTGACTAAATACACCACACGTCCAACCCAAACAACACAGAAATACGACTCATTATTAGAAAGAAGTTAGAGGGTGAGAAATAGAAAGAAAGAAATATTAGAATAGGAGAAAAACGAAGATCACAACTCACAGCGGAACGAATAAAATATATTATATAACATAAGCTTTGAAATACAAATCTGTTTTGTACATATACACATACCATCATCAGAGTACACATAACTTTTGATTCAGCGGAAGTAACTCGAAATAAGTAACGTTGAAGCCTTCTGCTTCAAGCTCCTCCAAGTGTATCTGTAAAAGCCTGAAACACTTGACTGCCCGTACAAATTTGGGCACCCAAGAGTTTAGGAAAAACAAAACAAAATAAACTCTGGGTCAGTCATGGGACTGGTGTGAGTAAACTCCAACCAATTGTTTAACTTTAAAAATCCTTTCAAAAGAAAAGATAATAGTAAGACCAGCCCACATATAAACATGGACGGTTTTTTTACCTTACTATAACCCAAAACACTTTGATATCAAATCCAGTGATATTATAATAATGTCTACATCAAGTAAATAACCAAATAGCAGAACGCTTGCATCTCACGCTCCACATATATTATAAAATCAAAACCCGCATGGCGCTTATTGGAGATTGGATTTCCAACATGACAAGGTATGGGACCACCTTCCGATGATGTATCTCTAGAGGCGAATACACCTGGGTTCAACAAGAACATCTTGTAACCCGGCCCACACATGACCGACCACTCATTTCGCTTGAGTGTATCGAATGTATATCACCAACGGTTGGACTCAAACCACCGTTCCCGAATGGGCAGAATCGATAGATTTAGAAACAAAAGGAATTTCTCTAGATAGGTGATTATACACCCTAATGGGTGCGACCCACATAGCCATGCTGCCTGCCCGATTTTTGTCCTTTCCTGGTTGTTGAGGCCTGAGGCTACGATTTCTTACCATTCATTGATAACACAATCACTTTGAATGCCACATCGTCAGATCCGTTAATCACTAGTTGAGTTTGCACAAATATTCTGGATATTATGCTAAGGGATAAATCCGTTGCAACCATATACATTCATACAGACCAACCCATTAGATCATTGGAAATACCCTGTCAGACATTCGTCCATATACGTTCGTCCTGGGATTGAACGAAAAACGAAGGCACTATTTCTATAAATAGAAAAGCCCTTGCACTTCACTCCGTCTTCAATATATTCAGCATACTTGGTTCGCAACGCTAATGCCGATACAGAGTGGTTTTTCGGATAATAATCCAACCGGTCTCTCCATATTGACAACAATGGTCAAAAACTTCGATAGTCTGTGATTTAACTATCGAATAAAAACAAGTGTTCATCCAAACATATCAAACAAATCACTGGGCTCTTTAATTAATATTTCATTAATTAAATCTCTTCTCCATTTTCTCTATCAATATTTGTTAACCAAATATTTTCAATAATCATCCTGCCTCTTATGCCATTTGGAAAACGTTTCCAAATATCAACTTCTTTTATTTCTATATATTAGAAAAATCTCTATTTGCAATTGGAAACAATTCCACTCGCTTATCTCTATCCCCTTTTTGTTTACAACATTCGATTTTTATGTTCACTTTACTATCGAATTCAATACGTCGATACAATGATTTCAAATTATCAAAATATCTTAAAAATATTCTAACTCCTTAAATTTCCGGAAAATTTCGCCATAACCTCCCCTGTATCGGGAGCATCGGGAAATTTCAAATAGCTTCCCGGTATCTTCCTAAATCAAAAAGAAAAAGGAAAAGCCAAGCGGCTTGCCGATACGGCGCATAGAGCTCATATATGAATTAAACATGTACCTTTTCGTCGAGCACATTATTTATATACCTGCATCACTTTATCCCATACCTGCCTCCTGTGTGTCTATACCTGTCCAATGTATTTCAATTTCATACACTCGTTTTTGACTCCACTCGTTAAATTAACTCGTTATCTATCTCTTTGCCTATTTCGCTTGTATATTTGAATATAACACGTTTCAAATATATTTCCACTTACTTATCAATCAATTGAATTCAAATTTCAATTTAAGTTCTATACTCGATTTCGAATATATATTTACAAATCCCAAATTTCACTTTTCAAAGTTCGATTTTAGTTCAAACTCAATTAACTAATTCTCCTTTAGTTAATTCTATTCAATAATCAAAAATATGATTATTGTTCCAAAAATCATCTTCTTTACTTCACTTGAGTTCGCATTTATTTTCTAACTCAAGTCTAGATTTTTAAATGGTAATCCGGATTTTTATTCGCTTAAAAATCCCACTATTTATATAAAAAAATCCATTATGGTTTATAACGGTTTCTGGCGCTGCATTTTTGAAATTTTGATTTTGACATAACTCAAAATCTATACGACGAAATTCAGATTTTTCTCCTTCATTAGAAAACTATTATCAAACCGGTCCTGACGTTTCTTGTTTCGAAGAATTCCGACTTCAACTGCGTTCTGTATACTCAATTGAAGTTCGAATCGCCAATTTACGAACTGCAGCGCTGCGGCGAGTTCGTTTTAATTCTATTTATATATATAAACTTTTAAACTTCTTAAAATGAATTCAATTCCATTTTAACTCTATTTGAATTCCTTGATTCAAATTCCAATCTCACTTTTGAATTTTATATTTCAAATCCCAATTCCTTTTCTATTGGATATTCAAATTCAATACTTGAATTTCTATTTCAATTCCAGATTCAAATTCTATGTTTGAATTCATTTGAATTCTTTTATTCAAACTCTATTTTTAAATTCCATTTTTAACTTCTACATTCCAATTTCTATATTTGAATTCTATTGGAATTCAAATATTCAAACTCCTTTTTAAATTCTATATTCAGAATTCCATAATTTAAAACCCATTTGAATTTCATATTCAAATCCCATAGATCAAATCCCATTTGAATTCAATTTGAATCTCTTACATTCAAATTCCATTTTTCATTTCCGACCCCATTTGAATTTCTAATATTCAAATTCATTTTCAACACCATTTGAATTTCTATTATTCAAATTCATTTGAATTCCCTTGAATTCAAATTCCATTTCAAAATCATTTGGATTTCCTATTTTGAAATCCTATTTGAAATTCTATTTCCAATTCTACTTTGAAATCCTATTTTTCAAAGTTTATTTCAAATTCTATTTTGAAATCTCCTATTCAAATTTCCACTTGAATTTCTATATTCAATTCCAAGTTCAAATTCAATACTTGTATTTCTATTTCAAATCTCTATTCAAATTTCATATTTGAATTCTTCTTTGAAATCTCTATTCAAATTTCATATTTGAATTCTTCTTTGAAATACTATATTTCAAATTCTATTCAATTCTTCTTTGAAATTTTATATTTCAAATTCTATTTTGAAATTCTACATTCAAATCTCCATTTGAATTTCTTTATTCGAATTCCTTTGAATTCAAATCTTATTTAATTCCTTGAATTCAAATTCTATTCTAATTTCGTCTATTCAAATTCTATTTGAACTTCCATTTGAATTTCTAAAATTCCATCTCCTTTTTCCTTTTCAAATATTTAAACTCCCTTTAAAATTCAAATGTTATACTCCAATTTCATTTGAGTTATATATTTAAAAATTCCATTTCACATCTGTTTTGAAATCTCATTTCAAATCCCAATTTCACACTTGTATTTCTATTTCTGAATTATCAAATGATAATTCTTTTCACTTCATTTATAACTTCGTTATAAAAGAACTATTTATAAACTTCGTTATAAAGAACTATTTATAAACTTCGTTTATAAAGAAACTACTCGTTTTATTTTTCAAAAACAAGTTTATATTTTTATTTCCATTAAAAATTCAAATTCTATTTAAAAATAGAATTTTCCCTTTTTAAAATCTCAAATATCCTTCCACGATATTTATATAAATTAAACTTCAGCCCAGTGATAATTTAAACAACCAAATCAATCAATTTCCAATTATTTGATTTTAACACATCATATATGCATATATATGAAATCAACAGAACAAACAGACAAATAGATAATATATTTTTGAGGAATCCTGTTGGATTCCTCCAACCTGTTTTCCTGCATCCACAGATGTTAGCACATAAGTAATACCCATTCTGCTTCGTGGCAGAATATCGCGGTATAGAAGGTCATCCACTAATCATAGCGTGGGGCGTGTAGGGTAATCATCCGCTATGAAACTGCGGGCATCCGCTAATGAGACTGCGGGAATCCAACCAACCAATCAACCCAATATATATATATATATATATATATATAGCCTAAATAACTAATATATATATAAAACAACCAGAAAACATGCACACAAGCAACAAACAATTATTTTTAATGAAATAAAAATAATTCTAAAGGTGAGTGAGATTTACTCACCGAGATATTTATTTGCCGGAATGAATCGAAGACGTATGATTTAAATTCCATCTGACTCTGGGAAAATCCAAACCCATTTTCCTGCTATGATTCCAACCCGACTTGCATTCACATTTTACACCTAAATTCCAAACTCTTTCTTCCTTAATCTACAAATCATCTTTGATATGCATTGCCTTGAATAAATTAGCTTTGTACCTACCATTATTTATTTTAATTTACCGATTAACATTTATTTATTTAAATTAACTTAGCCTAAATAATTTAATTATTCTACAAATTTAAATTCGGTAAAAACATATACCTTACTGCTTTTCGAATACTCGATCAAATTCATGGAGTAAATTCTGAGCATTTCCACAATTATATCAGCTCAAAACTGCGATTTTTTTTCATTTTAGCATTTTGTCGAGCACTTCATAAGCAACTTCATTCCCTTCCTCTACTCCTACAGCCATAGGAACAACAGGAACCACCTGTCGACCTCCATAATTCGATCCTGTCCACCCCCTTTTACATCGCATCCCTCCTTCTCCATCTCGCACCCCTTCAACACCGAACCCTTCGAACCACACACGAGCACCATTTCTCCAGTCCATTCGCCAGACCATCGCGTTACTCCATCGCTCGAACCCCCTTCAGGAACCTAACGCCATCCCTTATAGTAATTTCAAAATCATGCGGTCAGTCCCCATTTAAGAAGCTCGAACCCTAAATCGTTTGTATTGACTTCGGATCGAGATCCGCTGTCGCACCAGGCTCCATTCGTCGCCCTATCCTCGGCCAACTCCTCGCGTCATTCTCCCTGAAGCTTCGAGTATCAGCTCGCGATGAATCGAGTTGCGATTTGAATGTGAGGGCAGCGGCCATTTTTATTTGTGGAGTTTTGATTCTGAAGCTCTGATATATTTCTTTCAATTTTCAGAAGAAAATAAAAAAGCAAAAGGGAAGTTGCGATATTTATAAGTGAACAAGGGGGAACAATTTGTACTGGCGCCATTAATTCATGTTTCCCGGATGTTGAAGATCAGCGACAAATTTTGTTGGCTCGAGGGAAGTAGTGTCCGAGTGTTTCAGTTTTAGGGTGGCGCTATAAAGGCAGGCCAACTGATGATAAGAAAAATTGATTTTGAACTGACCCTTTTTAAATTTTATAACTTAAAATATCTCATGGTTCTCGAACCATTGTTTTAACCGTAACGAATGATATTCACTATTCTGACTTCAACGAAATGA
Organism: Allium sativum; assembly: GCA_030737875.1. Lineage (NCBI taxonomy): Eukaryota > Viridiplantae > Streptophyta > Magnoliopsida > Asparagales > Amaryllidaceae > Allium > Allium sativum. The sequence goes on from CM060922.1 coordinate 233,814,961, forward strand.
TTTCTAAATTTTAAATTCGACTGTTCAGAAGTGATAACCAATTAAATTAACGTTTTAAATTAAATTCGATATAAAATATAAATCGATCTCAAACCATTTAATTTACCGATAACAAATTATTTTTATTGTTCATGTTCAGACAGAACTAACACTGATCATTTGAATTGTTTTGATTCTGTTTTTAACTTCGATTTCAATTATAATTTGTTCTCGTATTTCGATTATTTGATTGATAATTCCCTATAAAAATTCTTTTATATGGTTAATTCAATATTTAAACGATACTAAATATTTAAAATAAACTGTTCAAAAATCTGGGTCGTTACATTCTTCCCCCCTTAAAATAATTTCGTCCTCGAAATTGCTAAGGTAAGAAAAAGGGTACAAATCCATTACTTTTCACAACTTGTTGAAACTCACCTCTTCATATTCCAACAAATTTTATTCTACCAAAACATTTGGTTCCCATTCACTTAAATGATTTATAATTAACATAATCCCATTTTAATTCAAATTCATACAAATTGAATTTAATCAATTTTATCCACTTCGATCCATTTAACTTGTTTAAGTTAAATTTTAAATTTCAGAATTCAAATCCCTGGGTTTTCTTTTCAAATTCTCTTGAAATCACTTAAATATATACATATATATTTATTTCCATTTCAAATTCAAAACATTTGAATATTCAAACCAATTTGTTTTCTTTCCAACAAATTTCCATCAAAACTTTCTAAGGTAGCAACCTATCACTTAGAAACTCGGAAATGAACACTGATGATGTTGCAATCATCATCAGAATAATTTCCCAGCCACTGAAGTGAGTTTAGTGCTTTATTACTTTAAAAATCAATTCAAAGATGGTATTTATTCAAACCCTTTACAAACAAAGCTATATTATTTAAAATATTTTTCAACTTCCCAGGATTTTGAATTCTTAATTCTGGTTTGAATTTAATTCTAATTCATCTCATTTGTATATTTAATTTCTATACAAATTCTACTCTGGTTATAAATAACCATTCTAATTTTATAATCTCATTTGATTATAAAGTCAACATCCAACACATCCATATAATAATAATTCTAGAAAATTATTCTTTCTATATCAAATAGAAATTTTTTGGGTAAAATTATTTCATTTACCCACTTTAAAACAATACTGTGTTCAATCTTTTGTTCAAGTGTTTAGAAATTCCTATCGACTTCGTGGCGTCCCACGATTCGACCAGAATTCATAAACTACTCAACAGACAAGCCAACACAATATAAAACAAATTTTATATCAACTTACAAATACGCTCTCTCGTATATATACACTCAACTCATTCTAGGGTACTACTGACCCTATCTCTAATGAGCACAACTCCACAAAGCCTAGGTATTCGCTCAACCTAAGCTCTGATACCAACTGTAAAGGCCCGCAAATCCGAGCTATCTGAGTTGACTAAATACACCACACGTCCAACCCAAACAACACAGAAATACGACTCATTATTAGAAAGAAGTTAGAGGGTGAGAAATAGAAAGAAGGAAATATTAGAATAGGAGAAAAACGAAGATCACAACTCACAGCGGAACGAATAAAATATATTATATAACATAAGCTTTGAAATACAAATCTGTTTTGTACATATACACATACCATCATCAGAGTACACATAACTTTTGATTCAGCGGAAGTAACTCGAAATAACTAACGTTGAAGCCTTCTGCTTCAAGCTCCTCCAAGTGTATCTGTAAAAGCCTGAAACACTTGACTGCCCGTACAAATTTGGGCACCCAAGAGTTTAGGAAAAACAAAACAAAATAAACTCTGGGTCAGTCATGGGACTGGTGTGAGTAAACTCCAACCAATTGTTTAACTTTAAAAATCCTTTCAAAAGAAAAGATAATAGTAAGACCAGCCCACATATAAACACGGACGGTTTTTTTACCTTACTATAACCCAAAACACTTTGATATCAAATCCAGTGATATTATAATAATGTCTACATCAAGTAAATAACCAAATAGCAGAACGCTTGCATCTCACGCTCCACATATATTATAAAATCAAAACCCGCATGGCGCTTATTGGAGATTGGATTTCCAACATGACAAGGTATGTGACCACCTTCCGATGATGTATCTCTAGAGGCGAATACACCTGGGTTCAACAAGAACATCTTGTAACCCGGCCCACACATGACCGACCACTCATTTCGCTTGAGTGTATCGAATGTATATCACCAACGGTTGGACTCAAACCACCGTTCCCGAATGGGCAGAATCGATAGATTTAGAAACAAAAGGAATTTCTCTAGATAGGTGATTATACACCCTAATGGGTGCGACCCACATAGCCATGCTGCCTGCCCGATTTTTGTCCTTTCCTGGTTGTTGAGGCCTGAGGCTACGATTTCTTACCATTCATTGATAACACAATCACTTTGAATGCCACATCGTCAGATCCGTTAATCACTAGTTGAGTTTGCACAAATATTCTGGATATTATGCTAAGGGATAAATCCGTTGCAACCATATACATTCATACAGACCAACCCATTAGATCATTGGAAATACTCTGTCAGACATTCGTCCATATACGTTCGTCCTGGGATTGAACGAAAAACGAAGGCACTATTTCTATAAATAGAAAAGCCCTTGCACTTCACTCCGTCTTCAATATATTCAGCATACTTGGTTCGCAACGCTAATGCCGATACAGAGTGGTTTTTCGGATAATAATCCAACCGGTCTCTCCATATTGACAACGATGGTCAAAAACTTCGATAGTCTGTGATTTAACTATCGAATAAAAACAAGTGTTCATCCAAACATATCAAACAAATCACTGGGCTCTTTAATTAATATTTCATTAATTAAATCTCTTCTCCATTTTCTCTATCAATATTTGTTAACCAAATATTTTCAATAATCATCCTGCCTCTTATGCCATTTGGAAAACGTTTCCAAATATCAACTTCTTTTATTTCTATATATTAGAAAAATATCTATTTGCAATTGGAAACAATTCCACTCGCTTATCTCTATCCCCTTTTTGTTTACAACATTCGATTTTTATGTTCACTTTACTATCGAATTCAATACGTCGATACAATGATTTCAAATTATCAAAATATCTTAAAAATATTCTAACTCCTTAAATTTCCGGAAAATTTCGCCATAACCTCCCCTGTATCGGGAGCATCGGGAAATTTCAAATAGCTTCCCGGTATCTTCCTAAATCAAAAAGAAAAAGGAAAAGCCAAGCGGCTTGCCGATACGGCGCATAGAGCTCATATATGAATTAAACATGTACCTTTTCGTCGAGCACATTATTTATATACCTGCATCACTTTATCCCATACCTGCCTCCTGTGTGTCTATACCTGTCCAATGTATTTCAATTTCATACACTCGTTAAATTAACTCGTTATCTATCTCTTTGCCTATTTCGCTTGTATATTTGAATATAACACGTTTCAAATATATTTCCACTTACTTATCAATCAATTGAATTCAAATTTCAATTTAAGTTCTATACTCGATTTCGAATATATATTTACAAATCCCAAATTTCACTTTTCAAAGTTCGATTTTAGTTCAAACTCAATTAACTAATTCTCCTTTAGTTAATTCTATTCAATAATCAAAAATATGATTATTGTTCCAAAAATCATCTTCTTTACTTCACTTGAGTTCGCATTTATTTTCTAACTCAAGTCTAGATTTTTAAATGGTAATCCGGATTTTTATTCGCTTAAAAATCCCACTATTTATATAAAAAAATCCATTATGGTTTATAATGGTTTCTGGCGCTGCATTTTTGAAATATTGATTTTGACATAACTCAAAATCTATACGACGAAATTCAGATTTTTCTCCTTCATTAGAAAACTATTATCAAACCGGTCCTGACGTTTCTTGTTTCGAAGAATTCCGACTTCAACTGCGTTCTGTATACTCAATTGAAGTTCGAATCGCCAATTTACGAACTGCAGCGCTGCGGCGAGTTCGTTTTAATTCTATTTATATATATAAACTTTTAAACTTCTTAAAATGAATTCAATTCCATTTTAACTCTATTTGAATTCCTTGATTCAAATTCCAATCTCACTTTTGAATTTTATATTTCAAATCCCAATTCCTTTTCTATTGGATATTCAAATTCAATACTTGAATTTCTATTTCAATTCCAGATTCAAATTCTATGTTTGAATTCATTTGAATTCTTTTATTCAAACTCTATTTTTAAATTCCATTTTTAACTTCTACATTCCAATTTCTATATTTGAATTCTATTGGAATTCAAATATTCAAACTCCTTTTTAAATTCTATATTCAGAATTCCATAATTTAAAACCCATTTGAATTTCATATTCAAATCCCATAGATCAAATCCCATTTGAATTCAATTTGAATCTCTTACATTCAAATTCCATTTTTCATTTCCGACCCCATTTGAATTTCTAATATTCAAATTCATTTTCAACATCATTTGAATTTCTATTATTCAAATTCATTTGAATTCCCTTGAATTCAAATTCCATTTCAAAATCATTTGGATTTCCTATTTTGAAATCCTATTTGAAATTCTATTTCCAATTCTACTTTGAAATCCTATTTTTCAAAGTTTATTTCAAATTCTATTTTGAAATCTCCTATTCAAATTTCCACTTGAATTTCTATATTCAATTCCAAGTTCAAATTCAATACTTGTATTTCTATTTCAAATCTCTATTCAAATTTCATATTTGAATTCTTCTTTGAAATCTCTATTCAAATTTCATATTTGAATTCTTCTTTGAAATACTATATTTCAAATTCTATTCAATTCTTCTTTGAAATTTTATATTTCAAATTCTATTTTGAAATTCTACATTCAAATCTCCATTTGAATTTCTTTATTCGAATTCCTTTGAATTCAAATCTTATTTAATTCCTTGAATTCAAATTCTATTCTAATTTCGTTTATTCAAATTCTATTTGAACTTCCATTTGAATTTCTAAAATTCCATCTCCTTTTTCCTTTTCAAATATTTAAACTCCCTTTAAAATTCAAATGTTATACTCCAATTTCATTTGAGTTATATATTTAAAAATTCCATTTCACATCTGTTTTGAAATCTCATTTCAAATCCCAATTTCACACTTGTATTTCTATTTCTGAATTATCAAATGATAATTCTTTTCACTTCATTTATAACTTCGTTATAAAAGAACTATTTATAAACTTCGTTATAAAGAACTATTTATAAACTTCGTTTATAAAGAAACTACTCGTTTTATTTTTCAAAAACAAGTTTATATTTTTATTTCCATTAAAAATTCAAATTCTATTTAAAAATAGAATTTTCCCTTTTTAAAATCTCAAATATCCTTCCACGATATTTATATAAATTAAACTTCAGCCCAGTGATAATTTAAACAACCAAATCAATCAATTTCCAATTATTTGATTTTAACACATCATATATGCATATATATGAAATCAACAGAACAAACAGACAAATAGATAATATATTTTTGAGGAATCCTGTTGGATTCCTCCAACCTGTTTTCCTGCATCCACAGATGTTAGCACATAAATAATACCCATTCTGCTTCGTGGCAGAATATCGCGGTATAGAAGGTCATCCACTAATCATAGCGTGGGGCGTGTAGGGTAATCATCCGCTATGAAACTGCGGGCATCCGCTAATGAGACTGCGGGAATCCAACCAACCAATCAACCCAATATATATATATATATAGCCTAAATAACTAATATATATATATAACAACCAGAAAACATGCACACAAGCAACAAACAATTATTTTTAATGAAATAAAAATAATTCTAAAGGTGAGTGAGATTTACTCACCGAGATATTTATTTGCCGGAATGAATCGAAGACGTATGATTTAAATTCCATCTGACTCTGGGAAAATCCAAACCCATTTTCCTGCTATGATTCCAACCCGACTTGCATTCACATTTTACACCTAAATTCCAAACTCTTTCTTCCTTAATCTACAAATCATCTTTGATATGCATTGCCTTGAATAAATTAGCTTTGTACCTACCATTATTTATTTTAATTTACCGATTAACATTTATTTATTTAAATTAACTTAGCCTAAATAATTTAATTATTCTACAAATTTAAATTCGGTAAAAACATATACCTTACTGCTTTTCGAATACTCGATCAAATTCATGGAGTAAATTCTGAGCATTTCCACAATTATATCAGCTCAAAACTGCGATTTTTTTTCATTTTAGCATTTTGTCGAGCACTTCATAAGCAACTTCATTCCCTTCCTCTACTCCTACAGCCATAGGAACAACAGGAACCACCTGTCGACCTCCATAATTCGATCCTGTTCACCCCCTTTTACATTGCATCCCTCCTTCTCCATCTCGCACCCCTTCAACACCGAACCCTTCGAACCACACACGAGCACCATTTCTCCAGTCCATTCGCCAGACCATCGCGTTACTCCATCGCTCGAACCCCCTTCAGGAACCTAACGCCATCCCTTATAGTAATTTCAAAATCATGCGGTCAGTCCCCATTTAAGAAGCTCGAACCCTAAATCGTTTGTATTGACTTCGGATCGAGATCCGCTGTCGCACCAGGCTCCATTCGTCGCCCTATCCTCGGCCAACTCCTCGCGTCATTCTCCCTGAAGCTTCGAGTATCAGCTCGCGATGAATCGAGTTGCGATTTGAATGTGAGGGCAGCGGCCATTTTTATTTGTGGAGTTTTGATTCTGAAGCTCTGATATATTTCTTTCGATTTTCAGAAGAAAATAAAAAAGCAAAAGGGAAGTTGCGATATTTATAAGTGAACAAGGGGGAACAATTTGTACTGGCGCCATTAATTCATGTTTCCCGGATGTTGAAGATCAGCGACAAATTTTGTTGGCTCGAGGGAAGTAGTGTCCGAGTGTTTCAGTTTTAGGGTGGCGCTATAAAGGTAGGCCAACTGATGATAAGAAAAATTGATTTTGAACTGACCCTTTTTAAATTTTATAACTTAAAATATCTCATGGTTCTCGAACCATTGTTTTAACCGTAACGAATGATATTCACTATTCTGACTTCAACGAAATGATTTCTAAATTTTAAATTCGACTGTTCAGAAGTGATAACCAATTAAATTAACGTTTTAAATTAAATTCGATATAAAATATAAATCGATCTCAAACCATTTAATTTACCGATAACAAATTATTTTTATTGTTCATGTTCAGACAGAACTGACACTGATCATTTGAATTGTTTTGATTCTGTTTTTAACTTCGATTTCAATTATAATTTGTTCTCGTATTTCGATTATTTGATTGATAATTCCCTATAAAAATTCTTTTATATGGTTAATTCAATATTTAAACGATACTAAATATTTAAAATAAACTGTTCAAAAATCTGGGTCGTTACAATTCAAATCAAGTTTCCATATTTACATCATAAAGCAAGGGTTTTTATTGATTTGGAGCTTGCATTTTGGGTTTATTTGATTGCATAAGGGCTTTCTCATATTTTTGAGTCTTCATAAGCATTGTAAGCCCTTTTCTACTTTCATACTTAAACTCTAAAGTTAAATGAATGATGCAAGTTTGGTTGATCATATGATATGCAAGTTATGTTATGCAAGTATGCCATGTTATGATATGCAAGTTTACCATGTTATGTTATGCAAGTATGCCATGTTATGATATGCAAGTTTACCATGTTATGCTATGCAAGTTTGCCATGTTATGATATGCAAGTTTACCATGTTATGTTATGCAAGTATGTCATGTTATGATATGCAAGTTTACCATGTTATGCTATGCAAGTTTGCCATGTTATGATATGCAAGTTTATCATGTTATGTTATGAAAGTATGCCATGTTATGATATGCAAGTTTACCATGTTATGCTATGCAAGTTTGCCATATGATATGCAAGTTATGTTATGCAAGTTTGGGTTGATCATTTTGCTCATGTTATCATGTTATGCAAGCTTATCTTGGGTTTATGAGCTTAAAGCTTCAAGCTTTATGCTAAAGGTTGCATTTTGACAACATGTAAGTTATCATATCCCTTATGATAACTTGCATGTGAGGCTAAATGCGAACTTATGACCATTTCTACATGTCATTTATCACCATGTATCACCAGTATGCTAAGTTTGGTTTTATGCATGCTTTTGAGGCCTAAAAATGTAATATGCAAGTATATGAACATATGTACATTTCATATGCCACCATGTTAAACTTGTGCCTTCAACACCTTTATGTCATGATTATGCCAAGTTCCCTCTTTCTATCCTTTATGCGCTATTGCGATATGTAAGCGATGGGATTGCGTTTGCGGTTGGGTAAACTTAAAAGACATAAAAACATAAGATTGGGAATTTACCTATTAAGTTAGGTCTACCCATTGGGAATTTACCTATTAAGTTAGGTCTACCCAAATTCTTGAAAACTTGTAACATGTTTTGGAAACATGATGGACATGACACTTAGAAAATATAAGTGTGACCAACTCGAGGTTGGGTTGAGTTTGTAGCGTAAATCTACCCGGAACCGACCAGCTTAACTAGTTGCTACAAACAATAGGACCCAATGTGAGAAGTTGGTCATGTTGTACCTTGAACCCGAGGTTAGACCAAGTTGTGGTATAAAGCTACCCGGAACCGACCGGCTTAACTAGTAACCGCAACGAAGTCTAATGTGAGAGGTTAAGGCACGTTAATTAATGCCTCGTGATTAGGGTTAAGTCATGGTCCACTTAATACTTAACCAATTTGGGCTTGGTAGATTAATCAGGGTTAAGTCGTGAACTCATCGTTACACTTAACCAAGTTAATCCATGATTAGCAAGAGGGTTAAACCGTACTTAACCCACTAGAAAATCCTAGCAATGGGGGTCCACTCCAGCAGTAATCCCAAGTTTGTATCATTATGACCCTAGGGTCTAGGCTAGGGTGGGGGGCACAATTACTGGACTTGAGGTAAGTGACCAAAAGCGACGGCAGATGGGTACGCGGTGTTGTTCCGGGCGGACTATGGTCGTGCACATAATCCGAAGCCGGGGAAAACATGCATGGGTACCAGTAGATCGAGACTGTGCACTTATGTTTATGGTGTCCAGGGGTTGACACCCTAGGGCTTGATACACCTGACGGGAGACCCTGCACAGTCTGACTACAATTATGTTTGGGCCGCATTGACACCAACACGTGACGAGTTAGGCTTATAGGGAGCCGATCGACTAGACCGTTTGGTTGGACCGCGTAGTAGGGTCACTTCATCATATTGGGCCAAAGCTTGGGCCAAGGGATCAATACTTGTTTATTCAAGTCATGTTAGTTTGCTAGTACACCTGTGGTGCAAAAACCTTAAACATGATTATGCGATGACACCTTTATCTACCTTGTTAGTTAATCATCATGCTAGTATGTTGTTATCCTTATGTTCATCCCTGCTTCTCATGCCAGTTAACTTTATCAGTTTACATTGATTGTAGTAGGGCTTACTCAGTCTTTTTGACTGACCTGTTTTCTTTCGCCTCTTTTCTTCCGTTTGCCCCCCAGGTTCTCAGGGTGGGAACGTTGGAGCTTATCTTGGATTTCGGATTGCTTGCTTGTGGGATTTCAGCTCATGTACGGTTTCGACATGAAGCTAGCTATGGTTATCACATATTTTGGGGATAGTACTTATGTATTTCAGTTTTCAGTTGATGTTGTTTTTATCTAGACTTGTTTATTTGGAAAGTTATGTTGTACCAGACTTGTTTTGAAATAGTTTGAAATCTTCCGCTGTTTTACTTATCTTATTTACTCTGTTTACATATATACATATGTTCTTGTTCTGCCTTGATATATCATTATGCATGTTTACCTGATTCAAACGCCCCTCCAAAGTTAGAGTGCTTGCAAGAGACACCCTGGCGGAGGTGGGGTGTTACATTTGGTATCAGAGCATATGGTTTACGAGAAGGAACAAAATGGTTTTTAAAACTTTTGGAAAACTATTTTCAAAACCAAGTATAAAGTATTTTCCAAAGAAAAGTCTAGTTTATTTTAAAGGCTATTCTCCAAAAAGCCATTAGCAAAATTCCTTCGTTTTTCTCCATTCTGAATCTGTCTTTTTCTTTGTTTTCAGTATGGCCGATAACTTTGCTATTCCGGAGGGAGTACACGTACCTGTTTGGTATAGGAGACTTTTGGAGGCTAGGGCGACCGAACCCGGCCCCGCAGATGTACCTCCTCCTCCTCCTCCGGTAGTTAATGTTCCTCCTCCTCCTGTCGTTGAGGTTCCTCTTCCTCCTTCCCCTCGGCGTCCTCAAACTGACTTCGCGAAAATTTGCAAAGACTTTAAGGCGACGGGTTGCAAGAATTTCATTGGAACCGAGACTTATGTAGAGGCAAGGAATTGGTTGAAAGAAACCGAAGATCTTTTTGCCTTCTTTGATATAGATGACCGTAGGAAGGTTTTATTAGCAGTGTGGTTGCTAAAGGAAGAAGTTGCACGTTGGTGGGTGGTCACCACCGCTACTAGGCCAATTGAGACTTGGGAAGACTTTCGGGGAAGGTTTGGACTAAGGTTCCTATCACTGAAGCAAGGGGACATGACTATTAGGGAATACATAGATAAGTTTAATCAACTGGCTCGGGTCGGTTTAGACTTGGTTGACACAGCTCAGAAGAAGGCCCTATACTTTGCTCTAGGATTAAACGAGCCATTACATGGTTTAGCCATGACTCATATACCCTTGGAGGCAACATTCGAGAGCTTGGTTGATATGGCGTTACTTCAGGGAGATGTCAAGAAAGAGGTCAAGATGAATGATACTCAAGCCAAGAAGACTGATTCCCAGTGGAAAGGAAATCAGGGTAATCCAAGTGGTCAGAGGAGTCAAGGCAAACAGAACAAGAACAAGAGTCAAGGTAACAAGGGGAACAATAGTAAGGGCAATAACGATAAGAGGAAGTGCCATTATTGCGGTTCAGTTGGGCATCTTATTAAGGATTGTAAGAAGAGAAAAAGGAAGAGTGGTGAATGCTTTCATTGTGGTGAGTTTGGACATTTCAGCAAAGATTGCCCGAAGAAGCAAGGGCAAGGCCAGGGTCAGACTCAGCGTGCTGAACCTTCGGGAGGGCAAGTTCATGCTCTCAATGTCGCTCCAGTTCCCGATCGAGGTAGTATTTTTGTTGAGAGCCTTGTATATATTTCTGATTTTTCAGTTCGTACCTTGTTTGATTTTGGTGCATCGCATAGTTTATTTCATCTGATCTAGTTGAAAGTTTGCACCTAAGTACTAGTCTAGTTAATGATCCCGTGTGTGTTTCAAATCCAATTGGGGGTTCCGCCCATTTGTCTATTATCTACGTGGATTTGAAAATTTCTATCTTGAGTGTAGAATTCTCGTGTGATGCTTATATTCTCGGTTTCATGGGGTATGGGTTGATTTTTGGGCATGGATGGGTTGTCCAGTTTTGGAGCCATTCTTGATTTTTGAGCATAGGGTTGAGAGGCTCATGACTCGCCTCGGTAATACCCTAAACATTTCTAGTAACCCTATGAGTCCCGTCATGTTGTGTTATCCTGAATCCCTCAACTCGTCTATCGATAGTTTGCAATCGGTGAGGGTGGTCCGAGAATATCCTGATATCTTGGGTGAAGTGAAGGGGGTTACCCCTAAACGAGAGATAGATTTCCGCATTTATCTGGTTGATAATGCCAAGATAGTTTCGTGGCCGGTTAGGCACATGGCCCCGCAAGATGAGAGTTAAGAAAGCAAGTCAAGGAGTTGCTTGAGAAGAACTTCATTAGATGAAGTATATCTGAATGGGGAGCGCCTGTAGTATTTACTACCAAAGCAGATGGTTCTCTTCGACGTTGTGTTGATTATCGTGAGTTAAACAAAGAGAATAGACAACCATTGCCAAGGATCGATGATTTGTTTGATCAGCTTGTAGGAACATCCGTTTTCTCTTGATCTTGCTACTGGATTCCATCAACTCAGAGTAGCTGAAGATAGTATAGACAAGACTGCGTTCAGAACTCCAGATGGATTCTTAGAATGGCTGGTCATGCCATTATGTTTGACTAATGCACCCGCCAACTTCGTGGACTTGATGAGTAGGGTGTCTAGGGAGTTCCTGAATGAGTTTGTGGTAGTCTTTGTAAACGATATCCTGACTTTCTTAAAGAACGAGGAAGAACATGCTAGACATCTCAAGGAGGTGATGGATACGCTTAGAGCGCATCAGTTGAAAGCCAAGTCCTCCAAATGTCATTTTGGAGAAAAGAAGTTAGATTTCTTGGGCACATAGTTTCTAAGCAAGGCTTAGCGGTGGATCCCGCTAAAGTGGTCGCGGTTCAAAACCGAAAAGCTTCGACGAGGACAATTGAAGTAAGAAGTTCTCTCAGTTTAATTAGTTAGTTAGCGTCTCTTGAGCTTAGACCTACCCTTCTGGATCAAGTAGGGACTTCACAGAAAGAAGACCCGCAGTTAGTCGAGATCATGGACAAGTTGATTCGAGGCGAGATGGTAAGTCACCTCGCTATAGATGACAAGGGATGGCTAAGACGCGATGAGAGAAATAAGGTTCTTAAAGATGCACCTCACTCGAGGAGGTGGCCGAGTTTGTCCCAAGGTGCAGGTTGTGCCAACAGGTTAAAGGCCGAGTCATAGAAGCCCGGTGGGCTATTATATCCATTGGAGGTCCCCGCAATGGAAGAGGAAAAAGCGTCACGAAGGATTTCGTGGATGGACTGCCTAGATCAAGAAAGGGAATAAGAGCATGTGGGTCATAGTAGGTAGACTCACGAAGAGTGCTCATTTCACTCCGGTAAAGAGCGAAAGGGCTGCATCATAGCTAGCGACAGTTTACTTTCAAGAAATAAAGCGGTTGCACGAGGTTCCCTAAAGTATAGTTAGTAACCATGACTCAATTTTCACTAGCCAGTTTTGGGAATAGTCTACGGGAAGTCATGGGCAAGCGACTAAATCTAAGTACGGCCTATCATTCACAGGCGAATGGTTCATTTCGTTCAAGCATGAGTTATAGAAAATCACGTTAGTAAGAGCAATTGGCAACGTGGATTGGTATTTTCAAGAAAAGTTTTGCTGCGTGGAATACTTTATAGTAAGTAAACGAGATCCAGGATTCACTAGTGAATTTTGGAGAGCTTGCATGAAATCATGAGGTCATAGTTAAGTTTAAGCCAAGAATGATAGAAGAGTAAGTGAAAGAGGAAGACGAAAGGCGACAATGAAATGGGTTCCAACTCATATTTGGAAATAAGAGTTAAGAAGCCAAGGAATCATGAAGTAAAAGACGGTCAAAGCACAGTGGAGTTAAACTCAAGGAAACGTGACTTAGAAGACTGAAGGCTAGATACGCGCATCATATCTCTTTCTAAGAGTATATCCTTGATCCTTGTTTTCCGGTGAAACTTACTCGCATGTTATCCTTTTTACGTATATCCTCTCGGTCCCATTCTCGGTCCTATTTCTGTCGGGAGGTATGACTCATCGGTTAGTAATACATGTCAAGGTTTGAAGGGGTCCGTTAGGTTGACTAAACCTTTTGGGCTTTTATAGAATATGGGTTGGGTTAGGAAGGGATTTCTTGTAATCCGAAAAGAGTATATCTTGCTTATCTTCCCGATCTCTTTGTAGCATATCTTTTGCTATCCATGTTTGTCTTGATTATCTAGTTTATCGTGTTAATCTTGTCATGAGAACCTTAGGTAGAAACCCTTTGGATGAAACATGTGTTTGAAACATGTCATGCTTGTTGGTTGCAAGTGGTTGCAAGTGTTTGTAAGTGGTTACTCGTGGATGCATTATACACATTAGGCACTAGATCGGCTCACACACTCCTCATATTGCATATGCATGTGTGTTTATGCTTATTCATGGATGAAAATTTTTGTGTTATCATATGGATGTTGCATATGGATGTATGTTATGTGCACACATATAGATGTTATACATTATGTTAGGAATTGCATACATATGGATTCATTTCACTAACATAATTTGCATTGATGATATTTGCATTAGATAAGTACATATACACACACCTTTGCATATGTTCATACAACATTTAGAATCTTGTAAGGACAATGATTGCTCGTGGATGAAGTTTTGAGTAGATGGATGTTGGATGGTAGGATATGTTCTTCCTAACTTGAAGATTTCGGGGACGAAATCCTTTAAGGAGGGGAGAATGTAACAACCCGTATTTTTAATAACCTGTTATAACGTAAATCGAGGCAGAATTTAATTTATAAATCTGAATCAAGGGAAACGGGCTATGCCATTGCGTTCGTCTCGGAAAAATACGCGAAATAGAGTCTGATTTTTCGAAAATCGGAGTCCGTATGACCCGATTAAGGCCCAACGAAGTTTTCAGAAAAATTCAAAGTAAAAATAGATTTCAAATTCAAGTCTGAATTTGGAAATTTGGGCCAGTTTGGGCCAGGCGGGAAAATTCCCGCTAGAGCACCCAAGTCGACAGCCCTGTCGACTTGGGAGTCGACTTGGTTGGACCCAAGTCGACAGCCCTGTCGACTTGGCTGTCGACTTGGTCCAGCCGGGCAGTTTTGCCTGGTGCACCATTTTGGGGTCTTGGTTAGGTTTTGGGCCAGATTCGGTTTTGAGGGCTGAGATTGGAACTAGGGTTTAATCCTAAGGCTAAAACTAGTCCTAATCTCTATAAATAAGCCCCTAACCTAACCCTAAATCATCATTATTCATTCAAGTAACTGAACTATAGCAAAATCACTCCTCTCATGGCCTCCACTCTCTTCATAAAATTCTAAATAAATTTTTTTGAGAGATTTTCCATGCATACAAGTGTTTTCAAGCTTGTATGAGCATCATTAGCTTGCATTCAAGTCAAGTTTCCATATTTACATCATAAAGCAAGGGTTTTTATTGATTTGGAGCTTGCATTTTGGGTTTATTTGATTGCATAAGGGCTTTGTCATATTTTTGAGTCTTCATAAGCATTGTAAGCCCTTTTCTACTTTCATACTTAAACTCTAAAGTTAAATGAATGATGCAAGTTTGGTTGATCATATGATATGCAAGTTATGTTATGCAAGTATGCCATGTTATGATATGCAAGTTTACCATGTTATGTTATGCAAGTATGTCATGTTATGATATGCAAGTTTACCATGTTATGTTATGCAAGTATGCCATGTTATGATATGCAAGTTTACCATGTTATGCTATGCAAGTTTGCCATGTTATGATATGCAAGTTTACCATGTTATGTTATGCAAGTATGCCATGTTATGATATGCAAGTTTACCATGTTATGCTATGCAAGTTTGCCATGTTATGATATGCAAGTTTATCATGTTATGTTATGCAAGTATGCCATGTTATGATATGCAAGTTTACCATGTTATGCTATGCAAGTTTGCCATATGATATGCAAGTTATGTTATGCAAGTTTGGGTTGATCATTTTGCTCATGTTATCATGTTATGCAAGCTTATATTTGGTTTATGAGCTTAAAGCTTCAAGCTTTGTGCTAAAGGTTGCATTTTGGCAACATGTAAGTTATCATATCCCTTATGATAACTTGCATGTGAGGCTAAATGCGAACTTATGGCCATTTCTACATGTCATTTATCACCATGTATCACCAATATGCTAAGTTTGGTTTTATGCATGCTTTTGAGGCCTAAAAATGTAATATGCAAGTATATGAACATATGTACATTTCTTAGGCCACCATGTTAAACTTGTGGCTTCAACACCTTTATGACATGATTATGCCAAGTTCCCTCTTTCTATCCTTTATGCGCTATTGCGATATGTAAGCGATGGGATTGCGTTTGGGGTTGGGTAAACTTAAAAGACATAAAAACATAAGATTGGGAATTTACCTATTAAGTTAGGTCTACCCATTGGGAATTTACCTATTAAGTTAGGTCTACCCAAATTCTTGAAAACTTGTAACATGTTTTGGAAACATGATGGACATGACACTTAGAAAATATAAGTGTGACCAACTCGAGGTTGGGTTGAGTTTGTAGCGTAAATTTACCCGGAACCGACCGGCTTAACTAGTTGCTACAAACAATAGGACCCAATGTGAGAAGTTGGTCATGTTGTACCTTGAACCCGAGGTTAGACCAAGTTGTGGTATAAAGCTACCCGGAACCGACCGGCTTAACTAGTAACCGCAACGAAGTCTAATGTGAGAGGTTAAGGCACGTTAATTAATGCCTCGTGATTAGGGTTAAGTCATGGTCCACTTAATACTTAACCAATTTGGGCTTCGTAGATTAATCAGGGTTAAGTCGTGAACTCATCTTTACAATTAACCAAGTTAATCCATGATAAGCAAGAGGGTTAAACCGTACTTAACCCACTAGAAAATCCTAGCAATGGGGGTCCACTCCAGCAGTAATCCCAAGTTTGTATCATTATGACCCTAGGGTCTAGGCTAGGGTGGGGGGCACAATTACTGGACTTGAGGTAAGTGACCAAATGCGACGGCAGATGGGTACGCCGGTGTAGTTCCGGGCGGACTATGGTCGTGCACATAGTCCGAAGCCGGGGAAAACATGCATGGGTACCAGTAGATCGAGACTGTGCACTTATGTTTATGGTGTCCAGGGGTTGACACCCTAGGGCTTGATACACCCAACGGGAGACCCTGCACAGTCTGAATACAATTATGTTTGGGCCGCATTGACACCAACACGTGACGAGTTAGGCTTATAGGGAGCTGATCGGCTAGACCGTTTGGTTGGACCGCGTAGTAGGGTCACTTCATGATATTGGGCCAAAGCTTGGGCCAAGGGATCAATACTTGTTTATTCAAGTCATGTTAGTTTGCTAGTACACCTGTGGTGCAGAAACCTTAAACCTGATTATGCGATGACACCATTATCTACCTTGTTAGTTAATCATCATGCTAGTATGTTGTTATCCTTATGTTCATCCCTGCTTCTCATGCCAGTTAACTTTATCAGTTTACATTGATTGTAGTAGGGCTTACTCAGTCTTTTTGACTGACCTGTTTTCTTTCGCCTCTTTTCTTCCGTTCCCCCCCAGGTTCTCAGGGTGGGAACGTTGGAGCTTAGCTTGGATTTCGGATTGCTTGCTTGTGGGATTCAGCTCATGTACGGTTTCGACATGAAGCTAGCTATGGTTATCACATATTTTGGGGATAGTACTTTTGTATTTCAGTTTTCAGTTGATGTTGTTTTTATCTAGACTTGTTTATTTGGAAAGTTATGTTGTACCAGACTTGTTTTGAAATAGTTTGAAATCTTCCGCTGTTTTACTTATCTTATTTACTCTGTTTACATATATGCATATGTTCTTGTTCTGCCTTGATATATCATTATGCATGTTTACCTGATTCAAACGCCCCTCCAAAGTCAGAGTGCTTGCAAGAGACACCCTGGCGGAGGTGGGGTGTTACACTGATGCATGAATGAGATGGAAATGTTTTGCGATATAAATAAGGAAAATTTTCTGAGATATAGAAACTAAATAGTTTAAAATAAAAGGAAATGTTTTTCAAAGAATCAGGAAAAAAATGAAACGAGTTAGAGGAATATTTGGGTAAAGATATTGAAGGGGAATTGGGAAATGAAATGATGATTGGTCGGCAAGATTTCCATTTGGAAATATGACCGTTGTTTGTACACATGTTTTTCTTGGATAGATAAATTACAGACTTTCAAAGTTTTTGGCCATTTTCGTTGTTAATACGGAGAGACCGGGATTAGATTTATTATCTAAAAGCCACTCCGTATAGGCATTATCATTTCGAATCGAGTAGATTGAAGACAATTGAAGACGGAGTTTGTACAAGGGTTATTCTGGTGATCCTAGGTAGAAATTGCCTAAGATGGATTTATAGAATAAATCCTTCGGGTTGTCCAGTCTTAGGACAATTTTAATGGACGAATGTCTGACAGAGTATATCTGGTAGATCGCGTAAGTAAATCATTTCAAACGTATTTACGTTGGTGGCGGAGGAATTTGTTTCTCTTAGCTTATACCCGTGGTATATTTGGTGATATCAATTTGTGATTTGACGGGTATGTCGATGTGGCATTCAAAGTAAATAAAGGAGTGATCTGTTAAAAGATACATTATGACCTCAAGCCTCATCAATTCGGAAATGACAAAAATCGGGCAGGCAACATGGCTAAGTGAGTCGCACCCAATTAGGGTATATTGTCACCATCTAGAGAATATTCATATTTGTTATTTCTTTCAATTCTGTATCTCTCGGGAATGGTTATGTTGGTATACCAGCCGTAAGGTGACAATATATTCGAAACATTCAAGCGAAATGAATGGTCGGTCATGTGTGGACGAGTTACAAGATGTTCTTGTTGAACTCCAGTGTGTCGCTTCTAGTGTAAACTGATCGAATGGTGGTTCCATACCTTGTCATAGTTGGAAATCCACTACCTAATAAGAGCCCGCGGTGTTTTATTGTAAATTATATACATAGATCGTAAGATGAAAGCGTTTCTGCTAGATTGTCATTTACTTGATTTAGACATTATTATAATAACAGATTAGTATTGATTTTAAGAAATGTTTTGGGCCATCATAAGGTAAAACCCTCCTTGTTTATTAGTGGATTGGTCTTGCGATTTTCCTTTCTTTTGAAAAGTATTTTTGAAAAGTTAAACCAAAATGATTTGAGTTTACTCATACCAGTCACATGACTGACCTAGAGTTTATTTTGTTTTGCCTAAACTCTTGGGTGCCCAAATTTGTACGGGCATCAAGTAGTTGGGATTTACAGATACTTGGAGGAACTTAGAGCAGGAGGCTTCAGAGTTAGTTATATATAGAGTTTATTTCCGCTGTGACGTAATGTGTTATACTGGTATGTATATACAGTTATAGTTTTATATTTCAAAAGTTGTTATATAATATATTTGTTCGTTCCGATGTGAGATTCGTGTTTACTCTGATTCTGTTCAGTTGTGTCTTCTTCTTCTATTCTAATATTCTTTTTGTCTATTTCTCACCCTTTAAATTCTTTCTATTAATGGTCCAGCATTTCCGATGCTTGAATAGTCGACATGGCGTGTTGTATGGATTTTTAGGGTCGAAAATCCTTGGGTCGTTACAGTGGTATCAAATCTTAAGGATAAGTGATTACCTTGGCTCTGTCGCGTAACTCAATAGAGATGGGGTTAGAAATACCCTAAATTGAGTTTAAGTGTATATTATGAGCGCGTACTTGCTATTTGATATAAAATAGTTTTATACTGTGGGGATTTATTGATTGAGTGACTTATAAAATCTGGTCGATGGTGGGGCACCACGAAATCGATAGGGGTTTCTAAACGCTTGAATACGATAAACCAACACGGTGTTTTTTTTAGAGGAGGGTAAATGAAATAATTTTACCCAAAATATAATTTGATATATATATATTGAAATTATTATAATATATATATTGGATGTGTAGATTATAACCGACTAAGATTATAATTGAAATGGTTATAAATAACCAATCAGAATTCATATAAGAGTGGCATATGAATTCAGGAGAATTAATTCTGAATTTAAAACAAATTTGGAATGAGAACTCTAGAAAGTTGAAAAGTTGTTTGAAATTGAATTTTGAATTGACTGTAAGGAAATTTTAGGATCCTGGGTAAATTTGGAAATATTTTCCAAACGTTTTAAAGAATATTTTGAAGTGATTTTAAAAGGAAGTATTTAAGAATTGTTTTGAAGGGTAATATAGTGTTGAACTCATTTCGGACACTAGAAAATAACACCGATGATGGGTCGCGACATCATCAGTATTCATTTTCGAGTTTCTAAGTGACGGATTACTACCAAAGATGTTATTTTGAATTATTTTAAGGGCATAAGTTGTTTAGAAATTCAAATGTTTTAAATTGCTATTATTATATGTAAATATATATGATTTCAAAGTGATTAGAAATAAAACCCAGGAATTTGAATTTTGAAAATTAAATTTTACTTATGAAATTAAATAGATTGAACTAGGAAAAAGGTGAATATATAAACTAGAATTTAACTTAAACTAAGTTAAATAAAATTGAATTGGATTATAAAAAAAATTTGGAATGGAATTGCATTATGGAGTCAGGATTTGGATTGAAATTGGAACTGGAGTTTGAAATGGATTTAGCCTGGGTATAAGCGAAGGATTGGATTTGAGGATAAATTGATTGGAGATCAATTGAAAATGGATTTGTATATGCTGAAGTGATAGCTAATGATAGAGTTGAATGCCCAACAAAAAGGTACAAATTTATATTTGAGTACGAGATTTCTATGAGCCTATATGGTAAGCCGCCCGGCTGTTTTATTTTATTTTAGATTGGAGAAGGCCTATAAAGGCGAGTTGTAGTTGTACCAATTGAGCCGTGCAAAGGAGACACTGGCAAATTTTTTCGAAAATTTAAGATGTTAGAAAATTTTCAGAATTTTTGAAGTTTTGCGTTAATGGAAATAAATTAATATTTTAATTTAAATTTAATTGATTCGTTTGAAACTAAAGTTAAGAAGCGAAATAAATGATTTTTTAACCTGGCTATAATACGGTCTGTAGCATTTTTCTTACTTTAGCAATTTCGGGGATGAAATTCTTTTAAGGGGATGGAATGTAACATCCCAGAATTTTCATAATTTAATAATTAATTTATTTAATTATTTTAATATGGTGTTTGATAATTTAAAATGGTTTGAATTTAAATATTCTTAATATTTAATTAATATAAATAATGGGATGATATATTTATTTCCAAAATAGTAGAAATGGCAATTTTGTTTAAATTGGATAATATACGATATTTATTTTAGTTTATATTCGAGCAGAATAACGAATATATTATTTAAACGAAAATTGAACATATTGATTATAATATATATAAATTATAATCGAGCTCAAAACGCCGCGGTAGTTCGTAATATTGAGTTTTGAACTTCAACTGAATGTATAGGATCCGTTATTAGTCGGATTTCTTCGAAACAAGAAACGTTTGAATCTGTTGAATGATATTTTTCTAATGGGAGAGAAAAATGGAGATTTCGTATATAGATTATAAGTTATGTCCAAATCAAATTTTCAAATAGTCGCTATGGAATAGTTTATAAACCATAACGATATATTTAATTTTAATTAAATATTGGCTTCGAAATTAGACCGGTTCTTTGAGGCATAGTTATAATTTAATTTATATAATTTTTCTGTAATTTTTAACTTGGAAAATAAGCAACTTTTTATTTGGAGTGTTTTACACCCTATATCAGCATTTTGGGGTTTCACAAAATAAGTTGACCTACCGATATTATTATATTTTTGGGATCGTGACACCTCGTTGGATACGACGGTAATTTTATTTTGTCCGTAACAGTCGATAAATAAATGTAACTCTTTTTAGACTGCACTGATAAACATTAACAAATATATACATACACACCTAAATACAAATTCAAAGTGTGAAGCAGGGAAGACCTATCGTTCTCTACACATAACTAAAATTTTCAAATTCAAACAAACCAAAACAACAAATAAAAAGTAGTCTTCCTACTTTTGGTAAGGTCATCCATTGGATGGCATACCTGTTTGAGCCGTGGGAACTAGGAAATGAAACAGCACGTTCATACGCAATTTACTATATAACCAAAGAAGGGTTCAAGCATTAAGGCACGTAAGTAAACCTACCTACCATTCTAAAGTATTTATATAGAAATTTGTTCCCTTCCCATACCCTATTCGCATGTGCCCATCACATAGATGATATTAAGGGACAAGCAGACCATGCCTTCACCATTAAGTTTCCCTTACCCTAAATGTACACACTACACATCTACCTGCACAGACTACTTAGTTAAGAAGAAAATGTTGGATTTTTTTTATGTATATTTATTCAGTCAAATCGACATACATCAAGACAACTAACTAGTACGATTACTAAGCATTTAAGCATAAGGGTATGTTAGTATATTGGGTACATTTTCTTTTCCTTAGCTAGTAAGATATCCTGGTATATATTATATATGCATTTCTTTGCAGCTAAGTCCAGCATTTTCTTCCCATCGCGGTACAAGCATGAGTTGTCAACGTCTTTCAAAACCTACCCTATGGCCTACGCCTCACCTAATACTTGGCTGTTAAGGATTGTTCGTCCATAAATATACACAAACCGACCTTAGTTTCATTTTCTTCTCCTGCATTGAATGTGAAATCAAAACTCTCTAAAGACTTCGGAATGAAATACTTTAATAAATAATAAAATAAATTAAAATGGGCTGGACACATGAGGAAGGTCTGGACTCTAGAGACGTGAGGGAGCTGCTCTCGAACTTGTTCATGAGGGAGGTTTCGGTTTACATTGTTGCATGGTCATATATGAAGACGTGGTGTGTAAAAGTACATGGGGGTATGGTTCGTGGTCTTGCACTAGAATGGAGCAGTGGATTTTCATGAAGTCTGAGGGCATGTAAGAACCATACGTTTAGAAAAGGAGGATAAGGTGATGGAAATGGAAGTGAGGTGTGTGATGGAGAGAGAAGTCCGCGAGGTGGATGTAGTGCGGAGTTTTGATGCTTTCGGAAACTGTACCGAGCATGTGAGTTAGGAATAAGGAGGAGTGGTGCATGTAGAGCAACGTTGGGAAGTCCATCACTGGAGCAAACATGTTTACAGTAGTAGGTGGCGTATGGCATATGGCATGTGGTGTTGAAATGCCAAGGTTGGAGGACAAAAGGTGTAATAACCCGGAAATCTGAGCCAATTTAAAATTTTTATTTTGGCAATTTTAGTGAATTTTGAATATTTAAAATGAATTATTTTAAATAATAACGACGAGAAATTTATTTTGAATAGAATTAGGGCATATATATTTATTTGAATCGTCGGTAGAATATAAATATTTTATTTTAATTATAAAAGGAATTGAAAATAGCGCGGTACTTTGAAAATCCGATTTCAAAGTTCAAATGAATATACAGGATTCAAAATAAACCGGATTTTAGCGAAACCAAAAATATTAGAATCTATTTAAAATATATTTACAACGAATTCGAAAAATTAAAATTTCAAAGCGGGGATAAAAAGTTATGCCCAGTTGAAAATTCAGAATAGTCGCTATGGGAATTTTGGCCCTTAAAAATGGAATTTTTGCAAACGACCTCGGTTTTCGATGAAACCACTTTTTTTGGATCCGTGATGTCAAGTTATTGCTAGGTTTCAAAATTCATAATTTTTCGAATCAATATGTGAGCGTGACAAAGGAAAATGTGTTTTGACTTTTTCTATCAATTTTGATCGATCAGAAAATGGCCATTTTTCAAACGGTCTCAGAATTTGACGAAATTAGTTTGATTAGGACCGTATCGCCAATACGAAGCTAGAAAATATTTTTCAGTAATTTTTAGAGTCCGTATGTGGTCCCAGTAAATTGAAATGTGCGTTCAAATTCAATATATAGATTTATATTTTGATTTTGACGGAAACTGATTGAACAACCAAACTGGCTTACGATACATATCCCATTGTGTTCGGAATGGGGTTAATTAGTTATGGATGACAGTCGGTGGGTCTCGTTTGGAGGTCGAAATAAAAAGTTACTTTTTGAAATTAAAAATAATATATGTATATATAATAATATCCTCTCTCCCTCTATTTACATTCACCCCTCCCCGTTCGTTTTTTAAAAAAAAAAACTAAAGAAAAAAAGGAGGATGCTCAGATCTCGCCCGCCCTCCACCACCACCACGCTTCCTCCAACGGCGCCGTCACCGTCTCCAACACCCCCCTTTGTCGCGCGCCTCTCTCTTTCTCTTCCCCCTCCATCTCCGATTGAAACCACGCCTACCCCGAGCTCCACAGCCAATCCGGCCGCCGCCAGGCCTCCGACACCCCCACGACCTCCTCCGCGCACCCTGGCCTTCCCCCAGTCGCGAATCAGAACTCGCGAGACCCCATCGCGTCAGTCACCTCGACTTCAGCCCCCAATCCATCTATAGATCCGTCGCCACCAGAAGTTGGGATCCCCCACAGCCGCCTGTGAGCCAAGCTTCTCCTCTGGCTGTTAGGCGCAGCAAACCCCACCCCCTTCTTCGATATAATACTGTAAGTTTTTAATAATTTCTATTTATATAAATTAACAGTAGTTTATTTTCAGTTTTTTAAGTAAATACATTGTTTTTAAATCAGTTTTGTTATATATATGTCATGGGATTTTTATACATGAAGAGTTATCGAAAAGACTCGATTTTTCTTTATGAAAAGTAACGATTTTTATTTATGCAAAGATTAGATTTTTGGCTAAATAAAGATTATATTTTTATGATGTAAAAGAATTGATTTTCATGCATAGGAAAGAAATGATTTTTATCATAGAAAAGAGATGATTTTTATATGAACAGGATATGAGCAAAAATGTTATTTTTATAGTGTGTAGAGCGAAGTAAAGATATGATTTTCATAGAAATGATTTTTGGACAAAAATTCGATTTTTATATATATGAAGTAGCGATAAAAATTCAATTTTTACATATGTGAAGTAGCGATAAAAATTTGATTTTTATATATGTGAAGTAGCGATAAAAATTCGATTAAATATATATGAAGTAGCGATAAAAATTCGATTTTTATAAATATGAGGTAGTGTTAAAAATTCGATTTTTATATATGTGAAGTAGCGATAAAAAATCGATTTTTATATATGTGAAGTAGCGATAAAAATTAGATTTTTTTTACATGTATAGATTTGAAATAGAAATTCGATTTCTATATATATAAGAGCGTACTAAAAATGTGACTTTTATTTATATATGAACAGCGTGAAAAAGATGCGTTGGAATTTCGAACAAATCCAAACAGTTCAGAAAGAATGACGGAGTGAAGCCCCAAGGTGAGAACTCCTCACTTTTATTTTAATTTCTAGTTTGAAATATATTCTAGGATGCAGACGGTGCTTAGCAGCACCTGACACCCGTCGTCCACAGACCATGGACGACTTGATTGTTTTATTGATGTGTTGTGAAAAGTGATTTGCGATGCGGAATAAAAATAAATATTTTATAGTTAAAAATATGATTTTTAACGTGTATATATAATAAATATTTATAAATAAATCAGACGATTTGTTTATGTACATCCATTTGACTGGTATTAATTGGGACGATAAATTTTACACAACACCCAATTGCACAAATAAAAATCTGTATTTGTTGATTTGAAACCCCACACGGGTATTCGGATGATATTTGACTTACACTAATCCCGATTGTTTAGTTGTATGTCAATCGATGGGTTGACAGACTGTGTAAGCGTTAATTATTTATATTTAATGCTTATACAGTTGTGTGGTGCACTCTGGATGATAGTTGATGATTTATCGTTGCTATTATATATATGTGTTGTAGGGAATCCATATAATTAACATTATATGGTAATTGATTGGGCCTCATTCCAATTTGGAAAATAAGGAATATTATAAAGGAAAATTCATGTGTTGAATGGAATAAAAATTCATGTGTTGAGTAGAAAGAAAATTCATGTGTTGAATAGAATATAAATTCATGTGTTGAATAGAATAAAATATTCATGTGTCGAATAAAAATATAAATTCATGTGTTGAATAGAATAAATATTCATGTGTTGAATAAAATATATATTCATGTGTTGAATAAAAATATATATTCATGTGTTGAAGAAAATATTCATTTGTTGAATAGAATAACGAAGTTATTGAAATATATAAAGCAGTGTTGGTTAGATATGCGCCATTTTGACGCGAACGATATTTATATCGATTATATTCGTTTTTAAAATGAATACAGAAAAGGAAGTAATTTCAAAATATAACGTTTTGAAAACATTATCATTTGTATATCGATGATGTGGAATATTCAGTTTTGATTAGAAATTGAATATGAAGTTGAAATCGTTTCGAAAACAAATTTAAAACGATTTATAAAATACGTTTTAAAAGGAAATCGACGAAATATATAATATATATTATATATATAGAATGGCCTGAATAGAACGCGCCGGGCCGCGGCAGTTCCCGAATTTCGACCATTGACTTCGAATGGATATTACGGGAGATCCGAACTTCGGATTCTCCTAAAATCGGAACCATTCGGTTCGTATCGAAAAGGGCTTTCTAACGAATATTAGAGATTTGAAATCTAACAGTTGGATTTGGAATTATGTCAAAATCAAATTTGGAAAAGGTCGCTGTAATTGTAGTTCGATGACTGTTGATGGAAATCGACTGCACAGACCTTGATAAAATTATTAAAAATAGTAATAATTTGTGTAAAATCGTAATAAATGATTTGGGAAGGATTGGGATGAAAAATTCCATATTTGAAAACATAAAAATAGATTTTTATCGAAATGAACTAGTTTGAACTAGAATTATAATCCATTTATTTTTGAAATAAATAAATTGGATTTGAAATGGTTTTGAAAATAACCAGAATTTCCAGTAATTGAATTGGAATGGATGTGGATCGAAATTGTCTTTGGAATATTTCCATGTTGGATTTCATGATTATACAGATATTATTATGGAGATTTGAAAGATATATTAATATCGTTATTTCCAATACGATATTTGTTGGTCGTAGAATTTGATATTGAATATAAGCCGATATATTTTCTATTCAGAGCCTTGTATTTAATATCAAATGAGATTTTGGGTTTATCGTGAACCGTGTTTTAAATGACATTGGTTCTTTAACCCAGTTAAAGAAAGGATATGATTTCCCAAGTTAAATAATCATTGATAGTGATTTTGGGAAGATTAAAACCAAGTGGAGTTTTAATGAATCTTTAATTAGATTGAAATGATCGAGAATGGAGTATCACCAATTTTGCTCCAGGCGATAGTTAAATCTTTAATTAGATTTAAACGTGAAATGGTAATTGAATTTACCGATAACACTGTGGTGTTAGATATGAAGTATGACCAGTTTTATTTCATGAGATGAATAGGTTGGGATTGGAAAATAAAACAAGTGATTACTTCGATGTGGTTCTCTAATCTCGACTAATTTGAATTGATATTCAAGAGAAGTTTAAAGAATAAATTTAAAGAATTTATCTTTGATAAAATTAATGGGAACCTTTCCCAAAGTATAAGAATATTTGAATAAAACAATATTCTGAATTGGAATGAGGCGTATGTTTTGTTTGTCTAACACTTGTTTATTATATACGCGAGTTATTCAGAAAGACCGGGGTTATCCCATTCTGAATAACTGAATCAACGATGTGTCGAAGATGAAGACTGTAACAACCCGTATTTTTATTAACCTGTAATAACATAAATTGAGGCAGAATTTAAATCTAAAATCTGAAACAAGGGAAACGGGCTATGCCATTGCGTTCGTCTCGGAAAAATACGCGAAATAGAGTCCGAGTTTTCGAAAATCGGAGTCCGTATGACCCGATTAAGGTCCAACGAAGTTTTCAGAAAATTCCTAAGTAAAAACACATTTCAAAATTCAAACTTGAATTTGGAAAAATTGGGCCAGTTGGGCCAGGCGGGCAAATTCCCGCCACAGTACCCAAGTCGATAGCCTTGTCGACTTGGGAGTCGACTTAGTCTCACCAGGTCGACAGCCCTGTCGACTTGGCTGTCGACTTGGCTCAGACGCCCAGTCCTGCCTGGTGCACCATTTTGAGAATGTGTTGAGCTTGGGGGCCAGATTCGGTTTAGAGGGCTGAGATTGGAACTAGGGTTTAATCCTATGGTCTAAATCACTAGCCTAATCTATAAATAAGACCCTAACCTACCCTAAATCATTCATTATTCATTCTAGCAACTAAACTATGGCAAAATTTTACCTCTCATGGCTTCCACTCTCTTCAGACAATTCCTAAATCAATTCCAAAGTGATTTTCCATGCATACAAGTGTTTTTAGACTTGTATGATCATCATTAGCTTGCATTCAAGTCTTGTTTCTCTATTGGCATCTTAAAGGAAGAGTTTTGATCAAGTTTGCTTGCATTTTTGGGGTTTAATTAGTTGCATAAGGGGTTTCTTACATTTGCTAAACTCATTTGAGTCCGCATAAGCATTGTAAGCCCTATTCCTTTCATACTTAAACTTTAAAGTTAAATGTATGATATGCAAGTTGTCATATGTTATGCAAGTTTTATTATGCAAGTATGATATGCAAGTTGTCATATGTTATGCAAGTTTTATTATGCAAATATGATATGCAAGTTGTCATATGTTATGCAAGTTTGATATGCAAGTTGTCATATGTTATGCAAGTTTTGTATGCAAGTTTGATATGCAAGTTGTCATATGTTATGCAAGTTTTGTTATGCAAGTTGATATGCAAGTTGTCATATGTTATACAAGTTTTGTATGAAAGTTTGATATGCAAGTTGTCATATGTCATGCAAGTTTTGTATGCAAGTTCGATATGCAAGTTGTCATATGTTATGCAAGTTTTGTATGCAAGTTTGGGTTGAACATTTTGTTCATGCTATCATGTTATGCATGCTTTTGAGGCCTAATGCAAGTATATGAACATATGTACATTTCATATGCCACCATGTTGAACTTGTGGCTTCAACACTTTTATGTCATGATTATGCCAAGTTCCCTCTTTCTATCCTTTATGCGCTATTGCGATATGTAAGCGATGGGATTGCGTTTGGGGTTGGGTAAACTTAAAAGACATAAAAACATAAGCTTGGGAATTTACCTATTAAGTTAGGTCTACCCATTGGGAATTTACCTATTAAGTTAGGTCTACCCAATTGCTTGAAAAACTTGTAATGTGTTTTGGAAACATGGTGGACATGACACTTAGAAAAGATAAGTGTGACCAACTCGAGGTTGGGTTGAGTTTGTAGCGTAAACCTACCCGGAACCGACCGGCTTAACTAGTTGCTACAAACAATAAGACCCAATGTGAGAAGTTGGTCATGTTGTACCTTGAGCCCGAGGTTAGACCAAGTTGTGGTGTAAAGCTACCCGGACCCGCCCGGCTTAACTAGTAACCACAAAAAAGTCTAATGTGAGAGGTTAAGGCGCATTAATTAATTAATGCCTCGTGATTAGGGTTAAGTCATGGAACGCTGGAATACTTAACCAATGAAAACACGATGGGTTGGTAGGGTTAAGTCATGAACCTTGGGTACACTTAACCAACTTGGTACTTGAATGAGTTGGGTTAACCACGTTAACCCATTAAGGAAACCCTAGTTACGTGGTCCTTTGCACCAGTAACCCTCTTAGTTGTATCATGACACCCTAGGGACTAGGCTAGGGAGGGGCACGATTACTGGGATGCCATGTAAGCGACCAAACGACGGCTGAGTAAGTGCGCCGGTGTAGGTTCAGGCGGGCCATGATCGTGCACATGGTCCAGAGTTGAAAAAGCAGGCACGGGCACCAGTAGGTTTAAACTGTGTGTGCTTGGTTTGTGTCAGTGGTTGACACCCTAGGACTTGATACACCCTAGGGTGGACCTAGCACAATTTAGCTACACTTCGTAGTTGGGCCGTATGACACCGACACTTGACGAGTTTGGCTTATAGGGAGCCGATCGACTAGACCGTGCTAGTTGGACCTTGGTTTGGGTCATTGATGGTGTTGGGCCAAACTTGGGCCTGGGGATCACTTCTTGTTTACACTTTGGACCTCGTATTGGGGTCACTTCATGTTATTGGGCCAAAGCTTGGGCCAAGAGATCAATACTTGTTTATTCAAGTCATGTTAGTTTACTAGTACACCTGTGGTGCAAAACCTTAATCCTGATTATGCGATGACACCTTTATCTACCTTGATAGTTAGTCATCATGCTAGTATGTTGTTATCCTTATGTTCATCCCTTGCTGCCCATACTAGTTAACTTTATCAGTTTACATTGATTGTACTAGGGCTTACTCAGTCTTTTTGACTGACCTGTTTTCTTTCGCCTCTTTTCTTCCGTTCCTACCCCCCCCCCCCCCCCAGGTTCTCAGGGAGGGAATACAGGAGCCTAGCTTGGATTTTGGATTTCTTGCTTGTGGGATTCCAGCTCATGTACGCTTTCTACATGAAGCTAGCTATGGTTCTCACGTATTTTGGGGATAGCACTTATGTATTTCTGTTTTCAGATGATGTTGTTTTATCTAGACTTGTTTATTTGGAAAATTGATATTATGATGTACCAGACTTGTTTTGAAATGGTTTAAATCTTCCGCTGTTTTATCTATGTTATTTATTCTGTTTACATATATACATATGTTCTTGTTCTGCCTTGATATATCATTATGCATGTTTACCTGATTCAAACGCCCCTCCACAGTCAGTGCCCTTGCAAGAGTGGTACTGGCGGAGGTGGGGTGTTACATTTGGTATTAGAGCATATGGTTTACGAGAAGGAACAAAAAGGTTTTTTTTTTAGAAAACTTTTGGAAAACTATTTTCAAAACTAAGTATAAAGTATTTTCCAAAGAAAAGTCTAGTTTATTTTAAAGGATATTCCCCAAAAAGCCATTAGCAAAATCCCTTCGTTTTTCTCCATTCTGAACCTATCCTTTTTCTTCGTTTTCAGTATGGCCAATAACTTTGCCATTCCGGAGGGAGTACACGTACCTTTTTGGTATGGGAGACTTTTGGAGGCTAGGGCGACTGAAGCCGGCCCCGCTGATGTTCCCCCTCCTCCAGTAGTTAATGTTCCTCCTCCCCCTCAGCATCCACAAGAGGATTTCGCGGAGATTTGTAAGAACTTTAAGGCGTTGGGTTGCAAGAATTTAATTGGAACCGAGACATATGTAGAGGCCAGAAATTGGTTGAAAGAAACCGAAGATCTTTTTACCT
The DNA here is from genome assembly GCA_030737875.1 of Allium sativum. Classification (NCBI taxonomy): domain Eukaryota; kingdom Viridiplantae; phylum Streptophyta; class Magnoliopsida; order Asparagales; family Amaryllidaceae; genus Allium; species Allium sativum. The sequence continues at coordinate 233,845,769 of CM060922.1, forward strand.
TCTTTAATATAGATGACCGTAGGAAGGTTTTATTAGCAGTGTGGTTGCTAAAGGAAGAAGCTGCACGTTGGTGGGTGGTCACCACCGTTACTAGGCCAATTGAGACTTGGGATGACTTTCAGGGAAAGTTTGGACTAAGGTTCCTATCACTGAAGCAAGGGGACATGACTATTAGGGAATACATAGATCAGTTTAATCAACTGGCTCAGGTCGGTTTAGACTTGGTTAACAAAGCTCAGAAGAAGGCCCTATACTTTGCTCTAGGATTAAACGAGCCATTACATGGTTTAGCCATGACTCATATACCCTTAGGGGCAACTTTTGAGAGTTTGGTGAATATGGCCCTACTCAATGAAGAGAGTAGGAGTGACAAGGAGGAGATCAAGATGAATGATACTCAAGCCAAGAAGACTGATTCCCAGTGGAAAGGAAATCAGGGTAATCCAAGCGGTCAGAGCAGTCAAGGCAATAAGAACAAGAACAAGGGCAAGAACAACAAGAGGAAGTGCCATTATTGCGGTTCAGTTGGGCATCTTAGTAAGGATTGTCGGAAGAGAAAAAGGAATAATGGTGAATGCTTTTTCTGCGGTGAGACTGGACATTTCAGTAAGGATTGCCCGAAGAAGCAAGGGCAAGGCCAGGGTCAGACTCAGCATGCTGGACCTTCGGGAGGGCAAGTTCATGCTCTCAATGTTGTTCCAGTTCCCGATCGAGGTAGTATTTCTGTTGAAAGCCTTGTATATATTTCTGATTTTCCAGTTCGTACCTTGTTTGATTTTGGTGCATCGCATAGTTTATCTGGTTTTGTTGAAAATTTGCACCTAAGTACTAGTCTAGTTAATGATCCCGTGTGTGTTTCAAATCCAATTGGGGGTTCCGCTCATTTGTCTATTATCTATGTGGATTTGAAAATCTCTATCTTGAGTATAGAGTTCTCGTGTGATGCTTAAATTCTCGGTTTCATGGGGTATGGGTTGATTTTGGGCATGGATTGGTTGTCCAGTTATGGAGCCATTCTTGATTTTTGAGCATAGGGTTGTGAGGCTCATGACTGGCCTCGGTAATACCCTAGGAATTTCTAGTAACCCTATGAGTCTCGTCATGTTGTGTTATCTTGAATCCCTCAACTCGTCTATCGATAGTTTGCAATCGGTGAGGGTGGTCCGAGAATATCCTGATATCTTGGGTGAAGTGAAGGGGGTTACCCCTAAACGAGAGATAGATTTCCGCATTTATCTGGTTGATAATGCCAAGCCAGTTATGTGGCCGGTAAGGCACATGGTCCCGTGAGACGGGAGCTAAGTAAGCAAGTGAAGGAGTTGCTTGAGAAGAACTCCATTCGATGAAGCATTTACGAGGAAGGTGCTCTAGTAGTATTCGCTACTAATGTGGACAATTCGCTTCGCCCGTGTGTTGATTATCGTGAGAAGAATAGACAACCGTTGCCAAGGATCGATGATTTGTTCGATCAGCTTGTAGGAACATCTGTTTTCTCTTGATCCTGCTACTGGATTCCATCAGCTCAGAATAGCTGAAGATAGTATAGACAAGACTGCGTTCAGAACTCCAGATGAATCCTTAGAATGGCTGGTCATGCCATTTGCACCCACCTACTTCGTGGACTTGACAAGAAGGGTGTCTAGGGAGTTCCTGAACAAGTTTGTCGTGGTCTTCGTAGATGATATTCTGATCTTCTCTAAGGATGAGGAAGAGCACGCAAGGCGTCTCGTGGAGGTGATGGATACACTTAGAACGCATCAGTTGGAGGCCAAGTTCTCCAAAGTGTCACTTTTGGAGAAAGGGAGTTAGATTTCTTGGGCACATAGTTTCTAAGCAAGGCTTAGTGGTGGATCCTGCTAAAGTGGTCGCGGTTCAAGACCGGAAAGCTCCGACGAGGACAATTGAAGCAAGAAGCTTTCTCAGTTTAATTAGTCAGTTAGCGTCCCTTGAGTTTAGACATACCCTTATGGATCAAGTAGGGACTTCACAGAAAGAAGACCCGCAGTTAGTCGAGATCATGACAAGTTGATTCGAGGCGAGATGTTAAGACACCTCGCTATAGATGACATGGGATGGCTAGGACGCAATGAGAGAAAGAAGGCTCTTGAAGATGCACATCACACAGGGAAGTGGCCGAGTTTGTCCCAAGGTGCATGTTGGGCCAACAAGTTAAAGGCCGAGTCATAGAAGCCCGGTGGGCTATTACATCCATTGGAGGTCCCCGCAATGGACGTAGAAAAACGTCACGAAGGATTTCGTGGATGGACTGCCTAGATCAAGGAAAGGGAATACGAGCATGTGGGTCATAGTAAGTAGACTCACGAGGAGTGCTCATTTCACTCCGGTAAAGAGCGAAAGGACTGCATCATAACTAGCGACAGTTTACTTTCAAGAAATAAAGCGGGTACACGAGGTTCCCTAAAGTATAGTTAGTAACCATAACTCAATCTTCACCAGTCAGTTTTGAGATAGTCTACGGGAAGTCATGGGCAAGCAACTGAATCTAAGTACAGCCTATCATTCGCAGGCGGATGATCCATTTCGTTCAAGCATGAGTTATAGAAAATCATGTTGGTAAGAGCAATTGGCAACATGGATTGGTATTTCCAAGAAAAGTTCTGCTGCGTGGAATACTTTATAGTAAGTAGACGAGATCCAGGACTCACTAGTGAATTTTGGAGAGCTTGCACGAATCCATGAGGTCTGGAGAGCTGATAAGTTAAGGGTGTATGCAGGGGGTGTAGCTTTGTTTTAAAATGGTGGGATGTACACATGCGTGTAGGGGGTGCGGAACTGAAGTAAAAAAGGATATGATGGTGTTTGTAACAGTTTACGCTTTAAGCATGGAATTAATCATATGATTATGGGTATGGTGAGCAAAATGGAAGATTCAGCTAATTGGTGTACCGATGGGGTTGAATGTGTTGTACGCAGGCCGAAGTGATTAAAGCCCAGATTTAAAGAAAGGCTTGCGGGCATCTTTTTTGGAGTCAATGACGGGGCCATGAAAGGGGAATAATAGTTCAAATATGTGTATGTAAGCTTGGGGTGTGTTAAATTCTTGGCGAGCACTTTACACTTGAAACACACAAGGAACTGTAGTGCGATGATGTGAATTTGGGGTTAATGAAAGGCAACAGTATATTAAATGGTCTGACGAACGGTCCGTCACTTTGGAGTCGCACGTACGGAAGCGGGCGATTCTATGAAGTCGGTTTGAAACAATTTGAAGCACGTTGAATTTATAGCAAAATTGAACGTCGGGTATAATAACCTAACGCAAATCGTTATTTAACAGTTAACGCACAAAAGTGAGTAATCTCACTAACTCTGTTCTGTTTTATAATTTTATAAATGTTATTTAATATTGATAAAAATGATTGAATGCTGTGTGTGATGGTTGTTTGGATGATTTGCTAATAAATTGGTTAAAATAATACGTATAGTTATTTATACAAATCGTTAGTTAAATATGGATTATGTTTATTATTTATTTCATAGTAATATGAAATAAATGTTGATTAACATCTTGGATGCAGTAAGATAGGTTGGAGGGATCCAACTGGATTCCTCAACAATTTATTGTTTTTTTCATATATTGCATTATATGATGTGACAAATAATCTGGCGTTGATTATTGTGTGATTGGGGTGTTTGCATAACATTGACCTGAAATAATTGGTATTTAAATAACGTAAAATATATTCGAATATATTGGAAAGGAATTTGAGGTTTTAAAAAGAGATGAAATCATTATTAAATAATTTGGATTTATAAATTCAAAAATGAATTTAAAAAGGGAAATGGGATAAAACGTTTGATGGAAACCGATGAAATGATTTCGATGTTCGAAATGAAAATAGGATTTATAATTAGCATTCGACTATGTTGAGTATTTTAAAAATAATTTATTCTTATAAATTATATATAATGAAATTTATGGCTTAACGAGATAATTAATATTTGGATTTTTATCGAATAGGAAATCGAAATATAAATTATAACTTAAAGTCCATATGCGAAGCATGGGTCTCATCCTAGTTATAACTTATAACATGAGTTTATGAAATGAAATATGGAGTATGGCTTTATAAAATAACAAGATAAGTTGGATTTTAAACTGTAATGATATTTGTTATTTAAGTCAAGATTTTATTTAATAAAACTATTCCAGATTTCTATAGGAGAAAAATATTCATGTTTAAAGTAAATAATGATTTAATAACAAACGTTTTGCATATTTAAAAAGGAGTTAAGGAAATTAGAAACTCACTAGAGACTAGTTAAGTTGAACGGCTTTCTGGGTATTGATCCGATGTTAGTTTCGGCCTTCGAGGTTGATGCTTGGGAAATTGTTCTCTTACTAAATTTACTGTCGGGGACTGATGGACTGGAAGGATAGTGATGCATAAATGAGAAGGAAATGTTTTGCGATATAAATAAGGAAAAATTTCTGAGATACAGAAAATAAATAGTTTAAAATAAAAGGAAACGTTTTTCGAAGAATCAGGAAAAAACGAAATGAGTTAGAGGAATATTTGGGTAAAGATATTGAAGGAGAATTGGGAAATGAAATGATGATTGATCGGTAAGATTTCCATTTGGAAATATGACCGTTGTTTGTACACATGTTTTTCTTTGATAGTTAAATCACCGACTATCAAAGTTTTTGACCATTTTTGTTGTCAGTACGGATAGACGGGAATTAGATTTATTATCTAAAAACCACTCCGTATGGGCATTATCGTTTCGAATCAAATAGATCGAAGACAATTGAAGATGGAGTTTATACAAGGGTTATTCTGGCGATCCTAGGTAGAAATTGCCTATGATGGATTTACAGAATAAATCGTTCGGGTTGTCTAGTCCCAGGACAATTTGAATGGACGAATGTCTGACAGAGTATATCTGGTAGATCGTGTAAGTTGATCGTTTCAAACGTATTTATGTTGGTTGTAGAGGAATTCGTTTCTCTTAGCTTATACCCATGGTATTTTTGGGGAAATCAATTTGTGATTTGATGGGTATGTCGATGTGAAATTCAAAGTAAATAATGGAGTGATCGGTTAAAAGATACGTTATTAACTCAAGCCTCATCAACTGAGAAATGACAGAAATCGGGCAGGCTGAATGGCTAAGTGGGTCGCACCCAATTAGGGTATATTGTCACCACCTAGAGAATATTCATATTTGTCATTTATTTCAGTTCTGTATCTCCCGGGAACGGTTATGTTGGTATACCAACCGTAAGGTGACAATATATTCGGAACATTCAAGCGGAATGAATGGCTGGTCATGTGTGGCTGAGTTACAAGATGTTCTTGTTGAACTCCAGTGTATCGCTTCTAGAGTACACTGTTCGGAAGGTGGTTCCATACCTTGTCATTGTTGGAAATCCATTACCCAATAAGAGCCCGCAGTTTTTGATTGTATATTATATATGTAGAGCGTGAGATAAAAGCGTTTCTGCTAAATTGTTATTTACTTGAATTAGACATTACTATAATATCAGATAAGTATTGGTTTTAAGAAATGTTTTGGGCTATCGTAAGGTAAAAACCACCCGTGTTAATGTGTGGATCCGTCTTGCGATTTTCCTTTCTTTTGAAAAGGATTTTTGAAAAGTTAAACCAAAATGATCAGAGTTTACTAACATCAGTCACATGACTGACCCAGAGTTTTTTTGTTTTGTTTTCCATAAACTCTTGGGTGCCCAAATTTATGGCAGTCAAGTTGTCGAGATTTACAGATATTTGATGGAACTTGGAGCAGGAGGCTTAAGAGTTAGATGCATATATAGTTTATTTCCGCTGTGATGTTATGTGTTATACTGGTCTGTATATACGGTTATAGTTTTGTATTTCAAAAGTTGCTATATAATATATTTGTTCGTTCTGCTGTGAGATTCGTATTTATTCTGATTCTGTCCAGTTGTGTCTTCTTCTTCTTCTATTCTAATATTCTTTCTTCCTATTTCTCACCCTCTAAATTCTTTCTATTAATGGTCCGGTATTTCCGATGCTTGAATAGTCAACATGGTGTGTTGTTTCGATTTTCAGGGTCAAAAATCCTTGGGTCGTTACAGTGGTATAAGAGCTTAAGGTTAAGTGATTACCTTGGCTCTGTGGCGTAACTCAATAGAGATGGGGTTAGAAATACCCTAGATTGTGTTTGAGTGTATATATTATGAGCGCGTATTTGTTATTTGATATAAAATAGTTTTATACTATGGAGATTTACTGATTGAGTGACTTATAAAATCTAGTCGATGGTGGGGCCCCACGAAATCGATAGAGGTTTCTAAACGCTCAAATACGATAAACCAACACGGTGTGTTTTTTAGACGAGGGTAAATGAAATAATTTTGCCCAAAATATATTTTGATATAAAGAAGTATGTATATTGAAATTATTATAATATATATATTGGACGTGTAGATTATAATCGACTAAGATTATAATTGAAATGGTTATAAATAACCAATCAGAATTCGTATAAGAGTGATATATGAATTCTGGAGAATAAAATCTGAATTTAAAACAGATTTGGAATGAGAACTCTGGAAAGTTGAAAAGGTGTTTGAAATTGAATTTTGAATTGTTTGTAAGGAAATTTTAAGATCCTGGGTAAATTTGGAAATATTTTCCAAACGTTTTAAAGGATATTTTGAAGTGATTTTAAAAGGAAGTGTTTAAGAATTGTTTTGAAGGGTAATATAGTATTGAACTTATTTTGGACACTCGAAAATAACACCGATGATGGGTCGTAACACCACCAGTATTCATTTTCAAGTTTCTAAGTGACGGATTACTACCAAAGATGTTGTTTTGAATTATTTTAAGGGCATAAGTTGTTTAGAAATTCAAATGTTTTAAATTGCTATTATTATATGTAAATATATATGATTTCAAAGTGATTTGAAATAAAACCCAGGAATTTGAATTTTGAAATTTAAATTTTACTTATGAAGTTAAATAGATCGAACTGGGAAAAAGGTGAATAAATAAACCAGAATTTAACTTAAACTAAGTTAAATAAAATTGAATTGGATTATAAAAAAAAATCTGGAATGGAATTGTGTTGTGGAGTCAGGATTTGGATTGAAATTGGAACTGGAGTTTGAAATGGATTTGGCTTGGGTATAAGCGAAGGATTGGATTTAAGGATAAATTGATTGGAGATCAATTGAAAATGGATTTGTATATGCTGAAGTGATAACAAATGATAGAGTTGAATACCCGACAAAAAGGTACAAGTTTATATTGGAGTATGAGATTTCTATGAGCCTATATGGCAAGACGGCCAGTTGTTTTATTTTCCTTTGGATTGGACAAGGTCTATAAAGGCGAGTTGTAGTTGTACCAATTGAGCCGTGCAAAGGACACGCTGGTGAAATTTTTCGAAAATTTAAGATGTTAGAAATTTTTCAGAATTTTAGAAGATTTTCGTCAATAGAAATAAATTAATATTTTAATTTAAATTTAATTGATTCGTTTGATACTGAAGTTAAGAAGTGAAATAAATGATTTTTAACTTGGTTATAATATTGTCCGTTGCTTTTTTCTTACTTTGGCAATTTCGGGGACGAAATTCTTTTAAGGGGGAAGGAATGTAGCGTGCCATAATTTTCGTGATTTAATAATTTATTTATTTATTTTAATATGGTGTTTGATAATTTAAAATGGTTTGAATTTAAATATTCTTAATATTTAATTAATATAAATAATGGGATAATATATTTATTTCCGAAATAGTCGGAAATAGTAGAAACGGCAATTTTGTGTATATTGGATAATATACGATATTTATTTAAGTTTATATTCGAGTAGAATAACGAATAAATTATTTAAACGACAGTTGAACGTATTAATTGTAGTATAAATTGTAATTGAGCTCGAAACGCTGCGGTAGTTCGTAATATTGAGTTTTGAACTTCAACTAAGTGTATAGGATCCGTTATTAGTCAGATTTCTTCGAAAGAAGAAATGTTTGAATCTATTGAACAATATTTTTCTAATGGGAGAGAAAAATGGAGATTTCGTATTATAGATTATAAGTTATGTCCAAATCAAATTTTCAAATAGTCGCTATGAAATAGTTTATAAACCATAACGATATATTTAATTTAAATTAAATATTGGCTTCGAATTTAGACAAGTTCTTTGAGAAGTAGTTTTAATTTAATTTATAGATTTTTTCTGTAATTTTTAACTTGGAAAATAAGCAACTTTTTATTTGGAGTGTTTTACACCCTATATCAGCATTTTGGGGTTTCACAATATAAGTTGACCTACTGATATTATTATATTTTTGGGATCGTGGCACCTCGCTGGATACGGTGGTATTTTTATTTTGTCCATAACGGTCGATAAATAAATGTAACTCTTTTTAGACGGTAATGATATATATTAACAAATATATACATACACACCTAACTACTAATTTAAGTGTGAAGCAGGGAAGACCTATCGTAATCTGCACATAACTAAATTATTCAAATTCAAACAAACCAAAGCAACAAATAAAAAGTATTCTTCCTACTCTTGGTAAGGTCACCCATTGGATGGCATACCTGTTTGAGCCGTGCGAACTAGGAAATGAAACAGCACGTCCATATGTGATTTACTATATAACCAAAGAAGGGTCCAAGCAATAAGGCACGTAAGTAAACCCACCTGCCACTCTAAAGTATTTAAATAGAACTTTGTTCCCTTCCTATACCCTATTCGCATGTACCCATCACGTAGATGATATTAAGGGACAAGCGGACCATGCCTTCACCCGTTAAGTTTCCCTTACCCTAAAAGTACACACTACACATCTACCTACACAGACTGCTTAGCTAAGAAGAAAATGTTGGATTTTATTTTATGTATATTTATTCAGTCAAATCGACATACATCATGACAGCTAGCTAGTACGATTACTTAGCGTTTAAGCATAAGGGTATGTTAGTATATTGGGTACATTTTCTTTTCCTTAGATAGTAAGGTATCCTGGTATATATTATATATACATTTCTTTGCAGCTAAGTCTAGCATTTTCTTCCCATCACGGTACAAGCATGAGTTGTCAACGTCTTTCAACACCTACCCTATGGCCTACGCCTCACGTAATACTTGGCTGTTAAGGATTGTTCGTCCATAAATATACACAATCCCGACCTTAGTTTCATTTTCTTCTCCTGCATCGAATATGAAATCGTAACTATCTAATGACTTCGGAATGAAATACGTTAATAAATAATAAAATAAAAGGGGTTGGACGCATAAGGAAGATATGGACTCTGGAGAGGTGAGGGAGCTTCTCTTGAACGTGTTCATGAGGGACTTTTCGGTTTACATTGTTGCATGGTAATATATGAAGATGTGGTGTGTAAAAGTGCATGGGGACCGGTTTGTGGTCTCGCACTAGAATGGAGCAGTGGATTTTCATGAAGTCTGAGGTCATGGAAGAAACATACGTTTAAAAAGGGAGGAGAAGGTGATGGAAATGGCAGTGAGATGTGTGATGGAGAGAGAAGTCCATGAGGTGAATGTAGTGCAGAGTTTTGATGCTTTCAGAAACTGTACTGAAGGTGAGAGTTAGGAATAAGGAGGAGTGGTGTGTGTAAAGCAACGTTGGGAAGTCCATCATTGGAGCAAACATGTTTATAGTAGCAAGTGGTGTATGGCATATGGCATGTGGTGTTGAAACGCCAAGGTTGGAGGACAAAAGGTCATGCATGAAATTGTTTCACTGAATTCAAGTATTGTTAAATGGTGTAGGCATTCTTGCTTGCGATCTGGAGAGCGGAATCTTGAGGAGTTAAGGGTGTATGCAGGGGGTGTAGCTTTGTTTTAAAATGGTGGGATGTACACATGCATGTAGGGGGTGCGGAACTGAAGTAAAAAGGGACGTGATGGTATTTGTAACAGTTTATGCTTTAACCATGGAATTAATCATATGATTAAGGGTATGGTGAGCAAAATGGAAGATTCAGCTAATTGGTGTACTGACGGGGCTGAATATGTCGTACGCAGGCCGAAGTGATTAAAGCCCAGATTAAAGAAAGGCTTGCAAGCATCTTTTCTGGAGTCAATGACGGGGCCATAAAAGGGGAACAACAGTTCAAATATGTGTAGGGAAGCTTGGGGTGTGTTAAATTCTTGGCGAGCACTTTACACTTGAAACACACAAGGAACTGTAGTGCCATGATGTGAAGTTGGGGTTAATGAAAGGCAGTAGTATATTAAATGGTCTGATGAACGGTCCGTCACTTTGGAATCCACGTACGGAAGCTGGCAATGCTATGAAGGCGGTTTGGAACAATTTGAAGCACGTTGAATTTATGGCAGAATTGAAAGTCGGGTGTAATAACCTAACGCAAATCGTTATTTAACGGTTAACGCGCAAAAGTGAGTAATCTCACTAACTCTGTTCTGTTTTACGATTTTATAAACGTTATTTAATATTGATAAAAATGATTGAATGCTTGTTTGGATGATTTGCCCATAAATTGGTTAAAATAATACGTATAGTTATTTATACAAATAGTTAGTTAAATATGGATTATATTTATTATTTATTTCATATTAATATGAAATAAATGTTGATTAACATATGTGGATGCAGGGAGATAGGTTGGAGGGATCCAACCGAGTTCCTCAACAATTTATTGTTGTTTTTCATATATTGCATTATATGATGTGACAAATAATATGGTGTTGATTATTGTGTGATTGGAGTGTTTGCATAACATTGACCTGAAATAATTGGTATTTAAATACCGTAAAAAATATTTGAATATATTGGAAAGGAATTTGGGGTTTTAAGAAGAGATGAAATTATTATTGTATAATTTGGAATTATATATTCAGAAATGAATTTAGAAAGGGAAATGGGAAAAATCGTTTGAAAGGAAACCGATGAAATGATTTCGATGTTCGAAATGAAAATAGGTTTTATAATTAGCATTCGACTATGTCAAATATATTAAAAATAATTTATTCTTATAAATTATATATAATGAAATTCAGGCTTTAATGAGATAATTAATATTTGGATTTTTATTGAATAGGAAATCGAGATTAAAATTATAACTTAAAGTCTGTGTGCGAAGCACGGGTCTCATCCTAGTTATAACTTATAAAATGAGTTTATGAAATGAAATATGAAGTATGGCTTTATAAAATAACAAGATAAGTGGGATTTGAAATTGTAATGATATTTGTTATTTAAGTCAAGATTGGATTTAATAAAATGAGTCCAGATTTCTATAGGAGAAAAATATTCACGTTTACAGTGAATAAGGATTTAAAAACAAACATTTTGCATATTTAAAAAGGAGTTAAGGAAATTAGAAACTGACTAGAGACTAGTTAAGTTGAACGGCTTTCTGGGTATTGATCTGATGTTGGTTTCGGCCTTCGGGGTTGATACTTGGGAAATTGTTCTCTTACAAAATTTACGGCCAGGGACTGATGGATGTGGAAGGATAGTGATGCCTGAATGAGATGGATATGTTTTGCGATATAAATAAGGAAAAATTTCTGAGATATAGAAATTAAATAGTTTAAAATAAAAGGAAATATTTTTGCAAGAATCAGGAAAAAATGAAACGAGTTAGAGGAATATTTGGGTAAATATATTGAAGGGGAATTGGGAAATGAAATGGTGATTGATCGGTAAGATTTCCATTTGAAAATATGACCGTTGTTTGTACACATGTTTTTCTTTGACGGTTAAATCACCGACTATCAAAGTTTTTGACCATTTTCATTGTCAATACGGAGAGACCGAGAATAGATTTATTATCTAAGAACCACTCCGTATAGGCATTATTGTTTCGAATCAAATAGATCGTAGACAATTGAAGACACAGTTTATATAAGGGTTATTCTGACGATCCTATGTAACGACCCGTATTTTTGGTAGTCAAATATTTAATTTAATTTATTATTTTAAATAGTTATTTTGGATTTTATAAGGATTTAAAAAATATATATATACGTTTATATAGTGAAATTTTAACGTTAATTTATTTATAATATAATTTAAAACGAGCTCGTAATGTCGCGGCAGTTCGTAATATTTTGTTATGAACTTCAACTGAGAATACAGGATCCGATATAAGTCGGATTTCTGTGAAACAAGAAACGTCGGAATCGTATTGACAATAATTTTCATATGAAAGAGAAAAATTCAGATTTCGTATTATATATAGTAAGTTATGGCCAAAACAAAATTTGAAATAATCGCTATGAAAATCGTTAATAAAAGATAGGCCTTTAAAATAGCCGTTTTGCAAACGGACACCGTTTTCGATGAAATCAGTTTCATTGGGACCGTAACATTAAATTTTTATATGGTATTAAAATGCGTGGCAAACCGATGTCGTATGTGACCACGGTAGCCGTAAACGCCCAGTTATTTTTCTATAGCGCGTAATTAACTTAATTTAATTTAGTAAATAGATATTTGAGTGTAACTTGAGCAGACGATTGAATTAGGCCACGAAACCAGTCCCATTGAGTTCGTATCGTCGATTAGAGTTAGGATAGGTATATAGTTTGTTATTTTTAGAGACTGGCAAATTTGGTCTTCAAAATGACGTTGCGGTACGTGTAAAAATAGCCTTCCAGGAAAACGGTCTCAGAATGGGACGAAACTAGTGCCGTTGGGTTCGTATTGATTAATTATTGTAGGATATCAAAGTTTCAAGTTGATTTGATTTATCTGTTGATCATGAAAAATTTATACGCGTGTTTATTTCTGGTTTTATAAAGGATTTTTTTTCAAAAGATGTCGGAATTCGATGAAACTTGTCCCATTGGGTTCAGAATACTTTTTTACATCAAGATTAGCCTTTTTATCAGTAGACAGAAGTCGACTGTGGTTAGTTTTACTTGATACTTCACCGCCAAGTTTCGTTAAAGTATAAAATAATATATTTTACCCTTTATATATGTTCACCGTGTTTCCCCAATCTTTTGCATCCCTAAATCCTAATTTTATCGTTCATTTCGTTCTTCTAATTCTACCGCAATATAGTGATCTTTCAAATTCAATTAAAAATCCAATACTTAGTAAATAAATGCGGAAATTGATTTGTTTAATTCTCGGGTTGAAGAGCTTTGATCCTAGGCACTCGTTTTGGGGGCGATTCATTTGCACTGGTGATGGTTTTCGTGACCACTGCCTAGGGCTTCAAGGTATTGTCGAATGGGGCTAAACAGAGAGAAACGAGTGTTGGCGTTTTGATCAGGAGAGTATGGCGCACAGTTGGAAGGAGTTGGGTGCCATTTCATGAGGATTAGTTTTGATCTCTTTTTCCTGTAGTCGTGAGTATCTCGGTCGAAGTCGAACTGGTCAGGGATGGCGGTGTAACGAAGCCAGCAACGGTCAAAAGGGTCTCCGGTAGTTGCGGTGTGGGTGGAGTCGTCAACTCCGGCAAGGTGGAACAGCGATGAGGTGAAGTTTAAAGAAGAGTGCGATTGGTTAATTATTCAGGAACGAGATTTGTTGAAGTAGGAGAGTGATTAGTCTGGGTTTAAGCAGGTGGAGTTTGAAAGGGTGAATAGAACAGTGAAGGCAGTGCGTATTTTCGGTGGTGAGATTAAATGGGTGTTTTTGTATTTGCTAGAATGAAGGCACCGTGAATTGATGGTGGAAAGAGCGAGTAGTGGTATTTGTTAATTGAGGAAGAAAGTAATTTTTCTGTGTTAAGGAGATGAATGGGGGGACCTGCTACTATTATTATTTTAAAGCTTGGTTGGGATTCTTTTATTTGGGCTTGAAAAGTAGTGGCACTATAAGAAAGTAGTAATATCTGCAGCAGTTAAAATAAAATACCGTGGTGTTTTGGTCTGAGGGACAGGAGTTGTTGTCTGGAAGAAAAGTTGAAGGATAACATGGCAAACAAATTTGTGAAATTAAATTCCCAGTAAAACCAACATGAGAAGACGTGGAGGTTTGAATCATAAGAATGAAGGTATTAGATTTTTACTTAGTAGTGTAATGATAATTACATGATTAAGGAAAATAAATCATAGGTGAAGGTATTAATATAGTAATTAAGGATTTATAAGTTATCCGATTTAAGATAAAAATATTAATATATATAATGGATATATTTTATTCATTCATGAACAGAATCAAGCAAACAATCATGTTAGAATCGTAACGATGAGGTCTTCGTTGTGGAACCAATTTCGCTGAGAAAGGGGCTACTGAAATTTCATGGTAAAATCAAACGCCTGTTTGATTTTAAACGAAACAAATGCAGAACCGTCAACTGCAAATCAAGGTGAGTAAACGCACTAACTCTGCTCGTTTATACTTTTATATAAACGAGTTTTTAAATTTATTTATAATAATTTTTATACTGTGTGATGGTTGCTTGGTTGAATAGTTGATAAAATTGGTTGATAGGATTACATCGTTGGTCGATTATTAGTTCTGATATTTCATATTGATGTGAAACAATATTATTGATGTTATTAACATCTGTGGATGCAGGGAAACGGATTGGAGGGATCCAACTTGATTCCTCAACATTTTATTTGCTATTTTATTTATTGTGATATCTGATTGGTAATTGATAATGTCGTGGTTGAATTACACTGGCCCCATAAATTGGTATTTAATTACCGTAAAATATTTTAGAATGGAGAGGAGAAAATTTGAGATTTTAAAAAGGAAATTATTACCAAAAATAGAAAGTAGATTTCAAATGGATTTAAAATAGAAACTTGTTCAATAAATATATAAATTAGTTAGATTTATAAATGATGTTTATAAATAAAGTGAAATATCTACCATTGGATAATGTAAAAATATAAATTCAAGTTGGATTTATATAAGTAAAGTGGAATTCGGTGTTGACACCGATATTTGAAATGGGATTTAAACGCAATAGTTGTAAAAGAGATTTGAGTTGAGAAAAAGATAATTCAAATGGAAAATTTGAATAAGAAATCAGCTTCAAAAGGAAACGATGAGTTTTATTCCAAATTTGGAATATAAAATAAATTGAGATAAATTCAAATGATTAATAAACGAGAAGGGTTAATTGAGTACAATTCTATAAACAGAGTTTTAAGTGAAATAGAATATGATGGGGCTTTAAAGTATACTCGATAAAGAGAAGTAGAGCAGTAATGATACTTATAAATAAAAATCGAGTTGATTTGAATAAGCGAGTTTAGATTCCTATTAAGGAATGAAATTCATATTTGAAAATGAATAACAGTTGAAAGCAAATATTTACGAATGAAATGGTTTTAAAAGGTTTTATAAATTATAAACAGCGATTTTAACCTTTCATTATAATAAATGTGTTAGTAAATCTAAATAGCAATGTTAACGCTGCTGTTATAATAAATGTTTTGTAAATTCTAAACAGCGATTTTAACGCTGCTTGTATAATGCGATCTAAACGCTATTGTGAAAATAAGTGTTCTATAATTCTAAACAGCGATTGTAAAGCTGTTGTTAAAAGTAAATGTTTTATAAATCAAATATGTGGAAACGTCGATTATAACGCTACCGTTATAATCAATATTTTTCTGTAAATGAAGTGTGTTCTTAGATCAGATCCGAGAGTCGTGTAAGTGACGGTTTGTTTAAAGAGGTGAGCTTTGACTATTTCAAAATTGAGAATGTGGTTCAATTAAGGTCTGAGAGGTAATTATACCCCCAACTTGATTGACTTCATGATCGATGGAGGAATGGTTAAGGTTCGATGGTGAAACTTGGTTAAGCAATATGGTTAGCTAATAATGATTAGTAGGTTGAGTTATAATAACGATGTTTTATAACATCGCGTTAAGTTGAAATATTTTCCTAAATAAAATGAGAGCCATTTTCTACACATAGAAAATGAAATGAATTGTCAACGAGGAATTAAGAGACAGGAATTGTAAATAATAATTAAATAAGAAATTAAATTAAAAAGGGGCCCAGTGTTGTTTGATGCTTGATCCGTAGAAATTTCCAATTGGAAATAGGACCGCAGATTGTATGGATGTTTCTTTGATAGTTAAAACACCGACTATCAAAGTTTTGATTTATTTTATACCTCCGGTATCAATATGGAGAGACCGGAATCATATTTAATATCTGAAAACCACTCCATATTGGTATAAGCGTTCTGAATCAACTTATGCTAAAGAAATTGAAGACAGAGTAAATGCAAGGGCTGTTCTGTTAATCCTAGATAGAAATTGCCCAAGATGGATTGATAGAACAGTGCCTTCGGTTTGTCCGGACACAGGACAACTTGTATGGACGAGTGTCTGACAAATTATTTGCAAAGGGATTACGTACGTTGATTCCTTCAAACGTACGAAGTTGGTGGCAAAAAAGGGAAACTTCTTTAGCCTAACAATCTGAGTATTTTTATGGGAATCAATTAGTGATTTCCGATGGATATAACGATGTGGCATTCAAAGTGAATGGTGGCCAAATGTTCTGGAAGATGATTTAAACCTCAAGCCTCATCAACCGGGGAATGACAGAAATCGGGCAGGCAGCATGGCTATGTGGGTCGCTCCCATTAGGATGTATAATCACCTATCAAGAGAAATTCCATTTGTTCTTTAATCTATCGATGTTGTCCCTTTCGGGAAACGGTTGCTGATCCCAACCGTTGGTGATATACATTCGATACACTCAAGCGAAATGAGTGGTCGGTCATGTATGGGCCGGGTTGCAAGACTTTCTTGTTGAACCCAGTGTATTCGCCTCTAGAGATACACTATCAGAAGGTGGTCCCATACCTTGTCATGTTGGAAATCCAATCTCTAATAAGCGCCCTGCGGTTTTTGATTTTAGATTATATATGGAGCGTGAGATGCAAGCGTTCCGCTAGATTCTATTAATTTGACTTAGACACTATTATAATATCACCAGATTTTGATATCAAAATGTTTTGGGTTATCGTAAGGTAAAAACCATCCGTGTTAATGTGTGGATCGGTCTTACGATTATCATTTCTTTCGAAAGGATTTTGAAAGTTAAAACAAATGGTTGGAATTTACTCACACCAGTCCCATGACTGGCCCAGAGTTTATTTTGTTTGTTTTTCCCTAAACTCTTGGGTGCCCAAATTTGTACGGGCAGTCAAGTGGTCGGGATTTTCCTGATTCACTTGGAAGAGCTGGAAGCAGGAGGCTTCACCAGTTAGCTATAGACTATCATATTTTCCGCTGTGTATATCTAGAAACAGGCGTTTATAATTGTTCCAGAAATTGTTGATGTGTTCTGATGATGGTATATATATATAAAGTTATTGAATTAAATTTCAAAGTTATGTTATCTAATATATTTTATTCGTTCTGCTGTGAGTTTGTGATCTTCGTTTTCTTCTATTCTAATATTTCTTTCTATCTATTCCTCATCCTCTAACTTCTTTCTAATAATGATTCATATTTCCGTGCAATTTCGGTTGGACTGTGGTGTTATTAGTCAACTCAAAGAGTACGGAATCTCAGGTCATTACATCCTAGGTAGAAATTGCGTAAGATGGATTTTCAGAATAAATCCTTCGGGTTGTTCAGTCCCAGGACAATTTGAATGGATGAATGTCTTACAAAGTATATCTGATAGATCGCGTAAGTTAACCGTTTCAAACGTATTTACGTTGGAGGAGGAGGAATTGGTTTCTCTTATCTTATACCCGTGGCATTTTTGGGGAAATCAATTTGTGATTTGATGGGTAGGTCGATGTGGAATTCAAAGTAAATAAAGGAGTGATCTGTTAAAAGATACGTTATGACCTCAAGCCTCATCAACCGGGAAATGATAGAAATCAGGCATACATCATGGCTAAGTGGGTCGTACTCAATTAGGGTATATTGTCACCATCTATAGAATATTCATATTTGTTACTTCTTTCAATTATGTATCTCCCGGGAACGGTTATGTTGGTATACCAACCGTAAGGTGACAATATATTTGGAACATTCAAGCGAAACGAATGGTCGATCTTGTGTGGCCGAGTTACAAGATGTTCTTGTTGAACTCCAGTGTATCGCTTCTAGAGTACACTGATCAGAAGGTGGTTCCATACCTTGTCATAGTTGGAAACTCATTACCCAATAAGAGCCCATGGTTTTTTATTGTGTATAATATATGTAGAGCGTGAGATGAAAGCGTTTTTGTTAGATTGTTATTTACTTGATTTAGATATTATTATAATATCAGATGAGTATAGATTTTAAGAAGTGTTTTAGGGCGTCGTAAGGTAAAAACCATCCGTGTTTATGTGTGGATCGGTCTTGCGATTTTCCTTTCTTTTGAAAAGGATTTTTGAAAAGTTAAACCAAAATGATTAGAGTTTACTCACACCAATCACATGAATGACCCATAGTTTATTTAATTTTCCTAAACTATTGGGTGCTCAAATTTGTACGGGCAGTCAAGTAGTCGAGATTTACATTTACTTGGGGGAACTTGGAGCAGGAGGCTTCAGAGTTAGATATATATAGAGTTTATTTCTGCTGTGATGTTATGTGTTATACTGGTATGTATATACAGTTATAGTTTTGTATTTCAAAAATTGTTATATAATATATTTGTTCGTTCCGCTGTGAGATTCATGTTTACTCTGATTTTGTTCAGTTGTGTCTTCTTCTTCTTCTACTCTAATATTCTTTCTTTCTATTTCTCACCCTCTAAATTCTTTCTATTAATGGTCCGGTATTTCCGATGCTTGATTAGTCGGCATGGTGTGTTGTGTCGATTTTCAGGGTCGAAAATCCTTGGGTCGTTACACAAGGTCTGCTTCGGGTTTGCTTCTTACAACACTATCATGTTGTATAACTTCCCCTGGTTGTTGGTTTTAGGGTTCCTGTCATCACAGATGTTCTCCACTCTCTATTTACTATTTCATCTTTTTCTAATTTTTTTAATGTTTTTCACTTTCAGCATCATATTAAATAAACGATTAGAAATGTGGTAGAAGTAAGACGAACAAATCAATATGTGTGTATATGTTTTCTTGTGAACAGAGTTCCAAATTTTAATTGAAACATTGAAGAAGAATCAAAATATCATTTTCAAAAAAATATAATATTTTTTAGAAACACAATGCAAGGAAGTCAAAATTTAATAGGACTTTATATTTCTAAATCACAAAATACCGAACTACAAATTGTAAGCACTTCATCTCATATTATAAGGTATTAAATATAATTATTTTTATTTGCATCTTGCAATCTTAAAATAGAGATTGGTCAGTTGTAATGACATATATAAGTTAAAATCTCTTGTACTTCAACAAAAATATTGCAAACAAATCCATCTGCTTACAAAAACGTTGTTGGTCAAATAAAGCTTAGATCAAGATTTTAAAACTTAATGTTTGCAAAGAGAGTTAAAGAAAAGCCAACATGCAGAAGAGAACAATGAAATTATGCAGTATAATGGTTAAATGGATTTTCAAATTTTATTAAATCACTTAATATTATAGCTACAGGGAGATATGGTTTAAAGCATAGTATAACATTGATAGAATAAAGCGTATGCCTTTGCATTTCGACAAAGGCTACATAAAGGGTTTTAGGTCTTTACTCAAAAATCCAGTCTTTATCATTATATTACTAACTAGCATGAGAGCTCAATTCTCATGTGAATTAACAAATCGTTTTCAATTAGCTTGTACTCGTTATCTAGTATGTGTCTATGCGGAATTCTCCTCTCTCTACTCTTTTCATATAAACTATTCAAGTTTTAAAATTTCCCTTAACTCTTCTCAATTAAAACAATAAATAACTTGGAAGACATCTTTTCCAAACTTCTTTATCTCAATCCTTGCATACTACTTTATAAATTTTTAGTTTTGACAATTTCTTGCTTTTGCTTCTTAATTACGCTCTTAATTCTTTCTATAATTAATACTCAAGTTTTATGGTCTAATCGCATACGAAAATAATTCCTCTAGCCAATACCTAGTGTTTCAAGCACACTACTGGAATCACTCACAACCATTAGCTTTATCACCAAGCTAATTCTCATCTACTATGCACTACAAGTTTCGTTTGGTATTCCTTCTCTCTTTTTTCAAAAGTTTAACTATCTATCTAAACCATCTTTAATTATCTAAAATTTATCTTCTAAAACCTTATTTTCGTGTCCAACAGAGGTTGGATAATTCGCATAGTGTGGATTTCGAGGGGAAAAGGTTCGGAATGTGTAAATTGCCGAAGCGCTTGTTGATCAAACGCTTGGTATGAGGCGATTGTTGAACATGCGCTTAGAGTCTGGCTATTGTTGAACACGCACCTAGAATCCAACGTCTTTATTATTCGTAATGGCTGTTGAACAAACGCTTGGAGGCCAACAGCTATATTTCCAACGACATAATTTTGTAACAGCTATAATCCAAACACTCCTATAAATATACCACTCCTATATTCTCCACAACATCAAATTTTCTACCACAAATCTAAAATTGTAAACTAAAATAATGGGTAATTTTGATGTCGATGCAGCATGAATTAGCTTCGAATCTTTTGATTTACAAGATATTAGATAACTAATTGGAGGAATGGTAACTACTTAATGTTGGAGTGCTACAGCAGACTATGGTCTTTGCTACATCTACTGCTCACTTTCGCTAGATCCTGTTCGTGGTGCCGATCAAAGTGGAGAAACATTTTGGGGCTGAATCACTAATGCGTACAATAGGAAGAACATGGATCAGAATAGAAGTTTTGCTTCCATTAAAGGTCATTGTTGTAAAATTAATCGTCAAACCCAATGTTTTGATTCACAGATATTCAAGTTGAAGTAGAGTAACCCAAGCGGTTTTGGTAGTGATACTCATATGGTAATAATTGTTTATCTTTTATTTTTGTTCTATAAGTCATATGGGTGTATTAAAAGTTGCATATTTTTAATGCTAAGACTTGCCGTAAACAAGTTATTCAAACAAATCTATAAACCATATAGTAAACAAGGACCTCATTTCTACTAGTTCATGCATGTGTATGACCTCCTAGTTAATCATGTGAAATGGAAATCATCACTTCAAAAAACACTCCAAGATGTCCAGTCCAGTAGTCGTCATGGGAAAGTTCCTAGTTTTGGAGATAGTTCAGGTCCGAGAGATTCACATGACAGTTATGTTTTCGGATCGGAAGAAGACCTAAACACTAATGATGATCGATATGTTATGCCCGAAGGTTCCAAGGCAGCAAGGAAAAAGATTGTTGCAGGAGCAAATGAGTGTGAAATTAGAAAACTTTTGAAGGAGTCTAACGATATGTATTTGAGTGCACTCGAGAGAAGATCAAGTCAGCACTAAGAAAGGATTGATGCAATTCATCAACTAGTTGAGGTTAAGTGACGAAAAGATGAAGATGCAGTCATGTTTATGAATACTTTGCAAATGGATGATCTACAACGCGAGTATACCGAGTCTCGTAGATTTGAGATTATGAGGTGAAGAAGAGAAGAATGTTTTTGAGTGTAGATGAGTACGTAATGTTACTTTGGTTTAAACTTTGGTTCACTATGGATGTGCCTATATGGTGTTAGAGGATATTTTTGTTTGTACCGTATGTATGGTTAAAATTTAAATTGTCTATGTACTGTATGTATCGTTAAAACTTGAGTTATCTATGTATCGAAATCCCTTTGTTCAGATTTAATCCAATTTAGTTTTGTTTTATTTAGCAAATCATATTATTATTATAAAACGAATCCATAGCGACAATTTATAAATTTTAATTTTGCCGTACATTGCAAATTTGAACACAAAACCAGTATTTCTCAACGCCACTGCAAAGTTTTAACTCTTCGGGTCCAAACGCGACTATTTGCACCTAGATCAGATTTATATAGGACCCGGTATAGTCAATCCAACTACAATTTGGAAATCGAGAAACTACTGCGCCATTATGGGCTCGTTTTTGAACCATTTAAAGGTCGTTATTAACGATAATAGAAGATTCGTTAAGTTTGTGTAATGAATAGTTCATAATTTGAGTTGGCCAACGCGAACGTAAATAATGAATTGGTAAACTAGGCAGTTTGGAAATCCGTTTGTTCATTTTGAATCCAATTTATTTTTATATGATTAAATTAATTGTATTATTATTTTAATAAGAATCCATAGCGACTGTTTATAAATTTTAATTTGGTCGTACATTGCAAATCCTAACATGAAACTAGTATTTCTCAACGTCGTTGCAAAGTTTTTACTTTTAGGATCCAAACGTGACTAGTTGTACATAGATCGGGTTTATATAGAACCCGGTACAGTAAATCGAACGTCAACTCGGAAATCAACGAACTACTGCACCGTTACGAGCTCGTTTTCGAACCATTTAAATATGCACACACAATAATCCCCTCCCCCTTCCACATATCCATTTGCGTGCGCACTTCCATAAGCTCGTTACGTAGACCTTACGGTTTACGAGCTAGATGCATAGCCGAACCCCAACGGCATAGTCTCGGAAAGTATATATAAGGTGTAGTGATGGCCTCAGGGATAAGACTGGGGTGTATATTCGCCATGTACTGGTAATACCAGAATAGGAGAGCATACCACATGCCGTACAACTGCTTGGAGAACTGTACAGTGAATATCCAAAGCTACATACAAATATCCCAATATCTTTGTACCCTAACCAAACATATGAAGCTGCTCAATGTCTACAAGGCTAGCAAAACAATCAAGTCTAATAGTCCTCTTGTTGTTGCTAAAAAAGATGGCACCAAAAAGGTATGATAAAAAAGCCCTAATAACAAGAGTGTGCATATCCTGAGTGATCCTATGGGCATCTATATATTCCTACAGAGTAGGTAGGGTAACAACACCTGAAACAATGGACGGAGGGTCTAAACCTGGTAACTGATCTAAAAACCTAACAACCTCCTCAAATGAACCATCAAAGGAGATGGGGACATGGTCTGGACGACCTACCTTAATGCCCGTGGGCATGTGAAAATCTAAAGGTGTAAGCCTTAATTTATAATCAACGAGGTGAAAAGTGTGTGTACTAGGCCACCATCGCTCAGTAAGAGCCTCAACTAAGCATCGGTCAACATGTGCAAACCTAGGTAGGTCTTAAAAGGGCCCAAATGGTGTCGCACGAAGCCTAACCGATATCGGCTCAGGTAACTGATCAAAATGTGTCATACAACGTGCCCAACTACCTTGCATAACAATATGTCGAACCTAAACATATGATTATTTATTGTAAACATAAACTATAAAATTACACTCGTGTATAGTAAAACGGTTCCTGGTCTACTGATTGAAAATAAAATATTATACCTGAGGCATTGCAACAGAAATAGACACTTGATGTACGATAGTCTCCGGTAGGTCATGCAATACTCGTAGAATGTCTGCATTCACCGTGGGATCTGGCGGAACATGTGCTGGTCCGACATTTGGATCTGTCGGAGGATGAATGATCCGTCTACCAGTCTTGACTTGACGTGGAGGCATATGGACGTAGAAACTAAAATAAAAAAAATTAAAAATGAAAATTAACGTCGGTGTGAAATGGAAAATGAGGCCATTTTGCGCCTAATATAGGTGGAATTTCCAGGCGCTTATTCAACAAACACCTGATGTGTAGGGGCTTGTTGAACAAACACGCGTTTTTATAATAGGAGGCCAGTTTTAAAAAATTCAAGGCGCTTGTTCACCAAACGCTAAAATCCAGGTGTTTGTTGAACAAGCACCCAGAATCAAAAACTGTTGGACTCCACGGCTTTTCAGAGTGTGGAAATTCGAATATCGGATTTCCACACCTCGGAACAGTTGGAGATGCTCTAAAATAATTAAAAATAATGACTATTTTTAAGGAAAAATTGTTACTATGAAATTCGGGCTTCCCATCTCTCTTGATTCCAGCTCTTCTATGTTCAATTTTAGTCCAAAATATTTTTTTAATAGGCAGGTCTCTGGTTATATGCTAAGTAAAACAACTATCAATCTCTGTTTTTATCCATTTTAATCGCTGAAGCTGCAACCTACCTATGTTCTTTCTACCCCATAACTATATTGTTTTTCGTGGTTCTTTGGTTTGTTGTTTTTTTACTACTATATGATAGCTGGTGTCTATGCTGTGTTAGGTTTGCAGTTCATCCGTATTTTTGGTTATTGCGATCTGTCATGGCGGTTCTTCTTATGACATCTTTGTTGTTGCAGTTTCATGATTTCTAGCTACAAGTTCTGCTTCGGGTTTGCTTCTTACTGCGCTATCATGTTGTATTACTTCCCCTGCTTATTGGTTTTAGGGTTTCTGTCATCATAGATGTTCTCCACTCTCTATTCACCATTTCACCTATTTTCAGATCAATTTTTTTATTTATGTTTTTCACTTTCCTCATCATATTAAACAAATGATTAGAAATGTGGTAGAAATAAGACGAACACATCAATATGTGTATATGTTTTCATGTGAACAGAATTCCAAATTTTGATGGAAACATTGAAGAAGAATCAAAATAATATTTTCAAAAGAAATATAATATTTTTTAGGAACACAATGAATGCAAGTCAAAATCTAGTAGGACATCTTGTTCTAAATCACAAAATACCGAAATATAAATCATAAGCACTTCGTCTTATATTATCTAAAAAAAGTATTATGTATAATTATTTTTATTTGCATCTTGCAATCTTAAAATAGAGATTGTTCAGTTGTAATGACATATATAAGTTAAAATCTCTTGTACTTCAACAAAAACATAGCAAACAAATCCATCTGCTTACAAAAATGTTGTTGATCAAATAAAGCTTAGATCTAGTTTTAAAACTTAATGTTTGTAATGAGAGTTAAAGAAGAGTTAACATGCAAAAGAGAACAATGAAATTATGTAGTATAATGGTTGAATGGGTTTTCAAATTTTATTAAATTACTGAATATTATAGGTATAGGGACATATGGTTTAAAGCATATATAACTTTGATAGAATAAAGCATATGTCTTTGCACTTCGACAAAGGCTGCATAAAAGGTTTTAGGTCTTTGCTCGAAAATTCAGTCTTTTACCATTATATTACTGATTTACATGATAGCTCAATTCTCATGTGAATTAACAAATCGTTTTCAATTAGCTTGTACTCGTTATCTAGTATGTATCGATGCATAATTCCTCTCTCTCTACTCTTTTCATATAAACCATACAAGTGTTAAAAATTTCTCTAACTCTTCTCAGTTAAAACAATAACTACTTGGAAGACATTTTTCCAAACTTCTTTTTCTCAATCCTTGCATATTACTTTATAAATTCTTAGTATTGAAAATTTCTTACTTTTACTTCTTAATTTCTTTTTAATTCTCTCTATAATTACTATTCAAGTTTTATGGTCTAATTGCAAAAATAATTCCTCTAGGCTATACCTAGTGTTTCAAGCACACTACTGGAATCTCTCACTCCCATTAGCTTTATCACCATGCTAATTGTCATCTACTATGCACTACAAGTTTAGTTTGGTTTTCTCTCTCTTTTTTTCAAATGTTTAATCATCTGTCTAAACCATCTTTAATTATCTAAAATTTATCTTCTCAAACCTTGTTTTTGTTTCCAACAGAGGTTGGATAATTCGCACAGTGTGGATTTCGGGGGGAAAAGGTTCGGAATGTGTGAACTGCCAAAGCGCTTGTTGAATAAATGCTTGGTATGAGATGGTTGTTGAACATGCACCTAGATTCTGGCGGTTGTTGAACACGCACCTAGAATCCAACGGCTTTATTATTCGTAGCCGCTTTTGAACAGACGCTTGGACAACAACTGCTATATTTCCAACGACATAAATTTGTAATGGCTATAATCCAAAACCTCCTATAAATATACCACTCCTCTGTTATCCACAACAACAAATCTTTAACCACAAATCTAAAAATGTAAACTAAAATGATAGGTGATTTTGATGTCGATGCAGCAAGAATCATCTTCGAATCTTTTGATTTACAAGATCTTAGAGAACCGATTGGAGGAATGGTAACAACTGCAAGTTGGTGTGCTACGAAAGACTATGATCTTTTCTACATCTATTGCTCACTTTCTCTAGATCTTGTTCGTGGTGCCGATCAAAGTGGAGAAATATTTTGGGGCCGAATCACTAATGCATACAATAGTAAGAACATGGATCGAAATAGAATTTTTGCTTCCATCAAAGGTCGTTATTGTAAAATTAATTGTCAAACCTAATGTTTTGATTCATAGATGTTCAAACTGAAGCAGAGTAATCCAAGCGGTTTTGGTAGTGATACTCATATGGTGATAATTATTTACTATTTATTTGTGCACTATAATTCATATAGGTGTATTAAAAGTTGCATATTTTTAATGTAGAGACTTGCCGCAAACAAGTTATTCAAACAAATCTATAAACCAGATAGCAAACAAGGACCTCATTTCTACCAGTTCATGCATGTGTATGACCTCCTAGTTAATCACGTGAAATGGAAATCATCACTTCAAAAAAACAGCCCAAGATGTCCAATATAGTAGTAGTCATGGGAAAGCTCCTAGATTTGGAGACAGTTCAATCCCGAGAGATTGCAGGACAGTTATGTTTTCGGATCAGAAGAAGACCCAAACACTAATGATGATCGATATGTTAGGCCCGAAGGTGGCAAGGAAAAAGATTGTTGCAGGAGCAAATGAGTGCGAAATTAGAAAACTTTTGAAGGAGTCTAACGATATGTATTCGAGCGCACCCGAGAGCAGATCAAATCATCACTAAGAAAGGTTTGATGCAATTCATCAACTAGTTGAGGTTATGCAACGAAAAGAGCATGATGCAGTCATGTTTATGGATACTTCGCAAATGGATGATCTGCAACGCGAGTATATCGAGTCACGTGGATTAGAGGTTATGAGGCGAAGAAGAGAAGAAGGTTTTTGAGAGTAGATGAGTACATAATGTTCCTTTGGTTAAACTTTGGTTCGATACGGATGCGCCGATATGGTGTTATAGACTATTTGTGTTTGTACCATATGTATGGTTAAAAGTTAAGTTGTCTATGCACTGTATGTATCGTCAAAACTTAAGGTATCTATGTATGGAAATCCATTTGTTCAGATTGAATTCAATTTAGTTTTATTTGATTTAGGAAATCGTATTATTATTATAAAACGAATCCATAGCGACAATTTATAAATTTTAAATTGGCCGTACATTGCAAATTTGAACACGAAACCAGTATTTCTCAATGCCACTGCAAAGTTATAACTCTTCGGGTCCAAATGTGACTAGTTGCACATAGATCCAGTTTATATCAAACTCGGTATAGTCAATCGAACTTCAATTCAGAAATCGATGAACACTATGCCGTTATAAGTTCATTTTCGAACCAATTAAAGGTCGCTATTAACGATAATAGACGAATCATTAAGCTTATGTAACGATTAATTCATAATTGGAGTCAGCCAACGGTAACGTAAATAATGAATTGGTAACCTAGGCAATTTGGAATACTGTTTGTTCATTTTGAATCCAATTTATTTTTATATGATTAAATTAATCGTATTATAATTTTAATATGAATCCATAGCGACTATTTATTAATTTTAATTCAGCCGTACATTGCAAATATTAACACGAAACCAGTATTTCTCAACGTCGTTGCAAAGTTTTGACTCTTAGGGTCCAAACGTGACTAGTTGCACTTAGATCGGGTTAATATAGAACCCAGTACAGTCAATCGAACTTCAATTCGGTAATCAACGAACTATCGCGCCGTTACGAGCTCGTTTTCAAACCATTTAAATATGGACACATAATAATCCCCTCCCTCTTCCACATATTCATCTGTGTGAACGCCTCCATAAGCTCATTATGCACACCCTACGGTTTCCGAGCTAGATGCATAGCTGAACCCCAACGGCGTAGTCTTAGAAAGTATATATAAGGTGTATTGATGGCCTCAGGGATATGTCTAGGGGTGTATATTCGCCATGTGCTTGTAATACCAGAACAGGAGAATATACCACATGTCGTACAGCTGCTTGGAGCACTGTATGGTGTAAATATCCAAAGCTACATACAAATATCCCAATATCGTTGTACCCCAATCAAACGTATGCAACTGCTCAATGTCTACAAGGCTAGCCAAAAAACCGAGTCTAATAGTCCCCTTGTTGTTGCTAAAAATGATGGTGCCTAAAATGTATAATAAAAAGCCCTAATAAATGGAGTGTGCACATCCTGAGTGGTCATATGGGCAGCTATATAGTCCTGCAGAGTAGGTAGGGTTACAATACCTGAAACGACGGACTGAGGGTCTAAAATCAGTAACTGATCTAAAAACCTATCAACCTCCTCAAATGAATCATCAAAGTGGCTGGAACGCGGTCTGGATGACCTCCTCAATGCCCATGAGCATGTAAAAATCTAAAGGTGTAAGCCCTATCTCATAATCGATGAAGTGAAAAGTTTGCGTACTGGGCCACCATCGCTCAATAAGAGCCTCAGCTAGGCATCGGTCAACATGAGCAAACGTAGATAGGTCTAAAAAGGGCCCAAATGGTGTCACACGAAGCCTAACTGATATTGGCTCAGGTAACTGATCAAAACGTGTCATACGACGTGCCTAACTACCTCGCATATTAATATGCCGAACCTAAACATATGATTATTTATTGTAAACATAAACTATAAAATTACATTTGTGTTTAGTAAAACGGTTCCTGATCTACTGATTGAAAATAAAATATTATACCTGAGGCATCGCAATAGCAACATACACTTAATGTATGATAGTCTCTGGCAGGTCATGCAATACTCGTAGACTATCTGTAGTTACCGTGGGATATGGTGGAACATGTGTTGGTCTGACATTTGGATCTATCAGAAGATGAATGACGCGTCTACCAGTCTTGACTTGACGTGGTGGCATACGTATATAGAAACTGATAAAAAAAGATTAAAAATGAAAATTAACATCGGTGCGAAATGGAAAATGAAGCCATTTGCGCCCGATATTGGCAGAATTTCCAGGCGCTTGTTCAACAAACGCCTAATGTGTAGGCATTTGTTGAAAAAACACACACTTTTTTTAGTGGGAGGCCGATTTTAAAAAATTCAATGTGCTTGTTCAACAAACGCTAAAATCCAGGCGTTTGTTGAACAAGCGCCTGGACTCAAAAACTGTTGGACTCCCCGGCTTTTCGGAGAGCGGAAATTCGAATATCGAATTTCCAAACTCCGAAACAATTGGAGATGCTCTAAAATAGTTAAAAGTATAGACTATTTTTAAGGAAAAACAGTTTCTATGAAATTTGTGCTTCACAACTCTCTTGATTCCAACTCTTCTATGTTCAATTTTAGTCTAGAATACGTTTTTCAATAGGCAAGTCTCTGATTATATGCTGAGTACAACAACTATGGATCTCTGTTTTTAGCTGTTTTAATCGCTGAAGCTGCAACCTACCTCTATTCTTTCTACCCCACTGCTATATTGTTTTTCGTGGTTCTTTGGTTGTTGTTTTTAGTGATGTATGATAGTTGGTGTCTATGCTGTGTTAGGTTTGCGGTTCACCCGTATTTTAGGTTATTGCGATCTGTCATGGCGGTTCTTCTCAGGACATTTTTGTTGTTGCAGTTGCAAGATTTCTAACTGCAAGTTTTGCTTCGGGTTTGCTTCTTACTGCACTATCATGTTGTATTACCACCCCTGCTTGTTGGTTTTAGGGTTCATGTCATCATAGATGTTCTCCACTCTCTATTCACCATTTCACCTTTTTTAGATCAATTTTTTTATGTTTTTCACTTTCCTCATCATATTAAACAAACGATTAGAAATGTGGTAGAAATAAGACGAACACATCAATATGTGTGTATATGTGTGTGTGTGTATACATATATTAACATACTTGTTTTCTTGTGAATAGGATTCCAAATTTTGATTGAAACATTAAATTTTTTTAAAAGAAATATAATATTTTTTAGAAACATCATGCATGCAAGTCAAAATCTAGTAGGACATCTTATTTCTAAATCACAAAATACCGAACTACAAATCGTAAGCACTTCGTCTTATATTATCTAAAAAAGTATTATATATAATTATTTTTATTTGCATTTTGCAATCTTAATATAGAGATTGGTCAGTTGTAATGACATATATAAGTTAAGAGCTCATGTACTTCACCATAAACATTGCAAACAAATCCAGCTGCTTACAAAAACGTTGTTGGTCAAATAAAGCTTAGATCAAGATTTTAAATCTTAATGTTTGCAAAGAGAGTTAAAGAAGAGTTAACAAGCAGAAGAGAACAATGAAATTATGTAGTATAATGGTTGAATGGGTTTCCAAATTTTATTAAATCACTTAATATTATAGCTACAGGGACATATGGTTTAAAGCATAGTGTAACATTGATAGAATAAAGCATATGTCTTTGCACTTTGACAAAGGCTGCATAATAGGTTTTAGGTCTTTTCTCGAAAATTCTGTCTTTACCATTATATTACTATTTTACATGAGAGCTCAATTCTCATGCGAATTAACAAATCATTTTCAATTAGCTTGTACTCGCTATCTAGTATGTATCTATTCTGAATTCCTCTCTCTACTCTTTTCATATAAACCGTACAAGTTTTAAATTTTTATTTAACTCTTCAATTAAAACAATAACTACTTGGAAGACATCTTTTCCAAAATTCTTTTTCTCAATCCTTGTATATTACTTTATAAATTCTAAATATTGACAATTTCTTGCTTTTACTTATTAATTGCTCTCTTAATTCTTTCTACAATTACTACTCAAGGTTTATGGTCTAATCGCATATGAAAATAATTCCTTTAGCTATACCTAGTGTTTCAAGCACACTACTGGAATCACTCACCACCATTATCACCATGCTAATTCTCATCTACTATGCACTACAAGTTTAGTTTGGTTTCTTTCTCTCTTTTTTCAAAAGTTTAATCATTTGTCTAAACCATCTTTAATTATCTAAATTTTATCTTCTCAAAACCTTTCTTAAAAGTTAAAAACTGGGGAAGATAGGATTGATTACTTCTGTTCGTTCACTATGGTTTTTCTTTTTCAAATAGTTATTCACTTTAACTCAGTTTGAGTTACTTATCTATTTTACTATACAATTCCTTTTCAAGAGAAAATACCAAGATCGAGTTTCTATCAACCTTTCCCAAAGAGAAATTTTGTGATCTACGTGAAGTGACGAGAAAAGTTTATTTTATTTTTTGGATTTCTTGTTGAAATAGGTAGCGAAAAATATGGTGCTTCAGCTATATTTTGTATGCCTCTTTCGCTAGACCTTTCCTTGTTACTTTAACAAAGCACGTTTACATACAACCTATCTTTCATGAAAACTCCTATATTTTCTTTCATACTAAACCCATCTTTCACTCTGTTCCAACTTCTTTCCAATTTGTTCAAATAGAGTTTTCTAGAGTTACCTTTAAAATTCTAGCATCCTTTTCTGCTTATTTTGTCTATCCCTATACAATCACATATATGTATACGTATATTTTTCAAAAAAAAATTATTTCCTTTTCTTGAAAAAATATATATTTGAGTGCAATTCTCTATTTTTAAACTATTAATTTTTTAAAACTTATAAAGTTTTAAATTTAAAACTTGAAAACTCTCTCTAAAACTTTTTTAAAATTTTCTTAGTGGTTTAAATTTTTGGGGCTAGGCTCAAAGCGGTTTCTTAACCTCCATTTCTAAATCTTTATACCGAATAGCTTTCTCTGAGTCCAATTTCTTTTTACGTTAAGTCATCAAATATTATACAATTCTGAATTGAAATCTAGTACTAGCGTCATCAGTGCGCAATACATACATACATATCCATACATATTCCTAATCTATTAGTTATCTTATGTTTCAACATGTACTCTATGACTCTATCGCCATACCCACTAATCTAAAATACTACCAATTCCAAGATATCAACATATGGATTCTCCGTCTTATTTTAAATTTATTGTACATCTTATGCTAAAGCCACTCTAGATCCTACTACTCTTGGATTCTCAAAATGTTATCTTCGATGTACAACACTGTTACTGTTGTCTTTCCATATGTCATTTTTCTTTAAAAAGTTGGTTTTTCTACGAATTTAGGTACATATAATATAAAATATATTTATATTTAAAAAATATAAATACGTTCACTCGCTATCAATTTAGAAATCCAAAACATATGCTCTGATACCAAATATAACAAACAAATTCCAATGGATCTGGATTTCTCACAAAGCACTAAAATCCAAGTCTATTGAACCCGAGTTGATTGTTTGGTATGCTGCAGAAAATGCATAGATAAGCATATTAGAGCTCACATAAATATTTCACAATAGTACTAAATAAAATATGGTAATAAATAAATATTTTTCATAATAATGACACATACTAAGCAAGTGTCCCTAAATTCTAAAATCTCTATCATATGTCTAACCTACATGTTTGTTATATGGAGAGGGTTATGTCTTTAAGAATAACACTACATGTACTATTTTATCTTTGTTTAACATTTTATCATGTCATTAGGGTTTATAATACTCTCTCCTCCATGTGTAAGTCATAACCATCTACTCCCCAGTAAACCAAACTTAATAACATATTTGTGTGCACAACATAACTAGGTATTGTCCATAGTAGCCCTCTTGATAGTCTCCATCATTTCTATATGAAAGAGTCCTGCTACAACATCTGTAATGGATTGCTCCGTAAAGCCTACAATACAAATGTTTTGTCATCTACTAAGAAAACATGAAAATGTGTTTGTATTGGACTACACCAATACTCGGACATCCATGAAGTACCATCCAGTGCATACATTTAGGTTCTATACGTAATCGTTCTGTCTATACTCTAAGTTCAGCTAATAAGTGGCACGACTTAGGATCACTACGAAACTCAGTAGGGGAATTTCTACAATATGTGAAAAAAGCAATGCTAGGTCCCACATATGTTAAACTAGTTTGTCTCTTTCTAACATGGCTAAGGTTGTACATAGCTACACTTCTACTAGTGGAAGGTTCTCTAATGGGTTAAGGTCTTTCCCTAAAACAAACATACTAAGCAAACAATTGGAGTTGCCACCTCACATAGTGTCTTGATAATGAAAGACCACTGGATCCTTGGTTTAACATACATCTTCCTGTACTCTCTATTGTTGACAATGACACATCCGACGGTTATTGTCCTATTTGGTCCTGACCAGCCTCCTCGAGGCAACCGCCATATCCTAAAGTCGACCATCAACCTTCTATCAGCCTACTCTATGAAAGAAATCATGGCATACCCACTTGATGGAAACTACAGACCTGACTCCAATGGATCGCCTAAACTATTCCTATATAAAAGGGTCTTCCTCGCGGTATCCTCGCTTTGAAATTTATGCTTCCTATCTTCCTTATGGCTAGTCCCGATCATCTTGAGATCCTCAGTCCTCGACTAATTAGGACTGCTGCTATAAACATGCCTCGTGAGATCAATGTACACTGATGAGTCTGTTGTGGTCCGAATCATATGAATTCCTTCAGATTCCCTTTAGCTTACTCACAAAACATCTCACGTTCCTTATTAGACCTTTGTCAATGTATTTTCTAACTGTTTAATTTCTCTTATCTTGTCTTCCTTAATTTGACCATATTATTTCATTATGACACTATTCTCATCTTTTTATTATTTACTTTTTATGACACTCTTAATCTGGAGCTATATAATCTTGTCATAAATCTTTTATCATAATAATCTATTTTCTTCTTATTATTTATACTATACAACTGTTCTTAATGACACACTCTACTAATTCTTTTCTAGGCTATTAATTGTCTAACTTTATTTCTTACTTTTTTCTTTTTATAACATACTGCAGTTATATTAGTCTTTTACTCACCACCTTTGTAAGTTTTATCTTTAGGAAGTTATATTTATTTCGTTTTATTAGTTACTAAAAATGTATTGAATTTTATTTCCGTAGTTTAGTATAAAACGCTCCTATACATAGAAATATGTAACTGCAAGCCATTTCTTTTATTTATTTTTGAACTACTGGATAGTGTAAAATACGGCTAAATCCATATTTTACACCAATCCATCTTCTTTTAATTTTATTCTTTCAATCATGTTTGCTGCATTTATTACAAATCAAACCGTGAGAATATATCATTTTTTTCTTAACCAAACAATCTAGGCTATTTCTAATTTCTAATTTAATTGATATATTTCTATTATCCTTCTTAATTAATTTCCCAAATTTTTGACATAGTTATTGTAAATTTACAATATTTGGGCTTGTGGTCCTTTCTTGCACCTCTTTTATCTTAAAAATACTTATATTTGGTTAAGTTAAATTTCAAAAAAATAACTTCTACATATAAGTTTAAATTCCTAAATTTACAATTTAAATACAAATTTACTTTAAATAATTCTAACTAAACTATGTCAAATTTACTAATTGTAGTGGGAATTAAATTACTGTAAATAAATCTAATAAACCATGTGTTGACATTCTTTTTTGTCATAGATGTCACACATCGAGAATATCATTAGAAAACATAAAGCGATTTGGTCGAAGTCGCGACGTATTCGGAAAAGGATTGGAAATGGCGTCAATTCATAAAGTCCTCTTCAGTCGACTCAGAAAGCCAGCATAGTGAAAATACATGATCGAAACTGTCTGATTAGCTCAAAATGGTTGATCGTTTCGATCACGTGGCAGAAATCATCACTTAAAAATATATGGATTTAGTGAAAAATAGTGTCGCACATTCAAAAACAGCTGATCGACAAGCATTGATGACGAATGTGGCTTGCGACACTCATGATAACAAAATTTGGTAATCTGGCAAAACCTGGTTTGACACGATGAAAAATAGCCAAAAAACATGTCCGATTACTCAAAAAAATGTGTGTGCAACCTTGGTTGATAACACAGGAAGTATGATCGATCATCTTTTTTGGCACGTTCTATGGGTGATCACTGTTGACACCAAAGATTGGCACAACACCCAAAGAAAGGGTTATGTAGAGAATGAATGAAGATAAATAATTGTAAAAACTAAAAATAGTGGGAATCACATGCAAGTTTATAATGGTTCGGCGTTAATGAGCCTACGTTCAATTAATAATCTCTTATATATTCTTTAAACTATTAGACGGAATAGCTAAAATGACAATACAACTAGAGATTAACAAAGATTTGAAAGCTAGAGTATTCAAACTTCCAAAAGTTCCCTCTTCTGAGTCCAGAAGATGTATTTATAGGTGATACTATGCTTGAGCTGGCTTGGACACACATTGTATGGTCCAAAATAATAGTGAAGCTTGGGGAAGCATTCTCCTCCCATGGAATATGCACTTCTTTAATTTTCGGTGATAGGTGGCCATCGATCCTATTTATTCGGATGGCTTGGAATAGGTAAGGTTGAGCATGAGCTATTCTTCAGGCGGACATTAGGTTCGTAACTAGGTGTGCCCTGGCTTGATTGGTCTGATCATAGAGGCTTCGAATGGATGGCGTTTGGTTTCAGTGATAAACCTAGGTGATGGACCGCATTGTTTTGCCCATTTCTTGACTTCAACTATCTAATCCGGGTATCCGAGGCATGGGCCCATAGCATTGTCGAGCCTTGATGGGCTTGCCAAAAGGCCCATCAACACTTTGCTGCCTAAAGTATGTTGCATTGGAGACAGGGCATACTTTGTAAACATAGATTCTACATAACATTTTCCATATAAATCAAGGAATTCCCATAGGTTGGTTCGGGACGTCCGTTCATGAGCTTCGTAAATCGAAATTGGCCTACTAGATGTCTTGGAAACTTATATAGGGTCAGGTAATAATGACGCCTCTCTTTCATATGCCTCTTCGGCTGACCTTGGCTCGATAGTGGCTTGACACGTCAGCCGAGTCAGATCCAGTAGTCATGTCAATCGAATATGAATGATCATCTTATTATATTATAAAAGGAAAACCCCCTTTGCTTTATTTTTTTACTCTTTTACTACAAAGATCGATTTACTGTTTCGGAGGAAGAAGGAGAAAGATCACCTTCGTCTTCAACCAAGATCATCTCTTTAAGGTAAGAATCGATTCTCTATCTTTTTTCAAAATATTTCGATGTGATTCTCGTGTACAATCTCTTCTTCCTCCACCTTCTTTCCGTAATTTATGCTCCATATAATCCATAACTAGGATCACTAGAATCGGATCGCTGGAGTCAGTGGCGATGAAACTGTCTGTGTTACTTAAGATGCCATTATAGTAAAATCCAATAGTGTTGGAACTGCTAACCCAAAATGTGATGACCCGCCCCGAACTAGCTGACATACCCCTTGAAATGCGCTGTGTCGATGCCTGAATGGCACAGAATGGTCGTCAGATGAAAGGGTTTTAAAACAATGAACAACTAAAGAACCTGTAGCATATCTCATAGTGCATGAAATAAAATATAGTAATAACATTACTTGACATAAAACAGGCCAGACAGTGCATAAGCTGAAAGCTAAACCATACCCTCAGAGTAGCGGAATCCAAAATACAGCATATGATCCAAACCATTATTACAACTTTAAAAATACTGTCTCTAAAAAGGAAATGAAAGTGGTACACTACTAATGCTCAAAGAAGTAACTAGCAACAACACAGGGAGAATATATGTAAATAGTACGTGGAAGCCTCCTGCTCGTCTCCGGACAGCTACTCTTGCATAACCACCTAACCTGTCTATAGTCTGCTCGTTTAGTAGCACCAAGAGTAATAAGAAGAGACATAAAACTCTGGGTCAGACGAAAGTATTGTGTGAGCGATAGCAAGACTATAACTGGGTAAACAATACCAGGTATAAGTAAATCATACCTGAACCTGGACTTGCAACCAAAGAGTTAACACAATAGGATATACAATGCTCTAAGGTAACACTAACATAGGGTGTGAAGTAGAAGAGTGCATGTCATGTTGGTATCAAACATCAAACATAGCAACCATCCTCACATCTCTCACTCAGTGCGTAAAGCATACGATATCCACTTCTTTGATCACCAAATCTATTGGGGTCATGATGGCCACTCTTTACAACTATTGCTATGACCACACTTCCCTGGTCTATAGTCAATAACCCTACCCAGTCCACACATCCCTGGCTCTAGGTTGAGGGCCAACCAGTCCATACTTCCCTGGCTCTGGTTCATCTACATGCCCCCTCTCTTCAATGGTGAACCAACGTTATAGATATCGATAACCCCTTTGCACACGTCCCGCAGCAAAGTCCAACTCTAGAAGTTAACTAATTGGTTCCTATGTGGATCCTGAGTAATAACTTCCTACTTGAACTTCCTTTGCGTCTCAGGTTCTGGATGGATTGAAATTGATCTTCAGAAGGATCCAAAATCATTGTCGTGTAGTTGAATTTCAAATACGGTTCAGTTTGGAGTCATCATGTTGGTTCGGGTCGTGGTCGTCGTCATGGTCGAGTCGTGGTCCTCCCAGTGCTATTCGTGACCCCCCTTCATAGGCGGTTCATGACCCCCTTGTTGGCGGTTCGTGATCCCCTTATAGGCAGTTCGTGATGCCCATATAGGCGGTTCGTGGCCACCCTATAGGCGGCTCGTGACTCCCTTCATAGGCGGTTCGTGAGTCCCCCCTAGTCGGGAGCCTTCTTCTGGTCGCGGTTCGTGATCTTTCCCTCCTGGCGGTTCGTGACCACCATCCTATAGGCAGTTCGTGACCCCCCCATAGGCAGTTCGTGGCCCCCCTATAGGCGGTTCGTGACCCCCTCATAGGTGGTTCGTGAGTCCGGGAGCCTTCTTCTGGTCGCGGTTCGTGATCCTTCCTTCCTGGCGGTTCGTGACCATTATCTTGGGGCGGTTAATAACTATCATCTTGGGACGGTTCGTGACCATCATCTTGGGGTGGTTCGTGAGACATACCCCTTCAGGAACCGAAGTCAACCTAGGCGGTTCGTGAGGCATACTGCCTTCATAAACCGATTTTCTGCAGTTTTTCGAACAAGCTAATTTCGCCAAACGATGGTGTTTTCAACCATTCTAACCTTAATATGAAGTCATAAAACATACCAAACAATAGTGGCAACACATAGAATAAATCAAATACATTAAAACATCATCAATATGAGTTATTTTGAATCAAACGTACCCGAAAACCATGATTTTTCCCTCAATCCCCTTAACCATGTTTTAACTATAGAATTAACAAACTTAATCCAAATTAGCCTGAATTTTCACTAGTGACATAAAATAATATTTTAGAATATCTACATATTTTCCTAGATTTTTATGATGCATAATTTCGATAATTATCACTGATCACCCCTAATTAGTCGTAATTAGTGAATATAAGTGCAAATCCCTCACCTTAGCCACAAATAAATAGTAGATATAAAACTATGACTGATATGGCATGAATTCCAATGTATAGCAGCATCTCTATCTCTGATATGATGTTAATTTCTCTTAATTTGATGTAGTTTTGGTGAATTATGATTAAAAAGCGATTAGGAAGAGATAAAAATGAGATTTAGAAGATGGAGGCCATTGCTAGGGTTCAAGGAAGGTAAATGGCAGCTGAGAAAATGAAGGGGAAGGTTTTTCCAAACCCTTTCAGCTCTCTCATTACCCTAATCCCGAAATGGGTTATGGGCTTAGCTGCTAATCACCCCGTTAAGCCCAATTATGTTGTTATTTATCTTCCAAACCTTATTTCAGCCATATCACCCAAACGGTAAGTTCGTTTGATTAATGTGACCACTCTACGGAAAGGTAAACCATCATCCGAATCCTATGGAAGTGGTTTCAGGTTGAGACTTATTACCAATCAAAAGATCTAGGAGAAACAAGATTTTCCAGGGGTAAAACAATCATTTAAAATTCAGTAAAAAATTGTGAATATGGGAAATGACCCCAATAGTCGTTTCCCAAAGTTACACGACCATATGACTTCGTATGAAAATAAAATAAACATTTTATGATCTGCCGATACGCAGAATGCATGTCGTTACTATTAAACCCTAAAAAGTCCATAAGCACATTGAGCAAAGGCTCCCGAATGGACACCCTCTGGGTCGATCGTGCACAGCATTTAGACATACACACGGAGTGGAATCCAAACATCAAGTCCAAGACCGAACGACCAACCGGTACGACCAACCATAGTAGTACATTACACCATGGGAAGTAAGACCCGATAAAGCTAAAGGTCGCATGATTTTGAAGATCGCTCATGACAGCGGAAAACACTTGACCCAAATATCGTAGTTCGACCATGGGTAATCAAGACCAGGAGACAAGATCGCGCAAACATCTGACGACCGCTCACTAATTGCAACACCTATCACTCAGCACTCAGACTACAAATTTATTGAACGACCACATATCAACTCCTTAGAGAAGAGCGTCGTAGCATCTCAGAGCCGCAAAACATTGATCGGCCTCCCAGAGATTAAAAAAGGCCTATGCTCGCCCGCTCAGGTCAGACGCAACCTCAATACGGAATGATAGTCGATCGCTCCTTCATATCATCATCAAGTAAATCACGTACCCACTTGTTAACTGATAGAAACAGCCACAACATAAGAGCCCCAACTGAAGAGTCACTCGCACAGCTGATCGAGATGCTCGCTCCGTTGAGTCGCTTGTATATGATAATCGACTTCAACTCTTAACGGCTGGCTACAGCTAGCCAATGGCATGATCGTAAATTAACGGAATAAGCGACCCATGACCTGGATAACAGATCTGAGACCATTCCTCAAAGGGATCTCACCTATAAATACACCATGACTACCAGTAAGAAAGGGATCCAATCTTCGATGCCATGAAGTGCTGCGAAATTCCAGCCTCAACTACTAATATGGCCATGGGGTCAAGCACGAAATCAGAACGATGAAGACACTCTTCTCCTCAATCATTCATCCATTTTCTTCCTCTTCAAACTATACCATTCTCTTGTATAACCCCTACATTGAAATATATAAATGAGGGTATATTGAGTGAATATCGAGATGTATGAAAGAGAAGATTGATGTATTTTGTAATCCTCGCTATAAGAATGGAAATCACCATCATAATGGACGTAGGCCTAGTTAACGGCTGAACCACTCTAAATCTCGTCTCTATTTGCCTTTTCTGCATTAACTATCTTTCAATTACTTATTAAACATAGTTACATTATCTCCTTATCGAATTGGTGAAGTACAATTTTAGTACCTTGGATGTTTAGACTATTTTTGGTGTAAACATTTTGGCGCCTACCGTGGGGCCGTGTTAACTTGTTTTTTCCATTCAAATCCGACAAGATCCATCGAGTAGGATGTGTTTAGAGGTGTGAACATGCCGAGGAAAGGAAACGGCGAAGTCAACAGCCCCAGCAACTGCGTTAACACCATCACGCCATCTTCCACCGATTTCGAGGCAGAGGAGTCGCCTGAAATGGAAGAAACTATAACCAGATGGAAGTCGGAAGAGGCGATTGTAGGATTTACGAGTCAAATAGCTATTCCAAACGATGCAGTGATGAAAAAGCTCGAGTCGATACTCACCATTCAAGCCGCCACCACAAAAGCCGCATTGAATGCCACTAGTTCCTCGTCAGCCCGAAAAAATCGCAAGCCAGACGCAGGGTTCTCCACCTCAAGCTCAAGACAACGGGATTTCGCTCAAAGGGTCACACAGCGCAATAATCAGAATGATGAAAGGGACAAAGCTCCTATGCATGGCCATCTTCATGATGAAATCACAAAACGGAAAGACATTCCTACCGCTATAAGGGTGCCCATTTAGAGAGAATGCCCAAATTCCCTAATCTCGGTTCCCGGTGGCACATCCAGATCAAAATTCGACAATGAAGAAGGTGATCCATCCATGGATCCGAGCAAGGTATAGGAATACATCTTACTAATGGCACGAGCAATCGTGAAGGAAATCCTGAGAAAGAAGGATGATAAAAAAGAATGGGAATCTTTTCCAACTAAAACCCCACTCACTGAGAGGGTTAAGAAGACTTTGTACTTGCAGAGATTCAATCCTCCGTCATTACAATCCTATGATGGGACGAGCGACCCTAATATGTTCCTTTGTAAATACGATCAATATATCAATGGGGCATGCGCTACTGATGAAATCAAGGGCCTATGTTTCCCA
Organism: Allium sativum; assembly: GCA_030737875.1. Taxonomy (NCBI): domain Eukaryota; kingdom Viridiplantae; phylum Streptophyta; class Magnoliopsida; order Asparagales; family Amaryllidaceae; genus Allium; species Allium sativum. The sequence continues at coordinate 233,886,867 of CM060922.1, forward strand.
ACTTACCTTGAAGGGGTGGCGTACTTATGGTTCACAAAGCTGCCGCCCCAGTCTGTGGACAATTTCACGACCTTATCTAAACTGTTCAACAAGCAGTTCAAATCCCGTGCACTCGAAGCTCGAGATGTTGCAAAGCTAAGTGGATTACGACAAAGGCAAGGAGATCCCATCAAAGCTTTTCTCACCTGCTTCAATGTGGCGGTAAATGAAGTCAAGAATTTTGAATCCCATCTAATCCTAACGGCTCTTCAAGGGGCAATATGTAAGGAAACCGAGTTGGGGCGATGGATCAAGAGAAAGAAACCAAGCACGCTCGAGCGGGAACTCAGCAAAGCCGAAAAATATGCGAGTACCGAAGAGGAATACGGGCAGCTAGAGAAAAACGAAAATGTGCAAAGCAGCTCTGACAGTCAAAAAAGGAGCAATGAAAAAAAAGACAGTCGAGCAAAGAAGAAGCTACGCTTCTTCAAGAACTCTGAATTCACCCTCTTAATGATACCATTGCAAATATCTTTAGGGCAACCAAAAACACCGAAAGATATCCGATCTTGAAACAAAAACAGGTCAAAGATATCACCATAAAGTCAGGAAGGTTCTGTCAATTCCATAAACAACCAGGGCATGATACCAACGAATGTAGGCATCTGAAATCAGTGATCGAGGGGATAATCCGAAAGAATAATTTGCAACAATATGTATAACATCGTAACTATTACCCCAACTCTACGCAAACGAGTGACAACATACCTTAAATAGGAGAAGGCTTAAACCAATCAAAAAGGAGACACTCATCAAGGGAACTAGTCTCTCATATCTCAACAATTGGACGTCGAACTAGAACTTTCATTACTTCGCTTCACTCCCCTGGTTTTATCTTGTTTTTAAAATTGTTTTACCTTACTTTGTTGATCCACTATGTTCGTACTAAGTAGCAATTTACTTGAAAAAGCTTTGTGCATCAAAAATTAATTATGTGTTTATCTGAGTAACACAATTAATGATCCATGGTAAAAGAAGAACAATATCTTGAAATGTACGAATGGCAAAAGGCAATCCCACGAGCACAGCTAAACTGTAATGAAAATCCCAGAGCACACATTAAAAAAAGTAGCTCGGGAGTCGCGAAACAAGATCAAATAGAATGAATGGACACGTCACTTCAAAAGAGACAAGCCATTCTAAGACTGGCAACAAGTTCAAAGGCCACCCCTCGCATTATGGAATACACCGAATGCTTAGTAAACACCCATGCAAGGAACCGACGTTAGGCTTTGTCAAAAAGAATAGGAACACTACCAAATCTATCCCTCGGATAAAATTGCTGATCCTAAAGAGGCACACCTTCTTAGGCGCACTACACAAATTCCTTAAAAGTCGGAGTTAAATTTGGAAGCAAGGATTGGTATCTACCTCCTAAGAGTTAATGCTGGAGCGAAAGCAACTCAATATGTCCCATGGAAAATGTCCCACAGATAAAAACTCTGAGCCCACTAAAGGAACACCTTCTTAGGTGCAGGATGTGAGTTCTCCAACTTTGAAGGATTTCGAGGAGGTGAACCCATGTCTGTTTCATAGGGCAAGGCATAAAGTCGGAAAAACCGACATGTCCTGAAACGGAAAAAATGCCAATCTTAAGGGGTACCTTCTTAGGTAAAGGACATGAATTTTATCCCTTCTGAGTTAAAGCTCGATGAGATAAATTTGTGTCCGCTCCGTGGATGAAGCATAAAAATGGGGGAGGGTTAAACACGCTGGAAGGACCAGCACCAATCAGAAATCCTAGCCAAAAGTGGGTGTCAGAAATCCTAGCAGTAAGGGGGTATCCATTCTAGAACCTTTTTGAATAACCAAAGCAATCAAGCAGGGTCTAGAATGGATCGAAAACCTATAACCCAGGACCTCCCCAGGGGCCATATATTTAATGAAAAGATACCAAACGTGTAACAACCAAGAAAATCTGAACCAGTTTAAAAATTTTAAATGGGCTATTTGAGTGAATCTTTAAATATTTAAAATAAATATTTTAAATAATAAAGACGAAAAGTATGTTTGAATCGAAGTTGGAAAATAAATATAATTATTTCAAATTAAAAACAAGGCATGAAATGGCGCAGCAGTTTCAAAATTTCAATTCAAACTTTGACTGACTGTACCGAGTGTAAAATAAAACGGAGTTTAGTGAAACCAAAAATATTTAAATCTCTCAGTGAATATATTTCTAACGAATATGAACAATCGAAGTTTCATAGCGGGAATCAAAAGTTATGGCCAAATGAATCGTCAGAAAGGTCACTATAGATAATATATAGCCCTCGAAAATAGACATTTTGCAAACGACCTCAGAATTCGACGAAACACTTTTGTTGGATCCGGGATGTCAAATTATTGCTAGGTTTCAAATTTCATAATTTTTGAAGATAATATGTGAGCGTAGCGAAGAAAAATGTGCTTTGGTCGATTATAGTTAAATTGGATCGACCAGAAAATGGCCATTTTTCAAATAGTCTCAGAATTCGACGAAACTAGTTTTGTTGGGACTGTATCGTCAAAACATAGCTAGATTTATTTTTCGGGAATTTTTAGAATCAGTGTGTGTCCCCGGCAAATTGAAATGTACGTTCATATCAAATATTGAATGTTTTATATTTTAATTTGAAGAAAAACTGATTGAAACAATCAAACGGGCCTTCGAAACATATCCCATTGTGTTCGAAATGGGGGTATTTAGCTAGGGACGACAGTCATTGGGTTTGGATTGGAGATCGTAGGAGATAAAGGGTATTTTAGAAATTTAAAAATATATAAATATAAAAAAACCCTATTAGCCACAACCATTTTCTCTCTCCCCGACCCCTTCAACCCTCGACGGCGAAAAGAGCTCCCAACTTCCCGATCAATTTCCGATCGCTCCGTTCATCTTCAGACCAGGCTCTAGTTGGGTTTTTTGAAGATCTCCTCCCCCTCTTTAAATCTGTACCCCTCTCGCCTTCCCTCATCTCGTCATCATCGAGAATCGAACTCTAGAAGCTGCCGTGTTTTGACCTCTGCCAGAGCCCAGATCCGCTGTCGAGTCAGAGAAGCTGCACCTCGCCAGGAAGCTGATTCGAAGCTCTACGACGTGCAGCAGTCCGATCATCCTCAAGCCCCACGGATTTGCCGAAAAACGAAGACCTAGTTTTGAACAAATGGGAAAGGTAATAGCCTATTTTATTTAAAATAGTTTATAGAACTTTAAAGCGCTACGGTTTTTGATTTCACAACAAAAATCATATCTTTTTCGTTTGTGGTCGAAATCCAGTGAAACAAGAGACAGTGGACTCGTGTGGACGTCTTCTACATTCTAGAAGAGACCGCATATTTTTCTGAGCCTTCTGCTATTTTAGGTGTAGTGGAACCACATGTGAGATTTCTAGTTTATAAACGATATGGAAAACAACGATGTATTAATTATATAGTCGATGTAAGAGTTATATAAGCATTGTACACCTCATGTATAAGCGTTGTATAAGTTGTATGTTCGATGTATAAGTTATATATGCATTGTAAAAATTATACGTGCGTTGAAATGAATTGAAGTGAATTGAAATATATTTATATACGAATATATAAATAAATATATATATATATATATAAACTCTCCTCGTCCACAGACCATGGACGATATTTATTGGTTGTGATATTGTTTGGATTATTTGGTTGATGTGAAATTTGGTGAATAATGTGAATGGTTGATAGAATTGTTTGTGGTTGAGAATGATTGACTATGGTTGAAAAATACCCATCTGTGGTAGAAAACAAAATTAGAATAGATTGTGGAAATGAATGAAAACATGCTCGCCCGCGTGCGAATTAGATGCATGAAATCCCCATTGTCAAAAACCGCAAGTTTTTAAGGTAGAGCGAGGAGTCGTACATCGATACGGTCCCAGTTTAAACTACCCTGCCATTATGTTGTCGAAATTTTCTGAAATACTCATGTGTTAGAATTATTTTCATTTGTTGAAACCGAATTCATGTGTTGAATAGAAATTCATTCGTTGAATAGAAATTCATGTGTTGAATGGTATTCGTGTTTTAAATAAATTGCTTTAACAATAAAAAACACATTTTATTTTATATACGAACTATAGAGAACATTCATTCGTTGAATAGAAATTCATGTGTTGAATGGTACTCGTGTTTTAAATAAATTGTTTTAACAATAAAAATCACAATTTTATTTTATATATAAGAACTATAGAGAACATTCATGTGTTGAACAGAAATTCATTCGTTGAATAGAAATTCATGTGTTGAATGGTATTCATGTTTTAAATAAATTGTTTTATAATAAAAATCATATTTTTATCATCTATATGAACTATAAAAATAGTCGTGTTTTGAAATAAATCTTTTTACAATAAAAATCACATTTTTATTATATACATGATTTGTTAAAAATAGTAAAGTGTTGAAATAAATGTTTTTTGGATAAAAACATCATTTTTATCAAATGTATGAAATGGATAAGGTTTTGAAATCGAAGAGGATTATATATATATATAATTAAAATAAATTGAATAACGAAGCTGCAGTTCGTGTTTTGAAACCGTGATTTCAAACGATTAGTGCGGGAGATCCGACCATCGGATTATCCTGAAACCACAACCGTTGGGTTTGCTTTGGAAATATCTTTCCAACGACACCAACTTTGTGAAGATCGAACGGTTGGATTGTCCGGAACGTTTAATTCAAATCTGAAGAAAAACAGCGCCATAATCGATTATATATATATATAATTAAATTAAATCGAATAACGACGCTACAGTTCGTATTTTGAAATCGTAACTTCAAACGATTAGTGCAGGAGATCCGACCGTCGAATTTTCCCGAAACTGAAACCATTGGATTCGTTTTGAAAAGGTCTTTCTAATGATATAAAATTTGTGAAGATCCAACGGTTAGATTTTCAAATATGTGTAAATCAAATCTGGAGAAAAACAGCACCACAGCCGCGTTTTGGCCTGAAGCGTCGTTTGAATAAATTGGCTACTTATAAATAAATAAAAATAGCGATAAATCATGATAAAATATTATAAACAATATGGAATGGAAAAAAACTGAATTTGCTCAGTTTATGTGATATTTGATGGTTGAATGTGTTTGGCATGAAACTACATTAAAGAACAGAATTGGTGATGTCGAATAATTTAACCATTGAAATGAATTGATTTGAAATTCTAAACATACGTGAATTATTTGAAAAGGCCGAGTTAATTCTCATTTCAAATAATTGATCGACGATTGAAAGTCGAAGATATGAAGACGATGCAAGACCGATAATCTTCACGTCGAATGGAGGGGTGCTACTGATGCTCATGATAGGAGTAGCTACCTAAAAGGGGTTGAAGTAGTAGCCACCCGGATGTACATGTTGATTGTACGGGAATGCGAGGTATTGAGTGCCTCCGGTTTCATTCAGACCCAGAACGGACTTGTAAATGGACTGTGTGTCTGACATTGGATTTCATTCTGTGTGATTGACAGACGTCAGTTGCATGGCGTGAATTGCCTGTGTGGCATGCTGAGATGCAATGATCAAAGCTTTTGTTGAAAAGCAGAGATTTGTGGTTGATGATCAAAGCAACGCCTGTGTGGCATAGCTTTGTGTATAACATGAATTCGCGAGCCTCACACCCCCGTATAGACCAGAAACGGGAGAGGACTTCAGGGAGGACATGCGTTTCTTTCTAGCTAGGGTGGTGTCAGTGACCTACCGACCCTAAAATTTATACTACTTTCACCTGTGTGGTTGTTGCTGTTGCGAGGCGCCTCGAATATGTCGGTGACTATGTGAAGCCGATGGAGTCATTTGTTGGCTCATTTACGCCCCAAAGGGCGGGGAAACGTTGTGTTCAAGGTTTAAGTTTAATCCACATCGAGTGGACCGGCCCTGTTGCTCCAAGGCCCCACCTGAGTCTGGGTCCTGAGACATGGTAGGCTAGATTATCTCCAAACGGTGAGGACGATCCCTGACCTCGCTTCATGACGGAAATCCAATTTCCAAATACGACATCGTGCAGTTTTGATTGTATACCTATATATATGGCGACATAGTGGTATGGGGCACTTATGCTGTCTATGATTGATATTTATGATTGTATATAAAATTAGAAACTAACTGGAAACGAGCTAGGACAGATGGTTTCATGGGTATTGGTCTGATGTTGGTTTCGGCCTTCGGGGTTAATACTTAGGGAATCGTTCTCTTACTAGTTTACGGTTGGAGTCTGATTAAGAATTAAACGATAAAATTTACATTTCAAATGATTTGTTTTCCTCGTATCAAGCATATTTGGCCATCAAAAGGTAAAACTCTATCCTCCGGTTTGTGTTGCATTGTGTGATGGGAACTGAGTCTTATAATGGCTTCATTTTTATAAAACGCATTGCGACGTTTAAAAGATTTATTTACTTTAAAGCACTGGCAATCCAATGGAGTAAACCCGTTACGCGAAAGTGTCGTGGTCCTGTGATTATCCATATTGTAAGATGTGTTAAGTAGATTTCTCATACCAGTCCCATGACTGACTCGTAGTTTGTTTCACTTGAAAACTCGGGTGCCCCTTTTTCTACACGGGCAGCCTTGTATTCAGGTTTTAGCATGCTCTTTCTGGATAGCTGGAGCTGAAGATGGATTCTATCATTTATCTCTTTTTATGCTATTCATCTCCTGTTGTACATATTATGTTTTCTTTTCCGCTGTAGACATCTTATGTATAACTGAACTGTTTTTTGTACTAAGTATGATCCAATATACTGTGTAAATCTGTTCATTATATTTATCCAGTGTATTCTATTGTACATTATCTGGTGTATTTAATTATTTCTGTTCTGCTGTTATCTGTTTATGTGTTGCATTCCAGAGATTACCCTTGCACCATCTAATCGGGGTTTGGGGTCGTCACAAACGTGGTATCAGAGCTTTGGTTAAGCTTAGTTCTGGAATATAACATATTAGCGAACTCATCAGAAGTAAAACCAGTAGTTTTCTAGGACAATTAACTCATTACAGATAGGATCAGTAATATCCTAGTATGATTATAGCAAAATGAAATACACCTCGATAGATGCATTTACATTCAAGTATATGTCTCTATGTTTCATAATATCTTTTCTATTGACCTGACGCTTGGTATACTATTTGCAGAAGTGCTAGAAAATGAGTGCCAGAAACAGAAGGAATGCAGACCCAAATATAGAAGCTCTATTTATGAAATATAGAAATCTGGGTGGAGCACTATTCTTGGGCGAAGAATCTATTGCTAAAACACAAGCTTGGATTCGTTCTGCTGAGAAAATCTTTGAAGGTTTAAAGCTGAGGGATGACCAAAAAAGATTACTGGCATCTTGGGCACTCAAAGACGAAGATTTGTTCTGGTGGGATTCAATTGTTAAAGATAATCCAGAGGGTGATATCACCTGGGATCGATTCAAAGAGCTTTTCAGTGAAAAATTTACTCCTCCAGAAGCAACCGAGAGGTTATGTGTTGAATTCTACTATTTGATACAAGGAAATATGGATATCCCATAATATCATAAGATATTCAATGAACTTTCTCATTTTTCCCCTCATCTAATCCAAAACCAAAAGATGAAGAATCTGAGGTTTATTAATGGTCTTCAAAGAAAATACCGGAATAAAGTAATGGGGCATGTGAAGCTTCCTTTTTCTGAAATGATATACATGGCCTACCAGTATGAGGATCTTGATAGCAAAGGTATGTTGCGAGACGAAGAGGAAGTCAGTTCTAGCAGCAAAAGAAAATTCGAAACTGATAGCCCAAAGAAAAGTGCACAGCCTTAGGCCAGTACGAAGTCTGAGTTCAGAAAGAAGCCTAGAGTCGATTAGAAAAAGGTTAAAGTAGTCGTATGTTTAAAGTTTAATAAGCAAGGGCATTTGATGAGGAACTGTGAATCTTCGAGCAGTCGAAAGCAGGATTGGTCTAAGTCCAGTAAGAAGGCTCGATAGGGTCGGGAATGCCTTGAGTGCCACCAAGTTGGTCACATTTTGAAAAATTGCCGACTATCACAGAAATCTGAAGTGGTTCAGGTAAATAAAGTAGTAGAAACTTCTGAACCCACGGCTAGTCAGGCAAGGCCAGATGTGTTAGAAGGCACACTTACTGTCAAAAACATCCCAGTTAAAGTATTGTTTGATACAGGCGCATCGCGAAGCTTTGTTGCAAAGAATGCGGATAAGAAGCTAGATTGGAATTTGAGAAAGCTCAAAGAACCCATGACTGTTCACAATTCGGTTGGGGGTTCCCTTGATCTTAGTTGGATTTGTGGGGTGCCTGTTTCTTTTTCCTGTTATCGGTTCCCCACTATCGCGATCATCATGAATTTCACAGAATTTGATCTTATATTAGGATTTGATTGGTTAACCAAATATGAACCTGAAGTCAAATGCGCCGACAGAGTCGTAAGGGAAAAGGCTAAATCAGGCAATTATATAACCATTCCATGTGGAGGACCGAATTCTGATAGAAAGGATTTTTGGTCAGCTTTAGATGTTTCTCCTGCTCAAATAGAACCTGTTCCTGTCATCCTAGAGAATATTCCGATCGACATTGAAAACATTCATGTTATTAAGAACTATGCAGATGTGTTCGAAGAAGTTGTTAGCTTACCTCCGCAGAGAGAAATTGATTTCAAGATCGCTTTAGTTCCAAATGCAAGGCCAATAGTTCACGTTATTCGAAGGATGACCTTGAAGGAGAAAGATGAGTTAGATAATCAAACTCGACAGCTAGAATGGAAGGGTCTGATCAGACCTAGTTTCTCTAATTGGGGAGCAACAATGGTATTTGTCCCGAAGTCAGACAGTACTCTCAGACTGTGTGTGGATTATCGTGACTTGAATAAGCAGACGCTTGCCGCAGATTGATGATTTGATGGATCGATTAGATGGTGCACAAGTATTTTCTTGAATGGACCTAGCTACAGGTTTCCATCATCTTCGTATTACCGTAGAGTGTGTTCCTTTGACAGCAATCATAGGTCCAGACTTATTCTATGAGTGGTTAGTAATACCGTTCAGCTTATGTAACGCTTCAGCCTATTTCGTCGATCTAATGAACCGAGTAGTCAGAGGAGTATTTAATAAATTTGTTCTGGTTTTCATTGATGATATACTGATCTTCTCTAAATCAGAAAGCGAACACGAAAAACATTTGGAACAAGTGTTAGAAATTCTCAGAAGGAACGTTTTAAAAGAAAATTTTTCCAAATGTATATTCTGGCAAGGAGAAGTCAAATTTCTTGGCCAAGTCGTGTCAAAACAAGGAATTTCAGTGGATCCCAGTAAAATCACTGCTATTCAGAATTGGAAACAGCCTCGTACGCCCCCAGAAGTTAGAAGTTTTCCCGAACTGGCCAGTTATTATCGGAAGTTCGTTAAGAATTTTTCGAAGATATCCAGTCACTTAACAAAGCTTACTAAGAAACATTCGAGATTCAATTGGACTCCTGAATGTGAGGCAACTTTCCAGGAGCTGAAGTTAAAATTGACGACTACTCCAGTGCTCACAATTATTGACGGCAATCAGGATTTGAAAGTCTAGACCGATGCTTCTAAAGAAGGCCTTGGCACAGTGTTAATGCAAAGAGGCCATGTAGTCGCTTATGCTAGCCATCAATTGAAACCACATGAATAGAATTATGTAACTAACGATCTAGAATTGCTAGCTATCGTGTTTGCTATGAAAATCTGGAGGCAATATCTATTGGGTGAGAAGTTTGAATTATACAATGATCATCAATCATTGAAATATTCATTCACCCAGAAGGATCTGAATATGAGGCAGCAGCGTTGGTTAGAATATCTCGCAGCTTATGATCTAGATATTTTATATACTCCGGGAAAAGCCAATGTTGTAGCTGATGCGCTCAGCAGGAAGAATGTGATCATCGCCAATATTATCATTACACCATCGTTGATTGATAAAATAGCTATTCTTCAGAAAGACGATAGTTTTATTAAGGAGTTGATCAGAAGAATTCAAAAGGGCAAAGTCTCCATTTTCCAAGTGGATAGCGCAGGAGTTCTGAGGTTGAAAGGTAGGATTTGTGTTCCTGACAATCTTGATCTCAAAAGAGAAGTGATGGACGAGAGCCACAAGTCCAAGCTGAGAATCCACCCAGGGGTTAGTAAAATGTACAATGACCTCAAGCGAACTTTCTGGTGGAAGGAAATGAAAAGAGATATTTCTATATATGTTAGTCGGTGTTCCACCTGTCAACGAGTCAAAAGCGATCAGCAGAAGCTCGCTGGATTGTTGCAACCTTTAAAAATTCCAGGTGGGAAGTGGGAACAGATTTCTATAGATTTCATATATGGTTTGCCCAGGACTACGAAAGGAAATGACAGTATTTGGGTGATCGTAGATCATTTCACGAAGACCGCCCATTTCATACCTATCAAATCGAATAGAACTGCTCAAAGTCTGGCGCAGATTTATTTCAAGGAAATAGTTAGACTGCACGGAGTTCCTATGAGCATCGTTAGTGATCATGACCCGATTTTTTCTAGTAAATTCTGGGAAGCATTCCAACCAGAATTGGGAACGAAACTGAACTTGAGCACCGCTTATCATACTCAAACAGATGGTCAAACTGAGAGGGTGAATCGAATTCTAGAAGATTTGTTGCGGGCGTGTATTATTGATTTTGGCAGATCATGGGAAGACCATTTACATTTGGCCGAATTCTCATATAACAACGGCTACCAGGCGAGCTTGAAAATGTCTCCATTCGAAGTATTGTACGGTAGACCACGCCGATCCCCTGCTTGTTGGGTAGAACCTGGTAACAGACTTGTATTGGGGCCTGATATGATTCATGATGCTGCAGATAAAGTCGATTTCATTAAGAAATGATTACTAGCCGCCCAAAGCTGACGGAAAAGCTATGTAGATAAGAGAAGAAGAGATATATCATTTGCTGTTGGCGACTATGTATATTTGAAGGTATCTCCGATGAGAGGAGTTATCCGGTTCGGAAAGACGGGGAAATTGGCACCCAAATTCATTGTTCCGTTTCCTATTCTTGAACAGGTTGAAACTCTCGCATATAGGGTTCAATTTCCTGATTGATTGCCTGGAGTGCATAATGTGTTTCACGTATCTCAACTTCGAAAGCATGTGCATGATCCGGACTTGATCGTGGAAGAAGCAGCGCAATGGGATATAGAAATTACTCCAGAATTGGCTGTGAGAAGGAGCCGCTAAAGATAATTGGCAAAGAAACCAAAGAGCTGAGGAACAAAAAGTTTCACTTAGTCAAAGTGCAATGGAGTGGAGATCTGCGAGATTGTACTTGGGAAACAGAGGAAAGCATTAAGAAAGCATATCATAAGTGCAGGGTGGATATCTCTGATTGACTTTGGTGCAAGGTACCATTACCATATTTTGCATTTCCATTCTGTTCTTTACTTTGTTATTGTTTTCTTTGCATTGATATAAACTTTTTAATTATATAGTCTGAATGTTTTCAAAAGAGTATATGAAATAATTAGTATGATTTTGAAAAGTTAAAAACAAATTGATTGTTGCTTGTGTTGTGTAATAGTGGATTTGATTATTTAAATTATTAGAACGATAGTTAATTTAATCAATAAGAGAATGAATGGTAGAATTTATTCGGTTAAATCACACATTGAACTGAGTTAAAAATAGATAGAACAATATACATGTGCACTATATATGTTTGGACAGGTAAATGGATTAGCTGTTGAGTAAAGAAATTACTTGCGTGCCCGACAAATAGGTAAACCTTAATGAGTTAGGTGCGCAATTTTATTATTATATCAGCCCTTGTGAATGCCATTGGATGCAGAGTGCTAGTTGTTCTGTGTGTAATAGTAAATGTTTCCATAGGATAGTAACAATTAATTTTGAACTACACTACATGGCATACATCTAGAAGATAGGCATACTTCATCATATACCACATAAGCATTTTGAGCTTGTGTGACGAGGTTGAAGATTTACCATACGAGCGAGAGGCTAGTATGGTGATGACTATATTTTACAGGTTGAACTGATGACTGATATGGACCATATAAAATGTAACGGTAAATTGCCAGATTAATAAAAACCCCACACGGGTCTGGAGATGACAATAAACACGTCTCTCTGGTCATCAAGGCACAAAAAACCATTTATAGGGTGACGAGAATTTATTCTTTGGAGTTATGATCTATACACACTCCCCTGTGGACACCGGAATATATCACTATAAATATGTGCATGCTTATTATGATTTATTAGGTACCTAATACGGCCCAATAAATTACCAAACCCCTCCCCGTACAAAGGAGGTGATGGCGAAATTTTTCGAAAATTTAGGGTGTTAGCCAATTTTTTTGAAGAATTTGAGAATTCTCAGAAACTGAAAAGTTAGAGAATGGAAGCCATATTGAAAGTAGAGTTGGTTAATTAATTCACTTTCGACTTTGTTCCTTTTCGGGGACGAAAAGTTTTAAGTGGGGGAGATTGTAACAACCCGGAAAATCTGAACCAATTTAAAAATTTTAAATGGGCTATTTAAGTGAATTTTTAAATATTTAAAATAAATATTTTAAATAATAAAGACGAAAAGTATGTTTGAATCGAATTTTGAAAATAAATATAATTATTTCAAATTATAAACAAGGCCTGAAATGGCGCGGCAGTTTCAAAATTTCAATTCAAACTTTGACTGACTGTACCGGGTGTAAAATAAAATGGATTGTAGTGAAACAAAAAATATTTAAATTTGTTAGTGAGTATCTTTCTAACGAATCTGAGCAATTGAAGTTTCATAGTGGGAATCAAAAGTTATGGCCAAATGAATTTTCAGAAAGGTCGCAATAGAGAATATATTGCCCTTGAAAATAGACATTTTGCAAATGACTTCAGAATTCGACGAAACCACTTTTGTTGGATTCGGGATGTCAAATTATTGCTAGGTTTCAAATTTCATAATTTTTGAAGTTAATATGTGAGCTTGGTGAAGTAAAATGTGCTTTGGTCGATTATAGTTAAATTGGATCGATCAGAAAATGGCCATTTTTCAAACGGTCTCAGAATTCGACGAAACTAGTTTTGTTGGGACTGTATCATCAAAACATAGCTAGATTTATTTTTCGGGAATTTTTAGAATCAGTGTGTGTCCCCGACAAATTGAAATGTACGTTCAAATCAAATATTGAATGTTTTATATTTTAATTTGAATAAAAAACTGACTGAAACAACCGAATGAGCATCGAAACATATCCCATTGTGTTCGGAATGAGGGTATTTAGCTAGGGATGATAGTCGTTGGGTTTGGATTGGAGCTCGTAGGAGATAAGGGGTATTTTAGAAATTAAATATGTATAAATATAAAAAAAACCTATTGGCCACAACCATTTTCGCTCTCCCCGACCCCTTCAACCCTCGACGGCGAAAAGAGCTCCCAACTTCCCAATCAATTTCCGATCGCTCCGATGATCTTCAGACCAGGCTCTAGTTGGGTTTTTTGAAGATCTCCTCCCCCTCTTTAAATCCGTACTCCTCTCGCCCTCCCTCACCGCGTCGTCATCGAGAATCGAGCTCCAGAAGCTGTCGCGTTTCGACCTCCGCCGGAGCCCAGATCCGCCGTCGAGTCAGAGGTGGTGCACGTCGCCAGGAAGCTGATTCGAAGCTCTACGACATGCAGCGGTCCGATCGTCCTCAAGCCCCACAGATTTGCATATAAACGAAGACCTAGTTTTGAACAAATCAGAAAGGTAACGGCCTATTTTATTTAAAATAGTTTATAGCACTTTAAAGCGCTACAGTTTTTGATTTCGCAATAAAAATCATATTTTTTCATTTGTGGTCGAAATCCAGTGAAACAAGAGACAGTGGACTCGTGTGGACGTCTTCTACATTCTAGAAGAGACAGCATATTTTTCTGAGCCTTCTGCTATTTTAGATAGAGTGGAACCCAATGTGAGATTTCTAATTTATAAACGATATGGAAAACAATGACGTATAAATTATATAGTCGATGTATGAGTTATATAAGCATTGTATAAGTTGTATGTTCGATGTATAAGTTATATATGCGTTGTAAAAATTATGTGAGCGTTGAAATGAATTGAAGTGAATTGAAATATATTTATATACGAATATATATACACACACACACACACACACTCTCCCCTCGTCAACAGACCATGGACGATATCTATAGGTTGTGATATTGTTTGGATTATTTGGTTGATGTGAAATTTGGTGAATAATGTGAATGGTTGATAGAATTGTTTGTGGTTGAGAATGATTGACTGTGGTTAAAAAATACCCGTCTGTGGTAGAAAACAAAATTAGAATAGATTGTGGAAATGAATGAAAACTTGCTCGCCTGTGTGCGAATTAGATGCATGAAATCCCCATTGTCAAAAACCACAAGGTTTTAAGGTAAAGCGAGGAGCCGTACATCGATACGGTCCCGGTTTTAACTACCCTGCCGTTATGCTATCGAAATTTTCTGAAATATTCATGTGTTAGAATTATTTTCATTCGTTGAAATTATTTTCATGTGTTGAAACCGAATTCATGTGTTGAATAGAAATTCATTCGTTGAATAGAAATTCATGTGTTGAATGGTATTCGTGTTTTAAATAAATTGCTTTAACAATAAAAATCACATTTAATTTTATATACCAACTATAGAGAATATTCATGTGTTGAATAGAAATTCATTCGTTGAATAGAAATTCATGTGTTGAATGGTACTCGTGTTTTAAATAAATTGCCTTAACAATAAAAATCACATTTTTAATTTATATATACGAACTATAGAGATCATTCATGTGTTGAATAGAAATTCATTCATTGAATAGAAATTCATGTGTTGAATGGTATTCGTGTTTTAAATAAATTGTTTTATAATAAAAATCATATTTTTATCATTTATATGAACTATATAAAATAGTCATGTTTTGAAATAAATCGTTTTACAATAAGAATCTCATTTTTATTATATACATGAATTGATAAAAATAGTGAGGTGTTGAAATAAATGTTTGTTGGATAAAAACATCATTTTTATCAAATGTATGAAATGGATAAGGTTTTGAAATCGAAGAGGATTATATATATAATTAAAATAAATCGAATAACGAAGCTGCAGTTCGTGTTTCGAAACCGTGATTTCAAACAATTAGTGCTGGAGATCCGGCCATCGGATTTTCCCAAAACCACAACCGTTGGGTTCGCTTTGGAAATATCTTTCCAACGACACCAACTTTGTGAAGATCCAACGGTTGGATTGTCTAGAACGTTTAATTCAAATCTGAAGAAAAATAGTGCCAGAATCGATTATATTTATATATATATATATATATATATATAAATATAATTAAATTAAATCGAATAATGACGCTGCTGTTCGTATTTTTAAATCGTAACTTCAACGATTAGTGCGGGAGATCCGACCGTCGGATTTTCCCGAAACTGAAACCATTGGATTCGTTTTGAAAAGATATTTTTAATGATATAAAATTTGTGAAGATCCAACGGTTAGATTTTCAGATATGTGTAAATCAAATCTGGAGAAAAACAGCGCCACGGTCGCATTATGGCCAGAAGCGTCGTTTGAATAAATTGGCTATTTTTAAATGAATAAATATAGCGATAAAACGTGATAAAATATTATAAACGATATGGAATGGAGATAAACTGAATTTGCTCAGTTTATGTGATATTTGATGGTTGAATGTGTTTGGCGTGAAAACTACATTAAAGAACAGAATTGGTCATGTCGAATAATTTAACCACTGAAATGAATTGATTTGAAATTCTAAATATACATGAATTATTTGAAAAGGCCGAGTTAATTCTCATTTCAAATAATTGATCGACGATTGAAAGTCGAAGATATGAAGACGATGCAAGACCGATAATCTTCACGTCGAATGGAGGGGTGCTACTGATGCTCATGATAGGAGTAGCTACATAGAAGGGGCTAAAGTAGTAGCCACCCGGACGTACATGTTGATTGTACGGGTATGCGAGGTATTGAGTGCCTCTGGTTTCGTTCAGACCCAGAACGGACTTGTAAATGGACTGTGTGTCTGACATTGGATTTCATTCTGTGTGATTGATAGACGTCAGAGGCATGCGTGAATTGCCTGTGTGGCATGCTGAGATGCAATGATCAAAGCTTTTGTTGAAAAGCAGAGCTTTGTGGTTGATGATCAAAGCAATGCCTGTGTGGCATAGCTTTGTGTATAACGTGAATTCGCGAGCCTCACACCACGGTATAGACCAGAAACGGGAGAGGACATCAGGAAGGACATGCGTTTCTTTCTAGCTAGGGTGGTGTCAGTGACCTACCAGCCCTGACATTTATATTACTTTCACCTGTGTGGTTGTTACTGTTGCGAGGCGCCTCGGATATATCGGTGACTATGTGAAGCCGATGGAGTCATTTGTTGGCTCATTTACGTCCCAAGTGGCGGGGAAACGTAGTGTTCAAGGTTTAAGTTTAATCCACATCGAGTGGACCGGCCCAGTTGCTCCAAGGGACCACCTGAGTCTGGGTCCTGAGACATGGTAGGCTAGATTGTCTCGAAGTGGTGAGGACGATCCCTGGCCTCGCTCCATGACGGAAATCCAATTTCCAAATACGACATCGTGCGGTTTTGATTGTATACCTATATATGGCGACATAGTGGTATGGGGCACTTATGCCGTTTATGATTGATATTTATGATTATATCTAAAATTAGAAACTAACTGGAAACGAGCTAGGATGGATGGTTTCATGGGTGTTGGTCTGATATTGGTTTCGGCCTTCAGGGTTAATACTTAGGGAATCGTTCTCTAACTATTTTACGGTTGGAGTCTGATTAAGAATTAAACGATAAAATTTATATTTCAAATGATTTGTTTTCCTCGTATCAAGAATATTTGGCCATTATAAGGTGAAACTCTATCCTCCGGTTTGTGTTGCATTGTGTGATGGGAACTGAGTCTTATAATGGCTTCATTTTTATAAAAAGCATTGCGACGTTTAAAAGATTTATTTATTTTAAAGCACTGGCAATCCAATTGAGTAAACCCGTTCCGCGAAAGTGGCGTGGTCCTGTGATTAGCCATATTGTAAGATGTGTTAAGTAGATTTCTCATACCACTCCCATGACTGACTCGTAGTTCGTTTCACTTGCAAACTTGGGTGGCCCTTTTTCTACACGGGCAGCCTTGTATTCAGGTTTTAGCAGACTCTTTCTGGATAGCTGGAGCTGAAGATGGATTCTATCATTTATCTCTTTTTATGGTATTCAGCTCCTGTTGTACATATTATGTTTTCTTTTCCGCTGCAGACATCTTATGTATAGATGAACTGTATTTTGTACTAAGTGTTAGCCCTCTTTTTGGCAAGAGTCCCAACGGGCTGAACCGAAGCCCAAAGCGCGACTAACCGAGCTACAGAAAGCACCACAAGATAATAAGGTCTCCTATGACACCAGTCGACCTATCTCCCGCACGAGCAGAAGAAGGCCCACTCTTTCAAAGGGGTCGCACTCTCAAGCTGAAGATCTTCCTTCCACATATCTCGCCTTGACCGATTATCTCGCCTTGGCCGATTATCTCGGAATAGTTTGAAAACCGCCTACCGTCACCGAATATCCCGACTTTTGAGGCAATGGATACGGTCAAACCATATCCGGACAAAGCTCAACTTTTGATATGCCTTCCAGTGGACGCCACGTCTGCCACAGAATCCGAGGGAACTTTTTATGAACATTTGAACCCATTAGCAGCCGAAAGTCCGGCCAATTGTCGGAAGCCACGTGTCCGAGCTTTCCCGAAATGGCCGGATAATATTGCAGCAGCCCAAGCCATTATTTTCACCTATGAATACCTCTAAGCCTAAAGAGGAGAGGAGGAGTTATAGCTTCCATAAGCTTTTCACCATTACTCTACTCCCTCATCATTCTCTTTCTCTTCTTCAATTATAAAAAGCATTGTATTTGTAATCCAAAAAAGATATATGACATATAAAGTGGACGTAGGCACTGACTTTGCCGAACCACTATAAAAATTCTGTGTGTGCTCTTCCTCTTTTTTTTTCTTTTTACTTTCTGCCTTTTTTATCTTATATCGTGTGTTGCTCACGCGATTGGGGGTTGGCCGTCATTAGTGACCAATTGTTGACGTCAACACTTTGGCGCGCCAGGTAGGGGAAGCGCACCGATACGGCCATCGAGCCTCTTCTTGTTTCAGATCATGGTGAACAAACGAAATAAAGATGCAACATCCTCTCATCCCTCGGGCACCAATGCAGCCGAGACAGATGTTGCGGAAGTATGTCACGAGGCTTCGTCTCATGACGATCAACCTCAATTTCTTATTCGGGACGACCTGGATAAAATTATGGTCGAGTTCTGAGATCGCATGACATCTTAGGGCAAACTCCTCGAACAACAACAACAGTCGACGGAGCACCTTCTCAGTCGATTGTGTGCAGGGTTAAATGCTTCAACATCTATTCCTCCACCAAACGAAGCTGGAGCGATGACTGATCTTCGGTTTGCATAGAATCATGCCACTGATCGGCCTACACCTTTATTTCATCCTGGTTTGGTCCAACCAACCAATGCTTCACAGCCAGGAGTATCGCTTCCAGCGACCAGCGCAGTTATGGCAGCAGAATCTTAGGAGGCGGGCGATTATGATCTAGGTCGTCTGGCAAATATTCCTCCGCTCCTTGGAACATCTCGACCTGTCGAATCAATCGAGCTACCACTGGGTCCCTCAGCATCAATGCCACACCCATTACAACCGGGATCTTACCACAGACCAGTCTAACCACTCTTCCCCTTCAACCAAGAGCTGGTGCAGCCTTCCCTTCGAACGAAGACAACCAGCCCGCTGCACCGACCCTCGCAACAGCGGAAGAGAATGTTACCGTAGACCCTCCTAACCTCGCTTCAAACGAGGGCAATCCTGGGCTCTGAACGCCACATGCTATGCCAGATCAGCCAAGACGAGCTCACCTTCCCTCGCACCTTCACTCAAATCTCGGTGGTCGAGCCCAGCCAGCGGCCACCCTTCCGAGCATGCTTTTGTCGAATCCTCATGCAGAACTACCCCAGGACACAGAATTGAGTTCATGGCAATGACTCCTCGGTGATGGGAGTCAGCTCGCAATCATCGTCCGATGCTTCACTCGGGGCAATTCTTCGCAGCAAGACATAGACAATGTCAATCGCAGCCCCTTCACCAGAGAAATCAGAAATTCTCGGAATCCTCCAGACTTCAGGTTTTCGGCTATCGAGCCATACAACGGTCGCACTGACCCGACCATTCATCTCATGTGATACATGCGACATATGGAAGTACTTGGTGCATCGACCGATTTCATGGCTAAGTGCTTCCCTCTCTTTCTCACAGATATAGCCGGTATGTGGTTTCGACAGCTCACAACAGAGTCGATCAGCAGCTGGAACACCCTGGTCACCTGTTTCATCGAGCAATTCCGAGTGCACATCTCTCGACCGAAAAGTGTCATGTTCCTGTCTACCATCAAAAAGCGATCCAGAGAGACGCTAAGATCCTTCCTCGAAAGATTCAATGTGGCCGTAGCATCAGTTGATCGGCCCGAGCCATCAATGGTACTTATGGCCGCCATCGCAGGAGTTCAAAATCGATCGTAATTCTCCATCTCTCTAACTCGAGATCCTCCCAAGGACATCAATGACTTTTATTCTGAAGCCGAGCAATTCCTCCGACAAGAAGATGCCAGCCTGGAAATGGAGAGCCTTGAAGTTCTGGTAGCTAAACAACAAGGTCCATTCGAGGGCAACGGCCGGAATAAAGAAAGAGGAAAAGCTCCAGAGAACAACGAGCGCCATGTTCGGCCTCGGAGTGAAAACAAATATGATCGCTACACTGAGCTCAATTCCCCCTTGCTCGATATCTATCTCGATATGCGCGAGTCCTTTTCCACTCCAAAACCGCCTCGACGAGAGCCGACCCAGATGGAACTCGACTCTGGCAGGCAATGTTTATTCCACAACGTAGTTAGACATAATACAAATGACTGCCAACATCTGCGCGACCTCATCGAAGGACGGATCAGAAAAGGGGAACTCGCTGAATATGTTAAAAATCGCGCCTCGGCCATGCCACCGCGATCCTCTGCCCAAGCTCCTCAGGCTGGTCTGCAATCTCCTAGAAATGGAAAAGACCCTGAGACTAGCACTCATGGCATTATCATTAATTAGATTTTTTATCTTTTCTGTCGATGTATTTCTTTCAATAATAGGGACACTTTAATGCTATGTAATCAATCGCTATCCTCGTAGGTTTTCTTTGTAATAGACGCTTAGCAGTCATAAACTTTACTTTTTGCAAAAGTAGATCGACTGTTGTAAAATTTCTAAGCCGAACCAAATTAGTGTTCGCCACTAAGCCGAGCATGGTTTATGCTCGCCACTAAGCCGAGCATGGTTTATGCTCGCCACTAAGCCGAGCATGTTTATGCTCGCCACTAAGCCAAGCATGGTTAATACTCGCCCCCCTGTTTTATGTGGTTAGCGCGGAAGCCCATCACTACTTCAAACACCCACTCTTTCAAGTGAGAAAGGTCGCTTTTTTTTAACACGAGTGTGGATTACGCTCTCTTTCTTTACACCATGAGCGTGCATAGCTCGTTAAAATAACTAACCCAACATGAGTTGAGCATGAGAAGCACTTGCACCAAGCCGAGCATGGTTTATGCTCGCCACTAAGCTGAGCATGGTTTATGCTCGCCACCAAGCCGAACATGGTTTATGCTCGTCACTAAGCCGAGTATGGTTTATGCTCACCACCAAGTCGAGTATGGTTTATACTCGCCACCCTCTAAAGCCAAGTGGAATAAAATGCTCGACCCATGGTTTGTTTTGAATTTGCAGGAACCAACTTTTGTACCAGTGGCGATTATCACCTCGGCCTTAATACGGTTTCCGATAGTTGTTGGATTTCTGGCCTTAATACGACCTGGTATGGTCGTCGGATTTCTGGTCTTAATATAACATCGGATCATCGGTTTTCTGGCCTTAATATGGTCCGGCGCGACCATAGCAGCTCGAGCGTTTGTGCTTCAGTTCAGATTTCAGAATACACCTCCCTCTACCAATGAAGATATATTCTGAGGGGCAAAGTGTTAGCCCTCTTTTTGGCAAGAGTCCCAACGGGCTGAACCGAAGCCCAAAGCGCGACTAACTGAGCTTCAGAAACACCACAAGATAATAAGGTCGCCTAAGTCACCAATCGACCTATCTCCTGCACGAACAGAAGAAGGCCCGCTCCTTCAAAGGGGTCGCACTCTCAAGATGAAGATCTTCCTTCCACATATCTCACCTTGACCGATTATCTCGCCTTGGCTGATTATCTCGGAATAGTTTGAAAACCGCCTACCATCACCAAATATCCCGACTTTTGAGGCAATGGATACGGTCAAACCATATCCGGACAAAGCTCAACTTTTGATATGCCTTCCAGTGGATGCCACGTCTACCACAGAATCCGAGGGCACTATTTATGAACATTTGAACCCATCAGCAGCCGAATGTCCGGCCAATCGTCGGAAGCCACGTGTTCGAGCTTTCCCGAAATGGCCGGATAATATTGCAGCAGCCTAAGCCATTATTTTCACTTATAAATACCTCTAAGCCTAAAGAGGAGAGGAGTTTTTCTTTGGAAAAGATAGCTTCCATAAGCTTTTCACCATTACTCTACTCCCTCATCATTCTCTTTCTCTTCTTGAATTAGAAAAAGCATTGTATTTGTAATCCAAAAAAGATATATGACATATAAAGTGGACATAGGCACTGACTTTGCCGAACCACTATAAAAATTCTGTGTGTGCTCTTCCTCTTTTTTTTTCTTTTTACTTTTTGCATTTTTTATCTTATATCGTGTGTTGCTCACGCGATTGGGGGTTGGCCATCATTAGTGACCAACTTTTGACGTCAACACTAAGTATGATCCTATATGCTATGTAACTCTGATGATTATATTTATCCAGTGTATTCTATTGTACATTATCTGGTGTATTTAATTATTTCTGTTCTGTTCTTATCTGTTTATGTGTTGTATTCCAAAGATTACCCTTGCACAGTCTCATCGGGGTTTGGGGTCGTCACAAAACGTGCTTATGATAACACAAATGCGTAGGAACCTTCGATAAGCGATACAACCTAAAAATGAAAATTAAATCTAAAAAGTAATAATAATAACTAAAAATCGAGCTCTATTGAACGATTAGCAAAATGCCTGACCGAATGTGCAAATCAGAAAATTAAGGTGTACCTTACGACGCACCAACACGAAAAGATAAATAAGCTACACAATGAAAATCGCAGTACGGTAAAGTCTAAAACAGGCTATGGAAGCCATGATCATAAGTTTACAAATAACAAGCAAGGCTGGCTCCCGCTTACACAAGCCAGACTAAAAAGTATTATGATAAACCAAAAATCAAAATAACAAAACAGGTGAAAACACTATCAGGCCATCAGCACTTACATGGGGTAAGAAATGATACTCTCCCTGGATTCAAGAGTCTCAATGAGTTCGGACCTCTCTTTTTCTAAGGCATGGGTCCGATCAACATTCTCCTTATTAGCCTATTGATCTTTAACAAGAGAAAGCCAGGCACCCATTTGTTTCACAATGTAATCTTTGACAGTTAAAATAAGATTTTCAACCAGATGTGGACATTCCTCCAACTGATTGAATTCAGCCAATATGCAGTCTTTCATGTTATCCATCTTGCCCGCAATTATCCATCTATCGAATGGGTCAATATACACATCAGAACGAGTGTTGACTGGACACCGAGCTACAAAGTCCTTAGCAAGTTCAGGATTACAGGGATTGGGAACACGAAGAGGTTCTGGAATGCTTGTAGGGTCCAAGTTGATAGATGAAGAAACCATGCGGCTAAGAGCAGCCGGAAAGTCTGGGACAGGAAATTCATCTAGCAAACAACGAATTTGAGTGTCAGTCACACCCAAAATTCCCTAGCCTCGGGGCATCTTCTTGCCACCAACCCTCCTTGGAAATCGCTTCTTGAGCCTCTTAGACATCAAGAATTCCATCGTCAGACGACCTATTTCAAGAAAGAAATTAGTGCGGACCCAAACACCGACCTAACCAAACTCCGGCACAAGCAGAGTCATTTCATCAAACAATTTATAAGAAAACGCAAGCACAGATTTCAAAGAAGGCTACCGGATGATTCATATTCTTCGGAGACAACCACATGAACAATATCTATGTTACACAAAGACCTGATCGCTTCCCAAATCCCAAAGTCCACACATGTACGGGACATCCCAACTTAGGGACATATGAGTATTCTAGCACAACAAAGTAAAAATAAAAGAAAAAGAAATTTCCCAAAAACATCATGGTATCATGGAGCCAACAGGAAATCATTCAAGACAGGCGAGTGCTGCTGCAAATGCTATGGAAATTGATGAAATAAGAAAACCCAAAATCTTTTGAAGAAAAATCTAGGCAGAAACGTCAAACATAGATTACCTGGAAAGACTTCCCGAAGAAGCACCGCTATGGCCAAAAGATTTCTCGAGAAAGATAAAAATAAAATGAAGCAGGTTAAAAGGAAACAAGGAAGATTAAAAGGCGTACATCTAGTAAATTCTTGCCACATCAGCCGAAGTATCCGATTACACAAAAATGCCCCATCGAATTCCAGCTGGCATCCGAAATTCAGTCGGTCGCACAATAACAGGAAAGATAAGTCCAAGCGTCTCATTCAAAGGTAAAAATACCAGTCAAACTGCAACAAAGCCATTCTAACCCTATGCACAAACGACCGACAACAAGTCAGGTTGGAGCCTACCCAAATAATGTGCGACCAAATACATCGAAGCCAGTGATCCTCTACTAAAAGAAATCACGAGCTTCGAGGGGCAAGTGTTAATCCCTAAAAAATCCATAAGCACATTGAGTAAAGGTTAACGAAAGGACACCCTCTAGGTCGATCGTACACAGCATTTAGACCAACACACGGAGTGGAATCCAAACATCAAGTCCAAGACAGAATGACCATCCGGTACGACCAACCATAGTTGTACACTACACCAAGGGAAGTGCAACTCGATAAAGCTAAAGGTCGCATACTTTCGAAGCTCGCTCAGGACAGCGGAAAACACTTAACCCAAATATCGTAGTTCGACCAAGGGTATCAAGACCAGGAGAAAAGATCGCGCATACACCTGACGACCGCTCATTAATTGCAACAACTATCACTCAGCACTCAGAACAGAAATCTATGGAACGACAACATATCAACTCCTTAGAAAAGAGTGTCGTAGCATCTCTGAGCCGCAAAACATCGATCGGCCTCCCGGAGATTAAACAAGGCCTTCGCTCGTCAGCTCAGGTCGACGCAACCTCACTATGGAACGATAGTCGATCGTTCCTTCATATCATCATCAACTAAATCACGTGCCCACTCGTCAACTGATAGAAACAACCACAACAGAAGAGCCCCAACTGAAGAGTCACTCGCACAGCTGATCGAGATGCTCGCTCCGTTGAGCCGCTTGTATATGATAACCAACTTTAGCTCTGAATAGCTGGCTACAGCTAGCCAATGGCATAACCGTAAATTAATGGAATAAGCGACCCATGACCTGGATAACAGATCTGAGACCATTCCTCAAGGCGAGCTCACCTATAAATACACCATGACTACTAGCGAGAAAGGGATCCAATCTTCAATACCATGAAGTGCTGCTAAATTCCAGCCTCAACTACTAATTTGGCCATGGCGTCAAGCACGAAATTAGAACGATAAAGACACTCTTCTCCTCAATCATTCATCCAGCTTCTTCCTCTTCAGACTATAGCATTCTCTTGTATAATCCCTAGATTAAAATATATAAACGAGGGTATATTGAGTGAATATTGAGATGTATGAAAGAGAAGATCGATGTATTTTGTAATCCTCGTTATAAGAATGGAAATCACCATCATAGTGGACGTAGGCCTAGTTAATGGCTGAACCACTCTAAATCTCGTCTCTATTTACCTTTTCTGCATTAACTATCTTTCGATTACTTATTAAACACGGCTCCATTTTCTCCTTACCGAATTGGTGAAGTGCAATTTTAGTATCTTGGATGTTTAGACCATTTTTGGTGTAAACTGTTACACTCCCCCCCTAAAGAAATTTTGCCCTCGAAATTCCTTAAATCAAGAAAACATACAATGGTGGCCCGCATGCCTAACAACCGTTTACAAACAATCAAACATACATAACAAGCCTATCCTAGCATGCAGTTTACTAATAAGGAAATAACTATATCGTGACTAAAACCTTACCAGGCAAAGAGTTTTGGATATGACTTCCTTATGCTTTCCTCGGTTTCCCAAGTACAGTCATTCTCATTATCGCCCCACTGGGTCTTAACCAATTTCACTGTCTTCCTTCAAAGTTGCTTCGTATCATGTCCGATAATACGAATTGTTCTATTGCTCCCAATTGCCTCAGATTCCACTTCGATATCATCTAACTGATCTGGTGAAATAGTCATATCAGAATTGTGCACAAACTACCTTAACTAGGAAACATGAAATACATTGTGACACTCCCACCATCTTTTTAGGTAATTCAACTTTATATGCCAAATTCCCAACTTGTTCGAGAACTGGAAATGGACCAGCAAACCTTGGTGCTAATTTACCTCCCCTACCAAACCGAATGACACTCTTTAACGGAGAAATCTTAACAAATACCAAGTCGCCAACGAAGAATTTCAAATCTCTGCGCCTTTTATCAGCATAACTCTTTTGCCTATCTTGGGAAGTCTTCATTCGTTGCTGAATAACCTTTATCTTATCTGACGTTTCCCTTATTACATCTGGCCCAAGCACAAACTTTTCACCGGTCTCCAACCAACATGATGATGAGTTGCACGGTCTTCCATACAAAGCTTCAAATGGAGCCATACAAATACTGGATCGATAACTATTATTATATGTGAATTCAACCAGATGTAAATGGCCATCCCATGATCCTCCAAAATCCAATATACAAGCTCTCAAGAGATCCTCTAATACATGACTCACCCTCTCTGTTTAACCGTCGGTTTGGGGATGGTATGCGGTACTGAGATGTAACTCTGACCCTAAAACCTCTTCTAAGCTCTTCCAAAATCCACTAGTAAATAATGGATCTTAGTCACTCAAAATACCTTAAGGTACTCCATGAAATCTCACTACCCACTTCATATATAGTTCCGCTAACTTAGTTGTCGTTCTATTCGACTTGACTGGTATAAACCTTGCACTTTTGGTCAATCGACCCACAATCACCCAAATACGTACTTACGTGACCCGACCTAGTCCTTGGTAAACCATCAATGAAATCCATTGAGACTTGTTCCCATTTCCATTTGAGAATTTCCAACTGTTGTAACAAACGCTTGTTTCTTTTGCTCGGGTCTAACTAACTGGCAATTCATGCACGTGGATATAAACTTTCCAACATTTCTCTTCATCCCTTCCCAGTAATAGGTTTGCTTCATGTCTTGATACATTTTTTTACCACCGGGATGTATAGTTAGTTTTGAGTGATGAAATTCTCTAAGCACTTCATCTCTCAATCCATTGACATTGGGTACAACTAGTCTACCATTCTTTCAAAGCTATCCTTCTCAATCAAGTCCATACTTGTTCATCTTCTCACTATCGATGCCCATCCCTACCTTTGATACGATTTCCAATAGATTAGGATCGTCCCTTTGACTGGAACCAATCCGTTCAATCAAATTTGGTATGATCGTAAAATTTGCTAACATCTCTAGATCCAATCCGCGCTTAGGTCTGAAATCATATCCTGCTATATACTCCATCCAGTTGCTTCCGGTCAAGAAACATAGCCCCCAAATTGGCATGTCTCCTACTCAACGCATCAACTACCGCATTTCCCTTCCCGAATGTATTTGCGATGATGAAATCATATGAAGCCAAGAACTCTAACCATCTCTGCTGACGAAGATTTAAATCCACTTGAGAGAAATGATACTTTAATGAATTATGATCGGTAAACAACTCGAACCTTTCTTCAAAGAGATAGTGTCTCCACATTTTTAAGGCAAACAAGATCGCTGCCAATTCCAAATCATGGGTAGGATATCTTTTCTCATACAGTTTCAGTTGCCGACTTGCAAAAGCTGCAACCCTACCTCCTAGCATTAGTACAGCACCTAGTCCGGTACCGCAGGCATCCGTGTATACTGTCATCTCTTCGTTCCCTTTAGGAATAACTAACATCAGTGCATACGTTAAGTTTTCCTTTAGGCTCTTAAATGTGTTCTCACACCTTCTGTCCCAGACGAAAGCTTGATTCTTCTTGGTCAACTGAGTTAACGGTGCCGCCATCTTGGAGAAGTCTTGGACAAACTTACGATAATATCCATCTTAACCCCAAGTAACTTCTCACGCCCGTTGCATTCTTGGGTGTAGACCAATCTTGCACCGTAGCCACCTTCGTAGGATCCACGACAATACCATTCTCTAAAACAACATGGCCCAAGAACCTCACTTCCCTCCTCCAGAAGTGACACTTAGAAAAAATTGTTTTTAATTTGTGCTTTCTCAACACCTCCATCACTGTCCTCAAATGTTCCTTGTGTTCTTCCTCTGTCCTCGAGTAAACCAAGATATCGTCCACGAACACAAGAACAAACTTATTTAATTGATCCTTGAAAACCCTATTCATATGATACACAAAATATGCTGGTGCATTGGTCAACCCGAATGGCATGACCAACAACTCTTAAAATCCAAACGGCATTCGAAATGCCGTTTCAGATATACCCCTAGCTGCTACTCTGAGATGATGAAAACCTATCGGGAGATCCAACTGGGAAAACACTCTTGCTCCATTCAGTTGATCAAACAAATCATCTATCCATGGAAGAGGATACTTATTCTTTTTAGTCACCTTGTTCAACTCGCGGTAGTCTACACATAACCGAAGGGAACCATCAGCCTTAGTGGCGAATACAGCTGGAGCTCCCCACTCGGAAACACTCCTTCGGATAAATCCCTTCCTCAAAAGATCACCCACTTCCACCTCAAGCTCTCGCTGCTCCCTTGGCACCATACGACGAAGTGGCATCACTATAAGTCTGGCATCTTTCACTAAATAATTCCAAAACTCAATCTCTCGGCGTGGTGGAAGTCCGGTCACTTCCTTGAAGATGTTCTGATACTCGCCAGCAATAGGCACATCTAATAACTCATCCCGCGGGATGTCGAGGGAATGTAGAAAACTAGCCATCACCTCATCACTAGGTGGGCGACCCAGTACCACCCTCCGCCGAACATCCACTCTAATGGTCACCGAAGACCCCTCACAGTCTACCACCCCCCATATCTTTGGAGCCAATCGACTTCAAAAATAATGCCAAACCCAGTAAAGCCCAAAACAAAGCAATCACAAGCAAACATACATCCATGACTCGATAAGACCAAATTACGACAAATCATACTAAGGCTAGTCGAACCACCGATCGGGTTTGTCACAACTAAAGATTTATCGACTATCTCGGGTTCCAATTCCAAACTATCTACCTGGTCACTAGATACGAAGGAATGAGAAGCTCCAGTATCAAACACCACTCGAACTGGATCATCATAAATAGAAAGCATACCTTGAATAATGACACCTTTTCCTTTCTGCACCGCTGTTGGGGCATTCGACGAAGAAGGAACAACGTTAATAGCATATGCTCTCACGATCTGCTTCTCTTCAGTGGGTTGCAGACATTTATCCTTGAAACATCCCACTTGGCTATAGTTGAAGCACTTCTTTTCACCAGGTTTTGCTCGACACTCTTTGGATAGTGACCCTTCTTGCCACAACTATAGCACTCGATATCTTTCTTATTCTTCTTTTTCTGACCATCCTTGGTCCGATTCTGTTTCCTCTTAGTCTGGGAATTATTCTTGCTTCCACTGCTTGCCTGCGGCTTTGGCTCCTTTGTAGGTGTAATGGCAACCTCGGTCTTCGACTTAGGGTAAATGCTCTCAGATCTCAATGCCTTTCCATAATAGATTCGAAAGCCTCATCGATATGGTTTATGAGCCTCTCCCCAAATACTCATCTAGACCAGTTATGAACTTCTCGTTCTTCTTCTCGACAGTATCGATAAGGGACAACCCATACTTCGATAAGGTATCGAATTCAGCAATATACTCCGAGACTACCAAACCATTCTTCTTAAGCTCCAAAAAATTCCTGAACAATTCTAATTTTTGAGTAGTTGGGATAAACTTATCACTGAAACGGGTCTTAAACTGATTCCAAGTGATTTGATCCTCAGAAGTAGCCGCTCTAATAGCATTCCACCAATTCATTGCCCGGCCTTGAAGTTGACGCGATGCTAGCTTTCTCTTCATTGCATCATCGATCCCAAAATCCTCGAAGATGCACTCACAAAAATCAAGCCAATCCTGAACCTCCGTTGCCGACTCCGTTCTATGGCACGGCTACCCACCAAGACTAGTATAGTCCTTATAGAGCTTGGAGAAATCGGCTCTAGGCGCCTGCACTGCTGCACCACCACCATTAACAGCATTAGGAACTTCTCCCTGAGCATCCCTAAGCATCTCTCGCATGAAGGCAGTGAACATCGTCATCATATCAGGGACATTCCCATTGTTGGTCCCTGAACTAGGACTCCTCGTATTTTGGCTCATCGCTCAATCGGTAAAAAGAAAACGATTAACCATCTCCTTAGTGGTGCATGTGCAGTGCGACTTCATCCTTAGACATACTAATAGTATATATATATATATAGTTCTTGAATACTCAAAATATCACAAATACGCGCTCACATACACGTGTAGTATCTCTTCCTGATGTCTTCCCCTAGGTTAACTACGCAACCTAGGCTTTGATACCAAGTGTGACGGCCCGCCCCAAACCAGCCGACATACCCCCTGAAATGCGATGTGCTGATGCCTGACTGGCACGAAATGGTCGTCAGATGAAAGGGTTTTTAGACAATGAACTACTAAAGAACCTGTAGCACATCTTATAGCGCATGGAATAAAATATAATAATAACATAACTTGACATAAAATAGGCGAGACAGTACACAAGCTGAAAACTAAACCATAACCACTAGAGTAGCGGAATCCAAAATACAGTTTATGATCCAAACCATTATTACAACTTTAACAATACTGTCTCTAAAAAGGAAATAAAAGTGGTAAACTACTAATGCTCAAAGCCGTGACCAGCAACAACACAGGGAGAATAAATGTAAATAGTACGTGGAAGCCTCCTGCTCGTCTCTGGAAAACTACTCGTGCATAACCACCTAACATGTCTCTAGTCTGCTCGTTTAGGAGCACCCAGAGTAATAAGAAGAGACATAAAACTCTGGGTCAGGTGAAAGTCTGGTGTGAGCGATAACAAGACTATAACTGGGGAAACAATAATAGGTATAAGTAAATCATACCTGAACCTGGACCTGCAACCAAAGATATGCATAACAAGATGTACAATGCTCTAAGGTAACACAAACTTAGGGTGTGAAGTAGAAGTGTGCATGTCATGGTGATAGCAAACATCAAACATAGAAACCATCCTCACATCTCTCACTCAGTGCGTAAAGCATATACAATATCCACTGCTTTGATCACCAAATCTATTGGGGCCACGACGGCCACTCCGTACAGCTATTGCTATGACCACACTTCCCTGGTCTATAGATAATAACCGTACCCAGTCATCATATTCCTGGCTCTAGGTTAACGGCCAACAAGTCCACTCTACCCTGGCTCTGGTTCGTCTACATTCCCCCTCTCTTTAATGGTGAACCAAAGTTATAGATATCAATAAGCCCTTTACACACGTCCTACAACAAAGTCCAACTCTAGAAGTTAACTAGTTGTTTCCCATATGGATCCTGAGTAATAACATCCTACTTGGACTTCCTTCGCATCTCGGGTTCGGGTCCGATTGAAATTGATCTTCAGAAGGATCTATAATCATCGTCGTGTAGTTGAAGTTCAAATCCGGTTCAATTTGGAGTCATCATGTTGGTTCATGTCGTGGTCGTGTGTAACACCCCGTAATTTGAACATAAAAAAATTCACAAATTAAAGTATACTTAATTAAGTGAAATGGGTTGCGCAGAGAAATATATATATATATATTGATATATATATATATATATATATATATATATATATATTGATATATATATATATAATTGAAAATTAAATAAATAAATACGCAAAAAATGTTCAAAACAGCGAATTGGGAGAGGGGAATAACCGAACCGGTCGATTTTTGAGGTCAACCCGAGCCCGCTGGGTCGACTAGGGGTTAATCCAGGGTGTTTGGCTGTCAACCCGTGGGCCGATTCGCTCAAATGCAGATTTTGCATTTGAATGG
The DNA here is from genome assembly GCA_030737875.1 of Allium sativum. Taxonomy (NCBI): domain Eukaryota; kingdom Viridiplantae; phylum Streptophyta; class Magnoliopsida; order Asparagales; family Amaryllidaceae; genus Allium; species Allium sativum. The sequence continues at coordinate 233,918,358 of CM060922.1, forward strand.
TTCTCATGGTTCAGCTTTAATCTAAAGGCCCTAGATGGTTCCTACACTTGACTTCTTCCCCAAGACATGCTTTGATGGCTAGGATCTAAACTAAGGTTTATCCTATGGCTAAAACTACCCTAGTCTTCTATAAAAAGACCCCTAACCTAAACCTAAATGCTCATTATTCAATCCTATAGCTAAACTATGCAAAAATATTCTCTTATGGCCTCCACCCTCATCCTCTTGTCATAATCTCCATCTCTAATCATATGAGAGAGTTTCTATAGAAGTATAAGAGTTCCTAAGCTTGCTTAAGTGTTTCTAAGTTTGATTCAAGTCTTTTCTTCATCAAAGCTAGGATCTTTATTATTGATTTGGCTCAAGGGTTTTCATTTGGAGCATTCTTATTTGGAGTTTTTGAGTTGATAGCTTAGTGGCTTCGTCTCAATCTTTTAATATATTCATAAGAAGGCTAATCAACAAGTTGTGAGTTTTCTATAGCCTTAATGACCAATTATTGAAGTGATTATGATAGGATATGATGAGGTTATGGCTATGAATGTGGATCAATGCATGTTATGCAAGTTATATGCTATGTGTTAATGATGTTATGCATGTTATGTGTAACATCCCGAATTTCAGTTAACACTGATATTCACTAATTACAAAATTAATAATCTCAGATGTGCGAATCAGGGGAAACGGGTTACGTCATTGTGTTCGTCTCGGAAAATACGCAAAATAGAGTCTGAAATTTTGTAAATCGGAGTCCGTATGACCCGATTAAGGCCCAAAGAAGTTTTCAGGAAATTTGAATTTCGAAACATGCAGAAATGGGGGCCAGGCGGGAAAACTCCCGCCCAGCCAAGTCGACTTGGCTGTCGACAGTGCTGTCGACTTGCCTGTCGAATTGGCAGTCGACAGGGCTGTCGACTTGCCCTGTCGGCTAATTCTGGCCTGGGTGCAACTGGTTGAGTTTTGGGCTGGGTTGGAGGGCTTGGGACGAAATCTGACGGACCTAAACTAACCTAGGGTTAATCTATGGGTCTAAAACACAACCTAATCCTATAAATACACCCTAAGACTACCCTAATCCATACTAAAAATAGAATCTATGCCATCATGCCGCCAAAATGCAACTTAGAAGGAGCCTCCACTAATTAGAGAAGAGGATTGCAAGCTAATCAACTACCTCTACTTCAACTCTAGCAACTATCTAAGGAGCTAATCTTGGAGTTTGTGAGTTTCTATCACTTTAATAACCAATTGCTAAACTAAGTAGATGAGATGTGATGAGATCATATGGTTTTTCTTGCGGATCAATGGGTTTTAGGTCATATGTTATGATGCTAGTTTGCTAATCACTATGTTTAACACTTATTCATGATGACACTATGTTTACGCAAGTTAAGTGTTTGGGTTTATGCATGTTAAGTGGTGGGTTTTATGCATGCTAAGTATTTGGTTTTATGCATGCTAAGTGTTTGGTTTTATGCAAGTTAAATGCTTGGTTTTATGCTAGAATCATGTGTGAAATAAGTGACATGACATGCAAGTTTAACCTATGAGTTTGGATCTATAATATGAATAATCTATGCAAGTTGTTTGGATTAGTGATATGCATAACATATGCGAGTTTACCTTTGTATGTCATACATACATATGCAAGTTCATATGCAACATGTTATGCAAGTTTGGTGGTTGATTATATGCAAGTTCATATGTAACATGTTATGCAAGTTTGGTGGTAGATTATATGCAAGTTCATATGTAACATGTTATGCAAGTTTGGTGTTTGATTATATGCAAGTCTATATATGACATGTTATGCAAGTTTGGTGGTTGATTATATGCAAGTAACATGTGCAAGTTTACACCTTTGTATGTCATACATACATATGCAAGTTTACCCCTTTGTATGACATAAGTACATGTGCAAGTTCATCCCTTTTAGACCTATGACATGTATGCAAGTTGACACCTTTATGATAGGTCTATGACATGAACATTTATGCAAGTTACTATCTTTATGACATATGTGATTCATGCAAGTTTGGGTTGGTTATTTATGCAAGTTGGGTTTATGGTCATATATGCAAGTTGACACCTTTTAAACCCATGATAATGCTAATGATATGCTAAGTTGAACCCATTGTGTGTATGATGAATCTCCTCTTTTAAAGTATGTCATGTTAACAAATTTACGTGGGGACGATGGGGTAAAAATTAATGAACACATAAAATTGTGTGAAGTTGGTATGATTAAACATACCATAAAGTGGATGGACATAATTGGGAATTTACCTATTAAGTTAGGTCTACCCATATTATGGAATTGGGAATTTACCTATTGAGTTAGGTCTACCCATATTTTTAAATATTTGTAATTAATTAGGGATAATTAATACAAATTATGGGGGTGATTAATTAGGTGTAATTAATCGACTAAGACACGAGGTTGGACCCTTTTGTAGCATAAGACTGCCCGGAACCGACCGACAAATCCAGCGGCTACAAATGATTGGCCCAATGTGAGAGGTCTTAGTCATAAACTAAATACGTGACAAGTGTAAAGACACGAGGTTAGACTCTGTTATGGTGTAAGGCTGCCCGGAACCAACCGGCATATCCAGCTGCCATAAAAGACAGTCTAATGTGAGAGGTCTTTACAAAGGTTACGATCTTAATTAATTAAGAAACACTTAACCAAATTAGCATGTAGTGGGGCATGAGGGGTTAAGTGGGTACCTTGGGTGGCATGTAGTAACTAGTGGGGGTGCCTTGGGTGGCATGAGGAAACTAGTGGGTTGCCTTGGGTGGCAATAGAAAATACGATTAGAATACTTAACCAAAGTGGAACATGTAATTAAACATGATTAAAGAGTTAAGTAAGTGCCTTGGGTGGCATGTGGGAATCAAGTAAGTGCCTTGGGTGGCATGTGGAAATCTAGTGGGTGCCTTGAGTGGCAATTAAAATATGATTAAAAGACTTAACCAAAATTTATAACATGTAAGTGGACATGGTTAAAGGGTTAAGTGGGATTCACTAGAAATGACAAGCTTAGGTGGGTAGCTTGTGGGGGCCCATTTCAACCAATATCCCAAACGTATCTTTTTGGGCTCGACCCAAGTCGAGGACGGGACACGCATATTGGGCTTGACTGTAAGAGGCCAAAACGGGTTAGCGGTGGCAACGCAAGTCCAACGGGTTTCATATGCGTGTGTGGACCCGGGCTGGTAAGTAAGACATTGTTGCATCGTGTAGGTATAAGCCGTGCACCGTTGATATTATCAGGTTGCCACTTTGGGGGATGATACACCCCACTGTGGGGCCAGCACGGGTATCTACGTTAGGGAGCCGATCGAATGAGGGGTAGTGGGTACACCTAGTGGAAATAGGGGCAGACGGCACCTATGTAGTCAGCTAGGGGTACACGAAACTACTAATTATAGATTACTAAGTATACTTAGTGGGATCAACCTTTAAATTGGGAATGACTGGTGTGTTGCAGTGTAGTAATTATCCTTGGGTGGGTAGATGCGTCTTTACGGTTGTCTTAGTTCATCCTAAGTCTAGTTGGCTGCTTAGTGTAGCCATTTATCCCCAGTCGTTACCGTATATCAAGCTTATGTCTTACTCTGGTTACTTTAATGATTGTATTGCTAAAGTTATAGGACTCGCTCAGACTTATGTCTGACCCCGTTGTTTTTATCTTTTTCCCAACCCTCAGGTTATCAGAGTGGGCCTAGCACTAGTGGGCTTTGATCAGACTGCTTTATCTATCTTTTGGAGCTTGGACTGTGGATGTAAAGCTCAGTTTATCTTTTCTATTATGGCTATTAAGTTATGTAGTGGGATTATGTACTTTTGTTTTATCAGGATGAATATTATGTACTTGACTCTTGTTTATGGTTTTGGTGTAACCAAACATGTTTTACTTTCCGCTGCAATGAAATGATGTTTTGAATTCTCAAGTATTACTTATATCTGTCTTGTTGTAATTTTTCTGTTCTATATTCACTTAAAATACTCCACCGATGTTATGGCATTCCCATAGTGAGTGACCGTAGCGGGTGTGGGGTGTTACACGTGGTATCAGAGCTTAAGGTTACCAGAACAGATAAAATTTTTAGAAAAACAATTTTCTAAGAATATTTTTGAAAGGAGTATTATCAAAAACATGTCTTTTAAGAGAAAAGTTTTTGATAGAAAAGCATAATCCCCAATAGCCATATCTATATCTTTCAAATTCTCCGTTTTGAATCTCTTCCTCTCTCGTTTTGAGTTTCCCCTCCGCGTATAGATGATCTTTCTAAGATAGATAAGAATGGAAAACCACTTCAAGGGACTTAGACATTAGTCGGACTAGAAGTTGGTTCAAGAAGGAGGAGGACTTGTAGGTACCTATTGGATAGACGATGGGAGGAAGGCTTAAATAGTTGTTTGGTTAATGAAGAGCGAAACCTCATTTTGATGGGAGGTTACGAGTGGAGAATGGGAAGAAGAGGGCTAGTATTATCCTTTTGGGAGGAATAGGACACCTTATTAGGATTGTCCAAAGAGGCAAGGGCAAGGTACAGAATCTCCTGGAGGGTAGTTGTATTCCCTCACGGCTAGTGTACCAGATGGGGATAGGACCGTCTAGGTTGGAATTTGGATTTCTTTATTATCCGGTTCGAACTTTATTTGATTCTGATGCATCGAGTTCGTTTATCTCATCATTGTTAGTTGAGTCACTGCACTTAGACACCAGTTTAGTAGATGATCCCTTAGTTGTTTCAAACCTAATTGGGGCTCCATGATGTGTTTGGGTTTGAAAGTTTCTATACTTAGCGTTGAGTTTAGATGTGATGCTTTTTGGGCTTCACGGGCTATGGGTTAGTTTTGGGCATGGACTGGTTATCCAGTAGTGGTGTCGTTATTGATTTTGAAGGGAGAGTTGTTAGGCTTATGACCCGCTTGGGTAACACTCTCGAGATCTCTTGTAATCCCATGGAATCTGTTATGCTGAGTTATCTAGAATCGCTTGACACGTCGGTCGAGAGTTTGCGATCTGTTAGAGTGGTCCGGGAATACTCGGATGTGTTTGAGGAGGTGAAGGGCTTACCTCCGGAGCGGGAGATTGACTTCCGAATATATCTAGTAGACAATGCCAAACCAGTATCTTGGCCAGTGTGCCACATGGCTCCTCGTGAGAGGAGGGAACTCCATAAGCAAGTAGGCGATTTGCTTGAGAAGGGGTTCATAAGACGAAGTATATCGGAGTGGGGTGCTCCACTAGTTTTTGCCACGAAGGCGGATGGGTCCCTCAGACTTTGTGTAGGATAAAGAGAACTAAATAAACTCACAAAGAAGAATAGACACCAATTTCCGAGGATTGATGATCTCTTTGATCAGTTAGTTGGCGCCTCAGTATTTTCGCAGTTGGACTTAGCCACGGGGTTTCGTCAGTTGAGAGTGGCTGAGGATAGTATAGAGAAGACTGCCTTTAGGACTCTAGATGGTTTTTATGAGTGGCTGGTGATGCCATTTGGTTTGACGAACGCCCCCTCATACTTTATTGATTTGATGAGAAGGGTGTTCAGGGAGTACCTAAATAAGTTCGTGATGGTCTTTGTAAATGACATCTTGGTCTTTTCTAGGAGCGAAATAAGTTTTCGTATGTGCTCAATAGGTTGAGCAAAGCCAGTTATGGGATAAACGATGGTTTTGGAGCGAGACTGGCGAGGACATCCAGAGTTGGACAAGGGCTTAATTATTTAGCCGTTTTTACTAGTATCATCTCACGTAGGTCGTCTGAATTCGAAGGTGGTATCCCTTGGGTGTTTTTCTGATATTGGTTTAGGCCTTTGGGGCTTGCATTTGGGGGATGTCGAGTTCGACTAGGGTGGTTTGCGTGAGAGATGGACAGTTGTGATGATTTTGGATGGGGTAATATCCTGGTTTTCTCTAAAAGTGGAGAAGAGCATGCCCTACATCTTAGGGAAGTGTTGGAGACTCTCCGAGCGCATAGTCTTAGGACAGCAAAAGTGGATGGGATTCTTAGCATCCTATGAGTTTGAGATAGCGTATACCCATGGCAAGGGTAACGTGGTAGCGGACGCCTTAAGTAGAAAAAGGTTGTCCTTGAGTTCATTGTTCGTTGAACGACGGAGCTTAGAGCTTATTTCTATGTTTGACTTTAGAACTTCCGTTGACTTTGTACCCGGTTTGCTAGCTGTAACACCCCGAATTTCGGTTAATGCTAAAATTCACTAATTGCAGAATAAATAATCTTAAATGTGAGAATTGGGGGAAACGGGCTGCGTCATTGCGTTCGTCTCGGAAAAATACGCAGAATAGAGTCCGAAATTTTGTAAATCGGAGCCCGTATGGCCCAGTTATGGCCCAATGAAGTTTGCAGAAAATTCAAAGTTAAAAACAGATTTAAAAATTAAAAATCAGATTTCGAAATTGGAGCCAGCAGGGGGCCAGGCGGGAAACTTCCCGCCCTACCCATGTCGATAGGGCTGTCGACAGGCCTGTCGACTGGGGAGTCGACTGCCCTGTCGACTTGCCTGTCGACACAGGGTGTCGAGCCAGTTGGCTTTGGTGCACCAGATCTGGTTTTCTGGCTAGGGCTGGGCTGTGTTCTAGAGACTTCCTAAATCTGACGGACCTAATCTAGCCTAGGGTTAATCCTATGGTCTAAAACACACCCTAATCCTATAAATATACCCTAATGCAAGCCTAATTCATACTAAAAATAGAAATGATGGCATCATGCCGCCAAAATCAAACTTAGGAGGAGCCTCCACTAGTTTATGAAGGAAGTTGCAAGCTAATCAACCTCTAATCATCATCTCCTTCAAATATTGCAACTAGTTTTACTTCATAAGTTTGCTAATCTTGGTTTTGGTGAGTTTCTATGCCTTTAGCAAGTAATTGCTAAACTAATTAGGATAGGATATTAGGAGACTATGGATGTAAATGTGGATTATGCAAGTTGTGGTTGTCATATGTTAGAAGTTCATATGTAAACTTGCCTCTTTTTATGATATGATGTGTTATGTAAGTTCATATTCAAGTTTATATGTAAGATCATGTGCAAGTTAGTCTCTTTTTATGATATGCATAACATATGCGAGTTTGCCTTTGTGATATGACATGATTCATGTGCAAGTTAGTCTCTTTTTATGATATGCATAACATATGCGAGTTTGCCTTTGTGATATGACATGATTCATGTGCAAGTTAGTCTCTTTTTATGATATGCATAACATATGCAAGTTTGCCTTTGTGATATGACATGATATGCAAGTTTTATGCAAGTTCATATGCAAGTTTATATGCAAGTTTTATGCAAATTCATATGCAAGTTCATATGCAAGTTTTATGCAAGTTTATATGTAAGATCATATGCAAGTTAGTCTCTTTTTATGATATGCATAACCTATGCGAGTTTGTCCCTATGTACGACATGTTATGTAAACGAATTACGTGGGAAACGATGGGGTTAATATGCATGATTATAAAAAGGTGTAAAGTTGTTATGATTAAGCATAACATAAAATGAATGGACATAATTGGGAATTTACCTATTAAGTTAGGTCTACCCACATTATGGAGTTGGGAATTTACCTATTAAGTTAGGTCTACCCACACTATGAAATTGGGAATTTACCTATTGAGTTAGGTCTACGCATATTCTTAAAAATGTGTAATTAATTAGGGATAATTAATTATGGGGGTGATTAATTAGGTGTAATTAATCAACTAAGACACGAGGTTGGACCCTTTTGTAGCGGAAGTCTGCCCGGAACCGACCGGCCATCCAGCGGCTACAAATGATTGGCCCAATGTGAGAGGTCTTAGTCATAAATTAAATACGTGATTAAAGTAAAGACACGAGGTTAGACCCTTTTGATGACATAAGTCTGCCCGGAACCAACCGGCATATCCAGCAGTCATAAAAGACGGTCTAATGAGAGAGGTCTTTATGAGGTCATGATCTTAATTAATTAATTAAGAAACACTTAACCATATTAGCATGTAGAGGGACATGTGGGGTTAAGTGGGTGCCTCGGGTGGCATGTGGAAATCTAGTGGGTTGCCTTGGGTGGTAATAGAAAATACGATTAGAATACTTAACCAAGTGGAAACATGTAATTAAACATGATTAAAGGGTTAAGTGGGATGCACTAGAAAAAGGGACAAGCTTAGGTGGGTAGCTTGTGGGGGCCCATTTCAACCAGTAACCCATATGTATCTTATTGGGCTCGACCCATGTCGAGGACGGGACACGCGTACTGGGCTTGACTATAAGAGGCCAAAACGGGTTAGCGGTGGCAACGCAAGTCCAACGGGTTTCATATGCGTGTGTGGACCCGGGCTGGTAGGTAAGACGTTGTTGCATCGTGTAGATATAAGCCGTGCACCGTTAATTATATCGGGTTGCTACTTTTGGGAGTGATACACTCCACTGTGAGGCCGGCACGGGTATCTACGGTAGGGAGCCGATCGCTTGGGAGTAGTGGGTACACCTAGTGGAGATAGGGGCAGACGGCACCTATGTAGTGAGCTAGGGGTACACGAAGCTACTGGGTAAATTTTCTAAGTCCTTGGGAGGGATCAACCTTTAAGTAGGAATGACTGGTGTGGTGCAGTGTAGTAATTATCCTTGGGTGGGTAAATGCGTCTTTATCGTTATCTTAGTTCATTCTAAGTCTGATTGGCTACTGAGTGTAGTCATTTATCCCCATTCACACCGTACCAAGTTATATCATATCCTTATTACTTTAATGATTACATGGTTAAAGTTATAGGACTCGCTCAGACTTATGTCTGACCCCGTTGTTTTTATCTTTTTCCCAACCCTCAGGTTCTCAGAGTGGGCCCAGCACGAGTGGGCTTTGATCAGGCTGCTTTTATTACTCACTTGGAGCTTGGACCCTAGATGTAGAGCTCAGCTTACCCTTTTCTTTTATGGCTATCTGTTCATGTATTGGGATTATGTATTTTTATTTAGCAGGATGGATATTTGTACGTGACTTCTATTATGGTTTTGTGATGTAACCAGACATGTTTTATTTTCCGCTGCAATTGAAATGATGTTTTAAATTTTCAAAGTATTACTTATATCTGTCTTGCTGTAATTACTCTGTTCTATATTCACTCAAAATACTCCACCGATGTTATGGCATTCCCTTAGAGAGTGACCATAGCGGGCGTTGGGGTGTTACACGTGGTATCAGAGCAAAGGTTACCGGAACAGATAAAATTTTTAGAAAACTATTTTTCTAAAAACATTTTTGGAAGAGATATTTTCAAAAACATGTCTTTAAATATAAAAGTTTTTGAAAGAAAAGCATAATCCCCAATAGCCATATCTTTATCTTTCGAATTCTCCGTTTTGAATCTTTCCTTTTTCGTTTCAGCATGGCTGAGGATCTTAACTTTCCGGAGGGTGTGACGGTACCAGTATGGTATAGGAGATTGATGGAGGCTAGGGCCACCACTGCGGGTCCAGCAAATGGTCCTCCACCAATCGTAGCACCCGATCTTCCTCCTCCTCCTCCTCCTCGCACGGATACTTTTGCTAAGACTTGCAAGGAATTTAAAGCTATGGGAGGGAAACCTTTTCAAGGATCTGAAACTTTTGTGGAGGCTAGAGATTGGCTTAAGGAGGTGGAAGAGTTGATAGATATCTTTGAGATGGAAGAAGGAAAGAAAGTCAAGTTAGCTGCTTGGTTAATGAAGGGAGAGGCATCATTCTGGTGGGAGGTCACTAATGGAGAACGCCCCGTTGACTCTTGGGCGGATTTTAGGCAAAGATTTGTGGCAAAGTTTCTCTCAAGGGCGGAGGAAAACTTGTATATGGAAAGGTTCTTGACTCTAAAGCAAGGAAATCTCTCAGTGAAGGAATATGTCAACAAGTTTAATCAATTGGCAAGGTTTGTCCTAGACATGGTGAATACACCAGAGAAGAAGGCCTTGAGGTTCGTAAAAGGCTTGAATGAACCGATGCATGGGTTGGCTATGACTCATATCCCTACGAGGGCCACCTTCGAGAAGCTAGTTGACATGGCACTCATGCATGAAGAAGAGAAGAGTCCCAATGCTAATAAGGCACCCGAGAAGAAGGGAGATCAAAAGAGACCTCAGCAACAACAGCAAAACAAAGGTGGGAAAGGCAACGGTGGCAAGGGGAAGAAGAAGTGCTTCAATTGTGGGATACCAGGTCACATAAGCAAAGATTGTAGAAAGAAGAAGAAGACTGGTTGCTTTCATTGTGGCGAAGCAAGGCATCTAGTGAAGGATTGCCCTAAGAAGGGGCAAAGGACGGGATCTACCTCAGGAGGACAGGTGCAAGCTCTTATGGCACCGGGTCAGGCTAGGGGGCAAGTACAGGCTCTCGCGGTTCCACCGATTCAGGAAAGAGGTAGAACTATTTCCGTTGAAAGTCTGGTTTTTCTATTTGATCATCCTATCCGAACATTGTTTGATTCTGGCGCATCGCATTCGTTTATCTCATCATCATTAGTTGAGTCACTACACTTAGACACCAGTCTGGTAGATGATCCCTTGGTTCTTTCAAACCCAATTGGGGGCTCCACTTACTTGTCCATGATATGTTTGGGTTTGAAGATTTCTATACTTAGCATTGAGTTTAGATGTGATGCTTTTGTGTTGGGCTTCACGGGCTATGGGTTGATTTTGGGCATGGACTGGTTATCCAGTAATGGTGCCGTTCTTGATTGCGAAAGGGGAGTTGTTAGGCTCATGACCCGCTTGGGTAACACTCTCGAGATCTCTTGTAATCCCATGGATTCTATTATGCTAAGTTATCTTGAATCGCTTGACGCTTCGGTCGAAAGTTTGCAATCTGTTAGAGTGGTCCGGGAATACTCGGATGTGTCTGAGGAGGTGAAGGGCTTACCTTCGAAGCGGGAGATTGACTTCCGAATATATCTGGTGGATAATGCTAAACCTGTATCTTTACCGGTGCGCCACATGGCTCGTCGTGAGAGAAGGGTACTCCATAAGCAAGTAGGGGAGTTGCTTGAGAAGGGGTTCATAAGACGAAGTATATCGGAGTGGGGTGCTCCAGTAGTTTTTGCTACAAAGGCGGATGGGTCCCTCAGGCTTTGTGTAGACTATAGAGAACTCAACAAGCTCACAAAGAAGAATAGACACCCATTGCCGAGGATTGATGATCTTTTCGATCAATTGGTTGGCGCTTCAGTATTTTCTCAATTGGACTTAGCCACGGGGTTTCATCAGTTGAGGGTGGCTGAGGATAGCATAGACAAGACTGCCTTTAGAACTCCGGATGGTTTCTATGAGTGGCTGGTGATGCCATTTGGGTTGACGAACGCCCCTGCATACTTTGTTGATCTGATGAGTAGGGTGTTCAGGGAGTTCCTTAATAAGTTCGTGGTGGTCTTTGTGGATGATATCTTAGTATTTTCTAAGAGTGAAGAAGAGCATGCCCTACATCTTGGGGAGGTGTTGAAGACTCTTCGAGCACATATCCTTAAGGCAAAATTCTCTAAATGTCACTTCTGGAGGAAGGAAGTGCGGTTCTTGGGGCACGTGGTCTCCAAGGAAGGGATAGCTGTGGATCCCGCAAAGGTAGTATCAATTCAGGATTGGAAGGTTCCGAAGAATGCTACCGAAGTGAGGAGTTTCTTAGGTTTGGCGGGTTATTATAGGAAGTTTATCAAAGACTTCGCGAAGATATCAGCCCCATTAACCCGCTTAATGAAGAAGAATCTTGTTTTCACATGGGACGTAGATTGTGATGATGCGTTTCCGACGGTTAAAGAGAGCTTTAACCACTGCTCCAGTTTTAGTATTGCCAGATGGGAGTAAGCCATTTGTTGTCTATACCGATGCTTGTGGGACAGGACTAGGCGCAGTCTTAATGCAAAAGGGAAGGGTAATAGCCTATGGTGGAAGGCAGTTGAGAGTGCATGAGAAAAATTACCCTACCCATGATTTAGAGTTGGCCGCTATTGTTTTCGCGCTTAAGATTTGGCGCCATTATCTTCTTGGTGAGAGGTTCGAATTGTTCACTGACCACAAATCATTGAAGTACTTGTTTTCTCAGAAGGATTTGAATTTGAGACAACAAAGGTGGATGGAGTTCTTAGCATCCTATGATTTCGAGATAGCGTATACCCCTGGCAAGGGTAATGTGGTGGCGGACGCCTTGAGCAGAAAGAGGTTGTCCTTGAGTCCATTGTTCGTGGAACGACGAAGCTTGGAATTTATCTCGATGTTTGATTTCAGACCTTCCATTGACTATATACCCGGTTTGCTAGCATCCTTGGAGGTCAGACCTACTCTTTTGAGGCGGATTGGAGAAGCACAGAGGGACGACCCACAGTTGGTTGAGATGGTAGAGAAGCTCATAAGGGGGAGTCATCCAGCCATCTGAGTAGGTACACCCTAGACGATAGGGGGTGCTTGCATAGAGACGGTAGACTTTGTGTACCGCAAGACGAGGGTTTGAGGAAGGCTATTCTTGATGATGCACACCGTTCTAGGATGACCATTCATCCCGGTGGGGACAAGATGTACCAACATATGAAGCGGGTTTTCTTCTGGGCCGGTATGAAGAAAGATGTGGCCGAATATGTCGCTCGATGCTTGATCTGCCAACAGGTGAAAGCGGAGCAAAAGAAACCAGGTGGGTTGCTTCACCCATTGGAAGTTCCGCAATGGAAGTGGGATAGCGTCTCGATGGATTTTATTGACGGGTTACCCAGATCGAGAAAGGGTAATACGGGAATTTGGGTTGTGGTAGACAGACTTACTAAAAGCGCCCATTTCATACCTGTGAAGAGCAAGAGGACTGCTCCATGGCTAGCTTCAGTATATCTTCGAGAGATAGTTCGATTGCATGGGGTACCCTCTAGCATAGTGAGTGATCGAGATCCTATCTTCACTAGCGAGTTCTGGAAAAGTTTGCAAGAAGCAGTAGGGACTCAATTGTGTCTGAGCACCGCATATCATCCTCAGACGGACGGCCAGACTGAGAGGGTGAATCGTGTCCTAGAAGACCTTTTGAGGCTTTGTATCTTAGATTTTGGAGGTACATGGGAAGAGCATCTTCCATTGGTGGAGTTCGCATATAATAATAGCTTTCAGTCCAGTATTGGTATGGCTCCTTTCGAAGCTATTTATGGAAGGCCTTGTCGATCACCTGCATGTTGGTGGGAATCTACGGATAAGATCTTGCTTGGGCCTGATGTGGTTAGGGAGACTTCTGAGAAGATTGACTTGATTCGAAGGAGGATGAAAGCAACGCAGGATAGGCAAAAATCTTATGCGGACAAGAGAAGGACGGATCTTGAGTTTGAAGTCGGGGACATGGTCTTTGTCAAAGTGTCTCCGTTACGAAATGTGGTTCACTTTGGATCTGTTGGGAAGTTAGCACCAAGGTTCGTAGGGCCATTTCCTATTAAGGAAAGGATTGGACGGATGGCATATAGAGTGGAGTTGCCCGACAGACTTAGTGGTGTACATGATGTATTCCATGTGTCCCATTTGAGGAAATGCTTACATGAGACCGCAGAGGTGGTAGAGCCGAGCTTGCTTAAAAAAGTGGAAGTAGAGCGTGATGCGACTATTCGACGAGCTCCTACCCGCATCCTTGGGTCAGAGACTAGGAAATTGAGGAATCGAGAGGTTCAACTAGTCAAAGTACAATAGGGAGAAGACGAGAGCAACGCAACTTGGGAAACGGAAGCGAAGATGCGTTCATTGTACCCGTTCCTTTTTGAGGGTATGTCTTTTAACTTCTCCTTTATCGTTTGTCTAGTACTTATCTTATCTTTAGTATGTCCTCTCACTTGTACCTTTGACCTTTAGATAGGGTAAACCTATGGTTGAAACATGTGTTTGAGATATGTTATGTTTGATGGATGCATGTGGATGCAAGTGGTTGCTAGTGGTTGCCCGTGGATGCATATATACACACTCTAGGCACTAGATCGGCTCAATCACTTCATATTGCATATTGCATAAAATTGTGGGTAGGAAGCTATAATTATGGATGTATAATGATTTTGTTATCATATGGATGATGCATTTTGGTGAATGATTGTGCACTCATGTAGATATTGTATGTGTCGATAGGGTTCTCTCGCATACATAATGGATGCATGGCACTATCACGGTTTGCATATGTTCATACATTAGATAGGGAACATTTACACACACTTTTTGCATATGCTCATACATCATTAGAAATTGTTTTAAGGACAATGGATGCCCGTGTTTGATGGATTGAGTAGATGGTTGTTTGGATGGTAGGATATGCATTCTCCTTAGCTTAGAGATTTCGGGGACGAAATCCTTTAAGGAGGGGAGAATGTAACACCCCAAATTTTGGTTAATGCTAAAATTCACTAATTGCAGAATAAATAATCTCAAATGTGAGAATTGGGGGAAACGGGCTGCGTCATTGCGTTCGTCTCGGAAAAATACGCAGAATAGAGTCCGAATTTTGTAAATCGGAGCCCGTATGGCCCAGTTATGGCCCAATGAAGTTTGCAGAAAATTCAAAGTTAAAAACAGATTTAAAAATTAAAAATCAGATTTCGAAATTGGAGCCAGCAGGGGGCCAGGCGGGAAATTCCCGCCCTACCCATGTCGATAGGGCTGTCGACAGGCCTGTCGACTGGGGAGTCGACTGCCCTGTCGACTTGCCTGTCGACACAGGGTGTCGAGCCAGTTGGCTTTGGTGCACCAGATCTGGTTTTCTGGCTAGGGTTGGGCTGTGTTCTAGAGACTTCCTAAATCTGACGGACCTAATCTAGCCTAGGGTTAATCCTATGGTCTAAAACACACCCTAATCCTATAAATATACCCTAATGCAAGCCTAATCCATACTAAAAATAGAAATGATGGCATCATGCCGCCAAAATCAAACTTAGGAGGAGCCTCCACTAGTTTATGAAGGAAGTTGCAAGCTAATCAACCTCTAATCATCATCTCCTTCAAATATTGCAACTAGTTTTACTTCATAAGTTTGCTAATCTTGGTTTTCGTGAGTTCCTATGCCTTTAGCAAGTAATTGCTAAACTAATTAGGATAGGATATTAGGAGGCTATGGATGTAAATGTGGATTATGCAAGTTGTGGTTGTCATATGTTAGAAGTTCATATGTAAACTTGCCTCTTTTTATGATATGATGTGTTATGTAAGTTCATATGCAAGTTTATATGTAAGATCATGTGCAAGTTAGTCTCTTTTTATGATATGCATAACATATGCGAGTTTGCCTTTGTGATATGACATGATTCATGTGCAAGTTAGTCTCTTTTTATGATATGCATAACATATGCGAGTTTGCCTTTGTGATATGACATGATTCATGTGCAAGTTAGTCTCTTTTTATGATATGCATAACATATGCAAGTTTGCCTTTGTGATATGACATGATATGCAAGTTTTATGCAAGTTCATATGCAAGTTTATATGCAAGTTTTATGCAAATTCATATGCAAGTTCATATGCAAGTTTTATGCAAGTTTATATGTAAGATCATATGCAAGTTAGTCTCTTTTTATGATATGCATAACCTATGCGAGTTTGTCCCTATGTACGACATGTTATGTAAACGAATTACGTGGGAAACGATGGGGTTAATATGCATGATTATAAAAAGGTGTAAAGTTGTTATGATTAAGCATAACATAAAATGAATGGACATAATTGGGAATTTACCTATTAAGTTAGGTCTACCCACATTATGGAGTTGGGAATTTACCTATTAAGTTAGGTCTACCCACACTATGGAATTGGGAATTTACCTATTGAGTTAGGTCTACGCATATTCTTAAAAATGTGTAATTAATTAGGGATAATTAATTATGGGGGTGATTAATTAGGTGTAATTAATCAACTAAGACACGAGGTTGGACCCTTTTGTAGCGGAAGTCTGCCCGGAACCGACCGGCCATCCAACGGCTACAAATGATTGGCCCAATGTGAGAGGTCTTAGTCATAAATTAAATACGTGATTAAAGTAAAGACACGAGGTTAGACCCTTTTGATGACATAAGTCTGCCCGGAACCAACCGGCATATCCAGCAGTCATAAAAGACGGTCTAATGTGAGAGGTCTTTATGAGGTCATGATCTTAATTAATTAATTAAGAAACACTTAACCATATTAGCATGTAGAGGGACATGAGGGGTTAAGTGGGTGCCTTGGGTGGCATGTGGAAATCTAGTGGGTTGCCTTGGGTGGCAATAGAAAATACGATTAGAATACTTAACCAAGTGGAAACATGTAATTAAACATGATTAAAGGGTTAAGTGGGATGCACTAGAAAAAGGGACAAGCTTAGGTGGGTAGCTTGTGGGGGCCCATTTCAACCAGTAACCCATATGTATCTTATTGGGCTCGACCCATGTCGAGGACGGGACACGCGTACTGGGCTTGACTATAAGAGGCCAAAACGGGTTAGCGGTGGCAACGCAAGTCCAACGGGTTTCATATGCGTGTGTGGACCCGGGATGGTAGGTAAGACGTTGTTGCATCGTGTAGATATAAGCCGTGCACCGTTAATTATATCGGGTTGCTACTTTGGGGAGTGATACACCGCACTGTGGGGCCGGCACGGGTATCTACGGTAGGGAGCCGATCGCTTGGGAGTAGTGGGTACACCTAGTGGAGATAGGGGCCGACGGCACCTATGTAGTGAGCTAGGGGTACACGAAGCTACTGGGTAAATTTTCTAAGTCCTTGGGAGGGATCAACCTTTAAGTAGGAATGACTGGTGTGGTGCAGTGTAGTAATTATCCTTGGGTGGGTAAATGCGTCCTTATCGTTATCTTAGTTCATTCTAAGTCTGATTGGCTACTGAGTGTAGTAATTTATCCCCAGTCACGCCGTACCAAGTTATATCATATCCTTATTACTTTAATGATTACATGGTTAAAGTTATAGGACTCGCTCAGACTTATGTCTGACCCCGTTGTTTTTATCTTTTTCCCAACCCTCGGGTTTTCAGAGTGGGCCCAGCACGAGTGGGCTTTGATCAGGCTACTTTTATTACTCACTTGGAGCTTGGACCCTAGATGTAGAGCTCAGCTTACCCTTTTCTTTTATGGCTATCAGTTCATGTATTGGGATTATGTATTTTTATTTAGCAGGATGGATATTTGTACGTGACTTCTATTATGGTTTTGTGATGTAACCAGACATGTTTTATTTTCCGCTGCAATTGAAATGATGTTTTAAATTTTCAAAGTATTACTTATATCTGTCTTGCTGTAATTACTCTGTTCTATATTCACTCAAAATACTCCACCGATGTTATGGCATTCCCTTAGAGAGTGACCATAGCGGGCGTTGGGGTGTTACACTAGCCTCCTTGGAGGTTAGGCCTACTCTTTTAGGGCGAATTGGCGGAGCACAGCGAGACGACCCACAGTTGGTTGAGTTAGTAGAGAAGCTCATGAGGAGGGGGAGTCGTCCAGCCATTTGAGTAGGTACACCCTAGATGGTAATGGGTGGTTGCGTAGAGACGGTAGACTTTGTGTACCGCAAGACGAGGGTTTGAGGAAGGCTATACTTGATGATGCACATCGTTCAAAGATGACCATTCAACCCGGTAGGGACAAGATGTACCAAGACATGAAGCGAGTTTTCTTTTGGGCCGGTATGAAGAAAGACGCGGCCGAGTATGTCGCTAGATGCTTGGTGTGCCAACAAGTAAAAGCGGAGCAAAAGAAACCCGGTGGGTTGCTTCACCCATTGGAGGTTCCGCTATGGAAGTGGGATAGTGTCTCGATGGATTTCGTCAATGGATTACCAAGATCGAGGAAGGGTAATACGGGAATTTGGGTTGGGGTAGACAAACATACTAAGAGTGCCCATTTTATACCCGTGAAGAGTAAGAGGACTGCTCAATGGCTAGCGTCAATCTACATTCGAGAGATTGTTAGATTGCATGGTGTACCTTCCAACATAGTGAGTGATCGAGATCCTATCTTCACTAGCGAGTTTTGGAAGAGTTTGAAAGAGGCGGTAGGGACACAGTTGTGTTTGAGCACCGCAAATCATCCTCAGACGGACGGCCAGACCGGGAGGGTGAATCGCATTTTAGAAGACCTTTTGAGGCTATGTATCTTAGATTTTGGAGGTACATGAGAAGAGCATCTTCCATTGGTGGAGTTCGCATATAATAACAGCTTTCAGTCTAGTATTGGCATGGCTCCTTTCGAAGCTTTTTATGGAAGGCCTTGTCGATCACCTACATGTTGTTGGGAATCTACGGATAAGATCTTGCTTGGGCTCGATATGGTTAGGAAGACTTCGGAAAAGATTGATTTGATTCGAAGAAGGATGAAAGCGGCACAAGACAGACAGAAATCTTATGCGAACAAGAGGAGAACAGAGCTTGAGTTTGATGTTGGGGACATGGTCTTTGTCAAAGTATCTCCGTTACGGAATGTGGTTCGCTTTGGATCTGTTGGGAAGTTAGCACCAAGGTTTGTTGGACCGTTTCCTATTAAGGAAATGATTGGACAGATGGCCTATAGAGTGGAGTTGCCCGACAGACTTAGTGGTGTACATGATGTATTCCATGTGTCACATTTGAGGAAGTGCCAACATGAGACCGCAGAGGTGGTAGAGCCGAGCTTGCTTAGAGAAGTAGAGATAGAGCGTGATGCGACTATTCGACAAGCTCCTACACGCATCCTTGGGTCAGAGATTAAGAGGTTGAGAAACATGGAGGTTCAACTAGTCAAAGTGCAATGGGGAGAAGATGAGAGCAACGCTACTTCGGAGACGGAAGCGAAAATGCGTTCATTATACCCATTCCTTTTTGAGGGTATGTCTTTTAACTTCTCCTTTATCGTTTGTCTAGTACTTATCTTATCTTTAGTATGTCCTCTTGTTAGTGCCTTTGACCTTTAGATAGGGTAAACCTATGGTTGAAACATGTGTTTGAGACATGTTATGATTGATGGATGCATGTGGATGCAAGTGTTTGCTAGTGGTTGCTCGAGGATGTATATACACACACTCTAGACACTAGATCGGCTCAATCACTTCATATTGCATATTGCATATAATTGTGTGTAGGTAGCTATATTTATGGATGTATAATGGTTGTGTTATCATATGGATGATGCATTTTGGTGAATTATTGTGCACTCATGTAGATATAGTATGGGTCGATAGGGTTCTTTCGCATACATATTGGATGCATGGCACTATCACGGTTTGCATATGTTCATACATTAGATAGGGAACATATACACACACTTTTTGCATATGCTCATACATCAGTAGAAATTGTTTTAAGGACAATGGATGCCCGTGTTTGATGGATTGAGTAGATGGTTGTTTGGATGGTAGGATATGCATTCTCCTTAACTTGGAGATTTCGGGGACGAAATCCTTTAAGGAGGGGAGAATGTAACACCCCGAATTTCAGTTAACACTGATATTCACTAATTACAGAATTAATAATCTCATATGTGAGAATCAGGGGAAACGGGTTACGTCATTGTGTTCATCTCGGAAAAATACGCGAAATAGAGTCCGAAATTTTGTAAATCGGAGTCCGTATGACCCGGTTAAGGCCCAAAGAAGTTTTCGGGAAATTTGAATTTCGAAACATGCAGAAATGGGGGCCAGGCGGGAAAACTCCCGCCCAGCCAAGTCGACTTGGCTGTCGACAGGGCTGTCGACTTGCTTGTCGACATGCCTGTCGAATTGGCAGTCGACAGGGCTGTCGACTTGCCCTGTCGGCTGATTTTGGCCTTGGTGCACCTGGTTGAGTTTTGGGCTGGGTTGGAGGGCTTGGGACGAAATCTGACGGACCTAAACTAACCTAGGGTTAATCGAAGGGTCTAAAACACAACCTAATCCTATAAATACACCCTAAGACTACCCTAATACATACTAAAAATAGAATCTATGCCATCATGCCGCCAAAATGCAACTTAGAAGGAGCCTCCACTAATTAGAGAAGAGGATTACAAGCTAATCAACTACTAATCCACCTCTACTTCAACTCTAGCAACTATCTAAGGAGCTAATCTTGGAGTTTATGAGTTTCTATCACTTTAATAACCAATTGCTAAACTAAGTAGATGAGATGTGATGAGATCATATGGTTTTGCTTGCGGATCAATGGGTTTTAGGTCATATGTTATGATGCTAGTTTGCTAATCACTATGTTTAACACTTATTCATGATGACACTATGTTTATGCAAGTTAAGTGTTTGGGTTTATGCATGTTAGGTGGTGGGTTTTATGCATGCTAAGTATTTGGTTTTATGCATGCTAAGTGTTTGGTTTTATGCAAGTTAAATGCTTGGTTTTATGCTAGAATCATGTGTGAAATAAGTGACATGGCATGCAAGTTTAACCTATGAGTTTGGATCTATAATATGCATAATCTATGCAAGTTGTTTGGATAAGTGATATGCATAACATATGCGAGTTTACCTTTGTATGTCATACATACATATGCAAGTTCATATGTAACATGTTATGCAAGTTTGGTAGTTGATTATATGCAAGTTCATATGTAACATGTTATGCAAGTTTGGTGGTTGATTATATGCAAGTTCATATGTAACATGTTATGCAAGTTTGGTGTTTGATTATATGCAAGTCTATATATGACATGTTATGCAAGTTTGGTGGTTGATTATATGCAAGTAACATGTGCAAGTTTACACCTTTGTATGTCATACATACATATGCAAGTTTACCCCTTTGTATGACATAAGTACATGTGCAAGTTCATCCCTTTTAGACCTATGACATGTATGCAAGTTGACACCTTTATGATAGGTCTATGACATGAACATTTATGCAAGTTACCATCTTTATGACATATGTGATTCATGCAAGTTTGGGTTGGTTATTTATGCAAGTTGGGTTTATGGTCATATATGCAAGTTGACACCTTTTAAACCCATGATAATGCTAATGATATGCTAAATTGAACCCATTGTGTGTATGATGAATCTCCTCTTTTAAAGTATGTCATGTTAACGTATTTACGTGGGGACGATGGGGTAAAAATTAATGAACACATAAAATTGTGTGAAGTTGGTATGATTAAACATACCATAAAGTGGATGGACATAATTGGGAATTTACCTATTAAGTTAGGTCTACCCATATTATGGAATTGGGAATTTACCTATTGAGTTAGGTCTACCCATATTTTTAAATATTTGTAATTAATTAGGGATAATTAATACAAATTATGGGGGTGATTAATTAGGTGTAATTAATCGACTAAGACACGAGGTTGGACCCTTTTGTAGCATAAGACTGCCCGGAACCGACCGGCAAATCCAGCGGCTACAAATGATTGGCCCAATGTGAGAGGTCTTAGTCATAAACTAAATACGTGATAAGTGTAAAGACACGAGGTTAGACTCTGTTATGGTGTAAGGCTGCCCGGAACCAACCGGCATATCCAGCTGCCATAAAAGACAGTCTAATGTGAGAGGTCTTTACAAAGGTTACGATCTTAATTAATTAAGAAACACTTAACCAAATTAGCATGTAGTGGGGCATGAGGGGTTAAGTGGGTGCCTTGGGTGGCATGTAGTAACTAGTGGGGGTGCCTTGGGTGGCATGAGGAAATTAGTGGGTTGCCTTGGGTGGCAATAGAAAATACGATTAGAATACTTAACCAAAGTGGAACATGTAATTAAACATGATTAAAGAGTTAAGTAAGTGCCTTGGGTGGCATGTGGGAATCAAGTAACTGCCTTGGGTGGCATGTGGAAATCTAGTGGGTGCCTTGAGTGGCAATTAAAATATGATTAAAAGACATAACCAAAATTTATAACATGTAAGTGGACATGGTTAAAGGGTTAAGTGGGATTCACTAGAAATGACAAGCTTAGGTGGGTAGCTTTTGGGGGCCCATTTCAACCAATATCCCAAACGTACCTTTGTGGGCTCGACCCAAGTCGAGGACGGGACACGCATATTGGGCTTGACTGTAAGAGGCCAAAACGGGTTAGCGGTGGCAACGCAAGTCCAACGGGTTTCATATGCATGTGTGGACCCGGGCTGGTAAGTAAGACGTTGTTGCATCGTGTAGGTATAAGCCGTGCACCGTTGATATTATCAGGTTGCCACTTCGGGGGATGATACTCCCCATTGTGGGGCCAGCACGGGTATCTACGTTAGGGAGCCGATCAAATGGGGGGTAGTGGGTACACCTAGTGGAAATAGGGGCAGACGGCACCTATGTAGTCAACTAGGGGTACACGAAACTACTAATTATATATTACTAAGTATACTTAGTGGGATCAACCTTTAAATTGGGAATGACTGGTGTGGTGCAGTGTAGTAATTATCCTTGGGTGGGTAGATGCGTCTTTACGGTCATCTTAGTTCATCCTAAGTCTAGTTGGCTGCTTAGTGTAGCCATTTATCCCCAGTCGTTACCGTATATCAAGCTTATGTCTTACTCTGGTTACTTTAATGATTGTATTGTTAAAGTTATAGGACTCGCTCAGACTTATGTCTGACCCCGTTGTTTTTATCTTTTTCCCAACCCTCAGGTTATCAGAGTGGGCCTAGCACTAGTGGGCTTTGATCAGACTGCTTTATCTATCTTTTGGAGCTTGGACCGTGGATGTAAAGCTCAGTTTATCTTTTCTATTATGGCTATTAAGTTATGTAGTGGGATTATGTACTTTTGTTTTATCAGGATGGATATTATGTACTTGACTCTTGTTTATGGTTTTGGTGTAACCAAACATGTTTTACTTTCCGCTGCAAAGAAATGATGTTTTAAATTCTCAAGTATTACTTATATCTGTCTTGTTGTAATTTTTCTGTTCTATATTCACTTAAAATACTCCACCGATGTTATGGCATTCCCATAGTGAGTGACCGTAGCGGGTGTGGGGTGTTACATTATGCAAGTTATGTTCTATATGTTCATGAAGTTATGCAAGTTATATGATACATGTTCATGATGTTATGCAAGTTATGCAAGTCATATGCTATGTGTTTGAGGTATTATGCAAGTTATGCAAGTCATATGATATATGTTCATGAAGTTATGCAAGTTATGCAAGTCATATGATACATGTTCATGATGTTATACAAGTTATGCAAGTCATATGCTAGGTGTTTATGATGTTATGCAAGATATGCAAGTCATATGAGAAACATTGATCCATTATGACACCATGATATGCAAGTTTGGTGTATGATTATATGCTAGTTCATACATGATATGTTATGCAAGTTTGGTGTATGATTATATGCTAGTTCATACATGATATGTTATGCAAGTTTGGTGTATGATTATATGCAAGTTCATTTATGATATGTATGCAAGTTTGTTGTATGATTATATGCAAGTTCACATATGACATGTTATGCAAGTTTGGTGTTTGAAGATATGCAAGTAACATGTGCAAGTTTACACCTTAGTATGATATGCATACACATGCAAGTTAACCCCTTTGTATGTCATACATACATATGCAAGTTTACCCCTTTGAAAGATATAAGACACTTATGCAAGTTAACCTCTTTATGACATATGTGATTCATGCAAGTTTGGGTTGATTATTTATGCTAGTTGGGTTGATGCTATATGCATGTTGACACCTTTAAACCCATGTTGATGCTAATGTTATGCAAGTTGAACCCATTGTATTTGTGATGAATCTTCCCTTTTATGTCATGTTGGCGAATTACGTGGGGAACGATGGGGTTAATAAACATGTTAATGAAATGGTGTGAAGTTGGTATGATTATGCATACCATAAAGTGGATGGACATAATTGATTCAATTATGTACATCGTTAACTTTGTAATTAATTAGGGATAATTAATACAAATTATGGGGGTGATTAATTAGGTGTAATTAATCGACTAAGACACGAGGTTGGACCCTTTTGTAGCATAAGACTGCCCGCAACCGACCGGCATATCCAGCGGCTACAAATGATTGGCCCAATGTGAGAGGTCTTAGGCACAAACTATGTACGTGACAAGTGTAAAGACACGAGGTTAGACTCGGTTATGGCGTAAGGCTGCCCGGACCCGACCGGCAAATCCAGCTGCCATGAGAGATAGTCTAATGTGAGAGGTCTCTACAACGGTTACGTTCTTAATCAATTAAGAAACACTTAACCATATTAGCATGTAGACATGGGGGGTTAAGTGGGTGGCTTGGGTGGCATGTGGAAAAATCTAGTTGCCTTGGGTGGCAATAGAAAATACAATTAGAATACTTAACCGAAGTGGAACATGTAATTAAACATGATTAAAGGGTTAAGTAAGCGCCTTGGGTGGCATGGGAAAATCTAGTGGTTGCCTTGGGTGGCAATAGAAGATAAGATTAGAATACTTAACCAAAGGGGAACATGTAACTAAACATGATTAAAGGGTTAAGTGGGTGCCTTAGGTGGCATGTAGAAATCTAGTGGGTTCCTTGAGTGGCAATTAAAATATGATTAGATGACTTAACCAAACGTTAACATGTAGGTGGGCATGATTATGAAAAAGGGGTTAAGTGGGATGCACTAGATTAAATGACAAGCTTAAGTAGTAGCTTGTGGGGGCCTTGAGTGGCAATTGAAATAAGATTAAATGACAAGTTTAAGTAGTAGCTTGTGGGGGCCTTGAGTGGCAAATTGAAATAAGATTAAATGACAAGCTTAAGTAGTAGCTTGTGGGGGCCTTGAGTGGCAATTAAAATATGATTAGATGACTTAACCAAACCTTAACATGTAAGTGGGCATGATTATAAAAAAGGGGTTAAGTGGGACGCACTAGATAAAATGACAAGCTTAAGTAGCAGCTTGTGTGGGCCCATTTCAACCAGTAACCCATATGTTTCTTATTGGGCTCGACCCAAGTCGAGGACGGGACACGCGTACTGGGCTTGACTGTAAGAGGCCAAAATGGGGTAGCGGTGGCAACGCGAGTCCAACGGGTTTCATATGCGTGTGTGGACCCGGGCTGGTAGGTAAGACGTTGTTGCATCGTGTAGGTATAAGCCGTGCACCATTGATTATCGGGTTGCCACTTTGGGGAGTGATACACCCCACTGTGGGGCCAGCACGGGTATCTACGTTAGGGAGCCGATCTGTAATGGCGCGTTTTGTTAGCTGTCGAATAATTAATTTATTTAATTATTTATATATCGATTTGGCGATATCGATAACTTAAAGTAAAACGTTCGAACTTATAATTTATAATTATAATTAAAACGAACCTGAAACGTCGCGGCAGTTCGCAATTTGGCGATTTGAACTTCAACTGAATGTACATGATTCATTTTAAGCCGGATTTCTGTGAAACAAGAAACGTGTGGAGCTGGTGGAGTATATCTTTCTAGTGGAAGAGAAAAATCAGGATTTCGTCGTGTAGATTTTGAGTTATGTCCAAATCAAATTTCAGAAAAGTCGCTGTAGTATTCCTTTATAATTTGCGACGCTTTATATATGTTATAAAAGAGATTTTCAGTATAAACTGAATACCGGGATAATCTAAAATCTGAAATATCAAACTGTAAATTCTAATATGATATTCTGGAGCTGTACGATATCATATGTGAAGATATACGATAATATTAATTTATTAATATTTAATTTAATTTATTTAAATATATTTATATATTTAAATGGGCTATTCAAAGCGTTAAAAATAGCCACTTTTGCAAACGAAGTCGGAATTCGACGAAACTAATTTTGTTGGATCCGCAATGTCAAAAAGTTGTTATATTTCCAGTTTCGTGATTTTTAGAGTCACTGTGTGGTCGTACGGATTTTTAGAGTGAGAAATAGTCAGTATTTCGACGGTTAAAAATACGCTGTGTGAGCATACAAAGTCGGAATTTGACGAAACCAGTTCCGTTGGGACCGTAATGTCGAACTCTAGCTACATGTCCAGTTTGGTGATTTTTAGGTATCGTATGTAGTCGTAGAGATTTTTAAAGGCCGGAGACAAACAGAAAATCGAGAAATAAAAATATAAAAATAAAATAAAAATATCCTATGTGTTAAATGACCTAGAACAGTCCACGCAGTCATCAAATTTCATCCACAAACATCAACAACCACATTGCTTAGCATATAAACACACTAGAAACCAAATTCCCGTCCACCCAAGAAAAACGCAAGGAAGAAAATTCTCAAACAAATACAAATAAAAAACCTTAAATCAGGAAATACGTATACTGCCGATTCTTGTGACGTCCTGTACAATCTGGCACCATTTTACTGAACTCGACGTGAGTATAGGGTTTGTCGCGAGGAGCTAGGGCTGGGATTTTAAAACGTTGGAGTAATGGAATTGCAAATTTGAGTGGAGATTGTTGTTGATGGTTGAAGGGAGCATCGTTGGTGAGGCTATGGCGAGGTTCGGCTCTGCTTTGATGGTCGCGGTTCCCTGTATCGTGCTGGCGAAGTGGCTGTCGCACAGAAGACCTGGATCTCGAGTTGAACCATATGGTGCCAAAGTAGAAGAGTAGATGATGAGATGATTTTTGGTGGTTTTAAATTGAATTTAAAGGAGGAGGTGGAGGAGCAATTACGGTGGAAAGGGGGCGCGTGTGTTTTACTGAAGGAGGACGGTGATTTGAGGATTTGGGGAGGAAGACATAGGCGGGTCGGGTATATAAGGATAACGGGCCAAATAAAAGGTGAAAGCCCAAAAGAAATTAAATACAAGTTATTATTTAATTTGAAATTTTCGTATTAACTTCTTTATATCATAACTATTGCGTACGAGGTCAGTTTGTCGAACCGTAAGTTGCGTTGGGATCGTGTGGACGAGCACTCCACAATGGAACTGACCGCGAGTCGATTGGAGTCCGTCACAATTTATAGCAAAATAAATTGTCCAGCTGAATAAAGCGATGATTATCGTCATTGACGATGATCGTCCAAATGTGAGTAAAACTCACTGACTCTGTTCAATTTATATTTCTATATAAATTGTACTTTATTTTTGATAACTGTTGATTGACTGCTATGTATTGATAATTTGGACTGTTAAATAGATTTGATTGAAAACGTAGATATAGTTATATATAAAAAACCGTCAATCAAATATGGATTCTGATTATCAGTATATTTCATGTTGGGATTAAATTGGTGTATATTATACCGTGTAACATCAGTGGATGCAGGGAGACAGGTTGGAGGAATCCGGCTGGATTCCTCAACAATTATTTTACTGTTTTCATATATTGTGTTATATGATGTGTTATATAATCTGTATATTTTTGTATGTGTTAAGATGATATTAATCATGGTTATTTGTTATTTTTAAATACCATAGAAAATACTGGAACGTAGAAAAGGGGATTTTCAATGTTTATATTGAAAATGAATCTTATTTATAAAATCGATAGGATTTTATAAAAGCAAAACATTTATTTAATTAGAAAATAAATAAATGAAAAATGAAACATTTATTTAGAAAATAAATGAAATAAAATAGAAACATTTATTTAGAAAATAAATGAAATAAAATAGAAACATTTATTTAGGAAATAAATGAATTAGAATATAATGGAATATTTATTTAAGAAATAAATAAAGGAACATTTATTTAGATTATAAATAAATGGAATAAAGGAATATTTATGTAGGGAATAAATAAAGGAACACTTATTTGGAAAATAAATAGAATTATACAAGGATAGGTTTAAAACCCGTGCTTCGCACACGGGTATAACACGATATAGATTTAAAGGAGATATTAAATAGGAAATCTATTTTAAACAGATAAAGTGAGTAGATTAATTTATAAATAATGTTTTATAAATTAAATAAATTATTTATCGTTGATAAATGGAATATATATAAGTCTGGACTTATATAGAGAAGTAGAAACGTTATAAAAAGGACATTCATAAAGTGAAGAACCATTACTAAAAGTAAATCTTTATAAATGGATAAACGTTGTAAAAAGTAAATCTTTATAAATGGATAAACGTTCTAAAAAGGAAATCTTTTGAAATGAATAAACGTTATAAAAAGGAGTTAATCAATTTGAGTTAAGTTAATCGATTTGAATTAAGTTGAATCGAAATGGAGTAAATCGATTAGAATTAAGTTAATCGAGTTAGAGTAAATCGAATATTAGTTATTCGAAGGTAAGTTATTCGAATTAGTTATTCGAAGGAGTTAATTGATTAGGTTATTCGAAGGAGTAAATCAAATTAAGTTAATCGATTAGAGTTGAGTTAATCGATTTGGGTTAAGTTAAGTTATCGAGTTAAGTAACCGAGTTAAGATTTATCGAGTTAAGTAATCGAGTTAAGAAATCGAGTTGAGATAATCGAGTTAAGAAAATCAAGTTGAGTTAATCGAATAAGTTATTCGATAAGAGTAAATCCATTTAAGTTAAATCGGATGTTAGTTATTCGATAAGAATTAACACATTTAAGAAAACCGAATATTTGTTATTCGATAAGAGTTAATGAAATAGAGCCAACCAAGAAGAGTTATTCGAATATTAGTTATTCGATAGGAGTTAATCGAAATAGAGTTTATCGAATATCAGTTATTAAAAAGGAAGAGTTAATCGAATAGAGATTACTCGAAAGAGAGTTATACGTCGAATTCGATTATAGCGAATTCAGGAAAGTACTATTTACTTTCCAGGGTTTAAATCAAGATTTAGTTATTGATTTAGAAATTAGGTGTCTGTTAAATTATTCGAGTTAGGAAATAAATTATAATTTAGGTTAGATATTTTAGGGGTAGGAATTATAACGTTATAGTTATAATCAAACGTTGTCATATAATAAGTCGATTCGTAACCTGAATCCGAGAATTTGCGTAAACAAATGATTGTAAAAAGTGAGTGATGAGCTTCATCTATTTCACAGTAAAGGATGTTGTTCAATTAAGGTCTGCGAGGTAATTATACCCCAACTTTATTGACTTCAGAATTGACAAAGGAATAGTTGTGGTTCGATCTAAAAGGTTGATTAGGAATAAAGTTAAGGAATAAGCGATAAATGGATTAAGCGAAACGATGTTTTATACAACGTTCATTGGAAATCCGTAAATGAGTTTTGGAAACGTTTTCCAAATATAGTCAGATATGTTTTCTAAACATAGAAAATGAAATGTTTTCATGATAAGGATTTAAGAAATAGAGTTAAGAAAATTCAGAAACTGACTGGAGAGGGTAAGTTGAACGGTTTTCTAAGTGACGATCTGATGTTGGTTTCGACGTTCCGGATTGATACTTAGAGAATTGTTCTCATACTAGTTACAGTTAGGGACTGATAGTTGCGAAATAATAGTGATGTGAAAATAAGCTATGGAAATGTTTTCCAATGATTAATAACAGATATTTTCTAAATATATGAAATAAAGAAATATGAACATATGATGATTGATCGATCGAATTTCCATTTGGAAATAAGATCGTTGTTTATACACCGACATGTTTTCATTTGATAGTTGAATCACAGACTATCAAAGTTTTGACCATATTT
Source organism: Allium sativum (assembly GCA_030737875.1). Taxonomy (NCBI): domain Eukaryota; kingdom Viridiplantae; phylum Streptophyta; class Magnoliopsida; order Asparagales; family Amaryllidaceae; genus Allium; species Allium sativum. The sequence goes on from CM060922.1 coordinate 233,947,818, forward strand.
ACGTTGTAAATATGGAGAGACCGGTTGGATTATTATCCAAAGAACCACTCCGTATTAGCATAAGAGTTGTGAATCAAGTACGCTGAAGATAATTGAAGACGGAGTGAAGTACAAGGGCTATTGTGAAAAGCCTAGGTAGGATGGATTCACTGAATAGTGCCTTCGGTTTGTTCAGTCCCAGGACAACGTATATGGACGAGTGTCTGACAAAGTATTCTTAACGAATCATATATGTTGACCTCTTCAAACGTATTACATTGGGTGGCGGAGAAATTCGTTTCTCTTAGCTTTTATAGCCGTGATGCCTTGAGAAATCGATATTGATTTGGCGGGTATGACGATGTGGCACTCAAAGTAATTGAAGCAATAATCAGTCAAAGTGATAAACGTGACCTCAAACCTCACCACCGGGAAATAACAGAAGTTGGGCTAGGCAGCATGGCTAGTTGGGCCATACCCAAGCAGGGTGTATTATCACCATTTAGAGAATATTCAATTATACTTCTTTATAATCTATTTCAATGCTATCCCTTATCGGGAAGGATGGTTGCTGATCCCAACCATCGGTGATAATATATTCGTTACACTCAAGCTAAATGAGTGGACGGTCATGTGTGGCCGGGTTGCAAGACGTTCTTGTTGAACCCTAGTGTATCTCCTCTAGAGTACACTGATCGGAAGGTGCTCCCATACCTTGTCTGTTGGAATCCAATCTCCAATAAGCGCTCACGGTTTTATTTGTATACTATGTATGTGGAACGTGAGATGCAAGCGTTCTGCTAGATTGATATCTATTTGTATTTAGACATTATTATAATATCAGAAAGATATCCTTTATTTAACCAAGTGTTGGAGTTTTATTCACACCAGTCCAATGACTGACCCGGAGTTTGTTTTGTTTTGTTTCCCCTAAACTCTTGAGTGCCTAAATTTGTACGGGCAGTCAAGTAGTCGGGATTTTACAGATACACTTGGAGAGCTTGGAGCAGGAGGCTTCAGGATTATAGCTATTATTATTCCGCTGTGTTGTTAAGTGTTGTACTTTGAAATGGTATGTATATACGGGTACTGATTTGTATTTCAAAGTTATGTTATATTTTATTCGTTCCGCTGTGAGATTCGTGTTTACTCTGATGATGTAAGTTCTTCTTCTTCTTCTATTCTATTAGTTCTATCTTTTCTTCCTCACCCTCTACTTTCTTTCACTAACGTCTCGGAATTTTCGACTCTCGAGGAGTCGAAAATTTCCAGCCGTTACAGTTGGTATCAGAGCTTAAGTTAAGTGATTACCTTGGCTCTGTGGCATAACTCGATAGAGATGGGATTAGTAATATCCTAGATTGAGTTTGAGTGTATATATATGAGCGCATAATTTTTATTCAATATAAAATGGTTTTATATTGTGGAGACTCATTGGTTGAGTGGCTTATGAATTCTGGTCGATCAGTTTGATCCACTGTATCGATACGGGTTACTAAACACTCGAATACGATGAACCGTCATGGTATGTTATGAAAGAGGGTAAATGAAATAATTTTTCCCAAAATATATTTGTTTATAGAAGAAATATATATCTTTAAATTATTATAGTATATTGATTGTGTTGGTTGTTATTACAATCGAATAAGATTATAAAAGGGTGAAATGGTTATAAATGACCAATCAGAATTCATATGAATGTAATATATGAAATAGTTTGAATTAAATATGAATTTAAATCAGAATTTGGAATTTAAAATAAGGAAATTTTAAGTTCCTGGGAGATTTTGAAATGTTTTCAAGTAGTGTGAAAAATATTTGAAATGTATTTCTAAATGAAAAGGTTTAAAATGATTTTGAAAAGAAATATACTATTAAACTCACTTGTATCACTGGAAAATAACCCTGATGAGTGTAGCTACATCATTAGCGTTTATTTCTGAGTTCTAATTGACGGATTAATACTAAACATTTTGTTTTTGAATTGTTTTGAGAAAACAAGTTGTTTTAGACATTCAAAGGTTTTGAATTGGTATGTGGTTTCAAATTAATTTGAAATAAGACCCAGGAACTTAAGTTCTGGAATTAAAATTTAACTAATGAAGTTAAATAAAATGAGATGGCAAAAATAAATTGAAATTTAACTTGAACCGAGTTAAATAAAATTGAATTGGATTAGAGATAATCTAGAATGGAACCAAATTGATAAGTCAATAATTTGGAATTTGATATTAGAGTTCGAATGAAATTCGATTTGGATTTGAGGATATGAACTGATTGGAGATCAATTGGAATGGATAACATTGGGATATGTTGAAGTGGTAGTAGATGAAAGGGATAGAGTTAAAAGCCCGACAAAAAGGTACAAGTTTATATCATATATGAGTTTGGATTTTATGAGCCGAATTGGCAAGCCGCTTGGCTATTTTGATTTCCCTTTAGATTGGAGGAGGCCTAGAGAGGCGAGTGGTGGTTTGACGTATTGAGCCGTACAAAGGAGGTTATGGCGAAATTTTTCGAAAATTTAAGGTGTTAGAAAATTTTTAGAATTTTTGAAAATTTTAGTTGGTCGGAAATGAATTAATAAATTAATTAAAATTAAATGGGTCCAGTCGAAACTGAAAATTAGAGGTAAACAAAAAAGATTTTTAAATCTAGTCATTAGAGTTAGTAGCATTTTTCTAGCTTAGCAATTTCGAGGACGAAATTATTTTAAGGGGGGAAGTCTGTAATGGCGCGTTTTGTTAGCTGTCGAATAATTAATTTATTTAATTATTTATATATCAATTTGGCGATATCGATAACTTAAAGTAAAACGTTCGAACTTATAATTTATAATTATAATTAAAACGAACCAGAAACGTCGCGGCAGTTCGCAATATGGCGATTTGAACTTCAACTGAATGTACATGATTCATTTTAAGCCGGATTTCTGTGAAACAAGAAACGTGTGGAGCTGGTGGAGTATATCTTTCTAGTGGAAGAGAAAAATCAGGATTTCGTCATGTAGATTTTGAGTTATGTCCAAATCAAATTTCAGAAAAGTCGCTGTAGAATTCCTTTATAATTTGCGATGCTTTATATATGTTATAAAAAAGATTTTCAGTATAAACTGAATACCGGGATAATCTAAAATCTGAAATATCAAACTGTAAATTATGATATGATATTCTGGAGCTGTACGATATCATATGTGACGATATACGATAATATTAATTTATTAATATTTAATTTAATCTATTTAAATATATTTATATATTTAAATGGGCTATTTAAAGCGTTAAAAATAGCCTTTTTTGCAAACGAAGTCGGAATTCGACGAAACTAATTTTGTTGGATCCGCAATGTCAAATAGTTGTTAGATTTCCAGTTTCGTGATTTTTAGAGTCACTTTGTGGTCGTACGGATTTTTAGAGTGAGAAATAGTCAGTATTTCAACGGTTAAAAATACGCTGTGTGAGCATACGAACTCAGAATTTGAAGAAACCAGTTCCGTCGGGACAGTAATGTCGAACTCTAGCTACATGTCCAGTTTGGTGATTTTTAGGTATCGTATGTAGTCGTAGAGATTTTTAAAGGCCGGAGACAAACAGAAAATCGAGAAATAAAAATATAAAAATAAAATAAAAATATCCTAAGTGTTAAATGATCTAGAACAGTCCACGCAGTCATCAAATTTCATCCACAAACATCAACAACCACATTGCTTAGCATATAAACACACCAGAAACCAAATTCCCGTCCACCCAAGAAAAACGCAAGGAAGAAAATTCTCAAACAAATACAAATAAAAATCCTTAAATCAGGAAATACGTATACTGGCGATTCTTGTGAGATCCTCTACAATCTGGCACCATTTTACTGAACTCGACGTCAGTATAGGGTTTGTCGCGAGGAGCTAGGGCTGGGATTTTAAAACGTTGGAGTAATGGAATTGCAAATTTGAGTGGAGATTGTTGTTGATGGTTGAAGGGAGCATCGTTGGTGAGGCTATGGCAAGGTTCGGCTCTGCTTTGATGGTCGCGGTTCCCTGTATCGCGCTGGAGAAGTGGCTGTCGCACAGAAGACCTGGATCTCAAGTTGAACCATATGGTGCCAAAGTAGAAGAGTAGATGATAAGATGATTTTTGGTGGTTTTTAACTGAATTTAAAGGAGGAGGTGGAGGAGCAATTACGGCGGAAGGGGGTGCGTGTGTTTTACTGAAGGAGGACGGGGATTTGAGGATTTGGGGAGGAAGACATAGGCGGGTCGGGTATATAAGGATAACGGGCCAAATAAAAGGTGAAAGCCCAAAAGAAATTAAATCCAAGTTATTATTTAATTTGAAATTTGCGTATTAACTTCTTTATATCATAACTATTGCGTACGAGGTCAGTTTGACGAACCGTAAGTTGCGTTGGGATCGTGTGGACGAGCACTCCACAATGGAACTGATGCAAGTCGATTGGAGTCCGTCACAATTTATAGCAAAATAAATTGTCCAGTTGAATAAAGCGATGATTATCGTCATTGACGATGATCGTCCAAATGTGAGTAAAACTCACTAACTCTGTTCAATTTATATTTCTATATAAATTGTACTTTATTTTTGATAACTGTTGATTGATTGCTATGTATTGATAATTTGGACTGTTAAATAGATTTGATTGAAAACGTAGATATAGTTATATATAGAAAACCGTCAATCAAATATGGATTCTGATTATCAGTATATTTCATGTTGGGATTAAATTGGTGTATATTATACTGTGTAACATCTGTGGATGCAGGGAGACAGGTTGGAGGAATCCGGTTGGATTCCTCAATAATTATTTTACTGTTTTCATATATTGTGTTATATGATGTGTTATATAATCTGTTTATTTTTGTATGTGTTAAGATGATATTAATCATGGTTATTTGGTATTTTTAAATACCATAGAAAATACTGGAACGTAGAAAATGGGATTTTCAATGTTTATATTGAAAATGAATCTTATTTATAAAATCGATAGGGTTTTATAAAAGTAGAACATTTATTTAATTAGAAAATAAACAAATGAAAAAGGAAACATTTATTTAGAAAATAAATGAAATAAAATAGAAACATTTATTTAGAAAATAAATGAAATAAAATAGAAACATTTATTTAGGAAATAAATGAATTAGAATATAATGGAATATTTATTTAAGAAATAAATAAAGGAACATTTGTTTAGATTATAAATAAATGGAATAAAGGAATATTTATGTAGGGAATAAATAAAGGAACACTTACTTGGAAAATAAATAGAATTATACAAGGATAGGTTTAAAACCCGTGCTTCGCACACGGGTATAACACGATATAGATTTAAAGGAGATATTAAATAGGAAATCTGTTTTAAACAGATAAAGTGAGTAGATTAATTTATAAATAATGTTTTATAAATTAAATAAATTATTTATCGTTGATAAATGGAATATATATAAGTCTGGACTTATATAGAGAAGTAGAAACGTTATAAAAAGGACATTTATAAAGTGAAGAACCGTTACTAAAAGTAAATCTTTATAAATGGATAAACGTTGTAAAAAGTAAATCTTTATAAATGGATAAACGTTGTAAAAAGGAAATCTTTTGAAATGAATAAACGTTATAAAAAGGAGTTAATCAATTTGAGTTAAGTTAATCGATTTGAATTAAGTTGAATCGAAATGGAGTAAATCGATTAGAATTAAGTTAATCGAGTTAGAGTAAATCGAATATTAGTTATTCGAAGGTAAGTTATTCGAATTAGTTATTCAAAGGAGTTAATCAATTAGGTTATTCGAATGAGTTATTCGAAGGAGTAAATCAAATTAAGTTAATCGATTAGAGTTGAGTTAATCGATTTGGGTTAAGTTAAGTTATCGAGTTAAGTAACCGAGTTAAGATTTATCGAGTTTAGTAATCGAGTTAAGAAATCGAGTTGAGATAATCGAGTTAAGAAAATCAAGTTGAGTTAATCGAATAAGTTATTCGATAAGAGTAAATCCATTTAAGTTAAATCGGATGTTAGTTATTCGATAAGAATTAACACATTTAAGAAAACCGAATATTTGTTATTCGATAAGAGTTAATGAAATAGAGCCAACCAAGAAGAGTAATTCGAATATTAGTTATTCGATAGGAGTTAATCGAAATAGAGTTTATCGAATATCAGTTATTAAAAAGGGAGAGTTAATCGAATAGAGATTACTCGAAAGAGAGTTATACGTCGAATTCGATTATAGCGAATTCGGGAAAGTACTATTTACTTTCCAGGGTTTAAATCAAGATTTAGTTATTGATTTAGAAATTAGGTGTCTGTTAAATTATTCGAGTTAGGAAATAAATTATAATTTAGGTTAGATATTTTAGGGGTAGGAATTATAACGTTATAGTTATAATCAAACGTTGTCATATAATAAGTGGATTCGTAACCTGAATCCGAGAATTTGCGTAAACAAATGATTATAAAAAGTGAGTGATGAGCTTCATCTATTTCACAGTAAAGGACGTTGTTCAATTAAGGTCTGCGAGGTAATTATGCCCCAACTTGATTGACTTCAGAATTGACAAAGGAATAGTTGTGGTTCGATCTAAAAGGTTGATTAGGAATAAAGTTAAGGAATAAGCGATAAATGGATTAAGCGAAACGATGTTTTATACAACGTTCATTGGAAATCCGTAAATGAGTTTGGGAAACGTTTTCCAAATATAGTCAGATATGTTTTGTAAACATAGAAAATGAAATGTTTTCATGATAAGGATTTAAGAAATAGAGTTAAGAAAATTCAGAAACTGACTGGAGAGGGTAAGTTGAACGGTTTTCTAAGTGACGATCTGATGTTGGTTTCGACCTTCCGGATTGATACTTAGAGAATTGTTCTCATACTAGTTACAGTTAGGGACTGATAGTTGCGAAATAATAGTGATGTGAAAATAAGCTATGGAAATGTTTTCCAATGATTAATAACAGATATTTTCAAAATATATGAAATAAAGAAATATGAACATATGATGATTGATCGATCGAATTTCCATTTGGAAATAAGATCGTTGTTTGTACACCGACATGTTTTCATTTGATAGTTGAATCACAGACTATCGAAGTTTTGACCATATTTACGTTGTAAATATGGAGAGACTGGTTGGATTATTATCCGAAGAACCACTCCATATTAGCATAAGCGTTGTGAATCAAGTACGCTGAAGATAATTGAAGACGGAGTGAAGTACAAGGGCTATTGTGAAAAGCCTAGGTAGGATGGATTCACTGAATAGTGCCTTCGGTTTGTTCAGTCCCCGGACAACGTATATGGACGAGTGTCTGACAAAGTATTCTTAACGAATCATATATGTTGACCTCTTCAAACGTATTACATTGGGTGGTGGAGAAATTCATTTCTCTTAGCTTTTATAGCCGTGATGCCTTGAGAAATCGATATTGATTTGGCGGGTATGACGATGTGGCACTCAAAGTAATTGAAGCAATAATCTGTCAAAGTGATAAACGTGACCTCAAACCTCACCACCGGGAAATAACAGAAGTTGAGCTAGGCAACATAGCTAGTTGGGCCATACCCAAGCAGGGTGTATTATCACCATCTAGAGAATATTCAATTGTACTTCTTTATAATCTATTTCAATGCTGTCCCCTATCGGGAAGGATGGTTGCTGATCCCAACCATCGGTGATAATATATTCGTTACACTCAAGCTAAATGAGTGGACGGTCATGTGTAGCCGGGTTGCAAGACGTTCTTGTTGAACCCTAGTGTATCTCCTCTAGAGTACACTGATCGGAAGGTGCTCCCATACCTTATCTGTTGGAATCCAATCTCCAATAAGCGCTCACAATTTTATTTGTATACTATGTATGTGGAACGTGAGATGCAAGCGTTCTGCTAGATTGATATCTATTTGTATTTAGACATTATTATAATATCAGAAAGATATCCTTTATTTAACCAAGTGTTGGAGTTTTATTCACACCAGTCCCATGACTGACTCGGAGTTTGTTTTGTTTTGTTTCCCATAAACTCTTGGGTGCCTAAATTTGTACGGGCAGTCAAGTAGTCGGGATTTTACAGATACACTTGGAGAGCTTGGAGCAGGAGGCTTCAGGATTATAGCTATTATTATTCCGCTGTGTTGTTAAGTGTTGTACTTTGAAATGGTATGTATATACGAGTACTGATTTGTATTTCAAAGTTATGTTTATGTAGTGGGATTATGTACTTATGTTTTTATCAGGATGGATATTTAGTACTTGACTCTTTATGGTGTTGTAACTAAACATGTTTACCTTCTGCTGCTATGAAATGATGTTTTAGATTTTTCAAGTATTTATATCTGTCTTGTGTAATTTTTCTGTTCTATATTCACTTAAAACGCTCCACCGAAGTTAAGGCATTCCCTTAATGAGTGACCTTACCGGTGTGGGGTGTTACACGTGGTATCAGAGCTCAAGGTTACCAGAACAGATATTAATTTTTCGAAAACTATTTTTCTAAAAACATTTTTGGAAGAAGTATTTTCAAAAACATGTCTTTCAAGAGAAAAGTTTTTGAAAGAAAAGCATAATCCCCAAATAGCCATATCTTTATCCTTCGGATTCTCCGTTTTGAATCTCTTCCTCTCTCTCTTTTTGAATTTTCCCTCCGCTAATAGATGTCTTTTTAAGATAAATAAGGACTTCCACATGAAGGACGGAAGAACCACTTCAAAGGACTAAGACGTTTGCCAGGCTAAGAAGTTAGTCCAAGGAGGTGGAGGGCTTATGGGTACCTTTAAGATGGACGAGATAGGAAGGTTCAAATAGCTATTAGGTAAATAAAGGACGAAACCTCATCCTGGTAAGAAGGCCACAAAAGGAGAATGTGAAGGGGAAGGCTAGTTGTTTTGGAAATAGGACACCTTGGGGTTGTCCAAAGAGGTAAGGACGAAGTACAGGATCTTCTGGAGGGTTGATGTATTCCCTCACGACGGGTATACCTGATTGGGGTAGGACCGTCTAAGTTGAAATTTGGTTCTCTCGATCATCCTGTTCGAACTTTATTCGACTCTGGCGCACCACATTCGTTTATCTCATCATCATTAGTTGAGTCACTGCACCTAGACACCAGTTTGGTAGATGATCCCGTGGTTGTTTCAAACCCCATTGGGAGGGCTTCACTTGTTTGTCCATGATATGTTTGGGTTTGAAGATTTCCATACTTAGCGTTGAGTGTAGAGGTGATGCTTTTGATTGGGCTTCACAGGCTATGGGTTGATTTTGGGCATGGACTGGTTATCCAGTAATGGTGTCGTTCTTGATTGCGAAAGGAGAGTTGTTAGGCCCATGACCCGCTTGGGTAACACTCTCAAGATCTTGTGAAATCCCATAGATTCTGTTATGCTAAGTTATCTTGAATCGCTTGATGCTTCGGTCGAGAGTTTGCAATCTGCTAGAGTGGTCCGGGAATACTCGGATGTGTTTGAGGAGGCGAAGGGCTTACCTCCGAAGCGGGAGATAGACCTCCGAATATATCTGGAAGATGATGCTAAACCAGTATCTTTGTCAGTGCGCCACATGGCTCCTCGTGAGAGGAGGGAACTCCATATTCAAGTAGGGGAGTTGCTTGAGAAGGGGTTCATAAGACGAAGTTTATCGGAGTAGGGTGCTCCAGTAGTTTTTGCTACGAAGGCGGATGGGTCCCTCAGACTTTGTGTAGACTATAGAGAACTCAACGAGCTCACAAAGAAGAATAGACACCCATTGCCAAGGAGTGATGATCTTTTTGATCGGTTGGTTGGCGCCTCAGTGTTTCGCAGTGGGACTTGGCCATGGAGTTTCATCAGTTGGGAGTGACTGAGGATAGTATAGAGAAGACCGCCTTTAGGACTCCGGATGGTTTCTATGAGTGGCTTGTGATGCCATTTGGTTTGACGAACGCCACCGCATATTTTGTTGATTTGATGAGTAGGGTGTTCAGGGAGTACCTAAACAACTTCGTAGTGGTATTTGTGGATGACATCTTGGTCTTTTCTAAAAACGAAATAAGTTTTCGTGTGTGCTGAATAGGTTAAGTGAAGCCAGTTATTTGATCAACGGTGGTTTTGGAGCAAGATTAGCAAGGACATCCAGAGTTGGACAAAGACTTAATTATTCAACCGTTTTTGCTAGTATCATCTCACGTAGGTCGTCTGAATTCGAAGGAGGTGTCCCTTGGGTGTTTGTCTGATATTGGCTTATGCCTTTGGGGCTTGCACTTGGGGGATGTCGAGTTCGACTAGGATGGTCTGCGTGAGAGATGGATAGTTATGATGATTTTGTATGGGAGAATATCCTGGTTTTCTCCAGAAGTGGAGAAAAGCATGCCCTACATCTTAGGGAAGTGTTGGAGACTCTTCAAGCGCATAGTCTTGAGACAGAAAAGGTGAATGGAGTTCTTAGCATCCTATAATTTCGAGATAGCATATACCCCTGGCAAGTGTAACATGGTGGCGGACGCCTTGAGCGGAAAAAGGTTGTCTTTGAGTCCATTGTTCGTGGAACAACGAAGCTTGGAATCTATCTCGATGTTTGATTTCAGACCTTCCGTTGACTATATACCCGGTTTATTAGCATCCTTGGAGGTTAGACCTACTCTTTTGGGGCGAATTGGAGAAGCACAGAGGGACGACCCATAGTTGGTCGAGTCGGTAGAGAGGCTCATAAGGGGGGAGTCGTCCAGCCATTTGAGTAGGTACACCATAGACGATAGGGGGTGCTTGCGTAGAGACGGTAGACTTTGTGTATCGCAAGACGAGGGTTTAAGGAAGACTATTCTTGATGATGCGCATCGTTCTAGGATAACCATTTATCCAGTGGGGACAGGATGTACCAAAACATGAAGCGAGTTTTCATTTAGGCCGGTATGAAGAAAGATGTGGCCAAGTATGTCGCCAGATGCTTGGTGTGTCAACAGGTGAAAGCGGAGCAAAAGAAACCCGGTGGGTTTTTCACCCATTGGAAGTTCCGCAATGGAAGTGGGGTAGCGTCTCGATGGATTTTATTGATGGGTTACTTAGATTGAGGAAGGGTAATACGGGAATTCGGGTTGTGGTAGATAGACTTACTAAGAGTGCCCATTTCATACCCGTGAAGAGCAAGAGGACTGTTCCATGTCTAGCTTCAGTTTATATTCGAGAGATGGTTCGGCTGCATAGGGAACAGGATGTATTCCATGTGTCACATTTGAGGAAGTGCCTACATGAGACCGCAGAAGCGGTAGAGCCGAGCTTGCTTAAAGAATTAAAGGTAGAGCGTGATGTGATTATTCGACGAGCTCCTACTCGCATCCTTGGGTCAGAGATTAGGAAGTTGAGAAACAAAGAGGTTCGACTAGTCAAAGTGAAAAGGGGAGAAGGTGAGAGCAATGCTACTTGGGAGACAGAAGCGAAGATGCGTTCGTTATACCCATTCCTTTTTGAGGGTATGTCCTTTAAACGTCTCCTTTATCGTTTGTCTAGTGCTTATCTTATCTTTAGTATGTCCTCTCATTAGTACCTTTGACATTTAGATAGGGTAAACCTATGGTTGAAACATGTGTTTGAGACATGTTATGTTTGATGAATGCGTGTGGATGCAAGTGGTTGCTAGTGGTTGCTCGTGGATGCATATATACACACTCTAGGCACTAGATCGGCTCAATCATTTCATATTGCATATTGCATAAAATTGTGTGTAGGTAGCTATATTAATGGATGTATAATGGTTGTGTTATCACATGGATGATGCATTTTGGTGAATGATTGTGCACTCATGTAGAAATAGTATGAGTCGATAGGGATCTTTCGCATACATATTGGATGCATGGCACTATCATGGTTTGCATTAAGGAGGTCAACTGAATCAGTAGACCGCCTGATTTAGCATTAGTATACGGGCATATACACACACTTTTTGCATATGTTCATACGTCATTAGAAATTTTAAGGACAATGGATGCCAGTGTTTGATGGTTTAGTAGATGGTTGTTTGGTTAGTAGGATACGTTCTTCTTGACTTAGAGATTTCAGGGACGAAATCCTTTAAGGAGGAGAGAATGTAACACCCCGTAATTTGAACATAAAAAAATTCACAAATTAAAGTATACTTAATTAAGTGAAATGGGTTGCGCAGAGAAATATATATATATATTGATATATATATATATATAATTGAAAATTAAATAAATAAATATGCAAAAAATGTTCAAAACAGCGAATTGGGAGAGGGGAATAACCGAACCGGCCGATTTCTGAGGTCGACCCGAGCTCGCTGGGTCGACTAGGGGTTAATCCAGGGTGTTTGGCTGTCAACCCGTGGGCCGATTCGCTCAAATGCAGATTTTGCATTTGAATGGTTCTCATGGTTCAGCTTTAATCTAAAGGCCCTAGATGGTTCCTACACTTGACTTCTTCCCCCAAGACATGCTTTGATGGCTAGGATCTAAACTAAGGTTTATCCTATGGCTAAAACTACCCTAGTCTTCTATAAAAAGACCCCTAACCTAAACCTAAATGCTCATTATTCAATCCTATAGCTAAACTATGCCAAAATGTTCTCTCATGGCCTCCACCCTCATCCTCTTGTCATAATCTCCATCTCTAATCATATGAGAGAGTTTCTATAGAAGTATAAGAGTTCCTAAGCTTGCTTAAGTGTTTCTAAGTTTGATTCAAGGCTTTTCTTCATCAAAGCTAGGATCTTTATTATTGATTTGGCTCAAGGGTTTTCATTTGGAGCATTCTTATTTGGAGTTTTTGAGTTGATAGCTTAGTGGCTTCGTCTCAATCTTTTAATATATTCATAAGAAGGCTAATCAACAAGTTGTGAGTTTTCTGTAGCCTTAATGACCAATTATTGAAGTGATTATGATAGGATATGATGAGGTTATGGCTATGAATGTGGATCAATGCATGTTATGCAAGTTATATGCTATGCGTTAATGATGTTATGCATGTTATGCAAGTTATGTTCTATATGTTCATGAAGTTATGCAAGTTATGCAAGTCATATGATACATGTTCATGATGTTATGCAAGTTATGCAAGTCATATGCTATGTGTTTGAGGTATTATGCAAGTTATGCAAGTCATATGATATATGTTCATGAAGTTATGCAAGTTATGCAAGTCATATGATACATGTTAATGATGTTATACAAGTTATGCAAGTCATATGCTAGGTGTTTATGATGTTATGCAAGATATGCAAGTCATATGAGAAACATTGATCCATTATGACACCATGATATGCAAGTTTGGTGTATGATTATATGCTAGTTCATACATGATATGTTATGCAAGTTTGGTGTATGATTATATGCTAGTTCATACATGATATGTTATGCAAGTTTGGTGTATGATTATATGCAAGTTCATCTATGATATGTATGCAAGTTTGTTGTATGATTATATGCAAGTTCACATATGACATGTTATGCAAGTTTGGTGTTTGAAGATATGCAAGTAACATGTGCAAGTTTACACCTTAGTATGATATGCATACATATGCAAGTTAACCCCTTTGTATGTCATACATACATATGCAAGTTTACCCCTTTGAATGATATAAGACACTTATGCAAGTTAACCTCTTTATGACATATGTGATTCATGCAAGTTTGGGTTGATTATTTATGCTAGTTGGGTTGATGCTATATGCATGTTGACACCTTTAAACCCATGTTGATGCTAATGTTATGCAAGTTGAACCCATTGTATTTGTGATGAATCTTCCCTTTTATGTCATGTTGGCGAATTACGTGGGGAACGATGGGGTTAATAAACATGTTAATGAAATGGTGTGAAGTTGGTATGATTATGCATACCATAAAGTGGATGGACATAATTGATTCAATTATGTACATCGTTAACTTTGTAATTAATTAGGGATAATTAATACAAATTATGGGGGTGATTAATTAGGTGTAATTAATCGACTAAGACACGAGGTTGGACCCTTTTGTAGCATAAGACTGCCCGCAACCGACCGGCATATCCAGCGGCTACAAATGATTGGCCCAATGTGAGAGGTCTTAGGCACAAACTATGTACGTGACAAGTGTAAAGACACGAGGTTAGACTCGGTTATGGCGTAAGGCTGCCCGGACCCGACCGGCAAATCCAGCTGCCATGAGAGATAGTCTAATGTGAGAGGTCTCTACAACGGTTACGTTCTTAATCAATTAAGAAACACTTAACCATATTAGCATGTAGACATGGGGGGTTAAGTGGGTGCCTTGGGTGGCATGTGGAAAAATCTAGTAGTTGCCTTGGGTGGCAATAGAAAATACAATTAGAATACTTAACCGAAGTGGAACATGTAATTAAACATGATTAAAGGGTTAAGTAAGCGCCTTGGGTGGCATGGGAAAATCTAGTGGTTGCCTTGGGTGGCAATAGAAGATAAGATTAGAATACTTAACCAAAGGGGAACATGTAACTAAACATGATTAAAGGGTTAAGTGGGTGCCTTGGGTGGCATGTAGAAATCTAGTGGGTGCCTTGAGTGGTAATTAAAATGTGGTTAGATGACTTAACCAAACCTTAACATGTTGGTGGGCATGATTATGAAAAAGGGGTTAAGTGGGATGCACTAGATTAAATGAAAAGCTTAAGTAGTAGCTTGTGGGGGCCTTGAGTGGCAATTGAAATAAGATTAAATGACAAGCTTAAGTAGTAGCTTGTGGGGGCCTTGAGTGGCAAATTGAAATAAGATTAAATGACAAGCTTAAGTAGTGGCTTGTGGGGGCCTTGAGTGGCAATTAAAATATGATTAGATGACTTAACCAAACCTTAACATGTAAGTGGGCATGATTATAAAAAAGGGGTTAAGTGGGACGCACTAGATAAAATGACAAGCTTAAGTAGTAGCTTGTGGGGGCCCATTTCAACCAGTAACCCATATGTATCTTATTGGGCTCGACCCAAGTCGAGGACGGGACACGAGTACTGGGCTTGACTGTAAGAGGCCAAAACGGGGTAGCGGTGGCAACACGAGTCCAACGGGTTTCATATGCGTGTGTGGACCCGGGCTGGTAGGTAAGACGTTGTTGCATCGTGTAGGTATAAGTCGTGCACCATTGAATATCGGGTTGCCACTTTGGGGAGTGATACACCCCACTGTGGGGCCAGCACGGGTATCTACGTTAGGGAGCCGATCGCTTAGGGAGTAGTGGGTACACCTAGTGGAGATAGGGGCAGACGGCACCTATGTAGTCAGCTAGGGGTACAAGAAACTACTGGGTAAAATTACTAAGTACACTTAGTGGGATCAACCTTTAAGTAGGAATTACCCTTGGTTGGTAGAACTGGTGTGGTGCAGTGTAGGAATTACCCTTGGGTGGGTAGATCTGGGGTGGTGCAATATAGTAATTATCCTTGGGTGGATAGGCGCGTCTTTACCGTTATCTTAGTTTATCCTAAGTCGAGTTGGCTACTTAGTGTAGTCATTTATCCCCAGTCGTACCATACCAGGTTTATATCGTACCCTAATTACTTTAATGATTGTATTGTTAAGGTTATAGGGCTCACTCAGACTTATGTCTGACCCCGTTTTTTTTATCTTTTTCCCCAACCCTCAGGTTCTCAGAGTAGGCCTAGCACTAGTGGGCTTTGATCAGACTTCTTTATCTATCTTCTGGAGCTTGGACCGTGATGTAAAGCCCAGCTTATCTTTTCTTTTATGGCTATTGTTTATGTAGTGGGATTATGTACTTATGTTTTTATCAGGATGGATATTTAGTACTTGACTCTTTATGGTGTTGTAACTAAAGATGTTTACCTTCTGCTGCTATGAAATGATGTTTTAGATTTTTTCAAGTATTTATATCTGTCTTGTGTAATTTTTCTGTTCTATATTCACTTAAAATGCTCCACCGAAGTTAAGGCATTCCCTTAATGGGTGACCTTAGCGGGTGTGGGGTGTTACATCGTGTTTATAGTCGGGTCGTGGTCCTCCCGGGGTGATTCGTGACCCCCTTCATAGATGGATCATGACACTCCCTCATAGGTGGTTCGTGACCCCCCTATAGGCGGTTCGTGACGCTCCTCATAGGTGGTTCGTGGCCCCTTCTATAGGAGGTTCATGACCCCCCTCATAGGCGATTCGTGAGTCCCACCCCCTCCCCCGGTCGTGAGCCTTCTTCTGGTCGCGGTTCGTTATCCTTCCCTCCTAGCAGTTCATGAATATCATCTTGGGGAGATTCGTGACCATCATCTTGGGGCGGTTCGTGAGACATACCCCCTTCAGGAACCGCAATCCACCTGGGTGTTTCGTGAGGCACACCCCCTTCAGGAACCGATTTTCTACAGTTTTTCCAGCAAGTTAATTTCGCCAAACGATGACGTTTTCAACCATTCTAACCTTACTATGAAGTCATAAAACATACCAAACAATAGTAGCAACATATTGAATAAATCAAAAAACATTAAAACATCAACCATATGAGTTATTTTGAATCAAACGTACCCAAAATCATGATTTTCCCCTTAATCCCCTTAGCCATGTTTTAACTATAGAATTAACAAACTTAATCCAAATTAACCCAAAATTTCACCAGTGAAATAAAATAATATTTTAGAATTTCTACATATTTTTACAGATTTTTATGACACATAATTTCGGCAATTATCACTAATCACCATTAATTAGCCGTAATTAGTGAATATAAGTGCAAATCACTCACCTTAGCCACAAATGAATAGTAGATCTGAAAGTATGACTGATATGGCATGAATTACAATGTATAGCAGCAGCTCTATCTATGATTTGATGCTAATTTCTCTTGATTATGTGTAGTTTTGGTGAATTAGTGGTTAAAAAGCGATTAGGAAGAGATTAAAATGAGATTTGGAAGATGGAGGCCATTGCTAGGGTTCAAGGAAGGTAAATGGTGGCAGAGAAAATGAAAGGGAATGTTTTTCCAAACCCTTTCAGTTCTCCCATAACCCTAATCCCGAAATGGGTTATGGGCTTAGCTGCTAATCACCCTGTTAAGCCTAATTATGTTGTTTTCCATCTTCCAAACCTTATTTCAGCCATATCTCCCAAGAAGTAAGTTCGTTTGATTAATGTGACCACTCTACGGAAAGGTAAACCATCATCCGAATTCGATGGAAGTGGTTTCAAGTCAAAACTCCTTACCAATTAAAAGTTATAGGCGAAAAAAGATTCGCCAGGGGCAAAACGGTCATTTAAAATTCGGCAAAAATCGTGAACATGTGAAATGCCCCCAATAGTCGTTTTCCAAAGTTACACGACCATACGACTTCGTATGAAAATAAAATAAACATTCTACGATACTCTGATATGTAGAATGCGGGTTGTTACACGAAATGGCATGGAGCTGGAGAAGTTTCCTACCTTTTCACTGTGTTTCGCGCATCAGGGTGTTGGTAAACCCTTATACACGTGGCAGTATTTGAGAGGGCAGTGATAAAGATAGCGATCTTTGTACAATCTCACATGAGGACAAAATGATTTTGTGGTTTGTCATTTATCGAGACAACACTGTAAATAGGAACTAATTGCTTTTGAATCAATTTCCAATTTTAGCTCAATAATATCTTTAATCGACAATGGTCAAGACACGAGGCAATGTCAAGTATCGGACGGGTAAGGAATTTCCCTTCTCTGTCAGAGTAGATAGTACCTCTCAGTCTTCAGTTAACTCTAAGTCTGATTCAGATAACAACTCCCAATGTCAGTCGATGAGTTCACTGTCTCCTCCTGAAGTTACGGTCGAGTCAAGTGGATCAGTTACTGTTCCAATAGCACCCGACGAGCTTCCAGGTGCAGAAATTCCGTGGAACCCCCCGGGCGCTAAAGGGACCAAAATAACTCTCAAATGGCTACAAAACTTGATCGCTAAGCATAATATTCCTTTTGTAGGTGTCTTTCTTCCCGAAGAAACTGATCCACTTCACAATCCCCCTGGAGGATACATGGCACTATTTCTCCCTATGTGTAATGTTGGAGCTATCCCCCCTTTTCCTTCATTTATCTTCAACTTCTTATTGCGGATGAACCTGGCTCCGATGCAGTTCCATCCAATTGCATATGGCAACCTGTTATCTCTCTATTACCTATACATGAGGTACCTGGGCCACCCTCCGACCTTTGATGACTTGGCCTTCTTTTTAACTTCAGACACAATAAGAAGCAATCCCCCTCCTTTCTTCACTTCGAAGATGCCCGAGGTACGATAATTATTGAAAAGGTCCCGAGCAAGGTGGGCGATCCAAAGTGGGAATGGTTTTGGATTAACGAGCAGCTGGGATGTGTTCGATATTGGCTTCAACGCAATAAGTTTCTTTATTGCCTGATACTTCCATTATGGAGTTCTTCATACCGACCATTTCTTTTACTGGGGCGAGCTAATAAGGCCTGAGGACAAAGTATTTGAAGGATGCTTCAGAAAGCTAGTTAAGTTGAAGCCAAGGTGGCAGAATTTTTGGAAGTGTTTGTCCGACGAACATCTAAATTAGTATGCTCTTCTTGACAAGAACAGAACAATCGAGCCTCAGAGGGAGGGGTCTGGATCGACAACACCAAGCCGAGGTGAGATGCCCCCAACCAAAGAAAAGTCAGATGGTACACAGGTGACTCATGTGGTCAGGGAATCCTCCATCCATCCCTCACTTAAGGGGAAAAAGAAGCTCCATTCATTGGAAAAAAGGCCTGCATTTAAAAGACGGACTCGAGAGGCCGAGCATAAAGAGGCCAAGCTTCAGTAAAGGGAGAAAGGTTCTGCCATGGGAACCCCAAAGAAGGAACAAGAGGAGTTAGTCAAGGAAGGACCCGCTGAGCATCGCTCGAGAAAATCTGGGAGTGAGAAAGATTCTTCTATGGTTCATAGCTCGTAGGAAGAATAGGTCACGTCCCCTTTCCATGAATCAAAGAATGTGGAGATGCCTGAGATCATCCTTCCTCCATAGAGCTTAGATCCAAGCTAATTCTTTGTTAACCAGTCCGAGAAAATTTCTTCTCCGGTTGATCCAAAAGGCGCTGAAGGTATGAATCTAACTTCAATATAGGATCAACCTAAGTAATTTGCCACATAGTATTAGCACTGCATGGCACAATATCATTTTTCCCTTGTGTAAATTGAATATTGACTGCATTCGTTATGGTTTCTCTTCTTCTCTCTGAGGAAATAAACGACAAGTTTTATGGCAATCTTTTTGCCTCCATCTCGACAGAGGTCGGGCCAACCTTGCAGCCAGTTAGGCAAGGAGAGGAGGATGGAGATGACAGTAACAAGAGGAGGAAGAAAAAGAAAGATAAAGACAAAGAGGGAAAGACAGAAAAAGAGAAAGAGAAGGTAAAAGAGAAAGAGAAGAACCAAAAGCGAGATGGACAGAGGAAGAGAAGTTTAGGAAAGCACAAGCGGAAATTGGAGGAGAAAGAAGAATATGGGAGCAAGCCCAAGAAGAAAAAATTGCATAAGTCCCCTGAGCTTCTTCTTTCCCCCCACCCTCAAGATAAACCCCCCCAAGGGTTGTGATAAAGCCAAACATTCTCGGGCCATCCTAAGCCACCTAAGACTCCTAGTCGGCCCTTCCTCCATCGATCGAGTTAAAGAGTTAGAGCGAGATTTTCCTAATCTCATTTTTGCTAGAATTGAACCTCCCACTGAATTACAGCTGCTTTCACAGAGTTTCCGCTGACAAATTCAAAATAACCTTGACCATGCTCTTTCCTAGTATGACACGCTGTATGAGTACGCCAAGCAAGGAAGTGAAGTATTGAGGAACAAGCTGACCGAGTTTGCTGATTTGAAGAGGGACGCGAGTAGTAGCAAGGGAAATTTCGGGATCCTCGAGAAGAAAATAACATACTATGAGTCATAGGCGGTAGTCACTAAGGAAAAATATGAAAACGCTGCCGAGGATCTGAATGCTCATCTCCAGTCGGAAGGCCAAGATTGTAATTCTTTGAAGGGCGAAGTTGAAAGCCTGAAGGGTGAGAAAGATCGGCTGGACCTAGAGGTGCAAAATCTTAAGGCCCTTCTTGATTCGTCTGAGTTTGCCAAGACAAGCTGAGGAGAATGCTGATGTGGAAATCTAGTCAACTAACAACCTAAAGCTTCACACGACATTGACATTCAAACCATCAAAGCTAAGCATGCTTGGGGGATATCCGAAATAAATAAGGCACACGGGCGTCAAGCTCTTACATTCTTTGCAAGGGTCCTTCGTTACAGGAAATTGTCTTGGTTACGGAGATACTCCATAGTGTTGAACGATACATGGAAAATTATCTTGAAGAAAGAGAGGGACACAACAAAAGGACAACCGGTGGATGAGGAAGCTCTGATGTCTCAATTTTGAATGATGACGAAAGAGCAGTGCTGGCCGAGGGAAAGAGTCAAGAGAAGAGTGCAGCAGATGCTGAACGTGGCAAAGTGAAGGGGAAGTCGGTCCCCGAAAAAGACTTTGGTAGGAGCTGGACTAAAGTGTCCCTCTCTTTCCCTTTTGCAAACATGGAGATGGGTTCGACATCTGTCCCTCCTCCCGAGCCATCTAGAGTCGTGAAGGAGCAGCCGACCAAGTTCGATGTTGGAGGTAAGCTCATGCATTTCTTTTTAGTCCTATGCTTACTTATCCGACCATGACTTATATTTTCCGTTGTAGGTACTTCAATGACGAAGGAGATTGTTGTGGACAATAGCGATGATAAATGATCATCAAGGGATGACGATATCGAGATTGTCGGGGAGTCCAAGAGAGGTGATCATCCATCCATGGCCGAGATCAAAGCTCAGTGTGAGGAAGTCATTTCGTCCATGAAGCCCGAGCCATCTGAAGATCCCTTGAATGTTCACCCCATCCAAGCTATTCCCCTCATCATCCTTTCTTCGGTTGAGGTTCCTCCTTTTGTCGATTTAACTATCCCGTAAGAGCAAGACTCGGAATCAACCCCTCGTTCTTTTGGAAGCACGCTCGTGAGATCGAGACACAGACTGACCACCGAGGAAGCAATGAAAATTGTTAAACAAAAAATGCTGGCAAAGATGATCGAGCGAGGGGATATTCCACATCCGTTTTAGAAATTCTTTTGTTGTAATTTTTTAGTTTTAGGCCCTTTGGAAGTTTCACGCAAGTGTGCCCCTCGCGCTTTTATTATTATTAAGCTTTGTACTTTTTTGGACGATGTTTTAACCATACCTGTCATGCAATAACATTTTGTAATCATGCCACATCGATGAAAATCTACTTTTGTTTAAATACTTGTGTTAATAATATGCTGAACATGTCAAAAACGAGAACTCTGTTCAGGTTCCCCACCTTATTCCAGCCGTCGAGGGCTACTATACATTACCCTTGTCTGGGTTATTCGTCGACCCTCTTGTCCCCAGTGTCGGGGTATTTTGTCGGGTTAGCAAGTTCTCCAATCGTACTTAAGGTGGACCGAACCGAGACCAGGAGTCAGATATCCTTAAGCAGGAGCATCTTTAGTCCTTTATGCTCATCCTCTAGTGAACGAGAGTTAGAGTTCTAGGGATCGAGCGGTCTCTTGTTGGGTGCACCTTTCACACTCGCCCATCATTTGTGCTTTTTCCAAGTCGAGTGAATTAGATTTATTTACAAACAGTTAGTCATTGCGTTTGGGTCGGTGTCATCCGTACTTTCAGTCAGCAAAGTGGGAGTCAAAAGTTGATCGATCAGTCTAAGTTTAGGATCAATATTTCTGATTTTTTTAATTACTTTCCCAATGGTGCCAACCCATTTTTTCCTAGGTCGGCATGTCAAGGTTTCAAGATTTGAACTAAAGTTGGTCAAATCACAAAATTTAGCTATTATAACAATGAGCCAGGGCAGGATAGGAGCCTTTTACTCATTAACTATTGCAATCGATAAATCACTGTTTATTACAATACTAAAACAAATTAAATAGTAGAGAAACTAGAAATCCTAAGAAAGATAAGGTCATAAGGGCTCTGCATTCCATGCTCTTTGAAAAGGTTCACCATCAACGTCCTAAAGTTTCCATTATCAAGCTTTCATTGAATGACGTATGGCCCTTCCCACTTTGGGCCCATATGGGCGCGAGTTGGAAAGACCCATTTCAAAACAAGGTTGCCAATGTCGAAAGTCTTCGGCCGGACCTTTTTGTTATAGTATCGTGCAATCCTTCGCCTATGGGCTTCGGCATGGAGATTTGCCTCTTCTCTTTTCTCATCAATCGTGTCTAACGATGTCAAGATAAGTGCTTTATTAGACAATGGGTCCTAATAAGTCGTTCGATGAGAAGGGACTTTGAGTCATAATAAGTCGTTCGATGAGAAGGGACTTCGAGTTCTATTGGACGAACAACTTCCGAACCATAAGACAGGGCGAAAGGAGTATGGCCAATGGTTGTCTTATGGGTAGTACGCTATGTTTAAAGGGATAGAGGCAATTCGTCGACCCATTTACCCTTAGCTCGCTCTAGTCGCTTTTTCAAAATGGTTTTGATAATCTTATTGACCGCTTCAACTTGACTGTTAGACTAGGGGTGTGCAACTATGGTATACTTCATCTCAGTGTGATAATTTCACAAATGTCTCTAAATTTCGAGCTGTCAAATTGAGTTCCATTATCAGTGATAATGGTCCGAGGTGTCCCATACTGACATATGATATTTCTCACGATGAAGTTGATAACTCGTTTTGTTGTGATCGTGGCCATCTTCTCCGCCTCCTCCCATTTTGTGAAATAGTCCACTGCCATGATTGTATACCGTGCACCTCCCTTCGAAATGGGAAAGTTTCAGATGATGTATATTTCCCATACGGCGAATGGCGAAGGGCTGATTTGGGTGATCTCTATCGGAGGAGCTTGTGGGATTTGTGTGAACCTCTGGCACTTATTGCATTTTTGGAATATTTAGATGGGTCTTTGCTGAGAGTTATCCATAAATATCCATATCACGGAACTTTCCCGGCCAGAGTTTACCCTCGGTGTGTGCCCCGCAATCCTCTTCGTGTACTTCTCTTAGTATCATTTTGATATCATCATTGGCCACATACTGGAACATGGGAATGGAGAAACCTCTTCTATATAGTTGGCTTTGTTGAATAATGTACCTGGAATCCTGTCGCACGATAGCTCGTCTCTCGTTTCTCTTTTCTGGTAACGTGCCATGGAGGGGGAAGTTTTTAATGGGAATCATCCAAGATTCTCCTTCAGGTTCGGCATCAGCTTGGTCAACTTCCATCTGTTCGATGCTCGGTATTCGCAAAGTCTCTATGGGTACTAATTCTGTTTCACTCGGGTTATCTGAACTGGCGACTTATCCAGCTTATTCGCCTTTTGGTTTTCTTCTCTGGGAACGTGGGAGATGCTATATTTGTTGAAATTAAGTAACAACTTCTTGACCTTCTTAAGATAGAAAGCCAGTCGAGCTCCTTTGCTTAGGTATTCCTTCCGAACCTTACATACCACAAGTTGCAAATCACAAAAAATCTAGAGTGATGTTATTTTTAGGTCCTTCGCGAGCTTGAGCCCAACAATCAGGGCCTCATACTCAGAGTCATTTTTCATTGCCAAAAATTCTAATCTCAGAGCATAATAAATCGATCGTCCCTCAGGAGATAACAACACTACGCCGGCGCCCAAGTGTCGATTCCAACGGGCTCCATCCGTATGCAGTTTCCAAACTACTGATTTCGGCTCGGTACCCATGGGTTTGGTATAATCCTCTGAGTCTTTGTCTTTCGGGGTTGTAAATTCAGCTATGAAATTGGCTAGGGCTCACCCCTATATGGATTTCCTTCGGAATAAAGGTTAAATCGAATTGAATTAACTTGATGTTCCACTTAAGCAGCCTTCCGCTCGCCTCGGGTCACTGCAGGTCCCATCGAAGGGGTTGGTCGATGAATATTTTAATGGGGTGAGCCTGGAAGTAGTGTCGAAGCTTTCTTGATGCAATTAATAGGCTGTACGAGAGTTTCTCGATCTTCGGATAGTTACGTTCGACCCATGTCAATTTTTTTCTTACATAATAAACAACTATTGCACCTGGTCTTCCTCACGGATTAGGACTGAGTTGATCGCGTGTGCAAATACTACAATATATACAAATAGTTCTTCATGATTGATGGGCTTGGATAGAATGGGGGGTTTCTCTAAATGATCGAGAAGGTTTTGGAAGGCTTCGACACAGTCTGGTATCCATGAAAATTTATGTTTTCCTCTTTTAATTAATTCAAAGAAGGTTAGGCAATTATCGGTCGCCTTGGAAATAAATTGACCCATTGCTGCTACCTTACCTACCAGGCTTTGAACATCCTTGATTCTTCGAGGTTTCTGAATTCCCCTAAGGGCCGAGATCTGATTGGGATTGATTTCGATCCCTCGAGAAATAATTATGAAACCCAGAAACTTGCCAGAACGCTACTCCGAAAGAATATTGTGAAGGATTTAGTTTCATTCCAAACCTCTGGAGGATGTCAAACATTTCCAAAAGATCACTTACGTAGTCGGATGATTGCGTTGATTTTACCAGCATGTCATCCATGTATACCTCCATCGTCTTCCCTATCTGATCGTGAAACATCTGGTTAACCACTCGTTGATAGGCTGCCTCCCCATTCCTCAATCCAAAGGGTATAACCACGTCACAAAACAGTCCAAGGTCAGTGATAAATCTAGAGTGCTCTTGGTCGGGAATGTGCATGGTGGTCTGGTTATATCCCGAGTATGCGTCCATGAAAGATAAGAGTTCGTGCCCAGTGGTCGAGTCCACCAATTGGTTGATCCTAGGCAATGGGAAACTATTCTTAGGGAAAGCTTTATTCAAGTCAGAAAAATCAATACAAGTCTGCCACTTTCCATTAGCCTTCTTCACGGGTACCAAGTTAGCTATCCAGTCAGGATAGGTCGAGTCCCAGATAAATCCATTAGCTTCTAACTTTCCAATCTCCTCTTTCAGGGCCGCAGACCTTTCGGGGTCAAGCATTCGCCTCTTCTGCTTTATGGGGGTATATTTCATATTAATGCCGAGGGAGTGAGTTATAATGGAGGGTGAAATTCCACACATTTCAGCATGAGTCCATGAAAACATGTCAAGGTTTGCACAGAGAAATTTAGTTAATTCCCTCGTTAGGAGGGAATCAAGATAGACCCGACCTTCAGAACCTTGGTAGGGTCATCTCTGTCAATCAAAATCTCTACGGTATCCTCGTTTGGGGCTGCTTTCTACATCCCGGTTCTTCGTCCCCTCTTGGGTCAATGTCCTCGACTTCACAGATGGATGGTCCCAACCGAGATATTCTCTGTAGTTGTTATGATTCTTTCTCCTCTACAGGGGGAGAGGATTTTTCAAACTCTTTACTACTCTTGCTTCGTAGCTCTTTCCATTCTTCCAAGTAGCAGGATCGTTTTGTTACCTGATCTCCTCATACTTTCCCAATTTCATCATCAGTCGGGAATTTCAAAAGTAAAAGCCAGGGAGCAATACATGCCCTGAATACAGCTAAGGCCGTCGTCCTAGAAATGCATTATGTTGTGAGTTGATGTTTATTACAACAAACGGCAGAATTCTAACTCTTTGGCTGTCTCCATCTCCCAGTTCTACAGATAGCCTAACTTGGCCGACTGGTTCGGTAGATGCTCCATTGAAACCGCGTATCTGGCTAGTACACGGTTCCAAGTCCTTCAGCTCCAGTTCCATTTGGTCATAAGCTTGTTTAAATAAAATGTTTACCGTGCTTCCATTGTCGATCAGAACTTTCCACACCATTGCTAGTCCGATAATTGCTGTTATCACTAGTGGATCGACGGTTGGAGATTCTATACCGATCGACTCCCGATCACGGAAGATGGTATCGTCGGTCATTAGTTTTCCTTACTTAACGAGACTCACAGCTTCCCGGGGACTCGCTTCTGCAATGTCTAGGTATTTTGTAGAATTCACTACACCAAAACAGGGGATTCCCAACAAGTATATGTGTTACAAATAATTTCTATATCACTTTTAAGTGTCACCAACAGCCTGTGAGGAATTTCCTGTAACACGTATAAGTGTTACAAACAGAGTAACTGCTAACACTTACAAGTGTTACAAACATTTCAATGCTAACTCTTATAAGTGTTACAAACATATTCATTGCTAACACTTATAAATGTTACAAACATATTCATTGCTAACACTTATAAATGTTGGAACCCTAAGATATGGTAAAACTTATAAGAGTTACAAACATATTCATTGCTAACACATAAATGTTGGAACCATAAGATATGGTAACACTTATAAGAGTTACAAGCATATTCATTGCTAATACTTATAAATGTTGGAACTATAAGATGTGGTAACACTTATAAATGTCAGTATCATAATCCTACTAACTCTTATAAATGTTGGCATACATAAATTGCTAACACTTATAAAACATGTTTTTATAATTTTCAATCACATATATATTTCAACATATCAAATCAAATAAAAGTATTTGGTACACTTCCATATTTTAAATTCAACAATGTCACTTTTGCATAATGCTTCCAATTTCAAAATACCATAATATTAAGTTCAAGTTACCAAAAACAATACAAAGTTTTACTAAAGATACATTGAATTTTAGATATTACGAAGACGAAACATGGACCGTATCACAAAGCCTCCATCTGAAAATTCACAAAGCTTGTGATGTCCATTTTGAGGACCATCATAAATTGGTGCTTCAGGATCTAAAACTTTTGTTATCCAAACAAGTTTCTCAACATTTGGCACTATCTCTCTAAAATGACACCCGGTTTGTGTTACAATATTAGCTTTTGCTACATTCTTCTTTATATCTTGTGATAATAGCATAACATATTGTTTTCCCCTTGTTGATGATCCAACATCATTTGATGGAATAAGAAAACTAGCAATTCCGATGTTCGGTCTAGATTTATCCAAATTAGAAGCGATTTCTGTCATAAGCGTCACTACACTGCCACTAATGTTATGTTGCAATCCGAGTACCATAGTAAGAAAGGATCAAGCAAATGATTTAAAGAGCATCGTTGATTTGGATTGACACTTGTTTCGCCACTTGACTTGCAACTTGATTTTATAATTCCATAGACCATTGACGAAAATCGTCCTTTTTATTCTTGTCGGCAATTGCTTTTGATGCTTGCATCATCTTTACGTGCTTTACGGAAAAAGAGGAGATAATTGCACGACAACAATTTTTCTCTTTATCAGAACCAAAAACTTTGGAGATAGGATCATTGTCAAGATCAAACATGTTTTCTTTCCTGTTGCTATTACATCCCAAATTCTGTTTTTTTCCTCCTCCTCCACAAGTGCCTACAAAATATAAACGGACTCATTTTTACAGAAATAACAAATTGCAAAACTGATAAATAACATCTTGTATTAACTAACTAAACATGGTTAATTAATGTTAATGAGAAAAGATCACTTCGAGGTGATAACAGTTCAATTTATGCTGGCAATGATAACAGTTCAATTTATGAGAAACAAACCAATGTTCATTTCAGTCTAAACACAAGGTGATAACAGTTCAATTTATGCTGGCAATGATATATCAAATCTACCTCTTCAGATTAAATGCAAATTCACTTGGAGGTGCATGTTTGCTCTAATACATGTTTCAAATAACTAATTATCAATCAAGTTCAAATATCTCCATCATATTACAAAATCAAACTAACATAAAACCAGTTCAAATAATTAATTCTCATCAGCATATGCTGCAAGCAGAGTACATGCCTTTTATCAACCTACCTACTCATCAGATCCATTTTCCAACGTGCTTTCCTTTTATGGTAGACTTGCATGCTTACTGTTTTGAGAAACTGAGCATTGCTCGATTTTGTTTGAAACTGAGCATATGCCCAGTTTCGAGAAACTGAGCATTGCTCAGTCGAGGAACTGGGCATATGCTTAGTTTCGAGGAACTGGGCATATGCTCAGTTTCAAACAGAACTGGGCATATGCTCAGTTTTATTTGAAACAAAACTGACATATCTTCATGTCTAAATAAGTAGTGAACAAATTGAGAAATGAGCAGATAACTTGATATATCATTTCTAAATAAGCAGCGAACAAATTGAGAAATGAGAAGCATTGTGCTTTAGCGAAGCATGGATTCTATACCTAAGAATTTTAGAAGTAGTCTCATGTTTTCAAGCGGACAAGGGATCATTGCAGAAGACAAGGGTAGGTTTTAATTTATATATTCATGTTTATTACACTTTAAGATGATTAATTTTATTTTTTGTTGCCATCGCCATAGCGAAAGGTAATTGTGGTATTCTTGTGTATAGGATTTTCAGAGTATTTGATAAAAAGAAGATGACCTTGCAATATTAATTATATGTTCAAACTGCGCAGGTTTGGCTGATACAAAACCCGATGGATGGGTTGACTGAGCAACGAAATGTAGAAATCACACTGCAGAGATTTGGCTGACACAAAACCCGACAACCAAAATGGAGAAATCAAAATCATTGATGGTTGGATTAATGATTACCAAAAAAATATTTGTTGTGTAGGCTAATATTTATGGTATTACAGGCTATAGATTAAATATGTACCTTGTTGCTTCGATGATATTGGTAATAAAATTAATTTTCCTAGGTTCCTTACTTAGAAAAAAAAGACATGAAGATATGTTAGTGTAATTATCCTCATATCTGCAAGTAATCAATATCTTGGTTGAAACTGAGCATTGCTCAGTTTCGAGAAACTGGACATTGCTCAGTTTCAAGAAACTGGGCATATGCTCAGTTTCAAACAAAACTGAGCATATGCTCAGTTTTGTTTAAAACTGAGCATATGCTCAGTTTTGTTTGAAACTAAAAATGCGAGATAGTGAATTAATCATACTAGCAAATTAAAATGGAAATAGGTAAATACAAAAAATGTTTGAGAATGAATAACAAAATACAGCTAAATTATGTATATTAAACATCTCTTAGTTACACATTTGGTCAAGATAAATAAATCACTGAAAATTATTTTATATACATAAGGATTGTTAAAGAAATTAAAATGAATAATTTTTCGATAATTTGATATATGTTAAGAGGTGGTCAATATAGATCTTTTTTTAACAGTTATAGTCAAGCACAAATTGAGCCTCTCAGTCTACGACAATACTGCACTCATTGTTACATAAACTATAATAGCTTATGCATAACTAATGTATAGTTGTGGCATGAGACTGGATTTGTTAATAAAGTGGATAGATCAAGTGGATAGCAGGTTATATGACTTTCAAGTGATATAGGAAGCCTTAATAAATTTTAGTCCATGCGCTCTTAATTACCCTGCCTACAAGTTGAGTTGAACAATTTTCCATCAAGGAACCACGAAGCATCGTTTAGGTGCTGTTTAACAATTTTCACGCTCTGCTTTTTTGCTTTATACTTTGAGTCCACTCGTAGTTTGGAGCGTCGTCCGAACTTATGGACATCAAGAAAATAAACGCTTTTTAATTGGATAATTATGTGGTAGTACATATTAGTACTGTACAAGTCTTAGTGTACACTATACGACATATTACATGACAATGTATAACTAGTGGTTTGAATCACATGCAAGTTACGAACATGTGACATCTCGCATCAAGGTCGAAATGCCTAATTATTATGACAATAATGCTAGTCGGAAATAGATAGTGTACAATTTTCATGTTTCTTAAATCTTACTTAATTACCTAAAATGGAAATGAGTTTTAAAGATTCTTCCTTTTACTTTCCTATTCTATTTATTTTTAAATTCTATTTTAAATATTTTTGGAATATAAGCTGAAATATTATGTACGCGCGCGCGCACACACACATATATACATATGTATAATATCTAAATTGTTCACAATTATTGTGCATTTTTATGAAGACGTAATTATTAAGTATAATTGTATAAAAATATATAGTGATCGTGATAGTTATGACATAAATTTCATTCCTAGTAAACTTTAGTATGCATAAATTTTTATGCTATCTTAAACTATAATAATATTTTTTTTTTAATCTTATTAACAATCGTCTTTGGGTGCATACCATGTTACAATAATAATAAGCGATGATTTACTCAACACAAATTGAGTTCCTCAATGTATGTAGTTGCTTAATTCATAATGCATTAGCATCAAAATAATGTAACGAGCACTTATTTCGCTCAGGTTCGGCTTAGACTTATGGACATTCATAATGCCTAGTACTTCGCTACTCGTTGAACAACATAGGACATTATTAAATATGATCAATATGAGCTGCTCAGCTCAGTTTTCACGCGAAACGTCAACTCGGTTTCGGCGCAAAACCGAGGTGCTCAGTTCAGTTTTTGCGCGAACTGAGAGGCTCAATTTGTGCGAAAACTTCATAATACTTGAGAAACAAAAATAAAAATATAGAAAACTTACATAGGTTTTCGCTGCTGATGGAATAACTTGTCCAGTTTGTCGGGAACTTCTATAGTCAATTTGTGCGTGTAACTGAGTTGCAAACTCGGTTTGCCGAGAAACTATGATTTGAAACATGTGTTTGGCAAAGTTCAAACATTGACTATAGAATCAGAGAAAAAGTTAAATGCTACCATACAAAATTAGGTGCAAAAACTGAGTAGGTGTCGAGTTATCAGACTCAAAGCAGGATGGAAAAACCATGCAAAAAAACATGAATTGAAAAGTAAAATGACACTACGATGACAAATTGAAAAGTTCATGAGCTTAATCTTAAAATCAAAATTATCATCCTTGCAAAGCTTCATGTGTTTTTTTTTTTTTAGTAAAGCATACGTTTAAGTATCACTTTCTCTACTAAGTTTTCTCACATAAATTTATGATATAAATTTTTTTGCAGTTTTAATTAAAATGGTAACCCAACAAAAGCATAATGATACCTAAAGATTAAATACTGACATTAACCTATTAGTTTTTGACTATGTTCATGGAATGAAAGAGACATGAGACACTTACACAATGAGATATAGTGTAGGTAAGAACACCTATTTCTTGATTATATCAATTAAGATATGTGTTTTGATAAAAATTTGCACAACCGATGCACGTATTTTTTGGAAATAAACAATTTGAAGTACGATGCTAGAATATAAAAGAGAAATCATGTTTGAGAAATAACAAATAAGGGAAAATAATTCATCCTTAGTTGTCCCTCTGTTTTGATAACAGATTAAAATTTTAAATTTATACTTTTATTATTTTGTTATGAATGTTGAAAACAGTGTGCACATACAACCTGGCGGCTCAAATCAGTTTATGAGAAGATGATACAGCATAGTGCAACAAGCACAAATACACGAGTAATTTGCACTGCAAAATAGATGCACACTTTTCTACATGGCAGCGAACATATGCTCAAATACTGGTGAATGTATTTGGAATTGCAAACATGTACACAGTTTGACATTCAAGTGCAAGAACCAGTTTCCAGGTTTAATTTTTCATTTTAGAGACGAGCAAATCTGTTGGGATATCAAGCAACAATTCAAGGCTAACAAATCAATGTTTTGGACAAGTGTTTAAAGAGTTTCCTGAATGGATATGCACTGATAAAGCTTCCAAAAATGGTAGTGAACTTTTTTTAGCATATTTAAGGAAATCAACAAATCTTTATTTCCAAGGGACAACTGTGATATCGTTTTTGGAAATCAATCAATCCTCATTGATGACCAGAAATCACGCATAGAATTCGTGCATAGGACCAGTGAATCAACATAATTAATGCATTGGATTTTATCATATCTGGAATGATGTTCTGGCATAAATCAAAGGAAATATTCTCGGCTAGATAAAAAACAATTGAATGGTTTCCAAAAATCAATTCAATATTACGCAAGTTTTTATTGTGTCCAGAATCACAATACTTGGTTCTTTTGGCAAAGATCAATTCAAATATTTCCAGAATTAAATCATAGCCGTGGCAACAATAATACAGTTCATATCTTATTCAAGGAGGGCCAGAAAATCAATTTTCAGAATTGTGTCAAAGCTATAAATCTCACAACAAAATCAGACAAGGAATCATCAACCAAAGCTGTTATGCATTTACTTTTTGGAAATAAACAATGTGGAGTGCGTTGCTAGAATATAAAATAGAAATCATGTTTGAGAAATAACAAACAAGGGAAAATAATTCATCCTCAGTTGTCCCTCTGTTTTGATAATGGATTAAAATTTTAAATTTATCTTTTTATTATTTTGTTATGAATGTTGAAAACATAAAATGAGAAAATCGGACCCTATGGGTGCGTTTGGTTTCAAAGTTTTTTTGGATTTTCATAAGTTAACAAAGATTTGAAACACATGTCTTAGGTACTCAGTTTGCAAGCAACTTTGATTAATCAAAGTGGTGACAGGATATACAAAATCATATGCTTTTACTGTTACAGGAATCCTTGCCCATCTTCATTTTTCTATAAATATATCTGATTTATCAATTTATAACACGCTCAAACCAAGTAACAAATTACAACTCTTCATATTTCAACCATATACGTAACAAATTATAACACGTTCTAATAATATATACCATTTATCAATTCTATGCCAGTTCCATTCCATTATATCATATTTGCTTTCTAATTCACTACCTATTCTACGCACGCAAACTCAATTCTATGCCAGTTCCATTCCATTACATCATATTTGCTTTCTAATTCACTACCTATTCTATGCACGAAAACTGAGCTTGCAACTCCCTTACGCGCAAACAGAGCTTGCAACTCAGTTGCAAACGCAAACATAGTTGCAAACTCAATTTCCCGGCAAACTGAGTTTGCAACTCAGTTTGCACGTAACTGAGTTGCAAGCTCAGTTTGCCGGGAAACTATGATTTGAAACATGTGTCTGGCTGAGATAAAACATTGACTATAGAATCAAAGCAAAAGTTAAATGCTACCATACAAATTAGGTGCAAAACTAAGTAGGTGTCCTGTTATCAGACTCAAAGCAGGATGGAAAAACCATGCAAAAAAACTTGAATTGTAAAGTAAAATGACACTACGGTGACAAATTGAAAAGTTCATGAGCTTAACCTTAAAATCAAAATTATCATCCTTGCAAAGCTTCATGTGCTTTTTTTTTAGTAAAGCATATGTTTAAGTACCACTTTCTCTACTAAGTTTTCTCACATAAATTTATGATATAATTTTTTTTGCAATGTTAATTAAAATGGTAACCCAACAAAAGCATAATGATGCCTAAAGTTTAAATACTGACATTAACCTATTAGTTTTTGACTATGTTCGTGGAATGACAGAGACATAAGGCACACAAATGCATAATGAGATATTGTATAGGTAAGAACACCTATTTCTTGATTATATCAATTAAGGTATGTGTTTTGACCAAAATTTGCACAACCGATGCATGTATTTTTTGGAAATAAACAAGTTGGAGTACAATGCTAGAATATAAAATAGAAATCATGTTTGAGAAATAACAAATAAGGGAAATAATTCATCTTCAGTTGTCCCGCTATTTTGATAATGGATTAAATTTTTAAATTTATCTTTTTAATATTTAGTTATGAATGTTGAAAACAGTGTGCACATACAACCTGGCGACTCAAATCAGTTTAAGAGAAGATGATACAGCATAGTGCAACAAGCACAAATACACAAGTAGTTTACACTGCAAAATGGATGTGCTCTTTTCTACATGGCAGTGAACATATGCTCAAATACTAGTGAATGTATTTGGAAGTGCAAACATGTACACAGTTTTACATTCAAGTG
This sequence comes from Allium sativum, assembly GCA_030737875.1. NCBI lineage: Eukaryota > Viridiplantae > Streptophyta > Magnoliopsida > Asparagales > Amaryllidaceae > Allium > Allium sativum. The sequence continues at coordinate 233,981,501 of CM060922.1, forward strand.
CAAGAACGAATTTCCAGGTTTAATTTTTCATTTCAAAGTCGAGCAAATCCATTGGGATATCAAGCAACAATTCAAGGCTAACAAATCAATGTTTTGGACGAGTGTTTAAAGACTTTCCTGAATGGATGTGCACTGATAAAGCTTCCAAAAATGGTAGTGAACTTTTTTTAGCATGTTTAAGGAAATTAACAAATATCTATTTCCAGGGACAACCGTGATATCATTTTTGGAAAGCAATCAATCCTCATTGATGACCAGAAATCATGCATAGAATTCGTGCATAGGACCAGTGAATCAACATAATTAATGCATTGGATTTTATCACATATGGAATGATGTTCTCGCATAAATCAAATGAAATATTATCGGCTAGATGAAAAACAATTGAATGGTTTCCAAAAATCAATTCAATATTAGGAATGTTTTTATTGTGTCCAGAATCACAATATTTATTTTTTTAGCAAAGATCAATTCAAATATTTCCAGAATTAAATCATAGCCGTGGCAACAATAATCCAGTTCAAATCTTATTCAAGTAGGGCCAAAAAATCAATTTTCAGAATTGTGTCAAAGCCATAAATCTCACAATAAAATCACGCAAGGAATCATCAACCAAAGCTGTTTTGCATGTATTTTTTTTTGGAAATAAACAATTTGGAGTACGATGCTAGAATATAAAATAGAAATCAGGTTTGAGAAATAACAAATAAGGAAAAATAATTCATCCCCAGTTGTCCCTCTGTTTAGATAATGGATTAAATTTTTAAACTTATCTTTTTATTATTTTGTTATGGATGTTGAAAACATAAAATGAGAAAATCAGACCCTAAGGGTGCGTTTGGTTTCAAAGTTTTTTTTGGGTTTTCGTACGTACAAACACTAAGTTAATAAAGATTTGAAACATGTGTTTTATGTACTCAGTTTGTGCGCAACTGGGTTGCAAACTCAGTTTGCGCACAGCTAAGTTTGCAACTCAGTATATGTTGACAAAGTTTTCTATAATACTTTCACCTTGAATACTGTCATCCAAAGGCACAAGCAAAATTGATTCTATAGCAATTTAAATAGAAAGTTATTATTTACACAAAGCTGTAAAATGATACGAAATAAAAGTCATCTAACACAAAAAATCTGTTAGATGAAATGGTGCTTTACTAATTAGGATTTGAAGGATAAGGCACAAATTTCATTGCATGTAAAATGATTTTAATTTTAGCATATTTGGATTGATGTGTTTATGTCTTATAAAGTTTATTACAGAAACTTGTGGTAGGATAAATGAAAAATGCTAGTGCAGATCAAATTTTCCACTATAAAAGAAAATGCAAAGTAAGCATGCACAAATTTTGTACCAAATTAGCAAGCACTTGTTTCATTTGCTTGACTGTGTCAAAAAACATCTAGTTTTACTCAATTAGCTAGCATCAATTCATTCTATTTAACAAAATTTCATTTAATTAACAAATTCATTTCAGTAGATGCACCAAAATATACCATTAGCAAATTCACTTGATTTGTTTAAAAAGCATGAACTCAGATATTTTTTTCCCTATGAAATGTGTTACGTAATACATGAGTACCCCGTATATTTCACTTTACAATGCTTTGTGGGCTAAGCCCAAAGCCCGAGCTGTAGCTTTTATTTCTGGCCCAAACTTATTATCTTTTGTTAGCATAAATAGCTAACGCTTACTGTACATAATACACAATTCATTACAGAAATAAAGAAACTTCATTTTCAGTTTACAAATCTTATTTGGTATCAGAGCCAATCTGCTAACTGCATCAAGATCCTGATAATTCAAATAGTGCCTCTACTAAACCTATCAAAAGATAGATCACCCATCAGAGTAGTATCAATATTTGGGTACCTACATCTGAGATTTGAATCAATCTCATCATTTGAGGGTTGAGACTGTGATTGGAAAAACAGTGCCTCGCCATCGAGTGGCTGCAACAGTTTTCACCATAACTAGCTTAGCGACAAATCATTTCAAAAAATCTCCAGTTCGATTGAAAAGTCTGGTGAAAACATTCAACTGATAGCAAAAGCCTACCAAGAAAATTAATCAGTAAAGAAATCAAAGAAAAACATCAAGAAATAATCACCTTAGCATTTCTGGTTGCTCTTGCAATCAATTAAAGGATTCAACCAGACATTTCAATTCAAGAATCAGAGTTTCTTCAAATACTTAGCTCCTTTTCTCGCAAATTGTAATCCATCTTCTGTCATTAGTGAGTTATGGCTGGAACAGATCCACCACCAATATCACCGAGATCATCAACAAGATCAAATCAAAACAGTAGCGAAAGCACTGAAGATTTCATCAAGGCCATTACAAAGCCATAGAGCAATATAATCTCAATACAACTGGATGAATCCAACTATCTTCTGTGGAAACTGCAAGTTGAAACAGCTGCAAAAGGTTACGGTCTAGAAGATTATCTTTATGGTACAAAAACTATAGCTGCAAAATTCAATAGAGACAAAGATAACAATCATGTGGTTAATCAAGAATTCACTACATATCAAAGGCAAGATAATCTTGTAAATGCATGGTTAATGTCAACAGTGGGGCCATCTCTCATGCCACAACTGATCGGGATAAAAAATACTCATGACATATGGATGCTCTGGAGAGATCATTTACTAGCCAATCATCTGCCAGAGTTTTGCACTACAAAAAGCAATTACAATCTATAAAGAAGGGCAATTCTAGCATGAATGATTATCTAATGAAGGTAAAGAATCTATGTGACCAACTGGCATGTACAGGCAATAGAATTGAAGAAACTGAACAAGTACTATATATAGTTGGAGGACTTGAAGATGAATATGAGTCTGTAATTGCATTCATCACATCAGTTGAACCCACACCATCACTACAAAGTGTGTATTCTATGCTTTTAGCACATGAAGGCAGATTCTTAGGAAAGAAAGATCAAGAAATAGATGCCTCAGTCAACTATACTACAACTGGTAAGGAGAAGAATCAACAAAACAATAATGCTAGAGGTCAAAATTCTTACCAGAGAGGAGGTCAATCAGGCAGAGGATGTGGAAGATCTGGCAGATGGAACCCCGATAACAGACCAAAGTGCCAAATTTGTGATAAAATTGGCACACATCAAACAGATGTTATTTCAGATTCAATAACAGTTTCAATGTCAATCAGCAGAGCAATAATAATAACAGAAACAACAATCCAAATGTCAATATGGTCAACAGTCAAGCTGACCACAAAAACAGTCAAGACTCTACCTCAAATGTGGCTACAATTGATGATATACAAGATGATGCATGGTATCCAGATTCAGGGGCAACTCATCATGTCACTAACAGTTTAAGCGACTTGAATCTTGGCAATCGTGAATACAGAGGTAAAAAATCTTTTATTATGGGTAATGGTAATTCTATAATCATTTCACACACTGGAAAAGCTAGTATTAAGGGAGCCAAACAACTTTATCTAAATAATTTGTTGTGTGCACCTCATATAAGAAAAAACTTAATCAGTGTGTCATAATGTGCAAAAGATAATCAAGTATCTTTTGAATTTTACCCTAAGTATTGTATAGTTAGGGACATGCTGACAAAAAATATCTTATTACACGATAGGGAACAAAATGGATTGTACAAGTTTGGTTCTGGAAATTCAAGAAAAAATGACTTAGAAAATAATTTCTGTAATATGTCAGAATCTAGTTTCAGTAGTGACTGTTTGACCTTTGAAATGTGGCATTGTAAACTTGGCCACCCAAGTCCTAAAATTGTTAAAAAAATTCTTAATGATGATGGTATTTCTGTTGATATCCCAACTAATTTTATATGTACTTACTGCAAAATGGGTAAAAGCCACAAATTGCCATTCCCAAATTCTGAAACAAAGTACTTAAATCCATTAGAATTAACTGTTGTTGATCTTTGGGGCCCAGCACTAATTGATATTGACTATGGTTATACGTTTTACATTTCATTTATTGATGCATGTTCAAGATATGTGTGGATATATTTCTTGAATTCAAAGTCTGATACTTATAATGATGTCATGAAATTCATAGCTAATGCTGAAAATCAATTAGGTCATAATGTGAAAATTATTCAAACTGATGGTGGCAAAGAATTTCAACCACTGAAAGAGTATTTCTATAAAAAGGGCATTACACACAAATTAACATGTCCTTACACATCTGAACAGAATGGTTTAATAGAAAGTAAGCACAGACATATTGTTGAATCAGGGCTAACACTTCTTGCTCAAGCATCATTGCCATTGAAATTCTAGCCAGATGCTTTTGCAACTGCTGTCCATTTGATAAGCAGACTACCAACCAAAGTTCTAGATATGAAATGTTCTATAGAAATCTTAACTCAAACAAAACCAAGTTACAGTAATTTAAAGACTTTTGGGTGTCTGTGCTTTCCCTATATCAGACCATTCAATAGACACAAACTTGATTATAGATCTACTCCCTGTACATTTTTAGGGTGTACTAACAATCATAAGGGGTTCAAATGTATGGATAGTAATGGGAAGATTTATATATCCAGACATGTTATATTTGATGAAACAAAATTTCCAGTCAAAAATCTTGTTCACAAACCCACCAGTAAGGTTTATAATCCTAGGTGCTCTATTCCAAATATTCCTGAACAAGTGAATGATATTATTTATGTGCCAAAATCTAACAACAGCATGACACACACACAAAATATAAGTTCACCACAACACACACAATCAGGTACTGAATCAGGTTATCGGAATGAAACTACTGCAAGTGGAAATGACACTGAACCACATGAAGAAAGTACCAGCAATAGTGATACTGACAGCTTAACCAATAATCAAGCAGAGATGAGAAGTGAAGAGACTCAGGTGCAAAATCAACATCACATGGTGACAAGGGAAAAAAGTGGTATATTCAAACCAAAAACTTTTTTTGTTGAGTTTAATGACAAGGAACCATCCACTTATTATGAAGCTACATTAAATGATAAGTGGAGGTTAGCTATGAAAGAAGAATTAAATGCCTTGATTAAAAAGCAAACTTGGTGTTTAGTTCGAACACCCAAAAATAAAAATATTATTGGGTGCAGATGGATCTATAGAATAAAGAGACAACCTGATGGTATAGTTTCTAAATACAAAGCTAGGTTAGTAGCAAAGGGGTATTCACAACAGTGTGGTATTGATTTCAAAGAGACATTTTCACCTGTTGTGAAACCCACTTCAATCAGAATAGTTCTAACCTTAGCTCTGTACAAAAACTGGACCATCAAGTAATTAGATGTAAATAATGCCTTTTTGAATGGTGATTTATAGGAAGAAGTATACATGGAACTACCACCAGGCCTAGAAGAAAAATCTGGAAAAAGAATGGTGTGCAAACTAAACAAGGCAATCTATGGGTTAAAACAAGCACCCAGGGTCTGGTTCAATAAACTAAAGGCAACTTTGTCTAAGCTTGGCTACACTCCTACAAAATCTGACAACCCACTATTCACAAAATTCACAACCACTACTGTTACATATGTCCTAGTTTATGTGGATGATTTTATAATCACTGGCAAGAGCAAAACTGAAATTGAGAGCATCACAAACCAACTAAATAGTGAATTCTCTATCAAAAATCTTGGAGAGCTATCATATTTTCTGGGAATAGAAGTGTGTAGAACTGAAAACAATGAGTTACAGCTAAATCAAAGAAAAATTATTGCAGAAATTCTATCAAAGGCAAACATGGACAAGGCTAATTCTCTACCAACTCCTATGGTAACCAATCTACATTTAAGCAAGGAAAAAGGAGAACCTATTTGCAATGAAAGACAGTACAAAAGTATTATTGGAGCTCTTCAATATGTCACTATAACTAGACCTGACATATCATACAGTGTCAATAAGGCTAGTCAATTCATGCAACAACCTCTAAGTGATCATTGGAAGGCAGTTAAAAGAATCCTTAGATATTTGAAAGGTTCAATCAATCAAGGACTGGATCTAAAGTCAAGTAATAACCTACATATCAATGCCTATTCAGATGCAGACTGGGCAAATGACTATGATGACAGAAAGTCAACTCGTGGTTATTGTATATTTTTAGGAAAGAATCCTATATCATGGCGTGCAAAGAAACAAAATACAGTTTCCAGATCAAGCACTGAAGCTGAATACCGTAGTGTTGCAAGTACAACAGCAGAAATTATCTGGATTCAATCTTTATTAAGTGAACTAAAGGTTTCAAACAACTCAAAAGCTACTGTGTGGTGTGATAACATGAGTGCCATAGCTTTAGCTGAAAATCCGGTTTTACACACAAGAACAAAGCACTTGGAACTTGACATATATTTCATCAGAGAGTTAGTACAAAAAGGAAAATTAGAAGTAAATCACGTACCTTCCAGTTACCAGATCGCTGATATTCTGGCGAAATCACTCTCGAGAACCAGATTTGACGCTCTGAAAGAAAAGATAAGCATAGCTGAAATCATCACCTCAAAGCACAACAAAGCTTCAGATCTAACTTTTAACAAAGGAATTGAAACCTCCTCCAGCAACCTTGGTGAAGCAGCAAGCAATTGTCTTAATTCTCAGATTAACTCTGAAAGAAATCGAGAAACTAAAGCACGCCAAACTCCCATCAACAATGAAAGTCAGTATAGCTCAACAAGACACAAATTCGTCATCTCAGAACCGCAAGCGCAAGAGAAAAGCCATGACATAAAGAGAAACAGCGCAAACAGAGGATTTAATGAAGAATTTTTCAGAGAGAAAGACGGTTTTGAATCGTGGCGGCGGCCATTTTTAATCTCCAAACCTTAGTCTGGAGAATAGGGTTTCCGGGGGGGGGTGGGGTGGGTATGAAATGTATTATGTAATACATGAGTACCCCGTATATTTCACTTTACAATGCTTTGTGGGCTAAGCCCAAAGCCCAAGCTGTAGCTTTTATTTCTGGCCCAAACTTATTATCTTTTGTTAGCTTAAATAGCTAACGCTTATTGTACAGAATACACAATTCATTACCGAAATAAAGAAACTTCATTTTCAGTTTACAAATCTTATTTTCCCAACAAATTCATTTCGAGTATTGACTCAATTACCTTGATTTTTTTAACAAAAGATTACAAACTAATTCCAGCAAACAATGAAGAAAAAACCAAACAAATTATATTAAGACAAAATCAGAAGAAAAATAAAATAAAAAAATCAAACATTTCAAGCAAACAATTTATTTCAGCAAACACTTCTGCACAATTTCAAGCAACATAGAACTTTTTATTCAATAATAAATATATTGATTGTCTTTTTTTTGGGGCCAACATTCAAATTAGAAGAAAACCAGATTAGTATGTTTAAATTCATAGACAAGATGTATATAAATGATAGTAGCTAGTAAACACAGTCTATCCTAACAGCCAGGGACGAAGCCGAGAATTTGAAAAGAGGGGGGCCAAAAAAATATAATGATATTGTCCATCTTTATGCTTTGCCGTGTTATAAGATTGCATATAATACTAATATATATTCAATGTAATTAAGCACTTAATTGCTAGTTTAACATACACTAATGAGAAATGTGTACTTCATAGCTAAATTTATCAAGTTTGACAGTTTTATTCTACACAACACAAAGCTTGGAAGTATCATATGCATTTTTGTTCGACAAATTTAAAAATCAAGAGGGGGGCCATGACCCCTACTTCCCCCCTCCCCCTAGCTCCGTCTCTGCTAACAATACATGTAACACCCCACCTCCGTTAAGGTCACTCACAAAGTGAATGCCTTAACTTTGGTGGAGCATTTTAGTAAACAGAACAAAATATTACAAGACAGATACAAAAATAGTACTTGAAAAACTTTGTAACTTTATTGCAGCGGACAGAAATCAGTTTGGTTACAATTTTACCAAAAACTCTAGTACATATATATCAGCCTTGCTCAAAAGCCATCAGAGTACAAAACTTTAAAATCATAATCCCCACAGAATAGAAGCTATACAGAGCCGAGCCATACTTAAAGCAATTCAAGCAGAAGGAATCTGGATCAAGCTAAAGTATTTCCTCCTTGCATAACCTTGGGGGGGGGGGAACGGAAGAAAAGGGGCGAAAACAAGCAACGTCAGACATAAAGTCTGGCAAGTCCAGTGATTTTCAGTTATGAACAGATAATAATAACATGACATGAAAATAAAACTGGATGAGAGATAACAGTAACAGGCGTAGCGGATATAACAGAAGAACAGAGTGATATAAGCTATTACTTTACACTTCTCTGCACTAATACTAGTATAACAGAATTAAGTGTCACCCTAATGTATAAACTGAAACAAAAACGGGTACAGAATAATTTTCCATAGAAGAGAATGCTAGTAATGGGCCTTTACCACCCCAACAGAAATAGACAGAAACAGAATTAATGGGCCTTTACCACCTGAACGAAAACAGACAGAAACAAAATGCTAATAATGGGCCTTTACCACCTGAACAGAAGGTACAAAAACAGAAACAGATTAATCCCTACGGAAACAGAATGTAGAGTTAGGTGTACACTAGTAAATGGGCCTTTACCACCCGAACAGATGGTACCACACAGAAACAGACAGGTGTTACCACCCAACAGAAACAGACGGTACCAACAGAAACAGACAGAACTAAGTGTACCCAAAAACCCTACCCCAAGCGATCGGCTCCCTAATACATAAATACCCTGTGTCGGCCCCACAGTAGGGTGTATCACTCCCTAAAGTGACAACCAATTGACACAGACCTATTTACAGATGTCACGGCATCTTACATCCTCAGAGGCAGACCGGGATCCATGCACGCACATGACGCGGTTGGAAGGCACCATCAACACCCATCGCCATTATCAGAATGAACCGCTTATAATTAGTTTAGTAAGCGTGCCCGGACTCTACCTACTGTTGGGTCAAAGTTTTGATACCCGAAAGGGTTACTGACTAATATGGGTCCCAAACAACAGACGACACAAGTAATTCCCCTCCTAACCTTGTGTCCCCAGACTAACAGATTTCAGATTAACTTGTTACAAGTTCAGACATACAGAATTCAGATCAACTAGTTCACAGACAAGTTTTCAGACTAACGGATCAGATATACAGATTTAACAGACTTACCGATTAACCAGTTACAGATTAACAGACTTACAGATTTGTCTAACTTTGTAATTGGGCCTACAGATTCACGGAACAGATTTTTTAAATTCATCAGTCTAGTGTGTTTAACCCTATCCGCCCAACACGTTTTAGACATCATATTTATCTCAGATTTTCATTAATTAAATATTAACGCCCAGACCTCTCACATTAGACTGACAGTTTGCGGCTACTGGTTAGGCCGGTTGGTTCCGGGCAGATTTCCATCGCAAACTGAGTCTAACCTCAGGTTTCAAGCACGTTATGACTAACTTCTCACATTAGAACCTATTGTTTGCGGCCACTGGATATGCCGGGCGGTTCCGGGCAGAATTACGCCGCAAACTCATTCTAACCTCGAGTTAGCCATGTTCATCTTTGCGGCCAATTAATTAATAATTTACCATTTATGCCCACGCCTAAGGTACATGTCAATTATTCATAACTATTGCCAATTCAGATTATGTCAATAACAGACTAAATATATCAACTCAACAGATATGGCAGATAACAGATTTCGCAAATTAGGCGACTTAACAGATTCAACAGATTAAGCAATTTAGCAGATTTAGCATATAACAGTTTAGGCATTTCCAGCAGACTTAGCAGATGACAGATGAACAGATATAGCAGATTATAGCAGAACTAGCAGATTAGACAATATAACAGAACTAGCAAATTAGGCAATATAACAGAACTAGCAGATTAGGCAATATAACAGAACTAGCAGATTAGGCAAATATAGCAGAACTAGTAAATTAGGCAAATATAACAGATTTAATCATTCCTTAAAGTTTCACAAACATATCTTGCCTAATTATAAATTTGGCCTAAGTTTGCATGCCTAAATAGTTGTCATGATTCACACTATGATCATATACCCCACGTTTGCATTGAATTTACATGTCATAGATTATGGTCATAATTTACATGTCCAAATTTAGTTCAACATGCCTAATACAAAAGATTCACATATAAATTGTACCAAATATAGCCATCGATTTCAATGCATGTCATATATTCAAAAAGTCTCCTACTTAGGTGTTATTCACATTTGATAGTTATCAAATCTTAATATAGATCTTCACACCTAAGTCATATTCTCTTTCAAATCATGAATTGTTATATAAACAATATGCCCAACGATCTAGTTTTCAACATGTAATATGTATCTAAACTAATTACATGCCTACGGTTAAATTTATGCCCCCAATTCCTAAGTCATATGTCCAATGTAAACTTTATGACTCAACTTCTCAAATCGTATGTTCAATATTCTTTATGCCACAAAACTCAAGTCATAGGTTCAATTATATGCCTTAGATTTATGTCCTAAGTTCCAAGTTCAACCTATGTTCTTTCCTCAAATCAGTCACATATCGGTCATGCCCATTCATGCATTATTCATTTTATTGTCCCAAATATTTTAGCGTATGTTAATCTCTTATGAGATTGGCTCAGGCTCGTGGTAGCCTGGCTATAGAACAGAAAGCAGAAAGAAATACAGAATAAGGCAGATCTAAACAGAACAGAAGTCATAATCTTAGATTCAGATTTATAATTCATGTCACAATCAGAATTAACGTTTATATCGGAAAATAACTGTACTTGCCTTGGTTGGATTAAAGAAAGAACTTTAATTGTTGTAGAATCGTTGCAGAAGCTTTAATCTCTAGTTTGAATTGAGTTGCTTAGGTTGATGTTGATTAGCTTCTAGTTTTGATTCCAGCAGAGTAGCGACGCCATTTTTTATTTTTTTAGAACAGAGGCAGAGTAGAAGCAGAGTAGAATTCTGTGTAGAGAAGGCTAGGTCTGGGGCTGTTTAAATAGGTTTAGGCAGACGAATCTAGGAAGAAAACGAGACCAGATACATTAGAATGCACCCAGCCCCAAAACCAGGTTTCGGGGACTAGGTCGACTGCCCAGTCGACCTGGGCAGGGGGGGTCGACTGCCCAGTCGACTCCCCAGTCGACCTGGGCACTGGGCGGGAAATTTCTCGCCCAGTCCGCTCTACGTTTTGAATTCGAAATTTGAATTCGAATTCGAGCTGTTTTCGATTCGGAAAATTCCTGAAACTTCGGAGGGTCATATCTCCCTCATACGGACTCCGATTCTCACAAACTCGGACTCGTTTCCAAGCAGAATTCCGAGACGAACGCAATGGCACAACCCGTTTCCCTTAATTCTCATTTTAAAAATTAATTATTCTCTGATTTGTTACTTATACGTTCACCGAAAATACGGGGTGTTACATTCTCCCCTCCTTAAAGGATTTCGTCCCCGAAATCTTCAAGTTAGGAAGAATGTGTCCTACCATCCAACATCCATCTACTCAATCATCAATCACTGGCGTCCATTGTCCTTAGAAACTTCTAATGTCGTATGATCATATGCAAAAGTGTGTGTAAATGTTTCTTATCTAATGCAAAGATCAGGTGGTCCACTGATTCAGTTGACCTCCTTAATGCGAATTATGCCAGTGCCATGAGTCCAACATGTATGCAAATTTTCCTATTTGATACATATCATTTCTATATGAGTGCACAACCATTCAGTCATATGCGACATCCATGTGCTGAGTCAATCATTTTGCATCCACAAAAATTGAAAATGCTCACACATCCATATGCAGTATGAGAGTGTTTTCGAGCCGATCTAGTGCCTAGTGTGTGTATATGCATCCACGAGCAACCACTAGCAACTACTTGCATCCACTTGCAACCATCAAACATAACATGTCTCGAACACATATTTACACCCATTAGTTTCTACCTAAAGTTCGAAGATTCGTTCGATAGGATACAGTCGAATGATGGAAGCGAATAAAAACAAAAACTTGGTTCCCATCATACATGGGTCCTAAGTATCGGCCCCGAAGACCGAAACCAACATCAAATTGACACTCCGAGGATTACCCTCTTTAGATAATGTCAAAACTGGAAATCTTAACCTTATCAGGAATATTCAGATATTTACGGATTACTGGTACAGACCAAGTTACTAAACTAAGCATGATAAAACCCAGAATGTATGCGTCCTACTTGACGCCTAACACAGATATCTCTCAAACCCCAATCTCTCACAAATAGATGAGTCATAACCCTCATGGGTTTGAGTCTACAGCAGAATCAGAAACAATACTAGTATTAAAGTGCAGAGTATCGATTACAGAATCAAAATGCCAAAATCAGAAAGAGTTTTAACTCAACGATCAAATAAGAAAATTAAACCTTCTACTTAAACTTTCTTATTCCTATCCTATCCATTCGCCTGTCCTCTAGAAGTGGGTTCTGCCCTCTTCCCTTCCCCTCGTTTCTTCGGGCAGTCCCTAGTGAAGTGTCCCATGTCACCACAGTTGAAGCAAGTGCCCTTCCTTTTTCTGCAATCCTTGTTCAGATGAGTCGAGCTTCCACAAGTAAAGCACTTTTCCCCTTCTTATCTTCAGACTCCTCATCCTTCTTTTGGGTTTCCTTTTTGGGCCATGCTTTCCTATTCTATGGTTCTTCCTTCTTTGTCCCTTTCTGGCCCTTGTTTTCCTCGTGCAGTAGTGCCATGTCCACCAATTTCTCGTAAGTCGCTCCCGTGGGTACATGGGTCATGGCTAGGCTGTGCAGTGGCTCGTTCAATCCTTTAACAAAGCGGAGAGCCTTTTTATGCTAAGTGTTGACTAAATCCAATCCGAACCTGGCTAGTTGGTTGAACTGGTTGACGTACTCCTTGACCGTCATACTTCCTTGCTTAAGAGATAAGAACTTTTCCAGTTGTAGACTTCGTTCAGCTTGCGAGAGGAATTTTGTCTCAAACCTTGTTCGGAAATCCATCCATGTTTCAATCGGCCTCTCGACGTTAGTGACTTCCCACCAATAGGAAGCTTCGTCTTTGAGCACCCATACCGCCAGCTGTATCTTTTGCCTATCATCCACCTCGAAGATAACGAATAGATCCTCAGTTTCTTTAAGCCAGTTTCTCACTTCTACGAATGATTCAGTTCCCTTGAAATCCTTCCCACCCATGGCCCTAAAATCTCTACTGATCTTTGAGAAAGAAATTGCACGAGGAGGGGGCGGGGGAGGGGGCTCATTTGCTGGACCTGCGGCGGCGGTCCTAGCCTCAAGATATTGACGAAACCATCCGGGTACATGAACACCCTCTGGTATCTCAGATGCTTCAGACATGCTGAAACAAAAAAGGAAAGATTCAATACAAAAAGGACTGAAGGAAAGATATATGGCTCTTGGGAATTATATTTTTCAAAATAAGCTTTACTTTCGAAAATACTTCCTTTTAAAACCTTTTTGAAAATAGTTTTCAAAAAAAACTTTACCCAATCTGGTAACCTTCAGCTTTGATACCAAGTGTAACACCCCACCTCCGTTAAGGTCACTCACAAAGGGAATGCCTTAACTTTGGTGGAGCATTTTAGTAAACAGAACAAAATATTACAAGACAAATATAAAAATAGTACTCGAAAAACTTTATAACTTTATTGCAGCGGACTGAAATCAGTTTGGTTACAATTTTACCAAAAAATCTAGTACATATATATCAGCCTTGCTCAAAAACCATTAGAGTACAAAACTTTAAAATCATAATCCCCACAGAACGGAAGCTATACAGAGCCGAGCCATACTTTAAGCACTTCAAGCAGAAGGAATCCGGATCAAGCAAAAGTATTTCCTCCTTGGATAAGCTTTGGGGGGGGGGGAACGGAAGAAAAAAGGAGAAAACAAGCAAGGTCAGACATAAAGTCAGGGAAGTCCAGTGATTTTCAGTTATGAACAGATAATAATAACATGACATGAAAATAAAACTGGATGAGAGATAACAGTAACAGGCGTAGTGGATATAACAGAAGAACAGAATGATATAAGCTATTACTTTACACTTCTCTGCACTAATACTAGTATAACAGAATCAGGTGTCACCCTAATGTATAAACTGAAACGGAAACTGGTACAGAATAATTTTCCATAGAAGAGAATGCTAGTAATGGGCCTTTACCACCCCAACGGAAATAGACAGAAACAGAATTAATGGGCCTTTACCACCCGAACAGAAACAGACAGAAACAGAATGCTAATAATGGGCCTTTACCACCCGAACAGAAGGTATAGAAACAGAAACAGATTAATCCCTACGGAAATAGAATGTAGAGTTAGGTGTACACTAGTAAATGGGCCTTTACCACCCGAACAGACGGTACCAGCCACGGTACCAACAGAAACAGATAGAACTAAGTGTACCCTAAAACCCTACCCCAAGCGATCGGCTCCCTAATACATAAATACCCTGTGCCGGCCCCTCAGTAGGGTGTATCACTCCCTAAAGTGACAACCAATTGGCACATACCTATTTACAGATGTTACGGCGTCTTACATCCTCAGAGGCAGACCGGGATCCATGCACGCACATGACCCGGTTGGAACGCACCATCAACACCCCTCGCCATTATCAGAATGAACCGTTTATAATTAGTTCAGTAAGCGTGCCCGGACCCTACCTACTGTTGGGTCAAAGTTTTGATGCCAGAAAGGGTTACTGACTAATATGGGTCCCAAACAACAGACGACACAAGTAATTCCCCTCCTAACCTTGTGTCCCCAGACTAACAGATTTCAGATTAACTTGTTACAAGTTCAGACATACAGAATTCAGATCAACTAGTTCGCAGACAAGTTTTCAGACTAACGGATCAGATATACAGATTTAACAGACTTATCGATTAACCAGTTACAGATTAACAGACTTACAGATTTGTCTAACTTTGTAATTGGGCCTACAGATTCACGGAACAGATTTATTAAATTCATCAGTCTAGTGGGTTTAACCCTATCCGCCCAACATGTTTTAGACATCATATTTATCTCAGATTTTCATTAATTAAATATTAACGCCCAGACCTCTCACATTAGACTAACAATTTGCGGCTACTGGTTAGGCCGGTTGGTTCCGGGCAGATTTCCGTCGCAAACTGAGTCTAACCTCGGGTTTCAAGCACGTTATGACTAACTTCTCACATTAGAACCTATTGTTTGCGGCCACTGGATATGCCGGGCGGTTCTGGGCAGAATTACGCCACAAACTCATTCTAACCTCGAGTTAGCCATGTTCATCTTTGCGGACATTTAATTAATAATTTACCATTCATGCCCATGCATAAGGTACATGTCAATTATTCATGACTATTGCCAATTCAGATTATGTCAATAACAGACTAAATATATCAACTCAACAGATATGGCAGATAACAGATTTCGCAAATTAGGCGACTTAACAGATTCAGCAGATTAAGCAATTTAGCAGATTTAGCATATAACAGTTTAGGCATTTCCAGCAGACTTAGCAGATGACAGATGAACAGATATAGCAGATTATAGCAGAACTAGCAGATTAGACAATATAACAGAACTAGCAAATTAGGCAATATAACAGAACTAGCAGATTAGGCAATATAACAAAACTAGCACATTAGGCAAATATAGCAGAACTAGCAAATTAGGCAAATATAACAGATTTAATCATTCCTTAAAGTTTCACAAACATATCTTGCCTAATTATAAATTTGGCCTAAGTTTTCATGCCTAAATAGTTGTCATGATTCACACTATGATCATATACCCCACGTTTGCATTGAATTTACATGTCATAGATTATGGTCATAATTTACATGTCCTAATTTAGTTCAACATGCCTAATATAAAAGATTCACATATAAATTGTACCAAATATAGCCATCAATTTCAATGCATGTCATATATTCAAAAAGTCTCCTACTTAGGTGTTATTCACATTTGATAGTTATCAAATCTTAATATAGATCTTCACACCTAAGTCATATTCTCTTTCAAATCATGAATTGTTATATAAACAATATGCCCAACGATCTAGTTTTCAACATGTAATATGTATCTAAACTAATTATATGCCTACGGTCAAATTTATGCCCCCAATTCCTAAGTCATATGTCCAATGTAAACTTTATGCCTCAACTTCTCAAGTCGTATGTTCAATATTCTTTATACCACCAAACTCAAGTCATAGGTTCAATTATATGCCTTAGATTTATGTCCTAAGTTCCAAGTTCAACCTATGTTCTTTCCTCAAATCAGTCACATATCGGTCATGCCCATTCATGCATTATTCATTTTATTGTCCAAAATATTTTAGCGTATGTTAATCTCTTATGAGATTGGCTCAGGCTCGTGGTAGCCTGGCTATAGAAAAGAAAGCAGAAAGAAATACAGAATAAGGCAGATCTAAACAGAACAGAAGTCATAATCTCAGATTCAGATTTATAATTCATGTCACAATCAGAATTAACGTTTATATCGGAAAATAACTGTACTTGCCTTGGTTGGATTAAAGTAAGAACTTTAATTGTTGTAGAATCGTTGCTGAAGCTTTAATCTCTAGTTTGAATTTAGTTGCTTAGGTTGATGTTGATTAGCTTCTAGTTTTGATTCCAGCAAAGTAGTGACGCCATTTTTTATTTTTATTTAGAACAGAGGCAGAGTAGAAGCAGAATAGAATTCTTTGTAGAGAAGGCTAGGTCTGGGGCTGTTTAAATAGGTTTAGCCAGACGAATCTAGGCAGAAAACGAGTCCAGATACATGAGAATGCACCCAGCCCCAAAACCAGGTTTTGGGGACCAGGTTGACTGCCCAGTCGACCTGGCCAGGGGGGTCGACTGCCCAGTCGACTCCCCAGTCGACCTGGGCACTGGTCGGGAAATTTCCCGCCCAGTCTGCTATGGGTTTTGAATTCGAAATTTGAATTCGAATTCGAGCTGTTTTTGATTCTGAAAATTCCTGAAACTTCGGAGGGTCATATCTCCCTCATACAGACTCCGATTCTCACCAACTCGGACACGTTTCCAAGCAGAATTCCTAGACGAACGCAATGGCGTAGCCCATTTCCCTTAATTCTTATTTTATAAATTAATTATTCTCTAATTTGTTACTTATACGTTCACAGAAAATACGGGGTGTTACAATACAACTTACACATGCAAGGGAAATTGTTTATTATGTCAAGTCTAATCTACCAAGTCAAATAAGAAAAAATAAATTTCGCAATGCATTTGGGACTTAAAATCTTAGTTTGGCACAGGCGTGTATTTCACTATCTTAAACTAAAGTAATTGAAGACAATAACTATCTAGCCCCTGATCTGATGGGCTTAATGATTGATTTTACATGCAAGCATAGGGATCTTACAAAGAATGATTTACTGCTTGTTATAATTATCATTCAAATTCTGGAAAATTTATTAGGGAAGTCAAACACAGTTTCTTATGCTTAATCTGCTATGAAAAAAGTCCATGTTCGTTCAAGATTATAGGCCACTCTCTCTTTGTAATGCGATTTATATGATTTTGCTAATCTTTTATGCAACAAACGAAGGGATACATGATAGCAAACAAAAAATTGACATAAAATATGTGCCTACAATCTTCCAGGATTACTTTTAGTAAAAAAATGGATGTTCTAAAAGCTAATCAAATTGGAAATTTGGAATTTCTTTTATTTACAGTCCATTAGCAGCTCTAACATTATAAGCAAACAAGTAAATTCTCAAACTACAGAAAATCAAATTCATACAATTATAAAACTTTGTACATTAGCAACTCTAACATTGTGAAATCGATTTTTAGAAGACACCATGATTCCTAGAAGTGAAATCGATTTTTTTACCTCTTGTCGTGATTCCTAGAAGCCGCCGTGATTTCTAGAAGCCTCAATTCCTAAAAGTCCCAATTCGAAGTAGTGGAGAGAGGATTTGAGAGGATTCAAAGTAATGGAGAGAGGATTAGCTAATCGTTGATATAATTTCTTAGAAGCCCATTTTTTATTGGTTTATGATGAGGCCGTGAAAGGAATATGCATTGAGTAATAAGTGTTGAGGTACCGATTAGGGTTATGTGTGATAACTTACCCTTTTGCCCTTAGAAAAGAAGAGTTGACTGGGCCTATCAACACATACAAGTGTTAGCACATTTTTGGTGACACATTTTTGGCTACAGCAACACATATTAGTGTCGCTAGTCTACAAGACATATAAGTGTTGGCAGTTGAAAAAAAATTAAGAGTTGCCAAATGGCCATATTGGTGTAGCGATTTACATAAGGCTCCATGGATCGGATGTTGTAACCTGCAGGAT
The DNA here is from genome assembly GCA_030737875.1 of Allium sativum. Taxonomy (NCBI): domain Eukaryota; kingdom Viridiplantae; phylum Streptophyta; class Magnoliopsida; order Asparagales; family Amaryllidaceae; genus Allium; species Allium sativum. Next base: position 233,999,817 of record CM060922.1, read on the forward strand.
CCGGTCCTCCGACAACGGCGTTTATCACAATCCCTTTTCCTTTCTCTTGGGCAGTGGATCGGGGCGTGGCTTGACTTTGTTTGGGTGCTGAAGTCCCTTTCCCATGTCTGTTGAGGCTGTTTTATATTCATCAGGTTTTCCTTCCCGAATTAACTTCTTGAAGATGTCGACATTCGTTGGTCGTATATCCGAAAATTTCATGAAATAAGCAATACTTCCCAGTCTCCCACTCCTTCTCAATAGGTTCACACAGGGTCAACTTCTTATACTGGACCATGCTACAAGTATCAAGATAAATATTCTCTAGCGTGTCGTTCAAGATTGTATAAGTTTTGAAAACCTAAAACCGGGTTCATTTTCTTGCGTTCCCCCATTGTCCTGGGTTCCCACTTGCTACCTTCGATCCTTCGCCACTCCGTTTTCCACGGTTCCCAACATTCATTTCTCCTTTTCCTGAGTTATCCCCAGATTGTTTGACTACAACATTACTCTAGATCGGTGTGGTAGATACATCTTTCAGCCCATCCTTCTCTTCTAACTGCGCATCCTCCTGCCTAAGTCGGATGTTGGCCTTTTCATAAGATGTTTCAATCATTGTGTGCGGCTTCCTAATCAAATACTTTCCGAACTCTGTTTGCTTATCGATGCCATCGACCATGGCAATCAGGATGGTTTCATGATTAAGGTTGCTTACTTCAGTCGTAGCCCAATTGAATCGATGGAGATAGTTTCTTAGGGACTCGACCCTTCCCTGGTTGACTAATGAAAGAGCCATGACATGCTTCGAATTGGAGGCATAGAGACGGAATTGATTCAAAAAAAATTCACTTAGGTCTTTACAGCTCGGGACTGACCTTGCAGGCAAGTGCATGAACCATATGAGTGCCACTCCGCTCAAGAAAATTAGAAAGGCTTTACATTTGATGGTGTTATGAGCTACTGCCACCTCTATATGCCATGAGTATCTCATCAAATGTTGTAGATCGTTAGTCCCATCATAGTTGTTCATCTAGGGCATATTTAATCTTCTGGGGAATTAAGCTCGTAAGAGGTTATCAGTGAATGGCTTATCGCTTCGGTTGACTCCCTAGTCCTCATTCTTGTGTCACCTGTTGTCGTTCATCATTTGTCGTACTATGGAGTTCATATTCAGAGGAATGACTGCATCTCGATCGGTTTCTTCAACCGACCGACCTCCCCTGGATTTTTCCATGGGTAACTCCATCGGACTTGCCTTCCGGGAAGTTCCTTTTCCTCCCTAGGTATCTTGGTCAGTCACAAGATTCCGGGGGGGGGGGGGGTGGATAGCGACCCGATCTGCTTGGATAACATTCTGGTGAGCAGGAGGAGAGGCTTCTCGGTTTTGTGGGACCACAGGGCCAGCGGCTTCTACCTCAGACTTTGTTTGACCTCCTGCCTCTAGCTGGTCTGGACGTCCCTCATGATGTAATTGGCGAATATTCTTGGCTCTTTCTTGCAGATGTCAAGATTTACGTGGATCCCTGCTTCCGCCGGATGATTATAAACTTTCCGCGACGTGTTCTAGCTGAGGAGGAGGGAGTTGATGGTCCCTGACTTCCCGTGCTTGTTGTTTCCTGAACTCCTCCCATTGCCTTGACATGCGATTCACATCCTGTCGCATCATAGCATTCTCTCGAGAAAGATTTTTTAAGGCATCCATAGTTTCCCGGAGCTGATTTAACACAGCCATAAACTCATCTCGGGTGGCGAAGGATGGGAACGACGGAGCCGAATCTGCCGAGGGGGGTAATGTAGGTTGATCCAAGGTAGTTTCAGGTGTTGTCGATCCGCTGGCTACGTCCGCAGATGTTCCAACCTGCGGTTGTTTTCCGGTATTGCGAGTTGTTTTTTCAACCATAACTCAAAAATGCAAGAATAAAGGTAGGATTTTCGCATTGAACTTGGTGATCCGAAAGTAGAGAAAAAATCTGCCTTAGGCTAAGAATATCAATTCTCAATGAAAGCACCAAAGTGTTGACACCAAAAATTGGCACAACACCCAAAGAAAGAGTTATGTAGAGAATGAATGAAGATAAATAATTGTAAAAACCGAAAATAGAGGGAATCACATGCAAGTTTATAATGGTTCGGCGTTAATGAGCCTACGTTCACTTTATAATCACTTATATATTCTTTAAACTATTAGACGGAATAGTTACAACGACAATACAACAAGAGATTAACAAAGATTTGAAAGCTATAGTATTCAAACTTCCAAAAGTCCCCTCTTTTGAGTCCAGAAGAGGTATCTATAGGTGATACAATGCTTGAGCTGGCTTGGACACATGTTCTATGATCCAAAATGATAGTGAAGCTTGGGGAAGCATCCTTCTCCCATGGAATCAGCATTTTTTGAATTTATGGTGATAGGTGGCCATCGATCCGATTTATTTGGATGGCTTGGAACGAGTAAGGCTGGGCATGAGCTATTCTTCAGGAGGACATTGGCTTCGTAACTAGGTGTGACCTAGCTTGATTGGTTTGATTACAGTGGCTTCGAATGGACTGCATTTGGTTTCAGTGATAACTAAGGTGATGGGCCTAATTGTTTGACTCATTTCTTGACTTAAGCTATCTACCCCGGGTATATGAGGCATGGGCCCATAGCATTGTCGAGATTTGATGGGCTAGCCAAAAGGCCCATCAACAATCACCCCAGCCCAATCATATTTTTTCGTATGTGCACACCATGGTTTTCAATTCGGTAACATGGCCTGGCAAATTGCCACATCTCATCGCATCCAGGTATGATGCAATTTTCCTTAGTGGCGCATTGGCCCTGGCATGCATATACATGGCTTCGCATCGCACCAAATCTGATGCGATTTTGTCTTGGCTAACTCAAAGGTGGAATCATGCAAGGTTTTGACCTGGAAAAAACTAGGATCGCATTAGTGTGATGTGGCAAAGTCTCGAGAGCGCATTGCATCAGTTGATGCGAGATTTTGGATCTGAGAAAGGCAACTTCGGATCTGCCGTGTTTCAGATGCGAGAAAACATGAGATCACATCATGTTGATGTGAGAAAATCAGGAGGCTGAGTCGATACTTTTGATGCGATATTTTTTGGAGGCGGGATTGATCTGGCATCGTGCCAGATCCCTTGGCAAGGAGAAATAGCGTGCGGATCAGGCATTTTCAATGGATCTGCATGTGGTGATCACCTTTTTTGGTGATGCGATCTGGTATGATAGCCAGGATGTGATTATTTCACCCCAGCAAGCTATGAAGCGATTTTTCTGATGCAACGAGGCCTACGATGCGATTTTTTGCACCCGAACACGATGTGATGTGATTTTTTGTGTATGGTATTTGCGTGATGTGCTTTTTTAACAGCGGATTCCAAAATCTACCTACTCCACAACCAACCATCACCTATAAATATCCCCAACCTTGGCATTCAAAGGGGTTGGATTTTTTGGACTTCTTGGAGCTCTCGAGCGTCATTAATGGCAGCCGCCTCTTTTTCTTTGATCATTGGACACGGCTTGGGCCATTAAAATATTGAATAAATTTTTTTCCTTCACATTTTGGACATCTACAAGCATAATTACGCTGCTTTTGGACTGATTTGGACATTTTTGGATTTATTGGACATTGAAGCCAATTTTTGGACATAGTTGACCGAATCAACACTTTTTTCACTCAACGAAGAAGAAGAAGGGCATTTTAGTCAAAACTTAGAAATAACAAACATTTTGCTGTTCTATTGTAATGCTTTGTACCTAAATATTGTCCAAGCTTGTACAACATTGTAATCAGCTACTATATGATGAATGATTACTATAAAGTGGACGTAGGCGTTAGTGCCGAACCCCTATAAAAAGTTATGTTCTCCCCCATTACTTTACTTTACATTGGGATTACTGTTTTCCTACTACACATACACTCGAGGGTTGGCGTGTGTTGAATCGACGACAATTCCCCATGTTAACATCTTTGGCGCGCTAGGAAGAGGGGCGCACAACTTTGACTTCTTCGGTTTTGACTCTCGGATTTTAGCTTTAACTTTTGATTTCAGCTTCGACTTCGACGTCGACTTCAGTTTTGGTTTTCAACTTTGGTTTTGGTTCTCGACTTCAGTTTTAGTCCACGATTTCGACTTTTTCACTCGCTTTTCATCATGTTAAACGTAAAAGGTTCGACGCAACCTCTGAGGCTCAGACTACTATTGGAGAGTGGAGTTTTGATGACAACAACCAGGTTTCAATAATCATTATTAATTTATTATGAAATATATACTAACACCTTTATCTAGAATATATATATGCTGGAATTGTATACCAAAAATAAATACTAAAGACTTACAGTTTTAGAGTTCCAAGAGATCCAGGATTCAAAAGAGATTCAAGACTCATGAGTATCAAGATATCAAGATTTCAAATGCTTAAGAAAAATAAAGTAATTAAGTATAGTTTATATGTAAGACTCTGAATAGCACTCCACTTTCAAATCACGTTTTCAAATTATGTTTATTTCAAATACCCTTAAAATATTTTTAAATTATTCCAAAATTATGGTTTCAAATTTCTCTAAGTAATTTCTAATCACTCAAATTTTTTAAATTATTATTTCAAATATATTCTTATATAGTTTATATATAAAGTATGTTTATAATATAGTTTTATATCATATAATTATGTATATATATATATATATATATTTAAATTATATATTACTATATTTTTATATGTTTTTACATTTTATAAAATTCATTTGAAACACTAGTTTTGATTCAAGAATTTACAATATATATAGGCTTAAACACTTGAAAAATGGTTTAATAAATTCAGAAAACATATATATGTCAACAAACCAAAATATACAAATCGACATATAACTGTCACTTTTTCAAATTTCAAAGGAAGCATCTTTTCATATTTTGAAACGCTTCAGAAACGTTGCAACCTTTGGGACTCTATATAAAGGGCTCAAATTCAAATTTTTAATCACTTTTTCTTCTCCTTCTTCATCCTATCTCTTACCACCATTATTATACTTTAATTTCTTGATTTCTACAGTTGTACTCTGCCGATTTCAACACAAATTATAACATTCTCATTGTATTCTCAATCTCTATCAAATACTCTTTGTTTGGAAGTGCTACCTAAGAGTTCTAGAGATATTGTAATTATTTGGGAATTTTTTGGGAAAGGGTTTGTTCCTTGTAGCCCGTAAATCAAGGAAAGTCTGCAGTGTTGACCTTGTAGCCGTGAAATTGAGGGTGGTGGAATCGGTGTTATCCTTGTAAACGTGAAATCAAGGGTGTTGTAATTGGATATTGATAACAATAAAACTTTGCGCAATCCAGCATTGTGTAGGACTGGACATAGGAGTAATCCGAACCAGTATAAAATCCGATGTGTTCTTTCCCTTTCTGCATTTTATTTTTGTTTATATTTGCATTTAAGATTGTTTCTGTTGTGATATTCATTAAGTGATTCATATAGTGTTTAAGTATTTGTTAATTGTTTAAGATTTCCATAGTCTTTTTAAAACACCATTCACCCTCCTCTAGTGTTAATTTTGCCTTAAGATCTGTGATTCTCATCCCTAACAACTACTAGTAGCGAGGAAAGTCAAGAACAATCTACGACTGAGGAACGTTCGAACTTGGTCGCTCGAGAAGACTAAGTGGATTTGGCTAGAGGGTTGATTGCATGTATAGATTGGCAAGAGGAGGTTATGAACACTTTTCTCGCCCGGTTTGAAGGTAGACTGCATGGTTTTGGAAGGTCGAATAACCTAACAGACACCATCGGAACAAGTTATTATGTTCCAATGTTCATATTTTGGGACTTGGGGGTAACCTCGCAAAATCCACGGCTGGACGACGTCGCTCCTCAGATTGACGCCGCTCCTGCTATGCTCGGGGATACCCCCTTTTTCGATGGAAGCGTAGTTCTAGAAGTTTTGGAAAGTCTAGCTATGGTTTCGAGTAAAGGAAAGTATTGAAAAAATCACCCGGTGATTAGAAAGAGATCTAAATTTTAATCATATTCAAAACTTACTCGCACCCTACAGGATATTCTTTTGGAAGTTCACCCTATCGCTCCATTCCGACAGCCTCCTAGGTAGGAGCCCACTCAGAAGCAAAGAGATTCTAGTCGGTATTGCATATTCGAAGAGCTCCGCGGTCACTACGAGAACAAGTACCGGCACCTTCGGGGCATGAACGAGGAGCGTGTCAGGAGTGGTAAGATGACATGGTTTGTTAAGACTCGAATTGTGGCACCTGGATAGGAACAACCCCCAACTACTAGTAAAGATAGGCCCGGGCCCAGCGCCCAGGGTCCCGCTTTAAGATGAACCCTTATGGCTCTGATGCCATGGATGTAAGTCTCCTTGGCATCAGTATCCTTTGGGTTATGGATTCTGGTCTTTTGGTATTATATGGATATTTTTATTTCTTGGTTCTTAGCTTTACTTAGTCTTCCGAATTTTTGACGTATTGGTTATATGGCTCTCGGTTTCTTGTGGATTCTTCGATTTGGTCTTTTGTAATTTCTTGGATTTCAGTTTTTCTAGCTTTCGGTGCTTTATTTGTAGATTTTGGCTTTGTCTGGTTGTTTGTCTTATGGACTACTGGATTATTGCTTATGGATTTTCTAACTTTTGGATGACGATCGTCCCACTTACGGCTTTCTTGCTTTTGGTTTCACGACTTTTGGATCTCTTGGATTTCTCGAGCCTATGGCGTTGGCTCTCTTGGCTTTCTATGAATTTGGTTATTCGGGCCTCGTCCCATGTTTTTGGATTTAAGGACTTTAATCCTCTAGATGAATCCCTCCGGTTATTAATGAAAATTTTACTTTTCCCGACTTTGGATGTTGAACGACTAAGTTTGCCAACCCTTGTGGGGGGAACAACAAGCTCCCAAGTACACTCTTTGTAAATGATAAATCGTTCACCTTTCCTTATGAATGAATTTGGAATCAGAAAATGGTCAAGTCCGCCTACCCATGCATTGGGGCAGTCCAACTCCTTAGGCGTTCTCTTTTTGGATGATGAACCGTTAAGTTTTTCCTTTTGGATTTACTTAAAAATCCCTAAATTTTATAACTTTAACAAAATTACATCGCGAAGTAAGGACGCTTGCTTGTGAAGTATGAAATCAACAATGGAATTGCGAACTATAACAAGCATCTAGCTATCTTGGTCTCTTGTCCTACTTCGACAAGATTACCTTGATATGGCGAGTATAGGATCTTGAGCGTCTGGCCTGTGGATCCTACTCGTTTAGCTATAAGGTCGTCCTATCAAGACGATCTTGGATTACATCGGGTGGACTTGTCAGTGACACGACAAGATTATCCACTCATGGCTATCTTGGCCTCTTGTCCTACTTCGACAAGATTGCCTCAATTTGTGGAGAGTTTCGGGTCTCAGGCATCTAGTCGGTGCACCTTGCTCGTTTGGCTATTAGGTCACCTAAACAAGGCGATTCATTTGGTTATTCTGGTTATTTTGGCTATCCTAGTTATCCCAGTTCCCTGGTTATTCTGATTATCTCTAAATGATCATCGCCATTCATCGGATTTCAGGCTTTTTGGTTTTCTAGTAAATGGATAAAAGGATCCGGAGAGATCTTGGATTTTTGGTTTATTGGCTTTGGATTTCTGGTTGATACACTCAGGCGCGACCGTGGCTCTTCGGTTTTTTTGGTTATGAAAGTTCACTTCGGACTTCTCATCGCTGCGGTTTAATGGAATTCTGGGTCTTCTCGCAAAACACATCTTCCTTCAACGAGAAAGAAATGTTTTTGGGGCAAACATTGACACGTTTTTTTATCAAAGATGTCACACGTCAAGAGTATCGTCAGAAAACACAAAGCGATTTGATTGAAGTCGCGACATATTCAGAAAAGGTTTGGAAATGACGTCAATTTGTAAAGTCATCGTCAATTGACTCGGAAAAGCTGGCATAGTGAAAATACATGATCGACACTGTCCGGTTAGCTTAAAAAGGTTAAGCGCATCGGTTCGATCACGTGGCAGAACTCATCGTGCAAAAATGTACGGAATTGCTGGAAAACAGTGTCGTACACTCAAAAACAACAGATCGACATGCGTTGATCACGAAAATGGTTTGTGTGACCTATGGTAACATAATATGGTAATCTGGCAAAACCTGGTTTGGCACGAAGAAAAACAGCCAAAAAACATGTTCGTCCCATCAAAAACCGTGTGTGCAACCTTGGTTTATCATACAAGAAAGATGGTCGATCATGTCTTCAGGCACGTTCGAAATTTGGTGATCACGTCATCCCGATCGCGTTTTTTCGTATGTGTGAATCATGGTTTTCAATTCAGCAATATGGCCTAGAAAATTAGCACATCACATCGTATCCAAGTATGATGCGATTCTCCTCAGTGATGCATCGGCTCCGGCATGCATATAAATGGCTTCACATCGCACCAAATCAGATGCGATTATGGCTTGGAAAACTCAAAGGCGGGATTGGTCAAGGTTTTGATGCGGAAAAAACTAGGATTACATCAGTGTGATGCGGTAAAATCTCGAGCGCGCATTGCATCACCTGAAGCGAGACTTTGGATCTGGCAAAGGCGGCTTCGGATCTGCCACGTTCCAGATGCAAGAAAACATGTGTTTGCATCATGTTGATGCGAGAAAACCTGGAGACTGAGTCAATATTTTTGATGCGATATTTTTTGGACGCGGGATTGATCTGACATCGTGCTAGATCCCTTGGCAAGGAGAAAATAGCGCGCAGATCTGGCATTTTTAGTGGATCCGCACGTGATGATCAACTTTTTTGGTGATGCGATCTAGTATGATAACCAAGATGCGATTTTTTCACCTCAGGAAGTTGTGATGCGATTTTTCTGATGCAACGATGCCTAGGATGTGATTTTTTGCACCCGAACACGATGTGATGCGATTTTTTGTGTATAGTCTTTGTGTGATGCCATTTTTGACATTGGGTTCCAAATTCTACTTACTCCACTACCAAACATCACCTATAAATACCCCTAAGTTTGGCATTCAAAGGTGTTTGATTTTTTGGACTTCTTAGAACTCTCGAGCATCATTGATGACAGCCACCTCCGTCTCCATGACTATTGGACATGGCATGAACCATTAAAATGTTGCATAAACATTTTCTTCACATTTTGAACATCTACAAAAAAAATTACACTGCTTTTGGACTGATTTGGACATTTTTGGATTTATTGGACATTGAAGCTAATTTTCGGACACAGTTGACCGAGTCAACACTTTTTCCACTCAATGAAGAAGAAAAATGACATTTTAGTCAAAGCTTAGAATTAACAAACATTTCGTTGCTCTATTGTGATGCTTTTACCTAAATATTGTCCGAGCTTGTACAACATTGTAATCAACTGCTATATGATGAATGATTACTATAAAGTGGACGTACACGTTAGTGCCGAACCACTATAAAAAATTGTGTTCTCCCGTATTACTTCACTTTACATTTGGATTACTATGCCCCTTCTACACATACACTCGAGGGTTGATGTGCGTTAAATCGACGACAATTCCCCATGTCAACAATATGCCTATTTGTAACAGGAAATAAACTACTACAAATAATTTTGCTTTAAACCATACTAAATTCAGCTAATCACAACAGGAATTAAATGGTGTTGTGTATCATTATTTACAAAGATATAATTTAAATCCACTCACTTGTAGTCCTAAGCAGTTCTCCGTGGCTGCTGTAGATCTCGCCTTCTAAGTTGATTATAAATATTTTATTTCGTAAATTTTTCACTATATAGGTTTTAATTCAGCTCCGTTTCAAAAGAGGGAACCCAGAAAGGGGGCTATTGAGTTGAAAGTGAAGTACCAGGCATATGGGTCTATTTATAGGGTAACATAGGGATCTCAGACCGTTGGGTTTCAAGATTTAGCCTTGTCCAACCACGTCATTCAGTCAATCAAAGCTTTTAGAATTCAAATTAAGACAATAAAAACAACTCACATCAGCCCAAAATCTAAAAACGTCACTTCTCGTTCTTGAACGAAATCACGTTTAGGTGAACATGCAGGTCGCCCACCGTATAGGGGGTCGACCCAGCCTATGTATTATTAATATTATTTCATTCTCTTCCTTCTTTTTTTTACTTTTCTTTTCTGCGATAACTTCGTTTTAATTTCGATTTCTGCAAACTATAAACATAAATTGATCAAAAAATCACCAAGGATGCAACGGTACAACTCTCTTAACTAAAATTTGATGATTTTACAAATTTATTTTATTATTTAATTATTAAAAAAGAAGTGTATTACATCAGGTTTCAAACCACTCGGCACGAACATGTTTGAATCGATAAAAACCAAGTTTTGCCTTGTGTAAAACTTGGCTAAACTTTTTATGCTCCACTTAATCGTGAAACCTCAGGATAACGCTACATTTCCTACACATGTAACATATTTATTAATATATGTGCTAGCTTTACTTAAAAAAATGCTTGTATAGTCTATTCACTTTGCAAGAGACGTTTTTAATAAAACACAAAGTGGATACAATCAGAATGCGACAAAGCAATGAGTACAGTGACAACAAAAGCAAGAGAAACAGGAAACACGCCGCCGCCACCACCACTTCTTGATCATCAACAAGAAAACTACGGTGCATTAAACATAGAAGAGGTGTGACATAAATAATAAACACATCATATAAGAAACATCTCTAAAATCTACACATGAACAACAATATTCAAGATACTACAGTGCAGATATAAGACACTACTTTCTGTCCTGGTCTCCTTGAACGTTATGCAGAAGTCGCTGAAGCATTTTACACATACTTGACTAGCAAAATCCGACTAAATAAGCAAAACTGCTGATGGATCGATCACTTCTCAATAAAATCCTTGAGGCTCTTTATCCAAGCAAAATAAATCTTGTTGTATTTGATGACCATATAATCATGCAAGTAATTGTAGAGGGATTTTTTGAAACCCCTTGTAGCCAAGTACTTCTGAAAGGCCTTTTCCGTCCTCTCGTCCAAATCACTAAGAAGGTTTTAAGATTATAGGAAAAAAAGAAAATCAACATGGGAAAAATACTCATCAGCACGTAGTACTAATCCAGACGAAGCGAACTAGCTAAATAAACAGATAAAAAATTTTTGCAGCCTTTTACTGTAGTCTGTATCATGTAAATAATTGAAAATTAAGACTGAACTTTCATTATATGGTATATGTGTGATTTGGGTAGCAATTTGCAAAAGAATAGATGGCGCGCACACACACACACATATATATACACACACGCACACGCGCGCGCGCACACACACACACAAACACACACACAAATATATATATATATATATATATATATATATATAAAGAGAGAGAGAGATAGAGAGGAGCAGTCTGAGGCACCGCTACCCAACCGCGAGCTACACTACTTCAAATCAAACAAAATTTTGTAGATGTTCAATCCACATATATATTATCATCTATTCAAAATTTGAGCTCTTTCCGACATTCGTATAATAATATATTTAATGTTTAAATTTAACATTTCGAATAAATCTCTGAACGATGAATAATTGAGCTAAGATTTTGAAAATGCTACATTTGATGTTTAAATTTAACGGTCCGAATAAATGTCTGAACGGCGAATAATTGAGCTAAGATTTTGAAAATGTTACGAATATCTGAAAGAGCTCAAATTTTGGATAGACAATAGTATACATGTGCATTGAACATCTACAACATCTTATTAGATTTGGATTAGTGTAGCTCACGGTAGGGTAAAGGGGTGCTGCAAAACAGGGATGCCCCGGAATGCTCCTTGTGTGTGTGTGTGTACACACGCGCGCGTGCGCCAATGTGATAGCTGAATAGGTCTATTTATGTCTGCTACGAACACACTAAATACCGTTAGAATTGTAAAATTTTCGGGAGGATATAGATAAAAATAACAAGCTCAGTTGTGCCTGTGTGAACATGTTGATTTGGATGACTCATTTCGCCAAAAAAACACAGTTACCGTATTTTCATACCATCTTAAGTAATTAACATCCATCTGAGAGTGTTCAAAACTTATGACTAACAGGCCAAACCATAAGCATTTTGTACATCTAATATATATTTTCTAAGAAAACTCACAACCTTTTAAATGATTTGCAATTATTCGCCTTAAAAAGAAGAGCACTTTTGACTGGAAGAATATCAGATTTCTATTTTCTGTCAAAACAAAGTTAACTTTGTGGATAACCCTCAAAATATAATGTCTCCATGTTTGTACAATAAAAATCCTTAATGCCATGGACAAAAGGCCAAAAGTAAACTAAATAAATAATATATATTATTTTTTAAAATTAGTGTTTTTCCTTAATATAATCTAATTTCCAATCGGAATTACAAACAATCGATTAATTTTAAATTGTCGGTTGGTTTCAATTTTCGAATCCTCAAAGAAAGATAAACTGATCAATAAATTCATTTAACAAATGGGATATATCTCTTAATCCAAAATTTTGATACAAGATATTACAAAAATCACCGACGTCTAGAATAAATGTTTTAAGATGGGCATTGACTATCACAGATGGCCTATTTAAAGAGGAAAAAAATTGAATAATAATTTCAAAATTCAATTATGCTTTGAGAACGGCTTAGACTACTAATATAAAAATCCAAAAGCCCTGCTCAAGTCAGGATTATTAATAACCAAATGCAGGTGTGAAGCAAGAAAATTTTCCAGCCTTCCTAACCCCTCCAACAACCCCACCATTTTCCCTCCCTCCCACCCCCAACCCCCCAAAAAAACAAAAAAAGGGTAGGGGAGAGGAAGAAAACCTTTCCCCCTACACCCTTTGTGTGTGTTTGCTCATGTGTGCTTTTGTTTATGTTCATCTGTGTAACAACCCATAATTTTGAAATCAATTTAAAATTTATTTTTAATTGATTTTGATAGAAAATAAATATTTTAATCAATTTATTTAAGGAATAAACGATGAAAAATTTATTTAAAACAAAGTTAGAACTTATAAATTTATTTTAATTATAAAACGAGCTTGAAATGGTGCAGTAGTTTGAAAATTCGATTTTAAATTTCAATTGAATGTACAAAATTCATTATAAATCAGAATTTAATGAAACAAGAAATGTTGGAATATTTTGAATTGAAATTTTCTAACGAATGTAAAAAACTGAGATTTCACTTTATAAATTGTAAGTTATGTCCAATTTAAAATTTAAAATAGCCGCTATGGAATATATATATATATATATATATATATATATATTAGTATTATATATAAGTCCTTAAATATAGCCATTTTGCAACCGACCTCCATTTTCGATGAAACCACTTTTGTTGAATCTGGAACGTCAAATTATTGTCAAATTTAAAATTTCATGTCATTTGGAATTAATATGTAAGCGTCGTAAATTTTAACGCGTTTTCAATTTTAGTTTGAATTAAATAAACCAATTAAAAGGCCCATTTTTCAAACTCTATAAATTGGACGAAATTAATTTTGTTAGAACCATATCATCAAAACATAACTAGATTTCAAATTTCATAATTTTTGGAGTCAGAATGTTTCGCCGATAAATTGAAATGTACGTTGGAATTTAATATTGAACGTTATATTGAATTATATTTTAATTTTGATAAAAACTGATCGAAACAGCCGAATCAACTTATGAAACATATCTCATTGTGTCCGGAATGAGGGTGTTTAGTTAGGAATGAAAGTCGTTCGGTCTCGTTTGGATTCGAACACAAATTTTCACAATAAAACAATTAATTTAATAAAATATTATATATATATAACTACGTAAAACCGGAAACCCTAGTTTCCTGATCATAAAATGCGCCGCCAGTTAGGTTATCAATGGCCGATATCGCTCCGAGTTTCTCCCCCCCTTTCTCCAAATTCACACAATGATATTCGAAACTTATAAAACAAAAAGGGAAGACCTCATCAAGGTCTACAATGTCAACGGTGAGGATGATCTTTTGTTGGACGTGGAGGCCATATTTCCCTCCCAAAGTCATTGCTTTTGAGGAGCTTTGGCCGACGCGGGGGGGGGGGGGGGGGTGCGAGTGATGAGGGGTTGCGGGCGATGGAAGCCTTGGTGATGGCGGTCGGCGAGGAACTTTCTGATCATCGTCCGGTTGTTTGTGAGGCGGGGCGCAAGTGAAGTTTTGGAACGATCGCAATGCAACTGAAATCGTCCAATTCTGTTTTCGTATGCGAAAGATATTGTATTTACAACATGGAACTGACCAGAACGGAAACAGAGCAAGTTGAATTTTTAGCTAAATTAAACGTTTGTTTAATTTAGTTTAAAAATAAAATCCCCCATTAAAGACTGACAGTGTGGAAATCAAAGTGCGAACTCTCACTCAAATATTTTGAACAGTTATTTATGTTTACTGAATATATATTGACTGTCTGTGATTGCAATATTTGTTTAGTGATTGATGGTCGTTTACCGTTTTAATGCCATTATTATTAAACTATAGATAAATTCACATGGATTGTGATGTAAAACCCCACACGGGTGCTAGAACGATAATTTTACACATCACCCGATTATTTGTTGATGATTGAAAACCCCACACGGGTCTGGGGATGATAACAAATTACACATCGCCCTTCTGTACAGTTGTATGTCAACCGATTGATTGACAGACTATCATAAGCATTATTTAATTATTTAATTCTTATATAGTTATAAATTGCACTTTGGATGTGAATGAAATGTTTAATAGTTGTTTATCACTATTTTTGAATACAAGCGATGTATGGAATCCATATAAATAAAATTATATGGTAATTGATTGAGTCTGATTCCAATTCAGAAATAATGAATTTTTCAAAATAATATTCAGTGAGAATCAAAATATGATTTTTGATGTCTGATTTTGGATGGACACGAAAATATTAAAATATGTGAAGCCGAGTTGAGTAGATATACGTCATTTTAACTCGAACGGAATTTTCTGTCGATTTTATTCATTTTATAATGAGTATCGAAATGATTTGATTTCAAAATCTGATATTTTGAAAATATTATCATTCTATTATTATAATGATATGGAATATTCAATTTTGACTTAAAAATGAAATGGGAGTTGGAATCGTTTTTAAAACGAATTTATAAACGTTTTATAAAATACGTTTTAAATGGAAATTGATGAAATATACTATATATATATATTTAAATGGCCTGAACAGAACGTATCGCGCAGTGACCATTCATGAATTTCGACCATTGACTTTGAATGGACGTAACGGGAGATCCGACCGTCGGATTCTCCTAAAATTGGAATTATTTGGTTCGTATCGAAAAGAGCTTTCAAATGATAATAAAATTTTGAAATATAACGATTAGATTTTAAAATATGTCCAAATCAGTTTTGGAAAGGGTCGCTGTAAATGTCGTTCGATGACTATATATGAAAATCGACAGAAATGGATATAATAAAATTATTAAAAATATGGATAAATTGTGCTAAATCATATTAAATGATTTAAAAAGATTTTGGATTAAATATTCCAAATTTTGGAAATATAAAAGACATTTGTCAGAATGAACTAGTTAACAACTGGAATAAAGAACTGAAAGGAATTGTGAATGGTTTTAATCTAACCAGAATTTTTCAATATAAAAATTGGATTGGGTTTAAATGGAAATAATCTTCTGAATATTTTGACATTGGATGTCATGATTATACGAATATTGTTGAGAATTTGGAAGATATAGATATCGTTATTCCCAAAACGATATATGTTGGTTTTAGAATTTGGTATTGAATATAAGCCGATATAATTTCTATCAGAGCCTTGTATTTAATATCAAACTAGATTTTGGGTTTTCGTAATGGTGTCTTCAATAACACCGTTCTTAAACCCAGTTGAGAATAGAATACATCTTTTGATTAAAATTTAGAGAAATTTACTAATTAATTAATTTAATTGGAATTGAAATGAAAGTTGATTTTGGATTTATCGTGAACAATGTTTTAAATAACATTCGTTCTTCAACCCAATTAATTAATGGGCAAGTTATGATTTGTAATTTATGATCTTTTAATTAAGATTAATGGAACTTTCCAAAGTAAAGTTTCCCAATTTAATATATTAAATTAGAATTGAACGGAATTCGATTTAATAATCCAGATGAACTTCTGTAAAGGAAGACGGTTACTATTTATGGAATTTAAAAGGCCTTGCCGCTCTTCCACTTATATTATTAGTTCGATACGGAAATTTATATCGATTATATATTGTTATGATTTCCGTGAAGATTCCATTTTGATGGAAGATGATTTTGGGTTTATCGTGAACTTTGTTTTAAATGACATTGGTTCTTTAACCCAGTTAAAGGCAGAATTAATTTACTAAAGTTGAATAATCATTAAGTAATGATTTTTGAAGATTAAAACTAAGTAGAGTTTTAATGAATCTTTAATTAGATTGAATTGTGAATGAGGTAATTAAATTTACCGAATTCAAGAAATGTTCGATAATGGAGTATCACCAGTTTTACTCCATGTGATAGTTAAATCTTTAATTAGATTTGAACGTTAAATGGTAATTAAATTTAACGATAACACAATGGGTGTTAGATATGGAGTACTCCCAGTTTTACCCATAGGATGAATAAGTTGGGAATTAGATAATAAAATAAATGATTACTTCGGTAAGGCTCAATAATCCCGACTAGTTTTATAAACCTTAATTTGGTTTAAATTGTGAAAAGAATATTTGAATAAAAGAATATTCTGAATTGGAATGAGACGCATGATGTGTTTTTATAGCACTTGATTATAAGATACGTGGGTTATTCGGAAAGATCGGGTTTAACTCATTCTGAATAACTAATACGATGACTAAAAGTCGAAGAAGACGGTGGTTGAAGACCGGAGATCTTCACATCGTTTGGATGATTACTGATGTCTTGATTTAGCTGTACACCCAAGACGAGGTAATAAGTGGTGATCGTCCAGACGTACTTATAGATTGACCGAATATGCAAAGACCTCTCTCCTATATTGGACATATGGGAAGAGGAATAAGGTGTCTCCGGTTTCATTCAGACCCAGAACGGACTTGTAAATGGATTCTGTCCGACATTTTATTGTGTGCTATATTCGTTGATCTCTGCTAAATATATATATCTATTTAGTGGCGGAGAATTTATTCTCTTGCTTAACACCTTCTCCAAGACGTACGAGCTTAGAGGTTATATATTGGTGGAAATCAATGGTATGGTAAGGATTGACAATGTGGCATGCTAAGATGCAAATGATCAACGCTTTTGTCGAAAATACACGTACACGTGTGCATTGCCCTAGCGTCCCAAAACCCGGATATATCAAATGCGAGATATCATGTATACACATGTATATGAATCAAGGGTGAGTAGTTGCAGTAATATTTCGGTGAAAATAACATATAGCTTAGTCAAGAATTAATAAGTGCGTAATTAGTGAACTTCATGTTTCCACAAATGACCTATAGGATAAACATACATTCAACTTCAAATGCAAGACAATGGAGCCTAACTACTAACTTACATAATATTAGAAGAAAGCATCTCAGATTACCATATATGGTGAAAGACTCAAAAATTTCATTACACTTTGTCACAAAAACAAATAAGACAAAAAATCATGTTTGCATGACTACCTAGTAACAGCAAATGACACTGCCAAACGTTTCATTTTAACACGAAACACAGCCAAGACTATTTCCAGGCCTCTATTTTTATGCAAAATGCAAAATGCATCCTAATTTTAATTTATTCATTACAAAATACATGGCCTGTTGAGTCTAATTATATTATGGTCAAACGGTCCCTTTAACAAGTCTGGACTCACAAACAGACAGGAGTGAAAGCTTGCCATAATGCACTTACCTCATATAACAAACACAATCTGAAATATAAGTACATATGTATGTTTATTCAAGTGTGCTGAACACTAATTACAGGTGAAAGGACGTGAAATGCTAAGCAAAAAAAAAAAAAAGTAAAAATAAAGAGCATTATACTATCAACCACATGCACATAAGCGGTGGAACTGATGTAATAGTTAATACATGCTTTCTGAACCTTGTTACATGACACGTGTGGAAAATATTAATTACATGCTACTGAATGATAATGATATTGTCAATGGTCAGAAGCAAAAAGAATGAACCATTGGTTCATTTGTTAACGCAGGAACATGTCTGCCTTAGACAATTGAAAATCACATGTTGTTCTTCAGTTCTGTTGCACATTTAAGTCAAGTATCATTTTTATTACCAAATTCAAAGATTTTATATATATATATATATATATATATATATATATATATATATATATATATATATACACACACACACACCAGAACAGTATGAAAACGTTATATTGGACATTTGTTAGGCTATATTTCATTTTGCAAAAACGTTGTACTTGACCCAACTTCATTTGACTGACACGAGGTTTCCAATGGTGTCCTGCATCACATTCAAATGGACACTGTCATTTACAGTCGTGATATCCTATTTATAGACAAGCTAAATTAATTTATTTAACTAATAAGCACGAAATAACGGCTCACAACTACTAGAGTTCACTCAACTTCAAGTGCACATCGGTCTTCCCGTATACAATACTCACTTACGAACACTTGGATACAGCAGTTGTGACACAAATGACTTAAAGTTCTCAATACATATAAATCCTTTGATATGATATGAATTTATCAGACAATACGTTAAACCAATGACCAACTTTCCATAGCAAGCATATAACAAGTAAGCTACTACAACAAAGTTTGTTCATTTAAATCAAATTGAAACTTCCTGACCACAGTGGAACATCAGAATATGGTCAAACCAAGAGGGGTTAACATAACAGTTCAAGCACCAAGCCGTTTGGACTATAACTAGTATAGTGTGTGTGTGTATATAGTACATTGGTGGTCTGGGTTATACAATGAACTAGCCTCTGACTAATAAGTAGCAGGTTCCATACAAATTGATACTACCAGTAATGATCGACACTCATAATGGGTTCAACATGGGTTTAACATTCATGGGTGTATTTCATGCAAGCATGTCGTATACACCATAACCGGCAATATGTATAATGGGTTTAAGGTGCCAAGTAGTGCATATAAAGAAGATAGTAACCAGGTAAATAACACATGGGGATCATTAGGATACAAGCACACCCTGAACTGATAAGGGTAGCATTGGTTATCAGTTTCTAAAACTATGAACAAACACTAATATTACTTTAGAACGGAAATTCTGATCCACAAATAGGATAAAACGTCCAAATCCAACTCTCAATAAAAATTTCATTAATTTTTTCTTCATATATTAAGCAGTTTAGGTTTACCGTAAATAAAACTACCTATAAAATTGAATTTTATAATTTTATATCATTTTGCAAATATGCATATGCATTGCAAACTGAACACGTGCCAAAAATACTATTGGGTTACAAGTTACAATAATATGGAGTACTTAAAAGAAATTCAGTAAAAAGCCTGCTGACGTGTTCACATGAATGTACCAGCTTACAAAAAACTAAATCTCAATTGGAAAGTCTTATAAACTAAAAAGAAACTCGAGGCTGTGCAAGGTAAATTGTTCGGAAAGTGACATGAAATGTCAAAGGTTTATGATTATTTCAACCTTGCTCGAAAATTAAGCAGTGGCAAATCAAGCAGTAACCAAATTGATGTATACGCAACAATCACGCACGAAACTTTATTATGTCATAGTTTTTATATCAAGTTAAATTTACTTGAATAGAGGTAATCGTGAGTTGAAATTCCAACTCACCTCACGCAGTATTCTCCTTGCTACCAGCGAACGCAAATGGGAGGGTTTTCGAGTTTCTGGTGGCTTCTGGCCTTAATTCAAGGAGTAATAGCTTCGTCGAAGGCTTCGGCTAGGCAAGGCAGTGGCAAGGCAAACTTTATTTGATCCGATCCTTGTTGCAACTTCATTTTGTAGAGGCGTGGAAGGAGCGATTTTTATTTGAGGCAAAAGGGAAAAAAAGCATACAGCTGAAAATGAAATAAAGGGAAATAGAATAGTGTTTTGTGGTGGAGAGGAGCGATTCTGGTGGAGCAGCGGCCATTAAAGGAGTGGTGAGCGCCATTATCTTGGATTGGGAAAATGATTTTGGCTCCGTGAAAAGGGAAATGCAGTGGTATATAAACAAGTAGGGAAGCTTTTAGAAAAAGCCGATGTTTGAAGATAAGAACAATGTCCATCAGTAAAATTAAAATAGGGTAGCGGCGTACATTGAAACCAAGGTCGGCGTGATTTATTTGGTGCAGGCTATATTTGCATTTAATTAAATATAAATTCTTACCGCAAATTAAGGTCGAATGCTGCCAACAAAGTCTCTAAACGCAACAAAAATTATATGTACCGCTTCGTTTTCATGTTCTGGATTCAATAAAATCTGTTCGATGGTAATTCGATGTCATTTGTAGACAACGTTATTTTATTTTTAAATAATTTATCGGTTCACCAATTTTAGCTCAAACAACAACTACATTTGCTTCCTAATTTGAAACGTTAAATTTCTATTTATTTATATATGCGAGTACACACAACCAATCCAATTCTCCCTATATTTAAACAAACAAAATTCACAATTTATTTAACGTCAATAGCTTATATTTTGATTTCTAATTTCCAGTCGTATTTCAATCCAATTCCAATACCCCACCAGATTCAATTCATACTCTAAACAATATATTCGACTTTCAATTAGCCATTCTGAAATCGAATTCATTTCTTATTCAAACCAGTAAACTTTGATTTTGAAGCTAGAATTGAATATAAAATTAATTGTTTGTTATGAAATCCATAATTAATTTCTATTTCAAATTGCCTAAATTTCTGGGTCATTACAATCTTCCCATTTAAAACTTTTCATCCTCGGAAAGAAGAGATCGTTAAAGATATACCAATGTATATTTCAAATTCTTCCCCAACTAATTTAAATATCGATATCTAAGCTATCAATCATCCTTGTTTATTTACCATATCCAATTAACTCGAAAAAAATCAAATTCCCTTTCTTACAGTTGGAGATCAATTTTGATCAAACACGTTTATCTATTTCCATGCTTTTTAAACTGTACTCAATTTTCAAGACCAATTTCTATCTCAAAATATTTTGAGATATCTTCCAATTTCTCGTTCTCTCTAATCTTCTAAGAGATTCAAATCATATAATTTCTTTTCAAAATCATTCTTTTTTTATATAAATTTTCAATTTTTGCATAAATTGAATTTATGCGTCTCACATTATTCCAAGTTCAACCCAGTCTCCTTACATTCAACCCATCAAAATTTTCCCAATACTCATTGAAGAGTTTTAATAACATCTCCTTTCCAAATCACAAATTTTTCGACTTGAAAATTTCCAAAATTTAAAATCTTATATTACTTTTATACCGAAAAAAATTGTATTATTATCACAAAGCTATGGACTTAAAAATCTTTCGAAATTCTTACCTTAATTAATCAAGTTATATACATTTTAATTTCAAATTATCGACTTGAAAATATTTGATAACTCGAAGTTTGACAAGTCTATTGTCGTTATTAAAGATGTTAGGCATACGCTGGCCAGACGTATGACTACAATCCCCATGTACTAGATATCCTTGCTTCAACTCTAAGTGAATATATTTTAAAAATTCTTTTTAAAAATATACGGGAAGTACCAATATGATATTAATATGTTAATTGTTCATGAATCGCAGATACACAATGGTTTCATCTGGATCCCCCAGAAAACATCTGTATCCATAGGAATTCACTTCCATCCGAATTTCGTCATGGACAGATCAACAGAAGATATTTAAGAATCAAAAGAAGGAATGAGGTCACTGAGCGTTGACTGCACTATCTCAGAGTCACAAAACAATCATGGAATTATGAAGATACTTCAAGTCATGAGGACAAATTAAGTCATAAAGACAAATCAGGTCACAAAGACACAGTGCTGCCTCAAACAGGTGGCTCACTATCACTAAGATATTCCACACATTATATGACTCCATTCTACCTTTAGTAACTCTAGTGGTTACATCTCTTTCACTTGTAGATATGCCATGGGGACCGCAGGTACACAACGGTTACGCCTGATTCCCTCAGGAAACATCCATACCTGTAAGCTTTCACTGCTCTGCGGATTACGCCCTTATCACGACTGTAGATCACAAGCAAACACAATGGTTACGCTTGGTTCCCCCAAGAAACATCCGTCCGCCGTAGGCCATCTGCAGCCCTGCGAATTACGCTACATGGTCGTGTTCTTCAAGGAACAATGACAACTCGAGTTTTATGTCCGGACAACCTACTACCACCAGCAGCACATCTTACTAAGCTCGAAATTCAAAGGAGAAAGATGGTACTTTCCTTAATTTGCTTTGAAAATATATAATATTGTGTACATATAGTACTTCATTTTTATATCCCTCATAATTATACTTATGATTTTATTTCCAAATCATATTTCCAGACATATCATTTTTATATGAATTCCATTATATAAATTTTTTCTCAAATCAATTTATCTTCCAATTAATCGTCTCCGAATTCACTATATTCCCATATATATTTTCCATATAATTTTTTAAAACTTCTACATCCTATATCCAAACCCAAACATTCCCAAGTTTTCATTCAAATTTTAAAATTCCAGTTTTGATCTCTTAGTTAGTTCAGATATTTAATATCCTTTCAAATTCTGATTCCTGAATTTATTTGTTACAAAACAATTTCTCTTCCAAATTCCAGTTATTCAAATCTCCCAATTATTCACTTCATCACATAATTCACAAAAAAAATTATGCTTCCAAAATTCCAAAATTCTTTTCTTCCTCCTTATAATGAATTTCCTATTCACGCTATATTTCTCTTTCCCATTCACATCCTTCGACCGTAAATTAGCAAGCGAACAACTCCCTAAGTATCAACCCCGAAGACCGAAACCAACATTCGTTCAACACTCAGAAAATTATTCAACTTGACTTATCTCCAGTCAATCTCCAACTTTCTTAAGTCTGATTCCTAATTTCTTATCAAATCATTGCTTACGCAACTCTCGAATTCAATTTTTAACAAATCCACTTCTCTCTACATTCTGCCGCCCTTCATTATCGTCGTGTAGCTATTTGTTTTTCTATAACGACCCAACTTTCGAACATATCGGAAGTCGTGCCATTAATAAGAATAAGAATAGATAGAAGATAGAATCACGGAAACATCAGGATCTTACAGCGGAATTTTCACAAAAAGATGATACTT
Organism: Allium sativum; assembly: GCA_030737875.1. Taxonomy (NCBI): domain Eukaryota; kingdom Viridiplantae; phylum Streptophyta; class Magnoliopsida; order Asparagales; family Amaryllidaceae; genus Allium; species Allium sativum. The sequence continues at coordinate 234,023,136 of CM060922.1, forward strand.
CATAATATTACACAGCGGAATATATTACATCAGAGCATCATAGGTCTAGTGATACAACCCATTTATAGTAAATCATTAATTATACATATCACAGATGTCCAACTGATAGACTTACTTATATAGTAGATAAGTGGACCAGCACACAACAAAGTCTTCATTCCATCTTTTCAAGTTTATCCATCCTGATTCACTTGTCTATTCATAACAAGCATTATGAATACCCAAGAGTTTAAGGGAAAACACAGAAAAATAAACTCCGATTCAGTCAAGGGACTGGTCTGAGTAAATAGTTTAAAACAAATAAAAATATCTCATAAGACCACGCCATGAATACGGAACGGGTTTTTAACTTAGGGGATCAAAACACTTTGTATACTTTAAATCAGATATTATCATAGTCTCTAGGTGTTTTTCACAAATAAATTAGAATCTAGAAGAATGCTTACATCTCACATTCTCCTATATAGTATACAAATAAAAACAGCTTGGCACTTAGGGAAATTGGATTTCCAACTATGACAAGTTATGGGACCAGCTTCCGATGATGTGTCTCTAGAGGCAAATACACCTAGGTTCAACAAGAACGTCTTGCAACCCGGCCCTCACATGACCGACCACTCATTTCTCTTGAGTGTATCGAGTGCATATCACTAATGGTTGTGTATGACAGCCATTCCCGAATGTGCAGAATCGATAGATTAAGAAACAAAAGGAATTTCTCTAGACAGGTGAAGCTACACCCTAATGGGAGCGACCCACGTAGCCATGCTGCCTGCCCGATTTTTGACATTTCCTAGGTGTGAGGCTTGAGGCTAGACTTACCTTTTCCATCATCACAGTTTAATTTCTTTGAATGCCACATCGTCAAATCCATCAGAAAACGCTAATTGATTTCCACAAAAATAGTCTGGTTGACAGACTAAAGAAGTTTCCCTTCTGTGCCAGCAATTGGTACATTTGAAGATAACAATATACGTGATTCTTTTGGAAATACTCTGTCAGACATTAGTCCATACAAGTTGTCCTGGGATTGGACAAACCGAAGAAACTATTCAAAAATAGCCCTTGTATATCGCCGTCTTCGATTTGAGAATCTCTGTCTGGCGGCATATAATCAAAACAAAGTGGAACGTAAATTCCGGTCCCTTTGAAATGATTAACGAACATTTTCTTTTTAAATTATTAACCTAAAATGATAAAAATCCAATTATAGTCAAACTGCACTGTATATGAATATCTGGCCTATATTTGGTAATTTGATCATCTTTTCAAAACGGCCAATTTTAGTGTGTGCATCGCACACGGTTATTCTTTCCGTTTTGATCGTCACCTTCCAAAAATAGATACTTACATTATTTTCAGAAAATTTATTTCTCATGATCACTCTTTGATCTAATTATCCATAAATGAGTTAAATTTATGACCTATAATCTATTTGACAGATTTTACCCTTTGTATCGTTTTTGCCCAATTTCCCCTTTTTATAACTTATACTCGATTTACTCCTTCTTTTTATATACCAATAAAGTTTCTCTTTTAATTTATCCATCTATACATGATTAAAATATAATTTACAGTTCTTATTTTATAAATCTCAGAATTGTACATGATCAGTTACTAGTACCGGGAAATTTAGATTACAGTGTAAAAACTGACAAACTCATCGTATGTGTTGCACACGATTTCTTTACCTTGTTTAAAATTTAAACAACTCAGTAGAAAATAAATTCCATTTTAAATTATAAATTTATAATTTAATAATTTTACAGCTTCTGTGCTGACGTCTCAACTTTGGTCAAAACAATATCTGATCTTTCACCGTTGATCGACTTTCTTTGTGTTGACTTCCAGTTTGAATATTCATTAGAAAAAAAAATCATTTCTAAATATATTTATAAATTAAATTTATTATTACAATTTTTGTATTTAAATATCAGTCCTTGACAAAAACTGTATTTTCTTCTCCTGATTCACTTCTAAAAATTCTACTTTATTTAATATTTATTTTCTACTTTTTTTTCTTTTAAAACCCCTTTTTAATTTAAAACCTCGTTTTGAAACTCATTTATTAGCGTATTTACTAAACTACCAGTTTGCCAAAGTGCTAGGCTATAAATACAATGATTTTGCTTCAAAGCCCCTGGCCGCACTCACGTTCCTCTCTTCTACCAAAGTACCCCTTTGTACTTATCACTTTACCAAGTACCACCCTCCCAAGACTCTTGCCACACTCATCCGTTTATTCAGAAATCCCATGCCCAACCAAAGTACCACTTCCTTCTTCTTCCCATTTCCCTTACCAGTGCACAGCCCGTTCATGGCGCACGTGCACATCAACTCCGACCACCGTGACTTCACCATAACCGTCCCCGCAAACCATGATTCACCCCCCATCGTCATTTCTACACTCAGATCCGACCATCATCAGTTCTACAGTGATTTCACCCTTCCACTTCATCTTCACCCAAAAAACTCGATCCAGGAAAACCCACGCTGATACCTCCTCCGCCCACCAGAACATGTCCAACTTCGGCCATGACGAGATGACGACCCACGCTGCTGATTCCCCCAGGCGCGCAACCTACCCGTGTCCCCTTCATGGTGCAGTTCCATTGAGACTTCCGGTACAAAAAAAATTCCCCAAAACCCTATTTTCTTCGATTTAACAAAATCAATACATTTGAAAATTCGTTTCGTATTTTTCCTAGCATACTAGGACCTAGATTAAGCTCTATCATCACCTACGGGAACTCAAATTGTTTGGATGATCAGAATTTCCCCAAATCCCCATTTCTGAGCATCATGGTCCCCCGGCCAATATAATCCATTAAAAATCACAAAATTACTTTCTAAAATCATCATTATATACCAGGAATGCATCCGTGCACTTCGTTTGATTTAATATCAGTTTTGAAAATCCACTTAGAAAATGTTAAACAGAGGGTATCTTGTTGTTGTCAGTTTCTGGTACTAGTGAGGTTTTGGCCGAGTCTATTTCAAATGTGAACACTTGAAGGATTTCATACAAGTTTAAAACATGGTCTGACAACTTATTTCTAATCTGTAACAACCCGTATTTTTGAATAACATATTATAACATAAATGGAGGCAGAATTAAACTGTAAAATCTGAATCAAGGGAAACGGGCTGTGCCATTGCGTTCGTCTCGGAAAAATACGCGAAATAGAGTCCGAGTTTTCGAAAATCGGAGTCCGTATGATCAAGATATGGCCTCGCGAAGTTTCACGGAAAATTCAAATTAAAGTATACTTAATTAAGTGAAATGGGTTGCGTAGAGAAATATATATATATATATTGATATATATATATATATAATTGAAAATTAAATAAATATGCAAAAATGTTCAAAACAGCGAATTGGGAGAGGGGAATAACCGAACCGGCCGATTTTTGAGGTCGACCCAAGCCCGCTGGGTCGACTAGGGGTTAATCCAGGGTGTTTGGCTGTCAACCCGTGGGCCGATTCGCTCAAATGCAGATTTTGCATTTGAATGGTTCTCATGGTTCAGCTTTAATCTAAAGGCCCTAGATGGTTCCTACACTTGACTTCTTCCCCAAGACATGCTTTGATGGCTTGGATTGAATATTAGGTTAATCCTATGGCTAATATTACCCTAATCTTCTATAAAAAGGACCTAACACCTAGCCTAAATCATCATTATTCAATCCTACAACTAAACTATGTCAAATTTGTTCCTCTCATGGCCTCCACTCTCATGCTAAAATTCCTAAGTTTATTTCTATGAGAGATTTTGAGTGCATACAAGTATTTTCAAGCTTATATGAGTATTCTTAGTTTGCATTCAAGTCAAGTTGCAACATTTCTATTTCAAAGCAAGGGTTTTTATTGATTTGGCGCAAGGGTTTTCATTTGGAGATTGCATATTTGGGTTTTTGGTGCTTGCATAAGGGCTTCGTCTCAATCTTTATAATAAATATTTATTTGTGTCTTCATAGCATTGTAAGCCCTTTTCTACTTTCTTTTTATTGAACTCTAAAGTTAAATGAATGATGCAAGTTTGGGGTTGATCATTATGATATGCAAGTTTGGTTGATCATTATATGCAAGTTTGGTTGATCATTATATGCAAGTTTGGTTGATCATTGTGCAAGTTATGTATGACACATGTTATCATGTTATGCAAGTTTGGGTTGATCATTATACACATGTTATCATTTTATGCAAGTTAAACTTGAGTTTATGGCCTTAAAGCTTCAAGCTTTATGTTAAAGGTTGTAATTTGGCAACATGGAAGTTATCATATCCCTTATGATAACTTGCATGTGAGGCCAAATGCGAACTTCTAGCAACTTCTACATGTTATTCATCACCATGTATCACTCATATGCTAAGTTTGGTTTTGTGCATGCTTTTGAAGCCTAATAATGCAATATGCAAGTATATGAACATATGTACATTTCATATGCCACCATGTTAAACTTGTGGCTTCAACACCTTTATGTCATGGTTATGCCAAGTTCCCTATTTTGTCCTTTATGCGTTGTTGCGATTATGTAAACGATGGGATTACGTTGGGGTTGGGTAACATAATGACATGAACATGATTTTTGTAACATGATGTGATATGTTAACTTGTAATTATGTTTTGGAAACATAATGGACATGACACTTAGAAAATATGAGTGTGGCCAACTCGAGGTTGGGTTGAGTTTGTAGCATAAATCTACCCGGACCCGCCCGGCTTAACTAGTGGCTACAAACAATAGGACCCAATGTGAGAAGTTGGTCATGTTGTGCTCGAACCCGAGGTTAGACCTAGTTGTGGTATAAAGCTACCCGGACCCGCCCGGCTTAACTAGTAACCACAACAAAGTCTAATGTGAGAGGTTAAAGCGCATTAAGTTAATTAATGCCTCCTGATTAGGGTTAAGTAATGGTCCACTTAATACTTAACCAATTTGGGCTTGATGGATTAATCGAGGTTAAGTCAGGAGCCTTGGGTACTCTTAACCAATTTAATCCACGTTTGGATTGGGTTAACCACATTTAACCCGTTAAGAAACCCTAGTTGCGTGGCCCTTTTCAGCAGTAACCTTCTAGGTAGTATCATAAGACCCTAGGACTAGGCTAGGGTGGGGCACGATTACTGGGCTGATTGTAAGAGACCAAAAGAGACGGCTGAATGATGCCCCGGTTGTTCAGGCGGACCATGGTCGTGCACGTCAAGTCCGGAGTTGAACACGGGCACCGGTAGGTTTGGACTGTGCACCCTGTAATACTGTCAGAGGGTTACACCATAGGGCCTGATACACCCTAGGGTGGACCCTGCACAGTCAACTACATTACATGATTAAGCCGTATGACACCGACACTTGACGAGTTAGGCTTATAGGGAGCCGATCGACTAGACTGTGTAGTTTGACCTTGATTTAGGTCACCTCATTATATTGGGCCAAGCTTGGGCCAAGGGATCAATTCTTGTTTTTACTTGACATGTTAGAATGCTAGTACACCCGTGGTGCAAAACTTAACCTTAATTATGCGATGACACCTTTATCTATCTTGTTAGTTAATCATCATGCCAGTATGTTGTTATCCTTATGATCATCTCAACTTCTCATGCCAGTTAACTTTACTAGTTCATAGACAGATAGTAGTATGGCTTACCAGTCTTTTTGACTGACTTGTTTTCTTTCGCCTCTTGTCTTCCGTTTCTCCCCCCCTCAGGTCCTCAGGGTGGGAACATTGGAGCTTAGCTTGGATCTTTCTAGCTTGCTTACTGGATTTGCTCATGTACGGGTTCGGACATTGAGCTAGCTATGGTTTATCACTTCACTTTGGGGATAATACTTTATGTATTTCAGTTTTTCAGTTTATGCTTTTATCTAGACTATTGTTTGTTGGAAAATAATGACTAAGTACTTTATTGTAACGTAACTATGGTTTTGGAAATGCAAGTTTTATCCGCTGCTTTACTACTCTGTTTTACTTATATGTTCTGTCTTATGATATCTGCATGCATGTTTACCTTGTTTAAACGCCCCTCCAAAGTCAGTGCCCTTGCAAGAGTGGTACTGGCGGAGGTGGGGTGTTACATTTGGTATCAGAGCATAAGGTTTACAAGATTTGAGCAAAAGTGTTTTTAAAACTTACCTTTTGAAAAACTATTTTCAAAACCAATTAAGTATTTTCCAAGAAAAAGTCTAGTTATTTAAAAAAAAGGCTATTCCCCAAAAGCCATAGCACTATCCTTCGTTTCTTCGTTCTGAATCTATCTTTTTCTTCGTTTTAGCATGGCCGATCGCTTTAACATCCCGGAAGGCGTACAATTACCCGTCTGGTTCCGGAGATTTATGGAGGCAAGGGCGAATGAAGCCGGCCCCGCGAACATTCCTCCTCCTTCCCCCGTCGCTAACATCTCTCCTCCTCCCATAGCTGAGGTTCCTCCTCCCCCTCAGCATCCGCAAGAGGATTTCGCAAAGCTTTGCAAAGACTTTAAGGCGATGGGTTGCAAGAATTTTGTCGGAACGGAGACTCCCGAGGAGGCAAGAAACTGGTTAAAGGAAACTGAAGACCTCTTTGCTATCTTTGATGTGGAAGATCGTAGGAAAGTTCTGTTGGCGGTATGGCTATTGAAAGGGAATCTGCTTATTGGTGGGCAGCCACCACCACTACTAGACCCATTGAGACTTGGGATGACTTTAGGAGAAGGTTTGGACTAAAGTTTCTATCATCGACAGAAGAGAACCTTCAGCTAGAGAGGTTCCTATCTCTAAAGCAAGGGGACATGACAGTTAGGGAATACGTGGATATGTTTAATCAACTTGCTCAGTTCGGTCTAGAATTGGTGAACACAGCTCGGAAGAAGGCCCTACACTTTGCTCTAGGATTGAATGAGCCATTGCGCGGTTTGGCTATGTCTCATATACCCCTGGGGGGAACTTTCAAGAGTTTGGTGAATATGGCCCTGCTTCAAGAGGGAGATAAGAGTGGCAAGAAGGAGGTCAAGGCAAATGAGTCTCAAGGCGAGAAGGTAGATTCCGGAAAAGGAGGCAAGAACAACAATATCAAGAACAACAAGTCAAGAGAAAGGAGGAAGTGCAACTTCTGTGGGATTACTGGGCACATAGCCAAAGACTGTAGTAAGAAGAAGAGGAAGTTGGGCGAATGCTTTCACTGTGGAGAGCCTGGACATCTTAGCAAGGATTGCCCCAAGAAGCAAGGACAAGAGCAAGGGCAGAATCAGCATGCAGGACCTTCTGGAGGGCAAGTGCATGCTCTCAACACTGCTACAGTTCAGGACCAAGGTAGTATTTCAGTAGAAAGCCTTGTTTACATTTCTGATTTCCCCTGTTCATACCTTATTTGATTCTGGCGCATCGCATAGTTTTATTTCTGATCTTGTTGAAAATTTGCACCTAAGTACTAGTCTAGTTGAGGTCCCGTTAGTGTTTCAAATCCAATTGGGGGTTCCGCTCATCTACCTGTGGTTTGTATGGATTTGAAAATCTCTATCTTGAGCATAGAATTCATGTGTAATGCTTAGGTTCTCGGGTTATGGGATACGGGTTGATTTTGGGTGTGGATTGGTTGTCCAGTTATGGAGCCATCCTCGATTGTGAGCATAGGGTGGGAAGGCTCATGACTCGCCTCGGTAATACCCTAGAAATTTCTTGTAACCCTAGAGGTCCCGTCATGTTATGTTATCTTGAATCTCTCGACTCGTCCATCGATGATCTGCAATCTGTAAGGGTGGTCCGAGACTATCCCGATATCTTTGAAGAAGTTAAGGGGTTACCCCCTAAATGAGAGATAGATTTCCGCATTTATCTAGTCGATAATGCCAAGCCAGTATCATTGCCTGTTAGGCACATGGCCCCTCGTGAAAGAAGGGAGCTCAGTAAGCAAATCAAGGAGTTGCTTGAGAAGAATTTTATTAGACGAAGCATTTCTGAATGGGGTGCTCCGGTGGTATTCGCTACTAAGGTAGATGGTTCGCTTCGTCTATGTGTTGATTATCGAGAATTGAACAAGCTAACAAAGAAGAATAGGCATCCGTTACCGAGGATTGATGATCTCTTTGACCAGTTTGTTGATGCTTCTGTTTTCTCTCAGCTCGATCTAGCTAGCGGATTCCATCAGCTTAGAGTAGCTGAGGATAGTATTGATAAAACTGCGTTTAGGACTCCAGATGGATTCTTTGAATGGCTTGTCATGCCATTCGGTTTGACTAATGCACCCGCATACTTCGTAGACTTGATGAGTAGGGTGTTCAGGGAGTTCCTCAACAAGTTTGTTGTTGTCTTCGTGGATGATATTCTGATCTTCTCAAAGGATGAGGAAGAACATGCCAGACATCTCAAGGAAGTGATGGATACGCTTAGAGCGCATCAGTTGAAAGCCAAGTTCTCCAAATGTCATTTCTGGAGAAGGGAAGTTCGGTTTCTTGGACGTATAGTTTCTAAGCAAGGCATAGCGGTGGATCCCGCGAAAGTGGTTGTGGTTCAAGACTGGAAGACTCCGAGGAATGCAACCGAAGTAAGAAGCTTTCTCGGTCTGGCAGGCTACTATAGGAAGTTCATCAGGGACTTCGCTAAGATTTCGGCCCCTCTTACTAAGTTGACGAAGAAGAACTTAGTCTTTGCATGGGACTTGGAGTGTGAGCTTGCTTTTCAAAGGCTCAAGAGAGCCCTTACCTCAGCTCCAGTTTGGCAACGTGGATTGGCACTGTTTTCAAGAGATAGTTTTCTACGTGGGATACCGTATAGTATGTAAACGAGATCCAAGATTCACTAACGAATCTTGGAAAGCTTGCATGAAACCATGAGTACGCAGTTGGGTGAAAGCCAAGTGTTTTAGGCAAAGAATAAGTGGAAGTGGAATGAGAGGCAACGATGAAATGAGTTCTAACTCATATTTTGGAAATAAGGATTAAGAACTACGGAATTATGAAGTTAAAAGACGGTCAAGGCACGATGGGATTAAGCACAAGAAAATGCGGCTTAGAAGACTGAAGACTAGATACGTGCATTATATCTCTTTCTAAGAGTATATCCTTGATCCCTATTGTTCCGTAGAGCTTACTCGCATGCTATCTTTTAAGTATATCCTCTCGGTCCTATCCTCAATCTTAGTTCTGTTGCAAACCCCATAAGGAGTATGACTTGCCTGTTTGTGAGATATAGTTGGGGTGAAGATGTTCGTCACCAAACTATTTGGGCTTTATGGGATATGGGTAATAATTGATAGACTTATAAAGAAAGCCCATTCTATTCCGGTGAAAAGCAAGAGGACCGTATCATGGCTAGCATCTGTTTATCTTCGAAAGATAGTGCGGTTGCATGGAGTTCCTTCTAGCATAGTTAGCGATCGTGACCCAATTTTCACTAGCCAGTTCTGGAATAGTTTGCAAGAAGCGATGGGTACGCGATCGAATCTGAGTACATCCTGTCACCCCCAGACGGATGGCCAAACCGAAAGGGGTGAATAGAGTGCTAGAAGATCTTTTGAGGCTTTGTGTTCTCGACTTCGGTGGTACTTGGGAAGACCACCTTCCTCTGGTAGAGTTTGCTTATAATAATAGCTATCAAGCCAGCATAGGGATGGCACCATTTGAAGCTTTGTATGGGAGGCCATGTAGGTCACCATCTTGTTGGTGGGAGACAACAGATAGACTTATACTTGGGCCCGATATGATACGGGACACATCCGAGAAAGTTGAATTAGTGAGAAGAAGGATGAAAGCCGCCCAAGATAGACAGAAATCCTATGCTGACAAGCGAAGGGTAGATTTGGAATTCGAAGTGGGAGACATGGTTTTCGTGAAGGTTTCTCCTTTGCGTAATGTGGTACGTTTTGGAGCAGTTGGGAAGCTGGCACCAAGGTTCGTAGGACCCTTCCCTATCATAGAAAGAATTGGAAAGATGCCCTATAAGGTGGAATTGCCCGAAAAGCTAGCCAGAGTGCATAATGTCTTTCATGTCTCGCATCTCCGAAAGTGCCTTCATGAGTTCGCCAAAGTGGTTGAACCAAGCATTCTTGAAGACATTGAGGTAGAAAAAGAGGCAACCCTGAGACGAGCTCCGATTTGTATCTTGGGAACGGAGATCAAGAAGCTAAGGAATCAAGAAGTCAAATTGGTGAAAGTTCAGTGGGGTGAAGCCGACGAAGATGCAACTTGGGAAACCGAGGAGAAGATGCGTGGGCTTTATCCATTTCTTTTTGAGGGTACACTCTCGATCTCTTTTCCTAATTAGCATATCTTTCTTTTTATCCATGTTTATCTTGTTTATCTTGTTATCTCGTTAAACTTGTCATGAGGACCTTAGGTAGAAACCCTTTGGATGAAACATGTATTTGAAACATGTTATGCTTGATGGTTGCAAGTGGTTGCAAGTGTTTGCACGTGGATACTCGTGGATGCATGATACACATTAGGCATTAAGATCGGCTCACACACTTTCATGTTGCATATGCATGAGTGTTTATGCTTATTCATGGATGAAATTTGTTATGCTATCACGTGGATGTTGCATATGGATGAATGATATGTGCACTCATGTAGAGATTATAAATTATGTTAGGAATTTGCATACATATGGACTCATTTCACTAACATGCTTTGCATTAAGGAGGTTTACTGTATCAGTAACCGCCTGATTTTCGCACTAGATAAGTACATATACACACACCTTTGCATATGATCATACAACATTTAGAATCCTTTAAGGACAATGACTGCACGAGGATGATGTTTGAGTAAATGGATGATGGATGGTAGGATACGTTCTTCCTAACTTGGAGATTTCGGGGACGAAATCCTTTAAGGAGGGGAGAATGTAACAACCCGTATTTTTGAATAACATATTATAACATAAATGGAGGTAGAATTAAACTGTAAATTCTGAATCAAGGGAAACGGGCTGTGCCATTGTGTTCGTCTCAGAAAAATACGCGAAATAGAGTCTGAGTTTTCAAAAATCGGAGTCCGTATGACCAAGATATGGCCTCGCGAAGTTTCACGGAAAATTCAAATTAAAGTATACTTAATTAAGTGAAATGGGTTGCGCAGAGAAATATATATATATTGATATATATATATATATATATATAATTGAAAATTAAATAAATAAATATGCAAAAATGTTCAAAACAGCGAATTGGGAGAGAGGAATAACCGAACCGGCCGATTTTTGAGGTCGACCCGAGCTCGCTGGGTCGACTAAGGGTTAATCCAGGGTGTTTGGCTGTCAACCCGTAGGCCGATTCGCTCAAATGCAGATTTTGCATTTGAATGGTTCTCATGTTTCAGCTTTAATCTAAAGGCCCTAGATGGTTCCTACACTTGACTTCTTCCCCAAGACATGCTTTGATGGCTTGGATTGAATCTAGGGTTAATCCTATGGCTAATATTACCCTAATCTTCTATAAAAAGGACCTAACACCTAGCCTAAATCATCATTATTCAATCCTACAACTAAACTATGTCAAATTTGTTCCTCTCATGGCCTCCACTCTCATGCTAAAATTCCTAAGTTTATTTCTATGAGAGATTTTGAGTGCATACAAGTATTTTCAAGCTTGTATGAGTATTCTTAGTTTGCATTCAAGTCAAGTTGCAACATTTCTATTTCAAAGCAAGGGTTTTTATTGATTTGGCTCAAGGGTTTTCATTTGGAGATTGCATATTTGGGTTTTTGGTGCTTGCATAAGGGCTTCATCTCAATCTTTATAATAAATATTTATTTGTGTCTTCATAGCATTGTAAGCCCTTTTCTACTTTCTTTTTATTGAACTCTAAAGTTTAATGAATGATGCAAGTTTGGGGTTGATCATTATGATATGCAAGTTTGGTTGATCATTATATGCAAGTTTGGTTGATCATTATATGCAAGTTTGGTTGATCATTATTTGCAAGTTTGGTTGATCATTATATGCAAGTTTGGTTGATCATTATATGCAAGTTTGGTTTATCATTGTGCAAGTTATGTATGACACATGTTATCATGTTATGCAAGTTTGGGTTGATCATTATGCACATGTTATCATGTTATGCAAGTTAAACTTGAGTTTATGGCCTTAAAGCTTCAAGCTTTATGTTAAAGGTTGCATTTTGGCAACATGGAAGTTATCATATCCCTTATGATAACTTGCATGTGAGGCCAAATGCGAACTTCTAGCAACTTCCACATGTTATTCATCACCATGTATCACTCATATGCTAAGTTTGGTTTTATGCATGCTTTTGAAGCCCAATAATGCAATATGCAAGTATATGAACATATGTACATTTCATATGCCACCATGTTAAACTTGTGGCTTCAACACCTTTTATGTCATGGTTATGCCAAGTTCCCTATTTTGTCCTTTATGCGTTGTTGCGATTATGTAAACGATGGGATTACGTTGGGGTTGGGTAACATAATGACATGAACATGATTTTTGTAACATGACGTGATATGTTAACTTGTAATTATGTTTTGGAAACATAATGGACATGACACTTAGAAAATATGAGTGTGGCCAACTCGAGGTTGGGTTGGGTTTGTAGCATAAATCTACCCGGACCCGCTCGACTTAACTAGTGGCTACAAACAATAGGACCCAATGTGAGAAGTTGGTCATGTTGTGCTCGAACCCGAGGTTAGACCTAGTTGTGGTATAAAGCTACCCGGACCCGCCCAGCTTAACTAGTAACCACAACAAAGTCTAATGTGAGAGGTTAAAGCGCATTAAGTTAATTAATGCCTCCTGATTAGGGTTAAGTCATGGTCCACTTAATACTTAACCAATTTGGGCTTGATGGATTAATCGAGGTTAAGTCAGGAGCCTTGGGTACTCTTAACAAATTTAATCCACGTTTGGATCGAGTTAACCACATTTAACCCGTTAAGAAACCCTAGTTGCATGGTCCTTTTCAGCAGTAACCTTCTAGGTAGTATCATAAGACCCTAGGACTAGGCTAGGGTGGGGCACGATTACTGGGCTGATTGTAAGAGACCAAAAGAGACGGCTGAATGATGCCCCGGTTGTTCAGGCGAACCATGGTCGTGCACATTAAGTCCGGAGTTGAACACGGGCACTGGTAGGTTTGGACTGTGCATCCTGTAATGGTGTCAGAGGGTTACACCATAGGGCCTGATACACCCTAGGGTGGACCCTGCACAGTCAACTACATTACATGATTAGGCCGTATGACACCGACACTTGACAAGTTAGGCTTATAGGGAGCCGATCGACTAGACTGTGTAGTTGGACCTTGATTTAGGTCACCTCATTATATTGGGCCAAGCTTGGGCCAAGGGATCAATTCTTGTTTTTACTTGACATGTTAGAATGCTAGTACACCCGTGGTGCAAAACTTAACCTTAATTATGCGATGACACCTTTATCTATCTTGTTAGTTAATCATCATGCCAGTATGTTGTTATCCTTATGTTCATCTCAGCGTCTCATGCCAGTTAACTTTACTAGTTCATAAACAGATAGTAGTTGGGCTTACCAGTCTTTTAGACTGACCTGTTTTCTTTCGCCTCTTGTCTTCCGTTTCCCCCCCCCCCCCCCCACCCAGGTCCTCAGGGTGGGAACATTGGAGCTTAGCTTGGATCTTTCTAGCTTGCTTACTGGATTTGCTTTTGTACGGGTTTGGACATTGAGCTAGCTAAGGTTTATCACTTCACTTTGGGGATAATACTTTATGTATTTCAGTTTTTCAGTTTATGCTTTTATCTAGACTATTGTTTGTTGGAAAATAATGACTTAGTACTTTATTGTAACGTAACTATGGTTTTGGAAATGCAAGTTTTATCCGCTGCTTTACTACTCTGTTTTACTTATATGTTCTGTCTTGTGATAACTGCATGCATGTTTACCTTGTTTAAACCCCCCTCCAAAGTCAGTGCCCTTGTAAGAGTGGTACTGGCGGAGGTGTTACATAATCCCTTACCTGGATCTACAGATTTAAGTCGAGTTGTAGAGTTCCCAAACCAAATACAGGGTCTGGTACCATCAGGTATTACCCTTCTTTAGCCCCTTGTACTTAAATTTTGATTTTAAAAGGATCTATAATTCCTACATTATACAAATCAAACAAACCGTCCAAGGGATACCACTTTAACAAACATACCACAAAGATTCAAGTCCAATATATAATTTAAAACAGCAAGAAGAAAATGCAGGAATTAAAACAGAAACTGTAAATCAGGTTTACTCACCCTTTGAAAACTTGAATCCTTAACTTTCTTTCCTCCTTTATGATCAAATTGGAAAGACTTGTGTTATGTAGGAAATGAGTGTGTTGATGGCCTAATTTATAGTGGTAAAAACAATAAAATATGTTGCAAAAGAAATCGGTTTTAGATTTTGTTTAGACAAATGAAAGACAACACAAAAAGAAAGATTTTTCTCGTGCCAAATCAATACAGCCCCTCCTCCTTTCACATGGCTTACCTTAGCCCTCATCAACCTTGAAAACACATGCACATGTTTTTCTCCTTGCCCTTGGTTTTTATGAATCATCACCTCAAATAAATGCTTATGTACCTCTTATGATCTTCACAATCTTTTTCTTGGTTTAAAAAAATTTTAGTATCCTTTTTGTAACATGTTTATTCGAGTTTTACCTTGGATTTTTAAAACATATCTTCACAAGATAATTTGATTTAACAACAAAATATATAAAAGTAATACTTGCCTTTCAAGGACTTGTAAAATTTGAAAATTTTGTACTGCAAAATCAATGGCCATGTGATGGAAATGACATGGAAAAATTCTTAGAAAACCTATGGCTTTGAACTCAACTAGTGTAGGCAAGATGATGGTGTCAATTCATGATTTTGCAAATCACTGATGCACATGTTCATTGACAAAGTGGCCATGGTCTTGAAAAATGAAATAAGAGTTGTATTTTCAGAAATTCAAATGAAAGAAAAGAGAGAGATTGCAAAACTGAAAATGTTCTCACGTAAAATGATTTTGTCATGTGTCTATAATATCCTTAAGATCCTACTTGCTAGCATGATTCATAGTGTATGTGAGATCATGAGTTTTCAAGAAGATTTGATAATACATGCTCTTGGTTTCATGCATATGAAAATACAAATATTCTTTTGCATTTTTATGAGAACATGAAGAGAGTGTTACATCATGTTTACGGCAAGAGGATCTTTAGTTTTAACGTAAGGTTTTTGTCAAAACAAGATTTTAAATCCTCTTTGAAAAATGAGCAAAATGTTTGCAAAAGAAATGGCATTTTTTTAAAAAAAAATTGCTATGTGTAAGTGTTATGTCCATGAAAACAAGCTTTTAAAAGAAATAGTATTTCATGCTTTGTGATGATGTAAATGAGAATTTAAACTTGTTTTAATACATGCTTTTGAACTTGCTTTTGATAACAAAATGGGTTTTGACCTTTTCAAGTATTAAAGGTTTTTAAATCAAATGTTTACAAAAATTCAAATACTTAAATCCTTTAAAAAAATGAACTAACATGTAAAACAAAAATGGTATCATAAATACATGTTATATAAAAGTGTTATTTTACATACATGTGTAAAACTAATTCAACCAAACGCTATTGAATTCATGCTATCATGCAGGATGTGTAAAAATGGATTTTTGTAAGTGTTGTGCTATACACCTATGTAAATGCTATTATACACAAATTAACATGTTTTGAAATTCAAAGTCTGGATTTTAAATCGTATTTGTGAATATGTACTTACGATCAATCAATATCTGTGTCAGTGATCGGTGTAAATACCCGGGTCATTCCATTCTACCCCCCTTATAAAAATTTCGTCCTCGGAATTTGTATGTAGTAGATTAGAATAATTAACACACATTAGAAATATCCTATTCAAAACCAAAACATCTTTCCAAATTCCCTCTTTAACTCATTGGTCCACTTACTTAACTTCGTTAAGTTTTGTCCAAAATCTTCATTCATGTACTTAACGATCTCCATTTCGGGACTCATAAATATGATTTGATTTCACAAATCGACCAATTCACTTTTCCTGAGTCCATTTCCAATAAACCATCAAGTCCAGCCTTAATTTTAGGAAATCCAAGTTTTACTTCAATTTAGAATTCTATCTCGATTTTCCAGTATCAATATGATTGGATATTATCCTAATTTAATCCAACCATATTTAATTTATCTTGAGGCTGACCCTGATTAATTAACTCCTTTTATCCTGCCGGACTGGTACAACTTCCTCTACTGTTTCCCCTTGATCTTGGGATCCAGTAGTGCGGCCAGTAACAGTGGAAGACTCTCTAGCTCAACCTCTTCGTTCTCGGTTACTCATCTTAATCACCTGAATATAACAGGTCGTCAATCGAGTCTTGAGTGGATATAACTAACTTAGGTATACCATCTGAGTTGATTCATTTTAAATTTTTTTAAATAAAAATATGCTCTCTCACACTCACCCAAAGCTTAGGAAATCAGTAACCTAAGCTCTGATACCAACTGTAACGACCCAACTTTTGAACATATCGGAAGTCGTGCCATTAATAAGAATAAGAATAGATAGAAGATAGAATCACGGAAACATCAGAATCTCACAGCGAAATTTTCACAAAAAGATGATACTTCATAATATTACACAGTGGAATATATTACATCAGAGCATCATAGGTCTAGTGATACAACCCATTCATAGTACATCATTAATTATACATATCATAGATGTCCAACTGACAGACTTAATTATACAGTAGATAAGTGGACCAGTACACAGGAAAGTCTTCATTCCAGCTTTTCAAGTTTATCCATCCTGATTCACTTGCCTATTCATAACAAGTGTTATGAATACCCAAGAGTTTAAGGGAAAACACAGACAAATAAACTCCGGGTCAGTCAGGGGACTGGTATGAGTAAATAGTTTAAAACAAACAAAAATACCTCATAAGACCACGCCGTGAATACGGAACGGGTTTTTAACTTATGAGATCAAAACACTTTGTATACTTTAAATCAGATATTATCATAGTGTCTAGGTGTTTTTCACAAATAAATTAGAATATAGAGGAATGCTTGCATCTCACATTCTCCTGTATAGTATACAAATAAAAACCGCTTGGCTCTTAGTGAAATTGGATTTCCAACTATGACAAGGTATGGGACCACCTTCCAATGATGTATCTCTAGAGGCAAATACATTGGGTTCAACAAGAACGTCTTACAACCCGACCCTCACATGACCGACCACTCATTTCTCTTGAGTGTATCGAGGGTATATCACCAATGGTTGTGTACGGGAACCATTCCTGAATGGGCAGAATTGATAGATTAAGAAACAAAAGGAATTTCTCTAGATAGGTGATGCTACGCCCTTATGGGAGCGACCCACATAGCCATGCTGCCTGCCCGATTTTTTTCATTTCTTGGGTGTTAGGCTTGAGGATAGACTTACATTTCCCATCATCACTGTTTAACTTCTTTGAATGCCACATCGTCAAATCCATCGGAAAACACTAATTGATTTCCACAAAAATACTCTGGTTGATAGGCTAGAGAAGTTTCCCTTCTGTGCCAGTAACTGGTACGTTTGAAGAAAACAACGTACGTGATTCTTTTGGAAATACTCTGTCAGACATTCGTCCATACAAGTTGTCCTAAGACTAGACAAACCAAAGGAACTATTCAAAAATAGCCCTTGTATATCGCTGTCTTCGATTTGAGAATCTCTGACGCGCGGCGTATAATCAAAACAAAGTGGAATGCAAATTCTGGTCTCTTTGAAATGATTAACGAACATTTTCTGTTTAAATTATAAACCTAACATGATAAAAATCCAATTATAGTCAAACTGCACAGTATATGATTATCTAGCCTATATCTGGTAATTTGATCATCTTTTCAAAACGGACAATATTAGTGTGTGCGTCACACACGGTTATTCTTTCCGTTTTGATCGTCACCTTCTAAAAATAAATACTGAGACGACCCCAAACCCCGTACTGATGGTGGCAAGGGTAATCCACGGAATATAACACAGAAACAAATAATAGCAGAACAAAATTAAATAAATACACCAGAAAATGAACAATAGAATATACTGGATAAAAGTAATCATCAGAGTTGCACAGTATACAGGATCTTACTTAGTACAAATACAGTTCAGCTATACATAAATGTCTACAGCGGAAAACAAACAAAATATGTACAATAGGAGCTGAACAGCATAAAAAGAAATAAATGATAGAATCCATCTTCAGCTCCAGCTATCCAGAAAGAACCAGCTAAACCTGAATACAAGGCTGCCCGTGTTGAAAAAGGGGCACCCGAGTTTGAGAGTGAAACAAACTGCGAGTCAGTCATGGGACTGGTATGAGAAATCTACTCTACACATATATAATTTGGCCAATCACAGGACCACGCCACTTTCGTGGAACGGGTTTTCTCCATTGGATTGCCAATGCTTTAAAACAAATCTTTCTTTGAAACAACGCTATACTCTTTATAAAAATGAAGCCATTATAAGACTCGGTTCCCATCACACAATGCAACGCAAACCGGAGGATAGAGTTTTACCTTATAATGGCCAAAATACGATTGATACGAATAAAACAAAGGCATTTGATATTATTGCTAGTGTTTATATGTTTCGAAAACAATTTCAAATCATAACTATCAATCATAGACAACATGAGCGGCCCATGCCACTATGTCGCCAAATATCTATACAATCGAAACCGCACGATGTCATATTTGGAAATTGGATTCCCGTCATGAACCAAGGAAAAAGATAGTCCTTACCGAATTCGAGATGCTCTAGCCCGTGTCTCAGGATCAGAGCTCGAGTGACTTTAGAATCGTCAGGGCCGGTCCACCGATGTGGATTAAAATTCCTAAACACTGCGTTTCCCCGCCCTTTGGGGCGTCAACGAGCCAACGAATGACTCCATCGGACCCGGATCGTCCGATCAAACCGAGGCGCCTCGCAACTGCAGCAACCACATAGGTGAAAAGTATATAAATGTCAGGGCCGGTAGGTCACTGACACCACCCTAGCTAGAAAGAAACACATGCCCTCCCTGAGGTCCTTCTCCCGTTTCTGGTTCATACCGGGGTGTGAGGCTCGCGAATTCACATTATACACAAAGCTACGCCACACCGGCGGGGCTTTGATCATCACCACAAGACTTTGCTTTTCAACAGAAGCCTTGATCATTTGCCACTTAGGCATGCCACACTAGCAATTCATGCCATGCGACTGATGTCCATCGACACACACCCTCTGAGCTCGTGCGTCTCAGAGAAGGGCGTTAAGCAAAAGAATAAATTCTCCGTTGCCAAACAGATGTATATTTAATAGAGATCAATCAACACAGAATAAAATCCAATGTCAGACACACAATCCATTTACAAGTCCGTTCTAGGTCTGAACGAAACCGGAGGCACTAAATACCTCGCAAACCCATCGATCACCACGTACGTCTGGACGATCACCACTCATTATCTATATTTCGGGATGCCTCCCAATCAGGACCTCGGTTACCATCCAAACGAGGTGAAGATCTCCGGTCTTCGACCACCGTCTTCATCTTCGACTTTCAATCGTCAGTCAATTATTTGAAATGAGAATTAACTCGGCCTTTTCAAATAATTCACGTATATTTAGAATTTCAAATCAATTTATTTCAATGGTTTAACCATTCGATCACACCAATTTTGTTCTTTAATGTAATTTTCACACCAAACACATTCAACCATCAAATACGACATAAATCTAGCAAATTCAGTTTATTTCTATTCCATATCGTTTATAATATTTTATAACGATTTATCGCTATTTTTATTTATTTTAAAATACCCTATTTATTCAAAACGACGCTTTGGGCCATAACGCGGCCGTGGCGCTGTTTTTCTTCAGATTTGATTTACACATATCTGAAAATCTAACCGTTAGATCTTCATAAAATTTACATCATTAGAAAGGTCTTTTCAAAACGAATCCAACGGTTCCAGTTTTGGGAAAATCCGACGGTCGGATCTCCCGGTACAATCGTTTGAAGTTTCGATTTCAAAATACGAACTGCAGTGTCGTTATTCGATTAAATATAATTATATATATATATAATCGTTTCTGGCGCTGTTTTTCTTTAGATTTGAATTAAACATTCCAGACATTCCAACCGTTGGATTTTTACAAAGTTGGTGCCGTTGGAAAGATTTTTCCAAGGCGAACCCAACGGTTGCGATTTCAGGAAAATCCGATGGTCGGATCTCCTGGTATAGTCGTTTGAAATCACGGTTTCAAATCACGAACTGCACAGCCACGTTTCGTTTTAATTTTATTTATATTTATATATTTATATAAATATAGTTCATTCAACAATTTCAATATCGTTTTCACTTCAAATGTTTCACTAACGCCTTTAAATTTTGGAAAATTTCGCCATAACCTCCTTTGTATGGGAGGGGCTGGGAAAATTCCCAAATAGCCACATGGGCGTCTCATGTCAAAAAGAAAAAGAAAAAGCCAAGCGGCTACCCAACAGGCTCATAAAATCATCACCCAAACAAAACAGTAAATGTGTACCTATTTGTCGGGCACAAAATTTTATTCCTCTTCTCTAGCCCCTTTGCTATAACCTGTTCAATAAATATGCAAGTACATATATACAATTCTTTTCATTTATCATTTTCCATTCAACTTCATATTTGATTCCATTTGGTTTAAAAACACCATTCATTCTAATGTTGCATGTATAGGCAAAAATCATGTCATTAGCTAATTAATGAATATTTCAACTCATATATATTCATTTGAACGAGTGGCTATTTTTAACACTTCACATTTCAACAATTCATGTATCTAATAAAAATGTGATTTTTATTGTAAAACAAATTATTTCAAAATGCTATTATTTTATATAGTTTATATAGGGGATAAAAATAGGATTTTTATTATAAAACAATTTCTTTTAAAACGAGATTATTTTACATAGCCCATATAGTTGATAAAAGGTGATTTTTATTATGAAACAATTTATTTCAAAATATGAATACCATTCAACACATGAATTTCAATTCAACGAACGAATATCGATTCAACACATGAAGGTTTTCTATAGTTTCTATATATAGATAAAAATGTGATTTTATATTTAAAACAAGAATACCATTCAACACATGAATTTCTAATCAACGAATGAATATCAATTCAACACATGAAGGTTTTCTATAGTTTCTATATATAGATAAAAATGTGATTTTTATATTTAGAACACGAATACCATTCAACACATGAATTTCTAATCAACGAATGAATATCAATTCAACACATGAAGGTTTTCAATTCAACGAATAAATATAGCTTCATCAAATGAAAATAATTCAAAGACATGAATATTATTCAAAATTTCGGCAGCATAAAGGCAGGGTAGTTAAAATCGGGACCGTCCCTAGTACGGCTCCTCGCTCTACCTTAAAACCTCGTGGTTTTTGACAATGGGAATCATGCATCTAGTTCGCACGCAGGCGGCATGTATATATTTATTTCATTTCCACAAACTAATCCTATGTGGTTTCAACCAAATATTTCTCAACCACAAATGGGTATTTTTCAACTACAGTCAATTAATATCAACCACAAACAATCCCAAACAACCATTCGCTATCAATCAATTTTCACACCAATCACAATCAATAAATATCGTCCATGGTTTGTGGACGAGGGGCGTATATATATATATATATATATATATATATATATATAAATTCAATTTTATTTCAACACATATATAATTTTTACAACGCATATATAACTTATACATCGAACGTACAACATATACAACGCTTATACAAGAGGTGTACAATGCTTATATAACTAATACATCAACTATATAATTTATACATCGTCGTTTTCCATATTGTTTATAAATTTGAAATCTCACATTGGGTTCCACTCCACCAAATATAGCAGAAAGCTCAGAAAAATATGCGGTCTCTTCTAGATGTAGAAGAAGTCCACACGGTCACGATGTCTCCTGTTTCATCGAATTTCGTTAACGAACGAAAAAGATACGATTTTTACAAGTTTGCAACGGTTTAAATGTGTTAAAGCAGCGGAAAATACATAAAGCCGTATGATTTCTAACCTGTTCAAAACTAGGTTTTGTTTTTCGCAAGAACCGAGCAGCGTGGAGACGATCAGAGGGTACCACGGCCTAGAGCTACGAGAGAGCTTCCTGGCGATGGGGGTCTCGTGCAGTTCGGTGGCGGATCTGGGTCGTGGCGGCGATGGGAAGCGGCGAACTTTGGAGAGGGGGTTCTTGTCGATGCGACGACGAGGAGGTTCGAGGCTGGTCAGATTGGAAGAGTGGAGGAAGGGCTCTCGATTCGAGGTGGTGGCGGCGGTGGAAGATGACTGAGGCGGCGGGATTTTGGTAGGGAAGTTTGGAGAAAGTGGCGCCGTCAGTCGCGAAAAGGAACGAGGGTTTTTTTGATTTTTTTATTTTAAAATAAATAATGAAAGAAAAATTCCTATTCGCCGATATATATTTATTTCAAAAATTAGAGTTTTCTTAAACGAACCCCAAATTAAACCCAACGACTGTCGTCCTTAGCGTTTTACCCCCATTCCGAACACAATGGGATATGTTTCGTAGGCCCATTTGACTGTTTCAGTCAGTTTCCATTCAAATCAAAATATAAAACATTCAATATTTAATTTGAACGTACATTTCAATTTTCCAGGGCCACAAAATGATTCGAAAAATTCCAGAAAAATAAATCTAACTATGTTTCGACGATACGGTCCCAACAAAACTAGTTTCGTCGATTTCCGAGACCGTTTGCAAAAAGGCCCATTTCCGGTCGATCCAATTTAACTGTAATTGGCCAAAACACGTTTTCCTTCGCCACGCTCACATACTAGCTTAAAAATTTATGAAATTTGAAACCTAGTAATAACTTTACATCCCAGATCCAACAAAAGTAGTTCTTCGAATTCCGAGGTCGTATGCAAAATGGCCAATTTCACGGGCTATATAAAATCTATAGCGACCCTTCTGAAAATTCATTCGGCCATAACTTTTGCTTTCCGCTATGAAAATTCGATTTTTCAGATTCGTTAGAAAGGTATTCACTGACAGATTTAAATATTTTTGGTTTCACTAAAATCCGTTTTGTTTTGCACCCGGTACAGCCCGACAAAGTTTGAATTCAATTTTTGAAACTGCAGCGCCTTTTCAAGCCTTGTTTATAATTAATTATATTCATTTTCAATTGTCGATTCAAACTCAGTTTTCATCGCCATTATTTAAAATATTTATTTTAAATATTTAAAATCCATTATTTTAGCCAATTTAAAAATTTTAAATTGGTTCAGATTTTCTGGGTCGTTACAATCTCCCCCACTTAAAGCTTTTCGTCCCCGAAAAGGAACAAAGTCGAAAGTGGTTTGATAATTCTACAATCACCCAACACAACAACCAATCCAATTGTTTTCAACCTTTCAAAAACATACTAATCAATTTCTATACACTTTTTTTTTAAATCATTCAGACCATAGAATTTAAAAGTGCACATCCATGGAAAGAAAATAACAACAGAGTAGAGAATTAAATGGTATTGCAAAGTAGGGTAAATGTACCTTGCACCAGAGTCAATCAGAGATATCCACTCGGCATCTAGAATAGGCTTTCTGAATGCTCTCCTCAGTTTCCCAAGTACAATCTCGCGGATCCCCACTCCATTGCACTTTGACTAAGTGAACCTTCTTGTTCCTCAGCTCTTTGGTTTCTTTGCCGATAATCTTTAGCGGTTCTCTTCTCACAGCTAATTCTGGAGTAATTTCAATATCCTGTTGAGCTGCTTCTTCCACGATCAAGTCTGGATCATGAACGTGCTTTTGAAGTTGAGATATATGAAATATATCATGAACTCCAGGCAACCAATCAGGCAATTTGACTCTATAAGCGAGAGTTCGGATCCGTTCCAGAATAGGAAACGGACCAATGAATTTGGCCGCTAACTTCCCAGTTTTACCGAACTGGATTACTCCTCTCATCGGCGATACTTTCAAATATACATAGTCGCCAACAGCAAAGGATATATCTCTTCTTCTTTTATCGGCATAGCTCTTTTGTCGGCTTTGAGCGGCGAGTAATCGCTTCTTAATGAAATCGACTTTGTCGGCAGCTTCTCGAATCATATCAGGACCCAACACAAGTCTATTTCCGGGCTCGACCCAAAAAGCAGGAGATCGGCACGGTCTACCATACAATGCTTCGAACGGCGACATTGTCAGACTCGCCTGGTAGCTGTTGTTATAAGAGAATTCAGCCAAATGCAGATGGTCTTCCCATGATCCACCAAAATCTATAACACAAGCCCGTAATAGATCTTCTAAAATACGATTCACCCTCTCAGTCTGACCGTCTGTCTGAGGATGATAAGCGGTACTTAAGTTCAACTTCGTTCCCAGCTCGACTTGAAATGCTTCCCAGAATTTGCTAGTGAATATTGTATCTCTATCACTGACTATACTGAGCGGCACTCCATGTAGTCTGACTATTTCCCTGAAGTATATCTGCGCCAGACTCTGAGCGGTTCTATTTGATCTGATAGGTATGAAATGGGCGGTCTTCGTGAAGCGATCTATGATCACCCAAATACTGTCATTTCCTTTTCTGGTTCTGGGCAGACAATCAATGAAATCCATTGAAATATGTTCCCACTTCCAACCAGGAACTTCTAGTGGTTGTAACAATCCAGCCAATTTCGGCTGATCGCTTTTGGCTAGCTGGCAAATGGGGCATCGACTAACATATATCGAGATGTCTCTTTTTAACGACTTCCACCAAATTGTGCGTTTGATATCGTTATACATTTTATTCACACGCGGATGGATACTGAGCTTAGATTTGTGGCATTCATCAAGCACATCTCTTCTGAGTTCAGGAATTTCTGGAACGCAAATTCGTCCTTCTAACCTCAGAATGCCTTCGCTGTCTAGCTGGAAATCCGAAGCATTGCCTTCACGAATTCGCTGACTCATTCCTTTGATAAATTGGTCATTTTCTTGGAGAGCCGATATCTTATCAATCAACGAAGTCGCAATGATGAAACTGGCGATCATTTCATTCTTTCGACTTAACGCATCGGCCACGACATTGGCTTTCCCTGGAGTGTATAGAATTTCAAAATCGTATGCTGCAAGAAACTCCAGCCAACATTGCTGCCTCAGATTCAGGTCTTTCTGAGTGAACATGTACTTTAACTACTGGTGATCTGTAAACAGTTCAAATCTCTCACCAAGAAGATAGTGTCTCCAAATTTTCAAGGCAAATACTATAGCCAATAACTCAAGATCGTGAGTTACATAGTTTTTCTCATGCGGCTTCAGTTGACGGCTAGCATAAGCAATCACTTGGCCTCTTTGCATTAACACTGTGCCAAGGCCTTCCCTAGACGCATCAGTCCAGACTTTCAAATCTTGATTGCCATCGATGATGGTTAACACTGGAGCAGTCGTTAGTCTTAACTTTAGCTCTTCAAAAGCCTTCTCACTTTCTGGAGTCCATTAAAACTTAGAGTGCTTCTTCGTAAGCTTCGTTAAATGACCAGATATCTTTGAAAAGTTTTTAACGAACTTCCGGTAATAGCTAGCCAATCCGAGAAAACTGCGGACTTCAGTAGGGGTGCTGGGCTATTTCCAATTTTGAATACCGTGATTTTACTTGGATCCACAACGATTCCTTCTTTCGATACGACGTGGCCCAGAAATTTTACTTCATCTTGCCAGAAGATACATTTGGAAAATTTGGCTTTTAATAAATTCTGTCTCAGAATTTCTAGAACCTGTTCCAGATGCTTTTCATGTTCGGTCTTTGATTTAGAGAAGATTAGAATATCGTCAATGAAAACCAGAACAAATTTATTCAAAACCACTCTGAACACTCTGTTCATTAGATGGACGAAATAGGCTGGAGCGTTACATAAGCCGAACGACATTACTAACCACTCGTAGAATAAGTCGGGACCTCTGAATGCTGTCATTGGAACACACTCTTCGGCAATTCAAAGTTGATGGAAACCTGTAGCTAGGTCCATTCGTGAAAATACTTGTGCGCCATTTAATCGATCCAACAAATCATCAATCCGCGGCAATGGATATTTGTTCTTTATGGTCTGTTTGTTCAGATCTCGATAATCCACACATAGACGTAGAGTACCATCAGATTTTGGGACAAACACCACTGCTGCTCCCCAATCAGAGAAACTAGGCCTGATCAGACCCTTCCATACTAGCTGTCTTGTTTGATTGTCTAGTTCCTCTTTCTCTTTCAAGGACACTCTTCGAATAGCGTGAACTACCGACCTTGCATTCGGAATTAAAGCGATTTTAAAATCTATTTCTCTCTGCGGAGGTAAGCGAACTACTTCCTCGAACACATCCGCATAGTTCTTGACGACCGGGATGTCTTTCACTAGATCGGGATTATTCTCTGTGACTTCAGGGACATTTTCTATTTAGGCTGGAGAAACATTCAAAGCTGCCCAGAAGTCTTTTCTATTAGCATTCTGACCTTCACAGGGGATAGTTATTTAATCACCTGATTTAATCTTCGCCTTTACGACTCTGTCGGCGCATTTAACTTCAGCTTCATATTAAGTCAACCAATCTAACCCCAAGATAAGATCAAACTCTGTAAAATTTATGACGGCCGCGATGGTAGGGAACCGATAACGAGAAAAGGAAACCGGCACTCCACAAACCCAATTGTGGTCAATGGAACCCCCAACCGGGTTCTGGACAGTCATTGGTTCCTTGAGTTTCTTCAAATTTAAATCAGTTTCTTAGCTGCATTCTTTGCAACAAAGCTTCGCGACGCGCCAGTGTCAAATAGTACTTTAACTGGAATATCTTTGACAGTTAGCGTGCCTTCTAAAACATCTGGCCTTTCCTGAATAGACGAGGATGCAGGCACTTCTGCCACCTCGTTCACATGTACTGCTTCAGATTTTCTAAATAACGGGCAGGCCTTGGAAAGATGACCGACCTCATGGCATTGACTGCACTTTCTATTCTCTTGAAATCCCTTCTTGGATTGAAACCCGCCTCTTAATCACTTCTTTAATGGTCCGCAGTTAATCGACAAATGCCCTGGCTTCTTACAGTTACTGCATATGGTATTCGTTCCTTGCCCTTTCTCAGATTCAGCCCTTTTCCGATTTTCTTTGGGCTTCTTGCTGATCCCTGACATCGTGCGGGCCTCAAAATGACTAGTTTCAACCTCAATTTTATTACTAGAGCTGACTTCTTCATCGTCGCGCAACATGCCTTTCCTGTCGAGATCTTCGTACTGATAAGCCATGTATATCATTTCAGAAAAAGGAAGCTTCGCATGCCCCAATACTTTATTCTGGTATTTCCTTTGAAGTCCGTGAATAAATCTAAGATTCTTCCTCTTTGGGTCCTTAATCAGATGAGGAGCAAAGTGAGAAAGTTCGTTGAATTTCTTATGATATTCTGGGATGGTCATATCCCCTTGTGTCAGATAAAAAAATTCGTCGCATAATCGCTCAGTCACTTCTGGAGGAGTAAATCTTTCTAAAAAAATCACTTTGAATCTGTCCCAGGTGATATCACCTTCTGGATTATCCTCAATAACCGAGTCCCACCAGAACAAGGCTTCATCTTTGAGTGCCCAGGAGGCCAGTAATCTTTTCTGGTCATCCCTCAGCTTTAAACCATCAAAGATCTTTTCAGCCGAACGAATCCAATCCTGTGTCTTCATAATAGATTCTTCACCAGAGAACGGTATCCCACCCATATTTCGATATTTGATTAATAGGGCCTCAGTATCCGGTTCTGTAATCCTTCTGTTTCAGACACTCATTTTTCAGCACTTATGCAAACAGCAGATCAAGTGTCAGGTCATAGAAAAGATAATTTAAAATATAGAAACATATACTTCAATGTAAATGTGTCTATCGAGGTGTTATTTCATTCTTCTTTACTCATACTAGGATATTACTGATCCTATCTGTAATGAGTTGCCCGTCCTAGAACACTACTGGTTCTATTTCTGAGGAGATCGTTAATATGTTATATTCCAGAACTAAGCTTAACCTCGCTCTGATACCACGTTGAGACGACCCCAAACCCCGTACTGACGGTGGCAAGGGTAATCCGTGGAATATAACACAGAAACAGATAATAGCAGAACAAAATTAAATAAATACACCAGAAAATGAACAATAGAATATACTGGATAAAAGTAATCATCAGAGTTGCAGAGTATACAGGATCTTACTTAGTACAAATACAGTTCAGCTATACATAAATGTCTGCAGTGGAAAACAAACAAAATATGTACAATAGGAGCTGAACAACATAAAAAGAAATAAATGATAGAATCCATCTTCAGCTCCAGCTATCCAGAAAGAACCAGCTAAACCTGAATACAAGACTGCCCGTGTAGAAAAAGGGGCACCCGAGTTTGAGAGTGAAATAAACTGCGAGTCAGTCATGGGACTGGTATGAGAAATCTACTCTACACATATATAATTTGGCCAATCACAGGACCATGCCACTTTCAAGGAACGGGTTTTCTCCATTGGATTGCCATTGCTTTAAAACAAATCTTTCTTTGAAACAACGCTATACTCTTTATAAAAATGAAGCCATTATAAGACTCAGTTCCCATCACAAAATGCAATACAAACCGGAGGATAGAGTTTTACCTTATAATGGCCAAAATATGATTGATACGAATAAAACAAAGGCATTTGATATTATTGCTAGTGTTTATATGTTTCGAAAACAATTTCAAATCGTAACTATCAATCATAGACGACATGAGCGTCCCATGCCACTATGTCGCCAAATATCTATACAATCGAAACCGCACGATGTCGTATTTGGAAATTGGATTTCCGTCATGAACCAAGGCAAAAGATAGTCCTTACCGAATTCGAGACGCTCTAGCCCGTGTCTCAGGATCAGAGCTCGAGTGACCCTAGAATCATCAGGGCCGGTCCACCGATGTGGATTAAAATTCCTGAACACTGTGTTTCCCTGCCCTTTGGGGCGTCAACGAGCCAACGAATGACTCCATCGGACCCGGATCGTCCGATCAAACCGAGGCGCCTCACAACAGCAACAACCACATAGGTGAAAAGTATATAAATGTCAGGGCTGGTAGGTCACTGACACCACCCTAGCTAGAAAGAAACGCATGCCCTCCCTGAGGTCCTTCTCCCGTTTCTGGTTCATACCGGGGTGTGAGGCTCGCGAATTCACATTATACACAAAGCTACGCCACACCGGCGGGGCTTTGATCATCACCACAAGACTTTGCTTTTCAGCAGAAGCCTTGATCATTTGCCACTTAGGCATGCCACACTAGCAATTCATGCCATGCGACTGATGTCCATCGACACACACCCTCTAAGCTCGTGCGTCTCAGAGAAGGGCGTTAAGCAAAAGAATAAATTCTCCGCCGCCAAACAGATGTATATTTAATAGAGATCAATCAACACAGAATAAAATACAATGTCAGACACACAGACCATTTACAAGTCCGTTCTGGGTTTGAACGAAACCGGAGGCAATAAATACCTCGCAAACCCATTGATCACCACGTATGTCTGGACGATCACCACTCATTATCCATATTTCGGGATGCCTCCCAATCAGGACCTCGGTTACCATCCAAACGAGGTGAAGATCTCTGGTCTTCGACCACCGTCTTCATCTTCGACTTTCAATCGTTGGTCAATTATTTGAAATGAGAATTAACTCGGCCTTTTCAAATAATTCACGTATATTAAGAATTTCAAATCAATTTATTTCAATGGTTTAATCATTCGACCACACCAATTTTGTTCTTTAATGTAATTTTCACACCAAACACATTCAACCATCTAATACCACATAAATCGAGCAAATTTAGTTTATTTCCATTACATATCGTTTATAATATTTTATAACGATTTATCGCTATTTTTATTTATTTTAAAATAGCCTATTTATTCAAAACGACGCTTTGGGCCATAACGCGGCCGTGGCGCTGTTTTTCTTCAGATTTGATTTACATATATCTGAAAATCTAACCGTTGGATCTTCACAAAATTTACATCATTAGAAAGGTCTTTTCAAAACGAATCCAACGGTTCCAGTTTCAGGAAAATCCGACGGTCGGATCTCCCGGTACAATCGTTTGAAGTTTCGATTTCAAAATACGAACTGCAGCGTCGTTATTCGATTAAATATAATTATATATATATATATATATATATATATATATATATATAAATATAATCGTTTCTAGCGCTGTTTTTCTTCAGATTTGAATTAAACATTCCAGACAATCCAACCGTTGGATTTTTACAAAGTTTGTGTCGTTGGAAAGATTTTTCCAAGGCGAACCCAACGGTTGCGATTTCAGGAAAATCCGATGGTCGGATCTCCTGGTATAGTCGTTTGAAATCACGGTTTCAAATCACGAACTGCATGGCCACGTTTCGTTTTAATTTTATTTATATTTATATATTTATATAAATATAGTTCATTCAACAATTTCAATATCGTTTTCACTTCAAATATTTCACTAACGCCTTTAAATTTTGGAAAATTTCGCCATAACCTCCTTTGTACGGGAGGGGCTGGGAAAATTTCCAAATAGCCACACGGGCGTCTCATGTCAAAAAGAAAAAGGAAAAGCCAAGCGGCTAGCCAACAGACTCATAAAATCATCACCCAAACAAAACAGTAAATGTGTACCTATTTGTCGGGCACAAAATTTTATTCCTCTTCTCTAGCCCCTTTGCTATAACCTGTTCAATAAATATGCAAGTACATATATACAGTTCTTTTCATTTATCATTTTCCATTCAACTTCATATTTGATTCCATTTGGTTTAAAAACACCATTCATTCTAATGTTGCATGTATAGGCAAAAATCATGTCATTAGCTAATTAATGAATATTTCAGCTCATATATATTCATTTGAACGAGTGGCTATTTTTAACACTTCACATTTCAACAATTCATGTATCTAATAAAAATGTGATTTTTATCGTAAAACAAATTATTTCAAAACACTATTATTTTATATAGTTTATATAGGGGATAAAAATAGGATTTTTATTATAAAACAATTTCTTTTAAAACGAGATTATTTTACATAGCCCATATAGTTGATGAAAGGTGATTTTTATTATGAAACAATTTATTTCAAAATATGAATACCATTCAACACATGAATTTCAATTCAACGAATGAATATCGATTCAACACATGAAGGTTTTCTATAGTTTCTATATATATATTAAAATGTGATTTTTATATTTAAAACACGAATACCGTTCAACACATGAATTTCTAATCAACGAATGAATATCAATTCAACACATGAAGGTTTTCTATAGTTTCTATATATAGATAAAAATGTGATTTTTATATTTAAAACATGACTACCATTCAACACATGAATTTCTAATCAACGAATGAATATCAATTCAACACATGAAGGTTTTCTATTCAACGAATAAATATAGTTTCAGCAAATGAAAATAATTCAAACACATGAATATTATTCAAAATTTTGACAGCATAATGGCAAGGTAGTTAAAACCGGGACCGTCCCTAGTACGGCTCCTCGCTCTACCTTAAAACCTCGCGGTTTTTGACAATGGGAATCATGCATCTAGTTCGCACGCAGGCGGCATGTATATATTTATTTAATTTCCACAAACTAATCCTATGTGGTTTCAACCAAATATTTCTCAACCACAAACGGGTATTTTTCAACCACAATCAATCAATATCAACCACAAACAATCCCAAACAACCATTCACTATCAATCAATTTTCACACCAATCACAATCAATAAATATCGTCCATAGTTTGTGGACGAGGGGCGTATATATATATATATTTATATATAGCAATTCAATTTTATTTCAACAGATATATAATTTTAACAACGCATATATAACTTATACATCGAACGTACAACTTATACAACGCTTATACAAGAGGTGTACAACGCTTATATAAATCATACATCGATTATATAATTTATACATCGTCGTTTTCCATATTATTTATAAATTTGAAATCTCACATTATGTTCCACTCCACCAAAAATAGCAGAAGGCTTAGAAAAATATGCGGTCTCTTCTAGAATGTAGAAGAAGTCCACATGGTCACGATGTCTCCTGTTTCATCGAATTTCGTTAAAGAACGAAAAAGATACGATTTTTACAAGTGTGCAATGGTTTAAAGGTTTTAAAACTGCGGAAAATACATAAAGCCGTATGATTTCTAACCTGTTCAGAACTAGGTTTTTGTTTTTCGCAAGAACCGAGCAGCGTGGAGACGATCGGAAGGTACCATGGCCTAGAGCTACGAGAGAGCTTCTTGACGATGGGGGTCTCGTGCAGTTCGGTGGCGGATCTGGGTCGTGGCGGCGATGTGAAGCGGCGAACTTTGGAGAGGGGGTTCTCGTCGATGCGACGACGAGGAGGGTCGAGGCTGGTCGGATTGGAAGAGTGGAGGAAGGGCTCTCGATTCGAGGTGGTGGCGGCGGGATTTTGGTCGGGAAGTTTGGAGCAAGCGGCGCCGTCAGTCACAAAAAGGAACGAGGGTATTTTTGATTTTTTTATTTTAAAATAAATAATGAAAGAAAAATTCCTATTCGCCGATATATATTTATTTCAAAAATTAGAGTTTTCTTAAACAAACCCCAAATTAAACCCAACGACTGTCGTCCCTAGCGTTTACCCCCATTCGAAAAATTCTAGAAAAATAAATCTAGCTATGTTTCGACGATACGGTACCAACAAAACTAGTTTCGTTGAATTCCGAGACCGTTTGCAAAAAGGCCCATTTCCGGTCGATCCAATTTAACTGTAATTGGCCAAAACACGTTTTCCTTCGCCACGCTCACATACTAGCTTCAAAATTTATGAAATTTGAAACCTAGTAATAACTTTACATCCCGGATCCAACAAAAGTAGTTTCGTCAAATTCCGAGGTCGTATGCAAAATGGCCAATTTCACGGGCTATATAAAATCCATAGCGACCCTTCTAAAAATTCATTCGGCCATAACTTTTGCTTTCCGCTATGAAAATTCGATTTTTCAGATTCGTTAGAAAGGTATTCACTGAAAGATTTAAATATTTTTGGTTTCACTAAAATCCGTTTTGTTTTGCACCCGGTACAGCTCGACAAAGTTTGAATTCAATTTTTGAAACTGCAGCGCCTTTTCAAGCCTTGTTTATAATTATAATTAATTATATTCATTTTCAATTGTCGATTCAAACTCAGTTTTCATCGCCATTATTTAAAATATTTATTTTAAATATTTAAAATCCATTATTTAAGCCAATTTAAAAATTTTAAAATTGGTTCAGATTTTCTGGGTCGTTACAAATACTTACATTATTTTCAGAAAATTTATTTCTCATGATCACTCTCTGATCTGATTATCCATAAATGAGTTAAATTTATGATCTATAATCTATTTGACAGATTTTACCCTTTGTATTGTTTTTGCCTAATTTCCCCTTTTTATAACATATACTCGATTTACTTCTTCTTTTTATATACCAATAAAGTTTCTCTTTTAATTTATCCATCTAAACATGATTAAAATATAATTTACAGTTCTTATTTTATAAATTTCAGAACTGTACATGATCAATTACTAGTACCGGGAAATTTAGATTACAGTTTAAAAACTGACAAACTCATCGTATGTGTTGCATACGATTTCTTTACCTTATTTAAAATTTAAACAACTCAATAGAAAATAAATTCCATTTTAAATTATAAATTTATAATTTAATAATTTTACAGCTTCTGTGATGACGTCTCAACTTTGGTCAAAACAATATCTGATCTGTCACCGTTGATCGACTTTCTTTGTGTTGACTTCCAATTTGAATATTCATTAGAAAAAAAAATCATTTCTAAATATAATTATAAATTAAATTTATAATTAAAATTTCTGTATTTGAATATCAGTCCTTGACAAAAACTGTATTTTCTTATCCTGATTCACTTCTAAAAATTCTATTTTATTTAATATTTATTGTCTTCTTTTTTTCTTCTAAAACCCTTTTTTAATTTAAAACCTCGTTTTAAAACTCATTTATTAGTGTATTTACTAAACTACCAGTTTGCCAAAGTGCCAGGCTCCAAAAACCATGATTTTGCTTCAAAGCCCCTGGCCGCGCTCATGTTCCTCTCTTCTACCAAAGTACCCCTTGGTACTTATCACTTTACCATGTACCACCCTCCCAAGACTCTTGCCACACTCATCCGTTCATTCAGAAATCCCATGGCAAACCAAAGTACCACTTCCTTCTTCTTCCCATTTCCCTTCCCAGTGCACAGCCCGTTCATGGTGCACGTGCACATCAACTCCGACCACCGTGACTTCACCACAACTGTCCCCGCAAACCACGATTCACCCCCCATCGCCATTTCTACACTCATATCCGACCATCATCAGTTCTACAGTGATTTCACCCTTCCACTTCATCTTCACCCAAAAAACTCGATCCAGGAAAACCCACGCTGCTACCTCCTCCACCCACTAGAACATGTCCAACTTCGGAGATAACATGATGATGACCCACGCTGCTGACTCCCCCAGGCGCGCAACCTCCCCGTGTCCCCATCGTGGTGCAGTTCCGTCAAGACTTCCGATAAAAAAATGCCCCAAAACCCTATTTTCTTCGATTTCACAAAATCAATACATTTGAAAATTCGTTTCATATTTTTCCTAGCACACTAGGACCTAGATGAAGCTCTACCATCACCCACGGGAACTCAAATTGTTTGGATGATCAGAATTTCCCCGAATCCCCATTTCTGATCATCATAGTCCCACGACCAATATAAGCCATTAAAAATCACAAAATAACTTTCTAAATTCATCATTCAATACCAGGAATGCATCCATGCACTTCTTTTGATTTAATATCAGTTTTGAAAATCCACTTAAAATTTTTTAAACAGAGAGTATCCTGTTGTTGTCAGTTTCTGGTACTAGTGAGGTTTTGGCCGAGTCTATTTCAAATGTGAACACTTGAAGCATTTCATACAGGTATAAACATGGTATGACAACTCATTTCTAATCCCTTATCCTAGATCTACTGATTTAAGTCGAGTTGTAGAATTCTCAAACCAATTACAGGGTCTGGTACCATCAGATATTACTCTTCTTTAACCCTTGTACTTAAGTTTTGATTTTAAAAGGATCTATAATTCCTACATCATACAAATCAAACAAACCATCCAAGGTATACCACTTTAACAAACATACCACAAAGATTCAAGTCCAACATATAATTTAAAACAGCAAGAAGAAAATGCAGGAATTAAAACAGAAACTGTAAATCAGGTTTACTTACCCTTTGAAAACTTGAATCCTTAACTTTCTTTCTTCCTTACTGGTCAAATTAGAAAGGCTTGTGTTGTGTAGGAAATGAGTGTGTTGATGGCCTTATTTATAGTGGTAAAAACAATAAAATATGTTGCAAAAGAATTCAGTTTTAGATTTTGTTTAGACAAATGAAAGACAACACAAAAAGAAATTTTTTTCTGTTGCCAAATCAACACAGCCCCTCCTCCTTTGACATGGCTTACCTCAGCCCTCATCAACCTTGAAAACACATGCACATGTTCATCTCCTTTCCCATTGGTTTTTATGAATCATCAACTCAAATAAATGCTTATGTACCTCTTATGATCTTCACAATCTTTTTCTTGGTTTTAACAAAATTTAGTATCCTTTTTGTACATGTATATTCAGTTTTACCTTGGATTTTTAAAACATATCTTCACAAGATAATTTGATTCGACAACAAAATATATAAAAGCAATACTTGCCTTCCAAAACATTGCAAAATCTAAAAATTTTGTACTACAAAATCAATGGCCATGTGATGGAAAAGACATGGAAAAATACTTAGAAAACCTATGGCTTTGAACTCAACTAGGTTAGGCAAGATGATGGTGTCAATTCATGATTTTGCAAATCTTTGATGCACATGTTCATTGACAAAGTGGCCATGGTCTTGAAAAATGAAATAAGAGTTGTATTTTCAGAAAATCAAATGAAAGAAAAGAGAGAGATTGCAAAACTAAAAATGTTCTCACCAAAAATGATTTTGTCATGTGTCTATAATATCATTAAGATCCTACTTGCCAGCATGATCCATAGTGTATGTGAGATCACGAGTTTTCAAGAAGATTTGACAATACATGCTCTTGGTTTTATGCATATGAAAATACAAATTTTCCTTTGTATTTCTATGAGAACATAAAGTGAGTGTTACATCTTGTTTATGGCAAGAGGATCTTTAGTTTTAAAGTAAGGGTTTTGTCAAAACAAGGTTTTAAATCCTCTTTCAAAAATGAGCAAAATGTTTGCAAAAGAAATGGCAATTTTTTTTTAAAAAAAAATTGCTATGTGCAAGTGTTATGTCCATGAAAACATGCTTTTAAAAGAAATGGTATTTCATGTTTTGTGATGATGTAAATGAGAATTTAAACTTGTTTTAATACATGCTTTTAAACTTGCTTTTGATAACAAAATGGGTTTTGACCTATTCAAGTATTAAAGGTTTTTAACTCAAAAGTTTACAAAAATTCAAATACTTAAATCCTTTAGAAAAAATGAACTATCATGTAAAATAAAAATGGCATCATAAATACATGCTATATAAAAGTGTTGTTTTACATACATGTGTAAAACTAATTCAACCAAATGCTATTGAATTCATGCTATCATGCAGGATGTGTAAAAATGGATTTCTGTAAGTGCTGTGCTATACACCTGTGTAAATGCTATTATACACAAATTAACATGTTTTGAAATTCAAAGTCTGGATTTTAAATCGTATTTGTGAATATGTACTTACGATCAATCAGTATCTGTGCCAGTGATCATTGTAAATACCCGGGTCATTACATTTTCAGTTGTTCTCGTTCTGGTTTAGCAGAACCCGTTAGCTTCTGACGACCTTTTGAAAACATTTCCAAATATCATATTTATTTTATATAATTTTAGAAAATCGCTTATTCCTATTGGAAAACATTTCTAAATATTCACAAATCTTTATTTCAATAGAAATTACACTTTATTCTCAGGGGGAAACATTTCTAAATTCGTTATTTGTATTAAAACGGATACTAAATAAAACACCACTATTTTCACTTAACTTCTAACATTCATTTGCTTGCTTCAGTTAACTACTCTTGCTATCTAACCTTAACCATCTCTTAGTTAACACGGAAGTTAATTAAGTTGGGGTATAATTACCTCTTAGACCTTAATTGAACAACCTTATTAACTTCGAAATAGATCAAGTTCACGTTTTTGAGTACCAACAAACATTTATTCTTGTAACTTTTGAATTCAAATTAAGAATTCACTTCTTTCTTGAAAATCGTTGATTATATAACAATTCACACCTTCAAAATATTTAACTTTAACTTCAACTTCGTATAAAAAATATATTTAACTTCAAAATACACTTTATTCATTAACCTGAATACATGAACAACTAATTAATAATGTATTAAATTTTAATTTAAAATGGAAAGTAACAGTATTTTTCTGAGTTTCGACATAACCGACTCCCATGAATAACATTCTTTCGGATAATCTCTTTTTCCGATAATATATTCTGGACTTTGGAAAAATCTCATTTTATTTATATTCTGAACTTCAGAATAATTCCACCATAATGGCCCACTCCATTTCCTGATTCCTCAGTTTTACTTGCAACATTTTTGCTTCCATACGTTAATACTTCTAAAAAGTAAATATTATTTCTTTTTTCAAAATCTGAACTCGTCACATCAACTAAAATTTGATTTTAAATCTCGATCCAAATCTATTCACAATCTTCATCCATATACTGCTTCATTTACATCTCATGTTCCCAATTCACTTCTTGTTAATTAACAAACAAGTTTATACTTCTATCGAATTCATATATTCAATCATACATTATTGGTTTGAAACCAATTATAATTTATCTTGTCACATTCTGAATAAATTAATCAAATTTAACACAGTCGTATTCCAATTATATCTCTTTTCCAATTTTATTTTCATTAATCTCTATATTGAATATCAAAATAAAATCCATCGTTTTATTATTGAGACGATTCCAAATTTCCCCTTTTCAATTAAATTTTCATCGGAATTCTTATTACCTATCAATTTCGGTAATCTTGATTTCCAAAATACACAATCACAGAAATCGATTTATTGATTCACTTATCTACCCGAGACACCGTTCAATAATGGATTCGAGATTCAATCCTAAGAGAACTTATCTAAGGATAGCTCTGGCAAACAGGATTCGAAGACTGGGGATTTCAAAAAGAATTTTAAATCTCAAAATAAGTTTTTTTCCTTCCGCTGTATAAGTTTTAAAACAATAGTTTCAAAATACTACTTTCAAAATAATTTACCCATCGAAATTTATTTTAAAATCATTTATTTTTTTCCAAAATTTATATTTTGAAATCTTTTTATTTTCAAAAATCCATTTTTCTAATGTCGATCCTACTCATTTAAACTAGATAAGCTATACTTGGAATAAACCAAAGCTTTGATACCACTTTTAACGTCCCGCCTTTTTGACCGCTTCAAATCGATAATTAAATCAATACAAAATGTTCAAATCGATGGATCGTTATTTAGCTTACAGAGTCTAAAGACAGAATCAACACAGAATAAGTAAATACCACGGTATTGAACAGTAAAACAACTTTTATATATAATCAGAATTTTTGATACAAGAATTTTACATACAGCGGAATTTAAAAATAATACAAGAAAATCTTTACTGGTTTGAAAACTTCAGAGTGCGCCGTCTCCCGAATCCCCAGTGTCGTCAATCTTCGAATCCCAAGCTAAAATCATTAAATCTGTAATGCTCGGGTCTGACCCGAGCATTTCATGTAAAACACAAAATACACAAGTCAGGATTTAACTCTGTTCAGGTAAATCAACTTTAATAGAAACTGAAATATAAGCGCTAAGAAAATCAAATATAATCAGTTATGTAGTATTTGTTCTTGCCACTGTGTATTGTTCGTTCTAGAACTAAAATATAAGTATAGTATATGTTCAGTTCAGTTTAACTAGATACAAATCTAGTGTAGTATCAGTTCAAAATCAAGTATAATATACGTGCTCATCAGTTTCTATTCCAGGGACAAAACGGTCACGGAAGCTTGCGTGGTACAGGTACACGCGTGCATTGCCCCAGCATCCTAAAACCCGGGTATATCAAATGCGAGATATAATGTACACACATGTATATCAATCAAGGGTGAGTAGTTGCAGTAATATTTCGGCGATAATACCATACAGCTTAGTCAAGAATAAATAAGTGCAAAATTAGTGAACTTCATGTTTCCACAAATGACCTATAGGATAAACATACATTCAGCTTCAAATGCAAGAAAATGGAGCCTAACTACTAACTTACATAATATTAGAAGAGAGCATCTCAGATTACCATAAATGGTGAAAGACTCACAAATTTCATTACACTTTGTCACAAAAACAAATAAGACAAATATCATGTTTGCATGACTACCTAATAACAGCAAATGACACTGCCAGACGTTTCATTTTAACAGGAAACACAGCCAAGACTATTTCAAGGCCTTTATTTTTATGCAAAATGCATCCTAATTTTAATTTATTCTTCACAAAGTACACGGCCTGTGTAGTCTAATTACATTATGGTCAAACGGTCCCTTTAACAAGTCTGGTCTCACAAACGGACAGGAGTGAAAGCTTGCCATAATGCACATACCTTATATAACAATACAATCTGAAATATTGGTACATATATATGTTTATTCAAATACAATCTGAAACATAGGTACATATATATGTTTATTCAAGTGTGTCGACCACTTATTACAGGTGAAAGGAGGTGAAATGCTAAGTAAAAACAAA
The DNA here is from genome assembly GCA_030737875.1 of Allium sativum. NCBI lineage: Eukaryota > Viridiplantae > Streptophyta > Magnoliopsida > Asparagales > Amaryllidaceae > Allium > Allium sativum. The sequence continues at coordinate 234,063,096 of CM060922.1, forward strand.
GAGCATTATACTGTCAACCGCATGCACATAAGCGGTGGAACTGATGTAATAGTTAAGACATGCTTTCTAAACCTTGTTACATGACACATGTGGAAAATATTAATTACATGCTACAGAATGATAATGATAATGTCAATGGTCAGAAGCAAAAAGAATGAACCACTGGTTCATTTGTTAATGCAGGAACGTACCAACTTATTTAACGTCAATAACTTATATTTTTATTTCTAATTTCCACTCGTATTTCAATCCAATTCCAATACCCCACCAGATTCAATTCATACTCTAAACAATATATTCGACTTTCAATTAGCCATTCTGAAATCGAATTCATTTCTTATTCAAACCAATAAACTTTGATTTTAAAGCTAGAATCGAATATAAAATTATTGTTTGTCATGAAATCCTTAATTAATTTCTATTTCAAATTGCCCAAATTTCTGGGTCGTTACAGATTTGTTTTAAAGCGTACCAAATATGTATGGCTGTTATAAGGTAAAACTCTATCTTTTGGTTTGTGTTGCATTGTGTGATGGGACCTGAGTCTTATAATAGCTTCATTTTTTAATTAAACATTGCGTTGTTTATTAATTGTTTTGTTTCAAGCTTTGGTATTCTTGAGAGAAAACCCGTTCCGTGTCATACGGTGTGGTCCCTTGATTTAACCAACTTTAAAATAAAGTTAATAACTGTTTTAGTTCTCACACCAGTCCCATGACTGTCTCGGAGTTCATTGTTTTCACCTAAACTCTGAGTGTCCATATTTTTCACATTGGCTGCTAGTAGTTTTGGTTTTGCAGATTCTTTATTTTCACAGGATTCTGGTTTACAACTGGAGCTATATTCGGAAAGCTTTGTATCCGTGTATTTATTTCAGTTGTGGTAGTTTATGTATTTCCGATGTGTGTTGTATTTATATATTTTTATTTCCGCTGCTATGAATTATTAATCTCTGATATTTTTTTTCATTATGTAATATTTATTCGCACTCTGATATTGTTGTACTCTGATGTAATTGTTGTAATAGCAATGAAATGTTCTCCTATTTGTGTTCTGATGCGTCGTGTTCTCATTACGATCCGCGTTCTCCGGTCTCTTCACAGGTCGAGCGAATTCAGGGCATAACAATCTAACTCATGTTGTAATTGGTTAAAAAAATCCAAGATTTTGAATCAATTCCTTAAGTCATACTAGGATTAAGAACGTCTCAAACATTCGATGTTAATGATTTTCTATTTTACAATATTTTCAGTTCATTTTGGTTAGGTTAATACTATAGATACACAAGTAATTTATTTTTTCATATTTGAACTTCTAAAACCAACACGGAATTAACTTAGAAACAAATCCAAAATAGTTGTATAATACAACAAAAAACCTATCAAAACAAGACTCATTGATGGTCATAAATAGTACTCCTCCAAACCCTCACTGATGCTACTACAAAACTTGAGCAGGAATGTAACACCCCACATTCGTTAAGGTCACTCACAAAGGGAATGCCGTAACTTCGGTGGAGAGTTGTAGGTAAAATATACAGATAAATTACCAGACAGACAAATTTAAACAACGGAAAATTGAACTTTGCTTTATTGATCAAATAGTTTGTACAACAATTATTTTCCAATACCAGTATATCTGTCTTACAAAATAGAGAAGCATAAAATAACACTTATATTCCCCAATGTAGCGTGAGCCAGCCATAGCAATGGAAAAGAGAATCCAAGTAAAACTTCGACTAATCTTCAGTTTGGAAAGAAAACTGGATTAAGTAGTAATATTCCCTCCCTGCGAACCTGGGGGGGGGGGGGGACGGAAGACAAGAAAGCGAAGGAAAACAGAGTCAGACATAAAGCCTGGTAAGTTCAGTAACTTTCAGCATGTGAACAGGTAAAAAAAGCAACAAGGCATGAATTAACTGAATACAATACTACACCATGATGACAGGAATCATAAGGTTAGCACAAGATATGATAAGGTAAGATAAACTGGATGCACTTCTATACTTTCTCTGCTTCGCCACTACCTTGTTATTTTAATTTCTATATCCCTGCACCACCTAACTAGTAATCTGTATGAACTGTAAGAACAGATACGTGATCCCAATCCCCGCAATTTTGGTTGTTTCAAGTGTACATCTATCATTTATTACCTAGGTCTAACCTAGGGTTTTATATCGAGCGCATTCTACATCCAACCTGGGTTTTCACTACCCAGGGCTACTGGGGTTTGTGCTGCCTATTGAACGTGTCTCAGATTTTAGGGTTTATGCGACCTAGGTCCAATTAGGGATTATGCTACCTATCGAACGACGCACCTAATCTAGGACACACTAACCAGAGTGGTATATGTTCCTAGACTTTCCCCACGTATGTATCGTGGATGGTTATCGGTGTTTAGATGCACATGTCCTTATATGTGCGTCCCGAGTCTCGTGGCAGGGCAAATCAAGAAACACGGAACTCAGTCGGGAGCTTTCAGATATCTGCCGATGAAGATGATAAGGTCTGTTTTTCCAGTGGCTATGTTCCCACTTGACCCCTCCCGCAAGTAATGGAAGGCACACCTTGAAAAATGAGAACTATACACAGGCCCTTCATGCCCCACTAACCTATGGCCATCCGCACCCATAACTAGATAGCAAGTATATGGTTTATTGGAGTTCTCTGCCCCTCCGCTTCACGTATCTCGATAGACTCAAGATGGTAGGTAGACGACGAGTTGCTATCACAGGGCTACTGGTCTCGCCGAATCACGCTGGTCCATCCTAGTCTTTAGGTTACCTTATATTGCAACTAAGGCATACCCTTTGTTCTTCTAACGTAGACCTTAACCTCTGTGATCCCAGGCGGATCATCTGCAGCCTCACAGAGGGATACCAAGAGTACCCTCACGTCCCCTCGAAGCCATGTGCTTCATAACCCAGTTTGTTGGATCCTTCTTTAAGATTAGATGGACGTTCGCTTCTTCTCGTGTTATACTAAGGTTTACTACTTAGTTCCCTTAACTAAGGTTTACTACTTAGTTCCTGAATCGTCGTTTTCTTAACTATGGTTTACAACTTAGTCCTCCTAACTAAGGTTTACTACTTAGTTCTCTTTCTCGTCAAGTTGGATTGGTTAAGTTTCATTAGTCAATTCAAGTTGACTTAACCCATTCATTTGTCATGTAAAACTGGTTAAGTGTTATCAGTAGTTCATGTTGACTTAACCCTACCACAAATCAAGTTATATTGGTTTAAGTATTTCCTATTACTTAACACCACCCCTTCATCTTGTATTGGTTAAGTGTTCCCTTTAACTTAACCCTAACTTCTGTTTGATTTACATATTCCAATGGTTAAGTATTGCCCCTTCATCTTTTAACTTAACCTTGTTCGTTTGTCACACTATGATGGCTAAGTGTTCTAAGCTTACTTAACTCGACCTTCTAGTTAACATGTTAAATTGGCTAAGTGTATTTCACTTAACCCCACCTTCTAGTCTAGTTAACATGTTATAACGGTTATTTAACCCCTATAAGTCTTGTTAACATGTTAAGTTAGTTAAGTGTTCCTGTGGACTTAACCCTCCCATTCTAGCTTAACCGTTTCTTAGCTTTAAATTATTCTTTAAAGCACCAACCACTCACATTAGACAGATATCGTTGCGGTTACTGGATGTGCCAGTCGGTTCCGGGCAGATTTACACCGCAACTCAGTCTAACCTCGGGTCCTTTTGGGCTCAATACTCTAACCACCCACATTAGATAGCTATACTTACGGTTGTTGGATTTGCTGGGCGGCTCCGGGTAGTCTTATACCATAACTCAATCTAACCTCAGGTTAGGGATATTCGTCTTTCCCTAGATTTACATATTAATCCTGTTTGTCTATATGTAAATTGCTAACGACTCTTTTAAACAAATTTGGCCTATGTTATATTCATTTGTCATGCCCACTAACATACCTATATTCTAGGCCCAAATCTTGATTTACCGATCATTTAACCCAACTTGCAGTTTTATGCTAATTTAGATCTAGTATTCTCATTTACAGTTCATGTCAAAACTAGATTTGATACTCTAGTTTACAGTTTATGCCCAAAACTTGGCTTACATGCCAATTACATACTTTGTGGCCAATTAACAATTTACCATTATACGCCCAAGTCTAATATGCATGTAATATTTACTATTATAGCCAATTTCGATTTATATTAACATGTTTGTTATGCCAAATTATATAAATTAAGCTACGCCCAAATTCCCCCGCCGTAGTCTTACGTATAACATGATTTCACAAGTTTCTAAGTAATTATGAAATGAAACTAACGAAAGGAACAGGGGATAAGCACGGGAATTCATCATAAAAGAATAGGCATGCGAAAGCGAACCAAATACAAAGATAATGGTTCCAATAGGTTTGATGTACATAACAGTGAATAGGAATAAACCTGACAAGCTACATCATAAATATAAGATCAACATAATTTTGGGAATAGGCATAGGTGATTTGGTCCAACATAATGCCAGTTCGGTGTACAACATGATTTGTAACTATAGTGGTATGGGCATAGCAACTAACCATACTAGTCATAGGCAATTAACCACAATAGTCCTAGGCATTTAACCACAAAATAGTCCAAGGCAATTAACCACAATAGTCATAGTCATGGTTTCATAGTTATGAATCATGGGCTATTAAACACAATAGTCATGGATAATTAACCAAAATAGTCCTAGGCAATTACCCTAAATAGTCATAGGCAATTAACAGTAATAATTTCAAAGTCATGGTCATGGACAATAGTTTGATGTTCATAACCATAGGTAATAATCCCATAGTCATGAGTCATAGGTGATTGGCCACAATTGTCCTTGTCATAGTTGTAGGCAATAGTCTTATGTCCACAGTCATAGACATAGGCATAGTCTTATGTTCATAGTCATAGGCATAGGCATAGTCTTATGTTCACAGTCATAGGCATAGGCATAGTCTTATGTTCACAGTCATAGGCATAAGCATAGTCTTATCGGTAATTAATCTCAATAGTTCTTAATTAGATCCAAAGGCATATACAAGCACAGATTCAAATGAGAGGATCAGGCATATTCTTTTATCCATTTAATTACATGCCACAAATAGATCTAGACGTTCAATTCTAAAAATTAACTGACTTACATTGATCGGTTTTAGAAAAGGATAATAAGATAACGTTGAGGTGATTTGCTATGATTCGCGCGATGTTGCTCGAAGCCGTTGAATTAGCCATTCCTTCCCTTTTTGAAGCTCTAACTTGATTTGAATCTCCAATTTGCAATTCCTAGCCATAGTCTTCAAGAAATAGTCTTCGTATTTTATTTTAATTTATTTATTTTAATTATTCCAGAGGCAGCATACGGAGAGAATGAAATGGTGTAAAGAGAATGAGGCTAGAAGGCTGTTTATATAGGATTAGGCGGACGAATCTAGACAGAAAACGAGACCGGATACATCAGAATGAACCCAGGCTCAAAAATGGGCTTCAGTACCAGGTCGACCCCCAGGTTGACACTATGGTCGACCCCAGGTCGACCTGGTCCCTGGGCAGGAAATTTCCCGTCCAGCCTGTTCTGGGTTTTGAATTCGAATTTGAATTCGAATTTCGAGCTGTTTTTCTGTTTTGAAAATCCTTGAAACTTCGGAGGGTCATATCTCCCTCATACGGACTCCTTTTCTCGAAAACTCGGACTTGTTTCCAAGCATAATTTTGAGACGAACGCAATGGCGCAACCCGTTTTCCTTGATTATTATTTTAAAATTTAATTCTGCCTTGATTTACGGTTTTAACATGATATAAAAATACGGGGTGTTACATTCTCCCCCTCTTAAAAGGATTTCGTCTCCGAAATCTTCAAGTTAGGAAGAATGTATCGTACCATCCTATCACCCATCTAATCAACCATTCAATCAAAAGCATTCATTTTCCTTAAAAATATTTCTAATGATTTCATGTTCATATGCATATTGCGTGTATATGTCTTTATCTAATGCAAAATCAGGCGGTCTACTGATTCAGTTGACCTCCTTAATGCGAATTATGTCAGTGCCATGCGTCTAATCATGTATGCAAGCATCCCTAGTTATGTAAATACTGCATGTGTGCATAGACATTCATCAATATGCAATATCCATATGATAACATATTCAGTTAAATCCATTAAGCAAACACATATATGCTAATGTAATATGAAAGTGACTGAGTTGTTCTAGCGCCTATGGTGTGTATATGCATCCACGAGCAACCATTTGCAACCATCAATCATAACATGTTTCAAATACATGTTTACATCCATTGGCTTCTACCTAAGGATTGATGATACACCATAGAATTCCTATAAAAAAAAGAGATCAAGGATGTACCCTTAAGAAAAAGGGTGTGATGCGTGTATCTAGTCTTCAGTCTTCTAAGTCGCATCTTCTTGAGCTTCACTATTCTGTACCTTATCTAATTAATCTTCACAATTGCGAAGCATCTTGACCTCCATTTCCAAAACTGTCGTTGATCGGATAACTGGCTTTTCATTGTCAACTGGATACATGCGGAAGTCTACCTCACATTTTAGGGGTAAACTCTTAACCTAATCAAAAACATCTGCGTACTCATGGACTACCCTAACGGATTGCAAATCGTCGATAAATGCATTGAGCGATTCTAGCTTGCTAAGCCTAACTGATACTTTACACGAAATCTCGAGGGTAGTTCCAAGGCAAGTAAAAAGTATAACTACCCTCCTTTCAGAATTACTAGCCAACCGACCCATGCCTAGAATCAACTCATAGCCCATGGAACCAAAAACATAAGCATTACGCTTAAACTCAACACTTAATATAGTTATTCTCAAATCCTTACAAACCAAAGGTAAATGGGTCGAACCACCAATTGCATTTGAGACTAAAATGGGATCTTCTCCTATACAAGTACTAAGGTAAAGTGACTCAGCTATGGAAGTAGATATGAACAAATGCGAAGCGCTAAGATCAAAAGAGTACTAACTGGTTGATCAAAATGAAAAGCTAAACTTTTCCAACAGAGACTTTTACTATATCTCTCAGGTATTCTGGTGGTGAAAGCATGCACTCGCCCTTATGAAAATCCTGTCCTTCGTCCTTGCCCTTGTCCTTAATTATATGCCCTATCATACCTTGGAAAAGAAACTTCCTCTCATCTTAGGTTTTATAATTCCTTCTTTCTTCGTGAGTCGAGTTTATATCCATGAATTTCTCATCATTGTGTTGAGCTCCCTAGCCAAGCTCCCACATCCTCATCTTTACCATCCCTGTGTAATCATATTGACAAGTTTCTCAAAAGATACCTCCATCACATGGAAATCCCTCCAAAGCTTGAAAGAAAACTAGCTACAGGTGAAACTACTATGGCTATATATGGGAGTCGGGCACTACTTTGCTCTTCGATAGGTATCGCAGTCTTATCAAGCCTACGGAACCGTGCTGCGATGAGGTTACCTCCCAGAAAGCCAGGAGCCCCGATGACTTAAGGAGGAAGGGGACAAGAATTCAAACAGAGGATCAGATCATAGTGCGTATGGCTTTTGGGGAACAAAACTTTTCTTTTGAAAAATGCTTCTTTAAAAACCATTTTGAAAATAATTTTTTTTCCAGATTTTTTATCTGATCTCGTAATCTTCAGCTCTGATACCACGTGTAACACCCCACATCCGTTAAGGCATTCACGAAGGGAATGCCTTAACTTCGGTGGAGATTTATAGGTAAAAGATACAGATAAATTACAAGACAGACAAAATTAAACAGCGGAAAATTGAACTTTACTTTATTGATACAATAGTTTGTACAACAATTATTTTCCAATACCAGCATCTGTCTTACAAAATAGAGAAGCATAAAATAAAAATTATATTCCCCAATGTAGCGTGAGCCAGCCATAGCAATGGAAAAAAGAATCCAAGCAAAACTTCGACTAATCTTCAGCTTGGAAAGAAAACTGGACTAAGTAGTAATATTCCCTCCCTGCGAACCTCGGGGAGGGGGAACAGAAGACGAGAAAGAGAAAGAAAAAAGAGTCAGACATAAAGCCTGGTAAGTTCAGTAACTTTCAGCATGTGAGCAGGAAAAAAAAGAAACAAGGCATGAATCAACTGAATACAATACTACACTATGATGACGGCAATCATAAGGTTAGCACAAGATATAATAAGGTAAGATAAACTGGATGCACTTCTGTACTTTCTCTGCTTCGCCACTACCTTGTTATTCTAATTTCTATATCTCTGCACCACCTAACTAGTAATCTGTATAAACTGATAAGAACAGATACGTGATCCCAATCCCCGCAATTTTGGTTGTTTCAAGTGTACATCTATCATTTATTACCTAGGTCTAACCTAGGGTTTTATATCGAGCGCATTCTAGATCCAACCAGGGTTTTCGCTACCCAGGGCTACTGGGTTTGTGCTACCTATTGAATGTTTCTCGAATTTTAGGGTTTACGCGACCTAGGTCCAATTAAGGATTATGCTACCAATCGAACGATGCCCCTAATCTAGGATACACTAACCAGAGTGTTATATGTTCCTAGACTTTCCCCACGTATGTGTCGTGGATCGTTATCACTGTCTAGATGCACATGTCCTCTATATGTGCGACCCGAGTCTCGTGGCAGGGCAAATCAAGAAACACGGAACTCGGTCGGGAGCTTTCATATATATGCCGAAGCAGATGATATGGTCTTTTTTTCCAGTGGCCATGGTCCAACTTGACCCCTCCCTCAACTAATGAAAGGCACACCTTGAAAAATGAGAACTATACGCAGGCCTTCTATGCCCCCACTAACCTATGGCCATCCGCACCCATAACTAGATAGCAAGTATATGGTCTGTTGGAGTTCTCCGCCTTTCCGCTTCACGCATCTCGATTGACTCAAGATGGTAGGTAGACGACGATTTGCTATCACAGGGCTACTGGTCTCGCCGAATCACGCTGGTCCATCCTAGTCTTTAGGTTGCCTTATATTGCAACCAAGGCATACCCTTGATTCTTCTAACGCAGACCTTAACCTCTGTGATCCCAGGCGGATCATCTGCAGCCTCACAGAGGGATACCAAGAGTAGCCTCACGTCCCCTCAAAGCCGCGTGCTTCGTAACCCAGTTTGTTGGAGCCTTCTTTAAGATCAGGTGGACATTCGCTCCTTCTCGTGTTATACTAAGGTTTACTACGCAGTTCCCTTAACTAAGGTTTACTACTTAGTTCCTGAATCGTCATTTTCTTAACTAAGGTTTACAACTTAGTCCTCTTAACTAAGGTTTACTACTTATTTCTCTTTCTCATCAAGTTGGACTGGTTAAGTGTCATTTGTCAATTCAAGTTGACTTGACCCATTCATTTATCATGTAAAACTGGTTAAGTGTTATCGGTAGTTCATGTTGACTTGACCCTACCGCAAATCAAGTTATATTGGTTTAAGTATTTCTTATTAATTAACCCCACCACTTCATCTTGTTACTTAACCCCACTACTTCATCTTGTATTGGTTAAATGTTCCCTTTAACTTAACCATAACATCTGTTTGATTTACATATTCTAATAATTAAGTATTGCCCCTTCATCTTTTAACTTAACCTTGTTCGTTTGTCACAATATGATGGCTATGTGTTCTAAGCTTACTTAACTCCACCTTCTAGTTAACATGTTAAATTGGCTAAGTGTATTTTACTTAACCCCACCTTCTAGTCTAGTTAACATGTTATAACGGTTATTTAACCCCTACAAGTCTTGTTAACATGTTAAGTTGGTTAAGTGTTCCTATGGATTTAACCCTCCTATTCTAGCTTAACCATTTCTTAGCTTTAAATTATTTTTTAAAGCACCAACCACTCACATTAGACAAATATCGTTGCGGTTACTGTATGTGCCGGTCGGTTCCGGGCAGATTTACACTGCAACTCAGTCTAACCTCGGGTCCTTTTGGGCTCAATGCTCTAACCACCCACATTAGATAGGTATTGTTACGGTTGCTGGATTTGCCGGGCGGTTCCGGGCAGTCTTATACCGTAACTCAGTCTAACCTCGGGTTAGGCATATTCGTCTTTCCCTAGATTTACATATTTATCCCTTTTGTCTATAGGTAAATTGCTAACGACTCTTTTAAACAAATTTGGCCCATGTTATATTCATTTGTCATGCCCACTAACATACCTATATTCTAGGACCAAATCTTGATTTACCGATCATTTAACCCAACTTGCAGTTTTATGCCAATTTAGATCTAGTATTCTCATTTACAGTTCATGTCAAAACTAGATTTGATGCTCTAGTTTACAGTTTATGCCCAAAACCTGGCTTACATGCCATTACATACTTTGCGGCCAATTAACAATTTACCATTATACGCCCAAGTCTAATATGCATGTAATATTTACTATAATAGCCAATTCAGATTTATATCAACATGTTTGTTATGCCAAATTATTTAAATTAAGCTACGCCCAAATTCCCCCGTTGTAGTCGTACGTATAACATGATTTCACAAGTTTCTAAGTACTTATGAAATGAAACTAACAAAAGGAACAGGGGATAAGCACGAGAATTTGTCATAAAAGAATAGGCATGCGAAAGCGAACCAAATACAAAGATAATGGTTCCAATAGGTTTGATGTACATAACAGTGAATAGGAATAGGCATAGGCATAGTCTTATGTTCACAGTCATAGGCATAGTCTTATGTTCACATTCATAGGCATATGCATAGACTTATCGGTAATTAATCTCAATAGTTCTTAATTAGATCCAAAGGCATATACAAGCACAGATTCAAATGAGAGGATCAGGCATATTCTTATATCCATTTAATTACATGCCACAAATAGATCTAGACGTTCAAATCTAAAAAGTAACTGACTTACATGGATCGGTTTTAGAAAAGGATAATAAGATAACATTGAGGTGATTTGCTATGATTCGCGCGACGTTGCTCGAAGACGTTGAATTAGCCATTACTTCCCCTCTTGAAGCTCTAACTTGAATTGAATCTCCAATTTGCAATTCCTATCCGTAGTCTTTAAGAAATTGTCTTCGTATTTTATTTTAATTTATTTATTTTAATTTATTTATTTATTTTAATTTATTTATTTTAATTTATTTATTTTAATTATTCCTAAGGCAGCATAAGGAGAGAATGAAATGGTGTAAAGAGAATGAGGTTAGGAGGCTGTTTATATAGGATTAGGTGGATGAATCTAGACAGAAAACAAGACCGGATACATCAGAATGTACCCAGGCTCAAAACTGGGCTTCGGTACCAGGTCGACCCCCAGGTCGACACAATGGTCGACCTGGTCCCTGGGAGGTCGACACTATGGTCAACCCTCAGGTCGACATGGTCCCTGGGCAGAAAATTTCCCGCCCAGCCTATTCTGGGTTTTGAATTTGAATTTGAACTTGAATTTCGAGCTGTTTTTCTGTTCTGAAAAACCTTGAAACTTCGGAGGGTCATATCTCCTTGATACGGACTTCGTTTCTCGAAAACTCGGACTCGTTTCCATGAACAATTTCGAGACGAACGCAATGGCGCAAATTGTTTCCCTTAATTCTTATTTTAAAATTTAACTATGCCTTGATTTATGGTTTTAACAGGTTATAAAAATACGGGGTGTCACAAGGAAGGTCGTGAAAGTCAAATATTGTTGAATTTTGAAAATAATTTATATTTAAAATAAGGTTTATTTTAAAATTTTAAATAACTGAAATCATTCAAGAAAATCAAGCTTTTCTAAACAAATTAACTTCTGAAAAATAATTTCTATTCAAAATAAGGTTTAAAAGAATGCAATTCAATATTTAACAATTGGTTATACCATTTTCGTATGTATAGTTCTTTTAAATGATAGAAGAATAAAATACTGGATATTAAAAATTGATTATTTTACCCCTCCCTACCCTACTCCCAAAAAAAAAAACAAAAAACTGTTCTACACATTTGAATTTTAAAAGAAATGTTTTCAGAAGCACGCAATTCAAAACTCAAAACTGAAATTTCATTAAAATGGTATTTCTATTAAGAAGTGAAAAACCAAAAAAATGTTGGATACTTATTAACTTTCCAGATATCTATATTAATTCGAATTTTACTTTAAACCAAAAAAAATGTTTAATATGCCTTTAAGCTAGAAGTAACAGGGCAAATAATGGATTTAGATTATTTTGGTCAAAATTAGAAGAAGGGAAAACACTTTCTGAAATCAATTATGTACTGGATTTTTCACTTCTTTTGGTTTCCTTCCATACAATACTTTTCTTATCCAAATTTCAAACTATTTACTTTTCAAGTCATCATTGCCCGGGGAACGTGAAATGTGGAAAAATCACGATTCCCAACATGTTTTTAAAAAAGTTTGAAAATGATAGATTGGTTTATTCTCAATGATAAAGAACAAATAATCGGTAGTCTAGAATTCGTATAATTAGTGCAACGGTAAAGATGAGCATCAAACTAGATGGATAAGCTTCAAGCAATATCAGCAAATATAAAGAAATCTTACGAAAAATCTGGCCCTTGATAATCGCATTCATAAGAATCCTCTGAACTTTTCAATGCCACGCATTTAATTTTCAAATCATCTTCTGTGAGATAGCAGCGGAATTCTAAAGTAGGACTCACTTTCTTGTCTATGGTAACAACTAGAGATAAGCTGGAGCTCTGAGCGTCATTGTTACCTTCACTGCTCGAATCATCTTCCTCATTTTCATCATTTCCACCCTCATCTTTATCAAAATATATGCACACAGTAGCTTCGATCTGCTCACCCTCATATTCTCTCTTAAGTGCAATAATTCTACTTGCTAGATTATCAATAATCTCAAATTGGACATCTTCTAGCAACGCGTTTCCCTGCTAAAACGCCAGAATAAATATACATGTTAATGATTTAACATAACTATTATTATAATGTTAAAGCACAACATCATCATTCAATTTTGATTGTGTTCATGTATCATTGAAATAGGACTAAATTATTGGTCATATATTGATACACAAACCTTGTAACTTTATTACTCATGATAAAGGACAGTAAGATAAGTTTGTAAATTCAATTCAACAAGATATATTAATCATTTCGGCAACTGTAAAGAGAAACTCACGCTATGAAGAAACAAAATAACCATATTATTCTTGGTATACAGAATTATAGTGCAATGAAGAAAAAAAAATATTCCAGCTTCGGTATAGGCCAAGAATGTAAAATTGTAGCATGAAACTGTTCGCCCAGATGAAGAAGTAAGTAATATACAAATGTAACAACCCGGATTTTCAGAACCAATTAAATTTTTTATTTTAGCAATTTTAACGCATTTTGGATATTTAAAATGATATATTTTAAATGATAACGACTAAAAATTTATTTCTAAACATAGTTGGAACATATAAATTTATTTTAATTATAAAATGAGCCTTAAATGGTGCGGTAGTTTGAAAATTCGATTTCTAATTTCAATTGAATATACATAATTCAATATAAGACAGAATTGAATGAAACAAGAAATATTTGAATCTGTTTAACTATATCTTTCTAACGAATGTAAGAAACTGATATTTCACTTTGTAAATTATAAGTTACAGTTACGTCCAGTTTAAAATTTAAAATGATCGCTATGGAATTTATATATATTTTAACATAATATATAGCCCTTAAAAATAGCCATTTTGCAACGACCTCCATTTTCGACGAAACCAATTTTGTTGGATCCGGAATATCAAATTATTGCTATATTCCAATTTTTATAATTTTTGAAATTAATATGTGAGCGCCGCGAATTTAAACGTGTTTGGTAATTTTAGTTTGAATTTAATCGACTGAAAAATGACCATTTTTCAAACGGTCTCCAAATTCGACAAAATTAGATTTGTTAGGACCATATCATCAAACATAGCTAGATTTATTTATTTTGTAATTTTTGGAGTCAGTATGTGGCCCCGACAAATTAAAATGTACGTTAAATTCAATATTGACCGTTATATTAATTTATATTTTAATTTTGACAAAAACTGATCGAACCAATCGAACTGACTGACGAAACATATCTAATTGTGTCTGGAATGGGGATATTTGGTTTGGAATGATGGTCGTTGAGTTTGATTTGGAGTTTGAATGCAAAACGGATATAAAAAGAATTAAATAATATAAAATAATTGGGTATAAATACCCCCTATTTATCACAAACCCTAACCCTAAATAAATTCCACCGTCATCTCAAAAACTAGGGCAGAAATTGTCCCCTTTTGATTCACTAAAATCTCCCAATCTAAATCGAATTAATTCATGAAATCAAAGAAAAAACTGTAGAGCATCTTAAGGGTTGTCAATTGATACGGGTATGATCTGTTATAGGGGTGTATGGGCTTCGATTTTCTACCTCGAACCTCGCACGTTCACATGCCTTTCTAGGGCGTTATAGAGTTGCGAGTTTCACCATGGTGGGGGCGCAGGGAGGTGGTTCTTTGATCGACGATGTAGTGGCTCCGGATCGACTTCCGATCATCCACGGGCATCGCAAGATGAAGCCCTAAATTTAAACGATGGGTTCAAATTTTTTTTTTTCATGACCTGGAGCATAGCCGATGGGAGAAGGATTAAGGGTAGGATTAGGAAAATAAATTAAGTTAATTATGTTTATTAGTTTATTAATGTAATTAATACTTGAACTGTCATAACTTTTCCATACGACGTCAAAATTGCACGAAACTAGTTGCATTGGATTCGCAACGACAAGAGCTACAAGATGGAACAGACCAAGACAGAAACGGAAGCAACTGCAGATTTTGATTAAATTAAACGTTGGATTTAATTTAATTAAAATAATCGTTTTATAACGATTTCGAAACCGGTCAATGTGAGAACTCTTTCTCACTTAATTTATATTACAGTTAAATATATTCTAGGATGCCGATGGTGCTTACTAGCACCCGACACCATTGATTGTACAAACCGTTGATGTTTGTTTGGATTGAATTGACTGTACTGTATTCATGTGTTGAATAAAATGTTTAAATAATAAAAATATTAATTTTATTGAATGTATGAACAAGTAAGAATTTTCATGTGTTGAATAAAATATTTTATCGTTAAAAATATAATTTTTAACGTATACATGAACAGCATAAAATTCTCCTGAAATGAAAATAAATATTCATTTACAAATCGGACGATTTGTTTATATACACCTATTTAACTGATATTGATTGGGACGATAAATTTTACACATCACCCAACTGCACAAATAAAATCTGTGCTTGTTGATTGAAACCCCACACAGGTATTTGGATGATATTTGACGTACACTGGTCACAAGTGTTAAGTTGTATGTCGATCGATTGGTTGACAGACTGTTGTAAGAGTTAATTATTTATATTTAATGCTTATGCAGTTGTGTAATGCACTCTGGATGACAGATGATTGTTTATCATTGTTATTATACACTTGTGTTTTATGGAATCCATAAAAATAACATTATATGGTAATTGATTTGGTCTCATTCCAATTTGGAAAATAAAGAATATTTTAAAATAATATTCAGAAAAGGATTAAAAATATTCATGTGTTGAATGAAATATTTAAACAATAAAAATATCATTTTTATTGAAGGTATAAACCATTAAAAATATTCATGTGTTGAATAAAGTATTCATGTATAGAATAAAATATTTAAATAACAAAATATCATTTTTATTGATTGTATAAACCATTAAAAATATTCATATGTTGAATAAAATATTTAAACAATAAAAATATCATTTTTATTGAATGTATAAACCATTAAAAATATTCATGTGTTGAATAAAAATTCATGTGTGGAATAAAATAAAATAACAAATATTTTAAAATAATATTCAAAAAAAGATCAAAATATGATTTTGATGTCGGATTTTGGATGGACACAAAAATATTGAAATATGTGAAACCATGTTGAAGATATGAACCATTTTAACACGAACGATATTTATATCGATTTTATTCATTTTCATAATGAATATTGAAAAAGAAGTGATTTCAAAATCTAATATTTTATAAATATTATCATTTATATATTAATGATAAGGAATATTCAATTATGATTTAAAATTGAAAAGGAAGTTGAAATCGTTTTTAAAACGAATTTAAAACGATTTATAAAATAGGTTTTAAATGGAAATTGACGAAACATATATAACATAATATATATATATATATATATATATATATATATATGTAATAACCCGGAAATCTGAGCCAATTTAAAATTTTTATTTTGGCAATTTTAGTGAATTTTGATATTTAAAATGAATTGTTTTAAATAATAACGACAAGAAATTTATTTTGAATAGAATTAGAACGTATATTTTTATTTGAATCATCGTTAAAATATAAATAATTATTTATAATTATAAAAGGGATTGAAAATGGTGCGGTAGTTCGAAAATTCAATTTCAAATTTCAAATGAATGTACATGATTCAAAATAAATTGGATTTTAGAGAAACTAAAAATATTAGAATCTACTTGAGAATATCTTTCCAACGAATCCGAAAAATTGAAATTTCGTAGCGAGGATAAAAAGTTATACCCAGTTGAAATTTTCGAATAGTCGTTATGGAATTCTGGCCCTTAAAAATGGAAATTTTGCAAACGACCTCTGTTTTCAACGAAACCACTTTTTTTGGTCCCGGGATGTCAAGTTATTGCTAGATTCGAAAATTTATAATTTTTCGAATCAATATGTGAGCCTGGCAAAGGAAAATGTGTTTTAGCAGTTTCAATCAATTTTGATCGACCAGAAAATGGCCATTTTTTAAACGGTCTTGGAATTTGACGAAATTAGTTTTGTTATAACCGTATCGTCTATATGAAGCTTGAAAATATTTTTCGGGAATTTTTAGAGTCCATATGTGGCCTCGGTAAATTGAAATCTGCGTTCAAATTCAATAAGTACTGATTTATATTTTGGATTTGATAGAAACTGATCGTAACAGCCGAATCGGATTACGATCATATCCCATTATGTTCGAAATAGGGGTAATTAGCTAGGAGCGGCAGTCGTTGGGTCTGATTTGGGTTTCTATTTAATAAGTTACTTTTGGAGAAAAATAAAATAATAAATTAATTTAATTATATACCTATTCCCCCCCCCCCCCTCAACTATCTCAGGGACCAAAAGGAAAAAAAAGAAGAATAAAAACCATGATGTCCAGATCTCGCGCCCCCGCCCCCTCTTCTATCTCGTCACGCATCCGTGCGCCACCACGGGGGGTCCCTCCGCCGTGCCCCCTCTCCTCCGCAGCCTCCTCCCACCCCTCTCCTCCTCCTTCTTCTGGAATACGAACCCCAATCGCCAATAACCCCCAAACCCTAAACCGTTCACTGCGAGCAGCCCCAACAACCGGCGCCGGCCATCCCACATCCCCCCTCCACCTCCGAGAATAAGATTAGCTATAAGTTTATTTTATTTTATTTGTTTACTTCTTTTATTTATTTAAATGAAATCAGTTTTTTTTCTTTTATATTATAGAAAAATAAAAAGCTATGATTTTTGGAAATAAAAAGCTATGATTTTTGAAAATAAAAAGCTATGATTTTTGAAGATAAAAAGCTTAGATTTTTTATGATAAAAAGCTTAGATTGTTTTCTATGATAAAAAAGTTTGATTTTTAATGATAAAAAGGTCTGATTTTTACTCTAGAAAAGATATGATTTATGGTAGAGCAAAGATTCGATTTTTAATCGTAGAAAGATTCGATTTTTACATTAGCAAAGAGTTGAGATTTTTATATAGAAAGAAGCGACATATAAAAATGTGATTATTATATGAACAGTATAAGAATAAAAATATGATTTTTATATTATAGAAAGAATAAAAATATGATTTTTATATTATAGATAGAATAAAAATCCGATTTTTTATATTATAGAAAGAATAAAAATATGATTTTTATATTATAGGATGAATAAAAATATGATTTTTATATTATAGAAAGAATAAAAATAAGATTTTTATATTATAGAAAGAATAAAAATATGATTTTTATATTATAGAAAGAATAAAAATATGATTTTTAATGTATAGAATATCATATAAAAAATGTTATTTTAATATGAACAACGTAGAGACGACTGCGTTGGAGGTGCGGGCAAATCCATGCTATTCATAAATTCAGAAAAGAGAATGGAGGAGTGGAAACCCAAGGTGAGAACTCCTCACTTTTAATCTTATTTCTACTCGAAATATATACTAGGATGCAGACTGTGCTTAGCAGCACCCGTTGTCCACAGACCATGGATGACTTGTTTGTTTAATTGGTGTGTTGTGAAAGTTGATTGTGTGATGTAGAATGGAATTAAATATTTTATAGTGGAAAATATTTTATAGTTAAAAATATAATTTTTAACGTGTATATAAAATAAATAGTCATAAATAAATCGGACGATTTATTTATATACAATGATTTGGCTGGTATTGATTGGGAAGATAAATTTTACACATCGCCCAACTGCACAAAAAAACCCTGTGTTTGTTGATTTGAAACCCCACATAGGTGTTGGGATGATATTGACTTACACTAATTCCAATTGTTTAGTAGTATGTCCACCGATTGGTTGACAGACTGTGTAAGTGTTAATTATTTGTATTTAATGCTTATGCAGTTGTGTGGTGCACTTTGGATGATGGTTGATTATTTATCATTGCTATTATATACATGTGTTATATAGAATCCATATAAATAGTATTATATGGTAATTGAGTGGGTCTCATTCCAATTTAGAAAGTAAAGAATATATTTCATGTGTTGAATAAAATAAATTCATGTGTTGAATAGAATAAATCCATGCGTTGAATAAAATATATATTCATGTGTTAAATAGAATAAATTCATGTGTTGAATAGAATAAATATTCATATTTTGAATAAAATGTATATTCATGTGTTGAATAACAGAAAATTCATGGGTTGAATAGAATAAATTCATGTGTTGAATAAAATAAATATTCATCTGTTGAATAAAAGAAAATTCATGTGTTGAAGAAAATATTCATTTATTGAATAGAATAACGAAGTTATTGAAATATATAAAGCCGTGTGGATTAGATATGCGCCATTTTGACGTGAACGGTATCTCCTAAAACCGTCAGATTCTCCTAAAACCGGAACCGTTGGGTTCGTATCGAAAAGCGCTTTCTAACGAATATTAGAGATTTGAAATCTAACCGTTGGATTTGGAATTATGTCCAAATCAATTTTGGAAAAGGTCGCTGTAAGTGCAGTTCGATGGCCGTTGATGGAAATCGACTGTACGGGCCTTGGTAAAATTATTAAAAATATTAATAATTAATGTAAAATCATAAGAAATGATTTGGGAAGAATTGGGATGAAATATTCCATATTTGAAAAGATAAAAATAGATTTTTTTTTTTAAAAATGAACTAGTTTTGAACTAGAATTATAATCCATTTATTTTTGAAATAAATAAATGGGATTTGAAAGGGTTTTAAAAGTAACCAGAATTTCCAATAATTGAATTGGGATAGATTTAAATAGAAATTTTCTTTGGAATATTTCGATGCTGGATTTCGTGATTATACAGATATTTTTATGGAAATTTGAAAGATATATTTATATCGTTATTTCCAATACGATATTTGTTGGTCGTAGAATTTGACATTGAATATAAGCCGATATATTTTATATTCAGAGCCTTGTATTTAATATCAAATGGGATTTGGGTTAGTCGTCAATGGTGTCTTCATTAACACCGTTCTTAAGCCCAGTTGAGAAAAGAAAAGATTAAATCTTTTTATTTAGATTTAATGGAGTATACCAATTAGATTGAAAGGAACGAGAATGGAGTATCACCAATTATGCTCCAGGCGGTAGTTAAATCTTTAATTAGATTTGAACGTGAAATGGTAATTGAATTTACCAATAACACCGTGGTGTTAGATATGAAGTATTACCAGTTTTACTTCATGGGATGAATAGGTGGGGATTGGGAAATTAAAACAAATGATTACTTCGGTAAGGTTCGTTAATCCCGACTAGTTTGGATAAACCATAATTTGGTTTGAATTGATATTCAAAAGAAGATTAAAGAATAAATTTGAGGAATTTATCTTTGATAAAATTAATGGGAACCTTTCCCAAAGTATAAGAATATTTGAATAAAAGAATATTCTGAATTGGAATGAGGCGTATGTTGTGTTTGTGTAACACTTGTTTATTATATACGCGGGTTATTCAGAAAGACCGGGTTTATCCCATTCTGAATAACTGATTCGACGATGTGTCGAGGATGAAGATGGTGGTCAAAGACTGGAGGTCTTCACATTGTTTGTATAATTACTGATGATCTCGATTGGGCTGTACACCCAAGAGGAGGGAATTAGTTGGTTATCGTCCAGACGTACTTGGAGATCGATGGATATGCGAGGTACAAGGTGCTTCCGGTTTCGTTCAGACCCAGAACGAACTTGTAAATGGACTGTGTGTCTGACATTGGATTTTATTCTGTGTGATTGATTTCTATTAATTATATATCTGTTTGGCGGCGGAGAATTTATTCTCTTCTTTAACGCCCTTCTCTGAGACGTTCGAGCTCAGAGGTTATATATTGATGGATATCAATTGCATGGAGTGAATTGCCTATGTGGCATGCCTAAGTGGCAAATGATCAAGTCTTTTGTTGAAAATCAGTGTCTTGTGGTTGATGATCAAAGCACGACCCGTGTGGCATAGCTTTGTGTAGTGTTAATTCATGAGCCTCACACCCCGGTTGTGAACCAGAAACGGGAGAGGACCTCAGGGAGGGCATGCGTTTCCTTCTAGCTAGGGTGGTGTCAGTGACCTACCAACCCTGACATTTATATTATTTTCACCTGTGTGGTTGTTGGATTGCGAGGCGCCTCGGATATATCGGTGACTATGTGGAGCCGATGGAGTCATTTGGATCATTTACGCCCCAAAGGGCGGGGAAACGCAGTGTTCAGGCATAATAATCCACATCGGTGGACCGGCCCTGACGATCCAAGGCTTGCCTGAGGCTCGTGCTAGATAGCCTCGAATTCGGTGAGGGCGATCCCCTGCCTCGGTTCATAGATGGAAATCTAGCTTCCAATACAGGACATTTGCGGTATTGATTGTAGAGCCTAGTATTGGCGACATGATATATGGTAACCGTGTCGTCTAGGATTGATACATTTATATTTGAAGTTGTTTTATACACTACGCACTTATAATAGTATAAAAGGATTTGTTTTAACGTACCAAGCATGTTTGGCTATTATAAGGGAAAACCCTTTCTTCCAGCTTGCGTTGCATTGTGTGATGGGACCCGGGTCTTATAGTAGCTTCATTTTTCCAAAAAGCATTGCGCTATTTTGTTATATGCACTGGTATTCTTCGAAGGAAACCCATTCCGTGTTATATGGCATGGTCCCTTGATTCACTTTATTTTAAAGTAAAGTTTTAAATAACTGTTTTAGTTCTCACACCAATCACATGACTGACCTGGAGTTTATTGTTTTAACCTAAATTCTGGAAGCCCCTATTTTCCGCACGGGCAGCTAGTAGTTTTGGTTTTGCAGATTTATATTCACAGGATCCTGGTTTACAGCTGGAACGATACTCGAAAAGCTCTGTATCCATGTATTACTTTCAGTTGTGTTTTTTATTATTTTCCGCTGCATGTAATGTAATTTAAATCTCTGATATTTTTCTGATGTATAATATCTATTCCTACTCTGTATATTCTTGTATTCTGATGGAATTGTTGTAATTGACAATGAAATGTTCTTATGTTTGTGTTCTGATTCATCTTGTTCTCAAAGCAATTCAGATTTCGAACGGTCTTGGTCGGTTTAGCGATCGATTCGGGCCGGGCGAAATTCGACTTGTTACATGTGGTATCAGAGCTCTGGTTTATAGAGCTCGAGACAAAGACACGTTTGAACCGAATGAAAGAATTCATCAGAGATTGGATTAGTAATATCCAATGAGAATGACTCGTTAGAGATGGGATCAGTAGTATCCTAGAACGAGTGTGAAGAGTATATTTTTAAAATGAAAACGAATTTTTTTTTGAAAATTTAAACATTATTCAACGTATTTGAATAATTATTTGTATTGAATTTGGGCAATCCAATAAATAAAGATTTTGCATATACATCTGATCCACGGGTATTCGAAGTTTTAATATATTGGGTAGATATAGAATCACACTCTAGTCGCCCGGAGATGATTCTGATGATGAGGCCTCATCATCAGTGTCTGTGTTCGAGTGCCGAAAGTGGGATTTCTGTATGATTCCAATTGACTGGTGTGAGAACCAAAACTAGATAGGGTTTATTGTTGTGATTTGGCACCAAAAAGATGATTTTTTGTATGTATATCAAAATTATGTGTTTGAAATGATAATCAACTAATTGATTGATGATTGTGTTGGATGATTATTGGTTGATTAATTAAATGTTGAACCTTTAGCCAAATTGAACCAAATGTTGGACTGGATTGAAAATTGTTTGAAATTGCATGCATATACATGTACTTACATTGAACAGGTCATTGCAAGGAGGCTAGAGCAGAAGAATAAAATTGTTTGCCCGACAAATAGGTACATGTTCACAAATTTATTGGGTTTGGATGATTTTATGAGCCGATTAGCTAGCCGGTTTGCTGTTTCTTTTTCTTTTTGGATTGGTGAGGGCCATGGGAGGCTATTTGAAATATCCCGAAGCTCCCGGTGCGGGGGAGGTTATAGCGAAATTTTTCGAAAATTTATGGTGTTAGCCAAATTTTTGTAAAATTGGAAAAGTTCTTAGAAACTGAAAAGTTGAAGAACTTAAGCCATAATGAAAGTTGAGTTGATTTGTTAAACAACTTTTAGCTTCGTTCCTTTTCTGAGCAAATTTAAAATTTTTATTTTGGCAATTTTAGTGAATTTTGAATATTTAAAATGAATTGTTTTAAATAATAACGACGAGAAATTTATTTTGAATAGATTTAGAATGTATATATTTATTTGAATCGTCGTTAGAATATAATAATTATTTATAATTATAAAAGGAATTGAAAATGGCGCGGTAGTTCGAAAATTCGATTTCAAATTTCAAATGAATGTACAAGATTCAAAATATACCGGATTTTAGAGAAACTAAAAATATTAGAATCTATTTGAGAATATCTTTCCAATGAATCTCGAAAATTGAAATTTCATAGCGGGGATAAAAAGTTATGCCCAGTTGAAATTTCAGAATAGTCGTTATGGCATTTTAGCCCTTAAAAATGGAAATTTTGCAAACGACCTCTGTTTTCGACGAAACCGCTTTTGTTGGATCTGGGATGTCAATTTATTTCTAGATTCCAAAATTTATAATTTTTCGAATCAATATGTGAGTGTGGCAAAGGAAAATGGGTTTTAGCAGTTTTAGTCAATTTCGATCGACAAGAAAATGGCCTGCTTTCAAACGGTCTTGGAATTTGACGAAATTAGTTTTGTTAGAACCGTATCATCTATTCGAAGCTAGAAAATATTTTTCGGGAATTTTTAGAGTCAGCATGTGGCCCCGGTAAATTGAAATGTGCGTTCAAACTCAATAAATACTGATTTATATTTTGGATTTGATAGAAACTGGCCGTAACTACCGAATCGGGTTATGATACATATCCCATTGTGTTCGGAATGGGGGTAATTAGCTAGGAGCGACAGTCGTTGGGTCTGATTTGGGTTTCGAGTTAAAAAGTTGCTTTTGGAGAAAAATAAAATAATAAATTAATTTAATTATATAACTATTCCCCCCTCAACTATCTGAGGGACCAAAAGGAAAAAAAGAAGAAAAACCCCAACGTCTAGATCTCGCTCCCCCACCCACTCTTCCATCTCGTGATGCCTCCGCGCGCCACCACGGGGGTGGGGGGGTCCCACTACCGTGCCCCCTCTCCTCCGCAACCTCCTCCCTCCCTTCTCCTCCTCATTCTTCTGGAAACCGAACCCCAATCTCCAATAACCCCCAAACCTTAAACCGTTCACCACGAGCAGCCCCAATAGCCGGTGCCATCCATCCCACATCCCTCCCCCTCCTCCAACAACAAGATTAGCTGTAAGTTTTTTTATTTTATGTGCTTACTTCTTTTATTTATATAAATGAAATCAGTTTATTTCTTCTATAATACAGCAAAATAAAATGCTATGATTTTTGAAAATAAAAAGCTATGATTTTTGAAAATAAAAAGCTACGATTTCTGAAGATAAAAAGCTTAGATTTTTTTATGATAAAAAGCTTAGATTTTTTTTATGATAAAAAGGTTTGATTTTTAATAATAAAAAGGTTTGATTTTTACTCTGGAAAAGATATGATTTATGGTTTAGCAAAGATTCGATTTTTAATCGTAGAAAGATTCGATTTTTACACTAGCAAAGAGTTGATATTTTTATATAGAAAGAAGCGACATATAAAAATGTGATTATTATACGAACGGTATAAGAATAAAAATATGATTTTTATATTATAGAAAGAATAAAAATATGATTTTTATTTTATAAAAAGAATAAAAATATGATTTTTATATTGTAGAAAGATTAAAAATACGATTTTTAATATATAGAATATCATATTAAAAATGTGATTTTAATATGAATAGCGTGGAGACGACTGCGTTGGAAGTGCGGGCAAATCCATGCTATTAAGAAATTCAGAAAAGAGAGTGGAGGAGTGGAAACCCAAGGTGAGAACTCCTCACTTTTTATTTAACTTCTAGTTGAAATATATACTAGGATGTAGACGGTGCTAAGCAGCACCCGACACCCGCTGTCCACAGATCATGGACGACTTGTTTGTTTAATTGGTGTGTTGTGAAAGTTGATTGCATGATGTAGAATGGAATAAAATATTTTATAGTGTAAAATATTTTATAGTTAAAAATATAATTTTTAACGTGTGTATAAAATAAATAGTAATAAACAAATCGGGCGATTTGTTTATATACACTGATTTAACTGATATTGATTAGGACGATGAATTTTACATATCGCCCAACTACACAAATAAAAATATGTGTTTGTTGATTTGAAACCCCACACGGGTGTTGGGATGATATTGACGTACATTAATCCCAATTGTTTAATATTATGTCGACCGACTGTATAAGCGTTAATTATTTATATTTAATGCTTATGCAGTTGTGTGGTGCCCTTTGGATGATGGTTGATTATTTATCATTGCTATTGTATACATGTGTTGTATAGAATCCATATAAATAATATTATATGGTAATTGAGTGGGTCTCATTCCAATTTAGAAAGTAAAGAATATATTTCATGTGTTGAATAGAATAAATTCATGTGTTGAATAGAATAAATCCATGCGTTGAATAAAATATATATTCATGTGTCCAATAATAGAAAATTCATGTGTTGAGTAGAATAAATTCATGTGTTGAATAGAATAAATATTCATGTTTTGAATAAAATATATATTCATGTGTTGAATAATAGAAAATTCATTTGTTGAATTGAATAAATTCATGTGTTGAATAAAATAAATATTCATATGTTGAATAAAAGAAAATTCATGTGCTGAAGAAAATATTCATTTGTTGAATAGAATAACGAAGTTATTGAAATATATAAAGCCTTGTTGATTAGATATGCGCCATTTTGACGTGAATGGTATCTATATCGATTTTATTCATTTTTATAATGAATATCGAAAAGTAACTGATTTCAAAATATAATATTTTGAAAATACTATCATTTATATATTGATGATATGGAATATTCACTTTTGATTTGAAATTGAATAGGAAGTTGAAATAGTTTTTAAAACGAATTTAAAACAATTTATAAAATACGTTTTGGAAGGAAATCAATGAAATATATATATAATATATATATACTGGCCTGAATAGAATGCGCCGCGCTGCGGCAGTTCGCGAATTTCGACCACTGACTTCGAATGGATATTACGGGAGATCCGACCGTCGGATTCTCCTAAAACCAGAACCGTTGGGTTCGTATCGAAAAGTGCTTTATAACGAATATTAGAGATTTGAAATCAAATGGTTGGATTTGGAATTATATCCAAATCAAATTTGGAAAAGGTCGTTGTAAGTGCAGTTCGATGGCCGTTGATGGAAATCGACTGTACAGGCCTTGATAAAATTATTAAAAATATAAATAATTAGTGTAAAATCATAAGAAATGATTTGGGAAGAATTGGGATGAAAAATTCCATATTTGAAAAGATAAAAATAGATTTTTATCGAAATGAACTAGTTTTGAACTAGAATTATAATCAATTTATTTTTGAAATAAAAAAGGGATGTGAAAGGGTTTTAAAAGCAACCAGAATTTCCAATAATTGAATTGAAATGGATTTGAATCGAAATTGTCTTTGGAATATTTCGATGTTGGATTTCGTGATTATACAGATATTGTTATGGAAATTTGAAAGATATATTTATATCGTTATTTCCAATAAGATATTTTTTGGTCGTAGAATTTGATATTGAATATAAGCCGATATATTTTCTATTCAGGGCCTTGTATTTAATATCCAATGGGATTTGGGTTTGTCGTGAATGGTGTCTTCATTAACACCGTTCTTAAACCCAGTTGAGAAAAGAAAAGATTAAATCTTTTTATTTAGATTTAATGGAGTATACCAATTAGATTGAAAGGATCGAGAATGGAGTATCACCAGTTTTTCTCCAGGCGATAGTTAAATCTTTAATTAGATTTGAACGTGAAATGGTAATTGAATTTACTGATAACACCGTGGTGTTTGATACGAAGTATTACCAGATTTACTTCATGGGATGAATAGGCGGGGATTGGGAAATTAAAACAAATGATTACTTCGGTAAGGTTCGTTAATCCCGACTAGTTTGGATAAACCGTAATTTGGTTTGAATTGATATTAAAAAGAAGACTAAAGAATAGATTTGAGGAATTTATCTTTAATAAAATTAATGAGAACCTTTCCCAAAGCATAAGAATATTTGAATAAAAGAATATTCTAAATTGGAATGAGGCGTATGTTGTGTTTGTGTAACACTTGTTTATTATATCCGCGGGTTATTCAGAAAGACCGGGTTTATCCCATTCTGAATAACTGATTCGACGATGTGTCGAGGATGAAGACGGTGGTCGAAGACCGGAGGTCTTCACATCATTTGGATAATTAATGATGGTCTTGATTGGGCTGTACACCCAAGAGGAGGGAATCAATTGGTGATTGTCCGAACGTACTTGGAGATCGATGGATATGCGAGGTAAAAGATGCCTCTGGTTTCGTTCAGAGCCAGTACGAACTTGTAAATTGACTGTGTGTCTGACATTGGATTTTATTCTGTGTGATTGATTTCTATTAAATATATATCTGTTTGGCGGCGGAGAATTTATTCTCTTGCTTAACACCCTTCTCTGAGACGTACGATCTCAGAGGTTATATATTGATGGATATCAATCGCATGGAGTGAATTGCATGTGTGGCATGCCTAAGTGGCAAATGATCAAGGCTTTTGTTGAAAACGAAGTCTTGTGGTTGATGATCAAAGCACGACCTGTGTGGCATAGCTTTGTGTAGCGTTAATTTGCAAGCCTCACACCCCGGTTGTGAACCAGAAACGGGAGGGGACTCAGGGAGGGCATGCATTTCCTTCTAGCTAGGGTGGTGTCAATGACCTACCAGCCCTGACATTTATATTATTTTCACCTGTGTGGTAGTTGGATAGCGAGGCGCCCCGGATATATCGGTGACTATGTGGAGCCAATGGAGTTATTCGGATCATTTACGCCCCAAAGGGCGGGGAAACGCAGTGTTCGTGCATAATAATCCACATTGATGGACCAGCCCTGACGATCCAAGGCTTGCCTGCGCGCTTGCCTGAAGTTCGCGCTTGATAGTCTCGAATTCGGTGAGGACGATCCCTTGCCTCGGTTCATAGATGGAAATCCAGCATCTAATTCGTGACATTTACGGTTTTGATTGTAGAGCCTAGTATTGGTGACATGATATATGGTACCCATGCGTCTAGGATTGATACATTTATATTTGAATTGTTTTAAACGCTATGCACTTATAATAGTATCAAAGGATTTGTTTTAACGTACCAAGCATGTTTGGCTATTATAAGGGAAAACCCTATCCTTCGGCTTGCGTTGCATTGTGTGATGGGACTTGGGTCTTATTATAGCTTAATTTTTCAAAAAAGCATTGCGCTGTTTTGTTATATTCACTGGTATTCTTGGGAGGAAACCCGTTCCGTGTTATACGGCATGGTCCCTTGATTTACTTTATTTTAAAGTAAAGTTTTAAATAACTGTTTTAGTTCTCACACCAGTCACATGACCGACCTGGAGTTTATTATTTTAACCTAAACTCTAGGTGCCCCTATTTTCCGCACGGGTAGCTAGTAGTTTTGGTTTTGCAGATTTATATCCACAGGAGCCTGGTTTACAGCTGGAATGATACTCAGAAAGCTCTGTATCCGTGTATTACTTTCAGTTGTGTTTTGTATTATTTTCCTTTGCTATGTAATGTAATTTAAATCTCTGATATTTTTCTGATGTATAATATTTATTCGTACTCTGTATATTCTTGTATTCTCATGGAATTATTGTAATTGACAATGAAATGTTCTTCTGCTTGTGTTCTGATTCATCTTGTTCTCGAAGCAATCCGGATTTCGAACGGTCTTGGTCGGTTTAGCGATCGATTCGGGCCGGGTGAAATTCGACTTGTTACAATATATATATATATATATATATATATATATAATGGCCTGAATAGAACGTGCCGCGCCGCGACCGTTCGTGAATTTCGACTATTGACTTCGAATTGACATTACGGGAGATCAGACCGTCGGATTCTCCTAAAACCGGAATCGTTTTGTTCGTATCGGAAAGAGATTTCCAATGAATATAAAAGATTTGAAATTGAATGACTGGATTTGGAATTATGTCTAAATAAAATTTGGAAAAGATCGCTATGGATGCAGTTCAGTGGCCGTTATTGCAAACCAACTTTACGGGCTTTGATAAAATTATTAAAAATATTAATAATTTGTGTAAACTCATACTAAATGATTTGGAAAGAATTTGAATGAAAAATTCCATGTTCATAAAGATAAAAATATATTTTCTCAAATTGAACTAGATATTAACTAGAAAGATAATCCAACGTTTTTAAATAAATAAATTGGATTTGTGAATGGTTTTAAAATAACCAGAATTTTCCATTATATGAATTGAAATGGATTTGAGTGAAAATAATCTTCGAAATATTTCAATATTGGAGTCCGTGATTATATAGATATTGTGGAGGAATTTGGAAGATATATATATCGTTATTCCCAATACGATATTTGTTGATTTCAGAATTTGATATTGAATATAAGCCGATATAATTTTTATTTAGAGTCGTGTATTTAATATCGAATTGGATTTTGGGTTTGTCGTGAATGCTGTCTTTATTAACACTGTTCTTAAACCCCGATGAGAAAAGAATAAATCTTTTAAATAAGATTTAGAGAAGTTTGTAACAACCCGTATTTTTGAATAACATGTTATAACATAAATGGAGGCAGAATTAAACTGTAAAATCTGAATCAAGGGAAACAGGCTATGCCATTGCGTTCATCTCGGAAAAATACGCGAAATAGAGTCCGAGTTTTCGAAAATCGGAGTCCGTATGACCAAGATATGGCCTCGCGAACTTTCACGAACAATTCCCAAATTAAAGTATACTTAATTAAGTGAAATGGGTTGCGCAGAGAAATATATATATATTGATATATATATATATATATATATAATTGAAAATTAAATAAATAAATATGCAAAAATGTTCAAAACAGCGAATTGGGAGAGGGGAATAACCGAACCGGCCGATTTTTGAGGTCGACCCAAGCCCACTGGGTCGACTAGGGGTTAATCGAGGGTGTTTGGCTGTCAACCCGTGGGCCGATTCGCTCAAATGCAGATTTTGCATTTGAATGGTTCTCATGGTTCATCTTTAATCTAAAGGCCCTAGATGGTTCCTACACTTGACTTCTTCCCCAAGACATGCTTTGATGGCTTGGATTGAACTAGGGTTTAATCCTATGGCGTAAAACACTTGCCTAATCTATAAATAAGACCCTAACCTACCCTAAAATCATCATTATTCATCCTAGCAACTAAACTATGGCAAAATCAATCCTCTCATGACCTCCACTCTCTTCATCAAATTCCTAAATAAATTTCTAAGTGATTTTCCATGCATACAAGTGTATTTAGACTTGTATGATCATCATTAGCTTGCATTCAAGTCAAGTTTCTCTATTGGCATCATAAAGGAAGAGTTTTGATCAATTTTGCTTGCATTTTTGGGGTTTAATTGGTTGCATAAGGGTTTTCTTACATTTGCTATACTCATTTGAGTCCGCATAAGCATTGTAAGCCCTATTCCTTTCATACTTAAACTCTAAAGTTAAATGTATGATATGCAAGTTTATTATGGTGAGTTATGCAAGTTATCATGTTGTAATATGCAAGTTAATATGCAAGTTTACTATGCTAAGATATGCAAGTTGTCATATGCAAGTTAATATGCAAGTTTACTATGCTAAGATATGCAAGTTATCATGTTGTAATATGCAAGTTTGTTATGCAAGTGTCATATGATATGCAAGTATGTTATGCAAGTTTGGGATGGTCATATGGTTCATGTTGTCATGTTATGCAAGCTTATCTTGAGTATGTGAACATAAAGCTTCAAGCTTTATGCCAAAGGTTGCATTTTGGCAACATGTAAGTTATCATATCACTTAGGATAACTTGCATGTGAGGCTAAATGCGAACTTATGGCCAGTTCTACATGTCATTTAGTACCATGTATCATGAATATGCCAAGTTTGGTTTTATGAGGCCTAGGAATGTAATATGCAAGTGTATGAACACATGAACACTTCATATGCCACCATGTTGAACTTGTGGCTTCAACCCCTTTATGTCATGATTATGCCAAGTTCTCTCTTTCTATCCTTTATGCGCTATGGTGATATGTAAGCGATGGGATTGCGTTGGGGTTGGGTAAACTTAAAAGACATAAAAGCATAAGCTTGGGAATTTACCTATTAAGTTAGGTCTACCCATTGGGAATTTACCTATTAAGTTAGGTCTACCCAATTGCTTGAAAATTTGTAATATGTTTTGGAAACATGATGGACATGACACTTAGCAAAGATAAGTGTGACCAACTCGAGGTTGGGTTGAGTTTGTAGCGTAAACCTACCCGGAACCGACCGGCCTAACTAGTTGCTGCAAACAATAGGACCCAATGTGAGAAGTTGGTCATGTTGTACCTTGAACCCGAGGTTAGACCAAGTTGTGGTGTAAAGCTACCCGGAACCGACCGGCTTAACTAGTAACCGCAACAAAGTCTAATGTGAGAGGTTAAGGCGCATTAATTAATTAATTAATGCTACATGATAAGGTTAAGAAAATCTGACTTATGACACTTAACCAATCTGAACTCGGTAAGTTAACGGGGTTAAGTTAACCTACACTTAACCAATCTGAACTCGGTAAATTAACGGGGTTAAGTTAACCTACACTTAACCAATCTGAACTCGGTAATTTAACGGGGTTGAGTTGAACTATACTCAACCAATCTAACTCAGTAATTTGGTAAGACTGAGAACCAATTTGATACCTGGTCTGGATAAATTAACTTGATTGATAAATTAAACGAACCTGTTTTGCGGATCTGTTGGACCCACACCAAGTTAGGCAAGTTTGTAAATCTGTTATCTGATCCGTTAGTCTGAAAACTGATCGTCTGAACCTGGTATGTCTGAGCTCTGTTAATAAGTTAATCTGAATCTGATAGTCTGGGGACACAAGGGGGAATACTTGTGTCATCTGTTGTTTGGGACCCATATTAGTCAGTAACCCTTTCTGGTATCAAAGCTTTGACCCAACTGTAGGTAGGGTCCGGGCACACTTACTGAACTAATTATAAGTGGTTCATTCTGATAATGGCGATGGGTGTTGATGGTGCGTTCCAACCGGGTCATGTGCGTGCATGGATCCCGGTCTGCCTCTGATGATGTAAGACGCCGTGACATTTGTAAATATGCCAGTGCCAATTGGTTGCCACTTTAGGGAGTGATACACCCTATCGTGGGGCCGACACAGGGTATTTATGTATTAGGGAGCCGATCGCTTGGGTAGGATTTAGGGTACACTTAGTTCTGTCTGATTCTGTTGGTACCGTCTATTTTGTTGGGTGGCAACACCCGTCTGTTTCTGCGTGGTACCGTTCTGTTAGGGTGGTAAAGGCCCATTATAGTTAGCATTCCGTTTCTGTACCTTATCTGTTAGGGTGGTAAAGGCCCATTATTGTTAGCATTCCGTTTCTGCACTTTACCTGTTGGGATGGTAAAAGCCCATTTTTCCAAAACTCTATTTCTGTATGGACCATTCTGTTCTGTTTCGATATGAACATTGGGGTAACACCTAATCCCGTTATACTAGAATTGGTACCAAGAAGTTGGATCTTGGTTTGAGTCAAACACCTGATACTGGGCCAAGTTTAGGCCAAGGGATAAAGTCTTGATTATACATGACATGTTAGAATGCTAATACACCTGTGGTGCAAAATCTTAATCCTGATTATGCGATGACATCTTTATCTACCTTGATAGTTAATTATCATGCTAGTAAGTTGTTATCCTTATGTTCATACCTGCTGCTCATGCCAGTTAACTTTATCAGTTTACATTGATTGTAGTAGGGCTTACTCAGTCTTTTTGACTGACCTGTTTTCTTTCGCCTCTTTTCTTCCGTTCCCCCCCCCCCCAGGTTTACAGGGTGGGAATACCGGTACTTAGCTTGGATCTTGGCTGCTTTTCTTGGATAGCTCATGTATGCTTTGGAGTTGAGATTGCTATGGTTTTCTACTTTGGGAATAGCTACTTTATGTTTTTCTTTTCAGCTTCCAGTTTTATGTACTAGACTTGTTTATTTGGAAAATTTACATTATGTTGTACCAGACTTGTTTTGAAATAGTTTAAAATCTTCCGCTGTTTTATCTATGTTATTTACTCTGTTTACATATATACATATGTTCTTTTTCTGCCTTGATATATCATTATGCATGTTTACCTGATTCAAACGCCCCTCCAAAGTCAGAGTGCTTGCAAGAGCCACCCTGGCGGAGGCGGGGTGTTACATTTGGTATCAGAGCATATGGTTTACGAGAAGGGACAAAAAGGTTTTTAAAACTTTTGGAAAACTATTTTCAAAACCAAGTATAAAGTATTTTCCAAAGAAAATTCTAGTTTATTTTAAAGGCTATTCCCCAAAAGCCAGTAGCACAATCCTTAGTTATCTATTCTTAGTTTCCTCGTTCTGAATCTATCTTTTCCTTCGTTTCAGTATGGCTGATAACTTTGTTATCCCAGAGGGAGTGCAAGTTCCTGTTTGGTATAGGAGACTTATGGAGGCTAGGGCGACCGAAGCCGGCCCCGCAAATGTTACTCCTCCTCCGGTGGTTAATATTCCTCCTCCTCCTGTCGCTAATGTTCCTCCTCCATCGGTTGCTGAGGTTCCTCTTCCTCCTCTCCCTCAGCATCCTCAGGTTGACTTCGCAAAGACTTGCAAAGATTTCAAAGCAATGGGTGGCAAGAACTTTCAAGGCACTGAGACTTTTGTAGAGGCTAGAAATTGGTTGAAAGAGACCGAGGATTTGTTTGCTATCTTTGGGTTAGACGATCAGAGGAAGCTCTTGTTGGCAGTTTGGCTTATGAAGGATGAAGCCGCTTATTGGTGGGAAGTCACCAATGGTACTAGGCCTGTTGAGACTTGGGCCGATTTCAGGGCAAGGTTCATGCTTAAGTTTCTGTCTTCTACTGAAGAGAATTTGCAAATGGAAAGGTTTATTGCTTTGAAGCAAGGAGACATGTCTGTTAAAGAATATGTGAACAAGTTTAATCAGTTAGCTCGTTTTGGCTTGGATATGGTGAGTACTACTCAGAAGAAGGCTCTTCGTTTTGCTAGAGGATTGAATGAGCCGTTACAGGAATTAGCCATGTCTCATGTGCCCATGGGGGCCACGTTTGAGAGTTTGGTAGATATGGCCCTACTCAATGAAGAGAACAAGAGTGCAAAGAAGGAGGTCAAGGCGAATGAGTCTCAAAACAAGAAAACGGGACCCAAAAAGGAAATGCAAAAGAAGGAGGAGAAGTCTGAAGATAAGAAGGAAAAGAAGTGCTTTACTTGTGGAAGCTCAACTCATCTAAACAAGGATTGCAGAAAGAGGAAGGGCACTTGCTTCAATTGTGGAGAGATGGGACACTTCACTAGGGACTGCCCGAAGAAGAAAGGGACTACAACAGAAGGAACGGTGAATACTCGCATGGCGGGTGAATAGATTAGGGCTAGAATAATTTGTCTGTAGGATGTTTAATTTTCCTTGTCTGATTTTCAGTATGAAACTCTTTTTCTGGTATTTTGATTCTGTAATGGAAACTTAGTACTTTAATGCTAGTCTTGCTTCTGATCTGGTAATAGTCTCAAACTCCCTGAGAGTTATAACTCATCTGTTTGTGATAAATTGGGATTTGAGAGTATCTGTGACTATGACGAGTACATTCTGGGTTTCTACCATGCTTAGTTTCCTAAGAATCATTTGGGGAAAAAATCTGATATGTACTAGTAATCTGTAAGTATATGTACCAAGTTTTTGTTTTATCGGTACTCGCTTCCATCACTCGACTGTATCTTGTGGAGATAGGAATCTTATGGATGTAAACATGTGTTTGAGACATGTTATGGTTGATGGTTGCAAGTGGATGCAAGTGGTTGCTAGTGGTTGCTCGTGGATGCATAAACACACACTAGGCACTAGATCGGCTTGAAATACACTCTCATATTGCATATGGACGTGTGTACATTTTCGATTCTTATGGTTGCAAGATGGTTAATTCAGCACATGGATGTTGCATGTGGACGAATGTTTGTGCACACATATAGTATTATGTGATTAGCACTATTTGCATACATAATGGATTCATTTCACTAACATACTTTGCATTGATGATCTTTGCATTAGATAAGAACATATACACACACCTTTTGCATATGTTCATACCGCATTAGAACCTTTTAAGGACAATGATTGCTCGTGGATGATGTTTTGAGTAGATGGATGGTAGGATACGTTCTTCCTAACTTGGAGATTTCGCGGACGAAATCCTTTAAGGAGGGAAGAATGTAACAACCCGTATTTTTGAATAACATGTTATAACATAAATGGAGGCAGAATTAAACTGTAAAATCTGAATCAAGGGAAACGGGCTATGCCATTGCGTTCGTCTCGGAAAAATACGCGAAATAGAGTCCGAGTTTTCGAAAATCGGAGTCCGTATGACCAAGATATGGCCTCGCGAACTTTCACGAAAAATTCCCAAATTAAAGTATACTTAATTAAGTGAAATGGGTTGCCCAGAGAAATATATATATAATTGAAAATTAAATAAATAAATATGCAAAAATGTTCAAAACAGCGAATTGGGAGAGGGGAATAACCGAACCGGCCGATTTTTGAGGTCGACCCAAGCCCGCTGGGTCGACTAGGGGTTAATCCAGGGTGTTTGGCTGTCAACCCGTGGGCCGATTCGCTCAAATGCAGATTTTGCATTTGAATGGTTCTCATGGTTCATCTTTAATCTAAAGGCCCTAGATGGTTCCTACACTTGACTTCTTCCCCAAGACATGCTTTGATGACTTGGATTGAACTAGGGTTTAATCCTATGGCCTAAAACACTTGCCTAATCTATAAATAAGACCCTAACCTACCCTAAAATCATCATTATTCATCCTAGCAACTAAACTATGGCAAAATCAATCCTCTCATGGCCTCCACTCTCTTCATCAAATTCCTAAATAAATTTCTAAGTGATTTTCCATGCATACAAGTGTATTTAGACTTGTATGATCATCACTAGCTTGCATTCAAGTCAAGTTTCTCCATTGGCATCATAAAGGAAGAGTTTTGATCAATTTTGCTTGCATTTTTGGGGTTTAATTGGTTGCATAAGGGTTTTCTTACATTTGCTATACTCATTTGAGTCCGCATAAGCATTGTAAGCCCTATTCCTTTCATACTTAAACTCTAAAGTTAAATGTATGATATGCAAGTTTATTATGGTGAGTTATGCAAGTTATCATGTTGTAATATGCAAGTTATTATGCAAGTTTACTATGCTAAGATATGCAAGTTGTCATATGCAAGTTAATATGCAAGTTTACTATGCTAAGATATGCAAGTTATCATGTTGTAATACGCAAGTTTGTTATGCAAGTGTCATATGATATGCAAGTATGTTATGCAAGTTTGGGATGGTCATATGGTTCATGTTGTCATGTTATGCAAGCTTATCTTGAGTATGTGAACATAAAGCTTCAAGCTTTATGCCAAAGGTTGCATTTTGGCAACATGTAAGTTATCATATCACTTAGGATAACTTGCATGTGAGGCTAAATGCGAACTTATGGCCATTTCTACATGTCATTTAGCACCATGTATCATGAATATGCCAAGTTTGGTTTTATGAGGCCTAGGAATGTAATATGCAAGTGTATGAACACATGAACACTTCATATGCCACCATGTTGAACTTGTGGCTTCAACCCCTTTATGTCATGATTATGCCAAGTTCTCTCTTTCTATCCTTTATGCGCTATGGCGATATGTAAGCGATGGGATTGCGTTGGGGTTGGGTAAACTTAAAAGACATAAAAGCATAAGCTTGGGAATTTACCTATTAAGTTAGGTCTACCCATTGGGAATTTACCTATTAAGTTAGGTCTACCCAATTGCTTGAAAATTTGTAATATGTTTTGGAAACATGATGGACATGACACTTAGCAAAGATAAGTGTGACCAACTCGAGGTTGGGTTGAGTTTGTAGCGTAAACCTACCCGGAACCGACCGGCCTAACTAGTTGCTACAAACAATAGGACCCAATGTGAGAAGTTGGTCATGTTGTACCTTGAACCCGAGGTTAGACCAAGTTGTGGTGTAAAGCTACCCGGAACCGACCGGCTTAACTAGTAACCGCAACAAAGTCTAACGTGAGAGGTTAAGGCGCATTAATTAATTAATTAATGCTACATGATAAGGTTAAGAAAATCTGACTTATGACACTTAACCAATCTGAACTCGGTAAGTTAACGGGGTTAAGTTAACCTACACTTAACCAATTTGAACTCGGTAAATTAACGGGGTTAAGTTAACCTACACTTAACCAATCTGAACTCGGTAAGTTAACGGGGTTGAGTTGAACTATACTTAACCAATCTAACTCAGTAATTTGGTAAGACTGAGAACCAATTTGGTACCTGGTCTGGATAAACTAACTTGATTGATAAATTAAACGAACCTGTTTTGCGGATCTGTAGGAACCACACCAAGTTAGGCAAGTTTGTAAATCTGTTATCTGATCCGTTAGTCTGAAAACTGATCGTCTGAACCTGGTATGTCTGAGCTCTGTTAATAAGTTAATCTGAATCTGATAGTCTGGAGACACAAGGGGGAATACTTGTGTCATCTGTTGTTTGGGACCCATATTAATCAGTAACCCTTTCTGGTATCAAAACTTTGACCCAACTGTAGGTAGGGTCCGGGCACGCTTACTGAACTAATTATAATTGGTTCATTCTGATAATGGCGATGGGTGTTGATGGTGCGTTCCAACCGGGTCATGTGCGTGCATGGATCCCGGTCTGCCTCTGAGGATGTAAGACGCCGTGACATCTGTAAATATGCCTGTGCCAATTGGTTGCCACTTTAGGGAGTGATACACGTTATCGTGGGGCCGACACAGGGTATTTATGTATTAGGGAGCCGATCGATTGGGTAGGATTTAGGGTACACTTAGTTCTGTCTGATTCTGTTGGTACCGTCTGTTTTGTTGGGTGGCAACACCCGTCTGTTTCTGCGTGGTACCGTTCTGTTAGGGTGGTAAAGGCCCATTATAGTTAGCATTCCGTTTCTGTACCTTATCTGTTAGGGTGGTAAAGGCCCATTATTGTTAGCATTCCGTTTCTGCACTTTACCTGTTGGGATGGTAAAAGCCCATTTTTCCAAAATTCTATTTCTGTATGGACCATTCTGTTCTGTTCTGTTTCGATATGAACATTGGGGTAACACCTAATCCCGTTATACTAGAATTGGTACCAAGAAGTTGGATCTTGGTTTGAGTCAAACACCTGATACTGGGCCAAGTTTAGGCCAAGGGATAAATTCTTGATTATACATGACATGTTAGAATGCTAATACACCTGTGGTGCAAAATCTTAATCCTGATTATGCGATGACACCTTTATCTACCTTGATAGTTAATTATCATGCTAGTAAGTTGTTATCCTTATGTTCATACCTGCTGCTCATGCCAGTTAACTTTATCAGTTTACATTGATTGTAGTAGGGCTTACTCAGTCTTTTTGACTGACCTGTTTTCTTTCGCCTCTTTTCTTCCGTTCCCCCCCCCCAGATTTACAGGGTGGGAATACCGGTACTTAGCTTGGATCTTGGCTGCTTTTCTTGGATAGCTCATGTATGCTTTGGAGTTGAGATTGCTATGGTTTTCTACTTTGGGAATAGCTACTTTATGTTTTTCTTTTCAGCTTCCAGTTTTATGTACTAGACTTGTTTATTTGGAAAATTTACATTATGTTGTACCAGACTTGTTTTGAAATAGTTTAAAATCTTCCGCTGTTTTATCTATGTTATTTACTCTGTTTACATATATACATATGTTCTTGTTCTGCTTTGATATATCATTATGCATGTTTACCTGATTCATATGCCCCTCCAAAGTCAGAGTGCTTGCAAGAGCCACCCTGGCGGAGGCGGGGTGTTACAAAGTTTACCAATTTATTAATATTTAAATGGTATTGAATTAAAATTGGATTTTTGGGTTTATCATGAACTACGTTTTATATAACACTTGTTCTTTAACCCGATTAACAGTGAAATGTGATTTGGAATTTATAAATCTTTTTATTAAGATTTAATGGAAATTTTTCCAAAGAAATTTTTCCAATATAATAAAATAAATTGGAATGGAATGGAATTCGATTTGGTAATAATCGAAGTGAGATTCTGTGGAGGAAAACTGTTATTATATATGGAATTTAAAAGGCTTTGCCGTTATTCCATTTATATTATTAGTCGGATAAGGAAATTGATATCGATTATATATATATATTGATCTGTTTTCCATGAAAATTCCATAATTAGTGGAATGTGATTTTGGGTATATCGTGAACTGTGTTTTAAATGACATTGGCTCTTTAACCTAGTTAAAGACATGATTTGTTCCCTAAATTTGAATAATCATTAAATAATGATTTTTGGAGATTAAAACTAAGTGAAGTTTTAATGAATCTTTAATTACATTGAAATGTGAATGTGATAATTTAAATTATCAAATTTGTGAAATGATCAAGATTGGAGTATCACCAGTTTTTCTCTAAGCAATAGTTAAATCTTTAATTGGATTTGAATGGGAAATGGTAATTAATTTTTACCGATAACACCGTGGTGTTACATATGGATTATTATCAATTTTGCTCCATGGGATGAATAGGTTGGGATTGGGAAATAAAACAAATGATTACTCCGATAAGGTTTGCTAATCCCGACTAGTTTGGAAAACCTTAATTTGGTTTAAATTGTGAAAAGAGTATTTGAATAAAAAAATATTCTGGGTTGGAATGAGGCGTATGTTGCTTGTTTATATAACTTATTATAATATACATGGGTTATTCGAAAAGGGAGGATTTATACCCATTCTGAATAACTGATTCGATGATAAGTCGA
The DNA here is from genome assembly GCA_030737875.1 of Allium sativum. Classification (NCBI taxonomy): domain Eukaryota; kingdom Viridiplantae; phylum Streptophyta; class Magnoliopsida; order Asparagales; family Amaryllidaceae; genus Allium; species Allium sativum. The sequence continues at coordinate 234,102,985 of CM060922.1, forward strand.
CGATGAATACGGTGGCTGAAGCCCGGAGATCTTCACATTTTTTGGATGATTACTGATGTCTTGATTGGGCTGTACACCCGAGACAAGGTAATAAGTGGTGATCGTCCAGATGTACTTGGAGATCGACCGGATATGCGAGGACCCCTCTCCTGTATTGGACATAAGGAACGAAGAATAAGGTGCCTTAGGTTTCGTTCAAATCCAGAACAAACTTGAAAATGGATGTGTCTGACATTGGGTTTTATTCTGTGTTGATTGATCTCTATTAAATATATATCTGTTTGGTGGTGGAGAATTTATTCTCTTGCTTAACAACCTTTTCTGAGACGTACGAGCTCAGAGGCTATATATCGATGGACACAATTAGCATGGCGTGAATTGCCTGTGTGGCATGCTGAGATGCAAATGATCAAGGCTTTTGTTGAAAAGCAGAGTCTTGTGGTTGATAATCAAAGGACATCTTTAAATAGTGTAGCTTTGTGTATAACGTTAATTCGCGAGCTTCACACCTTGGTATGAGTCAAAAAGGGGATAAGGGACTACTGGGAGTGTATGACGTTTCCTTCTAGTTGTTGGTGGTGTCATGGTATAAAGCCCAGACATTTATATTTTTTACCTATGTGGATGATTGATTGCGAGGCGCCTCGGATATATCGGTTACTACGGCGCCAATGGATAGGTTCGATAGGACCGGGAAACGTGTGTTCAGGTATAACCAATCCGTTAAGTGTGGACGGGCCCTGAAGATCCAAAGGTTCGACAGCGTCCGAACCCTAAGGCATTTGCTAGTGTCTCGAAGTCGGCGAGGAGTACATCTCTTGCCTCGACTCATGATGAAAATCCAATTTCCAATACGTGACATTTCGGTTTTAATTACTTATGCCGTCTATGATTGATACATTTATATTTGAAGCTGTTTTTGACACTATACACTTATAATAGTATAAAATGATATTTGTTTTAAATGTACTAAGCATGTTTGGCTATTATAAGGGAAAACTATATCCTTTGGCTTGCGTTGCATTTTGTGTGTTGGGATTTGAGTCTTACAATAGCTTCATTATTCGAAAATCAACGCACTGTTTATAAATTGTTTTTTGCACTGGTGTTCTTGGGAGAAAACCTATACTGGGTTATACGGCGTGGTCCCTTGATTTATCAAATTTTAATGTAAAGTTTTAATAACTGTTTTAATTCTCATACTAGTCCCATGACTGACCTAGAGTTTATTGTTTAACCTAAACTCTGGGTGCCCCTATTTTCCATATGGGCAGCTAGTAGTTTTGGTTTTGCAGGTTTCTTTTTACAGGATCCTAGTTTGCAACTGGAGCTATATTCGGAAAGCTTTGTATTTGTGTATCTCTTTCAGTTGTGTTATATATTATTTTTCCGATGCTATGTAATGAATTTTAATCCCTGATATTTTTCTGATGTATATTATTTATTCATACTTTGTTATATTCTTGTACTCTGATGTAATTGTTGTAATAGCAATGAAATGTTCTTCTGTTTGCGTTCTAATTTGTCGTGTTCTCAACTCAATCCGGGCTTTCCTTTACGGGAAAGTTTGGGTTGTTTTAACAAACATGTTGATTGTTGATAGAGATAATTCATCCACAAAACACTTCAGCTTTTTCTTCTACAAATGACAATCTAACTGTATGATATATATCTACTTCAGTGTATGCTAAGTATGTAACATTGTTGCATGAAACTGTATGTCAAGACGAAAGGGGACAATACATGCAAGCATGCTGATAGAGAAAAATCATCCACACATAATACTTTGATTTTTCTTTTACATATGAAAATCTAACCAGATATATTAATCAAGCAACTTTATCGTTCATGCTAGAGGATATATGCTAAGCTTGCAAATTCTGAATATTTTGTTTTGAATTGCCAAAAACAGACATGTAAAGTTTTGATTTATAAATCAGAAGTCGAATTCATAACTTTAAATATAACATAACGCAATTACAACACCATTCGATAAAAAGAGTGAATAGGTTCATGAGTATCATTATACCTTATCCATTTCATCATCGTCAACTACTTCTTCGGAAGTGATCTCCGATTCCAAAGCACGCAAGAAATTCTCATCGGCACACTTGAACTTATCGTTCTCAGTCTCTAAACTTTTTGAAGAAGCGGATATTATAGAAATTGCGCAGTATGGTCTGCTGATTAAATTTCTAAGGATCAAAGTCCTTGAAATGAGAGGGATAGACGAGTAAAATCGAGATTTGTAAATCAAGGAAACACTGGGGATAGAGCAGCGTACCAAGGAGGATATTGATCGAGAAGACATTCTTGTATTCTGTAATTTTAGGGAAAAGCGTAGGGCTTAAGGCGGCGATGGAGACTTTATGTAGGGTTTATTCGTGAAAAGCTTCCGCCTTGCGTACAATGTTGCATAGGACTGAGGTCAATATAAAACTACTATATGAAAATAAAGATCCGCTCAGTCATTCATACTCCAAATTTGCTCAAGAGACTGGACAATTTTAATGGCAATCTATTTATATTTAGAATTACTATGGGCATACTGAACACAAAAATTACAATAAAAATACCCTTGCTTTGCTTCTCCAATAGTTTTTTTCTAGAGGATTGTTACTGCCACCCCAAATTGATCAAGGGGGGATACAATCAAAAATAAAATTTGGTATACACCCACTGTTTTTTGTTTTTTATTTTGTTTTCGGTGGTCATTTGTTGAATAAAGGGTGAAACTCAACTACACCCTGCCGAATTCCCTGAATAAATGCAGCAAAGTCTTGCTGAATTTCATCTATATCCCCCTTTAATCATTTTTGAAGTGTCAATTACAATGTTTTAAGGGTATTTTGGTCAGATTTTAATTTAGTTTTAAGGGGGCTTGCATTCCAATGTCCTCCCCTTAGTAAATTTAAAAAAAATAAAAAATAAGTCACCCCTTAAATAAAATTTAGAGTGCGAATAACATTTCCCTAAAACTACTCCTGCGTTAAAATAGAACAAATATAATGTTATATGAGATTTCTTTGGTTAATGCGCATAGCTTAAGTTCGCGTTTGTTTATCTAAATGCAAAATGCATATATACATTGTGAATAAACATATGAGATTGAGTATAGCATAAAGTTTAACGTGCAAAGTTATTAAAGTTTACGAAAAGAATTTTTAATCTGTAACAAACTGTGAACTGATTTTCGTTTTCAAGTCAATTACAATGAAGATGATATGGAGTTTGCTGCAAAAGCTACCTGGTTCAAAAATTAGTCATGTTCCTATATAGTTGATTATCATACTTTGTATCTATCTAGTATTATACTATTCATTTCAATAGTTAAGGGTGTGTTTGAGGATAACTGAAGCGAGATATTTTAGCGCATTATTTTAGTTTGCGGAGAATGCGTTTGTGGTTTTAAGCCGACCATTTAAGAGGAACATTTTAATTTGTGGTTTTAATTTAATTGATTTATGTTTAATTAATTTATTATTTGTTTTTAATAAATAATATGTATCAATAATTTATAGAAATAGATAAGTAAATTGAAAAATTATAAACTACTCTGATTCGGTTCAAACCAACTCCATTACGTAGTGCGCTCTGATACGACCACGACGCAAAAAACCGCGTCTAAAACGAATCACATTTGCACAAGTTATTTATTTTTGAAATTTATAAAAATCAAAATTTATAAATTAATTAATTAATAATCTTTAACCACATAAAAAAGGTCAAAATTGGGTTATCGGGCATCAACGCATCCAAAATGGTCCGTTAAGTTTAGGACGCGTCAAAAACTTAACGGGTCATTTTGGAGCTGCGAACAGACCCTATGACATTAAAATGTAATGACGCGCCGAGAACTTAACGGACCATTTTGGAGCCACGAACGGACCCTAAGACATTAAAATGTAATCCAATATCTAGTGGACAAACTAAAATTTTATTGTACTATCACAAAGTTTATTAACTTAGTCATGTAATTTTTGTTCTTAAGAACTCCTTAGATTAATCAAACCGACTGTTATGGAGGTTTCCCTACTGGACCCAAAATCAATTGATCTGTACCAATTATCTTCGGCTAAAATATCTCTTATTTTTCCGACATTTTCCTCATTGTTCCTCTCCTCTCATTCTTCAAGAAAATCAAATCTTGCTGGATTCTTCCGCCGATCGATATTCTGAGACAATTCCTTCGCTGCAAATCAAATCTTCCTTCAATTTCTTCGCTGCAAATCAAAACTACTCTGCAAATTTCTCTTCCGACAATTTCTTCACTGCAACTCATATCTTCTCTGCGTATTCGCTGCAAATCAAATCTTCTCGCATAGGTCAGTCTGATATTTTTTTCGCCTAGGTCATTTAATCTGTGACATTTGCATAGGTCGGTACATACTCGCTGCAAATCAAATCTTCTTCGCATAGGTTAGTCTGATAATTTTTTCACATATGTCATTTAATCTGTGGCGCTAGCGTAGGTCGGTTTGATAATTTTTTCTTGCGGTTTGATAATAAGTTTTTATCGATGTAGGTCTGCTCCACCAACCGTAGAAGGGTCATTGAATGTTGTTAATGAATTGAATTCGACTGAAAGTAGCAGTGATCCCGATTACTTGTCTTACTATTACAATTCCATCATCTGAAACCCGAGAATGTCGCCTCCTATTTTGTTAAAGAGGATTGGAGATCGAGGCAAAGATTTGGAGGCATCGAACAGAACATAAATTTGAGTCAAAATTTGTGGGTAAACAGTAGCTCCAACAATGGTCGTAATGATAACGAGTGGGTTAGTGGAGATGGATTGCTTGGATTGTCTTTACAAGATGAAGAAAGCTTTACTGGATTCGTTTAGGTGATTGATTTAAAATTGTAAATTTCTATACTTTTGCTTGTATAAGATGTTTAGTATGGTAATCGCCACATTGTTAGATAGTTGACGGCTGCTAACATGTAGTAAATTTATGTTTTCTTTTGATGTATACATATTCAAGACAAAATGGTCACTTGATTGTTCGGTTCTATGGTAGGATTGTAGCAACATTGTTATAAACCAGTAGGTTATGCAACTTATGTTTTTGTAGTAAATGCAAATCAAGATATACCTGTTCATGGGTTGTTAAATAGTAGTTTAAGGTAGAGGTATACCGCAAATTACGTTATAAGTGCTTAGAAGCTTTTAACCTTTCAGTTGGGTATGATAAGGAAATAGCATACAGCTATCATCATTTAGACATAGTCATGTCATCATTTAGACATACAGCTATCATGATAAGAAAATCAAGATATACATGGTCATGTTTGCTCCTTTTTTGTTAATTATCGACATTGGTATATGTCGTTGATAGTCACTTGTGTGCACTACAACTATCATCATTTAACACCAACTGAGCAATTATTTATCATTTTCTAGTAATAGTAAAATATACGATTTAACATTTTATCAGGGAACATAAAATAAGGAAAATGATGTTGTTGGTCAATAAGTTTGATAAGATATAACTTACGCTTTGCATACCATCTTAATTCATAAGAAACTATTTACATTGCAATGGTTTTAAGATGTGTAGACATATGTAATTTGCAAGTTATTATTACCATATATAGATTTTTTCATTCCAACACTTTTGACATTGGATTTACGTCAGATACTCCTATATGCGGTTAGTATTGCGAAAAGAGAAATTTGTAGTTATTTTTAAAACAATTTTCGTTATTGATGCAAGTGAGGAAACAAGTATGGTATCATTTATGTGTGTGTGCATGGTTTTGTCAGGTGCATAAAAATAAAACATCTAAAATGCTTCATATTGATTTGAATGATACGCCTTTGTCCGACAATGATGAGAAAACATTCAAGCATCATGTTGTTTTCACAACAAACCCTCATATGTTAGAACCTTTGCATGAACAAGAACATCGTTGTGCAAGAGTTGTTCCGCTTGATGCAAATTTAGATATTGATGATGATGACTAAACAAACTTGATAACTTGGGTAGTGCATCATTCTAGGTGTGGAAATCAATGTTTACGATTACACAAAAAACCAAACAAATGATATGTCGCTGTAAATATCAATTTGATGTGTTTCCACCATACCAACTTGTAGAAGATCCTCCACATAGTAAATTTTCCGGTTTAAATCAAAACGGAATGATTCTTTTGTGTGTTCACATAACAGGAAAGTCCTTCAAGTTTGGCATGCGAACATTGATTGGTTTTCGGTCCTGTCTGTTCATGGAATGGTAAATTATATTGGAAAATAGGCAGCAAAAGCAGAGCCAGTATCAAAGACCTTCACAGGTACATTCAGAGCAATAGTCGAAAATATTCATCGACCATGTCAAACTTCTACGTCTGCAATTAAAAATCTTTTACTTAAAAGTGTATTAGAACGAGATAATTCTACACAAGAGGTATGTCGTCTTTAGATGTCTTACCCACTTGTACATTCATCTAGAACCATGGTACAACTTACAGTAAGTGAGAAAAGCATGTTATCAACAATTATACGACATCGAAATGGTGCAACATGTGAAGAAACAATCGAATCGGATTTAATTTTTATGCAAGGTATTTGGATCGGCCAAGCGAATTTGAAAACCTTTTACTTTTTTATGTGGCAAAAAACTATCGCTACTATAATAAAGGTTGGCATAAGCTTCGAACTGAGGCAGTGTTTCGAATTATACCAGATCTAAGTAGTAAAATTTCTCCACTTAGCGATAAATGGGAACTTTTCTGCGAACAATAGGTATTCATTATTTACTGCATTTATATTCTTTGTTAATTAAGCTCTTCTACTTTTTTTGAATTCTTCTCTAAACATCATATATTTTTACTTGTATGTCACACGATATTCGTGTTTTATAATTCAAAATAGTTACACAATTCTGGGTTATTACTCTTACTGCTAATTATTACATATAGGTGCTATTGCATCATCACTATTGAAATATAAATGAAACAAAAGGATGCTTTGAGTAATGGTCTCAAAGATATGTTGATTTGGGTTTAATTCAACCTAATGCATTTCCAAATGCTATTGAAGATGAGTTTGAAGTTGATGATGGTATTACAAATGATAATGAACAAAATCAGCAAGTGGAATGGATGATTGTAGCATCAATGGAACCTCTATTTATTGATGGTGGAGAGGTAGAAATGGGTTTACGAGATTTTGATACCTCTCATAATTGGAATGAATCGCTTCAAGGGTATCCTAATATAGATGTTGAACATAATTTTATACATACCAATCTGCGTTCAACTACTGAATATACAAAAGAAACTATGAACAATTGTACTGACATTCCTTTAGATATGTTATCAAGCGATCAACGAATTGCACATGATATAGTATATAAAACTATATCACAAGGAAAGTCAATTCAAATTATCATACGTGGTGGAGCTGGTACAGGTAAATCAACTCTTACAAATGCCATTGTTTGTACAATTAGTGCTCATTTTGAAGTAGTAAAGTGGTTAGCCTTATGCTCCAGCTGGAGTGGCCGCATTCAACATTGGTGGCAGTACTACTCATCATGAACTTTCAATCTCTACAGAAAGAAGTTATGCTATAAAGAAATTCAGGAGAGCAACATCGTCGTATGCAAGAAGAATTTTAAGATACCAAGTTGATTATAATTGACGAATATAGAATGCTTGGTAGAATAATGATTGCGAATGTCGATTTACGTTGACGTGATATTTTTTTAGTGAATGACGTGTTCGGTGGTGTTTCCGTTGTCTTAGTTGGTGATATGCGACAACTGCCTCCTGTGTGTGATACTTCATTGTATCATAAAGGTGGAAATCTCTTGCAACAACGTGAAGGAGTTACATATTCTGGTTTCAATAAGTGTGTAAGACTATCATATTTATTCCGCCAAGCTGGAGATAAACAACTACCTTTACGGCAGGCTTTAGAAAGATTAAGTAGACGTGCGTCTACTTTAGATGGTTGGAAACTATTCAAAACAAGAGATTGGGCATTGCTACCAAATGAAGTAAAAGAAACTTTTAAGAACGCTCTTTATCTTTTTCCAACACGGATGGCAGTTAATGAACACAACAAAAATCGTCTAATTGAACTTAGAAAACCTGTTGCATGTGTTCCTTCAATAATTAATTGTGAAACAGCATCTAATGTTTCTTCTGATGATGCAGAAGGTTTTGAAAAATATGTTTATCTCTCAGCAGGTGCACGAGTGATGTTGCGGTCAAATCTTTCAGTACAAAATGGGTTAGTCAATGGTGCAGTGGGTACTGTTGTGGATATTGTGTATTCTCATTCATCAAGCTCTCTTGATGATCAACCGCTAGCAGTGATGGTGGATTTCAATAATTATCATGGTAATCAATTTCGTGAGGGAACAAACATTACTCCAATAATTCCTCAAACGGTACATTGGAAAACTTCTTCTAGTACATCATGTATGAGAATCCAATTACCTTTGATCTTATGATGGGCAATAACGATACATAAAATTCAAGGACTAACACTTGATTGAGCAATCATTAATATTGGCGATCAGGAATGTCTTGGTTAAATTTTTGTTGCAATTTCACGAAGTAGGAAATTAGAGGATCTTGCTTTCAACCCTATGTTCACTTCTGAAAGACTTACGCAAATTGGGAAATGCAAAGGCTTACATTCAAGATTAATGGAGGAAGAACAGTTACGTAAAATGTATCTTGAATAAATGGTAAATAAATAAATTATTTTTTCTTTAATACTTTTGAAATATTTATAACCATAAACGACTTCAGTTAATATATGGTTGATGAAACTTTGCGTTTAAAATGCATAACCATACAGGTGTCTATGATGGAGTCCTATTTACGTGCTAATAATATGTTTGTGGACTGTATAGCCAGAAAATTCTTTTTTCAATACCAATACAAGTGCTTGAGATGTTTTTTTAGCATTGCTATGTAAACTACATTTAAATAATGGTACCTTCAAAATTAATCTTTGAGATATTTTAATTATTCCTTCATTCTTAATGAGTTGTTTCTTTTTATTATCTCAATATATGAGATCCCATGCTATTTAGTGTTTTCAAATATCATGCAGTCATGTTGTTTCTTAATGATTTGAAGAATTTTTTTAATGAAGATAATATTAAAGGGAATCTGCTCCTCCAAACATGGAAATAGATTATTGTTATAATATGCCAAGTTATTATTTTGAATTGGAATGAAAATCAGGTAGGAGGAACGTTTTACAATATATGCCAAAAGGAAGGTTTAATATAGAAGACACAATCAGATTACTTGCACCAGTTTCACTTATCAAAGTTTTCAGTCAGCATGGGTTTAGTGCTCAAGATTTGATAGCCATTCTCCTATAAGAATCAAAAATTATTTACTCAAATATTTCATATAAATAAAAACAAAATACAAATGTTGTGTGCAAGCATTTAGAATATAAGACAGTTCGTATTTATCACAAAAAACGAATACAGTCTGCAATTCTTTCGCAAACTAGTGCACTAGGAAGCTTATGCTATTTTTATAGGGTTCCACTACAATCCAAGGGCAGATATTCTATAGGTCTACGAACCATTATCATGGATAAAAAGCCTAAATAGTAGGAGTGTTCAGCCATTCAGATAAACTTGACAAATGCATTCATTTTAAAATTTCATTTTATGTATTAGAAATACTCAAATGAAGTCAAAGCATTCACTTATACGTACCAAAGAACATGAAATCAATTTCTGATGATATACCAGTAAAATCATTATTTAAAATTTTTTGGACGTTTAATTCATTATGCAAGTTCCATTGTCTGTGCTTAACTTTTATATGAACTGTGCAGGTTCAGGTTATTAGTAAAGTAACTCGAGAGAACCTAAAACATCACATTAAAGAAGCGGTAATATCATAGTTTAAAATATTTCATAAATTCGACTGCGAAGATTTTTTTGTAATATTTTGAATTATACTGTATAGAACATATGTTTTAACATACATCAACAACAAGGCAGTTGCTTTTTGTGTATAGACCTCCAAGAGAACGGTCTCGTTTCGGTGAATGTTTGGAGACGATGGTGATTTGGGTGGAATTTGGTGTCGTATGAAAGGAGGTTTGAAATGGATGGGTTTGGCATGTTTAACATACTTCACCATATGCTTGTAACTGATGTAGTCATTTATATACTTACGTTTCTGAAATCAAGGAAGTATGATATCGAGAAATCCAAGCACATGTGGGTTGACATGCTTCAGTGGAGATCAGAGTTTCAGGCAGACACCATCATAGAGGTAATTAATTTTTAGTGGCTTCAACCCTAATACTAAGAGACTAGGGATGGATACATCAAACTGCTTGGTGACTGAATTCTCCACAAGTACTTGAATAAGTAACAGATACATTTCATTGTCTTTGGACTATATATTTATAATTAATCTCATGAAACTGTAAACAGAGTTAGTTTTAGAGCTACAAAATCTTCTGCTGCACAGGTTGTGTAACGACCTTCATTTTTTACCGTTCAAATCGATAATGATCCTTATATGTCGATCTAAACAAATCTAAAATCAGATAGTTATTGGGATTAATATAAGAAAAGAAGGAAGAAGAAATACAATCACAGAATCTCACAGCGGAAGGACAAAATATAATAAATAAATAATAGTTCGTGAAGCTATTAAAGGCATACATTTGATCATATTTTTCAACAATTATCAGAGTTAACTATTATAAACATACCAATATTTGCAGCGGAGTAACAATAATAAATCATCTGTTGAGCTCCATCTCATCTTCATAACATTGTCTTTTATAACTGAAACTCAGCTGACCCAAGCATGAATGAAAAGACAAAAACACATGGATCAGAACTAAAATATTCTCATATCAGTTAAATCAATTTCATGTGATAATATGAGTGCAATAACTGAAGAGATGTTACGAGAAATTCCATTTCTTAAGGATCTGTCAAACTAGATACTATATAATAAAATACGCTATTATAATAGTGTTTATGGTTAGATATAAAATATTAAAATAGTGTAAGCGCGATTACCATTATTACCCTTGCACCATTTATACCATTGTCGTACAATTTGCATATAACACATCCGTACGTCGATGTATAGGGATGCGCCGTGATACGACATTGTTAAATCAAAATCGTAAGGGGCTTGATCAGGATAAATATGATAAGGCATCGTAGCAATACCCATCAGTAGGATTCTACCGGATTGAGGACCCAGGCCGATGGTAACGTGCGCCCACCCTTGACAATACTCCCAAAAATCAAAGGCGCCAATCAATCATAGAGTAATTATGGTATCGAAGAAGCATGTCTGCTAAGAGGAAATAGATCACATTAACCTAGGTATGGCTCCTATTTTAGTCATTTTAATTATGACCCGAAGGTCAAGGCTATCCATCATCGTTCTTTTTCTTAAAATCCAGTAATCGCCTCCAAATCCAATATACTTCATTCTGGAACTCCACCGCTTACACAGTTGTTAAAGTGGTTTTCGGTATTGGCAGAAAGTATGACAATATCTGATCCTGGTCTCTTTAATAACCAAACGTTTACATTTTTCACATCGGTCGTATTTACATTTCAAAGGGGTTCATAATTCATATCAAAATATCATATTTTTCTTTGAAACCACTTCATATTAAAAATGGGATATATTTTCATATTAAAATCTCCATTTAAAACCAAACTTAAAATCTTGAAAAAATTCCAACTTTAAAATAATTTGAATATTAAAATATTTAAAATATGTTTAAAATAGTTTAGATATATAATTGAAATAGTTTGAAAATAAGTAATTTTTATTTAAAATAGAAATTTCAAAATTAGTAAAATCTATAGTTAAAATATTAAAATAGTTTATAAAATAAGTGGTTAATTATTAAAATGGTTTATTTAAAATAATTAATAAAATAAAATAGTTATAAGGTAAATAGTTTATAAAGAAAATAATTGTTATAAAAATAAAATTGTTCATAAAATGGTTTAAAATACTAAAGCTGGAATTAGTCAGTTTCAAATCAATTCGACAAAATTTCGATTTCTTAATTCAAAAGGCTTTGACTTCCCATTTATATTTCAATTCGATTCAACAGTTCGATTTCAAACAATTCGATTTAATAATATGATTCAAATAATTTAATTTCGATTACAATTCTCACTTTGAATTATTCGTTTATAAAAATCTCAAGTTCACAATTCAATTATTACTATAAGTCAAATTAATTTAAAGTAAATATCAATGATGGATGAGCAATTCAATTTCGATAAATTTAGTTCATATTCAATTCAGTTTTAACTTCAGCTATCCACATTTACGAATTCTTTAAAATTTAAAACCTCAAAGCTAAAAGTTCAAATTTAAAGAAAATCGATTAATAATGTCATTTATTTTGTCTTTAAAATGATATTCCAAAATTCAAGGTTAAAACAATTTTTATTTAACCAACCGGTGTCCTTATATAATTTTCTATCCTTGGCCAAGTAATACTTAAAATTTAATTTTAGTATTTTGGGAAAGGATATGTATCACTTCAATCCAAATCAGCGTCATAGGTATTTATCCTTTCAACCTACGTTCTTAATTCATTTTAATGATTAATACCGGGTTTATTTGATGCCCGTAACATATAGGGTAATGGTTGGGATTAAATCAACAAAATCAATAACATATATAAACAAATGTCGATAACAAGATGAATTACATATCAATATATTAAATATATAATTTCAAAGCATCCATCAAAATCAATTTATCTAAACAATTCAATATAATATCAGTGTACTAGCCATCGGATTTGAGATTTTAAAACTAGAAATTAAATTCTAACCGTACAATTTATAACAACAGTTAATTAAATTATACTTTCTGTACCAGTTAATACAAATAAGTAGTTTAAACAGTCAAATAGTAAACAAAACAATCATATCATAACATAATTTTGAAGTAAATAACAAAAAATATTTTAGTTAGGTGTGAGTGGGTTTAATCACTCTCCTTTGTTTCTGAACGAGATTGAAACCCAAATTTTAGCCTAAAATTTTACAGTTTCAGAATCAGCTGATGAAAAAGCTCCATGTTGTCCAGAATTTTGATACGATCCCAATGGATCAAACCGTGCATAAATATGAGATTGTATGTGAAAGTTATCCAAGTTTTATCGTTTGAATTTCAAAATTAAACAAAATAAAATAAAAAATCCCTCACCTACACATTGGATTGTTTGCGAACAAATTAAACAATTGCAAACAACTATAAAATCCGTTCGGCTTTCCTAAACAACAAGGATTATTGTAGAGGGTGTCGAACTCTGGGACCAAAAATATTTTAATTAATAAATCCAATCAAGTTATTCTAGGATTTCAATTGTTTGAAAACACAGAAAATAACAGAAATCAAATAAACAAAGAGTTTTATATAATTAAAGAAAACAATTAGGAGATAATGACATAGATTGGATTCATATTCATCAATAGCCAACAAATAAATATAGATCTAATTCATGTTTCTTTCACAAACATGAATCAACGATAATTAGATTCTTAGAAATAAATAGGTAAATAACAACAAGCATAGCCTATGCAGGAGCTGAGCTCTTAAACAACCATAGACTATCAGGACAGATTCACTAATTAATTTCTAAAACACTAAAATTAGATCTAAATCTGATAATTGTTAGATCGAACACGAATATACCCTGTGAAGGAGCATAGCTCTTAAACGACACAGAATATGAAGGTTCAGATCTAACCCTTTATTCAGAACCAGATCTACATGTATAAAGTCCTCATCTTTTGGCTATGTGATTCATATTGAATTATATCTATTAGCGTCATCACCCCCTAATCAAAGGGGATTAGCTAGACATAGCTAAATAAGAAGAGAAAAAGAAAATAACAGACATAAATAAAATACAACTAAAACTAAATTGAACAAGGGAAGAAGAATGATTTTATTCCAAGAAGAGAATTACAGAATAAAACCTAGTGTCTTTCACAATGAATGAGAAAAAGTGTATTTATAGTTGATATGACAAAAGCTACTTGGCAAATTCCATAATGTGGGACTAAAGAATCAGCCCAACTAACACATAAGTTAGTGTGAACGCAGCTGTAGAGTGAGAGGCCTTACAAATGAGCTAATGTGAACGCGTGCAGTGCATGAATGAGAAGCCTTGCATAGGAGCTAATGTGAACGCAACATGAGTGAGATGCCCTGCAAATGAGCCAAATCTACCCAACTGAACTCTATTTGCAGCCGTTCTTCAAGCTTTGAACTCTTCAAGCTTTAGTAATTTCAATTTCACTCTTTTTAAGCAAATTCTTCATGCTTTATCCATCAAATGCTCTAAACCAAGCTTTTTATCAACAATCTGAAAACACAGCTATAAATACACAATATTAATTATTTTAAATAGAAAACTTGATAAATAAGCGGATAAAATATACACATTTACGTGGATATAAAATACCCCCACACTTATCTTTTTATTCGTCCTCGAATAAACTAAACTAAGATATGTCACACTTTCGTAGGAAACACGATTGCATTTAGCGTATGCAACAAGCTGTTAAACCCCTAGGTGTCCCTAGTAGGACGAGTGTTGTCTCGTGAGGGTTTTCAGCGGATACTACCCACAAAATCCAAAGCGTCTTATGTACGCGGATTAATCAAACAATATATTTAAGGTCTTTCACATTCCAAGGACTTTACCGAACTCCAATAATAACAGTTCAATCCCAAATTGTTCATCTCATTGTTGGTGCAAAAATGAATAAAAAATTTCAAGCTGAATCGTAATTCCTTGATAACACTGTAATTGTCTTGAAGGTTAAGAGCGAGGTGTCAACCAAAGTTCTACTCATCGACGATGTGCACCCAATCATTTATTCATTCTTTTTTTTTTTGAATAATTTTGCACCAGCGTAACTTTATTGTATTGGACGTGAGTTATGCATAGATGAAGGAAAATTTTGTAAGTTCTAAAAATATTCTAGATAAGAGGGCAAGTGTATTAGTTAAACTTCAGGCTACAAAAGATAAAGTAATACTAAGGCACATATGAACATTTTTATTTCCTTTCATCTTCTCTACTACAATCCTCGCTTCCAAGTACGGTATAATGGATGTGGATGGAATGGAAATGAATGCTTTATAGTCAAGAATGATGAATGACTATTTTATTCAGAGAGACTCTCTATTTATTTCATTTTTTTTATTTTCCTTTTTTTTCTTTTTCTCTTTCTTCTTCTTCTTCTTTTCTTTCTTCTTCTTCTTTTTTTTTGCATGATGAATGATGAGTGGAGATGAAATGGAATGATACCATATATTCTTTCATTTGATTTCTCCTCTACTAAGTGAATCACAACCAATGCTTCATGAAAGGATAGTTTTGTGCCTTAGTTACTCTACTTCTATAACCTTAATTCAACACATAAGTCTGGATTGATGTTATACAAAAAGCTGAAAGGAATGATAAGCAAAGTTTCGTAAGATAGATAACCCATATAAAATAAGCTGTAGTATATTGTTATCCTACCTTAAAACAAGTACGGAGTGGGTAGTGTAATATTGGTATAAAAAGTGACGTTTCTAAACCTTTGAAAATAAATCAGTACAAGGTTCTTTAGTATACCAATATAAGAAAAACTTGTTGAAACATGGATGTAATTCGACTAAAATTTGAGTGAGAAAAATATTATACAAGAAAACGAACTCAGAAAATCCAACAATTGTAAGTGCAAAATCATTACTATTTGATTTTTTTTATTATTTTTACTTGCACATTTAACATGTACAACAAGGGTTGACTGGCTTACTCCAGAACACGACTAACGTCTGCACAATCTGAAGCTAGCATCTTAAAAAGACACATTACGACTCAATGAATAAATAATGCTCATTCCCATCACCCAACAATTCAACTTATCAAACAAGAACCAAGGTGTTATTTATATATTTAAGTTCATCCTTGTTCAATGAATGACCTAGTTCATAACATTTGATTGTCGATGTAATGTAAATTCCCCCCCCCCCCCACACTTGAGTGTGACTGTGTCCTCACAGTCGTTAATCAGACATATCTTAGTGAAAGGGAAAAACAAAATAAGAGACTATTTACATATGTACAAAAGAGGGTTAGTGCGTCTTACCGAATGTAATGTGGCTCATGGAGGACCATGAGCTCTTCCTCTTGGTTTGGTATGGGTTCCAAGTGAGGTTTAAGGCATTAACCATTGACCTTATAGGATGATCCGTTAGTTGGATTCTCAATTTCTACCGCACCATACGGAAAAACGGTCTGTACAGTGTAAGGTCCTGTCCATCTAGATATTAACTTACCCGGAAATAAATGCAATCTTGAGTCATATAACAAAACTTTTTGACCTGGCATGAAAGTTTCACGTAAAATTGATTTATCATGAAAAACTTTTGTTCTGTCCTTGTAAATTCGTTCATTTTCATAGGCATCATTTCGAATTTCATCAAGTTCATTAATTTGAAGCTTCCGATGTTCACCTGCTTGCTCTAAATCAAGATTCAAAGTTTTTACTGCCCATAACGCCCTATGTTCTATTTCAACTGGTAAGTGACATGGCTTACCAAAAATCAATCGATAAGGGGACATACCTAAGTTTGTTTTAAAAGCGGTGCGGTAAGCCCAAAGAGCGTCGGTTAATTTTTGAGACCAATGTTTACGATTTTGATTCACAGTTTTCTCAAGGATTTGTTTAATCTGCCTATTCGATACTTCAACTTGCCCACAAGTTTGAGGATGTTAAGGAGTGGATAACTTGTGGGTTATCGAATACTTCCTCATGAGAGTTCAAAATAACGATTACAGAAGTGTGTTCCATTATCACTGATTATTGTACGACGTGTGCCAAACCTAGAGAAGATATTTTCTTTCAAGAAGCGCACAACAACCTTGTTATCGTTTGTTTTGCATTGAATAGCTTCGACCCATTTGGAAACATAATCAACAGCTAAGAGAATGTAAAGGTTCCCAAAAGAATTAGGGAAGGGTCCCATGAAGTCTATAACCCAAACATCAAAAATTTCGACCTCAAGAATGGGGTTTAGGGGCATCATATTCCGTTTAGAAATTTTCCCTAAGAATTGACATCGATCACAAGTTTTGAAAAATTCGTACGCGTCTTTGAAAAGGTTGGACTAGTAGAAACCAGATTGGAGAACCTTTTCGGCTGTCTTTTTGGGATCGAAGTGACCACCACAGGCTTGGTCATGACAGAAAGAGAGGACATTGTGAGTTCCAGTGTCGGGAACACACCTTTGAATGATTTGATCGGGAAAATACTTGAAAAGACAAGGGCCGTCCCAGAAAAATGTTTCACTTAGGAAAAGAATTTTTGTTTATCTTGCTTGGACCAAAAAGAAGGGGTCTGATTGATGATTAAGTAGTTGGCAATGTCAGCGAACCAAGGATCAGTGGACAATGAGAACAGTTGTTCATCCGGGAAGTTCTCGTTGATCGGAAGAGAAGAAGACAGGGCATTAGGAAGACGAGACAAGTGGTCTGCAATAACATTGTCAGATCCTTTTTTTTCCTTAATGGTAAGGTCAAATTCTTGAAGTAGAAGGATCCAATGAATGAGACGAGCCTTAATATCCTTTTTAGGGAAAAGATACCTAAGTGCGGAATGATCGGTATAAACCGTGATGTGTGAGCCAACTAGATAAGGCCTGAATTTTTATAGAGTGAAAACAATTGCCAAAAGTTCTTTTTCAGTGGTCGTATAATTGATTTGGGCATCGTTTAAAGTCTTACTCGCGTAGTTAAGGACATGAAGAATTTTATTGATGCGTTGTTCTAAGACAGCGCCAGCAGCCAAATTCGGGGCATCACACATGATTTCAAAAGGCAGCTTCCAGTTGGGAGAGCAGATGATCGGGGCAGAGACAAGTTCATTTTTAAGATGCTCAAAAGATGAAATGAAATCAGAATTGAAGTCGAAATGAACATCCTTACCAAGAAGATTGGTCAAAGGTCGAGTGATTTTGCTAAAATCCTTTATAAAGCGAAGATAGAAGCCAGCATGACCTAGAAAGGATCGGATGTCCTTAATGGATTTAAGAATGGGAAGATTCGAGATAACCTCAATTTTGGCTTTGTCTACTTCAATTCCTTTATTAGAGATAACATTTCCTAAACCAATGCCATGTTTAACCATGAAGTGACACTTTTCCCAATTAAGCGCCAAGTGTTTATCTTTGCAACAGTTAAGAAAAAGATCCAGGTGATGTAAACTCTCGGTGTAGGAATCCCCGAAGATGGAAAAATCATCCATGAACACTTCCAAAAATCACTCGATCATATCAGAAAAAATGCTAATCATGCACCTCTGAAAGGTTGCATGTGCATTACAGAGACCAAAAGGCATACGTCGGTATGCAAATGTAACAAATGGACAAGTGAAAGTGGTTTTCTCTTGGTCCTCAAGAGCGATAGGGATTTGATTATAGCCCAAGTACCCGTCAAGGAAACAATAGTACTCGTGACAGGCTAGTCGTTCTAACATTTGATCGATAAATGGAAGAGGGAAATGATCCTTGCGTGTTGTAGCGTTAAGTTTCCTATAGTCAATGCAGATACGCCAACCGGTATGGGTGCAGGTTGGGATAAGCTCGTTAGCTTCATTTTGGATCACGGTAATCCCTGATTTCTTAGGTACGACATGAATCAGAATAACCCATTGACTATCGGAAATTGGGTAGACTATTTGATTGTCAGGACATTTAAGGATTTCAGCACGAACTGCTTCTTTCATGATAGGGTTTACTCGACGCTGGGGATCAGGAGTAGGTTTGGCATCATCTATAAGGTGGATTTGATGTTGGACTATCGAAGGACTAATCCCCTTAATATCAGCCATGGACCAACCAATTGCTTCCTTATTTTTCTTAAGGATGGGAAGGAGCAATTGTTCTTGCTCTAAAGTAAGGTCAGAAGCAATAATGACAGGAAAAGTTTCATTGTCTCCTAAGTAAGCGTACTTAAGATGACTGGGCAACACTTTGAGTTCAGATTTTGGGGACGACTCAATTGAAGAAATTGGTTGAGGGACAGACTCAATTGTTAGTGGCTCGACAGGAATCGAATCAGAGACATTTTCGGGAATATCTTGAAACAAGGTTTCATAATTAGATTCAATTTCATTATTCAAATGATCGAGCTCGGGTTCATTGTCATGGACTGAATGAATTTCAGAAAACTGATCCATGTAAGAATTAGGAGAGTTTCCAATTCTAAAGATGTTTGGCTCGACGGTCATGTTACCAAAAGAAAGTTTCATAGACCCATTTCTACAGTGGATAAGCGCATACGAAGTTGCTAAGAAGGGTTGTCCTAGAATCAAAGAGATCTGGTATGTAGGATTGCTTACCTGTTGAGTTTCTAGGATAATGAAATCAACTGGAAAGACGAATTCGCCTATTTTGATCAATACATCCTCGATTTCGCCCACAGGTTTCTTAATTGAACGGTCAGCAAGCTGAAGGGTTACTTTTGTGGGTTTTAGTTCTCCTAGCCCTTATTGGCGATAGACGGAATATGGAAGCAAGTTAACACTAGCACCTAAGTCTAGTAGCCATCTGTCGATTTTCTTGTCCCCAATAGTACATGATATTGTGGGGCAGCCAGGATCTTTGTATTTCACTGGCATTGATTGGGACAAGACTTCGCTTGGAGTTGCAGCTAGAAACATTTTCTTAGGTACATGTGTATGATGTTTTTGAGTGCACATATCTTTTAGAAATTTCGCATACTGTGGAACTTGTTGAATAATATCTAAAAGAGGAATGTTCACTTTAACTTGCTTAAATATTTCAAGGGTCTTTTCCAGTTGATCCGTATTTTTCCTAGGTCGGAGTCTATGAGGAAATGGAGCAGACAACTCAGTAGGTTGGTTTACTTGAGTTTGAGGATGGTCCTTGTCGGAAATTGGCTTAATGTTTTGATCTGAGTAGGTCGAATTTTCGATGGGGTTTGGAAGATCGTCTGGTAAAGCATTTGGGTTGACCACATTGTTGTCAATCTTTTTGCTGGATCTAAGAGTCGTGACAACATTCAATTGACTAACATTTGAATCTTGAATGGTATGAATTTGGTTGGGGTTTGAATTTTGTCCTCTAGGATTTTGGATGGGCTGACTTGGAAACGAACCCTTTTCCCTTTCACTTAATCTAGCTTCAAGTTGAGACATTTGTTTTTGAAGTTCACTCATTTGTTGATTCGTGTTTTGCATATATGATTGCAAGGAGTTGTATAACTTGTTTTGATTTTCAACACTTTGCTTAGTCATTTGCGCTAATAAGTTGCTCACCTCAGATAAATTCCCCTCAATCGTAGAAAGGCCTTTTTCATATTGGGGTGCAACCGTTTGATTGTTGAAAGGCACCTAGTTCGAAGTGTACTAATTTTTCCTAAGAGGAGGATTCACAGCATTGTTCGGAAATGCTTGATTCGAAGGTCTGTTCATCAGAGGGTTATTCGGACCATAAGAAAGATTTGGGTGGTTGTTGGGTCGGTTGAAAGCGTTTACTTGCTCAAGGGACCGGGAACAGTCATTAGCCATGTGATTAGTGTCAAGACTGTGACACATAGCTTAGGAAACGTTATTAGACTGAGTGTGTGTTCTAACAACGTTCAGGATGGCATCAACAAGAGTATTAGAAGAAGAAGAGGATTCGACAAAATTACTACTGGATCGCGAGTAGAGAGATTTTTCATTGTTTCGTTCCCATTGTTTCAATTTTTCTACTAACTCGTCCAGAAATTCCAAAGCTTCTACGTCAGTCTATTTTAGAAAATTGCCCTGACACATGGACTCTAACATTTGCCTAGTACTATTATCAAATCCATTGTATACAGTTTGACATAATGACCATGTTTCATAACCATGATGGGGACAACTTAACAACAGTTCCTTAAATCTTTCGAAGTATTGCCAAAAAGATTCACCCCCCTTTTGGTGGAAATTAGTGATTTCGTTTCTGACTCTAGCTGTTTTTTCTGGGGGGGGTAGAACTTTTTTAGTAAAACAGCTGTAAATTCATCCCATTTTTTAATCGAATTTGGGGGCAAGCTGCGAAACCATTTTTCTGCGGAGTTAGTTAGTGTGAATGGAATCAAACAAATTTTAATACCATCCTCACATAACTGTTGTAATTTAAAGTTGCACAAGCATATTCAAATTTCTTTAAGAAACTATATGGTTCATCATGAGAAAAATTTCCAAATTTGGGATGGATGTTTATCTGACTCGATCGGATTTCAAAGTGATTACCCACAGGATTAGGTAACTGAATGCAAGAAGGGACAGAAACTCTATCGGGAAGAATACTATCCATCAGGGTGCGAGCTGCGGGTTCGTTTCCCATTTCTAAGGGTTGTTCGGAAAAACTGGTTTTTGAAGAAGGGGAGGGTGGTTTGATTCTAACTAAACGACGGGATTCTTGGTCACGGGTCCAAGTTTGCTTGCACTAGAAAGAAGAAGAGAATTCATCAAAGAAATTTAGACAATGGAGAAGTTCAGAAAGAGGTGCGAAGGAAAAAGGTTTTGAAAATGGGAGGTTTTTTTTGGAAAAGTACGACCTACAACCTACGAGTTTTCAAAAAAAATTGTTAAAATTTTTATATTTGTTTTTGTTTTTCAAATTTTTATTAGTTTTTGAGGAATTTTGAAAAAAAAGTTTATACACAAAACAATCACACACATAAATTAGCTACAATGAAATTTTCTGTCCTTGATGGCTCCTAACTCAAAATTATATAGTGATACATTTGATTGCTTAGACCAAAAGATTTCTCAGCCAGTTAACGGACAGGAGTTATCGGTGCACCAGTAATCACCCTAGCAATGCAGCCGAAGGTTTAAGTACCTTCAGAGTAACAACCGATATAATATTTACGAATCACCGTAATATTTATAAACGGTTATTTCTCTGCCGCAGTCTAGACACCAAGAAATAAATCGTTCCAAAAGAATCAACTATCAAAATACCGTTAAGCCCTAGATGAGCCCGCGACTCCCTTAAGTCCAACGTCTAACCGTTATTATTAGTCAGATTCTATGATGAAATGCAATTTGTGGGCTAAGGAAAGGGTGATGAAATCCCTCACCTTATGTGAATTGGGGTATTGCCCTTAACAGAATGAATACAGAAGAAGAAATAATAATTGCAGAAATTAAAAGACTTTACAAGCAAGCCGCTGCCCCTACAGAAGATTTTTACAAGCAATGTCTATATTTTTTTATTTATTTGCAGCAGCAGTCACTGTAGAGTTAAAAAATACTCACCTAGATTGGCAGTCCGTCCAGTCCAATTGAGTCGCGCTAGCGTGTTCACACCCCACTTGGTATGCAACCGCTCCAACCTGTCTGAATCGTTCACAGATTTATTGTTGTGTCGCCTTCTATTAATTATTTGACTGCGCTGAGGCACGGGTTCGGGCTAGGAGCCCGAAATATTTTTTTTATGACCTTTTTCAAATTACTACTGTACCTGTTTTCGAAAAAAAAATTCTCCTTTTTTTATTTGAAGAGAAGAAGAAGAGAGAGAACAAAAGAAAATAAAAAATTAAAAAAACTAAATCAGAATAAAAAAAACTAAAACCAAGCTAATAAAACAAACTAAACAAAGGACTAAACTTAGCAAAAATAAGAACTAGGCTCCCTAAAAATAAAAACCCTAAAATTTACGTAAGTAGGGCGCACTCAATCCAAATGCACCAATCAAGGTCAGGCCGTATGCTCCAAACAAACAAGGATAACTCAAAGACTCAGATAAACATACCCGTTTTCAATGCAAAACTCAAATAACTCAAAATTATATTCCCCGAAACCGAACAGAAAAAATAGAACGAAAAAAAAACAGACAAACTCAGATGCTCGCAGTCACACCCTTTTTTTTTTAATTACTTCCTTTTGATTACGCCGCTACTAAACAAAATCACAACAATGAATTTTCGATCGGGGTTTTATCTCTGCGATAAATTGCTTTGGGGAGATTGGTGAGGGTATTCTCTTTGGTATGTGATTTTGTTGTTGTATGACGAGAAATTCGAAAGGGGGATTTTGAAGTTGTGAACTCCGGTGGTAGTGAGGAAGAAGGCGGCCTTCTGGTTGAGGGTTTCGGTTGTGAAAGCTGTAGCTATTGACGTGATTTGGTGGCTTGCAGGTGGTATGAACTAGTTCGGGTCGGTGATATGGTTTTTTTTTTGAATTGATTTGTGAAGGGGAAATGAGGCTGACAAGGTGAATGGCTGTTGCGAAAATGGCAGGATGTTGAGGTTTCGTGCTTGGAGGTAGAAGGAGTGGTATTGGAGAGTGATTATGTTGTGGCTTTAGTAAAGGCTAGAGTGTATGGTACTCTGACGGTGTATGGAATTGTCAGGTCAGTTTGAGGTGGGGATTGATGAACTTTTATTTGTGTTGAGTGAAGGTATGGCGAGGAGGATGATGGTCCTGTGTGTGTTGACTGGCAATACAGTATGAGGTGAAAATGAGTTTTGTTGAAGGACAGTGGATGATGTTTGCGGCGGGTAGATGTCGATGGCAAGGAGACCGATGTGATGATGATAGTTGAAGGAGGTGTGGCTGGTTTGGGTAGTAGATGGACAGAAGGAGGCGTTTTGTGAAGGGGGATGGGATGGTCAAATATGATGATCTGCGGTGTGAATGGGAACCAAGTGTATGTTGGTGGTGTGGTGTTGATAGTTGAAAATGAACGTGGCAGGTGGGTAATGCGTGGAAGTAGTTAATGGCTGATGAAGTGGGTATGGAGCAGTGGAGGAAGGATCTATAGAGTCTACGGCAGAGAAAAAATTAGTCAAAAAAAGGGAAGAAAATAAAACAAGAAGAAATGTTGCCTGTTTTTTATTTAAACTTTGTGGAAAACTAAATGTAAATATTGGAAAAATGGAAATAAAAAAATATCTGAGAGAAAGAAGCAAGTTTTTTTTGAATTATTTTTTATTTGGTAGATTACGGTACCACAGATCAAATACCAAATCAACTAACAAGAAATTGTTTTTCTATCTAAACTAGAAAACCAAAGGAAACAAAATATTTTTGTGTGCTTTTTTTTATGAAGGAAAACAAAAGAGAAAATAAAATAAAATAAAAATATAACTTGAAGGATTTAATAATAAAAATTATTTTGGTCCCCAGCAACGGCGCCAAAATTTGTTTGCGAACAAATTAAACAATTGTAAACAACTGTAAAATCCATTCGGATTTCCTAAACAACAAGGATTATTGTAGAGGGTGTCGAACTCTGGGACCAAAAGTATTTTAATTAATTAATCCAATCAAGTTATTCCAGGATTTCAATTGTTTGAAAACACAGAAAATAACAAAAATCAAATAAACAAAGAGTTTTATATAATTAAAGAAAACAATTAGGAGACAATGACATAGATTGGATTCATACTCATCAATAGCCAACAAATAAATATAGATCTAATTCATGTTTCTGTCAAAAACATGAATCAACGATAATTAGAATCTTAGAAACAAATAAGTAAATAACAACAAGCATAGCCAATGTAGGAGCTGAGCTCTTAAACAACCATAGACTATCAGGATAGATTCACTAATTAATTTCTAAAACAATAAAATTAGATCTAAATCTGATAATTGTTAGATTGAACACGAATATACCCTGTGAAGGAGCATAGCTCTTAAACGACACAGAATATGAAGG
Source organism: Allium sativum (assembly GCA_030737875.1). Taxonomy (NCBI): domain Eukaryota; kingdom Viridiplantae; phylum Streptophyta; class Magnoliopsida; order Asparagales; family Amaryllidaceae; genus Allium; species Allium sativum. The sequence goes on from CM060922.1 coordinate 234,127,711, forward strand.
TTCAGATCTAACCCTTTATTCAGATCCAGATCTACATGTATAAAGTCCTCATCTTTTGGCTATGTTATTCATATTGAATCATATCTATTAGCGTCATCACCTCCTAATCTAAGGGGATTAGCTAGACATAGCTAGAGAAGAAGAGAAAAAGAAAATAACAGACATAAATAAAATACAACTAAAACTAAATTGAACAGGGGAAGAAGAATGATTTTATTCCAAGAAGAGAATTATAGAATAAAACCTAGTGTCTTTCACAATGAATGAGATAAAATGTATTTATAGTTGGTATAACAAAGGCTACTTGGATAATTCCATAATATGGGACTAAAGAATTAGCCCAACTAACACATAACCTAGTGTGAACGCTGCTGTAGAGTGAGAGGCCTTGCAAATGAGCTAATGTGAACGCGCGCAGTGCGTGAATGAGAAGCCTTGCAAAGGAGCTAATGTGAAAGCAACATGAGCGAGATGCCCTGCAAATGAGCCAAATCTACCCCACTGAACTCTATTTGCAACCGTTCTTCAAGCTTTAAACTCTTCAAGCTTTAGTAATTTCAACTTCACTCTTATTAAGCAAATTCTTCATGCTTTATCCATCAAATGCTCTAAACCAAGCTTTTTATCAACAATCTAAAAACACAACTATAAATACACAATATTAATTATTTTAAATAGAAAACTAGATAAATAAGCAGATAAAATATACACATTTACGTGTATATCATGGATGCCATGTCAGCATCGTTCGTCCGCTCTTTCTTCTTCATGCGTTTTCTCTAGTAAACCCGTAACAATGAAAACAACCCAAAACACGATGGAAACCTTAATCACGCCCTTCTATATATGCCACCGGAAGTTAATCGGATTCCATCACCGCGACCGCCTTCAAGAAATCCATCAGCAGCCAAAACGCCATCTCCTACAGTCGACCATAGCTGCTCGAAAACACCCAAAACCGCGCCATTAGATGACTAGATTCTGGTGAATTTAGGCTCCAAAATATACAATTAACCGTATGGATTCAAAGCCCTCTCGACGCTTTTCAATTTTTGCTTTGGAAATGTTTAAATTCATTAAACGGATCGGAAGAAATCCAGGATCAAAGTCTTGGAAGCTTGTGGCCATCAAAATATAATAATGGCGGCTTAGAAATTAGGGTTCCGAAATGAATATAATAATATTATTTTTATCGTTTTGCATGTATTTAAGTCAAAAACTGGACTATGTCCAAATCAGGCCCGCTTACAGCCTACCGATAGGTTTTGATGCCTTCTAAACGCAATGGAATAGGTTTAAAAGACCAATTCCAATGTCCTTGGCTATTTCTTCTAAAACTCGATTATTTAATTGAATTGTACATATAAATTTATACACGTTTTAATTTTTACGATCAAACGATAATTCCGATGGGCATGAAATTTTAGATTATGCAATAATTTACAATTTCAGATCCAAAAAAATTAATTCCATCGAATTCTGAGATCGTTTGCAAAAATGACAATTTTAACTACTACATTAATATATTAAAATATTCATTTTTCGCTTATTAACCATTTAATCCTAAACAAGTGTTTTATTTATAAATTCATTGACTCGATTTAATTCAAATAATAAAAATCGAATTTCAATAATAATCAATAAAGTTTCTATTGTTCAAGTAAGTCGAATTTCACTATTTACAAATTCAAATTTTATTTCAATTATTAATTACGCTAATCAATCCCATTAAATATATTAATATTAAATTCCAACTTTTGCAATTATCAATGTAAATAAAATCACAAAATTATTTACAACCAATACATGTTATAATTGTCAAAATAACTTAAATTAATTACTTAAATAATTATAAATTTATTGACTTAATTAAATCCAAATAATTCAATATAAATTTCAAATTCAAAAAAACAAAATAGATTATCAAACCCGGTCATTATCATGCATAGCCATTGAAAATAAATTCTCAAATAATCAGGTTAAGTTCATATTTCAACAATCTATGACATATAACATCAATTTTAATATTTAAAACAATTTTGTTTAAAACCACATTAAAATTTAATATTTTAAATTATCGCAAAATTTCGAGAGGTTACATGTTGGAGCTGTTCCATCTATTAGAATTCAAGACTAGCTTAACATTGTTACAGATTATAAACTTAATTCCCTTCTTGAGTTTAAGCCTGATTTGTGGGGTCTTCCTACATTTGATGATTGTAAGTTCCTCCTCTAATTTTGTAGCTTTTAAACTTTCATAGCCAATATAATATTTTGATCCAATATTCATTAATTGAAATTGCTTTACCAATTGTAGCCTTACATGTTACTGGTATAATAAGCGATATACCTAATCACGATGGTTATACATGGTTTGATATGATTTCAGGCCAGTAAATGTGTATTTACAAAATTTTGATTAACATTCAGGTTTCATTTTACTTACACTTTACCCTGTCATGTGGCTTAAGCAGAAAACAATTTGTATGCAGCTCTTCCTAATCAAATTGTGGGTGTTTTCTTTGGTTGGATGAAAGATACGTGAACAAGGCATATTTAAAGTAGTGGTAGCAATAGGATTGGATTATTTTGGAATCAACACTCGAAAGATTATGAGTGGTATAAAATATATTTAGATCTAATGCATGCATGCATTTATTGTTTTTCATTGTTGGTTATTTATGCCTAATGAGTGTCTTATTGCAGCATGCACGTCTGTTTGGCAAAATTAGTAATTTCAAGTCCTACAAAGAATTGCAAATGTTTCTTGTTGGCTATATACGAAAGCTGTCCAAAGAGGTACTCTCGTAACATGGCCATATGAATAAACAGTACCAATCATAATTCATGATATGTGTATATTTTCTACAGTTCAGTCTGAAGTATGCAACGTTGGACAGGTTTAACTTCTACCTTTTTTCTGCATGTTATTTTTTTTAATGTGGGTTTTGAATTGTAGGAGCAAAGCATATGTAAAGGAGATGAGAAAGTCAAGAAGAAATGGAGAAAGGAAAAGGACTGGCCCGAATATGGGCTGTTGACTTCTCCGATAGCTCTACGTCATCTTCCTCTTCCTCGTCACTGGGCGTTCCTGATCCTCTCAGCTTCAATCGATATGTGGAAGATCTGGATGATGTGAGTGCTAGCCGGCAGAAAAAGGACGCTGAGATTGCATGGAAATCATAGAAATCATGAGAAGTGGCTCAAGAACCATTTAAAAATTTATTGACGATTGGGTTTACGATGTGCATAATGGGGTTTATTGCATTTTCATCTCTTTGGCAGCCGATTTGTGCTCTTCAAAAAGTTCAAAAAGATTTTGAACCATACAAAGATTCAAAAATAGACACTCTATCACCTAAACTGGTCTTCATTGCCCTTATTGTTGCTAGGCTATGCATGGGTTTGTGGAAGTTCAACACATTGGGTCTTCTTTCAACTCATGCGTCAGATTGGGCATCATCGCTGCCCCCTGCACAGGAAGGGGAGTTTGCTAGTGGAATGATTATTTGAATAACTGCTGGTGGTACAAAGCTTGCTTGATTTTGAATGGATTGCATTGCTCTGGGACCAACAACAGTAAAATCAATGAGCTAAGGGATTTGTGAAATGCATTAAGCAATGTTATATATGCTCTCTGTTTTTAGTGTTTGTTATTCCCCAAAATCACATATACACAGATGGATCAAATAGGTGAAAGATGGGTCAGTCTAGTTCATTACAAATGGGTCGGTCCAGTTCATAACAAATGGGTCAGTCCAGTTCATGCCAGATGGTTTGGTCTATTCCATCACACAGCGGGTCGGCCTAAACCCAGAGCGAGTCAGTCTATTCCGTCACATAGCGGGTCGACCTAAAACCGGAGCGGCTTGGTCTATTTCAACACACAGCGGACCAGTCTATACTCAGAGCACTGGGTCGATCCTGTTTATGAGGGAGCGGGTCGGTCAGATCCCAACGTGTTTGAGTTGGTCAGGTCCAAAAGCAGGTAGCGTTTCATCCAGGCAAGTAAAATGTGGGTCGGTCGGTTCAATGTGGTCCGTCAGTTCAATTTGGGTCAATTAGGTTCTTGAAAACTGGCAACTAGCATGCAACAGTTGGCGACAACTAGCAGTGGAATTTTTGTAAATACCTTATAGGTCGACCCAAAACCTGAAGTCTATATTTTAGCCATTCCTCACATTGATAAATAGAGGAAGAACCCCACACTAATGGGGATGGAATTTTATGACCCCGAAGGGCTGCCCAACTAATTCTCCAACCATTTCAATTGTTTATAACACCTCCAATCCATCTCAATCCATGATCAAACATGGAATCTATCATCAAATCATGGGAATCCACTCAAGGGTTTGATGAATCATAAATCCACTTCTCAAATTGCTTTACTTGGAGGATTTCTCTACTTCTTTTGGCTCTTTGAATTAAATTATGAGAAGATTGTGTGAGGGTGAAGATCGATGTAATGAGAGAGTATCCAAATCCTGTAAGTTTGCATGTGATAGTGAAAATTTCTCTCAAAGTAGATGTAGATCTTTTCTACGGTTGAACCACTATAAAAATCATTGTCTTTTTACTTGCATTTATTATTGTGGCTCCTTTTAATCCCTTACCATATTGGTGAAGTATGAATTTTTGTACCTTTGGTGTTGAGATCCAATTTGGGTTTCAACATTTGATGCCCACCGTGAGGCCACATTCGCACTTTCTTATCTCACATTATTTCACAAGGTTGAAGGCCTTGCATTGAAGTTCTAAGCCTACCTCTACCATAGATTCTAAAAGACTACAATCTAAGCTAATCGACGAACTTGCTTCAAAATTCAAGTCCTTCTACGAAATTGTGGGAAAACCATCGAGGAAGACTGCTAGTAAAACAGCCGAAGAGATCGAAATGCCGCTAACAATGAAACTACTCCTCTCACCGACCAATTCGAAGTTGGTGAAACTTCTAAGGTTGGAGCGGCTGTAACAAGAAGAGAGTTAGATGAAGTTGTTGCGGGTTTAACAAGTAAAATGGATATTGCGAACAATGCCATGCTAAATAAACTTGAATCTATGTTTGCCATGCAAGCCGCTATGATAAAAGTTACCATGAATGTCATTCGTGCTAAATCTGCTTAGACCGATCATACAGAAAATGCGGGTTCTTCCTCTTTAAGTCCAAATCGGGAAAATACTGTCCAAGAGGTTAACGATCCTCAGAAAGAAGAAAAACCTCTTACACACAACCACTCCAATAAAGCAAACTCTCGACAAGTGCTTGGAACCACCAAAGGGGCACCTCCCCAAGGAGGAGGCCCATGGCCTCGAGAATCTGAACAGTGACCGTTTGGTTAGGCAAACATCTGGCAAGGATGATGGTGTCTGCTCCGTGGACCAGCTCAACGGAGAGCATATTGGAAATAGTTCGCAAGATCATGGATAAAAGCTTGAAAAATCAAGACGATGATAAGGATTGGGGGTTCGCTCCTACTGAAACCCCACTCACGGAGAGGATCAAGATGACTCCGTACCCAAAAAAGTTCAAACCTCCGACCGTGCAAGCCTATAATGGGACTAGTGATCCCAATGTGTTCTTGTTCAAATATGATCAACATATGGACGGAGCACGCACAGCAGACTAGTTGAAGTGTCTGTACTTTCCAACTTAGCTCTTAGGGGTGGCTTCGCTTTGGTTTACAAAATTACCACCTAAATTTGTGGATGATTTTGCTACTTTGGTCAAGCTATTCAGAGATAAGTTCCGACTCCAAGCTACGAAGGTACGGGATGTCATGGAGTTGAATGAGCTTGAGTAAAGGCCAGAAGAGCCTTTCAAGGCTTTTCTCACCCGCTTATACACTGCTGCAGCCGAGGTTGGAAATTATAATCCCGTTTGGCTTTAGTGGCTTTAAAGGGAGCCATGAGAAAAAAGGCCAAGCTTGGATGATGGACCAAGAAGAAGAAACCAAGTACGCTTGAGGAACTGTTCGACAAAGCTGAGGAATATATAGGTGGGGATGAAGATCCAGCTTACGCCATGGATGTTCCTGAAAGTAGTGCACAGCCCGAGAAGAAAAGTAATAATGCAGAAGATGGCCAGAAGAATCCTCGTGGTCAGAAAAGGAGCAATGATGGAAAAGGTAATTGAGCCAACAAGAAATTTCGCTTCTTCAAAAATTCAGAATTGACTCCTTTAAACGACACCATAGAAAACATCTTCATAGCAACTAAAGAAACTGAGGTGTATCCAACACCTAAGCCAACAAAGGTCAGTGATGCTGCAATAAAGTCAGGCAAGTTCTGTAGGTTTCACAACCAACCAGGCCACAATATGAACGAATGCAGGCATCTTAAAAATTTGATTGAAGATTTGATAAGGAAAAGTAGACTCCAGAAATATACAAAGAACCTGCAGAATACTCAAACTGCTCAAGGACAAGGGACATCTGCGGGATAGTCTGGACAAAGTGAGAGTGCTTCAATTATTGTTACTCCAAGATTAATCATCAACGCGATTTCAGGAGGACCCCACCCAGCCGAACGAAGCTGGGGGGACATTTTGAAGTATACTCAAGAGATAAAGAACCTTCCTAATGAAGGACTTATGGTCGTGAACAACGCCTCTTCCTTCCAAAATGCCAAAGACTTCATGGGATGATGTTGTGTTCAAGGATAGAGACTCAGTGGGATTGCTAACCTTGACGGTTAAACCCATGGTTGTTACCATCGGTCTAGGTACACCCATAGTAAGAAGGGTTTTGGTTGATAGTGGTGCATCTGTCAATATTCTTTTCATCAATGCATTCGACAAGATGAATCTCTCTATGGATGATGTGAGAGCTTACCAAAAAAAAATCCATGGTTTGATGGGGCAGGCCACTCAACCGATTGCCGTCATCAACTTGCTCATCGAACTCGTAGAAGGAAAAAAAAGAAGGTTGCCCTGAAGAACGATTTTGTCATAGTCGATGAGCTTTCAGCCTATAATGCCTTCCTCGGGAGGCCGGCTTCAACTGCATTTAAAATAGCGATGGCTCCATGGTGTTTGACCATGAAATTCCCTACCGAAAACGGAGTCGGCGTAATTAAGGTGACAAGAAGGCAACGAGAGAATGCTATATGGCAGAACTTGTTGAAGCTAGGAAGAGGAAAATGAAGAAGGATGTGGATCCTTCGCTCCATATTCACAACTACCCCTTATAGCAACTAGAGCGGGGCATTTACACTGGAGAGCATAGCAGAGCTCAGAAGGAAATTGACCCAAGGAAAGCTAGTGTGGGGGAAAACAGAGCGGCACCAGCTGAAGCCACAATCTCTATCCCCGTGCATGAAAAAGATCCTGACTGAGTATTGAAAATAGTTTCTCAGCTGGGCCTAAAGTTATAGAAAGAAATAATCTTGTTCTTGGAGCAGATTTAGATGTTTTCGCTTGGACACATTCCGATATGTGTGGAATATCACCCGATGTAATTGTGCATAAGTTGAATATTAATCCAAGTTTAGCTCCCGTAAAAAAAAGAAGACAAATTCAGGGACTTGAAAGATCTGTAGCAATAAAAGAAGAAGTAGATAGGCTGTTCAAAATAACTTTATACGAGAATCTAAATACCCTGATTGGGTTTCCAATCCAGTCCTTGTTAAAAAGTCAAATGGCAAATGGAGAGTGTGCATAGACTATTCACACATCAACAAGGCGCATCCCAAAGACAGTTTCCCATTACCTAGAATTGATCAGCTTGTCGATATGACGGCGGGACACGAACAATTATCCTTTGTGGACGTATGCTCTTGGTACAATCAGATTATGATGTATAAGCCAGATGAAGAGAATACAAGTTTCATAACAGACAGAGGCTTGTCTAGCTATAAAGTTATGCCGATCGGACTAAAAAATGCCGGAGCAACATACCGGTGTCTTGTGAATTCCATGTTCAAATCACAAATCGGAAACACAATGGAAGTCTATGTAGATGATATCCTGGTAAAATCAAGGAAAGCCAATGATCATCTGGAGAATCTTTCTAAGATGTTCCATATCCTCAAAAAATGTGGGATGAAGCTAAATCCGCTTAAATACTCATTTGGAGTCTCATCAGGAAAATTTCTTGGGTTTATAGTCAACGCCATGGGCATTGAAGCGAATCCCTTTCAAGTCAAAGCCTTACGGGAAATGCATGCCCCAAGAACAAAGAAAGAGCTTCAAAGCCTAAATGAGAAAGTAGCAACACCTAACCGATTTATCTCTAAAGTAATGGATTGGTGCATTCCGCTCTTCGATGCTTTGAAGAAAGGAAAGAAAGATTTCCAATGGACTCCTGAATGACAAACAGCATTGGAAGATTTGATTAAGCACATGGAATCACCACTGATTCTCTCTAAACCCAAAGATGGAGAGGAGTTGTTCCTATATTTGGTTGTCTCATCACATGCCTTAACCGCTGCGCTTGTCAGGGAGGATGCCTAGTTTCAATGGCCAGTTTATTACATTAGTAAAAGGCTCGTTAGGAAAGAACTAAACTATCCAAAGTTAGAAAAGTTTGCGTATTGTCTGCTTGTCGCGTCAAAAAAGCTAAGACCATATTTCCAGTCCCAACATACAAAGGTTCTCACTGACCAATCGCTAAGACAAGTTCTCTTTCGCCAGAAACTTCGGGAAGGTTATTAAAGTGGAACATAGAGCTAGCTAATACGACATCACTTACCATCCTCGAAGAGCTATTAATGGGCAAGCTTTAGCGGATTTCATTGCCAAATTCATGTATAGGGGAGAGGAAACAGAGAAACCAGTAGAGGCGTTGGGTAGTTGGAAGCTATACATCGATGGATTCAGAAATGACTACTGTTCAGGGGCCAGAATTGTCCTAGAAACTCCATATGGCCATTCTCTATGCTACGCCATAAGGTTGGAATTCCCATCCATCAATAACGAGGCCGAAAATGAAGAATTAATAACATGGCTGAAACTAGCAAAAGAGCTGAATCAGAAAACCTTGCAAATTTTTAGTGACTCTCAGCTGGTAGTGTGTCAGGTCCGCAAAGAATTCCAAATTAAAGTCGGAAACCTTCCTACTTATCTTACCAAACCTTGAAACTTCTCAACGACCTTGACTACTACACTGTATCTCACATTCCTAGGGAAGAAAATTCAAAGGAAGATTCTCTCGCTAAGTATGTAGGTTCCTCGGATGCACAGTTGCTGGGTAGAATACCTATCGAAGTCCTTTCAACCCTTACTATTGAAGAGGTGGATATCGATGGATCATGGAGACAGTTGAAGAGCCTATATCTTGGATGATCCCAATCAAGGAATATATCCTTAATGGAACACTTCTAGAAGAGCCGAAAAAGCAGAGGAAAGTAGTGCGGAAAGCTCCATTATACCTTATCCAGGATGGGAGGTTATATAGGCGAGGCCTCTCTATGCCACTACTACGATATGTAACCAACAAGGAGTCTAGAGTAATCTTGGAAGAATTACATGAGGGAGAATGCGAAGGTCACATAGGCGGTCAAACACTAGCCAAGAAAATTCTGTGATATGACTACTTGTAGCCCAACGTGAACCTAGATTCAATGACCTATGTTAAGAAGTGTGATAGATGCCAAAGATTTGCAAAAATACCACTAGAACCATCCACGGAACAGACTCAAATGGTTATCCCATGGCCATCTGCCGTCTAGGGCAAAGATTTGATTGGAGCATTGCCTATAGCTAAATCAAGTATGAAGTATGCAATAGTGGCAGTTGATTATTTCACTAAATGGGCCGAAGCTGAAACACTAACTACTATTACTTCAAAAAAGGTGATCATCTTTTTCATAAAGAACATAATCTGCAGGTTTGGGGTACCACAGACAATAATCACCGATAATGGAACTCAGTTTGAAAGTAATGAATTTCTAGATTGCTACAATATTGCAACTGTTGCTCATCCGCAGGCCAATAGGCAAGTCGAAGAAATCAACAAAATTTTGAAGTCAACCGTCAAGAAGCGTTTCCAAAAAGCTAAAAGTGGTTGGGTAGACGAACTTCCTCTTGCACTATGGGTATATCGCACAACACATAAAACTGCAACTGGGCATACCCCATTCTCGCTCACATTTGGATCCGAGGCTATGATCCCGATGGAGCTGGAAGTTCCTACTCACCAAAGTATCCACTTCAACTGAGAAGAGAATGAGAGGTTACAGCTCGAAGCACTCGATTTTCTTGATGAAAAAAAAACGAAAAGAATCAGAACTCAGAATCGTTGCACATTAGAGAAGGATAGGTCATCATTTCAATGCTAAAGTGAAGCAGAGAACCTTCCATGTTAGGGACCTTGTCCTGAAGAGAATCATGATAGGAACTTGAGTATTTGGACCCAACTGGGAAGGGCTGTATATGATAAGCCAAAATTCTCAGATGGCACATTTGAGTTGAAAACGATGGATGGAATCTAGCTTCCGAGAGCCTGGAGTAACAACATCTTCGTCATTACTTCGTTTAATAATTCTTTCATTTTACAAGTTGTAAACAATATGCATTGTAAATACCATGCAATGTTGTTTAAAGCTTTGTACATATTGATGGAAGAAACTTGCCTAAATCATACATTTGCAAGTTCTGGTTTATAAGTTGCTAAAATTTGATTTTGATTGCAGGTCCCCTAAAAGAGCATCGACGCATCCATAACTTAGTAAAACCCGGTGATCATTACAAAACATCCCAATTAGGATAGCTTAAGTGCCCATTGCTCAATGCTCGAAACATCAATCACACCAAATACGAAGATGTGGGGCACAACATTGCAAATAAGGGACATCAAGAATTGAATGGTCAGATGATGCGACGATCGGACTACAAACAAAGTTGTAAGTTTCACCGTAGGGGCATCTTCTTAATTGCAAGGTCTAGGACTCTAACCCTGACAAATCGTGATAAAACTGATAAATGGACTAACGTTCGCCCCATGAAACAATTCAACTCTAAACCAAAGACCTCCCAAGGGGCTCCTAGTTGATCATCAATGCCATTGATACATGGCGGGCTGCGATAAACGTTGGGTTTCTGAACCAAAGACCTCCCCGAGGGGCACCTAGTTGATCATCAGTGCCATTGATACATGGTCGGGCTGCGATAAACACTGGGTATCTTAACCAAAGATCTCCCCGAGGGGCACCCAGTCAATCGCCGGTGCCATTAATACATTAACCGATTACGACAAAGCCTAGGATTCAAAAGACCTCTTCGGGGGGATCCGACCATAAGCTTGATCTTCTAAATTCGGTAAATGACGGACCCAAAGACCTTTTCGAAGGCACTCTACAAATTCTACAAGTGGCTGAATTATTTAGCCACAACAAATAACGGGCTTGCAAAAGACCTCTTTGTAGGCCCGAAAACTAAGACCTCTCCGGGGGTACATGTTCAAATCTGATCTTCGAAGGGCCTGGACATCTAGGATAGTGAGAAACATGATTGAACATGATAAAATACAAGACCTCTCAAGCAGGGGCACAAAAACAAAAATTCATCTTCACAAAAAAAAAGGAATGGTCTGGATCGACTAAACTGGAAACCCTTGATCATGACCATGCCAGGAAATTTTAAAATGGCAAAAGAACATGACTAGGAGATTCCAAATGAAATCGATCAAAAATGTCGTGCCCAATCTTTAAAGTCTGTGACGAATTTTGATATGAGGGCATTACCACCGCATTAAGAAAATTCAATAATGCTCACATAAACATACCACAACTTCGTCACAAATTTTGGCACCAACAAGTATTACTCTAACCAATAAAGTTGAATCCCTTTAAGTGACTATGGCAAACTTGAGAGCTTCGATATAGTGACAAGCCCAAAAGTGGTTAGCCATTAAAAAGAAACCTCAAATACTGCCCTAGTCAAAACCATGGAGATTTAGTAAAGTTGATCAAATAAATATAAATAATAGTGATTCGTGGCTGCAATTGAAAAATATCATTATTCACAAAAATGCGCCATGTCGTCACTATAATATCAAACATTGCAACAACAAATGGCTTGTAATATAAGGGAGTTTGTGTTGTAAGCCTGAAAATAAAATAGGTGTAGAATGCAGAACCAGATAGCAGAATCACAAGGCAAGTCACGAAGTCACGAATCTAATACAGGAGTTTCAGACATAGAGTAATATAAAGCAATAAGCGGGGACCGGCACCCGCATACACAACCGATCTGAGTACAACATATAAAAGAAAATAGTTGAGAAGCAAAATAAATTGGGTCTTAGCAGTACTTCTTCTTATCACTTGACGTAAGAGTTGGCTTGTTAAGAGGAGGAGGAGGAGTCTCTACCACATCACTTGGATTTTCTTGAGAAGACAGAGTGATAGTTACTATGTTCTGAATAACATGCTTCTTCTTCTTTTGGCGCTTCGTAGATAATGAAGACTTGGCAGCTTTCTTTCCTTTACCCTTAGCGGCATCTTTCGGGCTTTCATCTGTTTCTATGGCCTCCGGATCGTCGCTAAGAGTATAGTCGACATCATCCTCTAAGTTAGAAAGCGAACCGATTTTGGTGTCCTATGATCCAGGAGTTGTAATCACAAGTAAGGATGTGTCACTAGGGGAAGGGGGAGTGATAACGGAAGCACAGGGAATAGTCATTAGGGGTGAGTCAGTTATAACGGCTTCAAGTGTCGTTGCCTTGCCTATGGTAGGAGAAGATTGGGGTGAAATTAGACCTAGATTATGGAAGCAATGAGCATAAGAGGCAAGAGACCCAGGTTAATCAAAAATGGATTCTAAGTATGACACGGTATAGTCAATTTCAATTTTACCTAAATCTAGAAGGTTTTCCTGGACATCTCTCTGCTCAATCCTCCAGTTATCTATGTTCTTATCATCACCTTCATCATCTTCACCGCGTTCCTCGATAACGTTCTCCGTTACAATGCACTCCCCAGTGCCTACGTCTTTTTCTGTTCAAGTAAAAGGAGCATTCACGCGAGCCTGTGAACTAGAAGCTTCAATAGTTGAAGGATCGATGGGAGGATCAATGTTGGTTTGACTCTGAACCTTCTCTCCAGAACCACCAGACCTATCATTCGCCAACCGGGCTTTTCCCTTAGCTAGAGCCTTCTTGGATGTATCTTCTAAAAGTTCATTAATAAGATCGTCCTCACTACGATCGCCACCATTAATCTCAAGTACCTGTTCCCAGATGAGTGCCAAGTTAGTTGGAAAGGTGTCCCCTAAATAGTGCAAACTCCTACGACACATGACACTGAAAACGTAAAACCGGAATATATCAGCCTCGGCCTCGTCCATAGCCTTTTTGTGGGTGTCCTCAGCAGTCTTCTTATCCATCTCAAGAGATTCAACCTTAGTTGTCAATGTATGATTGGAAGCTTTCAAGGAATTGAAGGTTTCTCTAAGTTGGGCAGCTTCATCCCGATATTGTTTACAAAAATCCTTTTCTACAAACAATATAGCCTCAGTGTTGCATTTGGCGGTTAAGGCTTTCTTTTCCTTTTGTTTAGCAACTTCAAGTTCCTCCCTGAGCCTCTTATTCTCATTATCCATTCCCTCCAGTTATGCAACTCTTTTAGTAAGGAAGGCAATGGTATCATCATGAGAATCTAAGACTTCTTCCCACTTGGCCTTATCACTCTCCAAAGCTGCGATCTTAGAAAGATTAATGTCATTGCGCTTTTGGAGATCATCTCCAAATTTATTCCATCTGCGTAGCTTTCTCCAAGAACTATCCCTGACAATACTTAGCTTCGTGTCGAGATGGCTCTTATCAGTGTCATGCTGGGTGTGCATTTGCCTTATTATGACATGTACTTCGTCTACTATGTCATCAACATTTGTTGGGTTTTCACCACGATCAAAAAGTTTCCCTCTCAAATTCCAACTGTGGAACCGTTCGGAGAGAGAAGTGTTTGCTGGTTCGGGTTTGTAAGGGGGCTTATGAATGATTGAGTGGATTTCTGCAGAAGGACCAAGGGGATCAGTAGATGGAACCGATCAGCGTATAATAGAAAGCTTCTCCAATCGAGGGCGCTTATGTGAGCCATCCTTCCCTTGATTGTCCTTCCCTCGCTTCTCCCCACGGCCCTCTTCAACAGGAGAATCATCCCTAAGCCAAGCACATCTTCTTCTTTCCTCATCTTCTTTCTTACGTATCTTCCACCTTTTCTCATCAGTCAAGTCCAATTCCGATACATGTGAAGGTGTATGAGAAGATTTTGAAGGCGGAGGAAGATGAGACTACTTGGAATGGTGCGGCAGTCGTAAAGGGTCAGATTATAACAAATACGTAGGATTGTAGGCTTTTCTGTTCTTCCTAAAATACGACAAGTGTTTCCCATGCATATCTGGAATTGAAATAAGATAAGAGCGAATTTTCAGTACTTAGACTGCAAAGTACTAGCGAAAATTGTAAAAGCTGTGAAGGAATTTTAAAGTATTAGACATGTTTTCTAAAGCGCTACTATTAACGAACCAATTTTCCTAGTTGGTTCTAAGGAAATTCCTAGATATTTCAACAACTTTCTGGCTTAGAAACCGGAGCCTCCACTATACTAGCTGCTGTAATTGTGTTTTGAGGATCAAGAGGCAGGGTAACGGTGTCGCCCTGACTAAGGTACTTAGCTGAATTAAGATCCCCCAATTTTCAAAGGTAATGTGGAACCTTCCTCTGTTACATTTTAAACAAAAGGGTCCTCAGTCATCGTTCAGCATTTGGATCAATCTCTAGTGCGATTTCACCTTCCCCAGCATGTTCAGTTTCATATGCAGATTCTGAACCGATCTCTGCCATCTCTCTGAACCTGTTCACTTTCACCCTTGTGAAGTTCAGGCTCCCCTACTTTAATGGAAGTCAATTTGTGTTTAGGAGGATTTTTGCTGTTGCACGCAATATCCGGGCATTTCTTTAAAGAAGTTTTTTAGCAGGGGATTTTTGAGCAATCTATCTCATAAAGGTCAAGTCTTGCTTAAGATTACGAGAAGAGTCGAGTAGTTGGTATTGACGAAGTAACTCCTCCATAATTAAAAATCTTCTACTCCTTTATCCTTCATCGATAGCTTGCAAAATATCAAACAACTCTTAACCAGCTGTATCATCCGTATCAGAAGAGGGGAGTGCTGTAAAATAAATAGGAAAGGTTTGGTCTCTGGAAGTTGAACAAGCAAAGAAATATGAAATAGTATGTTCTTACCACCTTCCATCCATCTTCCATAAAACTTGTCGGGGCATCGTATGAAGCAATAATTCTCTATAAACCCCTTGGCGCTATCTGGTAAATCACTGATAATTTTAGGATACTTCCCCTCAACAAAGATAACAAATGGCTTATCTTGCCTCTTTTTGAAAGCATATAATGAGCAGATCTCCTGAAAGCTGGGAGCATGCAGCTTAATTCTCCTGAAAAGTACGAAAAGGCTGGTTAAAATGGCATAAGCATTGGGGTGTATTTGCATAGGGGCAATGGCTAAACTCTTCAGGACCATTTCTAGGAAGGGATTGAATGAAGGAACGACACCCATCACCAACATATGTCGATTAACGGCAACGTATCCAAAAGGAGGAGAGTCCGAAAATTCATTTCTCTCTGAAAATTTGGCGTCAGTTTCTGATATTCTAAACTGAGCGCATAAGCTTCTGAATGCACGTTAGCCTAGTTTGGTTGGTTTCCTATCGCTAGTTACTTCGGTAAGGGGATTAGGCATGGGAAATTATGCATTAATGTTTGATGCAAGGGCATTACTTGTAGCCACATCTAAAACCTTAGACGAAGTAAGAACTTGGGTAGAACCAGATGCTTCTTCAGAATGTTGACGTGATTTCCCCAAGTTTCCATCTCTACACAAACAACTATATTTGACAATAAACTATAGGTATACATTTCCCAAAACAAAAAATGTTGTGTGAACTAAATAAAGGTAAGCTTCAGGATTTACGAATCATCATGAAATGATTGGTCAATTTCGAGCTTTACTATAAACATATATTTAAATGCTCAAGTGTAACTGAATAAAAATAGCCAATAGACCATTCTGACACAAACATGACATTTCAGTATAAGTCGTAAAAGGTTGCATGCAACTTTTCTAAACTATTATCTAACTTATTATCTATACGGGCAATCGATAATAGAGCATATTGGACCAAAGAAAGTATTTTCATCACAGGATTGGAGATAATATGGAGAAATGTTCAAAAAACACCAAGCACAGAAGGACCAGTTTTGACCCAGACTGGGTCGGTTGCAACTGACCCTAATCGGGTCGGCCATAGCTGACCAAAACTGGGTCGGCAATTGCTGACCCATATCAGGTCAGTTATAACTGACCCAAACTGGGTCGGCCATAGCTGACCCATATCGGGTCGGTCATAACTGACCCAAACTGGGTCGGCATTGACTTCTCAGGACGGGTCGGACAAGACTGGGCTTAGGTGGTTGGGCAGTAACTCGAATCCTGTATTTTGTAACATGAATCATGGTGAATGCGATCAATGCTAAAAAAACTAGTTCTCGTGGCATAATAATAAAATAGCATATAAGGATGATCGTCAACAAATAAGTGCAAGCATGAAAACGCAAGCACATCTTGCAAATTCAAAATTCATGCATTCCTACAAGCATTAAATGATCGAGAAGTTAAAACTTCAATTCTAAGAAGCGTAATGGAATCTCTCAAGGTCCAGTCACCAATCATAAACCATTGAAACTGAATTTCCAAAACTCCTATGGTTCGAGCATTTCCCCGACACGTCGTGTGCATCATTATAAAATCAAAGGTTTATGGGTTTTACATAATTCAAAAGCAACATATACATCCTTAAACCCGTTACAATCAATTGTCATTCCATATCAAACTATTCCAATACCAAGAATTTGCAGATCCAAGTCCCAATTCACGTCTCAACCCCAAATCATTTCTACTCGAATCCCAAACAAAAGGATTATCGGACATAATGCAAATTTAAGAGAATTGATACCTGTAATTGATTGGATTTGAGTGATGAAGAACTGGTTTGGGCTCAGGAAAATTGGATGGGCACAGATTTGAAGGATTTGAATCACCGGCTCGAGGTAATCCGAAGTGAAGTACGGCGCCACTGAGAATATGAATCAAGCTAATCCGAATGTGAATCGAATAGAAGAAATGAACCAGAGGCGAGATGAAAGTAACAAATTCGCTTCAGGAGAATGTCGTCGGCATTTAGAGTGTCGGGTCGAAGTTGTGAGACGTGAGGGAGTGTAATGGGCTAAAGGAAGTTATATATTAGCCGCCCATATTGGGCCGACTCAATCCATCGTGGGTGGGCCGACTAGATTGCAAAGTAAGAACACCCGATCCATTTAAATACGACTGACCCATAATTAGAAACGCCACATCAAAGATCCATCTGAATATATTGTTTTTAAAATATTTAGTTTGGAGCCTGTAATTCTTTGTAAACAAGAAATTATGAACTCCGAGGGGAAAAATGTTATCCCTCAAAATCACATATACGCAGATGGATCAAATAAGTGAAAGATGGGCCGGTCCAGTTCATAATAAATGGGCCGGCCCAGTTCATAACAAATGGGTCGATCTGATTCATGCTAGATAGGTCGGCCTTTTCCATCACATAGCGGGTCGGCCTAAACATGGAGCGGAACGGTCTATTCCATCACACAGCAGGTCGGCCTAAACCCGGAGCAGGTCGGCCTACACCCGGAGCGGGTCGGCCTAAACTCGGAGCGGGTCGTCTATTCCATCACACATAGGGCCAGTCTATACTCAGAGCATTGGGTCGATCCTGTTTACGAGGGAGCGGGTCGGTCAAATCCCAACGTGTTTGAGTCGGCCAGGCCCAAAAGCAGGTAGCGGATCATCCATGCAAGTAAAATGTGGGTCGGTCGGTTCAATGTGGTTGGTCGGTTCAAATTGGTTTGATCAAGTTCTTGAAAGCTGGCAATTAGCAGGCAACAACTGGCGACAACCGGTAGTGGCATTTTCGTAAATACCTTATTGCCCGACCCAAAACCTGAAGGCTACATTTCTGCCATTCCTTACACCTATAAATAGAGGATGAACCCCACATTAATGGGGACGGAATTTTATGACCTCGAAGGTCTTCCCAACTAATTCTCCAACCATTTAAAGCAATTCTAACACCTCTAATCCATCTCACTCAAACATCAAACATGGAATCTATCATCAAATCATGGGAATCCATTCAAGGGTTTGAAGAATCATAAATCCTCTTCTCAAATTGCTATACTTAGAAGATTTCTCTATTTCTTTTGGCTCTTTGAATTAAATCAAGAGAAGAGCATGTGAGGATGAACATCTATGTAATGAGAGAGTATTCAAATCTTGTAAATTTACATGTGATGTGACAGTGAAAGTTTCTCTCAAAGTGGATGTAGAACTTTTCTAAGATCGAACCACTATAAAATTCATTGTCTTTTTACTTGCATTTATGATTGTGGCTCATTTTATACCCTTACCATATTGGTGAAGTTCGAATTTTTGTACCTTTGGAGTTGAGATCCAATTTAGGTTTCAACTGTGTCGATTCATGGGTTGTATTATGAATTTTTGAGAATAAGCAACTGCTTCCTGCTATGAACAGTGTATTTTTCACTCAAAAAAAAGAAATGGAAAAAAAAGAAAAAGAAATGTGAAGAATGTGGAATCAAGCCTAGATCATTCAATTTTCTCAAAGCAAAGCAAATATTATGTGAAGCAAATATATATTCCTAATTTGTTTATGAAGTTTTACGTATATGTCAATTAAGCAAATATTATATTTGTGCTTTGATTCTATTTAATAAGCCAACTTTACCAAATGAAGCATTAAATTCTTCTGTGTTTTCGGAATAACCGTTGTTTAATAGTATCCTAATCAACCATGTTGGTCTTTGGTGTCTGATAATTAGTTTCTTCTTTCTAAACATTGCCTTGTATGTTATTCGTGCAACCTCTTCGATGTGCTATTGACATTATATATACAAAGTACAAACTATGTCAAAATGAAATGGAAAATATTCATTTTTATTCTAAAATTTATATTGGATTTGAATATTAAATTAAGACATGAATTCATTTCTTTTACTACTCAAAATATTTGGTATTTTTGTGATAAAGATGAAAATTGATCCTTTAGGAAGATGGTGCATGTTTTAAACTTGTAACTTCTGAGTAATTTTTCCTGATCTTGTTTCAACTATGCTCGTGACAGTAATATCAACAACACAAACAAGTGTTTTTACTTTCAGACGCCAAGATTTAGCAATGGTCAAGTCTCTTAATTCTTGGATTATGATGTTCATGCTTCGAGTTTTTCGATCATGAAAAATTTGTAAAAGAGCATTTTTTATCGATTCCATTTTCTAGTTCGATATATATAGAGTTGATCCCATTTTCAAAGCAGATATTTCTTGTGCATAGCTGTTTCTTTGGGCTAGGCTTATATATGGATAATCATTTCTGACAGAACACTTCTTTTCCCGTGAATAACTATTTCTTTGGGCTAAGCTTAAATCTGGGAAATCTTTTCTGACAGAAGCTACAGTTTTCCCCCATTTGAACAAATATTCTTGAACTTGCTAAGCATGAATTGAGCAAGCTAATTTCTGCTCATCTACAATATTTTTGTGTCCTTTTATAAAGCAAATATCACACTCTTCTCTAATTTTCTAGTCCTTGAGACTAAACTATTCATAAGCCAATGCTTCCAGCAACCTTTTTAATACATCATTTTCAGCTTTTAGCTCCCTCATCTTGGATTTCGGTAACACAAGGTTATTGTTAAACAAGAAAAGGATGTAATCTCGTAGTTGAGCATCATGACCATTACAGGTCAAAGAAGTTTTTGCAACCTATGAGCCTTGTACTAAATATGCATGCCGTTAAAGAAAATTCAGCAAATCACCTACTGGTATGCTAGAATCAAAATTCATTAAAGCATCAAAACGGTTTATTTGAGATTCCTTACAGAACCACTCTTATCTTGATTATAGGTTCCAATGCTTGATATGAATTCATGGTCGATTTTGTTTAGTACTGATTGCTCAGCCGATGTTTCATCACCTGTGGTTTCTATATCATTTGATGTTGACCTTCAATTAGATAGCTACAGAGAATTAGTGCTTAGTTTCAAAAAATATTCTCATGTTGTCATAATAGACATCATATTTGGTAACTTGTTTTTGCAAGACAATTGCACACAAAAATAGAGCCTACTGCTTATTCTGTGTAAGTTGTAGGCAAGTGATTTATGCATATGCATTTGAGAAAAGCTACAAACCCCTATTTAACAAATTTAATGTCTATTTTTTTATATCTTTTATTTACTAAATATATCAAGATAATCATGTCCAAAAAATTGGTGATGAAGATCTAACTGAAATCACTATGGTTATGAGATCTTTACAAGTGATACCGCTTCTATTAAATGCTCCAATGGTGTC
Source organism: Allium sativum (assembly GCA_030737875.1). NCBI lineage: Eukaryota > Viridiplantae > Streptophyta > Magnoliopsida > Asparagales > Amaryllidaceae > Allium > Allium sativum. Next base: position 234,148,141 of record CM060922.1, read on the forward strand.
TCAAAGTCAAATGATGTTTTCATGGATCCATTTTTGTTGCTTTATGGTGAAGATTCACTGTGGTTAGGCATGTTGTGATCTGTTATACAGGTGAGGTTCTATAGTGTTTTGAATTTAATGTGGGGAAGTTCTTCGAACCATACAGTTTTAGGTTTAAAAACATGTCTGCATTATCTTAAAATAAACACGTCTCTTCATACATGCATTAATGAAAAATTATAGTTCAATTATGATTGATATCATAGTAAGTCTTCTGAATTATAATTCAATTCATGTCTTAAAATAATAAGCATTGTCTATATAACTAACTGATTCTTTCTTTTAAAAAAAAGTCATTCAATCATGTGTTGATCCTTGAATAATAGGTATATCCTTTTTTCGGGTGACCACTTCATATTTGAATATATGCTAATATTCTTCTTCTTAAATACCAGGTCTTCCTATTTCTTAGTAGATATTTGTTGAGATCTCGTACTGTACTACTTATAAATATGACCTTCTCTTCTTTTTCAATCCTGCATGCTACAAAAACAAAATTCTTTGTCCTTCTGCAACTTCTATTCTAAAACCAGGTAAACTCCACTATTTGTTTTTATTATGCAATATTTAAACCTTCTTTGTTTCATGTTTATTTTATTAATTCAAATTATCTCATAGTCTACCAAAACCTATAGGTTATATATAATTTATATTAGATCGGTTTTTACGTATTCACATATTCCTCTTCCAAAAAACCAGATTTCCTCACCGATTCTGTAATGACCCGCATTTTTAGCTATCGAATAATTAATTTAATTATTAAATATCGAGTTGGCGATATCGATAACCAAAATTAAATGATATTTATATTTAATTAATATAAATAATAGAATAATATATATTTCCGGAATAATCAGAAATAACAGAATTAATGATATGATGTGAATTGGACAATATAAAATGTATAATTCAGTATATATTGAATTATATTGGTAACTATATTTAATAAGGCCAGTTGAACGTAATAATTATAATATAATTAATATCGAGCTCAAAATGGCGCGATAGTTCGCGATTTGGCATTTGAACTTCAACTGGGAATATAGAATCCGTTTTTAAGTTGGATTTCTGTGAAACAAGAAACGTATGGAGCTGGTGGAGTATATTTTTCTAATGGAAGGGAAAAATCATGATTTCATCATGTAGATTTTGATTTATATCCAAATCAAATTTTAGAATAGTCGCTATGGAATTCCTTTATAATTTATAGCGATTTATTTATATTTTATATGGATTTTTGTAACGACCCAGAAAATCTGAACCAATTTAAAATTTTGAAATTAGCTAAAATAATAGTATTTAAATATTTAAAATAAATATTTTTAAATAATGGCAATGAAAAGTGAGTTGAATCGACAATTGAAAACGAATATAATTAATTATAATCATAAACAAGGCCTGAAATGGCGCAGCAGTTTCAAAAATTGAATTCAAACCTTGTCGGACTGTACCGGGTGCAAAACAAAACGGATTTTAGCGAAACCAAAAATATTTAAATCTGTTAGCGAATACCTTTCTAACGAATCTGAAAAATTGTTTGACAGCGAATGGTTGTTTGGGATTGTTTGTGGTTGATATTGATTGGTTTTGGTTGAAAAATACCCGTTTGTGGTTGAGAAATATTTGGTTGAAACCACATAGGTTTAGTTTGTGGAAATGAAATAAATATATACATGCCGCCTGCATGCGAACTAGATGCATGATCCCCATTGTCAAAAACCGCGAGGTTTTAAGGTAGAGCGAGGAGCCGTACTAGGGACGGTCCCGGTTTTAACTACCCTGCCGTTATGCTGCCAAAATTGTGAATAATATTCATGTGTTTGAATTATTTTCATTTGCTGAAACTATTTTTATTCATTGAATAGAAAACCTTCATGTGTTGAATCGATATTCATTCGTTGATTAGAAATTCATGTGTTGGATGGTATTCGTGTTTTAAATATAAAAATCACATTTTTATCTATATATAGAAACTATAGAAAACCTTCATGTGTTGAATCGATATTCATTCGTTGATTTGAAATTCATGTGTTGAATGGTATTCATATTTTGAAATAAATTGTTTCATAATAAAAATCACCTTTTATCGACTATATGGACTATGTAAAATAATCTCGTTCTAAAAGAAATTGTTTTATAATAAAAATCATATTTTTATCACCTATATAAACTATACAAAAAAAATAGTGTTTTGAAATAGTTTGTTTTACAAAAAAATCACATTTTTAATATACACTTGAATTGTAGAAAATGTGAAGTGTTAAAAATAGTAACCCGTTCAAATAAATATGCATGAGTTGAAATATTCATTAATTAGCTAATGATATAATTTTTGCCTATGCGTGCAACATTAGAATGACTGGTATTTTTAAACTAAATGGAATCGAATATGAAGTTGAATGGAAAATGATAAGTGATAAGAACTGTATATATGTACATGCATATTTATTGAACAGGTTATAACAAAGGGGCTAGAGAAGAGGAACAAAATTTTGTGCCCGACAAATACGTAAACCTTAATGAGTTGGATGCAAAATATTATTATATCAAATCCTGTGAATGCCATTGGATGCGGGGTGCTGGTTTTTTTGTGTGAAATAATAAATGTCGCCATAGGATAGTAACAATTAATTTTGAACTATATTACATGGCATACTTCGGAAGATAGGCATACTTCATCATATACCACATAAGCATTTGGAGCTCGTGTGACGAGGTGGAAGATTTACCATACGAGCGAGAGGCTTGTATGGCGATGATTATATTTTACAGGTTGAACTGATGACTGATATGGACTATTTAAATAGTAAAGATAAAATTGCCAGATTAATAAAAACCCCACACGGGTCTGGAGTTGACAATAATCACGTCTCTCTAGTTATTAGATACGGCACATGGACTATTTATTTCCCACACGGGGCAGGGTGACGAGAATTTATTCTTTGGAGTTATTATCAATACATGCTCCCCAGTAAACACCAGAATATATCACTATAAACATGTGTATGCTTATTAGGATTTATTGGGTACCTAATACGACCCAATAAATTTCCAAACCTCCCTCCGTACAAAGGAGGTTTTGGCGAATTTTTTCGAAAATTCCGGGTGTTAGCCAAATTTTTGAAGAATTTGAAATTTCTCAGAAACTGAAAAGTTGGAGAATTAAAGCCAGATCGAACGTAGAGTTGATTAATCAAACCACTTTCGACTTTGTTCCTTTTCGGGGACGAAAAGTTTTAAGTGGGGGAGATCGTAACGATCCAGAAAATCTGAACCAATTTAAAATTTTGAAATTGGCTAAAATAATAGATTTTAAATATTTAAAATAAATATTTTTAAATAATGGCAATGAAAAGTGAGTTGAATCGACAATTGAAAACGAATATAATTAATTATAATCACAAACAAGGCCTGAAATGGCGCTGCAGTTTCAAAAATTGAATTCAAACCTTATCGGACTGTACCAGGTGCAAAACAAAACGGATTTTAGCGAAACCAAAAATATTTAAATCTGTTAGTGAATACCTTTCTAACGAATCTGAAAAATTGATTGATAGCGAATGGTTGTTTGGGATTATTTGTGGTTGATATTGATTGATTTTGGTTGAAAAATACCCGTTTGTGGTTGAGAAATATTTGGTTGAAACCACATAGGATTAGTTTGTGGAAATAAAATAAATATATACATGCCGCCTGCGTGCGAACTAGATGCATGATCCCCATTGTCAAAAACCGCGAGGTTTTAAGGTAGAGCGAGGAGCCGTACTAGGGACAGTCCCGGTTTTAACTACCCTGCCGTTATGCTGCCGAAATTTTGAATAATATTCATGTGTTTGAATTATTTTCATTTGCTGAAACTATATTTATTCATTGAATAGAAAACCTTCATGTGTTGAATCGATATTCATTCGTTGATTAGAAATTCATGTGTTGAATGGTATTCGTGTTTTAAATATAAAAATCACATTTTTATCTATATATAGAAACTATAGAAAACCTTCATGTGTTGAATCGATATTCATTCGTTGATTTGAAATTCATGTGTTGAATGATATTCATATTTTGAAATAAATTGTTTCATAATAAAAATCATCTTTTATCGACTATATGGACTATGTAAAATAATCTCGTTCTAAAAGAAATTGTTTTATAATAAAAATCCTATTTTTATCACCTATATAAACTATACAAAAAAAAAATAGTGTTTTGAAATAATTTGTTTTACAATAAAAATCACATTTTTTTTATACACATGAATTGTCGAAAATGTGAAGTGTTAAAAATAGCAACCCGTTCAAATAAATATGCATGAGTTGAAATATTCATTAATTAGCTAATGATATAATTTTTGCTTGTGTGCAACATTAGAATGAATGGTATTTTTAAACCAAATGGAATCGAATATGAAGTTGAATGGAAAATGATAAGTGATAAGAACTGTATATATGTACATGCATATTTATTGAACAGGTTATAGCAAAGGGGTTAGAGAAGAGGAAAAAAAATTTGTGCCCGACAAATAGGTACACAGTTAATGTTTTGTTTGGGTAATGATTTTATGAGCCTGTTGGCTAGCCGCTTGGCGTTTTCTTTTTCTTTTTGACATGAGACCCCCGTGTGGCTATTTGGGAATTTTCCCAGCCCTTCCCGTACAAAAGAGGTTATGGCGAAATTTTCCAAAATTTAAAAGCGTTAGTGAAATATTTGAAGTGAAAACGATATTGAAATTGTTGAATGAACTATATTTATATAAATATATAAATATAAATAAAATTAAAACGAAACGTGGTCGAGCAATTCGTGTTTTGAAACCGTGATTTCAAACAACTAGTGCGGGAAATCCGACCATTGGATTTTCCCGAAACCGCAACCGTTGGGTTCGCCTTGGAAATATCTTTCCAACGGCACCAACTTTGTAAAAATCCAACAGTTGGATTATCTGGAATGTTTAATTCAAATTTGAAGAAAAACAGCGCCAGAAACGATTATATTTATTTATATATAAATATAACTATATTTAATCGAATAACGACGCTGCAGTTTGTATTTTGAAATCGAAACTTCAAACGATTGTACCAGGAGATCCGACCGTCAGATTTTCCCGAAACTGGAACCGTTGGATTCGTTTTGAAAAGACCTTTCTAATGATGTAAATTGTGTAAAGATCCAACGGTTAGATTTTCAGATATGTGTAAAACAAATCTGAAGAAAAACAGCACCACGGCCGCATTATGACCCGAAGCGTCGTTTTGAATAAATTGGCTATTTTAAAATAAATAAAAATAGCAATAAATCGTTATAAAATATCATAAACGATTTAGAATGGAAATAAACTGAATTCATTCGATTTATGTGGTATTTGATGGTTGAATGTGTTAGGTGTGAAAATTACATTAAAGAACAAAATTGGTGTTATCGAATGATTTAACCCTTGAAATAAATTGATTTGAAATTCTAAATATAGGTGAATTATTTGAAAAGGCCGAGTTAATTCTCATTTCAAATAATTGACCGACGATTGAAAGTTGAAGATGAAGACGGAGGTCGAAGACCGGAGATCTTCACCTCGTTTGTATGGTAACCGAGGTCATGATTTGGAGGCATCCTGAAATATGGACAATGAGTGGTGATCGTCCAGACATACATGGTGATCGAAGGGTTTGCGAGGTACTTAGTGCCTCCGGTTTCATTCAGACCCAGAACGGAGTTGTAAATGGACTGTGTGTCTGACATTGGATTTTATTCTGTGTTGATTGATCTCTATTAAATATACATCTGTTTGGCGGCGGAGAATTTATTCTTTTTCTTAACGCCCTTCTCTGAAACGCACGAGCTCAGAGGTTGTATATCGGTGGACATCAGTCACATGGCATGAATTGCCTGTGTGGCATGCTAAGATGCAGTAATCAGGGCTTCCGTTGAAAAGCAAAGTCTTGTGGTGATGATCATAGCACCGCCTGTGTGGCGTAGCTGTGTGTATAACGTGAATTCGCGAGCCTTACACCACGGTATGAACCAGAAACGGGAGAAGGACCTCAGGGAGGGCATGCGTTTCTTTCTAGCTTGGGTGGTGTCAGTGACCTACCAGCCCTGACATTTATATACTTTTCACCTGTGTGGTTGTTGCTGTTGCGAGGCGCCTCGGTTTGATCGGACGATCCGGGTCCGATGGAGTCATTCGTTGGCTCGTTTGCGCCCCAAAGGGCAGGGAAACGTATTGCTCAGGCATTTTAATCCACATCGGTGGACCGGCCCTGTCGCTCCTAGGGTCACTCGAGCTCTGATCCTGAGACATGGTAGGCTAGATTGTCTCGAAGTCGGTAAGGACTATCTTTTGCCTTGGTTCATGACGGAAATCCAACTTCCAAATACGACATCATGCGGTTTTGATTGTATACCTATTTATGGTGACATAGTGGTATGGGGCATTAATGCCATCTATGATTGATAGTTATGATTTGAAATTGTTTTCAAAACATATAAACACTAGCAATAATATCAAATGCCTTTGTTTTATTCGTATCAAGCATATCTTGGCCGTTATAAGGTAAAAACTCTATCCTCCGGTTTGCGTTGCATTGTGTGATGGGAACTGAGTATTATAATGGCTTCATTTTTATAAAATGCATTGCGTTGTACAAAAGAAAGATTTGTTTGAAGCATTGGCAATCCAATGGAGTAAACCCGTTCCACGAAAGTAGCGTGGTCTTGTGATTAGCCAATTATATATGTGTTGAGTGGATTTCTCATACCAGTCCCATGACTGACTCGTAGTTTGTTTCACTTTCAAACTCGGGTGCCCCTTTTCCTACATGGGCAGCCTTGTATTCAGGTTTAGCTGGTTCTTTCTGGATAGCTGGAGCTGAAGATGGATTCTATTATTTATCTATTTTTATGTTGTTCAGCTCCTATTGTACATATTTTGTTTATTTCCGCTGTAGACATTTATGTATAGCTGAATTGTTTTTGTACTAAGTAAGATCCTTTATACTGTGTAACTCTGATGATTTCGTTTATCCAGTATATTCTATTGTTCATTATCTGGTGTATTTAATTGTTCTGTTCTGCTATTATCTGTTTTCTGTGTCATATTCCACGGATTTCCCTTGCCACCGTCAGTACGGCGTTTGGGGACGTCTCAATTTTTCAATATAAATTGATGCTGAATTAATCTGGATGTGGAATATCGACCTATCAATCCCGATATGGAGTTGTATGGTAGTATAATGAATATATATACGATAATATTTATTTATAAATATTTAATTTAATTATTTTTAAATATATTTATATATTTAAAAGGGTTATTTAGAGCTTTAAAAGTAGCCAGTTTTGCAAACGACCTCAGTTTTCAATGAAACTAATTTTGTTGGATCCGCAATTTTAAATTGTTGTTGGATTTCATTTTTCATGATTTTTGGAGTCAATGTGTGGCCGTACGGATTTTTAATGTGAAAAACAATCGATAATTCAACCTTTAAAAATACGTTGTGTGAGCAAACGGATTTGGAATTCGACGAAACCAGTTTCATTGGGTTCGTAATGTCGAACTGTAGCTGCATATAATTTTCATGATTTTTGGCTACCGTATGTGGTCAAAGGAATTTTTTAAGGACAAAAACTAACAGCTTTGGAATATCTATGAATATAATAATCGAATATTAAAATAATATAAACATCCTATATAATACCCTAAAACTTCCTAAACCTAATCTAAAGTCCACGCTCCTCTTTTCCTTCAACCGCCAATAATTTCTTTAGTAAAACCGTAAGAAACCGAAAGGGAAATCAAAGGAAAACTCAAAATAAAATCACAAAGCTCCTCTAAAATCATGTTATATAAAGTGTTGGAATCCTGAGATCAAAATCTTGCTGTGTATGCTATTGGTTTAGGGTGCGATGGTATTTTTCCGTTTTCGGACGCGAAAACAGTATTTTTAGGGTTAGGTTATTTCGAGATTTAGGGAGTCGTTTTGGAATTTAAACGACGGATTTTGGGTTTGCATGAGGAGTAGAGGCCGGTGGCGAGTTTTGGGACATTTCGATGAGGAAAACCATTGATGTTGCACAATAATTTTTCACGCTGACCTGAGTGTCGTGTTTCAGAAGGGCGAGGTCGAGGTGGAGATGAAGGTGCCGTGTCGAAGTGTGTGCGAAGAGACGGAGGGCGATGTGTTTTGTGCGTGAATCGGTGGTGTGATGAGGGAGGGTGATAACGAGTTCGATCATGGTTTTCCACTGGAGCTGGAGTCGTTATTTTTGGTTGAGCAGGTTGGAAGAGTTTCAAACAGGCGCGGGCTTGGAAATTGGTAGTAGGCCTTGTTTTTAAAAGTGAGCCCAATAGGAAATTTAATTAATTTTAATTTAAATTTGTATAAGCCATATCTTATTCATACGAAATCAGAATTGCTCGAAACAAGATCCGTTGGGATCGTATGGATGGTGGCTCCACAATGGAACTGACTAGGAGAAAATCAGAGCTCGTTACAATTTATAGCAAAATAAATTGTCTGTCTGAATCAAGCTATGTTTATCGTTATTTAACAATGATCGTCCAATGTGAGTAAAACTCACCAACTCTGAACAGTTATATTTTTATAACGTATTTTTAGAATTGTTAATTACTGTGTATTAACTATTTGGTTGAATTACTTGTGTATTGGTTGAAATTATAGATAACGATATATATATAAATCGTTAATCAAATATTGATTCTGTTTAGCAGAATATTTCATATTGAAATGAAATCGATGTTGATTATTGTTTAACATCTGTGATGCAGGGAAACAGGTTGTAGGGACCCAACTGGTTTCCTCAATATATAATACAGTTTTGTTTCATATATCGTGATATATGATGTGATATATAATCTGTTGTTGATAATGTGGGTTTGAATGATAACGATCACTGTTGTTTTGTACTTTAAATACCGTAAGAAATACTGGGATGTAAAAAGGGGATTTTCAAAGTATATTTTGAAAATAAATTAGTTATATAAAATCAATGGATTTTATATATAAAAAGGAAAAGGATATTATAAAAGGAAAAATTATGAAATCAAAAGAGTTATAAAGGAAATATATTTGTAAAACAAATATAAAGGAAATATATTTGTAAACCAAATATAAAGTAAATTATTTGTAAAACAAATATAAAAGGAAATGATTTGGAAACCAAATAGAAAGAGGTATATTTGTAAAACAATTACAAATAGAAATAAAAAGGAAAACATTTGTAAAATATTTACAAATAGAATTTAAAGGGAAATATTTGTAAAACATTTACAAATAGAGAAAATGGAAATATTTACTTATATAATAAATAAAATTTCAACAGGATTATTTATTTAGAAAATAAATAGAATAAAGGAATATTTATATAGAAAATAAATAGAATAAAGGAATATTTATTGGGAAAATAAATAGAGTTAATGAAAAGTAGTTAATCGAACATTGTTAATCAAAATGGAGTTAAACAAAAATTAGAAACTGACTAGAGATTAATAAGTTGAACGGTTTCATAAGTATCGATCTAATGTTGGTTTCAGCCTTCGGGGTTTATACTTAGGAAGTTGTTCTCTTGTTAGTTTATAGTTAGAGTCTGATAGATGTGGAAGAATAGAGATACGTAATTAAGCCATGGAAATGTTTACCAGTGTTAATAACGTATATTTTTTAAACATAGAAAATAAGGAAATATATATATATATATGTTTGATGATTGGATCGATAATTCCATTTGGAAATAAGATCGTTGTGTGTACACAGACATGTTTCCATTTGATAGTTAAATCACCGACTAACAAAGTTTTGACCATTTTAACGTTGTTAATATGGAGAGACCGATTGGATTATTATCTGAAGAACCACTCGTATTGGCATAAGCGTTGTGAATCAAGTATGCTGAATATATTGAAGACGGAGTAAAGTGCAAGGGCTGTTGTATAAATCTTTGATAACAATTGCCTATGATGGACGTATTGAATAGTGCCTTCGGTTTGTCCAATCCCAGGACAACTAGTATGGAAGAAGGTCTGACAGAGTATATCCAATAGATCGCGTAAGTTGACCTCTTCAAACATATTCACGTTTGGTGGCGGAGGAATTCGTTTCTCTTAGCTTTATACCCGTGGTATTTTTGGATAAGTCAATTTGTGATTTGGCGGGTATGACGATGTGGCATTCTAAGTGAATGAAGACATGATATGTAAAAAGATAAGCGTGGCCTCTAGCCTCACAACCGGGAGTGACAGAAATCGGGCAGGCAACATGGCTATGTGGGTTGCTTCCATTAGAGTGTCTTATCACCTGATCTAGAGTTTCACTTACTTCTATAATCTATTGTTGATGTTGTCCCATTCGGGAAATGGTTGCTGATGCCAAGCGTTGGTGATAATACATTCGATACACTCAAGCGAAATCAGTTATCGGTCATGTGTGGACGAGTTGCAAGGTATTCTTGTTGAATCCAGTGTATTCCTTTCTAGAGGTACACTATCAGAAGACGGTTCCATACCTTGTCATAGTTGAAAATCCATTATCCAATAAGTGCTCGCGGTTTTGATTATATACTATGTATGTAGAACGTGAGATGAAAGCGTTTCTGCTAGATGATTATTATATTGTGGTTGATAGACACTATTATAATATCGAAGAATTTTGATATAAAGATTTTTTTGGATTCTCATAAGGGAAAAACCCGATCCGTTATACGGCGTGGTCTTATTAGATATCGTGTTGTTGCTCAAACCGTTTTAAATTGTTTTACTCACACCAGTCCCATTACTGTCCGGGAGTTTATTTTGTTTTGTTTTCCCTAAACTCTTGGGTGCCTAAATTTTACGGGAAGTCAAGTAGTCGGGATTTTTCAGATACTTGAAGAGCTGGAGCAGGAGGCTTCAGGATTTGTAACACCCCACCTCCACTAGGATCACTCCTTAGAATGTACTAGCTTTGGAGGGGCGTTATTGTGAAGGTAAACATGCACAGAGATATCGCAAGACAGAATATATGAAAATAAATATAAGTAAAGCAGCGGTAGCAGATAAAAACCCATCATCATCATCTCAGAAAACCGACATAGTCAAGTACATAATATCAAAATGTCATGATCCAAAATACAACATAAGTCTAGATACGTGATAACAAAATACATGGTAAAACATCAGTACTAATCCCCAGAAATAAAAGATAAGCCACAGCTAGCTCAGATCCATACATGAGCTATCCAATAAGCAAGCCAAAGATCCACTAAGCAGATGTAGCCCCTCCCTGAGAACCTGTGGGGGGGGGGGGGAAACGGAAGAAAAGAAGCGAAAGAAAACAGGTCAGTCAAAAAGACTGGTAAGCCCTACTACGATCAATCTATAAACTAATAAAGTTAACAGCATGATGGAAACTGAGATGAACATACTGGCAATAGATAAAGGTGACCTCACATAAGAAGATTAAGTTTTTGCACCACAATGTACTAGCAAACCCCCAAAACAGAGGTTGATTCCTTAGCCCAAACTTTGCCCCAATAACATGAAGTGACCTTAATATAAGGTCCAGCCCAACGGTCTAGTCGATCGGCTCCCTATAAACCTAACACGTCAAGTGTTGGTGTCCATACGGCCCACATGGATGTAGTCAGACTGTGCTGGGTCCACCTTCGGGTGTATCAAGCCCTAAGGTGTCAACCCCAGACACCTAAGCAATAATGCACAGTCTAAATCTACTGGTACCCGTGCCTCGAGTTTGTCCAATATCGGACTACGTGCACGTCCGTAGCCCGCCGGACCCGCACCGCTGTACCACTCAGCCGTCGCTTTGGTCGCTTACATCAGTCCAGTAATCGTGCCCCGCCCTAACCTAGCTGTAGGGTTGTGGTGATACCAAACTGGGAATACTGCTGGAACAGACCACGTTGCTAGGGTTTCTAAGAGGGTTAAGTGTGGTTTTAACCCCTCACTAATCATGGATTAAATTAGTTAAGTGTAACCACTTAACCCCATCTAATCCTCGCATCCCCATTATTGGTTAAGTATTAGTGGGCCATGACTTAACCCTAATCATGAGGCATTAATTACTTAACGCACCCAACCTCTCACATTAGACATCCGTGGTTACCTGGGAAGATTTACACCACGTCTAGGTCTAACCTCGGGTCTTATGGTGCAACATGACCAACTACCCACATTAGACCCCACGTTGTGGTTACCTAGGAAGATTTACACCACAACTAGGTCTAACCTCGAGTTGGCCATATCATGTTATCTAACGTCATGTCCACTTTGAAACATATTTACAAGTTAACATATACTTGGGTAGACCTAACTTAATAGGTAAATTCCCAAGGGGTAGACCTAACTTAATAGGTAAATTCCCAATCTTTTAGTTCCATGTATTTTTAAGTTTACCCAAACCCTCCCAACGTCATTATCTCGCTTACATATTCGTCATAACGCATAAGGGTAAAAAGGTAACTTGGCATAACATACATGATGAACTTCACATATCATAATAATCATGCATACATGTTAAACTTGCAAATCATGTCATAATGAACTCGCATAAACATGCATAGCTGATTAAATATGCATAACATGGTAAGGTGAACTTGCATAAACATGCATAACCCATTAAGCTTGCATAACATGATAAGGTGAACTTGCATAAACATGCATAACCCATAAAACATGTATAACATGGTAAGGTGAACTTGCATAAGTATGCATAATCCATTAAACTTGTAGAACATGGCATAGTAAACTCGCATATGCATGCATAACTTATGAAACATGTAAAACATGGCATAATGAGTTCACATAAGCATGCATAACTTATGAAACATATAAAACATGGCATAGTGAGTCCGCATAAGCATGCATAATCAACTAAACTCACATAAATCTCGACTTTCACCACATATTAACTTTAGAGTTTGTAAAGTGAAGGTAAGAGGGCTTACAAATATAAACAAGTCACAAATCCACCAAATAAGATGAAGAAGCCCTTTTAAAACCCAAAACAAAGCTTCAAATAAGAAAACCCTTTTGCAAAATTCCAAAAACACAAACTTAGCAAATCAAACTTGCAACTTAATGAAGTATGCAAGTTATTAAGCATTCATACAACATAGAAAAGGTTGTGTGATCATCATATCTTCATAGTATTAAACTTTGAGGAAGGTGGAGGCTAGGGATTTTAGGTGGAGGCCATTTGAGGATTCAATTTGGCATAGTTTAGTTGCTAGATTGATTAATGAGGCTTTAGGGTAGGATTAGGGGTATATTTATAGAAGATTAGAGTGTTTTTAGCCCTAGGATTAACCCTAGGTTAGTTTTGGCCCGTCAGATCTCGGAATTCTCTAGAACCAAGCCACAAGACCAAGCCCAAATCAAAGTGGCGCGCCAGGAAAAACTGCCTGCTTACCCCCTGTCGACAGGGCTGTCGACAGGGCAGTCGACACCATAGGACCCCTGTCGACATGCCTGTCGACATGGGGGCCCTGGAGGGAATTTTCCCGCCTAACCCCGATTAGCCCTAATCCTGGTTTTTAATTTGAAATTTAAATCTGTTTTTAGCATAGAAATTTCTGAAAACTTCAATGGGCCTTAACCGGGTCATACTGACTCCGATTTTCGAAAACTCGGACTCTATTTCGCGTATTTTTCCGAGACGAACGCAATGGCATAGCCCGTTTCCCCTGATTCTGATTTTAGAATTAAATTCTGCCTCGATTTATGTTATAATAGTTTATTGAAAATACGGGTTGTTACATTCTCCCCTCCTTAAAGGATTTCATCCCCGAAATCTTCAAGTTAGGAAGAACATATCCTACCATCCAACATCCATCTACTCAACACATCATCCACGAGCAACCATTGTCCTTAAAGGATTCTAAATGCCGTATGAACATATGCAGAGGTGTGTGTATATGTACCTATCTAATGCAAAGATCAATGCAAAATATGTTAGTGAAATGTATCCATATGTATGCAAATCCCTAACATAATGTATAATATCTACATGCGTGCTCAATCATACATCCATATGCAACATCCATGTGATTGCATACAAATTCCATCCAAGGATAAGCATAAACACTCATGCACATGCAATATGAGGAGTGTGTGAGCCGATCTAGTGCCTAATGTGTATCATGCATCCACGAGTAACCACTTGCAAACACTTGCAACCACTTGCAACCATCAAACATAACATGTCTCAAGCACATGTTTCATCCAAAGGGTTTCTAGCTAAGGTTCTCATGACAAGCTTAGCACGATAACTAGATAAACATGGATAGCAAAGAGAAAGATATACTAACAAAGGAAAGAGATTGAGAGTGTACCCTCAAAAAGGAATGGAGAAAGCCCACGCATCTTCTCCTCGGTTTCCCAAGTTGCGTCCTCCTCGGCTTCACCCCATTGTACTTTCACTAACCTGACCTCACGATTCCTTAGCTTCTTGGTCTCTGTCCCCAAGATACGAATCGGAGCTCTCCTTAAAGTTGCTTCTTTCTCTACTTCCACGTCTTCAAGAATTCTAGGTTCAACCACCTCAGCGGACTCATGCAGGCACTTTCGGAGATGCGAGACATGAAAGACATTATGCACTCCAGACAACTTTTTGGGCAATTGCACTCTATAAGCCATCTTCCCTATTCTCTCTATGATAGGGAAGGGTCCAACAAATCTCGGTGCTAGCTTCCCAACAGCTCCAAATCGGACCACATTCCGCAAAGGAGAAACCTTTACGAAAACCTTGTCCCCAACCTCAAACTCCAATTCGGACCTTCGCCTGTCAGCATAGGATTTCTGCCGGTCTTGGGCCGCTTTCATTCGTCTTCTAATCAATTCGACCTTCTCGGATGTATCTCTAATCATGTCGGGTCCAAGTATAAGCTTATCCGTAGTCTCCCACCAACATGTAGGTGATTTGCACGGCCTCCCATATAAAGCTTAAAATGGTGCCATCCCTATGCTCGCCTGATAACTGTTGTTATATGCAAACTCAACAAGAGGAAGATGGTCTTCCCAAGCACCACCAAAATCCAGAATGCAAAGCCTCAACAGGTCCTCAAGTACTCTATTCACCCTTTCTGTTTGGCCGTCTGTTTGTGGGTGATAGGCCGTACTCAGGTTCAATCTCGTGCCCATAGCTTCCTGTAAACTGTTCCAGAACTGACTAGTAAAGATGGGGTCTCGGTCACTGACTATGCTGGAAGGGACTCCATGTAGTCGCACTATCTCACGAAGATATACTGATGCTAGCCCAGATGCGGTCCTTTTGCTCTTTACTGGGATAAAATGAGCGCTCTTCGTGAGCCTATCCACAATGACCCATATGCTCGTATTCCCCATCCTGGACCTTGGAAGCCCATCAATAAAGTCCATAGAAATGCTCTCCCACTTCCATAGCGGGACCTCTAGCGAATGTAATAGCCCACCGGGCTTCTTCGACTCAGCTTTTACTCTCTGACAAATAACACATCTCGAGACAAACTCCGCCACATCCTTCTTCATTCCAGGCCAGAAGAAAACGCGCTTCATGTCCTTATACATCTTATCACCACTTGGATGTATAGTCATCTTGGAGCGATGTGCTTCCTCAAGAACTTTCCTCACCAAGTCTTCTACCATCAGAACACAAAGCCTTCCGTCTCTCCTCAGCCAACCCTTATCGTCTATAGAATATCGATCAAGGTGACTAGATGTCTCCCCTCGAACCAGCTTGTCCATGATCTCAATTATCTGGGGGTCTTCCTTCTGTGAAGCCCCGACTTGATCCAGAAGGGTAGGCCTGAGCTCTAGAGATGCCAAAGAACCGGTCATCGTCTCAACTGTCAAGGAAAAATCAAAGGTTGCCAAGAACTCTAAATTCTTCATCTCAACAAATAGAGGACTTAGTGTCAACCTTTTCCTACTCAACGCATCCGCTACAACATTCCCCTTGCCAGGGGTATAGGCTATATCAAAATCATAGGAAGCCAAAAATTCCATCCATCTCTGCTGCCTTAAGTTCAGATCCTTCTGCGAAAAGAGATACTTCAAAGACTTATGATCAGTATACAGCTCAAATCTCTCTCCTAGAAGATAATGACGCCAAGCCTTGAGTGCATATACAATCGCTGCCAGCTCTAGATCATGAGTGGGATAATTCCTCTCATGCACCTTAAGTTGCCTCCCACCAAAACATATAACTCTGCCCTCTTGCATCAGAACGGCGCCCAAACCCATGCCACAGGCATCAGTGTACACGGTAAATATCTTACCACCATCGGGTAAAGCTAGAATGGGTGCAGAGGCAAGGGCTCTCTTGAGTCTCTGAAAAGCAAGCTCACAATCCATATCCCAAGCAAAGACTAAGTTCTTCTTCGTCAACTTAGTAAGAGGAGCGGATATCTTCGCGAAGTCCTTGATGAACTTCCGGTAGAAACCCGCAAGACCCAGAAAGCTTCTCACCTCGGTTGCATTCCTTGGCGTCTTCCAATCCTGAACTGCAACCACCTTAGCGGGATCCACCGCTAAGCCTTGCTTGGATACGATATGCCCAAGGAATCTGACTTCCCTTCTCCAAAAGTGGCACTTGGAGAACTTGGCCTTTAACTGGTGTGCTCTGAGCGTGTCCATCACCTCTACTAGGTGCCTCGCATGCTCTTCCTCATCCTTGGAGAAGACCAGAATATCATCCACAAAGACCACGACAAACTTATTCAAGAACTCCCGAAACACCCTACTCATCAAATCCACAAAATACGCGGGTGCATTCGTCAAACCGAACGGCATAACAAGCCATTCAAAGAATCCATCTGGAGTTCTGAATGCAGTCTTGTCTATACTATCTTCAGCCACTCTGAGCTGATGAAAACTCGTAGCAAGATCAAGCTGAGAGAAAACAGAAGCACCAACAAGTTGATCAAAGAGATCGTCGATCCTCGGTAATGGGTGTCTGTTCTTCTTAGTCAGCTTATTCAATTCTCTATAATCCACACAGAGCCGAAGAGAACCATCTGCCTTAGTTGCAAACACCACAGGCGCTCCCCATTCGGATATACTCCTTCTGATGAAGTTCTTCTCAAGAAATTCTTTCACTTGCTTGCTCAGCTCCCGTCTCTCACGCGGAGCCATATGCCGAACGGGCAAAGAAACAGGCTTAGCATTATCTACCAGATAGATGCGAAAATCAATCTCTCGTTTAGGGGGCAACCCCTTAACTTCTTCAAAAACATCTGGATAATCTCGGACCACCCTTACAGACTGAAGGGCCTCCTCTGATGAGTTGAGAGATTCTAGATAGCATAACATGACGGGATTCCTCGGATTGCATGAAATCTCTAAGGTGTTGCCCAGGCGAGTCACAAGCCTTACAACCCTATGCTCACAATCCAGAATGGCTCCTTATCTAGACAGCCAATCCATGCCCAAGATCATTCCGTATCCCCTGAAACCAAGAACATACGCGCTACACAAGAACTCCACGCTGAGTATAGAGATCCTCAGATCCTCACATATCATAGATACATGAGCAGAACCCCCAATGGGATTCGAAACACAAACGGGATCGTCCACTAAGCTAGTACTAAGGTGCAAGCTATCAACAAGATCAGATGAAATAAAGCTATGTGATGCACCAGAATCAAACAAGGTACGCACTGGAAGATCAGAGATATAAACAAGGTTCTCAACAGAAACACTACCTCGCTCGGGAACTGAAGCGGTATTGAGAGCATGAACTTGCCCTCCTGAAGGTCCAGCCTGTCCTTTCTTCTTTGGGCATTCTTTGCTGAAATGCCCAGTCTCTCCACAAGAAAAACATCCACCACTAAGCTTCCTTTTCTTCTTCCTGCAATCCTTAGCAAAGTGCCCAGCTATGCCACAGTAATTGCACTTTCCCTTGCCTTTGTTGTTGCCCTTCTTGTTCTTGCCCTGATTCCCCTGGATGCTTTGACCCCCTTGATTGCCTTTGCCTTGAGAATCAGTCTTCTTTGCTTGAGTATCACTCGACTTGACTTCTTTCTTTCCATCTCCCTGAAGCAGAGCCATATTGACCAAACTCTCAAAAGTAGCTCCATGCGGAATATGTGACATCGCCAAGCCCTGTAGCGGCTCATTCAACCCCCTAGCAAATCGAAGAGCCTTCTTCTCCGGGATGTTTACCATATCCAGACCAAAACGGGCCAGCTGATTAAACTTGTTCACATACTCCTTGACAGACATATCACCTTGCTTTAATGCAATGAACTTCTCCATCTGTAAATTCGCCTCAGCCGAAGATAGAAACTTGGTAACAAATCTAGCCCTCAAATCAGCCCAAGTCTCAACGGGCCTCGTCCCATTGGTGACCTCCCACCAATAGGCCGCCTCATCCTTCAAAAGCCATACTGTCAATAAGATTTTCCTCTCTTCATCAATCCCAAAGATAGCAAACAGGTCCTCCGTGTCTTTCAGCCAATTCCTAGCTTCAACAAAAGATTCCGTGCCTAGGAAATTCTTGCCTCCCATTGCCTTGAAGTCTTTACAAACCTTTGTAAATTCAACCTGAGGATGCTGAGGGGGAGGAGGAGGAAGAGGAGCCTCAGCAACGGGAGGGGGAGGAACATTAGCCACGGGAGGAGGAATATTGACTGCTGGAGGAGGGGGAACAGGAATCACCGGGGGAGGGATATTAGGGAGAGGATTCTCAACGACAGGAGGAGGAGTGGGAGTAGGGTTGGCGGGACCAGCTGCCGCCCTAGCTTCTAGAAGTCTCCTATACCAGAGTGGTACGTTCACTCCATCTGGGATGTCAAGATTCTCAGCCATACTGAAACGAAAGATAAGATAAGATCAGGTCAAGGGAACGAAGGATAACGCTAATGGCTTTTGGGGATTAGCCTTAAAATAATCTAGACTTTATTTTGGAAAATACTTAGTAGGTTTTTGAAAATAGTTTTTCAAAAAGGTTTTTTTTTTTTTTCAAACGTTTTGTTCAATCTTGTTAACCTTGTGCTCTGATACCAAATGTAACACCCCACCTCCACTAGGATCACTCCTTAGAATGTACTAGCTTTGGAGGGGCGTTATTGTGAAGGTAAACATGCACAGAGATATCGCAAGACAGAATATATGAAAATAAATATAAGTAAAGCAGCGGTAGCAGATAAAAACCCATCATCATCATCTCAGAAAACCGACATAGTCAAGTACATAATATCAAAATGTCATGATCCAAAATACAACATAAGTCTAGATACGTGATAACAAAATACATGGTAAAACATCAGTACTAATCCCCAGAAATAAAAGATAAGCCACAGCTAGCTCAGATCCATACATGAGCTATCCAATAAGCAAGCCAAAGATCCACTAAGCAGATGTAGCCCCTCCCTGAGAACCTGTGGGGGGGGGGGGGGAAACGGAAGAAAAGAAGCGAAAGAAAACAGGTCAGTCAAAAAGACTGGTAAGCCCTACTACGATCAATCTATAAACTAATAAAGTTAACAGCATGATGGAAACTGAGATGAACATACTGGCAATAGATAAAGGTGACCTCACATAAGAAGATTAAGTTTTTGCACCACAGTGTACTAGCAAACCCCCAAAACAGAGGTTGATCCCTTAGCCCAAACTTTGGCCCAATAACATGAAGTGACCTTAATATAAGGTCCAGCACAACGGTCTAGTCGATCGGCTCCCTATAAACCTAACACGTCAAGTGTTGGTGTCCGTACGGCCCACATGGATGTAGTCAGACTGTGCTGGGTCCACCTTCGGGTGTATCAAGCCCTAAGGTGTCAACCCCAGACACCTAAGCAATAATGCACAGTCTAAATCTACTGGTACCTGTGCCTCGAGTTTGTCCAATATCGGACTACGTGCACGTCCGTAGCCCGCCGGACCCGCACCGCTGTACCACTCAGCCGTCGCTTTGGTCGCTTACATCAGTCCAGTAATCGTGCCCCGCCCTAACCTAGCTGTAGGGTTGTGGTGATACCAAACTGGGATTACTGCTGGAACAGACCACGTTGCTAGGGTTTCTAAGAGGGTTAAGTGTGGTTTTAACCCCTCACTAATCATGGATTAAATTAGTTAAGTGTAACCACTTAACCCCATCTAATCCTCGCATCCCCATTATTGGTTAAGTATTAGTGGGCCATGACTTAACCCTAATCATGAGGCATTAATTACTTAACGCACCCAACCTCTCACATTAGACATCCGTGGTTACCTGGGAAGATTTACACCACGTCTAGGTCTAACCTCGGGTCTTATGGTGCAACATGACCAACTACCCACATTAGACCCCACGTTGTGGTTACCTAGGAAGATTTACACCACAACTAGGTCTAACCTCGAGTTGGCCATATCATGTTATCTAACGTCGTGTCCACTTTGAAACATATTTACAAGTTAACATATACTTGGGTAGACCTAACTTAATAGATAAATTCCCAAAGGGTAGACCTAACTTAATAGGTAAATTCCCAATCTTTTAGTTCCATGTATTTTTAAGTTTACCCAAACCCTCCCAACGTCATTATCTCGCTTACATATTCGTCATAACGCATAAGGGTAAAAAGGTAACTTAGCATAACATACATGATGAACTTCACATATCATAATAATCATGCATACATGTTAAACTTGCAAATCATGTCATAATGAACTCGCATAAACATGCATAGCTTATTAAATATGCATAACATGGTAAGGTGAACTTGCATAAACATGCATAACCCATTAAGCTTGCATAACATGATAAGGTGAACTTGCATAAACATGCATAACCCATAAAACATGTATAACATGGTAAGGTGAACTTGCATAAGTATGCATAATCCATTAAACTTGTAGAACATGGCATAGCAAACTCGCATATGCATGCATAACTTATGAAACATGTAAAACATGGCATAATGAGTTCACATAAGCATGCATAACTTATGAAACATATAAAACATGGCATAGTGAGTCCGCATAAGCATGCATAATCAACTAAACTCACATAAATCTCGACTTTCACCACATATTAACTTTAGAGTTTGTAAAGTGAAGGTAAGAGGGCTTACAAATATAAACAAGTCACAAATCCACCAAATAAGATGAAGAAGCCCTTTTAAAACCCAAAACAAAGCTTCAAATAAGAAAGCCCTTTTGCAAAATCCCAAAAACACAAACTTAGCAAATCAAACTTGCAACTTAATGAAGTATGCAAGTTACTAAGCATTCATACAACATAGAAAAGGTTGTGTGATCATCATATCTTCATAGGATTAAACTTTGAGGAAGGTGGAGGCTAGGGATTTTAGGTGGAGGCCATTTCAGGATTCAATTTGACATAGTTTAGTTGCTAGATTGATTAATGAGGCTTTAGGGTAGGATTAGGGGTATATTTATAGAAGATTAGAGTGTTTTTAGCCCTACGATTAACCCTAGGTTAGTTTTGGCCCGTCAGATCTCGGAATTCTCTAGAACCAAGCCACAAGACCAAGCCCAAATCAAAGTGGCGCGCCAGGCAAAACTGCTTGCTTACCCCTTGTCGACAGGGCAGTCGACAGGGCAGTCGACACCATAGGACCCCTGTCGACATGCCTGTCGACATGGGGGTCCTGGCGGGAATTTTCCCGCCTAACCCCGATTAGCCCTAATCCTGGTTTTTAATTTGAAATTTAAATCTGTTTTTAGCATAGAAATTTCTGAAAACTTCAATGGGCCTTAACCGGGTCATACTGACTCCGATTTTCGAAAACTCGGACTCTATTTCGCGTATTTTTCCGAGACGAACGCAATGGCATAGCCCGTTTCCCCTGATTCTGATTTTAGAATTAAATTCTGCCTCGATTTATGTTATAATAGTTTATTGAAAATACGGGTTGTTACAGGATTATATAGCTACTGTTTGTTTCCGCTGTGATGTAAGTGTTGTACTCTAATATACAAATGCAGATATGTGCTTTCAAGTTATGTTGTATATTATATTTTATTCGTTCCGCTGTGAGGTTCGTGTTATCTAATGTTGTCTTCTTCTTCTTCTTCTATTCTAAGTTTCTATCTTATCTATTCTCACCCTCTAACTTCTTTCATTAACTGCTGGGTTTTTCGATGTTTGGTTAGTCGTCATTGAGTTTATGTCGATAACCAAAGTCGCCCAAAAACTGGGTCGTTACAGTTGGTATCAGAGCTTAAGTTAAGTGATTTACCTTGGCTTTGTGGCGTGACTCAGTAGAGATGATGTTTGTAATACCCTAGATTGAGTTTGAGTGTATATATATGAGCGCATATTTGTTATTCAATATAAAAATTTGTTTTATATTGTGGATATTTGTCGATTGAGTTGTTTATGAGTTCTGGTCGATCAGTTTGGTCCACTGTATTGATAGCGGTTTCCAAACACTTGAATACGATGAACCGATACGGTATGTTTTGAAAAGTGGGTAAATGGAATAATTTTGCCTAAATTATATTTTGATATAAGAGAATTATTAATATGTGAAATATTAGTATATTGGATGTGTTGGTTGTTATTATAATCAAATAAGATTATAAAAGTGAAATGGTTATAAATAACCAATCAAATTTCGTATAAGTCTACGAAATGAATAGAATCTGAATTAAGAATCAGAATTGAAATTAAAACCTGAAAATTTGGAGAGGTGTTTGTAAATGAACATGGTTTTTAAAATCCTGGGAGATTTTAAATTTGTTACAAGCATTGAAATGATATTTTGAAATGATTTCAAAAGGGAAGTGTTTAAATATGAGTTTTGAAAAGTGATATAGTATTGAACTCACTTCGATCGCTGGAAAATAGATTCTGATGGTGAAGTCAACCATCATCGGTGTTCATTTTCGAGTTCTAAGTGATGGATTACTACCAAAGATTTTTGTTTTTAAATTGTTTTGCGAAAACAAGGTGTTCAGAAATTCAAAGGTTTAGTAATTGTTATTATGATTTCAAGTTGATTTGAAATGGAAACCCGGGAATTTAAAATTCTATAGTTTAAATGTGACTTGTAAAGTCAAATAAAACTGAAATGGATTAGAGGATAATCTGAAATGGAATTGAGGGATAAGTTATGAGTTCGAAATTGGTGATTGGGGTTGGAATGAAATTGAGCTTCGATATAAGCGAATAATTGTGTTGAGATTTGGTTGATTGAAACTGATTGGAATGATATTGGTATATGTTGAATTGGTAATAGGTGCAAAGGATATAAATGATATGCCCGACAAAAAGGTACAAGTTTATTTATATATTAGTTGGTGATTTATGAGCCGGTTTGGAAAGCCGCTTGGCTATTTGATTTTCTTTTGGGTTGGAGAAGGCCAAGAGAGGCAAGTTGTGGTTTTACTAATAGGGCTGTACAAAGGAGGTTATGGTGAAATTTTCCGAAATTTTAAAGTGCTAGAAAATTTTCAAAATTTTTTAAAATTTTAGTTAGTCGGAAGGAATAAATATTTTAGTCAATATTAATTGGTTCGGAGAAACAAGAGATTAGAGGTAAATAGATAAATTTTTACCCAATAGATAGGGTCGTCCTCTACCTTAGTAATTTCGAGGACAAAATTATTTTAAGGGGGAAAGATTGCAATGACCCGCATTTTTAGCTGTCGAATAATTAATTAATTTAATTATTAAATATCGAGTTGGCGATTTCGATAACCATAATTAAATAATATTTATATTTAATTTATATAAATAATAGAATAATATATATTTCCGGAATAATCGGAAATAACAGAATTCATGATATGATGTGAATTGGACAATATATAATTCAGTATTTATTGAATTATATTAGCGAATTTATTTAATAAGTCCAGTTGAACGTAATAATTATAGTATAATTAAAATCGAGCTCAAAATGGCGCGAAAGTTCGGGATTTGGCAATTTGAACTTCAACTGGGAATACAGGATCCGTTTTAAGTCGGATTTCTATGAAACAAGAAACGTGTGGAGCTGGTGGAGTATATTTTTCTAATGGAAGAGAAAAATCAGGATTTCATCATGTAGATTTTGATTTATATCCAAATCAAATTTTAGAATAGTCGCTATGGAATTCCTTTAAAATTTATAGCGATTTATTTATATTTTAAATGGATTTTTCAATATAAATTGATACTGAATTAATCTGGATTTCGAATATCGAGCTATCAATCCCGTTATGGAGCTGTATGGTATTATAGTGAATATACATATGATAATATTTATTTATAAATATTTAATTTAATTATTTTTAAATATATTTATATATTTAAAAGGGTTATTTAGATATTTAAAAATAGCCAGTTTTGCAAATGACCTCAGTTTTCGACGAATCTAATTTTGTTGGATCCGCAATATTAAACTATTGCTGGATTTCAATTTTCATGATTTTTGGAGTCAGTGTGTGGCCATACGGATTTTTAATGTGAAAAACAGTCGATAATTCAACCTTTAAAAACACGTTGTGTGAGCAAACGGAGTCAGAATTCGACGAAACCAGTTTCATTGGGTCTGTAATGTCGAACTGTAGCTACATGTCAATTTTCATGATTTTTGGGTATCGTACGTGGTCACAGGAATTTTTAAGGACAAAAACTAACAACGTTGGAATATATATGAATATAATAATCGAATATTGAAATAATATAAACATCCTATATAATACCCTAAAACTTCCTAAACCTAATCTAAAGTCCACGCTCCTCTTTTCCTTCAGCCGCCAATAATTTCTTCAGTAAAACCGTAAGAAACCAAAAGGGAAATCAAAGGAAAAATCAAAATAAAATCACAAAGCTCCTCTAAAATCATGTTGTACATAGTGTTGGAATCCTGAGATCAAAAGATTGTTGTGTATGCCATTAATTTTGGGTGCGATGGTATTTTCCGTGTTCGGACGCGGAAACAGTATTTCTAAGGTTAGGTTATTTCGAGATTTGGGGAGTCGTTTTGGAATTTAAATGATGGATTCAGGGTTTGCGTGAGGAGTAGAGGTCGGTGGCATGTTTTGGGACGTTTCGATGAGAAAAACCATCGACGTTGCACAGTAATTTTTCACGATGACCTGGGTGTCGCGTTTCAGAAGGGCGAGGTCGAGGTGGAAATGAAGGTGCCGTGTCGAAGTGTGTGAGAAGAGATGGAGGGCGGTGGGTTTTGTGTGTGAATCGGTGGTGTGATGAGGGAGGATGATAACGAGTTCGGTCATGGTTTTCCACTGGAGATAGAGTCCTGATTTTTGGTTGAGGAGGGAGGAAGAGTTTCAAACGGGTGCGGGCTTGGAAATTGGTAATGGGCCTTGTTTTTAAAAGTGATCCCAATAGGAAATTTAATAAATTTTAAATTTTTATAAACTTGTATAAGTCATATCTTATTCATACGTAATCTGACTTGCTCGAAACAAGATCCGTTGGGATCGTATGGATGGTAGCTCCACAAAGGAACTGACTGGGAGCGAATCAGAGCTCGTTACAACTTGTAGCAAAATAAATTATCCATTTGAATCAAGGGATGATTATCATTATTTAACGATGATCGGCCAATGTGGGTAAAACTCACCAAATCTGAACAGTTATATTTTTAGAACATATTTTTAGAACTGTTAATCATCTATTGATTGCTATGTGTTAACTGTTTGGTTAAATTGCTTGTGTATTGGTTGAAATTATAGATAACGATATATATATAATTCATTAACCAAATATTGATTCTGTTTAGCAGAATATTTCATATTGAAATGAAATCGATGTTGATTATTGTTTAACATCTGTGATGCAGGGAAACAAGATGGAGGGACCCAACTAGGTTCCTGAATATATAAAATATTGTTTTGTTTCATATATTGTGATATATGATGTGATATATAATATGTTGTTGATTATGTGGGTTTGAATGATATCGATCACGGTTGTTTGGTATTTTAAATACCGTAAGAAATACTGGGATGTAAAATGTGGATTTTCAAAGTATATTTTGAAAATAAATTAGTTATATAAAATCAATGGATTTTATATATATAAAGGAAAAGGATTTTATAAAAGGAAAAATTATGAAATCAAAAGAGTTATAAAGGAAATATATTTGTAAAACAAAAATAAAGGAAATATATTTTTAAACCAAATATACAGGAAATTATTTGTAAAACAAATATAAAAGGAAAAGATTTGAAAGCCAAATAGAAAGATGAATATTTGTAAAACAATTACAAATAGAAATAAAATGGAAAACATTTGAAAAACATTTACAAATAGAATTTAAAGGGAAATATTTGTATAACATTTACAAACAGAGAAAATGGAAATATTTATTTATAGAATAAATAAAGTTTTAATAGGATTATTTATTTAGAATATAAATAGAGTAAAGGAATATTTATTTAGAAAGTAAATATAATAAAGGAATATTTATTGGGAAAATAAATAGAGTTAATGAAAAGGAGTTAATCGAACATAGTTAATCAAAATGGAGTTAAACAAAAATTAGAAACTGACTAAAGAGTAATAATTTGAATGGTTTCCTAAGTATCGATCTGATGTTGGTTTCAGCCTTCGAGGTTTATACTTAGGAAGTTGTTCTCTTGTTAGTTTATAGTTAGAGTCTGATAGATATGGAAGAATAATAATATGTAATTAAGCCATGGAAATGTTTTCCAGTGTTAATAACGTTTATTTTCTAAACATAGAAAATAAGGATATATATATATATATATATATATATATATATATGTGTTTGATGACTGGATCGATAATTCCATTTGGAAATAAGATCGTTGTGTGTATACAGACATGTTTTCATTTGATAGTTAAATCACCGACTATCAAAGTTTTGACCATTTTAACGTTGTTATTATGGAGAGACCGGTTGGATTATTATCCGAAGAACCACTCTGTATTGGCATAAGCGTTGTGAATCAAGTATGCTGAATATATTGAAGACGGAGTAAAGCGCAAGGGTTGTTGTATAAATCTTAGATAACAATTGCCTAAGATGGATGTACTGAATAGTGCCTTCAGTTTGTCCAGTCCCAGGACAACTTGTATGGAAGAAGGCCTGACAGAGTATATCCAATAGATCGCGTAAGTTGATTTCTTCAAATGTATTCACGTTCGGTAGCGGAGGAATTCGTTTCTCTTAGCTTTATACCCGTGGTATTTTTGGATAAGTCAATTGGTGATTTGGTGGGTATGACGATGTGGAATTCTAAGTGAATGAAGATTGATATGTAAAATGATAAGCGTGGCTTCTAGCCTCACAACCGGGAAATGACAGAAATCGGGTTGGCAGCATGGCTATGTGAGTTCCTTCCATTATGGTGTATTATCACCTGATCTAGAGTTTCACTTACTTCTATAATCTATTGTCAATGCTGTCCCATTCGGGAAATGGTTGCTGATCCCAACCGTTGGTGATAATACATTCGATACACTCAAGCGAAATGAGTGGTCGGTCATGTGTGGCCGGGTTGCAAGATGTTCTTGTTGAACCCATGTATTTCTCTCAAGAGGTTCACTATCAGAAGGTGGTTCCATACCTTGTCATAGTTGGAAATCCATTATCCAATAAGTACTCGCGGTTTTGATTGTATACTATGTATGTAGAACGTGAGATGAAAGCATTTTTGCTAGATGATTATTATGTTGTGGTCGATAGAAACTATTATAGTATCAAAGAATTTTGATATAAAGATTTTTTTTGGATTCAAATAAGGGAAAATCCGTTCCGTTATACGGCGTGGTCTTATGAGATATCGTTTTGTTGCTCAAACCATTTTAAATTGTTTTACTCACACCAGTCCCATGACTGACTCGGAGTTTATTTTGTTTTGTTTTCCCTAAACTCTTGGGTGCCCAAATTTGTATGGGCAGTCAAGTAGTCGGAATTTTTCAGATACTTGAAGAGATGGAGCAGGAAGCTTCAGGATTATATAGCTATTGTTTATTTCCGCTGTGATGTAAGTGTTGTGCTCTAATATACGAATGCAGATTTGTGGTTTTGAGTTATGTTGTATATTATATTTTATTCGTTCCGCTGTGATGTTCGTGTTACTCTGATGTTGTGTTCTTCTTCTTCTTTTTCTTCTATTCTAAGTGTCTATCTTATCTATTCTCACCCTCTAACTTGTTTCGTTAACTACAGGGTTTTTCGATGTTTGGTTAGTCGTCATTGAGTTTATGTCCATAACCATAGTCGCCCAAAAACCGGGTCGTTACAGATTCATTCTCAAATTCACATTTTTTCAATAAAAAAAATCAATTTTTAATCAAAATTGAGAAACTGAAAGCCGATTTTGATTCAAATTTATCGATTGAAATATTATACCAAAGATAGCAATATGTATATGGGTGTCCATTTATCTATGTTAATGCAAGTATTCATGATAAAGTATATGTAAGACAAACATATCTTTCTAACATAAAATAAATATGGTTATAAAGTGTATCATTGACGTGAATCAACTTATAAAGCAATTGTAACACCCTATAATTTTATAATATTAAAATTGACAAATTTAAGAACACTTAATTTTTAGAGGAAGAATTAAGGAAAATGGGTTGCGCCATTGCGTTCGTCTCGAAATTCTGCTTGAGATACAGTCCGAGTTTGTGTAAAACGAATTCAGTATGAAGAATTTATGGAGGTTAAAAGATTACAGTTTAAATCAGAATTAATATAATAATTAAAAATCGAATTAGAATTTCAAACCAACAAGAGCGGGCTGGGCGGGAATTATCCCACGCTAGGGTGTCGACCCACCTAAGGGAGTCGACATAGGTGTCGACCCCCCTATAGTGGTGTCGACATAGGTGTCGACCCCCCCATAGGGGTTGACCTCATCAGGCCAGAACAGGCTGTGACGAATTCTTGTGTATGAGGGCATATGTGGCATCTTCTGATTGGTTGGGTGATGTGTATTCATGGTTTGGATGGTTTAGATGGATCCTAACCTAATCCAAAGGCCCTTATTCACCTAATACACCTATATAAACACATCTAGACCTAACCTTAATTTCATTAAATCAATTCATGGCGCCTCCATGCTGCACAACTCTAAACTATCCTAGCCTCCACCAAAGTAAATCAAATTCAAGTTGGAAGATAAGAATCAAAGCCTACATCAACGATTTCGCTAATCAACTTTAGAAATCAGAATTCAGATTTATTCTCTATCCTTAATCCTATCGCTGTGAGTCTATTTCACTTTCACAAGATAATTAAATTAAAAGTAATTGTGATAAGTTGTGAATTGGATTATATGAATATGCCTGTAATGAAACTTATCAAGTTTGCAAATTGTCACCTTTTTGATTCATACCCATAAACCTGCCATATGCCTTTTAGATCTATTTTGTCATTACATGCTTGTTTATGTTCATATGTATGTTCTTATGTTTATGCCATTTTTGATTCTCTTTCCTCCTCCTTTTCCTTTTTCTTTTTATGAGGTTAGGCTAACTTCGAGCCTAACATATTATGTGAGGTTTGCATATGAATAACGTTTGAACGATTGGGAAAAGTTTGGGGAATGTTGAATAATATGTGAAATGTGAATTATTGGCATAAATTGTTGGTAACCATGGAAGTTGGTTTGGACATAATTTAGGTTTAATTTGTATACATGGGTTTTTGGAACAAATTATGAATAACTATGAAGATGGGTTGGGTATAATTTGGTATAACTTGTAAACTTGGGATTATAGGCATAAATTGGATAAGAATTTGTCACATAAATTTGGATTGGAATTTATATGTAATTGGGAACCACTATAATCCATGATTTGAGGTGAACTTAGTAATAATGAACACCTAATACATGAGGTTAGATGGGTTTGCGGTGTAAGCCTGCCCGGAACCACCCAGCATGTCCAGCAACCGCAAACGGTATCTAATGTGAGAGGTCAAGGGCAGAAAGTAGATGCGTAATAATGCAAAGACGAAAGGTTAGATTGGTTTGTGGTATAAGCCTACCCGGAACCACCCAGCATATCCAGCAACCGCAAACGATAATCTAATGTGGGAGGTCTTGCAAAATTTTAGTTATTATGAATTAATGGACTTAAGAACAAGGAAACAATAATAGGTAGGCTTGTCCTAGGGACAACTGGGAATTATAACTTATGGAATAAGGTAAGTTATAATGAACGAAGGAGAAAACAGAATAACTTATGGAATAAGGTAAGTTATAAGGAACGATAAGGGAAGATGAAACAACTTATGTAACAAGGAAAGTTGTACTTAATTGAAGATTAAATTATCTGTAACAACAAGAATAAATCTACAAATGAAGATAACATAAGTTATATGAATGACATAACAGAAGATTGGTTAAGTTGAGTAATTCTCTGAGTGTCAATCTGATGTTGATTTCGGTCCTCGAGATTGATACTTAGGGAGCTATTCTCTTAACCGGTGTATATGTGAAATGCAATTAAAAGCACTTAACCAAGATGAGGCATGTGGTAAGATATATGTATAAAAAAGGTTAAGTGGGTGACATGGGTAGCATGTGAAACACGGTTAAGAACTCTTAACCAAGAGAAGACATGTGGGGAAGACATGGGAACCGTAAAGGAGTTAAGTGGGCGACATGGGTAGCATGTATTGCATCGGTACCATGCATAACATATTCAAAGATGTCATGGGTAGCATGTATTGCATGGGTAGCATGCATAACATAATTAAAGAACTTAACCAAGATGAGACATGTGGTAAGACATGGGGATAAAAGGGGTTAAGTGGAGACCAAGCTTAGGAGGGAAGCCTGTGTCAAGTGTGAGGACCATTTTCAACCAGTAACTGTAACAACCCGTATTTTGATAATGTGTTATAACTATAAATCAAGGCAGAATTAACTTTTAAAATAATAATCAAGGGCAACGAGTCAAGTCATTACATTCGTCTCGAAATTCTGCTTGGAATCGAGTCCGAGTTTTCGAAAATCGGAGTCCGTATGACCAAGCTATGACCCTTCGAAGTTTCAGGAATTTTCAGGTTCAAAAACAGCTCAGAGTTCAAATTCAAATTTCGAATTCAAACCCCAGAACGGACTGGGCGGGAAATTTCCCGCCCAGGACCAGGTCGACCTAGGGGTCGACCATAGTGTTGACCTGCCCAGGACCAGGTCGACCATAGTGTCGACCTGGGTTTCGACCTGGTGGCCAAGCCCACTTTTGAAGCTGGGTTCACTCTGATGTTCCTGGTCTCGTTTTCTGTCCAGATTCATTTACCTGACCCTATATAAACAGTCCCTAACCCTGGTCTCTCTACACAAATTCTCTATGGCCTTATGCTGCTAGAATTCTGGTTGAAAAGTTAGAGAAAAGGGATTGCTTCTTCTCCAACAAGACTACGTGTAGAGTTTTGCTGTTTGGGGGATTTCTGTTAGACTCAAGATTCTACATCACCTCTTTTGTTTTCTAATTCTCAAACCACGATCTGTAAGCCCCAGTTACTTTTATTTCTAAACTTTAAACTTAATATGGACATGTTGTAAATTGTAATTGAACCTAAGTATGATAATTATCTTGGATCTATCATTATATATCTTGGGTCTGTTATTGTTCCTTTTGGATCTATTATTTTGGATCTACTATTATTCACCTTGGATCTATTCATCTTGAATCTTGACTTATGGGAATATTTATATGAAATTGATTTGGGGCCTAAACATGTTGTAAACCTAAACCCCTCATTTCCATGATGTTAACATGCCTGTGATGTTGAATTAGTTGTTATTCACAAGTTGGTCATATCGCGCTTGAAACCCGAGGTTTGACTAGGTTGTGGTGTAAATCTGCCCGGACCCGCCCGGCACATCCAGTAACCACAACAATGTCTAATGTGAGAGGTTGCGGTGCATTAATTTATTTAATGCCACATGATAGGGTTAAGTCATGAACCACTTGAATATACTTAACCAATTTGACACGATGATTTGATAGGGTTAAGTCATGAACTGCTTGAACACACTTAACCAACTTGATACATGATTTGGATAGGGTTAAGTCACAAATCTGAATGACAATACCTAACCCATTAGAAACCCTAGTTACGCGGTCCTTTTCAGTAGTAACCCACTTAGATGTATCACAATACCCTGGGACTAGGCAGGGTGGGGCACGATTACCGGGCTGATTGTAAGCGACTAGAATGACAGCTGAGTAGGTGCGCCATTGTAGGTTCAGGCGGACTATGGTCGTGCACGTAGTCCAGAGTTGAAAAAGCAGGCATTGGGGACCAGTAGGTTTAAACTGTGCGTGCTTGATTCGTGTCACTGGTTGGCACCCTACGGCTTGATACACCCTAGGATGGACCTAGCACAGGTGACTACATTTCGTGATTGGGCCGTATGACACATACACATGACGAGCTAGAACTTGTAGGGAGCCGATCGATT
The DNA here is from genome assembly GCA_030737875.1 of Allium sativum. Classification (NCBI taxonomy): domain Eukaryota; kingdom Viridiplantae; phylum Streptophyta; class Magnoliopsida; order Asparagales; family Amaryllidaceae; genus Allium; species Allium sativum. Next base: position 234,180,521 of record CM060922.1, read on the forward strand.
AGTAGATTGTACCGTAGGACCCCGTAATGGGTCACTTCATGATATTGGGCCAAGGGATCATTTCATGGTTAATACTTAACATGGGTTAGAATACTAGTACAGTTGGTGCAACGAATCTTGAATATGCGATACTAGACTTGATTTATCTTGTTATCTTAGTTATCTTGCCAGACTTATTATCATCCCTATGTTTACTTTCCGTTTACTCATGTCTTGTTAAATTTACTAGTTTTTATACTGAAAGTCAGTAGGACTTACCAGTCTTTATGACTGACCCTTTTTCTTTCGCCTCTTTTTCTTTCGTCCCCCCCCCCCAGGTTCTCAGGGAGGAAACTCTAGCACTTAGCTTGGATTTCTCTTGCTTTCTATCAGCTCATGTACGGTTTGGTCTTGAGCTATGGTATGGCTGCATTTCTGCTATCTTTGGGGAATAAATTACTTTTGTCATTTTAAGTTTATGCTTCTTTATTTAGAACTTGATGTAATGGAATAATGACAATTTGTACTCTGGATATATGAGGTTTTGACTCTTTTCTTGAAAGTAATGAGATTTGGTTTTTAATTTCTACCGCTGCTTTATTTATGTTCTGTCTTGTGATATCTCTGTGTATGTTTACCTAAATAATGCTCCTCCAAAACTAGTGCATTCCCTTTGTGAGTGACCCTAGCAGAGGAGGAGTGTTACAGTAACCCATTTTCAATTGTACGGTTGAATTCTTAAAATAAAAGATTATGGTTGAATTCTTAAAATAAAAGATTTGTAATAACCCGGAAATTCTGGGCCAGTTTAAAATTTTTAATTTGGCAATTTTAGCGAATTTTTAATATTTAAAATGAATTATTTTAAATAATATCGACGAGAAAATTATTTTGAATATAATTCGAACGTATATATTATATACGTCGTCGTTAGAATATAAATAATTATATATAATTATAAATAGAATTGAAAATGGCGCGGTAGTTCGATAATTCGATTTCAAACTTCAATTGAATGTACCGGGTGCAAAACAATCCGGATTTTAGTGAAACCAAAAAATGATAGGATCTAATTGATAATATATTTCTATCGAATCCGAAAAATCGAAATTTCATAGCGGGAATCAAAAGATATGTCCAGTTGAAAATTCTGAATAGTCGCTATGGAATTCAGGCCCTTAAAAATGGACATTTTGCAGATGACCTCGGATTTCGACGAAACCAGTTTTGTTGGGTCCGCAGTATCAAATTATTGCTAGATTCCAAATTTCATAATTTTCTGAATCAATATGTGAGCGTGACAAAGGAAAACGCGTTTGACCAGTTTCAGTTGATTTTAATCGACTGGAAAATGGCCATTGTTCTAACGGTCTCGGAATTCGACGAAACTAGTTTTGTTAGGACCGTATCATCAATGCGAAGCTAGAAAATATTTTTCTGTAATTTTTCTAGTTAGTATGTGACCCCGGTAATTTGAAATGTACGTTTAAAATTCAATATAGTGATTTAAATGTAAATTCAAAGGAAACTGATCGAAACAGTCGAATCAGCTTGCGATACATATCCCATTGTGTTCGGAATGGGGGTAATACGCTATGGACGACAAGCGGTGGACCTCGTTTCGAGGTCGTATGTAAAAGTACCTTTTTGAAAATTAAATAATTAAAAATAAAAATTTCTTCTCCCTCCTCCCTTTATCTTTCTGGCCCCCCCTTCGTTTCATTTCAGAATCAAAATAAAAAAATAATAATGATTTCGTCGATCTGGAAACCGCCGATGGCGACGAATGCCATCGCGCCCCGCCTCCTCCTCCGAAGTCTACGCTACCACCTCCTCCCAAGACCGACGCTCCTCCTTCCTCTGTCCTTGCTCCCCTCTCTGGAAATCGCAAAACCCCTCGAGCCGAACCCCAAATCGACAGCTTCGACCGCCATGGCCACCACCTCCACCAGCAGTCCACCGCCGACGCATCAGGGACCCCACCGCTCCATCTTCGACCCTGCAGACCCCGACATTTCTCCTTCGATCCCCAAAATCCGAAAATACGGTGAGTTTTCATGCTATTAATTTTAATTTCAGTTTTAAAAATAAATACCTTGTTTAAAAATTTGGTCTTTACTAATAAGTTATATATATACTTTATTGTCTAGGAAATCTGAAATTATATAGCATTAGTTTTAAAATAAAATAAGAATAGCATGGTTTCTAATCATATAAAAATATGATTTTTTTTATATGATTAATAGAAATATAAAAATATGAATTTTGCATATATGATTTTTGATTTTTGAAAAATAAGTTCTGTGATTGTGAAAATATATTTTTCTTTGAAATGAAAATAAGATTTGCTAAGATCGAAAATTATGATTTTTCTTTGATGTGAAAAATACAATTTTTGGTTTGATAAAAATATCATTTTTATCGTATGTATGTTATTTATAAAATGGTCGTACATAGAAATAATCAATAATGGAGTAAAAATTCGATTTATATATATTGAACTTCGAATTAAAAATATGATTTTTATATATTGAACTTCGAATTAAAAATATGATTTTTATATATTGAATAGCGAAATAAAAATTTGATTTTTTTTTACAGGTATGAAGCAATTATAAAAATATGATTTTTTAAATTTAAAGTGAATAAATAAAAATGTGATTTTTATTTTAAAGACATCAAAATATAAAAATGTGTGATTTTTATATATGTAGTGGCTACGGGCAACGAAAATGACGAAGAAGCGATAGCGATGAAGATTTCTATCAATGAAGTGCCGTGGAGCTAGGATAGCTATATGTGAGAATTTCTCACCTTTCAATTTCTTTTTCTAGTTATATATATATATACTAGGATGCAGACGGTGCTTAGTAGCACCCGACACAATCGTCCACAGACCATGGACTTGTTTGTTTGGTTGCGTAGATTAGTTGGATTATTTGATTGAAATTGAATTGTGTGGTGAAATGAATTGATTTGATGATGTGTGAATGGCGTGGGCCTTCACTAGACCGGGGATAAGGCTAGGCCTCGTCCCGTTTCTAGTATCGTGCCGTTATGCTGCCGAAATTTTCTAAAAATAAGTTAGAAAAATAAAAAAGATCATTTTATTGAATAAATGAATTTAATAGAAATTCATAGGTTGAAATAAAATGTTTTATCGTTAAAAATATAATTTTTAACGTGAATGTGAATAAATGAATAGTTATAAACAAATCGGCCGATTTGTTTGTATATACACTGATTTGACTGATATTGATTGGGTCGATAAATTTCACACATCGCCCAACTGCACAAATAAAATCTGTTTTTGATTGTTTGAAACCCCACACGGGTGTTGGGATGAAATTTGAAGTTCACTCATCCTGATTGATTAAATATGTCGATCGATTGACTGACAGGCTGTTATAAGCGTTAGATATCTATATTTGATGCTTATACAGTGTAGTGCACTTTGGTTGATGGTTGATTATTTTTCAATGCTATTATACATGTGTTGTATGAAAATCCATATAATTAACTTTATATGGTAATTGATTGGGCCTCATTCCAGTTTTAAAATAGAAATATTTGAAATAGAAATATTCGAAATGGAATATTTGAAAATGTCAATATATGAAGCCGTGTTGATTAGATTGACGCCATTTTGACGTGAACGATATTTATATCGATTTTATTCATTTTAAAATGAATATTAAAAAGTAATTTTGAAATCGAATATTTCGAAATGAATTGAATTGAAAACGATTTCGAAATGAATTGATTTGAAAACGATTTCGAAATGAATTGAATTGAAAACGATTTCCAAATGAATTGATTTGAAAACGATTTCGAAATGAATTGAATTGTAAACAATTTCGAAATGAATTGAATTGAAAACGATTTCGAAATGAATTGAATTGAAAACGATTTCGAAATGAATTGAATTGAAAACAATTTCGAAATGAATTGAATTGAAAACGATTTCGAAATGAATTGAATCGAAAACGATTTCGAAATGAATTGAATTGAAAACGATTTCGAAATGAATTGAATTGAAAACGATTTCGAAATGAATTGAATCGAAAACGATTTCGAAATGAATTGAATTGAAAACGATTTCGAAATGAATTGAATCGAAAACGATTTCGAAATGAATTGAATTGAAAACGATTTCGAAATGAATTGAATGGAAAACGATTTCGAAATGAATTGAATTGAAAACGATTTCGAAATGAATTGAATCGAAAACGATTTCGAAATGAATTGAATTGAAAACGATTTCGAAATGAATTGAATCGAAAACGATTTCGAAATGAATTGAATTGAAAACGATTTCGAAATGAATTGAATTGAAAACGAATTCAAATTGAATTGAAAGTGAATTGAAAATGAATTCAAATTGAATAGAAAATTGAATTGAATAGAAATGAATTTTAAAACGAAGTTATAAAGAAGAATTCAATTTTGATTTGAATTGAAATGGAAGTTGAAATATCTTTGGAAACGAATTTTAAAACTATTTATATAATTCATTTTAAATAGAAATCGACGAAATATATATTATATATATTATATATATAATATAATGGCCTGAATAGAACGCGCCGTGCCGCGGCAGTTCGCGAATTTCGACCATTTATTTCAAACGGACATTACGGGAGATCCGACCGTCGGATTCTCCTAAAACCGGAACCGTTGGGTTCGTATCGAAAAGAGCTTTCTAATGAATGTTAGAAATTTGAAATCTAACGGTTGGATTTGGAGATACGTTCAAATCAAATTCGAAAAAGGTCGCTGTAAGTGCAGTTCGATGACCGTTGATGGAAATCGACTGTACAGGCTTTGATAAAATTATTAAAAATAGTCATAATTTATGTAAAATCATAAGAAATGATTTAGAAAGAATTGGGATGAAAAACTCCATATTTGAAAAGATAAAAATAGATTTTTATCGAAATGAACTAGTTTTGAACTAGAATTATAATTCTATTTATTTTTAAATAAATAAATTGAATTTAAAAAGGGTTTTAAAAATAACCAGAATATCCAATGATTGCATTGGAGTGGATTTGAATCGAAATTGTCTTCGGAATATTTCGATGTTGGAATTCGTGATTATACAGGTGTTGTTATGGAAATTTGAAAGATATATATTTATATCGTTGTTTCCAATACGACATTTGTTAATCGTAGAATTTGATATTGAATATAAGCCGGGATATTTTCCATTCAGAGCCTTGTATTTAATATCAAATGTGATTTGGGTTTGTCGTGAATGGTGTCTTCACTAACACCGTTCTTGAACCCAATTGAGAAATGATTAAATCTTTTTATTTAGATTTAATGAAAGGTACCAATTAAATAATATTTAATTGGAATTGAATTGATATTGATTTTTGGGTTTATCGTGGACAGTGTTTTAAATAACACTTGTTCTTTAACCCGATAATTAATGGAATGATATTTTGGGTTTACCGTGAACCGTGTTTTAAATGACACTGATTCTTTAACCCAGTTAACGATTAAAACTAAGTGGAGTTTTAATGAATCTTTAATTAGATTGAAATAATCGAGAATGGAGTATCACCAGTTTACTCCAGGCGATAGTTAAATCTTTAATTAGATTTTAACGTGAAATGGTAATTGAATTTACCGATAACACTGTGGTGTTAGATATGAAGTATTACCAGTTTTACTTCATGGGATAAATAGGTTGGGATTGGGAAATTAAAACAAATGATTACTTCGGTAAGGTTCGTTAATCCCGACTAGTTTGAATTGATATTCAAAAATAGATTAAAGAATAAATTAAAGAATTTATCTTTGATAAAATTAATGGGAACCTTTCCCTATGAATGTGAAATTTAGAAATTGACTGTCGGTTAGCCAAACAGAATGGTTTTCTGAATATTGATCTGATGTTAGTTTCGGCCTTCGGGGTTAATATTTGGGGAATTATTCTCTTGATTAATTTACGGTTAGTGACTAATGAATTGGAATGAGGTGTATGTTGTGTTTGTGTAACAATTATTTAAAATATACGCGAGTTATTCGGAAAGTCCGGGTTTATCCCATTCTGAATAACTGATACGACGATAAGTCGAAGATGAAGACGATGGTCGAAGACCGGAGGTCTTCACGTCGTTTGGGTGATTACTGATGATCTTGATTGGGCTGTACACCCACGAAGATGGAAACAGTTGGTGATCGTCCAGACGTACTTGGAGATCGATGGATATGCGGGGTACTAGGTGCCTCCGGTTTCGTTCAGACCCAGAACGGACTCGTAAATGGACTGTGTGTCTGACATTGGATTTTAGTCCGTGTGATTGATCTCTATTAAATATATATCTGCTTGGCGGGGGAGAATTTATTCTCTTGCTTAACGCCCTTCTCTGAGACGTACGAGCTCAGGGGTTATATATTGATGGATATCAAACGCATGGAGTGAATTGCCTGTGTGGCATGCCTAAGTGGCAATTGATCGAGGCTTCTGTTGAAAAAACAAAGTCTTGTGGTGATGATCAAAGCACGGCCTTTGTGGCGTAGCTTTGTGTAACGTTTACCTCGCGAGTTTCACACCCGGTATGAACCAAAAACGGGAGACGGACCTCAGGGGGGACATGCGTTTTCTTTCTAGCTAGAAGTGGCGTCAGTGGTTTTACACGCCCTGACGAGTTTGACTTATGTGGTTGTTGCTGTTGCGAGGCGCCTCGGTTTGATCGGACGATCCGGGTCCGATGGAGTCATTTAGTTGGCTCACCTACGCCCCAAAGGGCGGAGAAACGTATTGTTCAGGCATTATAATCCACATCGGTGGACCGGCCCTGACGATCCAAGGTACGGTTGCGGCTGTGCCTGAGGGGCGGGCTAGAGCGTCTCGAATCGGTTGAGGACTATCTTTTGCCTCGGTTCATAGACGGAAATCCAATTTCCAAATACGTGACATTTGCGGTTTTATTTGTAAACCTATTTATGGCGACATAGTGGCATGGGACGCTCATGCCGCCTATGATTGATACTTATGATTTGAAGTTGTTTTATACACTATGCACTTATAATAGTATCAAACGATTTGTTTTAACCGTATCAAGCATTCTTTGGCTGTTATAAGGGAAAACCCTATCCTCGGCTGCGTTGCATTGTGTGATGGGACCTGGGTCTTATAACAGCTTCATTTTTCTTTATTTAGCATTGCGCTGTTTGTTTTATGCACTGGTATTCTTGGGAGGAAACCCGTTCCGTGTTATACGGCGTGGTCCCTTGATTTACCTAATGATTTAAAATAAAGATTAATAACTGTTTTAGTTCTCACACCAGTCACATGACTGACCTGGAGTTTATTGTTTTAACCTAAACTCTGGGTGCCCCTATTTTGACACGGGCAGCTAGTAGTTTCGGTTTTGCAGATTTATATTCACAGGATCCTGGTTTACAGCTGGAATGATATCCGAAAAGCTTTGTATCCGTATATCTCCTCTAGTTATGTATTGTATTATTTTCCGCTGCTATGTATTTAAATGTAATTTAAATCTCTGATATTTCTGTGTAATATTCTTTTATACTCTGTATATTCTTGTAATCTTATGCATTGTTGTAATATACAATGAAATGTTCTTCTGTATGCATTCTGATTTGTCGTGTTCTCAAACGATAGGGCGTTTCGAACGGCCTGGATCGGTTTAGCGACTGGTTCGGACCGAGCGAAATTCCTTGCCGTCACAGTTGGTATCAGAGCTTTGGTTTACAAAGCTCAGAGAACAAGACACATTAGAACCATACGAAAGAATTCATCAGATATTGGGTTAGTAATATCCAATTAGAATGACTCGTTAGAGATAGGATCAGTAGTATCCTAGAACGAGTGTGAAGAGTATATTTTTCAAAGGAAAACAAATTTTGTTTTGAAAATCTAAATCAACTATTCGTATTTGGTTATTTATTTATATTGATGCGGACAATCCAGTATATATAGATTTTGCGTATACGTCTGATCCGCGTGTATTCGAAATTTTAATATACTGGATAGATATAGAATTACGCTCTAGTCGCCCGGGAGTGATTCTGATGATTGATATATCATCATCAGAATTTATATTCGAGTGACGAACGTGTAATATCTATATATTTCCATTAGACTGGTGTGAGAACCAAAACTAATATAGCTAGGATACATTGTTGTGATTTGGCATCAAAACATGATTTTCTTTATATATATCAAAATTATGAATTTGAAACTCTAATTCACTAATTGATTGATGTTTGTGTTGTTTGTTCATTTGTTTGTTAATTTTGAACCATTATGCCTAATTTGATCGAATAATGAATTGTATTGAAATCGGTCGCATTTGCTTGCATATACATATACTTATTTTGAACAGGTCATAGCAAGGAGGCTAGAGCCGAAGAATAAAATTTGTTTGCCCGACAAATAAGTACATGTTTGATACATAATTTACTGTTTTGTTTGGGTGATGATGATTTTATGAGCCTATTGGCTAGCCGCTTGACTTTTTCTTTTTCTTTTTGAGATCTGAAGGACCGGGGAAGCTATTTGAAATTCCCCGATGCTCCCGGTGCAGGGGAGGTTATGGCGAAATTTTTCAAAAATTTAGGGTGTTAGCCAAATTTTTTGAAATTTTGAAAATTCTCAGAAACTGAAAAGTTGGAGGATGGAAGGCAGATCGAGAGTAGAGTTGATTAATCAAACCACTTTCGACTTTGTTCCTTTTCGGGGACGAAAAGTTTTAAGTGGGGGAGATTGTAATAACCCGGAAATTCTGGGCCAGTTTAAAAATTTTAATTTGGCAATTTTAGCGAATTTTGAATATTTAAAATGAATTATTTTAAATAATATCGACGAGAAAATTATTTTGAATATAATTCGAACGTATATATTATATACGTCGTTGTTAGAATATAAATAATTATATATAATTATAAATAGAATTCAAAGTGGCGCGGTAGTTCGATAATTCGATTTCAAACTTCAATTGAATGTACCGGGTGCAAAACAATCCGGATTTTAGTTAAACCAAAAAATGATAGGATCTAATTGATAATATATTTCTATCAAATCCGAAAAATCGAAATTTCATAGCGGGAATCAAAAGATATGTCCAGTTGAAAATTCTGAATAGTCGCTATGGAATTCAGGCCCTTAAAAATGGACATTTTGCAGATGACCTCGGATTTCGACGAAACCAGTTTTGTTGGGTCCGCAGTGTCAAATTATTGCTAGATTCCAAATTTCATAATTTTCTGAATCAATATGTGAGCGTGACAAAGGAAAACGCGTTTGACCAGTTTCAGTTGATTTTAATCGACTGGAAAATGGCCATTTTTCTAACGGTCTCGGAATTCGACGAAACTAGTTTTGTTAGGACCGTATCGTCAATGCGAAGCTAGAAAATATTTTTCTGTAATTTTTCTAGTTAGTATGTGACCCCGGTAATTTGAAATGTACGTTTAAAATTCAATATAGTGATTTAAATGTAAATTCAAAGGAAACTGATCGAAACAGTCGAATCAGCTTGCGATACATATCCCATTGTGTTCGGAATGGGGGTAATACGCTATGGACGACAGGCGGTGGACCTCGTTTCGAGGTCGTATGTAAAAGTACCTTTTTTGAAAATTAAATAATTAAATAATTAAAAATAAAAATTTCTTCTCCCTCCTCCCTTTATCTTTCTGCCCCCCCCCCCCCTTCGTTTCATTTCAGAATCAAAATAAAAAAAAATGATTTCCTCGATCTGGAAACCGCCGATGGCGACGAATGCCATCGCGCCCCGCCTCCTCCTCCGAAGTCTACGCTACCACCTCCTCCCAAGACCGACGCTCCTCCTTCCTCCGTCTTTGCTCCCCTCTCTGGAAATCGCGAAACCCCTCGAGCCGAACCCCAAATCGACAGCTTCGACCGCCATGGCCACCACCTCCGCCAGCAGTCCACCGCCGACGCATCAGGGACCCCACCGCTCCATCTTCGACCCTGCAGACCCCGACATTTCTCCTTCGATCCCCAAAATCCGAAAATACGGTGAGTTTTCATGCTATTAATTTTAATTTCAGTTTTAAAAATAAATACCTTGTTTAAAAATTTTGGTCTTTACTAATAAGTTATATATATACTTTATTGTTTAGGAAATCTGAAATTATATAGCATTAGTTTTAAAATAAAATAAGAATAGCATGGTTTCTAATCATATAAAAATATGATTTTTTTTATATGATTAATAGAAATATAAAAATATGAATTTTGCATATATGATTTTTGATTTTTGAAAAATAAGTTCTGTGATTGTGAAAATATATTTTTCTTTGAAATGAAAATAAGATTTGCTAAGATCGAAAATTATGATTTTTCTTTGATGTGAAAAATACAATTTTTGGTTTGATAAAAATATCATTTTTATCGTATGTATGTTATTTATAAAATGGTCGTACATAGAAATAATCAATAATGGAGTAAAAATTCGATTTATATATATTGAACTTCGAATTAAAAATATGATTTTTATATATTGAACTTCGAATTAAAAATATGATTTTTATATATTGAATAGCAAAATAAAAATTCGATTTTTTTTTACAGGTATGAAGCAATTATAAAAATATGATTTTTTAAATTTAAAGTGAATAAATAAAAATGTGATTTTTATTTTAAAGACATCAAAATATAAAAATGTGTGATTTTTATATATGTAGTGGCTACGGGCAACGAAAATGACGAAGATGCGATAGCGATGAAGATTTCTATCAATGAAGTGCCGTGGAGCTAGGATAGCTATATGTGAGAATTTCTCACCTTTCAATTTCTTTTTCTAGTTATATATATATACTAGGATGCAGACGGTGCTTAGTAGCACCCGACACAATCGTCCACAGACCATGGACTTGTTTGTTTGGTTGCGTAGATTAGTTGGATTATTTGATTGAAATTGAATTGTGTGGTGAAATGAATTGATTTGATGATGTGTGAATGGCGTGGGCCTTCACTAGACCGGGGATAAGGCTAGGCCTCGTCCCGTTTCTAGTATCGTGCCGTTATGCTGCCGAAATTTTCTAAAAATAAGTTAGAAAAATAAAAAAGATCATTTTATTGAATAAATGAATTTAATAGAAATTCATAGGTTGAAATAAAATGTTTTATCGTTAAAAATATAATTTTTAACGTGAATGTGAATAAATGAATAGTTGTAAACAAATCGGCCGATTTGTTTGTATATACACTGATTTGACTGATATTGATTGGGTCGATAAATTTCACACATCGCCCAACTGCACAAATAAAATCTGTGTTTGATTGTTTGAAACCCCACACGGGTGTTGGGATGAAATTTGAAGTTCACTCATCCTGATTGATTAAATATGTCGATCGATTGATTGACAGGCTGTTATAAGCGTTAGATATCTATATTTGATGCTTATACAGTGTAGTGCACTTTGGTTGATGGTTGATTATTTTTCAATGCTATTATACATGTGTTGTATGAAAATCCATATAATTAACTTTATATGGTAATTGATTGGGCCTCATTCCAGTTTTAAAATAGAAATATTTGAAATAGAAATATTCGAAATGGAATATTTGAAAATGTCAATATATGAAGCCGTGTTGATTAGATTGACGCCATTTTGACGTGAACGATATTTATATCGATTTTATTCATTTTAAAATGAATATTAAAAAGTAATTTTGAAATCGAATATTTCGAAATGAATTGAATTGAAAACGATTTCGAAATGAATTGATTTGAAAACGATTTCGAAATGAATTGAATTGAAAACGATTTCGAAATGAATTGATTTGAAAACGATTTCGAAATGAATTGAATTGAAAACAATTTCGAAATGAATTGAATTGAAAACGATTTCGAAATGAATTGAATTGAAAACGATTTCGAAATGAATTGAATTGAAAACGATTTCGAAATGAATTGAATTGAAAACGATTTCGAAATGAATTGAATCGAAAACGATTTCGAAATGAATTGAATTGAAAACGATTTCGAAATGAATTGAATTGAAAACGATTTCGAAATGAATTGAATTGAAAACGATTTCGAAATGAATTGAATCGAAAACGATTTCGAAATGAATTGAATCGAAAACGATTTCGAAATAAATTGAATCGAAAACGATTTCGAAATGAATTGAATCGAAAACGATTTCGAAATGAATTGAATTGAAAACGATTTCGAAATGAATTGAATTGAAAACGATTTCGAAATGAATTGAATTGAAAACGATTTCGAAATGAATTGAATCGAAAATTATTTCGAAATGAATTGAATCGAAAACGATTTCGAAATGAATTGAATCGAAAACGATTTCGAAATGAATTGAATTGAAAACGATTTCGAAATGAATTGAATTGAAAACGAATTCAAATTGAATTGAAAGTGAATTGAAAATGAATTCAAATTGAATAGAAAATTGAATTGAATAGAAATGAATTTTAAAACGAAGTTATAAAGAAGAATTCAATTTTGATTTGAATTGAAATGGAAGTTGAAATTGCTTTGGAAACGAATTTTAAAACTATTTATATAATTCGTTTTAAATAGAAATCGACGAAATATATATTATATATATTATATATATAATATAATGGCCTGAATAGAACGCGCCGCGCCGCGGCAGTTCGCGAATTTCGACCATTTATTTCAAACGGACATTACGGGAGATCCGACCGTCGGATTCTCCTAAAACTGGAACCGTTGGGTTCGTATCGAAAATAGCTTTCTAATGAACGTTAGAAATTTGAAATCTAACGGTTGGATTTGGAGATACGTCCAAATCAAATTCGAAAAAGGTCGTTGTAAGTGCAGTTCGATGACCGTTGATGGAAATCGACTGTACAGGCCTTGATAAAATTATTAAAAATAGTAATAATTTATGTAAAATCATAAGAAATGATTTAGAAAGAATTGGGATGAAAAACTCCATATTTGAAAAGATAAAAATAGATTTTTATCGAAATGAACTAGTTTTGAACTAGAATTATAATTCTGTTTATTTTTAAATAAATAAATTGAATTTAAAAAGGGTTTTAAAAATAACCAGAATATCCAATGATTGCATTGGAGTGGATTTGAATCGAAATTGTCTTCGGAATATTTCGATGTTGGAATTCGTGATTATACAGGTGTTGTTATGGAAATTTGAAAGATATATATTTATATCGTTATTTCCAATACGACATTTGTTAATCGTAGAATTTGATATTGAATATAAGCCGGGATATTTTCTATTCAGAGCCTTGTATTTAATATCAAATGTGATTTGGGTTTGTCGTGAATGGTGTCTTCACTAACACCGTTCTTGAACCCAATTGAGAAATGATTAAATCTTTTTATTTAGATTTAATGAAAGGTACCAATTAAATAATATTTAATTGGAATTGAATTGATATTGATTTTTGGGTTTATCGTGGACAGTGTTTTAAATAACACTTGTTCTTTAACCCGATAATTAATGGAATGATATTTTGGGTTTACCGTGAACCGTGTTTTAAATGACACTGATTCTTTAACCCAGTTAACGATTAAAACTAAGTGGAGTTTTAATGAATCTTTAATTAGATTGAAATAATCGAGAATGGAGTATCACCAGTTTACTCCAGGCGATAGTTAAATCTTTAATTAGATTTTAACGTGAAATGGTAATTGAATTTACCGATAACACTGTGGTGTTAGATATGAAGTATTACCAGTTTTACTTCATGGGATAAATAGGTTGGGATTGGGAAATTAAAACAAATGATTACTTCGCTAAGGTTCGTTAATCCCGACTAGTTTGAATTGATATTCAAAAATAGATTAAAGAATAAATTAAAGAATTTATCTTTGATAAAATTAATGGGAACCTTTCCCTATGAATGTGAAATTTAGAAATTGACTGTCGGTTAGCCAAACAGAATGGTTTTCTGAATATTGATCTGATGTTGGTTTCGGCCTTCGAGGTTAATATTTGGGGAATTATTCTCTTGATTAATTTACGGTTAGTGACTAATGAATTGGAATGAGGCGTATGTTGTGTTTGTGTAACACTTATTTAAAATATACGCGAGTTATTCGGAAAGTCCGGGTTTATCCCATTCTGAATAACTGATACGACGATAAGTCGAAGATGAAGACGATGGTCGAAGACCGGAGGTCTTCACGTCGTTTGGGTCATTACTGATGATGTTGATTGGGATGTACACCCAAGAAGATGGAAACAGTTGGTGATCGTCCAGACGTACTTGGAGATCGATGGATATGCGGGGTACTAGGTGCCTCCGGTTTCGTTCAGACCCAGAACGGACTCGTAAATGGACTGTGTGTCTGACATTGGATTTTAGTCCGTGTGATTGATCTCTATTAAATATATATCTGCTTGGCGGCGGAGAATTTATTCTCTTGCTTAACGCCCTTCTCTGAGACGTACGAGCTCAGGGGTTATATATTGATGGATATCAAACGCATCGAGTGAATTGCCTGTGTGGCATGCCTAAGTGGCAATTGATCGAGGCTTCTATTGAAAAACAAAGTCTTGTGGTGATGATCAAAGCACGGCCTTTGTGGCGTAGCTTTGTGTAACGTTTACCTCGCGAGTTTCACACCCGGTATGAACCAAAAACGGGAGACGGACCTCAGGGGGGACATGCATTTTCTTTCTAGCTAGAAGTGGCGTCAGTGGTTTTACACGCCCTGACGAGTTTGACTTATATGGTTGTTGCTGTTGCGAGGCGCCTCGGTTTGATCGGACGATCCGGGTCCGATGGAGTCATTTAGTTGGCTCACCTACGCCCCAAACGGCGGAGAAACGTATTGTTCAGGCATTATAATCCACATCGGTGGACCGGCCCTGACGATCCAAGGTACGGTTGCGGCTGTGCCTAAGGGGCGGGCTAGAGCGTCTCGAATCGGTTGAGGACTATCTTTTGCCTCGGTTCATAGACGGAAATCCAATTTCCAAATACGTGACATTTGCGGTTTTATTTGTAAACCTATTTATGGCGACATAGTGGCATGGGACGCTCATGACGCCTATGATTGATACTTATGATTTGAAGTTGTTTTATACACTATGCACTTATAATAGTATCAAACGATTTGTTTTAACCGTATCAAGCATTCTTTGGCTGTTATAAGGGAAAACCCTATCCTCGGCTGCGTTGCATTGTGTGATGGGACCTGGGTCTTATAACAGCTTCATTTTTCTTTATTTAGCATTGCGTTGTTTGTTTTATGCACTAGTATTCTTGGGAGGAAACCCGTTCCGTGTTATACGGCGTGGTCCCTTGATTTACCTAATGATTTAAAATAAAGATTAATAACTGTTTTAGTTCTCACACCAGTCACATGACTGACCTGGAGTTTATTGTTTTAACCTAAACTCTGGGTGCCCCTATTTTGACACGGGCAGCTAGTAGTTTCGGTTTTGCAGATTTATATTCACAGGATCCTGGTTTACAGCTGGAATGATATCCGGAAAGCTTTGTATCCGTATATCTCCTCTAGTTATGTATTGTATTATTTGCCGCTGCTATGTATTTAAATGTAATTTAAATCTCTGATATTTCTGTGTAATATTCTTTTATACTCTGTATATTCTTGTAATCTGATGCATTGTTGTAATATACAATGAAATGTTCTTCTGTATGCATTCTGATTTGTCGTGTTCTCAAACGATAGGGCGTTTCGAACGGCCTGGATCGGTTTAGCGACTGGTTCAGACCGAGCGAAATTCCTTGCCGTCACAAGATTTCTCAGTTTTTTAGATTTTTGATTTCTAAAAAGACAGAATTCAAAAATACAGGATCTTGAAATAATTTTTTAGTATACTGAAATTTGCAGAAATTTTACTTTTTTTTTTACGGACGAAGTGTGTTTCAACTAATGTAAAAGTTTTAAGGCTAAGTTCAACTACTGTAAAAAGTTTCTAAACTAAGAGAAATAAAAAACTGGCAATCTCTAGTTGTTACCTGTTTGGGCCCAGCACGCTTCCAATCCTTACGATTCTCCTGTTCTTCTACGGCTTCATGGCTCACTCTGCCAAACGCCAATGACCACTGGATACTAATCAGGACTCCAGGAAATGACTGAAGGATTCCAAGCAGTAAACAAACTTAGAAGCTTTTGTTTATGATTGTTAGAACTCATAAATTTAAAACAGATAATTTTACTCAATACAAACTTTTTATTGATAATTGAGGAGAATACAAAAAAGTAAACTCAAGCTCACACACTAATTTACAAACTATGAAAATATTTCCTCTGGCTAACTTTTAATGCCCTTCACAAATGTCTTCAGGTCTTCTTATAGCTACTCCACACTGCCTTAGTCATTTTCAGATAAGGCCACGTTACTTGATGCTTTTACCATTCTTTGATTAAAGAATTCTCCTTTTTAGATACCTTTCCATCTGCCTGGACAGGTGTTATTTCTTTTTAAAGTTGCCATATTATCTTGTCGGGACAGCTGGACAGATGTTTATTCATCCAGGAAGTCCTTTTCTTTTCCAGAGTTATCTACAGGTTTGTCATGCGAATCTTTACTTTTTGAGGGTCCCACTTCACATTGTAATGTTTCCCACTTTATTCCATGTAATATTAATTTCTTCTGCAGATCCTCTGTCATATTCTTTTTAAGAAAGTGTTTATATGCTGTCTTATGTGCTTCCCATTGTAGAATTTTTTCCACAAACTGGATTATATCTTCTTTTGCCCCTGCCTTTGGAAATTTACTAACTGTCAGAATTAATTCATTAGGGTCAGACTCATAAGTCCAAATATTGCTTGATAAGGCTTCAATAGTTCTTCGCATTAGACTTGCTAGCTGCTTTGCTCTTGTTGCTGATATCACATCCTCTTCAACCAGGAACATGTTCTGGAAGAATTTTGGCATCAACCTTTTCGATCCCATATTCATCTCTACCATGGATATACATTCCTTTCTTTCTTCAGGAATAACTTGATTACATGCTAAGTAAATATTGCTATGCTTAATTGCTTTTGAAAAAGTGTAAACTGCATTTCTTATTTTGGGTAGTCCTTTGAGATTGTTAAGGGTACTGTCTGTATAGATGCAATAAATCAAACCTGCTTTATATAAGCCTCTCACCACTGATGGATCAGCTTCAGGATGAATATATACTTTATTCAGATCATAACCATAACCTGAATGTATTCCTTTACAAGAATCTGGTTCCAGTAATATTGGTTTTACCCAATTACTAAACCATGTAATAAATTTGTTATTATGCTTTTTTACCTCTGAGGGCTTATTGACTGATTTCTCAGACATTTGAGTAACTTCATTAATCATATCTTTTTGTACTTTTCTGAACATAATTTTTGAATAGGATACCATATGATGGAAGAAGAACCTTAGTTCCTCCTTTTTCTCGTCATCTATAGTGATTAAATATTGCTCAAAGGCTTCTTGTGCTTTAAGTACTTCATTATATATCTCATCAAAGATACTTAGATAATTAATTGTATCATCTTTCCTTCCCGCCATCATGCAATTCTCCGCTTAAAGTATCTGCCAGAAAGTTAGTTTTCCCAGGAATATGTTCAATGTCAAAATTAAATTCAGAAAACCATGACTGCCATCTTATTAACCTTTTATTGGGTCCTATGTCAAGTATTTTTTTTTTATTCTAGATTTTGCAGTAATGGAGTCTGTGCGTTTCTTAAAAGATTTATTTAAATATAAATAAAATGCCTTAATACTATTTTTAATAGCTAAAAGTTCTTTGTCATTGGAGTGGTAGTTTAATTCACTTTGTTTAAATGTTCCAGATTTATATCTACATAACTTTTCTTGGTTATTTCTGATAGCCACTAGGGCTGCTCCCTAATATGAGTCTGAAGCATCTGTGTATATAATTAATTCATCTGTTTCTAATGGTAAAGATAATTTAGGCATATTTTCACAAATCTTTTTAATATGCTGAACATATTTTGTATCATCTTCTGTCCATTGCCATTTATAATTCTTTATAAGTTTTTGCTGCAAAGAGGCTCTTAATTTTGCTAATTTGTTAATAAATATATCAGCATAATTTAAACATCCTAAAAATCTTTGTAATTGTTTTGTATCTTCTAATTGATCAGGAAATTCTCTAATTTTTGTAAGTATATGTGGTTGTAATTCTATGTCTCCGCTATCTATGGTTATACCTAAGAAGTCTATTTTTTGTACACTGATAATTGCTTTTTTAGCAGAAAGAGTTATTCCTCTTTTTATACATGTATCTATTACTAAATTATAGTGTTTAATATGGTCTTCTATATTGGCAGAAAATATTAAAATATCATCAACATATACAATACAATAATCATCATGTTGTTTTAATACTTCATCCATTCTTCTTTGAAATATTTGTGGTGCATTTTTTAATCCAAAGGGCATAACTAGCCATTCATATTGTCCTTATGGACAGCTGAAGGCAATATATGGTATAGATTCTTCTGTTAATTTTATTTGCCAAAATCCACTTTTGCAATCCATTTTTGTAAACCATTTTTTGTTTTGTATTTTATTTAATAATACTTCTTTATTTGGTAAATAATATCCATCAAAGATTGTAGCATCATTTAAGGCAATATAATTAAAAACTATTCTAGCTTTACCTCTAACAATTTCACAGTGTTTTCTAACTATAAATGCAGGAGAACTATGTGGACTGTTAGATGGTCTAATTACTTTTAATTCTAAAAGTTCTTTAATTTGGACCTTAAATTCTTCTAGATCTTCTAAAGAATATTTCATAGGTCTTACTCTTATTATTTTATGTAACACCCCACCTCCGCCAATGCCACGCTTGCAAGCACACTAGCTTTGGAGGGGCGTTAAACGAGGTAAACATGCATGCAGATATCTCAAGACAGAACATATAAGTAAAAACAGAGTAAATAAAGCAGCGGATAAAACTAACATTTCAAAACCATAGTCAAGTTACATCAAAGTACTTGGTCATTATTTTCCCAACAAAACAAAGTCTAGAAAACATAAACTGAAAACTGGAAACAACATAAAGTAACTATCCCCAAAGCAGAATAAAGCCATAGCGTGCTCAAGACCAAACCGTACGTGAGCTATTCAGAAAAGCAGCTAAAGATCCAAGCTAGGTACCAGTGTTCCTGAAACACCCCACCTCCGTTAGGGTCACTCTCAAAGGGAATGCCCTAATTTTGGTGGAGGTTTATAAGTATAAGTCACAGATATACAAGACAGATATAAAAACACATATTTTTGAACAGCGGAAAACAACAACTTTTATTCCATTAAAATATGTGTTACACAAACCATGCCATAATTGTCTTACAATATTTCCAAAATCATAACTGTCTTGATTACATTGTTTAAAGAAGCATAAAGAAAACATAAATAAACTGCAAAAGTTACATAGTTGTTGTCCAAAGCCATAGTCCAAAACGAAAAGATCCAAGCAATACATTCTTTCTTTTCAAGCTGGATATGAAGGCTGGTCAAGCTGCGGTATTCCCTCCCTATGGACCTGGGGGGGGGGGGGAACGGAAGAAAAGAAGAAGAAAGAAAAGTAGAGTCAGACATAAAGCCTGAGTAAGTCTAGGGCTATTCAGTCTATGAATAAAGAACTGGGTATGATAAGTATAAACTAGAAATGGGAAAGCACCATAAACTTAGTTAAGTTGTCTAGGGTCGAATATACTATCGTACCCCATATTAATCTCTGTACCCATATAAACTAGTTCCCAACGGGCACCCCATAATCAGGGTGAAGTGATCCATTTTATGATGATCGGCTCCTACTCGCGTAGTTACATGTGTCTTACGGCCCCCGATGTTGTAGTTACCTGTGCTGGTCCCACCATGGGGTGTATCAAGTCCCATGGTGGCGGCCCGACACAACCCTAGAATGCACAGGTAGGCTACTGGTGCCCAGTGCCTTATTTTTCTGCGCCGGAGTGTGTGCATGCCCGCACCCCGTTAGAACCTACACTGCTGCACCACCGCCGTCGATTTGACCGCTTACAATCAGCCCAGTAATCGTGCCCCACCCTGTCTAGTTTCAGGGTATCATGATACCTTGTAGGGTTACTACGAAAAGGGTCCACCGCTACTAGGTTTTCTATTTCTAGCCAACATGCTAAGTTGGTTAAGTGTTTTATAAACCTAACCCCCAATCAGTCTGTTTAGTTTAGCATGTTCCATTTTGATTAAGTATTAATATAATTTACTTAATCCTATCAATCCTGACTCAGCCTTAATTGTCTTATTAAAGCCTTGACCTCTCACATTAGACAGGTATTGTTGTGGCTGCCTGTTGCCGGTTGGGTCCGGGAAGTCTTACGCCACAACTCAGTCTAACCTCGGGTCCTTATTGGGCTCCGTGTTTAACCACCCACATTGGATAGGTATTGTTGTGACTACTGGACAGTCGGGCGGTTCCGGGCAGGTTTACATCACAACTCAATCCAACCTCGGGTTAAACACATCGTATTTTTCTACATTTACATATTTTGTCTCTTTTCTTTTTATATGTAAATATTTGCGGCCCATTATTCAAATTCATCTTTATTGGTTAAGATTTATTTATGCCACTTAATTGTTTTTCAAAGTTATTGGTGTGCGTTAAACATGCCAACACATATGTTCTATATTTTAGCCCAAACGTCATTACCCCCGTTTTATACGTTTGTTCCAATGTAAGGTGTGTTGGGTTTAATACTTAAACCCAATTTAGCCATATGAAAAGGGGAGGCTATAACATGGTGTTTATAAGGTAACATGAAAAGGGGGAGTGTGAACGCATGAACTTGCAACGAACGATTCAATTAACATAAAATAGGCACATGTGAACTTGCAACTGTAACATCATATAATCATGGCATCACATGAATCATTTTATCCATATAATCATAGCATAAACAATACTTAAACATAAATCATTCTATTCATATGGTTAATGCATAGACAATACTTAATCATGAATTATTTTACTCATATGATTATGGCATAAGCAGTACTTAAACATGAATTATTCTAGTCATATGATAATGGCATAAACTTAAACATGAATCATAGGTCAACTAACCATGTAAACTTGAAATTAAGAATCTAACTAAATTAGATATCATTATTATTGGCACAGGGTCTTGACTAGAAATATAAGCCTATATTTTTATTTAGGCATGATATAAACTAATCGTGTTCATAAAATCACTACATGTTAACAAAAAGGTGCTTACTTTTGTCACTAATACAAAAGTATGGTTCAACTAGAATTATCCCAACCTAATTCTTATATGAATCATGGTTTTCATTCTATTCATAGAATTATAGCATAAACATATCTAAACTTACATCATGGTTTTTATTTTATCTATGTAAACTTGCAAGAGGAATGTAATTCTAATGTAAATTATGATAACAACATGAGCCTTAAAACATGTTTCTCAATTGGGCATAATAACGAACATAGTTTAGTCATGTTCATAAAATTAATACAAATTTACAAAGATGCGTGCTTTTGTTACTATCACAAAAATATGATTTTTATACTTGAACTATGATGCCAATTCCAACATAACTTCATATGAATCATAATACTTAGGTGAATCAAATTACACTAAAGATGACCATAGAATTTTACATCATGTTGTCATAACAATAGATCATGGACTTGCATGAATTTCAAAATAAACTATTACAACATATAGTTGTTGTTTCAACATGAATCTTATACTTGCATTTACCAAATGGGTGTTGTAAATAACTACCACAAACATGTAGTTCAATATGAATCATATGCTTGCATAAGTCCAAATCAAAATTCCACAACATGTGGTTGTCAACATAAGTCACATACTTGTATGAATCAAACCATAGCATTGCCAAATCGTTTAGAATCAAAATAACATACAAATATAAGTCATTATCGCCACAATTCCATTTCGTTTCCAACGCAAATCGCATACTTGCAAATATCCAATCGTATACCATAATATTCCCAAATCGTTTTGCATCAAAGCAACATACAAATATAGATTATTATCGCCGAAATTCCATTTCTTACATTACACAAATCAACACAATTATTTAATTCACATCGGAATAGCACTCTACTTACAACGTATGACGAATCTTCAATTCAGGAATCTGAATTCTGAATTTGGAGATGCTATCCTTTGTTGTAGGCGTTGCTTTGATTGATTTGACGTTGCTTTCAGCTTTTGATTTATTCCTAATTGTCTCTCTATTTCCGACGGCTATCTTTAGTCTCTCCTCAGCAACATGATGGTCTCAGCTCCATTTTAGTCTGTGTGAATTAGGGTTAGTCTTAGGTCCTTTTTATAGAGTTTGTGAGTTGATTTAGACCGTCGATGAAGCTTGGTTCAATAATAGCCATTCATTTGAAGGAGAGACCAACCAGGAGCTGACACCTAGCCCTAGTGACAAGGCAAGGCTCAGAAAATCGACCAAACACAGACCTGGCCAGCCAGGACTTGACCAGACCTGACCAGTAGGTCATTTTTGACCTGGGCGCACTTGGCAGGTGCGCTAGGTCAAAAATGTACTGGCGCACTTCCCAAGTGCGCCAGTACATTTTTGTTCTAGCGCACTTCCCAAGTGCGCCAGTGCATTCTGACCCGTTTTCCGGTTTTTCGCCCAACTTCGTTCATCCATATCTTCTTCATACGATATCCGTTTTACGCAAACTCAGACTCTATCTCAAGAAGAATTCCGAGACGAATGCAATGGCGTATCCCGTTTCCCTTAATTCTTTGATTTGAAATTAGTTATACTTTAATTTATGAATTTCACAGTTATAAAATACACGGGGTGTTACAGTTCCCACCCTGTAAACCTGAGGGGGGAAACAGAGAAAAGAGGCGAAAGAAAACGGGTCAGTCAAAATGACTGGTAAGTCCTATCTACTATTGGTATAAAAACTAATAAAGTTAACTGAACATGTAAAACAGAGATGAGATGTAGGGTGATAATTGGCATGGTGAAAAGTTAACAAGATAGATCAAGTGTGGCATCGCATATACAAGGTTAAGTTTTTGCACCAAGTGTACTAGTATTCCAACCCATGTCAAGTATAAACAAGAAATGATCCCTTGGCCCAAAGCTGGCCCAATATCATGAGGTGACCTAAATCAAGGCCCAACTATGCGGTCTAGTCGATCGGCTCCCTAAAAGCCTAACTCGTCAAGTGTCGGTGTCATACGGCCCAATCACTAAGTGTAGTCAAACTGTGCTAGGTCCACCCTAGGGTGTATCAAGCCCTAGGGTGCCAAAAACGGACCCAAATCGAGCATGCACAGTCTAAACCTACTGGTGCCTTTGTCTGCTTTTTCAACTTCGGACTATGTGCACGTCCACAGTCCGCCTGAACCTACACCGGCGCACCCACTCAGCCGTCGTTTTTGTCGCTTACATGTCAGCCCAGTAATCGTGCCCCACCCTAGCCTAGTCCCTAGGGTACCATGATACAATCAAGAGGGTTACTGGTGAAAAGGACCACGTAACTAGGGTTTCTAACAGGTTAAATGTGGTTAACCCTATCCAATCAAGTATCAATTTGGTTAAGTGTACCCAAGGTTCATGACTTAACCCCATCAACCCATCATGTTTAATTGGTTAAGTATTCAAGTGGTCCATGACTTAACCCTATCATGTGGTATTAATTAATTTAATGCACCCAACCTCTCACATTAGACCTTGTTGTGGTTACTAGTTAAGCCGGGCGTGTCCGGGTAGTTTTACACCACAACTTAGTCTAACCTCGGGTTTCAAGTGCGACATGACCAACTACTCACATTGGGTCCTATTGCTTGTAGCCACTAGTTAAGCCGGTCGGTTCTGGGTAGATTTATGCTACAAACTCAACCCAACCTCGAGTTGGCCACACTCATATTTTCTAAGTGTCATGTCCATCATTATGTTTACAAACATAATAACAAGTCAATGTTCATGTCATATTTCAAAACCATGTTTTCATGTAATTAATATTACCCAAGCCCAACACATTCCCATCGCATGTACGTTTCGCGTAACATAACATAGATCAAAAGAGGGAACTTGGCAAAAGCATGACAAAAAAAACATAAGGTATGAGGTTGGCCATAAATTAAACATGGTGGCATATGAGGCATAAATATGTTCATTTAAACTTGCATGTTACCTTATAAGCCTCAAAACATGCATAACATTCAAACTTAGCGAATAGGTGATACATGGTCCTAGGTGACATTGAATGATGACTAGAAGTTCGCATATAACATTATATGCAAGTTATCATAAAGGTTATGAGAGTTCTCATGTTGCATAATGCAACATTTCAACAAAAAGCTTATAGCTTTTAGCCCACAAGGTCAAGGTGATAGCTTTACAAACATGCATAGAATAAACCTATGCATAACATGTTAGAATCAAAGCACATATCATACCTAGGCCGAAAGTCAAACTTGCAACATGTCACATTTAACTTCATAGTCTGAATCTAAGAGTAGTATAGGGCTTACAATGCTATGAAGACTTATAAAATAAAATAAGATTGAGACGAAGCCACTAGCAACTCTAAACACTCCCAAATGATAAGCTCCAATGAAAACCCTTGAGAAACAAGCAAAAGATCCTTGCTTCGATGAAGAAAGATTGAACTTTGGCCTTAAATCAAGCTTAGAAACTCTCAAACAAGCTTAGGAACTCTCATATGAATGAAGATGGAGGCTATGACAAGAGGGTGGAGGCCATGATTAAACATTTTGGCATAGTTTAGTTATAGGATTGATTTATGATGATTTAGGCTTGGTATTAGGGTCTTTTTATAGATGATTAGGTTAATTTAGACCATAGGATTAACCCTAATTCAGATCTGGGCCATCAATTCACGTCACTAGCCTCCAAAACAGGTCCAAACAGCCAAAATAGGTGCACCAGGCCGACCTGGCCGACCAGGGAGGTCGACCCCCAGGTCGACTCTAGTGTCGACCTGGTTGGGGGGGAGGTCGACCCTAGTGTCGACCCCCCTATCGACCTGTCTGGGCGGGAATTTTCCCGCCCAGTCTGTTTTGGCTGAATTTGAATTCTAAATTCAAATTTGAACTGTTTTTGAACTTGTAATTTTCTGAAAACTTTGACGGGCCATAACTTGGTCATACGGACTTCGATTTTCGAAAACTCAGACTCTATTTCGCGTATTTTTCCGAGAAGAAGCAATGGCATAGCCCGTTTCCCTTGATTCAGATTTTAACATTTAATTCTGCCTTGATTTATGTTATATCATGTTATTCAAAAATACCGGTTGTTACATTCTCCCCACCTTAAAGGATTTCATCCCCGAAATCTTCAAGTTAGGAAGAACGTATCCTACCATCCATCATCCATCTACTCAAAACATCATCCACAAGTAATCATTGTCCTTAAAAGATTCTAAATGCTGTATGAACATATGCAAAGGTGTGTGTATGTGTACTTATCTAATGCGAAAATCAGGCGGTTACTGATTCAGTAAACCTCCTTAATGCAAAATATGTTAGTGTAATGAGTCCATATGTATGTGAATCCTAACATAACTTATAGTCTCTACATGAGTGCACATAACACCCATCCATATGCAACATCCATGTGATAGCATACAAGTTTCATCCATGAATAAGCATAAACACTCATGCATATGCGGTATGAAAGTGTGTGAGCCGATCTTAGCGCCTAACGTGTATCATGCATCCACGAGTATCCACTTGCAAACACTTGCAACCATTGGGAAACATCAAGCATAACATGTTTCAAATACATGTTTCAACCAAGGGTTTCTACCTAAGGTTCTCATGACAAGATTTACAAAACAAGATAAACTAGATAAACATGGATAGCAAAAGAAAGATATACCAACTAGGAAAGAGATTGAAAATGTACCCTCAAAAAGAAATGGATAAAGCCCACGCATCTTCTCCTCGGTTTACCAAGTTGCGTCTTCCTCTGCTTCACTCCATTGCACCTTAACAAGCTTAACTTCTTTGCTTCTTAGCTTCTTTGTCTCCGTTTCCATGATACGAATCGGAGCTCGTCACAGGGTTGCCTCTTTCTCCACCTCCATGTCTTCAAAAATGCTAGGTTCAACCACCTCAGCGGACTCATGTAGGCAGTTTCGGAGATGAGAGACATGAAAGATATTATGTACTCCGGCCAGCTTCTCGGGCAATTCCACCTTATAAGCCATCTTCCCAATTCTTTCTATGATAGGGAAGGGTCCTACGAACCTTGGTGCCAGCTTCCCCACTGCTCCGAAACGAACCACATTACGCAAAGGAGAAACCTTCACGAAAACCATGTCTCCCACTTCGAATTCCAAATCTGTCCTTCTCTTGTCAGCATAGGATTTTTGTCTGTCTTGGGCCGCTTTCATCCGTCTTCTCACCAATTCAACTTTCTCGGATGTGTCCCGTATCATATCGGGCCCAAGTATAAGCCTATCCGTTGTCTCCCACTAACAAGATGGTGACCTACACGGCCTCCCATACAGAGCTTCAAATGGTGCCATCCCTATGCTAGCTTGATAGCTATTATTATAAGCAAACTCTACAAGAGGGAGGTGGTCTTCCCAAGTACCACCAAAGTCAAGAACACAAAGCCTCAAGAGATCTTCTAGCACTCTATTCACCCTTTCGGTTTGGCCATCCGTCTAGGGGTGATAGGTTGTACTTAGATTCAATCGCGTACCCATTGCTTCTTGCAAACTATTCCAGAACTGGCTAGTGAAGATAGGGTCACGATCGCTAATTATGCTAGAAGGAACCCCATGCAATCTCACTACCTCTCGAAGATACACAGATGCTAGCCACAATGCGGTCCTCTTGCTCTTCATTGGAACAAAATGAGCACTCTTCGTAAGTCTATCAACTATGACCCGTATGCTCGTATTCCCTTTCCTTGACCTAGGAAATTCGTCCACAAAATCCATAGAGATACTTTCCCACTTCCATTGCGGGACCTCTAATCGATGTAATAGCCCACCGGGTTTCTTCGACTCGGCTTTCACTTGCTGGCACACCATGCACTTTGAAACATACTCTGCCACATCCTTCTTCATTCCAGCCCAAAAGAAAATGCGCTTCATATCCCTATACATCTTATCTCCTCCAGGATGTATAGTCATCTTCGAGTGATGCTCTTCTTCGAGAACTTTATGCACCAAGTCTCTTACTTTTGGAACGAATAGCCTTCCATCATGCCTTAGCCAACCCTTGTCATCAATAGTATATCTAGCAAGGTGACTAGACGTTTCACCACGAATCATCTTGTCCATTATCTCGACTATCTGCGGATCTTCCTTCTGCGAAGTCCCCACTTGATCAAGAAGTATAGGTCTAAGCTCAAGAGATGATAACGAACCAGTCATCGACTCAACAGCTGTTGTAAAATCAAAGGTTGCCAAGAACTCTAGGCTCCTCATCTCAACAAACAAGGGACTCAAAGTCAACCTACTTCTGCTTAGTGCATCTACCACAACATTACCCTTGCCAGGGGTATAAGCTATCTCGAAGTCATAAGATGCCAAGAATTCCATCCACCTTTGCTGCCTTAGATTCAGATCTTTCTGCGAGAAGAGGTACTTGAGCGACTTGTGATCAGTATACAACTCAAACCTTTTGCCCAGAAGATAGTGGCGCCGGGATTTGAGAGCAAAGATGATCGCCGCCAACTCCAAATCATGAGTTGGATAGTTCTTCTCATGAACTTTAAGTTGCCTACCCCCATAACATATCACTCTTCCTTCCTTCATCAGAACAACACCTAACTCCGTGCCACATGCATCGGTGTACACGGTAAACATCTTACCGCCATCAGGTAATGCCAAAACTGGAGCTATAGTAAGGGCCCTCTTGAGCCTTTGAAAAGCAAGCTCACATTCTAAGTCCCATGCAAAGACTAGGTTCTTCTTCTTCAATCTAGTAAGAGGGGCTGAAATCTTAGCGAAGTCCCTGATGAACTTCCTATAGTAGCCCGCCAGACCAAGGAAGCTTCTTACTTCGGTTGCATTCCTAGGAGTCTTCCAGTCTTGAACCGCAACCACTTTCGCGAGATCCAGAGCTATGCCTTGCTTAGAAACTATATGTCCAAGAAATCGAACTTCCCTTCTCCAAAAATGGCATTTGGAGAACTTGGCTTTCAACTAATGACCTCTAAGCGTATCCATCACTTCCTTGAGATGTCTAGCATGTTCTTCCTCATCCTTTGAGAAGATCCGGATATTATCCACGAAGACAACTTAAGGAACTCCCTGAACACCCTACTCATCAAATCTACGAAGTAGGCGGGTGCATTAGTCAAACCGAATGGCATGACTAGCCATTCAAAGAATCCATCTGGAGTCCTAAACGCAGTTTTATCAATACTATCCTCAGCCACTCTAAGCTGATGAAATCTGGTGGCTAGATCGAGCTGAGAGAAAATAGAGGCACCAACAAGCTGGTCAAAGAGGTCGTCTATCCTCGGTAACGGGTGCCTATTCTTCTTTGTCAGCTTGTTCAACTCTCGATAATCAACACATAGACGAAGCGAACCATCCGCCTTAGTAGCGAATACCACAGGAGCACCCCATTCAGAAATGCTTCGCCTAATAAAATTCTTCTCAAGCAACTCCTTGATTTGCTTACTGAGCTCCCTTCTTTCACGTGGGGTCATGTGCCTAACGGGCAATGATACTGTCTTGGCATTATCGATTAGATAAATGCGGAAATCTATCTCTCGTTTAGGGGGTAACCACTTAACTTCTTCAAAGACATCAGGATAGTCTCGGACCACCCTTATAGATTGCAGATCATCGATGGACGAGTCAAGAAATTCAAGATAACATAACATGACGTGACCTCTAGGGTTACAAGAAATTTCTAGGGTATTACCGAGGCGAGTCATGAGCCTCACCACCCTATGCTCACAATCGAGGATGGCTCCATAACTGGACAACCAATCCATGCCCAAAATCAACCTGTATCCCGTGAACCCGAGAACATAAGCATTACACGTGAATTCCACGGTCAAGATAGAAATTTTCAAATCCACACAAATCATAGATAGATGGGCGGAACCCCTAATTGGATTTGAAACATTAACGGGATCCTCAACTAGACTAGTACTTAGTGCAAACTTTCAACAATGTCAGAAGAAATAAAACTATGCGATGCGCCAGAATCAAATAAGGTGCGAACAGGATAATCAGAAATATAAACAAGGCTTTCTACAGAAATACTACCTCGGTCCTGAACTGGGGCAGTGTTGAGGGCATGCACTTGCCCTCCAGAAGGTCCTGCACGCTGATTCTGTCCTTGCCCTTGTCCTTGCTTCTTGGGGCAATCCTTGCTAAGGTGTCCAGGCTCTCCACAGTGAAAGCATTCGCCCAACTTCCTCTTCTTCTTTCTGCAATCATTGGCTATGTGCCCAACAATCCCACAGGAGTTGCATTTTCTTGGGTCCTTTTCCTTGCTGTTGTTGGCCTTATTGCCCTTGTTGTTCTTGTTATTCTTGTTGTTCTGATTGCTCTGATTTCCTCCCCACTTGGAGTCCGTCTTCTTGGCTTGAGTCTCATTAGGCTTGACTTCTTTCTTGACATTCTTATCATCTCCTTGAAGCAATGCCATGTCCACTAGGCCTTCAAAAGTGGCTCCCATGGGAATATGAGACAGGGCTAAACCTTGTAATGGCTCATTCAACCCTCGTGCAAAGCGTAAAGCCTTCTTCTGGGGAGTATTAACCATGTCCAAACCGAATCGAGCAAGCTGGTTAAACTTATTCATATACTCCCTTACTATCATGTCCCCTTGCTTCAAAGATATAAACTTCTCCAATTGCAGATTCGCCTCAGCAGATGATAGAAACTTAAGCCCAAACCTCATCCTAAAGTCAGCCCAAGTCTCTATAGGCCTAGTAGCATTGGTGACCTCCCACCAATAAGCAGCTTCTTCTTTCAATAGCCACGCTGCCAACAGAACTTTTCTATGGTCTTCCACATCAAAGATGGCGAAGAGATCTTCAGTTTCTTTCAACCAATTTCTTGCCTCCACAAAAGTCTCCGTCCCAATAAAATTCTTGCCACCCATCGCCTTAAAGTCTTTGCAAACCTTGGCGAAATCTTCTTGTAGATTCTGAGGAGGAGGAGGAGGAGGGACCTCAGTTACGGTGAGGGTGTTTGCTGGGCCCACATCGTTGGCCCTAGCTTCCAAGTACCTTCGGAACCATCCGGGAATAGTTACTCCCTCGGGAAGGTTAAGATCGGCCATACTGAAAAAGAAAAAGATAGATTCAGAACGAGGAAACGAAGGATAGTGCTAATGGCTTTTGGGGAATAGCCTTTTAAAATAACTAGACTTTTCTTGGAAAATACTTAATTGGTTTTGAAAATAGTTTTTCAAAAGGTAAGTTTTAAAAACCTTTTGCTCAAATCTTGTAAACCTTATGCTCTGATACCAAATGTAACACCCCACCTCCGCCAATGCGACTCTTGCAAGCACACTAGCTTTGGAGGGGCGTTAAACGAGGTAAACATGCATGCAAATATCACAAGACAGAACATATAAGTAAAAACAGAGTACATAAAGCAGCGGATAAAACTAACATTTCAAAACCATAGTCAAGTTACATCAAAGTACTTAGTCATTATTTTCCCAACAAAACAAAGTCTAGAAAACATAAACTGAAAACTGGAAACAACATAAAGTAACTATCCCCAAAGCAGAATAAAGCCATAGCGAGCTCAAGTCCAAACCGTACGTGAGCTATTCAGAAAAGCAGCTAAAGATCCAAGCTAGGTACCAGTGTTCCCACCCTGTAAACCTGAGGGGGGGGAAAGGAAGAAAAGAGGCGAAAGAAAACGGGTCAGTCAAAAAGATTGGTAAGTCCTATCTACTATTGGTATAAAAACTAATAAAGTTAACTGAAGATGTAAAACAGAGATGAGATGTAGGGTGATAACTGGCATGGTGAAAAGTTAACAAGATAGATCAAGTGTGGCATCGCATATACAAGGTTATGTTTTTGCACCAAGTGTACTAGTATTCCGACCCATGTCAAGTATAAACAAGAAATGGTCCCTTCGCCCAAAGCTGGCCCAATATCATGAGGTGACCTAAATCAAGGCCCAACTATGCGGTCTAGTCGATCGGCTCCCTAAAAGCCTAACTCGTCAAGTGTCGGTGTCATACGGCCCAATCACGAAGTGTAGTCAAACTGTGCTAGGTCCACCCTAGGGTGTATCAAGCCCTAGGGTGCCAACCACGGACACAAATCGAGCTTGCACAGTCTAAACCTACTGGTGCCCGTGTCTGCTTGTTCAACTCCGGACTATGTGCACGTCCACAGCCCGCTTGAACCTACACCGGCGCACCCACTCAGCCGTCGTTTTGGTCGCTTACATGTCAGCCCAGTAATCGTGCCCCACCCTAGCCTAGTCCCTAGGGTACTATGATACAATCAAGAGGGTTACTGGTGAAAAGGACCACGTAACTAGGGTTTCTAACGGGTTAAATGTGTATAACCCTATCCAATCAAGTATCAAGTTGGTTAAGTGTACCCAAGGTTCATGACTTAACCCCATCAACCCATCATGTTTAATTGGTTAATTATTCAAGTCGTCCATGACTTAACCCTATCATGTGGCATTAATTAATTTCATGCACCCAACCTCTCACATTAGACCTTGTTGTGGTTACTAGTTAAGCCGGGCGGGTCCGGGTAGTTTTACACCACAACTTAGTCTAACCTCGGGTTTCAAGTGCGACATGACCAACTACTCACATTGGGTCCTATTGCTTGTAGCCACTAGTTAAACCGGTCGGTTCCGGGTAGATTTATGCTACAAACTCAACCCAACCTCGAGTTGGCCACACTCATATTTTCTAAGTGTCACGTCCATCATTATGTTTACAAACATAATCACAAGTCAATGTTCATGTCATATTTCAAAACCATGTTTTCATGTCATTAATATTACCCAAGCCCAACGCATTCCCATCGCATGTACGTTTCGCGTAACATAACATAGATCAAAAGAGGGAACTTGGCAAAAGCATGACAAAAAAAAAACATAAGGTATGAGGTTGGCCACAAGTTAAACATGGTGTCATATAAGGCATAAATATGTTCATTTAAACTTGCATGTTACATTATAAGCTTGAAAACATGCATAACATTCAAACTTAGCGAATAGGCGATACATGGTCCTAGGTGACATAGAATGATGACTAGAAGTTCGCATATAACATTATATGCAAGTTATCATAAAGGTTATGAGAGTTCTCATGTTGCATAATGCAACATTTCAACATAAAGCTTATAGCTTTTAGCCCACAAGGTCAAGGTGATAGCTTTACAAACATGCATAGAATAAACCTATGCATAACATGTTAGAATCAAAGCACATATCATACTTAGGCCCAAACTCAAACTTGCAACATGTCACATTTAACTTCATAGTTATAATCTAAGAGTAATATAGGGCTTACAATGCTATGAAGACTTATAAAATAAAATAAGATTGAAACGAAGCCACTAGCAACTCTAAACACTCCCAAATGATAAGCTCCATGAAAACCCTTAAGAAACAAGCAAAAGATCCTTGCTTTGATGAAGAAAGATTGAACTTTGGCCTTAAATCAAGCTTAGGAACTCTCAAAAAAGCTTAGGAACTCTCATATGAATGAAGATGGAGGCTATGACAAGAGGGTGGAGGCCATGAATAACATTTTGGCATAGTTTAGTTATAGGATTGATTTATGATGATTTAGGCTAGGTATTAGGGTCTTTTTATAGATGATTAGGTTAATTTAGACCATAGGATTAACCCTAATTCAGATCTGGGCCATCAATTCACGTCACTAGCCTCCAAAACAGGTCCAAACAGCCAAAATAGGTGCACCAGGCCGACCTGGCGGACCAGGGAGGTCGACACCCAGGTTGACTCTAGTCTCGACCTGGTCGGGGGGGGGGGGGGGAGGTCGACCCTAGTGTCGACCCCCCTGTCGACCTGTCTGGGCGGGAATTTTCCCGCCCATTCTGTTTTGGCTGAATTTGAATTCTAAATTCAAATTTGAACTGTTTTTGAACTTGTAATTTTCTGAAAACTTTGACGGGCCATAACTTGGTCATACGGACTCCGATTTTCGAAAACTCGGACTCTATTTCGCGTATTTTTCCGAGACGAATGTAATGGCATAGCCCGTTTCCCTTGATTCAGAATTTAACATTTAATTCTGCCTTGATTTATGTTATATCATGTTATTCAAAAATACGGGTTGTTACATTTTATTAGGATCTTTTAATATTATTTCTTCTAATGTTTTATCCTTATCCCAAGCTGCTAGAGGGTTTTCAATATATGTTTCTTTGAATCTTTCTTTAATATTTTCAAAAGAGTCAATGCTTTCTTGTTTTAGAATTGGTATTTTTTTCAAGTTTAGGGATATCACCACGCTGTGCTATTATAGGTTGGTAACTTGGATCAACAACATATGCTTGTTTAAGCCAAGGTGCTAAAATAGGTGTTCCACATGGTGTAGTAAATATAATATGTTCTGTTAACTGGGTCATAGGTTGATATGCTAGGCAGAAATCATTTCCTAACAATATGTCTGGGCCTTGAACATTACTAGCCCATAACTTTGGTATTTTAATTTTAATATTTCCTATTGTGAAGGGGACATTAACAGCATAATCTTTATAACAAATTTCTTTTTCTTGTATATCTAAAGCAATTATAGAAGATCCATCTTGAATCCATCACTTTTGTGGTAAAATATATTTTTTACAGAAAGATATTCCTAATCCTGTATCTATATATGCATTTAGTTTTATTGGTTGGTAATAAGGTATTTCTATAGTTCCTTCTATGTATGTAGAATATGGTGAGGTGACCACTGCCTTTTTAATATGTTGTTTGTCAGTTCTTGGAAATTCATATTGATCTAACCGGATATATGAGTTTTTTAAGGTAAAAGTATATTTTGTAATAAAATTCATTCTTAAAAATATTTCATTTTTTGCTAATTTATCATCTACTAACATTTCCATTTGTATTTGTAGGATTTTCTCATTTTTGTCTATGTGTGCTAGCCTTGCTTCTACACTTTTTCCTAAAACATGTATTTGTCCAAAATAATCTACATATTTAAAAGGATTTTGTATTGTATTGTATGGCTTTGTTTGTACTAGATAGGGATTAATATGAGAGGATGCTGCTCCTGTATCTAAAAGCACATTTACTTCTTTGCTATCTAAAAAACCATGTATATATAATTGTTTACTTGATCCTATTAAATTTAATTTTTCTAGAGGTAGTAATTCTAAATCATTTTCCTGAGAAGATATTTTTATATGTCTTAATTGATTAGAAGTAGATGCTTCATGGTCATAACATATTCTAAAAGAATTTTTGCTTTGTGGTTTTGCTACTGGTTGGGTTTTGTATCTGTTTTTCCTATGAAGGATTAATTCTTGTGGAAATTCCAACTCTTCGTGTTTTAGCTCTCTGGGAGGTATAACTTCACATATATCAGAAAATGGTTTAGCTATATTGATATTTTCTTCTTTGAATTTCTTTGTAGTGATATGATGTTTAGTTGAGTAAGCATATACCATGCAGGCTGTAATACTACACACTTTACTTCCTAGAGGCATTTTAAGTCTTTCAATTTTATGATACATTGTAAGTCCTAGTTCTATATTTTGATCAGATAATGAAATTGCAAAATCAGGAAATATTCTCATTTTTATTGTTTGATATGCAAAATTTCCTCTAATTACTCCTAACAGGGCATCTTTTGCATCATGAAGTATCCTATCATCTGATATCTAAAATGTACAAGGAACATTCATCCCTCTTCTACAAGAACATTTTATGATAAGTTCTATTCCTCCTAGTTGTAACCATTTTACTTGTTTATTAAATTCTTTTGAAAAGTTTTTCCTATCTTCTTTTATTGCTTTTTGTGTTAGTAATTTTAATAGAATTTCTCCTTCCATAGTAAGGACATCTATAGGTTGTTCAAAGGTTCTTATTACATACTTTTCTTTAGACATATATTTTATTAATGGCATTTCATAACATTCTTCTCTTGAAAGTGTATGTTTTATTTTTTCTATTTGATTATATTTTTCTTCTGACATTTGTTTGATTTGTTCATATCCACTTTAATCATCTTTGGTTTCAGAGACTATTATATTTGTTTCCATAGAAGGTTGTTGATCTATATTAGTTTCTTCATTCATTAATTCTTGGAATTCTTTTTCAATATCTTCAGATTTATCAGACATAGTACTTCCACTATCTATAGAAGAGATTTCAGAAATAACTTCTTTTGGTTCTCTTTCTTTTACTATTGTTATCTTTCTTAATGCATCCATATATGTTTGCACACTATACTTTTCTCTGTCAAAAATGTGTATATTTCTATTATTTTTCTTACTTACAATTACATTTTGTCTAGTTTTTATTACACTGTATGTTTTATGATCAAAGATATGTTCACATGGAATAACATTTTTATGTTTAGGCTTTTGTTTTATATTTTTCCTATCCTGTGGTTCTTTAAATTCTAGAATGTCATATGGTACAGGTTTCTTGATTAGTTTTTCAAATTTTTCATTGTATAGTTGTACAAAATTGTGAGAACTTGTTCTTAACATTTTAACATTCACCACGCTTAGTTTGTGTGGGTTACAACTATACTCTTCTTCAGTTTCCGTATCATTGTCTGATTCAGAATCTGAAACTAATTCATATACTTCTTCGTCAGAATCAAATTCATTTTCTAATTGTATAGGCATTACTTGTTCAGAAAATAAACGGAATGCTTTTACTGCTGTTTTCTTATATTTTCCTTTTTCTAGACATTCATTAGCATAATGTCCCTCTTTATTACATGCCCAACATCTCTATGTCTTTTTAGTTGTATCTCTTTTATTTTTGTGACTTTTCCTTTTAAAGTATCTTTTCTTTCTAAAATTAGGTGGTTTATGTTTTTTTAATTTGACTGGCCTAAAATATTTTTTAAATTTCTTCCTATACTTTTTACCAATTGGATTACATCCCCACTGAGTTGGTATTTCAGAGGTTCCACATGACAAACCTTTTTCTTTAGAATATTGTCTAGCACTTCCTATTAAGGATTGCTACATGCAATAGTAATCAATTTTGTCTTTAGTAAACTTCATCTGTATTCATAAACTTGGAAATACATCTGGATTATTTTTAAGATAATTTTCATAATCATTTGATAGTATGTTTGCCCAAGGTAAAGGTAGTTTTAAGAAATATAAGGATAGTACATTTTCCATTGTACCTTCATCTGGTGCTGAAGCATAATAATATTTAGCAAATTCACAATTATATTCATCTATGTATCTTAGATCACATATTGCAGGGTTAGCAAGTTTTATTCTTGCCTTTTTCTTTTCTTCATCTTCTAACTTTTTATCATCAAATGGAAATCCTCCAAACTCTGTTTTTAATACTTTTCTAAATGATTCAATTAAATTCAAAGGGTCTAGTAAATTAACAGAATCTCTTGCTCCTGTGTTAATTAATTGTTTAGCCTCTTTAGTTAAATTTTTATACCAATTTCTCACGTTACCTACAAATGTATTTTCTATAATACCCAACATGTCTATAGATGACTGTATATTTTTTGTAATTCTAAAATTTGAAAATCTCCAGCCCATGCATCAACTAGTTGAATAACATTTTCAGCGCAATCAAGATCTAAGACAGATCTTGAATGTTCCTGTAATTTCTTCTCTTTTGGTTTATATAATTCAGAATATGTTTTATATGGTTTTTCTTTTTTTGGAAATACATATTCATTATATATTTTTTCTCCTTCATATTGTTTTATGGATTCTAAATTATTTGTGTGATTATCTGTATGCGGGGGATTTTATACAGTTACTATACTACCACTAGTTGCTTCCATTTTTAAATGTTCAATGGATTCTTTATTATGTTGTAACGTTGATAGTCTAGACATGGCCATGGCTATGTCTCCTAGTTGGGACCCATCAGCTTTGTCCCAAAGTGCTTCTAGCTCATTCATTGTTTTGTCATCATACTGGGTATGAGACTCAACAACTTTATTCATTTTGTTATTTTCTATTGAGGATTTAAGGTTAATAGTAAATCCTCCTGTAGACTTTATACTTGATGGCAACATTTCTTCCGCAATACCTAACCTTTTCATCATTTTTTCTAGCTTATTATTAATTTCTATTATAGTAATATAATCACTAGGGGCTTGTAAAAAGGCTAATCTCAACTGATTATATGTAAGGATATTAGCAAACAGATTATATTCTGCAGTACCATTTTTAATAATAAACAATTTTTCTTCAGTTTCTATGATGGATTTAGCCATCAAGAATACTGATAGTTTACTTTTAAGATCTTCATACAATTTATCCACCTCCATGGCTCTGATACCAATTGTACGGTTGAATTCTTAAAATAAAAGATTACGGTTGAATTCTTAAAATAAAAGATTTCTCGGTTTTTTAGATTTTTGATTTCTAAAAAGACAGAATTCAAAAATACAGGATCTTGAAATAATTTTTTATTATACTGAAATTAAAGTATAGGAAGAAATTTAAAAAATATTTTTGGCCAGTCAAATTAAAAAAATATAAACCACCTAATTTTAGAAAGAAAAGATACTTTAAAAGAAAAAGTCACAAAAATAAAAAAGATACAACTAAAAAGACATGTAGATGTTGGGCATGTAATAAAGAGGGACATTATGCTAATGAATGTCCAGAAAAAGGAAAATATAAGAAAACAGCAGTAAAAGCATTCCGTTTATTTTCTGAACAAGTAATGCCTATACAATCAGAAAATGAATATGACTCTGACGAAGAAGTATATGAATTAGTTTCAGATTCTGAATCAGACACTGAAACGGAAACTGAAGAAGATTATAGCTGTAACCCACACAGACTAAGCGTGGTAAATGTTAAAATGTTAAGAACAAGTTCTCACAATTTTGTACAACTATACAATGAAAAATTTGAAAAACTAATCAAGAAACCTGTACCATATGACATTCTTGAATTTAAAGAACCACAGGATAGGAAAAATATAAAACAAATGCCTAAACATAAAAAGGTTATTCCATGTGAACATATCTTTGATCATAAAACATACAGTGTAATAAAAACTAGACAAAATGTAATTGTAAGTAAGAAAAATAATGGAAAAATACACATTTTTGACAGAGAAAAGTATAGTGTGCAAACATACATGGATGCATTAAGAAAGATAACAATAGTAAAAGAAATAGAACCAAAAGAAGTTATTTCTGAAATCTCTTCTACAGATAGTGGAAGTACTATGTCTGATGACTCTGAAGATATTGAAAAAGAATTCCAAGAATTAATGAATGAAGAAACTAATATAGATCAACAACCTTCTATGGAAACAAATATAATAGTCTCTGAGACCAAAGATGATGAAAGTGGATATGAACAAATCATACAAATGTCAGAAGAAAAATATAATCAAATAGAAAAAATAAAACATACAATTTCAAGAGAAGAATGTTATGAAATTCCATTAATAAAATATATGTCTAAAGAAAAGTATGTAATAAGAACCTTTGAACAACCTATAGATGTCTTTACTATGGAAGGAGAAATTCCATTAAAATTACTAACACAAAAAGCAATAAAAGAAGATAGGAAAAACTTTTCAAAAGAATTTAATAAACAAGTAAAATGGTTACACCTAGGAGAAATAGAACTTACAATAAAATGTGCTTGTAGAACAGGGATGAATGTTCTAGTACATTTTGGATATCAGATGATAGGATACTTCATGATGCAAAAGATGCCCTGTTAGGAGTAATTAGAGGAAATTTTGCGTATCAAACAATAAAAATGAGAATATTTCCTGATTTTGCAATTTCATTATCTGACCGAAATATAGAACTAGGACTTACAATGTATCATAAAATTGAAAGACTTAAAATTCCTCCAGGAAGTAAAGTGTGTAGTATTACAGCCTGCATGGTATATGCTTACTCAACTAAACATCATATCACTGCAAAGAAATTCAAAGAAGAAAATATCAATATAGCTAAACCATTTTCTGATATATGTGAAGTTATACCTCCCAGAGAGCTAAAACACGAAGAGTTGGACTTTCCGTAAGAATTAATCCTACATAGGAAAAACAGATATAAAACCCTACCAATAGCAAAACCACATAGCAAAAATTCTTTTAGAATATGTTATGACGATGAAGTATCTACTTCTAATCAATTAAGACATATAAAAATATCTTCTCAGGAAAATGATTTAGAATTACTACCTCTAGAAAAATTAAATTTAATAGGATCAAGTAAACAATTATATATACAAGGTTTTTTAGATAACAAAGAAGTAAATGTGCCCTTAGATACAGGAGCAACATCCTCTCATATTAATACCTATCTAGTACAAACATACCCATACAATACAATACAAAATCCTTATAAATATGTAGATTATTTTGGACAAATACATGTTTTAGAAAAAAGTGTAGAAGCAAGGCTAGCACTCATAGACAAAAACGGGAAAATCCTACAAATACAAATTGAAATGTTAGTAGATGATAAATTAGCAAAAAATGAAATATTATTAGGAATGAATTTTATTACAATATATACTTTTACCTTAAAAAACTCATATATCCAGTTAGATCAAAATGAATTTCCAAGAACTGACAAACAACATATTAAACAGGCAGTGGTCACCTCACCATATTCTACATACATAGAAGGAATTATAGAAATACCTTATTACCAACCAATAAAACTAAATGCATATAAAGATACAACATCAGGAATATCTTTGTGTAAAAAATATATTTTACCACAAAAGTGGTGGATTCAAGATGGATCTTCTATAATTGCTTTAGATATACAAGAAAAAGAAATTTGTTATAAAGATTATGCTGTTAATGTCCCCTTTGTAACACCCCACACCCGCTATAGTCACTCACTAAGGGAATGCCATAGCATCGGTGGAGTATTTTTAGTGAGTATAGAACAGTAAAATTACAACAAGACAGATATAATGTAATACTTGAAAATTTAAAACATCATCTCATAGCAGCGGAAAGTAAAACATGTTTGGTTACATCATAAAACCATAACAAGAGTCAAGTACAAAATATCCATC
This sequence comes from Allium sativum, assembly GCA_030737875.1. NCBI lineage: Eukaryota > Viridiplantae > Streptophyta > Magnoliopsida > Asparagales > Amaryllidaceae > Allium > Allium sativum. Next base: position 234,220,670 of record CM060922.1, read on the forward strand.
CTGAATAAAATAAGTACATAATCCCACTACTCATAACAAATAGCCATAACAGAAAAGATAAGATAAGCTGAGCTCTACATCTACGGTCCAAGCTCCAAGAGATAGATAAAGCAAACTGATCAAAGCCCACTAGCACTAGGCCCAACCTGAGGACCTGAAGGAAAAAGATAAAAACAACGGGGGTCAGACATAAGCCTGAGTGAACCCTATCTCCTTAATAATACAATTATTAAAGTAATTAGGGTATGATATGAACTCGGTATGGTATCTTTGGGGATAATGACTACACTAAGTTGCCCACGAACACAGGACGAACTAAGATAACCGTAAAGACGCATCTCCCCACCCAAGGATAATTACTAACTGCACCACACCAGTCACTCCTACTCAAAGGTTGATCCCACCCAAGGATATCAAAGATAGATATAACCAGTAGTTTCCTGTACCCTAGTTGACTACATAGGTGCCGTCTGCCCCTATCTCTACTAGGTGTACCCCACTACCCCAAGCGATCGGCTCCCTAACGTAGGTATCCGTGCTGGGCCCACAGTGGGGTGTATCATTCCCCAAAGTGGCAACCCAAAAGCAACACCGGTGCACGGGTTATACCTACACGATGCAACAACGTCTTACCTCCCAGTCCCGGGCCCACACACGCATATGAAACCCGATGGGCCTGCGTTGCCACCGCTAACCCCGTTTTGGCCACTTATAGACAAGCCCAGTATGCGTGCCCCGTCCTCGGCTTGGGCCGAGCTACAAAGATACATATGGGATACTGGTTGTAATGGGCCCTCCACAAGCTACCCACCAGAGCTTGTTATTAATCTAGTGTTCCCCACTTAACCCTTTAATCATGTTTAATTACATGTTTCACTTGGTTAAGTATTCTAATCGTATTTTCTATTGCCACCCAAGGCAACCCACTAGATTCCTCATGCCACCCAAGGCACCCACTTAACCCCTCATGTCCCACTACATGCTAATATGGTTAAGTGTTTCTTAATTAATTAAGACCGTGATTCCCCATAAAGACCTCCCACATTAGACTGGCTGTTATGACCGCCTGGTTAAGCCGGTAGGGTCCGGGCAGTCTTACGTCATAACAGAGTCTAACCTCGTGTCTTTACTTTAATCACGTATTTAATTTGTGCCTAAGACCTCTCACATTAGACTGGCTGTTATGACCGCCTGGTTAAGCCGGTAGGGTCCGGGCAGTCTTACGTCATAACAGAGCCTAACCTCGTGTCTTAGTCGATTAATTACACCTAATTAATCACCCCCATATTAATTATCCCTAATTAATATCAATTTATTCATAACATGGGTAGACCTAACTCAATAGGTAAATTCCCATGGGGTAGACCTAACTCAATAGGTAAATTCCCACTTATGTTAATTAATTTTTTTATGGTATGCTTAATCATACCCATTTCAACATACTTTTAATTAACATATTAATTAACCCCATCGTTCCCCACGTAAATCGTCATTATGACATAACATAATAAAGGGAAGATTTACCACACATAACATGGGTTTAGCATATAACTTTATCATGGGTTAAGAGGATGTCAACTTGCATATATGAGCATGTATTAACCCAACTATATTCAACCCAAACTTGCATATTATCAAACATGTGTCTTACATAACATGTTGCATATGAACTTACATATCATCAAGCATGTGATTTGCATAACATGTTGCATATGAACTTACATATCATCATACATGTGATTTGCATAACATGTAGAACTTGCATATATGACTTGCATCTTAAAGGAGGGTAAACATGCATAGCATATAAGGGTGTCATCTTGCATATGTATGCATCACATTTAAAAGGGTAAACTTACATGTCATGATTTATGCATAATACCAAACACTTAGCATGCATAAAACCACATACTTAGCATGCATAGAATCAATTACTTATTATGCATAAACACACCACTTAACTTGCATAAACCCAAACACTTAGCATGCATACAATCAAATACTTAGCATGCATAAAATCACATGCATAACTTGTATGACATGTTGAACTTGCATTTCAACATATACATAACTTGCATAAACATTCACATACTTGCATAGGCTTGCATATTATGTTAAACTTGCATTTCAACATATACATAACTTGCATAAACATTCACATATTTGCATAGGCTTGCATATTATGTTAAACTTGCATTTCAACATATACATAACTTGCATAAACATTCACATACTTGCATAGGCTTGCATATTATGTTAAACCTGCATTTCAACATATACATAACTTGCATAAACATTCACATACTTGCATAGGCTTGCATATTATGTTAAACCTGCATTTCAACATATACATAACTTGCATAAACATTCACATACTTGCATAGGCTTGCATATTATGTTAAACTTGCATTTCAACATATACATAACTTGCATAAACATTCACATACCTGCATAGGCTTGCATATTATGTTAGACTTGCATTTCAACATATACATAACTTGCATAAACATTCATATACTTGCATAAGATGTTAAACATGCATATAAGCATATACATGACTTGCATAAGTACTCACATACTTGCATAACATGTTTGCATAATGGATCCATATTCACTTAGTGTTTTGCATCATAAACATCATGAAACAACTTGCATAAAAATATCATGATTACATATTATGAAACTTGCATGACATAAGGCATATAACTTGCAAAACACATAATATTCACTACATCAAGCTTGCATAAATATATGGATCCACAAACATAGCCATACTTTATCACATCTTATCATAATCAATTCAATAATTGATTATTAAGGGGATAGAAGCTCACCAAAACAAGATTAGAAAGTTAAATGAAGCAAATCCCAATGATTAAGTAGAAGAAGATGTAGATTAGCTTGCAAACCCTCTTAGGATTTTTAGTGGAGGCTCTCCAATTTTCTAAGTGGTGGCATAATGGCCTTAGATCTATTTTTGGTAAGGATAAGGGGGGTATTAGGGTGTATATATAGATTAGTTAGATGTTTTAGGACCATAGGATATACCCTAGAACCAATCCTAGCCTTTAAAGCATGTCTTGGTGAAGAAGTCAAGTATAGGAACCATTTAGGGCCCAAAAAAAACAGCCCAAAACTCATCCCGGGCCTCAAAACATGAGCAGTTTTCGTTTTTGATTTTTCGTGAAACTTTGACGGGCCATAACTTGGTCATACGGACTCCGATTTACGAAAACTCGCACTCTATTTCGCGTATTTTTCCGAGACGAACGCAATGGCACAGCCCGTTTCCCCTGATTCAGAATATTAAATTTAATTCTGCTCTGATTTATGTTATAACAAGTTATTTAACATACGGGGTGTTACATTCTCCCCTACTTAAAGGATTTCGTCCCCGAAATCTCTAAGTCAAGAAGAACGTATCCTACCAACCAAACAACCATCTACTCAACCATCAAACACTGGCATCCATTGTCCTTAAAGTTTCTAATGTTGTATGAACATATGCAAAAAGTGTGTGTATATGTTCCCTATCTAATGCAAAATCAGGCGGTCTACTGATTCAGTTGACCTCCTTAATGCAAACCATGATAGTGCCATGCATCCAATATGTATGCGAAAGAACCCTATCGACACATACTATTTCTACATGCGTGCACAATCATTCACCGAATAAATGCATCATCCATATGATAGCACAACCATCATACATCCATTAATATAGCTACCTACACACATTTATATGCAATATGCAATATGAAGTGATTGAGCCAATCTAGTGCCTAAAGTGTGTGTATATGCATCCACGAGCAACCACTAGCAAACACTTGCATCCACTTGCATCCATCAATCATAACATGTCTCAAACACATGTTTCAACCATAGGTTTACCCTATCTAAAAGGTCAAAGGTGCTAATGAGAGGACATACTAAGGACAAGATAAGATAGGCAATAAAGGAGAAGTTAAAGAACATACTCTCAAAAAGAAAAGGGTACAAAGAACGCATCTTCGCTTCCGTCTCCCAAGTAGCATTGCTCTCGTCATCTCCCCATTGCACTTTGACTAGCTGAACCTCTCTGTTTCTCAACTTCTTAATCTCTGACCCAAGGATGCGAGTAGGAGCTCGTCGAATCGTCGCATCACGCTCTACTTCCACTTCTCTAAGCAAGCTTGGCTCTACCATCTCTGCGGTCTCATGTAGGCACTTCCTCAAATGTGACACATGGAAAACATCATGTATACCACTAAGTCTGTCTGGCAACTCCACCCTATATGCCATCCGTCCAATTCTTTCCTTGACAGGAAACGGTCCTACAAACCTCGGTGCTAACTTCCCAGCGGATCCAAAGCGAACAACATTCCGTAATGGAGACACTTTGACAAAAACCATGTCCCCAACTTCAAACTCAAGATCAGTCCTCCTCTTATCTGCATAAGATTTCTGTCTGTCTTGCGCTGCTTTCATCCTTCTTCGAATCAAATCAACCTTCTCTGAAGTCTCTCTAACCATATCGGGCCCTAGCAAGATCTTATCCGTAGATTCCCACCAACATGTAGGTGATCGACAAGGCCTTCCATAAAGAGCTTCAAAAGGTGCCATGCCAATACTAGACTGGAAGCTGTTGTTATATGCAAACTCCACCAAAGGAAGATGCTCTTCCCATGTACCTCCAAAATCCAAGATACAAAGCCTCAAAAGGTCTTCCAAAACATGGTTCACCCTCTCGGTCTGGCCGTCTGTCTGAGGATGATATGCGGTGCTCAAACACAACTGAGTCCCCACCGCCTCCTGTAAACTCTTCCAAAACTCACTAGTGAAGATAGGATCTCGATCACTCACTATGCTGGAAGGTACCCCATGCAATCGAACTATCTCTCGAACATAGACTGAAGCAAGCCATGGAGCAGTCCTTTTACTCTTTACGGGTATGAAATGGGCGCTCTTAGTAAGCCTGTCTACCACCACCCAAATTCCTGTATTACTCTTTCTCGATCTGGGTAACCCGTCAATAAAATCCATCGAGACGCTATCCCACTTCCATTGCGGAACCTCCAATGGGTAAGGCAACCCACCTGGTTTCCTTTGCTCCGCCTTCACTTGCTGGCACACCAAACATTGAGCGACATACTCGGCCACGTCTTTCTTCATACTGGCCCAGAAGAAAACCCTCTTCATGTCTTGATACATCTTGTCCCCACCGGAATGAATGGTCATCCTAGAACGGTGTGCATCATCAAGAATAACCTTCCTCAAACCCTCGTCTTGCGGTACACAAAGTCTACCGTCTCTACGCAAGCACCCCCTATCGCCTAGGGTGTACCTACTCAAATGGCTGGACGACTCTCCCCTTATGAGCTTCTCTACCAACTCAACCAACTGTGGGTCGTCCCTCTGTGCTTCTCCAATCCGCCCCAAAAAAGTAGGTCTAACTTCCAAGGAAGCTAGCAAACCGGGTACATAATCAACGGAAGGTCTGAAATCAAATATCGAGATAAATTCCAAGCTTCGTTGTTCCACGGACAACAGACTCAAGGACAACCTCTTTCTGTTCAAGGCGTCCGCCACCACGTTACCCTTGCCAGGTGTATACGCTATCTCAACCTCATAGGATGCTAAGAATCCCATCCACTTTTACTGTCCTAAGATTATGAAGAGTCTCCAACACTTCCCTAAGATGTAGGGCATGCTCTTCTCCACCAGGATATCATCCAAAATCATCACAACTGTCTCTCACGCAGACCACCCTAGTCGAACTCGGCATCCCCCAAATGCAAGCCCCAAAGGCCTAAACCAATATCAGACAAACACCCAAGGGATACCTCCTTCGAATTCAGACGATCTACGTGAGATGATACTAGTAAAAATGGCTAAATAATTAAGCCCTTGTCCAATTCTGGATGTCCTCGCCAGTCTCGCTCCAAAACCGTCGTTTATCCCATACTGGCTTTGCTCAGCCTATTGAGCACATACGAAAACTTATTTTGCTCCTAGAAAAGACCAAGATGTCAACCACAAGGACCATCACAACTTATTTAGGTACTCCCTGAACACCCTTCTCATCAAATCAACAAAGTATGCGGGGGCGTTCGTCAAACCAAATGGCATCACCAGCCACTCATAAAAAAATTCATCCGGAGTCCTAAAGGCAGTCTTCTCTATACTATCCTCAGCCACTCTCAACTGATGAAGTCCCGTGGCTAAGTCCTACTACAAAGATACTGAGGCGCCAGCCAACTGATCAAAGAGATCATCTATCCTTGGCAATGGGTGTCTATTCTTCTTTGTGAGTTTCTTTAGTTCTCTTTAGCCTACACAAAGTCTGAGGGACCCATCCTCCTTCATAACAAAAACTACTGGAGCGCCCCACTCCGATATACTTCGTCTTATGAACCCTTTCTCAAGCAAATCGCCTACTTACTTATGGAGTTCCCTCCTCTCACGAGGAGCCATGTGGCACACTGGCCAAGATACTGGTTTAGCATTATCCACCAGATATATTCGGAAGTCAATCTCCCGCTTCGGAGGTAAGCCCTTCACCTCTTCACACACATCCGGGTATTCCCAGACCGCTCTATCAGATCGCAAACTCTAGACCGACGTGTCAAGCGATTCTAGATAACTTAGCATAACAGATTCTATGGGATTACAAGAGATCTCGAGAGTGTTACCCAGGTGGCCCATAAGCCTAACAACTCTCCCTTCAAAATCAAGAACGGCACCCCTACTGGATAACCAGTCCATGCCCAAAACTAACCCATAGCCCGTGAAGCCCAAAAAGCATCACATCTAAACTCAACGCTAAGTATAGAAACTTTCAAACATAAACACATCATGGAGCCCCAATTGGGTTTGAAACAACTAAGGGATCATCTACCAAACTGGTGTCTAAGTGCAGTGACTCAACTAACAATGGTGAGATAAACGAACTCGATATATCAGAATCAAATAAAGTTTGAATCGGATAATAAAGAAATCCAAATTCCAACCTAGACGGTCTTATCCCCATCTGGTACCCTAGTCGTGAGGGAATACAACTACCCTCCAGAAGATTCCATACCTTGCCCTTGCTTCTTTGGACAATCCTAATAACGTGTCCTATTCCTCCCAAAAGGATAACTACTAGCCTTCTTCTTCCCTATTCTCCACTCATAAGCTCCCACCAATGAGGTTTCATCCTTCATTAACTAAACAACTATTTGAGCCTTCCTCTCATCGTCTATCCTATAGGTACCTACCAGTCCTCCTCCTTCTTGAACCAACTTCTAATCTGATTAACGTCTAAGTCCCTTGAAGTGGTTTTCCATCCTTATCTATCTTAGAAAGATCATCTATATGCGGAGGGGAAACTCAAAATGAGAGAAAGGAAGAGATTCAAAATGGAGAATTCGAAAGATATAGATATGGCTATTGGGGATTATGCTTTTCTTTCAAAAACTTTTCTCTTAAAAGACATGTTTTTGAAAATACTTTCTTCTAAAATATTCTTAGAAAATAGTTTTTCTTAAAAATTTTATCTGTTCTGGTAACCTTATGCTCTGATACCACGTGTAACACCCCACACCCGCTATAGTCACTCACTAAGGGAATGCCATAGCATCGGTGGAGTATTTTTAGTGAGTATAGAACAGTAAAATTACAACAAGACAGATATAATGTAATACTTGAAAATTTAAAACATCATCTCATAGCAGCGGAAAGTAAAACATGTTTGGTTACATCATAAAACCATAACAAGAGTCAAGTACAAAATATCCATCCTGAATAAAATAAGTACATAATCCCACTACTCATAACAAATAGCCATAACAGAAAAGATAAGATAAGCTGAGCTCTACATCTACGGTCCAAGCTCCAAGAGATAGATAAAGCAAACTGATCAAAGCCCACTAGCACTAGGCCCAACCTGAGGACCTGAAGGAAAAAGATAAAAACAACGGGGGTCAGACATAAGCCTGAGTGAACCCTATCTCCTTAATAATACAATTATTAAAGTAATTAGGGTATGATATGAACTCGGTATGGTATCTTTGGGGATAATGACTACACTAAGTTGCCCACGAACACAGGACGAACTAAGATAACCGTAAAGACGCATCTACCCACCCAAGGATAATTACTAACTGCACCACACCAGTCACTCCTACTCAAAGGTTGATCCCACCCAAGGATATCAAAGATAGATATAACCAGTAGTTTCCTGTACCCTAGTTGACTACATAGGTGCCGTCTGCCCCTATCTCTACTAGGTGTACCCCACTACCCCAAGCGATCGGCTCCCTAACATAGTTATCCGTGCTGGGCCCACAGTGGGGTGTATCATTCCCCAAAGTGGCAACCCAAAAGCAACACCAGTGCACGGGTTATACCTACACGATGCAACAACGTCTTACCTCCCAGTCCCGGGCCCACACACGCATATGAAACCCGATGGGCCTGCGTTGCCACCGCTAACCCCGTTTTGGCCACTTATAGACAAGCCCAGTATGCATGCCCCGTCCTCGGCTTGGGCCGAGCTACAAAGATACATATGGGATACTGGTTTTAATGGGCCCTCCACAAGCTACCCACCAGAGCTTGTTATTAATCTAGTGTTCCCCACTTAACCCTTTAATCATGTTTAATTACATGTTTCACTTGGTTAAGTATTCTAATCGTATTTTCTATTGCCACCCAAGGCAACCCACTAGATTCCTCATGCCACCCAAGGCACCCACTTAACCCCTCATGTCCCACTACATGCTAATATGGTTAAGTGTTTCTTAATTAATTAAGACCGTGATTCCCCATAAAGACCTCCCACATTAGACTGGCTGTTATGACCGCCTGGTTAAGCCGGTAGGGTCCGGGCAGTCTTACGTCATAACAGAGTCTAACCTCGTGTCTTTACTTTAATCACGTATTTAATTTGTGCCTAAGACCTCTCACATTAGACTGGCTGTTATGACCGCCTGGTTAAGCCGGTAGGGTCCGGGCAGTCTTACGTCATAACAGAGCCTAACCTCGTGTCTTAGTCGATTAATTACACCTAATTAATCACCCCCATATTAATTATCCCTAATTAATATCAATTTATTCATAACATGGGTAGACCTAACTCAATAGGTAAATTCCCATGGGGTAGACCTAACTCAATAGGTAAATTCCCACTTATGTTAATTAATTTTTTTATGGTATGCTTAATCATACCCATTTCAACATACTTTTAATTAACATATTAATTAACCCCATCGTTCCCCACGTAAATCGTCATTATGACATAACATAATAAAGGGAAGATTTACCACACATAACATGGGTTTAGCATATAACTTTATCATGGGTTAAGAGGATGTCAACTTGCATATATGAGCATGTATTAACCCAACTATATTCAACCCAAACTTGCATATTATCAAACATGTGTCTTACATAACATGTTGCATATGAACTTACATATCATCAAGCATGTGATTTGCATAACATGTTGCATATGAACTTACATATCATCATACATGTGATTTGCATAACATGTAGAACTTGCATATATGACTTGCATCTTAAAGGAGGGTAAACATGCATAGCATATAAGGGTGTCATCTTGCATATGTATGCATCACATTTAAAAGGGTAAACTTACATGTCATGATTTATGCATAATACCAAACACTTAGCATGCATAAAACCACATACTTAGCATGCATAGAATCAATTACTTATTATGCATAAACACACCACTTAACTTGCATAAACCCAAACACTCAGCATGCATACAATCAAATACTTAGCATGCATAAAATCAAATACTTAGCATGCATAAAATCACATGCATAACTTGTATGACATGTTGAACTTGCATTTCAACATATACATAACTTGCATAAACATTCACATACTTGCATAGGCTTGCATATTATGTTAAACTTGCATTTCAACATATACATAACTTGCATAAACATTCACATACTTGCATAGGCTTGCATATTATGTTAAACTTGCATTTCAACATATACATAACTTGCATAAACATTCACATACTTGCATAGGCTTGCATATTATGTTAAACTTGCATTTCAACATATACATAACTTGCATAAACATTCACATACTTGCATAGGCTTGCATATTATGTTAAACTTGCATTTCAACATATACATAACTTGCATAAACATTCACATACTTGCATAGGCTTGCATATTATGTTAAACTTGCATTTCAACATATACATAACTTGCATAAACATTCACATACTTGCATAGGCTTGCATATTATGTTAAACTTGCATTTCAACATATACATAACTTGCATAAACATTCATATACTTGCATAAGATGTTAAACATGCATATAAGCATATACATGACTTGCATAAGTACTCACATACTTGCATAACATGTTTGCATAATGGATCCATATTCACTTAGTGTTTTGCATCATAAACATCATGAAACAACTTGCATAAAAATATCATGATTACATATTATGAAACTTGCATGACATAAGGCATATAACTTGCAAAACACATAATATTCACTACATCAAGCTTGCATAAATATATGGATCCACAAACATAGCCATACTTTATTACATCTTATCATAATCAATTCAATAATTGATTATTAAGGGGATAGAAGCTCACCAAAACAAGATTAGCAAGTTAAATGAAGCAAATCCCAATGATTAAGTAGAAGAAGATGTAGATTAGCTTGCAAACCCTCTTAGGATTTTTAGTGGAGGCTCTCCAATTTTCTAAGTGGTGGCATAATGGCCTTAGATCTATTTTTGGTAAGGATAAGGGGGGTATTAGGGTGTATATATAGATTAGTTAGATGTTTTAGGACCATAGGATATACCCTAGAACCAATCCTAGCCTTTAAAGCATGTCTTGGGGAAGAAGTCAAGTATAGGAACCATTTAGGGCCCAAAAAAACAGCCCAAAACTCATCCCGGGCCTCAAAACATGAGCAGTTTTTGATTTTTCGTGAAACTTTGACGGGCCATAACTTGGTCATACGGACTCCGATTTACGAAAACTCGGACTCTATTTCGCGTATTTTTCCGAGACGAACGCAATGGCATAGCCCGTTTCCCCTGATTCAGAATATTAAATTTAATTCTGCTCTGATTTATGTTATAACAAGTTATTTAACATACGGGGTGTTACACCCTTCATAATAGGAAATATTAAAATTAAAATACCAAAGTTATGGGCTATTAATGTTCAAGGTCCAGACATATTGTTAGGAAATGATTTCTACCTAGCATATCAACCTATGACCCAGTTAACAGAACATATTATATTTACTACACCATGTGGAACACCTATTTTAGCACCTAGGCTTAAACAAGCATATGCTGTTGATCCAAGTTACCAACCTATACCAGCACAACGTGAAAGCATGAAAGCATTGACTCTTTTGAAAATATTAAAGAAAGATTCAAAGAAACATATAATGAAAACCCTCTAGCAGCTTGGGATAAGGATAAAACATTAGCAGAAATAAAATTAAAAGATCCTAATAAAATAATAAGAGTAAGACCTATGAAATATTCTTTAGAAGATCTAGAAGAATTTAAGGTCCAAATTAAAGAACTTTTAGAATTAAAAGTAATTAGACCATCTAACAGTCCACATAGTTCTCCTGCATTTATAGTTAGAAAACACAGTGAAATTGTTAGAGGTAAAGCTAGAATAGTTTTTAATTATAAAGCCTTAAATGATGCTACAATCTTTGATGGATATTATTTACCAAATAAAGAAGTATTATTAAAAAAATTACAAAACAAAAAATGGTTTACAAAAATGGATTGCAAAAGTGGATTTTGGCAAATAAAATTAACAGAAGAATCTATACCGTATAGTGCCTTCAGCTGTCCACAAGGACAATATGAATGGCTAGTTATGCCCTTTGGATTAAAAAATGCACCACAAATATTTCAAAGAAGAATGGATGAAGTATTAAAACAACATGATGATTATTGTATTGTATATCTTGATGATATTTTAATATTTTCTGACAATATAGAAGACCATATTAAACACTATAATTTAGTAATAGATACATGTATAAAAAGAGGAATAACTCTTTCTGCTAAAAAAGCAATTATCGGTGTACAAAAAATAGATTTCTTAGGCATAACCATAGATAGCGGAGACATAGAATTACAGCCACATATACTTACAAAAATTAGAGAATTTCCTAATCAATTAGAAGATATAAAACAATTACAAAGATTTTTAGGATGTTTAAATTATGCTGATATATTTATAAACAAATTAGCAAAATTAAGAGCCCCTTTGCAGCAAAAACTTAAAAAGAATTATAAATGGCAATGGACAGAAGATGATACAAAATATGTTCAGCATATTAAAAAGATTTGTGAAAATATGCCTAAATTATCTTTACCATTAGAAATAGATGAATTAATTATATACACAGATGCTTCAGACTCATATTGGGGAGCAACCCTAGTGGCTATCAGAAATAACCAAGAAAAGTTATGTAGATATAAATCTGGAACATTTAAACAAAGTGAATTAAACTACCACTCCAATGACAAAGAACTTTTAGCTATTAAAAATAGTATTAAGGCCTTTTATTTATATTTAAACAAACTTTTTACGATACACACAGACTCCATTACTGCAAAATCTAGAATAAAAAACAAAATACCTGACATAGGACCCAATAAAAGGTTAATAAGATGGCAGTCATGGTTTTTTGAATTTAATTTTGACATTGAACATATTTCTGGGAAAACTAACTTTCTTGCAGATACTTTAAGCAGAGAATTGCATGATGGCGGGAAGGAAAGATGATACAATTTATTATCTAAGTATCTTTGATGAGATATATAATGAAGTACTTAAAGCACATGAAGCCTTTGAGCAATATTTAATCACTGCAGATGACGAGAAAAAGGAGGAACCAAGGTTCTTCTTCCATCATATGGTATCCTATTCAGAAACTATGTTCAGAGAAGTACAAAAAGATATGATTAATAAAGTTACTCAAATGTCTGAGAAATCAGTCAATAAGCCCTCAGAGGTAAAAAAGCATAATAAGGAATTTATTACATGGTTTAGTAATTGGGTAAAACCAATATTATTGGAACCAAATCCTTGTAAAGGAAAACATTTAGGTTATGGTTATGATCTGAATAAAGTATATATTCATCCTGAAGCTGATCCATCAGTGGTGAGAGACTTATATAAAGCAGGTTTGATTTATTGCATCTATACAAACAGTACCCTTAACAATCTCAAGGGACTACCCAAAATAAGAAATGCAGTTTACACTTTTTCAAAAGCAATTAATCATAGCAATATTTACTTAGCATGTAATCAAGTTATTCCTGAAGAAGGAAAGGAATGTATATCTATGGTAAAGATGAAGATGGGATCGAAAAGGTTGATGCCAAAATTCTTCCAGAACATGTTCCTGGTTGAAGAGGATGTGATATCAGCAACAAGAGCAAAGCAGCTAGCAAGTCTAATACAAAGAACCATTGAAGCCTTATCAAGCAATATTTGGACTTATGAGTCTGACCCTAATGAATTAATTCTGACAGTTAGTAAATTTCCAAAGGCAGGGGAAAAAGAAGATATAATCCAGTTTGTGGAAAAAATTCTACGATGGGAAGCACATAAGACAGCATATAAACACTTTCTTAAAAAGAATATGACAGAGGATCTACAGAAGAAATTAATATTACATGGAATAAAGTGGGAAACATTACAATGTGAAGTGGGACCCTCAAAAAGAAAAGATTCGCATGACAAACCTGTAGATAACTCTGGAAAAGAAAAGGACTTCCTGGATGAATAAGCATCTGTCCAGCTGTCCCGACAAGATAATATGACAACTTTAAAAAGAAATAACACCTGTCCAGGCGGATGGAAAGGTATCTAAAAAGGAGAATTCTTTAATAAAAGAATGGTAAAAGCATCAAGTAACGTGGCCTTATCTGAAAATGACTAAGGCAGTGTGGAGTAGCTATAAGAAGACCTGAAGACATTTGTGAATGGCATTAAAAAAGTTAACCAAAGAAAATATTTTCATAGTTTGTAAATTAGGGTGTGAGCTTGAGTTTACTGTACTAAGTTTGTATTCTCCTCAATTATCAATAAAAAGTTTGTACTGAGTAAAATTATCTGTTTTAAATTTCTGAGTTCTGAGAATCATAAACAAAAGCTTCTAAGTTTGTTTACTACTTGGAATCCTTCAGTCATTTCCTGGAGTCCTGATTAGTATCAAGTGTTCATTGGCGTTTGGCAGAGTGAGCCGTGAAGCCGTAGAAGAACAGGAGAATCGTAAGGATTGGAAGCGTGCTGGGCCCAAATAGGTAACAACTAGAGATTGCCAGTTTTTGATTTCTCTTAGTTTAGAAACTTTTTACAGTAGTTGAACATAGCCTTAAAACTTTTATATTAGTTGAAACACACTTCGTCCGTAAAAAAAAAAAAAAAGTAAAATTTCTGCAAATTTCAGTATACTAAAAAATTATTTCAAGATCCTGTATTTTTGAATTCTTTCAAAAATCTAAAAAACCGAGAAATCTTTTATTTTAAGAATTCAACCGTAATCTTTAATTTTAAGAATTCAACCGTACAATTGGTATCAGAGCCATGGAGGTGAATAAAATATATGAAGATCTTAAAAGTAAACTATCAGTATTCTTGATGGCTAAATCCATCATAGAAGCTGAAGAAAAATTGTTTATTATTAAAAATGGTACTCCAGAATATAATCTGTTTGCTAATATCCTTACATATAATCAGTTGAGATTAGGATTTTTACAAGCCCCTAGTGACTATATTACTATAATAGAAATTAATAATAAGCTAGAAAAAATGATGAAAAGGTTAGGTATTGCGGAAGAAATGTTGCCATCAAGTATAATGTCTACAGGAGGATTTACTATTAACCTTAAATCCTAAATAGAAAATAACAAAATGAATAAAGTTGTTGAGTCTCATACCCAGTATGATGACAAAACAATGAATGAGCTAGACGCACTTTGGGAAAAAGCTGATGGATCCCAGCTAGGAGACATAGCCATAGCCATGTCTAGACTATCAATGTTACAACATAATAAAGAATCCATTGAACATTTAAAAATGGTAGCAACTAGTGGTAGTATAGTAACTGTACAGAATCCCTCGCGTACAGATAATCGCACAAATAATTTAGAATCCATAAAACAATATGAAGGAAAAGAAATATATAATGAATATGTATTTCCAAAAAAAGAAAAACCATATAAAACATATTCTGAATTATATAAACAAAAAGAGAAGAAATTACAGGAACATTCAAGATCTGTCTTAGATCTTGATTGCGCTAATAATGTTATTCAACTAGTTGATGCATGGGCTGGAGATTTGCAAACTTTAAGAACTACAAAAAATATACAATCATCTATAGACATGTTGGTTATTATAGAAAATACATCTCTAGGTAACGTGAGAAATTGGTATAAAAATTTAACTAAAGAGGCTAAACAATTAATTAACACAGGAGCAAGAGATTCTGTTAATTTACTAGACCCTTTGAATTTAATTGAATCATTTAGAAAAGTATTAAAAACAGAGTTTGGAGGATTACCATTTGATGACAAAAAGTTAGAAGATGAAGAAAAGAAAAAGGCAAGAATAAAACTTGCTAACCTTGCAATATATGATCTAAGATACATAGATGAATATAATTGTGAATTTGCTAAATATTATTATCCTTCAGCACCAGATGAAGGTACAACGGAAAATGTATTATCCTTATATTTCTTAAAACTACCTTTACCTTGGGCAAACATACTATCAAATGATTATGAAAATTTTCTTAAAAATAATCCAGATGTATTTCCAAGTTTAGGAATACAGATGAAGTTTACTAAAGACAAAATTGATTACTATTGCATGCAGCAATCATTAATAGGAAGTGCTAGACAATATTCTAAAGAAAAAGGTTTGTCATGTGGAACCTCTGAAATACCAACTCAGTGGGGATGTAATCCAATTGGTAAAAAGTATATGAAGAAATTTAAAAAATATTTTAGGTAGAATTCAACCGTACAATTGGTATCAGAGCCATGGAGGTGGATAAAATATATGAAGATCTTAAAAGTAAACTATCAGTATTCTTGATGGCTAAATCCTTCATAGAAACTGAAAAAAAATTGTTTATTATTAAAAATGGTACTCCAGAATATAATCTGTTTGCTAATATACTTACATATAATCAGTTGAGATTAGCCTTTTTACAAGCCCCTAGTGATTATATTACTATAATAGAAATTAATAATAAGCTAGAAAAAATGATGAAAAGGTTAGGTATTGCGGAAGAAATCTTGCCATCAAGTATAAAGTCTACAGGAGGATTTACTATTAACCTTAAATCCTCAATAGAAAATAACAAAATGAATAAAGTTGTTGAGTCTCATACCCAGTACGATGACAAAACAATGAATGAGCTAGAAGCACTTTGGGACAAAGCTGATGGGTCTCAACTAGGAGACATAGCCATAGCCATGTCTAGACTATCAACGTTACAACATAATAAAGAATCCATTGAACATTTAAAAATAGAAACAACTTGTGGTAGTATAGTAACTGTACAGAATCCCCCACGTACAGATAATCGCACAAATAATTTAGAATCCATAAAACAATATGAAGGAGAAGAAATAAATAATGAATATGTATTTCCAAAAAAAGAATAACCATATAAAACATATTCTGAATTATATAAACCAAAAGAGAAGAAATTACAGGAACATTCAAGATCTGTATTAGATCTTGATTGTGCTAAAAATGTTATTCAAATAGTTGATGCATGGGCTGGAGATTTGTAAACTTTAAGAATTAAAAAAATTATACAGTCATCTATAGACATGTTGGGTATTATAGAAAAAACATTTGTAGGTAACGTGAGAAATTGGTATAAAAATTTAACTAAAGAGGCTAAACAATTAATTAACACAGGAGCAAGAGATTCTTTTAATTTACTAGACCCTTTGAATCTAATTGAATCATTTAGAAAAGTATTAAAAACAGAGTTTGGAGGATTACCATTTGATGATAAAAAGTTAGAAGATGAAGAAAAGAAAATGGCAAGAATAAAACTTGCTAACCTTGCAATATGTGATCTAAGATACACAGATTAATATAATTGTGAATTTGCTAAATATTATTATGCTTCAGCACCAGATGAAGGTACAATGGAAAATGTACTATCCTTATATTTCTTAAAACTACCTTTACCTTGGGCAAACATACTATCAAATGATTATGAAAATTATCTTAAAAATAATCCAGATGTATTTCCAAGTTTATGAATACAGATGAAGTTTACTAAAGACAAAATTGATTACTATTGCATGCAGCAATCCTTAATAGGAAGTGCTAGACAATATTCTAAAGAAAAAGGTTTGTCATGTGGAACCTCTGTAATACCAACTCAGTGGGGATGTAATCCAATTGGTAAAAAGTATAGGAAGAAATTTAAAAAATATTTTAGGCCAGTCAAATTAAAAAAACATAAACCACCTAATTTTAGAAAGAAAAGATACTTTAAAAGAAAAAGTCACAAAAATAAAAGAGATACAACTAAAAGGACATAGAGATGTTGGGCATGTAATAAAGAGGGACATTATGCTAATGAATGTCCAGAAAAAGGAAAATATAAGAAAACAGCAGTAAAAGCATTCCGTTTATTTTCTTAACAAGTAATGCCTATACAATCAGAAAATGAATATGATTCTGACGAAGAAGTATATGAATTAGTTTCAGATTCTGAATCAGACACTGATACGGAAACTGAAGAAGAGTATAGCTGTAACCCACACGGACTAAGCGTGGTGAATGTTAAAATGTTAAGAACAAGTTCTCACAATTTTGTACAACTATACAATTAAAAATTTGAAAAACTAATCAAGAAACCTATACCATTTGACATTATCGAATTTAAAGAACCATAGGATAGAAAAAATATAAAACAAAAGCCTAAACATAAAAAGGTTATTCCATGTGAACATTTCTTTGATCATAAAACGTACAGTGTAATAAAAACTAGACAAAATGTAATTGTAAGTAAGAAAAATATTGGAAAAATACACATTTTTGACAGAGAAAAGTATAGTGTGCAAACATACATGGATGCATTAAGAAAGATAACAATAGTAAAAGAAAGAGAACCAAAAGAAGTTATTTCTGAAATCTCTTCTACAGATAGTGGAAGTACTATGTCTGATAACTCTGAAGATATTGAAAAAGAATTCCAAGAATTAATGAATGAAGAAACTAATATAGATCGACAACCTTCTATGGAAACAAATATAATAGTCTCTTAGACCAAAGATGATGAAAGTGGATATGAACAAATCAAACAAATGTCAGAAGAAAAATATAATCAAATAAAAAAAATAAAACATACACTTTCAAGAGAAGAATGTTATGAAATGCCATTAATAAAATATATGTCTGAAGAAAAGTATGAAATAAGAACCTTTGAACAACCTATAGATGTCTTTACTATAGAAGGAGAAATTCCATTAAAATTACTAACACAAAAAGCAATAAAAGAAGATAGGAAAAACTTTTCAAAAGAATTTAATAAACAAGTAAAATGGTTACACCTAGGAGGAATAGAACTTATCATAAAATGTGCTTGTAGAAGAGGGATGAATGTTCCGTGTACATTTTGGATATCAGATGATAGGATACTTCATGATGCAAAAGATGCCCTGTTAGGGGTAATTAGATGAAATTTTGCATATCAAACAATAAAAATGAGAATATTTCCTGATTTTGCAATTTCATTATCTGACCAAAATATAGAACTAGGACTTACAATGTATCATAAAATTGAAAGACTTAAAATGCCTCCAGTAGTATTACAGCCTGCATGGTATATGCTTACTCAACTAAACATCATATCACTACAAAGAAATTCAAAGAAGAAAATATCAATATAGCTAAACCATTTTCTGATATATGTGAAGTTATACCTCCCAGAGAGCTAAAACACGAAGAGTTGGACTTTCCGCAAGAATTAATCCTTCATAGGAAAAACAAATATAAAACCCAACCAATAGCAAAACCACATAGCAAAAATTCTTTTAGAATATGTTATGACGATGAAGCATCTACTTCTAATCAATTAAGACATATAAAAATATCTTCTCAGGAAAATGATTTAGAATTACTACCTCTAGAAAAATTAAATTTAATAGGATCAAGTCAACAATTATATATACAAGGTTTTTTAGATAACAAAGAAGTAAATGTGCTCTTAGATACAGGAGCAGCATCCTCTCATATTAATCCCTATCTAGTACAAACATACCCATACAATACAATACAAAATCCTTATAAATATGTAGATTATTTTGGACAAATACATGTTTTAGGAAAAAGTGTAGAAGCAAGGCTAGCACTCATAGACAAAAACGGAAAAATCCTACAAATACAAATGGAAATGTTAGTAGATGATAAATTAGCAAAAAATGAAATATTATTAGGAACGAATTTTATTACAAAATATACTTTTACCTTAAAAAACTCATATATCTGGTTAGATCAATATGAATTTCCAAGAACTGACAAAGAACATATTAAAAATGCAGTGGTCACCTCACCATATTCTACATACATAGAAGGAATTATAGAAATACCTTATTACCAACCAATAAAACTAAATGCATATATAGATACAGGATCAGGAATATCTTTGCGTAAAAAATATATTTTACCACAAAAGTGGTGGACATAAGATGGATCTTCTATAATTGCTTTAGATATACAAGAAAAAGAAATTTGTTATAAAGATTATGCTGTTAATGTCCCCTTCACAATAGGAAATATTAAAATTAAAATAACAAAGTTATGGGCTAGTAATGTTCAATGTCCAGACATATTGTTAGGAAATGATTTTTGCCTAGCATATCAACCTATGACCCAATTAACAGAACATATTATATTTACTACACCATGTGGAACACCTATTTTAGCACCTAGGCTTAAACAAGCATATGATGTTGATCCAAGTTACCAACCTATACCAGCACAGCGTGGTGATATCCCTAAACTTGAAAAAAATACCAATTCTAAAGTATGAAAGCATTGACTCTTTTGAAAATATTAAAGAAAGATTCAAAGAAACATATAATGAAAACCCTCTAGCAGCTTGGGATAAGGATAAAACATTAGCAGAAATAAAATTAAAAGATCCTAGTAAAATAATAAGAGTAAGACCTATGAAATATTCTTTAGAAGATCTAAAAAAATTTAAGGTCCAAATTAAAGAACTTTTAGAATTAAAAGTAATTAGACCATATAACAGTCCACATAGTTCTCCTGCATTTATAGTTAGAAAACACAGTGAAATTGTTAGAGGTAAAGCTAGAATAGTTTTTAATTATAAAGCCTTAAATGATGCTACAATCTTTGATGGATATTATTTACCAAATAAAGAAGTATTATTTAACAAAATACAAAACAAAAAATGGTTTACAAAAATGGATTACAAAAGTGGATTTTGGCAAATTAAATTAACAGAAGAATCTATACCATATACTGCCTTCAGCTGTCCACAAGGACAATATGAATGGCTAGTTATGCCCTTTGGATTAAAAAATGCACCACAAATATTTCAAAGAAGAATGGATGAAGTATTAAAAAAACATGATGATTATTGTATTGTATATGTTGATGATATTTTAATATTTTCTGACAATATAGAAGACCATATTAAACACTGTAATTTAGTAATAGATACATGTATAAAAAGAGGGATAACTCTTTCTGCTAAAAAAGCAATTATCGGTGTACAAAAAATAGATTTCTTAGGCATAACCATAGATAGTGGAGACATAGAATTATAGCCACATATACTTACAAAAATTAGAGAATTTCCTGATCAATTAGAAGATATAAAACAATTACAAAGATTTTTAGGATGTTTAAATTATGATGATATATTTATTAACAAATTAGAAAAATTACGAGCCCCTTTGTAGCAAAAACTTAAAAAGAATTATAAATGGCAATGGACAGAAGATGATACAAAATATGTTCAGCATATTAAAAAGATTTGTGAAAATATGTCTAAATTATCTTTACCATTAGAAACAGATGAATTAATTATATACACAGATGCTTCAGACTCATATTGGGGAGAAGCCCTAGTGGCTATCAGAAATAACCAAGAAAATTTATGTAGATATAAATCTGGAACATTTAAACAAAGTGAATTAAACTACCACTCCAATGACAAAGAACTTTTAGCTATTAAATATAGTATTAAGGCCTTTTATTTATATTTAAATAAACCTTTTAATATACGCACATACTCCATTACTGCAAAATCTAGAATAAAAAACAAAATACCTTACATAGGATCCAATAAAAGATTAATAAGATGGCAGTCATGGTTTTCTGAATTTAATTTTGACATTGAATATATTTCTGGGAAAACTAACTTTCTTGCAGATACTTTAAGCAGAGAATTGCATGATGGCGGGAAGGAAAGAGGACACAATTAATTATCTAAATAAAGTATATATTCATCCTGAAGCTGATCCATCAGTGGTGAGAGGCTTATATAAAGCAGGTTTGATTTATTGCATCTATACAGACAGTACCCTTAACAATCTCAAGCGACTACCCAAAATAAGAAATGCAGTTTAAACTTTTTCAAAAGCAATTAAGCATAGCAATATTTACTTAGCATGTAATCAAGTTATTCCTGAAGAAGGAAAGGAATGTATATCTATGGTAGAGATGAAGATGGGATCGAAAAGGTTGATGCCAAAATTCTTCCAGAACATGTTCCTGGTTGAAGAAGATGTGATATCAGCAACAAGAGCAAAGCAGCTAGCAAATCTAATACAAAGAACTATTGAAGCCTTATCAAGCAATATTTGGACTTATGAGTCTGACCCTAATGAATTAATTCTGACAGTTAATAAAGTTCCAAAGGCAGGGGCAAAAGAAGATATAATCCAGTTTGTGGAAAAATTCTACGATGGGAAGCACATAAGACAGCATATAAACACTTTCTTAAAAAGAATATTACAGAGGATCTGCAGAAGAAATTAATATTACGTGGAATAAAGTGGGAAACATTACAATGTGAAGTGGGACACTCAAAAAGAAAAGATTCGCATGACAAACCTGTAGATAACTCTGGAAAAGAAAAGGACTTCCTGGATGAATAAACATCTGTCCAGCTGTACAGACAAGATAATATGGCAACTTTAAAAAAGAAATAACACCAGTCCAGGCAGATGGAAAGGTATCTAAAAAGAAGAATTCTTTAATAAAAGAATGGTAAAAGCATCGAGTAACGTGGCCTTATCTGAAAATGACTAAGGCGGTGTGGAGTAGCTATAAGAAGACCTGAAGACATTTGTGAAGGGCATTAAAAAAGTTAACCAGAGCAAATATTTTCATAGTTTGTAAATTAATGTGCGAGCTTGAGTTTACTGTACTAAGTATGTATTCTCCGCAATTATCAATAAAAAGTTTGTACTGAGTAAAATTATCTGTTTTAAATTTCTGAGTTCTGAGAATCATAAACAAAAGCTTCTAAGTTTGTTTACTGCTTGGAATCCTTCAGTCATTTCCTGGAGTCCTGATTAGTATCCAGTGTTCATTTGCGTTTAGCAGAGTGAGCCGTGAAAGCATAGAAGAACAGGAGAATCGTAAGGATTGGAAGCATGCTGGGCCCAAACAGGTAACAACTAGAGATTTCCAGTTTTTGATTTCTCTTAGTTTAGAAACTTTTTACAGTAGTTGAACTTTGCCTTAAAACTTTTACATTAGTTGAAACACACTTCATCCGTAAAAAAAAAAAAGTAAAATTTCTGCAAATTTCAGTACACTAAAAAATTATTTCAAGATCCTGTATTTTTGAATTCTGTCTTTTTAGAAATCAAAAATCTTAAAAACTGAGAAACCTTTTATTTTAAGAATTCAACCGTAATCTTTTATTTTAAGAATTCAACCGTGTTTTAGATTTTTGATTTCTAAAAAGACAGAATTCAAAAATATAGGATCTTGAAATAATTTTTTAGTATACTGAAATTTGCAGAAATTTTACTTTTTTTTCTCTTAGTTTAGAAACTTTTTACAGTAGTTGAACTTTGCCTTAAAACTTTTACATTAGTTGAAACACACTTCGTCCGTAAAAAAAAAAAAAAAAAGTAAAATTTCTGCAAATTTCAGTATACTAAAAAATTATTTCAAGATCCTGTATTTTTGAATTCTGTCAAAAATCTAAAAAACTAAGAAATCTTTTATTTTAAGAATTCAACCGTAATCTTTTATTTTAAGAATTCAACCGTACAATTGGTATCAAAGCCATGGAGGTGGATAAAATATATGAAGATCTTAAAAGTAAACTATCAGTATTCTTGATGGCTAAATCCATCATAGAAACTGAAGAAAAATTGTTTATTATTAAAAATGGTACTCCAGAATATAATCTGTTTGCTAATATCCTTACATATAATCAGTTGAGATTAGCCTTTTTACAAGCCCCTAGTGATTATATTACTATAAAAGAAATTAATAATAAGCTAGAAAAAATGATGAAAAGGTTAGGTATTGCGGAAGAAATGTTGCCATCAAGTATAAAGTCTACAGGAGGATTTACTATTAACCTTAAATCCTCAATAGAAAATAACAAAATGAATAAAGTTGTTGAGTCTCATACCCAGTATGATGACAAAACAATGAATGAGTTAGAAGCACTTTGGGACAAAGCTGATGGGTCCCAACTAGGAGACATAGCCATAGCCATGTCTAGACTATCAACGTTACAACATAATAAAGAATCCATTGAACATTTAAAAATGGAAGCAACTAGTGGTAGTATAGTAACTGTACAGAATCCCCCGCGTACAGATAATCGCACAAATAATTTAGAATCCATAAAACAATATGAAGGAGAAGAAATATATAATGAATATGTATTTCCAAAAAAAGAAAAACCATATAAAACATATTCTGAATTATATAAACCAAAAGAGAAGAAATTACAGGAACATTCAAGATCTGTCTTAGATCTTGATTGCGGTAAAAATGTTATTCAACTAGTTGATGCATGGGCTGGAGATTTGCAAACTTTAAGAATTACAAAAAATATACAGTCATCTGTAGACATGTTGGGTATTATAGAAAATACATTTGTGCGTAACGTGAGAAATTGGTATAAAAATTTAACTAAAGAGGCTAAACAATTAATTAACACAGGAGCAAGAGATTCTGTTAATTTACTAGACCCTTTGAATTTAATTGAATCATTTAGAAAAGTATTAAAAACAGAGTTTGGAGGATTACCATTTGATGATAAAAAGTTAGAAGATGAATAAAAGAAAAAGGCAAGAATAAAACTTGCTAACCTTGCAATATGTGATCTAAGATACATAGTTGAATATAATTGTGAATTTGCTAAATATTATTATGCTTCAGCACCAGATGAAGGTACAATGGAAAATGCATTATCCTTATATTTCTTAAAACTACCTTTACCTTGGGCAAACATACTATCAAATGATTATGAAAATTATCTTAAAAATAATCCAGATGTATTTCCATGTTTAGGAATACAGATGAAGTTTATTAAAGACAAAATTGATTACTATTGCATGCAGCAATCCTTAATAGGAAGTGCTAGACAATATTCTAAAGAAAAAGGTTTGTCATGTGGAACCTCTAAAATACTAACTCAGTGGGGATGTAATCCAATTGGTAAAAAGTATAGGAAGAAATTTAAAAAATATTTTAGGCCAGTCAAATTAAAAAAACATAAACCACCTAATTTTAGAAAGAAAAGTTACTTTAATAGAAAAAGTCACAAAAATAAAAGAGATACGACTAAAAAGACATGTAGATGTTGGGCATGTAACAAAGAGGGACATTATGCTAATGAATGTCCAGAAAAAGGAAAATATAAGAAAACAGCAGTAAAAGCATTCCGTTTATTTTCTGAACAAGTATTGCCTATACAATCAGAAAATGAATATGATTCTGACTAAGAAGTATATGAATTAGTTTCAGATTCTGAATCAGACACTGATACGGAAACTGAAGAAGAGTATAGCTATAACCCATACAGACTAAGCGTGGTGAATGTTAAAATGTTAAGAACAAGTTCTCACAATTTTGTACAACTATACAATGAAAAATTTGAAAAACTAATCAAGAAACCTATACCAAATGACATTCTAGAATGTAAAGAACCAACATGATAGGAAAAATATAAAACAAAAGCTTAAACATAAAAAGGTTATTCCATGTGAACATATCTTTGATCATAAAACTTACAGTGTAATAAAAACTAGACAAAATGTAATTGTAAGTAAGAAAAATAATGGAAAAATACACATTTTTGACAGAGAAAATTATAGTGTGCAAACATACATGGATGCATTAAGAAAGATAACAATAGTAAAAGAAAGCGAACCAAAAAAAGTTATTTCTGAAATCTCTTCTACAGATAGTGGAAGTACTATGTATGATAACTCTGAAGATATTGAAAAAGAATTCCAAGTATTAATGAATGAAGAAACTAATATAGATCAACAACCTTCTATGCAAACAAATATAATAGTCTCTTAGACCAAAGATGATGAAAGTGGGTATGAACAAATCATACAAATGTCAGAAGAAAAATATAATCAAATAGAAAAAATAAAACATACACTTTCAAGAGAAGAATGTTATGAAATGCCATTAATAAAATATATGTCTAAATAAAAGTATGTAATAAGAACCTTTGAACAACCTATAGATGTCTTTACTATGGAAGGAGAAATTCCATTAAAATTACTAACACAAAAAGCAATAAAAGAAGATAGGAAAAACTTTTCAAAAGAATTTAATAAACAAGTAAAATGGTTACACCTAGGAGGAATAGAACTTATCATAAAATGTGCTTGTAGAAGAGGGATGAATGTTCCTTGTACATTTTGGATATCAGATGATAGGATACTTCATGATGCAAAAGATGCCCTGTTAGGAGTAATTAGAGGAAATTTTGCATATCAAACAATAAAAATGAGAATATTTCCTGATTTTGCTATTTCATTATCTGACCAAAATATAGAACTAGGACTTACAATGTATCATAAAATTGAAAGACTTAAAATGCCTCCAGGAAGTAAAGTGTGTAGTATTACAGCCTGCATGGTATATGCTTACTCAACTAAAAATCATATCACTACAAAGAAATTCAAAGAAGAAAATATCAATATAGATAAATCATTTTCTGATATATGTGAAGTTATACCTCCCAGAGAGCTAAAACACGAAGAGTTGGACTTTCCGCAAGAATTAATACTTCATAGGAAAAACAGATATAAAACCCAACCAATAGCAAAACCACATAGCAAAAATTCTTTTAGAATATGTTATGACGATGAAGCATCTACTTCTAATCAATTAAGACATATAAAAATATCTTCTCAGGAAAATGATTTAGAATTACTACCTCTAGAAAAATTAAATTTAATAGGATCAAGTAAACAATTATATATACAAGGTTTTTTAGATAACAAAGAAGTAAATGAGCTCTTAGATACAGGAGCAGCATCCTCTCATATTAATCCCTATCTAGTACAAACATACCCATACAATACAATACAAAATCCTTATAAATATGTAGATTATTTTGGACAAATACATATTTTAGGAAAAAGTGTAGAAGCAAGGCTAGCACTCATAGACAAAAACGGGAAAATCCTACAAATACAAATGGAAATGTTAGTAGATGATAAATTAGCAAAAAATGAAATATTATTAGGAATGAATTTTATTACATAATATACTTTTACCTTAAAAAACTCATATATCTAGTTAGATCAATATGAATTTCCAAGAACTGACAAACAACATATTAAAAAGGCAGTGGTCACCTCACCATATTCTACATACATAGAAGGAATTATAGAAATACCTTATTACCAACCAATAAAACTAAATGCATATATAGATACAGGATCAGGAATATCTTTGTGTAAAAAATATATTTTACTACAAAAGTGGTGGATTCAAGATGGATCTTCTATAATTGCTTTAGATATACAAGAAAATGAAATTTGTTATAAAGATTATGCTGTTAATGTCCCCTTCATAATAGAAAATATTAAAATTAAAATACCAAAGTTATGGGCTAGTAATGTTCAAGGTCCAGACATATTGTTAGGAAATGATTTCTGCCTAGCATATCAACCTATGACCCAGTTAACAGAACATATTATATTTACTACACCATGTGGAACACCTATTTTAGCACCTAGGCTTAAATAATCATATGTTGTTGATCCAAGTTACCAACCTATACCAGCACAGCGTGGTGATATCCCTAAACTTGAAAAAATACCAATTCTAAAACATGAAAGCATTGACTCTTTTGAAAATATTAAAGAAAGATTCACAGAAACATATAATGAAAACCCTCTAGCAGCTTGGTATAAGGATAAAACATTAGCAGAGATAAAATTAAAAGATCCTAATAAAATAATAAGATTAAGACCTATGAAATATTCTTTAGAAGATCTAGAAGAATTTAAGGTCCAAATTAAAGAACTTTTAGAATTAAAAGTAATTAGCCATCTAACAGTCCACATAGTTCTCCTGCATTTATAGCTAGAAAACACAGTGAAATTGTTAGAGGTAAAGCTAGAATAGTTTTTAATTATAAAGCCTTAAATGATGCTACAATCTTTGATGGATATTATTTACCAAATAAAGAAGTATTATTAAACAAAATACAAACCAAAAAATGGTTTACAAAAATGGATTGCAAAAGTGGATTTTGGCAAATAAAATTAATAGAAGAATCTATACCATATACTTCCTTCAGCTGTCCACAAGGACAATATGAATGGCTAGTTATGCCCTTTGGATTAAAAAATGCACCACAAATATTTCAAAGAAGAATGGTTGAAGTATTAAGACAACATGATGATTATTGTATTGTATATGTTGATGATATTTTAATATTTTCTGACAATATAGAAGACCATATTAAACACTGTAATTTAGTAATAGATGCATTTATAAAAAGTGGAATAACTCTTTCTGCTAAAAAATCAATTATCAGTGTACAAGAAATAGATTTCTTAGGCATAACCATAGATAGCGGAGACATAGAATTACAGCTACATATACTTACAAAAATTAGAGAATTTCCTGATCAATTAGAAGATATAAAACAATACAAAGATTTTTAGGATGTTTAAATTATGCTGATATATTTATTAACAAATTAGCAAAATTAAGAGCCCCTTTGCAGCAAAAACTTAAAAAGAATTATAAATGGCAATGGACAGAAGATGATACAAAATATGTTCAGCATATTAAAAAGGTTTGTGAAAATATGCCTAAATTATCTTTACCATTAGAAATAGATGAATTAATTATATACACAGATGCTTCAGACTCATATTGGGGAGCAGCCCTAGTGGCTATCAGAAATAACCAAGAAAAGTTATGTAGATATAAATCTGGAACATTTAAACAAAGTGAATTAAACTACCACTCCAATGACAAAGAACTTTTAGCTATTAAAAATAGTATTAAGGCCTTTTATTTATATTTAAATAAACCTTTTAAGATATGCACAGACTCCATTACTGCAAAATCTAGAATAAAAAACAAAATACCTGACATAGGACCCAATAAATGGTTAATAAGATGGCAGTCATGGTTTTCTGAATTTAATTTTGACATTGAACATATTTCTGGGAAAACTAACTTTCTTGCAGATACTTTAAGCAGAGAATTGCATGATGGCGGGAAGGAAAGATGATACAATTAATTATCTAAGTATCGTTGATGAGATATATAATGAAGTACTTAAAGCACAAGAAGCCTTTGAGCAATATTTAATCATTGCAGATGACGAGAAAAAGGAGGAACTAAGGTTCTTCTTCCGTCATATGGTATCCTATTCAGAAATTATGTTCAGAGAACTACAAAAAGATATGATTAATGAAGTTACTCAAATGTTTGAGAAATAAGTCAATAAGCCCTCAGAGATAAAAAAGCATAATAAGGAATTTATTACATGGTTTAATAATTGGCTAAAACCAATATTACTGGAACCAAATACTTGTAAAGGAATACATTCAGGTTATGGTTATGATCTGAATAAAGTATATATTCATCCTGAAGCTGATCCATCTGTGGTGAGAGACTTATATAAAGAAGGTTTGATTTATTGCATCTATACAGACAGTACCCTTAACAATCTCAAGGGACTACCCAAAATAAGAAATGCAGTTTACACTTTTTCAAAAGCAATTAAGCATAGCAATATTTACTTAGCATGTAATCAAGTTATTCCTGAAGAAGGAAAGGAATGTATATCTATGGTAGAGATGAAGATGGGATCGAAAAGGTTGATGCCAAAATTCTTCCAGAACATGTTCCTGGTTGAAGAGGATGTGATATCAACAACAAGAGCAAAGCAGCTAGCAAGTCTAATACAAAGAACTATTGAAGCCTTATCAAGCAATATTTGGACTTATGAGTCTGACCCTAATGAATCAATTCTGACAGTTAGTAAAGTACCAAAGGCAGGGGGAAAAGAAGATATAATCCAGTTTGTGGAAAAATTCTACGATGGGAAGCACATAAGACAGCATATAAACACTTTTTTAAAAAGAATATGACAGAGGATCTGCAGAAGGAATTAATATTACATGGAATAAAGTGGGAAACATTACAATGTGAAGTGGGACCCTCCAAAAGAAAAGATTCGCATGACAAACCTGTAGATAACTCTGGAAAAGAAAAGGACTTCCTGGATGAATAAACATCTGTCCAGCTGTCCCGAGAAGATAATATGGCAACTTTAAAAAGAAATAACACCTGTCCAGGCAGATGGAAAGGTATCTAAAAAGGAGAATTCTTTAATAAAAGAATGGTAAAAGCATCGAGTAACGTGGCCTTATCTGAAAATGACTAAGGCGGCCTGAAGACATTTGTGAAGGGCATAAAAAGTTAACCAGAGCAAATAGTTTCATAGTTTGTAAATTAGTGTGTGAGCTTGAGTTTACTGTACTAAGTTTGTATTCTCCTCAATTATCAATAAAAAGTTTGTACTGAGTAAAATTATCTGTTTTAAATTTCTGAGTTCTGAGAATCATAAACAAAAGCTTCTAAGTTTTTTTACTGCTTGAAATCCTTCAGTCATTTCCTGGAGTCCTGATTAGTATCCAGTGTTCATTGGCGTTTGGCAGAGTGAGCCGTGGAGCCGTAGAAGAACAGGAGAATCGTAAGGATTGGAAGCGTGTTGGGCCCAAACAGGTAACAACTAGAGATTGCCAGTTTTTGGTTTCTCTTAGTTTAGAAACTTTTTAAAGTAGTTGATCTTAGCCTTAAAACTTTTACATTAGTTGAAACACACTTCGTCCGTAAAAAAAAAAAAAATAGTAAAATTTCTGCAAATTTCGGTATACTAAAAAATTATTTCAAGATCTTGTATTTTTGAATTCTGTCTTTTTAGAAATCAAAAATCTAAAAAACTGAGAAATCTTTTATTTTAAGAATTCAACCGTAATCTTTTATTTTAAGAATTCAACCGTACAATTTCCTTGTACATTTTGGATATCGGATGATAGGATACTTCATGATGCAAAAGATTCCCTGTTAGGAGTAATTAGAGGAAATTTTGCATATCAAACAATAAAAATGAGAATATTTCCTGATTTTGCAATTTCATTATCAGACCAAAATATAGAAATAGGACTTACAATGTATCATAAAATTGAAAGAATTAAAATGCCTCCAGGAAGTAAAGTGTGTAGTATTACAGCCTGCATGGTATATGCTTACTCAACTAAACATCATATCACTACAAAGAAATTCAAAGAAGAAAATATCAATATAGCTAAACCATTTTCTGATATATGTGAAGTTATACCTCCCAGAGAGCTAAAACACGAATAGTTGGATTTTTCGCAAGAATTAATCCTTCATAGGAAAAACAGATATAAAACCCAAGCAAAACCACATAGCAAAAATTCTTTTAGAATATGTTATGACGATGAAGCATCTACTTCTAATCAATTAAGACATATAAAATCATCTCAGGAAAATGATTTAGAATTACTACCTCTAGAAAAATTAAATTTAATAGGATCAAGTAAACAATTATATATACAAGGTTTTTTAGATAACAAAGAAGTAAATGTGCTCTTAGATACAGGAGCAACATCCTCTCATATTAATCCCAATCTAGTACAAACATGCCCATACAATATAATACAAAATCCTTATAAATATGTAGATTATTTTGGACAAATACATGTTTTAGGAAAAAGTGCAGAAGTAAGGCTAGCACTCATAGACAAAAACGGGAAAATCCTACAAATACAAATGGAAATGTTAGTAGATGATAAATTAGCAAAAAATGAAATATTATTAGGAATGAATTTTATTACAAAATATACTTTTACCTTAAAAAACTCATATATCCAGTTAGATCAATATGAATTTCCAAGAACTGACAAACAACATATTAAAAAGGCAGTGGTCACCTCACCATATTCTACATACATTGAAGGAATTATAGAAATACCTTATTACCAACCAATAAAACTAAATGCATATATAGATACAGGATCAGGAATATCTTTGTGTAAAAAAAATATTTCACCACAAAAGTGGTGGATTCAAGATGGATCTTCTATAATTGCTTTAGATATACAAGAAAAAGAAATTTGTTATAAAGATTATGCTGTTAATGTCCCCTTCACAATAGGAAATATTAAAATTAAAATACCAAAGTTATGGGCTAGTAATGTTCAAGGTCCAGACATATTGTTAGGAAATGATTTCTGCCTAGCATATCAACCTATGACCCAGTTAACAGAACATATTATATTTACTACACCATGTGGAACACCTATTTTAGCACATAGGCTTAAACAAGCATATGCTGTTGATCCAAGTTACCAACCTATACCGGTACATCGTGGTGATATCCCTAAACTTGAAAAAATACCAATTCTAAAACAATAAAGCATTGACTCTTTTGAAAATATTAAAGAAAGATTCAAAGAAACATATAATGAAAACCCTCTAGCAGCTTGGGATAAGGATAAAACATTAGCAGAAATAAAATTAAAAGATCGTAATAAAATAATAAAATTAAGACCTATGAAATATTCTTTAGATGATCTGGAAGAATTTAAGGTCCAAATTAAAGAACTTTTAGAATTAAAAGTAATTAGACCATCTAACAGTCCACATAGTTCTCCTGCATTTATAATTAGGAAACAAAGTGAAATTGTTAGAGGTAAAGCTAGAATAGTTTTTAATTATAAAGCCTTAAATGATGCTACAATCTTTGATGGATATTATTTACCAAATAAAGAAGTATTATTAAACAAAGTACGAAACAAAAAATGGTTTACAAAAATGGATTGCAAAAGTAGATTTTGGAAAATAAAATTAACAGAAGAATCTATACCATATACTACCTTCAGCTGTCCACAAGGACAATATGAATGGCTAGTTACGCCATTTTGATTAAAAAATGCACCACAAATATTTCAAAGAAGAATGGATGAAGTATTAAAACAACATGATGATTATTGTATTGTATATGTTGATGATATTTTAATATTTTCTGACAATATAAAAGACCATATTAAACACTGTAATTTAGTCATAGATACATGTATAAAAAGAAGAATAACTCTTTCTGCTAAAAAAGCAATTATCGGTGTACAAAAAATAGATTTCTTAGGCATAACCATAGATAGCGGAGACATAGAATTACAGCCACATATACTTACAAAATTAGAGAATTTCCTGATCAATTAAAAGATATAAAACAATTACAAAGATTTTTAGGATGTTTAAATTATGCTGATATATTTATTAACAAATTAGCAAAATTAAGAGCCCTTTGCAGCAAAAACTTAAAAGGAATTATAAATGGCAATGGACAGAAGATGATACAAAACATGTTCAGCATATTAAAAAAATTTGTGAAAATATGCCTAAATTATCTTTACCATTAGAGACAGATGAATTAATTATATACGCAGATGCTTCAGACTCATATTGGGGAGCAGCCCTAGTGGCTATCAGAAATAACCAAGAAAAGTTATGTAGATATAAATCTGGAACATTTAAACAAAGTGAATTAAACTACCACTCCAATGACAAAGAACTTTTAGCTATTAAAAATAGTATTAAGGCCTTTTATTTATATTTAAATAAACCTTTTAAGATACGCACAGACTCCATTACTGCAAAATCTAGAATAAAAAACAAAATACCTGACATAGGACCCAATAAAAGGTTAATAAGATGGCAGTCATGGTTTTCTGAATTTAATTTTGACATTGAACATATTTCTGGGAAAACTAACTTTCTTGCAGATACTTTAAGCAGAGAATTGCATGATGGCGCGAAGGAAAGATGATACAATTAATTATCTAAGTATCTTTGATGAGATATATAATGAAGTACTTAAAGCACAAGAAGCCTTTGAGCAATATTTAATCACTACAAATGACGAGAAAAAGGAGGAACTAAGGTTCTTCTTCCATCATATGGTATCCTATTCAGAAATTATGTTCAGAGAAGTACAAAAACATATGATTAATGAAGTTACTCAAATGTCTGAGAAATCAGTCAATAAGCCTTAAGAGGTAAAAAAGCATAATAAGGAATTTATTACATGGTTTAGTAATTGGGTAAAACCAATATTACTGTAACCAAATCCTTGTAAAGGAATACACTCAGGTTATGGTTATGATCTGAATAAAGTATATATTCATCCTGAAGCTGATCCATCAGTGGTGAGAGACTTATATAAAGCAAGTTTGATTTATTGCATCTATACAGACAGTACCCTTAACAATCTCAAGGGACTACCCAAAATAAGAAATGCAGTTTACACTTTTTCAAAAGCAATTAAGCATAGCATTATTTGCTTAGCATGTAATCAAGTTATTCCTGAAGAAGGAAAGGAATGTATATCTATGGTAGAGATGAAGATGGGATCGAAAAGGTTGATGCCAAAATTCTTCCAGAACATGTTCCTGGTTGAAGAGGATTTGATATCAGCAACAAGAGCAAAGCAGCTAGCAAGTCTAATACAAAGAACTATTGAAGCCTTATCAAGCAATATTTGGACTTATGAGTCTGACCCTAATGAATTAATTCTGACAGTTAGTAAAGTTCCAAAGGCAGGGGCAAAAGAATATATAATCCAGTTAGTGGAAAAAATTCTACGATGGGAAGCACATAAGATAGCATATAAACAGTTTCTTAAAAAGAATATGATAGAGGATCTGCAGAAGAAATTAATATTACATGGAATAAAGTAGGAAACATTACGATGTGAAGTGGGACCCTCAAAAAGAAAAGATTCGCATGACAAACCTGTAGATAACTCTAGAAAAGAAAATGACTTCTTGGATGAATAAACATCTGTCCAGCTGTCCCGACAAGATAATATGGCAACTTTAAAAAGAAATAACACCTGTCCAGGCAGATGGAAAGGTATCTAAAAAGGAGAATTCTTTAATAAAAGAATGGTAAAAGCATCGAGTAACGTGGCCTTATCTGAAAATGACTAAGGCGGTGTGGAGTAGCTATAAGAAGACCCGAAGACATTTGTGAAGGGCATAAAAGGTTAACCAGAGCAAATATTTTCATAGTTTGTAAATTAGTGTGTGAGCTTGAGTTTACTGTACTAAGTTTGTATTCTCCTCAATTATCAATAAAAAGTTTGTACTGAGTAAAATTATTTGTTTTAAATTTCTGAGTTCTGAGATTCATAAACAAAAGCTTCTAGGTTTGTTTACTGCTTGGAATCCTTCAGTCATTTCCTGGAGTCCTGATTAGTATCCAGTGTTCATTGGCATTTGGTAGAGTGAGCCGCGAAGCCGTAGAAGAACAGGACAATCGTAAGGATTGGAAGCGTGCTGGGCCCAAACAGGTAACAACTAGAGATTGCCAGTTTTTTATTTCTCTTAGTTTAGAAACTTTTTACAGTAGTTGAACATAGCCTTAAAACTTTTACATTAGTTGAAACACACTTCGTCCGTAAAAAAAAAAAAAAAAAAGTAAAATTTCTGCCAATTTCAGTATACTAAAAAATTATTTCAAGATCTTGAATTTTTGAATTCTGTCTTTTTAGAAATCAAAAATCTAAAAAACTGAGAAATCTTTTATTTTAAGAATTCAACCGTAATCTTTTATTTTAAGAATTCAACCGTACAATTGGTATCAGAGCCATGGAGGTGGATAAAATATATGAAGATCTTAAAAGTAAACTATCAGTATTCTTGATGGCTAAATCCATCATAGAAACTGAAGAAAAATTGTTTATTATTAAAAATGGTACTCCAGAATATAATCTGTTTTGCTAATATCCTTACATATAATCAGTTGAGATTAGCCTTTTTACAAGTCCCTAGTGATTATATTACTATAATAGAAATTAATAATAAGCTAGAAAAAATGATGAAAAGGTTAGGTATTGCGGAAGAAATGTTGCCATCAAGTATAAAGTCTACAGGAGGATTTACTATTAACCTTAAATCCTCAATAGAAAATAACAAAATGAATAAAGTTGTTGATCTCATACCCAGTATGATGACAAAACAATGAATGAGCTAGAAGCAATTTGGGACAAAGCTGATGGGTCCTAACTAGGAGACATAGCCATAGCCATGTCTAGACTATCAACGTTACAACATAATAAAGGATCCATTGAACATTTAATAATGGAAGCAACTAGTGGTAGTATAGTAACTGTACAGAATCCCCCGCGTACAGATAATCGCACAAATAATTTAGAATCCATAAAACAATATGAAGGAGAAGAAATATATAATGAATATGTATTTCCAAAAAAAGAAAAACCATATAAAACATATTCTGAATTATATAAACCAAAAGAGAAGAAATTACAAGAACATTCAAGATCTGTCTTAGATCTTGATTGCGCTAAAAATGTTATTCAACTAGTTGATGCATGGGCTGGAGATTTGCAAACTTTAAGAATTACAAAAAATATACAGACATCTATAGACATGTTGGGTATTATAGAAAATACATTTTTAGGTAACGTGAGAAATTGGTATAAAAATTTAACTAAAGAGGCTAAACAATTAATTAACACGGGAGCAAGAGATTCTGTTAATTTACTAGACCCTTTGAATTTAATTGAATCATTTAGAAAAGTATTAAAAACAGAGTTTGGAGGATTACCATTTGATGATAAAAAGTTAGAAGATGAATAAATGTAACGGCTGGAAATTTTCGACTCCTCGAGAGTCGAAAATTCCGAGACGTTAGTGAAAGAAAGTAGAAGGTGAGGAAGAAAAGATAGAACTAATAGAATAGAAGAAGAAGAAGAACTTACATCATCAGAGTAAACACGAATCTCACAGCGGAACGAATAAAATATAACATAACTTTGAAATACAAATCAGTACTCGTATGTACATACCATATCAAAGTACAACACTTAACCACACAGCGGAATAATAATAGCTATAATCCTGAAGCCTCCTGCTCCAAGCTCTCCAAGTGTATCTGTAAAATCCCGACTACTTGACTGCCCGTACAAATTTAGGCACCCAAGAGTTTAGGGAAAACAAACAAAATAAACTCCGGGTCAGTCATGGGACTAGTGTGAATAAAACTCCAACACTTGGTTAAATAAAGAATATCTTTCTGATATTATAATAATGTCTAAATACAAATAGATATCAATCTAGCAGAACGCTTGCATCTCACGTTCCACATACATAGTATACGAATAAAACCGTGAGCGCTTATTGGAGATTGGATTCCAACAGACAAGGTATGGGAGCATCTTCCGATCAGTGTACTATAGAGGAGATACACTAGGGTTCAACAAGAACGTCTTGCAACCCGGCCACACATGACCGTCCACTCATTTAGCTTGAGTGTAACGAATATATTATCACCGATGGTTGGGATCAGCAACCATCCTTCCCGATAAGGGAGAACATTGAAATAGATTATAAAGAAGTACAATTGAATATTCTCTAGATGGTGATAATACACCCTGCTTGGGTATGGCCCAACTAGCCATGCTGCCTAGCCCAACTTCTGTTATTTTTCGGTTGTGAGGTTTTGAGGTCACGTTTATCACTTTGACAGATTATTTCTTCAATTACTTTGAATGCCACATCGTCATACCTGCCAAATCATTATCGATTTCTCAAGGCATCACGGGTATAAAAGCTAAGAGAAACGAATTTCTCCGCCACCAACGTAATACGTTTAAAGATATCAACATATATGATTCGTTAAGAATACTTTGTCAGACACTCGTCCATATACGTTTTCCTGGGACTGAACAAACCGAAGGCACTATTCAGTGAATCCATCCTACCTAGGCTTTTCACAATAGCCATTGCACTTCACTCCGTCTTCAATTATCTTCAGCGTACTTGATTCGCAACGCTTATGCTAATACGGAGTGGTTCTTCCGGTAATAACCCAACCGGTCTCTCCATATTAACAACGTAAAAATGGTCAAAACTATGATAGTCTGTGATTCAACTATCAAATGAAAACATGTCGGTGTACAAACAACGATCTTATTTCCAAATGGAAATTCGATCGATCATTCATCATATGTTCATATTTCCTTATTTCATATATTTAGAAAATATATGTTATTAATCATTGGAAAACATTTCCATAGCTTATTTTCACATCACTATTATTTCGCAACTATCAGTCCCTAACTGTAACTAGTATGAGAACAAATCTCTAAGTATCAATCCGGAAGGTCGAAACCAACATCAGATTGTCACTTAGAAAACCGTTCAACTTACCCTCTCCAGTCAGTTTCTGAATTTGCTTAACTCTATTTCTTAAATTCTTATCATGAAAACATTTCATTTTCTATGTTTAGAAAACATATCTGACTATATTTGGAAAATGTTTCCAAAACTCATTTACGGATTTCCAATGAACGTGTATAAAACATCGTTTCGCTTAATCCATTTATCGCTTATTCCTTAACTTTATTCCTAATCAACCTTTTAGATCGAATCACAACTATTCCTTTGTCAATTCTGAAGTCAATCAAGTTGGGGTATAATTACCTCGCAGACCTTAATTGAACAACGTCCTTTACTGTGAAATAGATGAAGCTCATCGCTCACTTTTTACAATCATTTGTTTACGCAAATTCTCGGATTCAGGTTACGAATCCACTTCTTATATGACAACGTTTGATTATAACTATAACGTTATAATTCCTACCCCTAAAATATCTAACCTAAATTATAAATTTATTTCCTAACTCGAATAATTTAACAGACACCTAATTTCTAAATCAATAACTAAATCTTGATTTAAACCTGGAAAGTAAATAGTACTTTCCCGAATTCGCTATAATCGAATTCGACGTATAACTCTCTTTTGAGTAATCTCTATTCAATTAACTCTCCCTTTTTAAATACTTATATTCGATAAACTCTATTTCGATTAATTCCTATCGAATAATTAATATTCGAATAACTCTTCTTGGTTGGCTGTATTTCATTAACTCTTATCGAATAACAAATATTCGATTTTCTTAAATGTGTCAATTCTTATCGAATAACTAACATCCGATTAACTTAAATGGATTTATTCTTATCGAATAACTTTTTCGATTAACTTAACTCGATTTTCTTAACTCGATTATCTCAACTTGATTACTTAACTCGATAAATCTTAACTCGATAACTTAACTTAACCCAAATCGATTAATTCAACTCTAATCGATTAACTTAATTTGTATTACTCCTTCGAATAACTTAATTGATTAACTCCTTCGAATAACTAACTCGAATAACTTACCTTCGAATAACTGCTATTCGATTTACTCTAACTCGATTAACTTAATTCTAATCGATTTACTCCATTTCGATTCAACTTAATTCAAATCGATTAACTTAACTCAAATTGATTAACTCCTTTCGAATAACTAAATTCGAATAACTCCTTGGATTAACTAACTTTGAATAACTCCTTCGGATTTACTAACTTCGAATAACTCCTTTGAATTAACTAACTTTGAATAACTCCTTCGGATTTACTAACTTCGAATAACTCCTTTGGATTAACTAACCTTGAATAACTCCTTTGGATTAAATAACTTCGACTAACTCCTTTGGATTAACTCTTCCAATGCTGTTCGAATAAACTATATTCGATTTACTCCTCCAACTCTATTCGAATAAACTATTTTCGATTAACTCCTCGAGCTCTATTCGAATGAACTATATTCGATAACTCCTTTTAAATAACTAGATTTGATTTACTCACCTCGAATAACCAATATTCGATTTACTCGACTCGACGAGCTTAACTCGATCATCTTAACTTGACTCGACTAACTCGATTCGATTAACTTGGTTAACTTAACTTGGCAACCAAATCTCGATAACTTAATCTCGATAACTCACTGAATAACTTAACCTCGATAACTTAATCTCGAGGATTTAACTCGATCTCGATTACTTAACCTCGACAATCCCACTCGATTATCTTAACTCGACAATCCAACTCGATTATCTTATCTCGATTTACTTAACTAATCACCTTGATTAACTTAACCAATTCACTTAGTTTAACTCAACTAATTCACTTAGTTTAACTTACTACTTTACTTTCTTTATACTTCCCTTGGTTTAAATTCTATTTATTTAACAAATAAATATTCGGTTGAGTTAACTCTATTTACTTAACAATAATTATTCCTTTGGTTTAATTCTATTTATTTAACAAATAAATATGTCCTTTGATTCTATTTATTCTAACAAATAAATATGTCCTTTGATTCTATTTATTTAATCCCTTAATAAATTTCATCTTTTTAACTCTATATAAATAAAGGTTTTTCAAATATTTCTCTTCCTATATATTTGACAAATATTTTCCTTTGGTTTTATTTACAAATATATTTCCTTTATATTTGTTTTCAATTTTATATTTGTTTTCACAAATATATTTCCTTTATATTTGTTTGACAAAAATTCTCTTTTATATTTGATTTACAAATAAAACTCCCTTATATTTGATTTACAAATATAACTTATTTATATTTGATTTACAAATATAACTCCTTTATATTTGATTATCAAATATAACTCCTTTGGATTATGATTTACAAATATACTCTTTTATTCTTGATTTCAAATAAAATCCTTTTTATCTGATTTACAAATATAATCCCTTATATTTGTTTTTGCAAATATAATCCCTTTTATATTCAAAACCCTTTCTCTTTTATGTATATAAAATCCAGTGATTTTATATAAATAAATTATACTTCAAATTATACTTTGAAAATCTCCTGTCTATATTCTGGTATTTTTGATGGTATTTAACATACCACATATCAACGATAAATATCGTCTCACACATAATCAACAACAGATTATATATATCGCATTATCTATCAGAGTATATAAATCACAGATAAATAATTGTTGAGGAATCCAGTTGGATTCCTCCGACCTGTTTCCCTGCACCACAGATGTTAGACAACACCAGTATAATATTCTGTTAAGCAGAATCAACATATAATTATTTAACAGTTTATATATATATACAGATATATATATAATTTCTACTAACTTACTAGCAGTTCAATCAAACGGTCAACACACAGTCAAACAACAGATAATTAACAGTTCTAAGAACACGTTGTAAAAATAGAACTGTATAGAGAATGTGAGCTTTACTCACATTTGGACGATCATCGTCAATGACGATAACCATCGCTTTATTCAGCTAGACAATTTATTTTGCTATAAATTGTGATGGACTCCATTTGACTCGCGGTCAGTTCCATTGCGTAATGCTCGTCCATGCAATCCCAACGCAACTTACGGTTTGCAAATCCGACCTCGTATGACCAAGTTATACGATTGTAAAGTTAATACACTTTTAATTTAAAAATAAAACATAAGGATTTTATATTTGGGCTTAACTTCCTCCTTTGGCCCATCCACCCTTGAACAAGCCCACCCGAACCCTTCATTACCAAAACCCGCTTCATAACTCCATCTCCCCCAAATCAACCGACGGCTTCAGCTCCAAAACACCCCACGACACCACCGTTGACCGCCACTACATCATCCACCTCTCCACCGACTTACCTCAAATCAACTCCATTCAACTCCTCGTTCCAAACCGCTTCCGCCTATACCACCAACATCCAACTCGAGCTCCCAATCCGTCGCGACCTCGTAAGCATCGGACTCTGCCTGAGACCACCGCGATGCCCATCACCTACCTCAATCCCCTCGCCTTACCTCCCTGAACCCAAAACTTGTAAAGACCCGCAACTTCCCCGTAAAGGAAAGCGTCGGATAGTTCGAGAACAAACCACAACAGAACGCATCCAGAAGAACATTTCATTGTATATAACAACAATGCATCAGATTACAAGAATATACAGAGTATAAATGAATATTACACAGAAATAACAGAGATTTAAATTACATTTAAATACATCGCAGCGGAAAATAATACAATACACAACTAGAATGAGATATACGGATACAAAGCTTTCCGGATATCGTTCCAGCTGTAAACCAGGATCCTGTGAATATAAATCTGCAAAACCAAAACTACTAGCTGCCCGTGTCAAAATAAGGGCACCCAGAGTTTAGGTTAAAACAATAAACTCCGAGTCAGTCATGTGACTGGTGTGAGAACTAAAACAGTTAATCTTTATTTTTAAAGCTAGGTAAATCAAGGGACCACGCCGTATAACACGGAACGGGTTTCCTCCCAAGAATACCAGTGCATAAATAAACAGCGCAATGCTAAATAAAGAAAAATGAAGCTGTTATAAGACCCAGATCCCATCACACAATGCAACGCAGTCGAGGATAGGGTTTTCCCTTATAACAGCCAAAGAATGCTTGATACGTTTAAAACAAATCATTTGATACTATTATAAGTGCATAGTGTATAAAACAACTTCAAATCATAAGTATCAATCATAGGCGGCATGGGTACCATATATCATGTCGCCATATATAGGTTTACAAATAAAACCGCAAATGTCACGTATTTGGAAATTGGATTTCCATCTATGAACCGAGGCAAAAGATAGTCCTCAACCGATTCGAGACGCTCTAGCCCGCCCCTCAGGATCAGAGCTCGAGTGACCCTTGGATCGTCAGGGCCGGTCCACACGGAGTGGATTAAAATGCCTGAACATGCGTTTCCCCGCCCTATGGGGCGTAAACGAGCCAACTAAATGACTCCATCGGTTCGAGAACGACCGATCAATCCGAGGCGCCTCGCAACAGCAACAACCACATAAGTCAAACTCGTCAGGGCGTGTAAAACCACTGACGCCACTTCTAGCTAGAAAGAAACGCAAGTCCTCCCTGATGTCCCTCCCGTTTTTGGTTCATACCGGGTGTGAAACTCGCGAAGTAAACGTTACACAAAGCTACGCCACAAAGGCCGTGTTTTGATCATCACCACAAGACTTTGCTTTTCAACAGAAGCCTTGATCATTTGCATCTTAGCATGCCACACAGGCAAACCATCCTATGCAACCGATATCAGTCACACAGAATGAAATCCGATGTCAGACACACAGTCCATTTACAAGTCCGTTCTG
The DNA here is from genome assembly GCA_030737875.1 of Allium sativum. Taxonomy (NCBI): domain Eukaryota; kingdom Viridiplantae; phylum Streptophyta; class Magnoliopsida; order Asparagales; family Amaryllidaceae; genus Allium; species Allium sativum. The sequence goes on from CM060922.1 coordinate 234,263,304, forward strand.
GGTCTGAACGAAACCGGAGGCACCTAGTACCCCGCATATCCATCGATCTCCAAGTACGTCTGGACGATCACTAACTGTTTCCATCTTCTTGGGTGTACAGCCCAATCAAGATCATCAGTTATCACCCAAACGACGTGAAGACCTCCGGTCTTCGACCATCGTCTTCATCTTCGACTTATCGTCGTATCAGTTATTCAGAATGGGATAAACCCGGTCTTTCCGAATAACTCGCGTATATTTTAAATAAGTGTTACACAAACACAACATACGCCTCATTCCAATTCATTAGTCACTAACCGTAAATTAATCAAGAGAATAATTCCCCAAATATTAACCCCGAAGGCCGAAACCAACATCAGATCAATATCCAGAAAACCATTCTGCTTGGCTAACCGACAGTTAGTTTCTAAATTTCACGTTCAAATCTAATTAAAGATTTAACTATCGCCTGGAGCAAAACTGGTGATACTCCATTCTCGATCTTTTCAATCTAATTAAAGATTCATTAAAACTCCACTTAGTTTTAATCCTTATCTGGGTTAAAGAATCAGTGTCATTTAAAACACGATTCACGATAAACCCAAAATCACATTCCATTAATTATCGGGTTAAAGAACAAGTGTTATTTAAAACACTGTTCACGATAAACCCAAAAATCAATACCAATTCAATTCCAATTAAATATCATTTAATTGGTACACTTCATTAAATCTAAATAAAAAGATTTAATCTTTTCTCAACTGGGTTCAAGAACAGTGTTAGTGAAGACACCATTCACGACAAACCCAAATCACATTCGATTAATTATCGGGTTAAAGAACAAGTGTTATTTAAAACACTGTTCACGATAAACCCAAAAATCAATACCAATTCAATTCCAATTAAATATCATTTAATTGGTACACTTCATTAAATCTAAATAAAAAGATTTAATCTTTTCTCAACTGGGTTCAAGAACAGTGTTAGTGAAGACACCATTCACGACAAACCCAAATCACATTCGATTAATTATCGGGTTAAAGAACAAGTGTTATTTAAAACACTGTTCACGATAAACCCAAAAATCAATACCAATTCAATTCCAATTAAATATCATTTAATTGGTACACTTCATTAAATCTAAATAAAAAGATTTAATCTTTTCTCAACTGGGTTCAAGAACAGTGTTAGTGAAGACACCATTCACGACAAACCCAAATCACATTCGATATTCAATACAAGGCTCTGAATAGAAAATATATCGGCTTATATTCAATATCGAATTCTACGACTAACAAATGTCGTATTGGAAATAACGATATAAATATATATCTTTCAAATTTCCATAACAACACCTGTATAATCACGAATTCCAACATCGAAATATTCCGAAGACAATTTCGATTCAAATCCACTCCAATGCAATCATTGGAAATTTTGGTTATTTTCAAAACCATTTCAAATTCAATTTATTTATTTAAAAATAAATAGAATTATAATTCTAGTTCAAAACTAGTTCATTTCGATAAAAATCTATTTTTATCTTTTCAAATATGGAGTTTTTCATCCCAAATCTTCACAAATCATTTCTTATGATTTTACACAAATTATTACTATTTTTAATAATTTTATCAAGGCCCGTACAGTCGATTTCCAACAACGGCCATCGAACTGCACTTACAGCGACCTTTTTCGAATTTGATTTGGACGTATCTCCAAATCCAACCGTTAGATTTCAAATTTCTAACATTCATTAGAAAGCTCTTTTCGATACGAACCCAACGGTTCCGGTTTTAGGAGAATCCGACGGTCGGATCTCCCGTAATGTCCGTTTGAAATAAATGGTCGAAATTCACGAACTGCCGCGGCGCGGCGCGTTCTATTCAGGCCATTATATTATATATATAATATATATAATATATACTTCGCCGATTTTTATTTAAAACGAATTATATAAACAGTTTTAAATTCATTTCAAAATTTATTTCAACTTCCATTTCAATTCAAAGCAAAATTGAATTCTTCTTTATAAATTCGTTTCAAAATTCATTTCTGTTCAATTCAAATTTCAATTCAATTTGAATTCATATTCAATTCAATTCATTTCGAAATCGTTTTCAATTCAATTCATTTCGAATTCGTTTTCAATTCAATTTATTTCGAAATCGTTTTCAATTCAATTCATTTCGAATTCGTTTTCAATTCAATTCATTTCGAATTCGTTTTCAATTCAATTCATTTCGAAATCGTTTTCAATTCAATTCATTTCGAAATCGTTTTCAATTCAATTCATTTCGAAATCGTTTTCAATTCAATTCATTTCGAAATCGTTTTCAATTCAATTCATTTCGAAATCGTTTTCAATTCAATTCATTTCGAAATCGTTTTCAATTCAATTCATTTCGAAATCGTTTTCAATTCAGTTCATTTCGAATTCGTTTTCAATTCAATTCATTTCGAAATCGTTTTCAATTCAATTCATTTCGAAATCGTTTTCAATTCAATTCATTTCGAATTCGTTTTCAATTCAATTCATTTCGAAATCGTTTTCAATTCAATTCATTTCGAATTCGTTTTCAATTCAATTCATTTCGAATTCGTTTTCAATTCAATTCGAAATCGATAAAATCGATATAAATATCGTTCACGTCAAAATGGCGTCAATCTAATCAACACGGCTTCATAAAGTTCTATTTTCAAATATTCTATTTCAAATATTTCTTTTTCAAATATTTCTATTTTAAAACTGGAATGAGGCCCAATCAATTACCATATAAAGTTAATTATATGGATTTTCATACAACACATGTATAATAGCCTTGAAAAATAATCAACCATCAACCAAAGTGCACTACACTGTATAAGCATCACATATAAATATCCAACGCTTAAAACAGCCTGTCAATCAAACGATCGACATATTCAATCAATCGGGATGAGTGAACTTTAAATTTCATCCCAACACCCGTGTGGGGTTTCAAACAATCAAACACATATTTTATTTGTGCCGTTGGGCGATGTGTAAAATTTATCAACCCAATCAATGTCCTTCAAATAGGTGTACATAAACAAACCGTCTGGTTTGTAAATGAATATTCTATTTTATTCACTTTCACGTTAAAAATGATATTTTTAACGATAAAACATTTTATTCCAACATATGAATTTCTATTCAGTTCATTCTTTAAATAAAATGATATTTTTATTTTTCTAACATATTTTAGAAAATTTCGGCGGCATAACGGCACGATACTAGAAACGGGACAAGGCCTAGCCTTATCCCCGGTCTAGTGAAGGCCCACGCCATTCACACATCAATCAAATCAATTCGTTATGCAAACCACAAACTTTGGAGTAAGGGTCTAACCTAGCCTTACTCCTTCGCCTTATAACGGCGCACGTCTAATCCTAACCAATTTATCGATTCGATTTTTTTTTCACACCACAAACCACATTCAAACCAATATCGCAATCAATCACCAAACAGTCAAACAAACAAGTCCATGGTCTGTGGACGGGTGTCGGGTGCTACTAAGCACCGTCTGCATCCTAGTATATATATATATAACTAGAAAAGTAGAATTTGAGTGAGAAGTTCTCACCTATAGCTATCCTAGCTCCACGGCACTTCACTGATAGAAAACTTCATCGCTATCGCACCTTCGTCATCTTCGTTGCCCGCTTTCACTACATATGTAAAAATCATATTTTTACTTCGCTATTCAATAAATAAAAATCATATTTTTATTTCGAAGTTCAATATATAAAAATCGAATTTTTATTTCAAAGTTCAATATATAAAAATCGAATTTTTATTTCAAAGTTCAATATATAAAAATCGAATTTTTATTTCAAAGTTCAATATATAAAAATCGAATTTTTATTTCAAAGTTCAATATATAAAAATCGAATTTTTATTTCAAAGTTCAATATATAAAAAAATCGAATTTTTATTTCGCTATTCAATATATAAAAATCGAATTTTTATTTCGCTATTCAATATATAAAAATCGAATTTTTATTTCGCTATTCAATATATAAAAATCGAATTTTTATTTCGCTATTCAATATATAAAAATCGAATTTTTATTTCGCTACTCATATCAAAATATCGTCTTTTCATATTTAAAAATATCGCCTTCTCATATTTAAAAATATGATCTTTTCTATTCTAAAAATCTGATCTTTCTAACCCAGTTCAAATCTTTTCTTTTATTTTAAAATCAGTTTTAAAATCTTAAAATAAAATCAGTTTATAAATTCCTAAAAATCAGCTTATAAACTCATAAAAATCAGTTTATAAATTCATAATAAAATCAGTTTATATTTCATTTTCAAAAATCCAGTTTTTATTTTCTTTTAAAAATCCAGTTTTTATTTTCTTTTAAAAATCCAGTTTTTATTTTCTTTTAAAAATCCAGTTTTTAAATTCGTATAAATCAGTTTTAAACAACTTTTAAAAATCAGAATTAAAATAAAAATAAAATAAATAAATAAATAATAAAAAAAAACTTACAGAAAAAGGAGGGGGCGTGGGTGCTGCGTCGACGCAAGATGGAGGGGATGGGCGGCTCGCTAGGGGTTCGAAGGGGGAAGGGAGGGCGAAGCTACGGGCGTTGGAGGGTGGTGCTGGCGTCGGGGCGTCGGTGGAGTTTTTGGGTGTGGTGGCTGATTTGGGGCTTCGAGCTCACGCTCGTGATGGAGGTTAGGCGGAGGAGGGGGTGTGCGGTCTAGGGAGGGGAGGCGCTCCACCTGGAGCGGCGGTGGTAGCGATCCGTCGAGGTCGTCATTTCTTTTTTTTTTTTTTTTTTTTTCAGTGATGATCGAGAATGAAAGGAGGGGGGGGGCCAGAACGATTTTAAGGGGAGAGAAGTATATTATTTTTTTTTTTTTTTTTTATTTAATTATTATATTTGGCTAAAAGGTTGAGTTTTACATATGACCTCTAAACGAGGCCCACCGCCTGTCGTCCATAGCGTTTTACCCCCATTCTGAACACAATGGGATATGTACCGCAAGCTGATTTGACTGTTACAATCAGTTTCCTTTGAATTTACATTTAAATCACTATATTGAATTTTAAACGTACATTTCAAATTACCGGGGTCACATACTAACTAGAAAAATTCCCTAAAAATATTTTCTAGCTTCGTATTGACGATACGGTCCTAACAAAACTAGTTTCGTCGAATTCTGAGACCGTTAGAAAAATGGCCAATTTCCAGTCGATTAAAATCAACTGAAATGGTCAAAACACGTTTTCCTTTGCCACGCTCACATATTGATTCGAAAAATTATGAAATTTGAAACCTAGCAATAACTCGACATCACGGACCCAACAAAAGTGGTTTCGTCGAAATCCGAGGTCATTTGCAAAATGTCCATTTTTAAGGGCCTGAATTCCATAGCGACTATTCAGAATTTTCAACTGGACATATCTCATCATTTATAAAGTGAAATCTCAGTTTCTCAACTTCGTTGGAAAGATATCATCAATTAGATCCTAATGTTTTTGGTTTCACAAAAATCCGGATTGTTTTGCACCCGGTACATTCAATTGAAGTTTGAAATCGAATTTTCGAACTACCGCGCCATTTTCAATTCCTTTTATAATTATATATAATTATTTATATTCTAACGACGACGTATATAATATATACGTTCGAATTATATTCAAAATAAATTTCTCGTCAATATTATTTAAAATAATTCATTTTAAATAATCAAAATTCGTTAAAATTGCCAAAATAAAATTTTTAAACTGGCCCAGATTTTCGGGTTGTTACAATCTCCCCCACTTAAAACTTTTCGTCCCCGAAAAGGAACAAAGTCGAAAGTGGTTTGATTATTCAGCTCTACGATCGATCAGGCTTCCATTCTCCAACTCTTTAGTTTCTGAGAATTTTCAAAATTTCAAAAATTTGGCTAACACCCTAAATTTTCGAAAAATTTCGCCATAACCTCCCCTGCACCGGGAGCATCGGGGAATTTCAAATAGCTTCCCCGGTCCTTCAGATCTCAAAAAGAAAAAGAAAAAGCCAAGCGGCTAGCCAATAGGCTCACAAAATCATCATCACCCAAACAAAACAGTAAATTATGTAGTAAACATGTACCTATTTGTCGGGCAAACAAATTTTATTCTCTGGCTCTAGCCTCCTTGCTATGACCTGCTCAATATAAGTATATGTATATGCAAGCAAATGCGACCAATTTTCAATATAATCCAATATTTGATTCAATTAGGCTAAATGGTTTAAAATTAGCAAACAAATGAACAAACAACACAAACATCAATCAATTAGTGAATTTAACGTTTCAAATTCATAATTTTGATACATAGACAAAAATCAGATTTTTGATGCTAAATCACAACAATAAGCCCTATCTAATTTTGGTTCTCACACCAGCCTATATGGAAATATATAGATAACCCACTCTCGCCAGTCGAACACAACACAGATGACGATGCCTCATCATCAGAATCATCCCCGGGCAACTAGAATGTGATTCTATATCTACCCAATATATTAAAACTTCGAATACAAGCCGCTAAGCGTGTATGCAAAATCTTTATATACTCGATTGCCCAAATTCAATTTAAATAGACTATTCAAATACGAATACTTAAGATTTGAATTTCCAAAACAAAGTGGGTTTTCACTTTTATTTTCAAAAACAACACTCTTTCGACTCGTTCTAGGACACTACTGATCCCATCTCTAACGAGTCATCCTCATTGGATATTACTAATCCAATATCTGATGAATTCTTTCGTATGGTTCTAATGTGCCTTGTTCTCTAGCTTTGTAAACCAAAGCTCTGATACCACGTGTAAAGACCCGCAACTTCCCCGTAAAGGAAAGCGTCGGATAGTTCGAGAACAAACCACAACAGAACGCATCCAGAAGAACATTTCATTGTATATAACAACAATGCATCAGATTACAAGAATATACAGAGTATAAATGAATATTACACAGAAATAACAGAGATTTAAATTACATTTAAATACATCGCAGCGGAAAATAATACAATACACAACTAGAATGAGATATACGGATACAAAGCTTTCCGGATATCGTTCCAGCTGTAAACCAGGATCCTGTGAATATAAATCTGCAAAACCAAAACTACTAGCTGCCCGTGTCAAAATAAGGGCACCCAGAGTTTAGGTTAAAACAATAAACTCCGAGTCAGTCATGTGACTGGTGTGAGAACTAAAACAGTTAATCTTTATTTTTAAAGCTAGGTAAATCAAGGGACCACGCCGTATAACACGGAACGGGTTTCCTCCCAAGAATACCAGTGCATAAATAAACAGCGCAATGCTAAATAAAGAAAAATGAAGCTGTTATAAGACCCAGATCCCATCACACAATGCAACGCAGTCGAGGATAGGGTTTTCCCTTATAACAGCCAAAGAATGCTTGATACGTTTAAAACAAATCATTTGATACTATTATAAGTGCATAGTGTATAAAACAACTTCAAATCATAAGTATCAATCATAGGCGGCATGGGTACCATATATCATGTCGCCATATATAGGTTTACAAATAAAACCGCAAATGTCACGTATTTGGAAATTGGATTTCCATCTATGAACCGAGGCAAAAGATAGTCCTCAACCGATTCGAGACGCTCTAGCCCGCCCCTCAGGATCAGAGCTCGAGTGACCCTTGGATCGTCAGGGCCGGTCCACACGGAGTGGATTAAAATGCCTGAACATGCGTTTCCCCGCCCTATGGGGCGTAAACGAGCCAACTAAATGACTCCATCGGTTCGAGAACGACCGATCAATCCGAGGCGCCTCGCAACAGCAACAACCACATAAGTCAAACTCGTCAGGGCGTGTAAAACCACTGACGCCACTTCTAGCTAGAAAGAAACGCAAGTCCTCCCTGATGTCCCTCCCGTTTTTGGTTCATACCGGGTGTGAAACTCGCGAAGTAAACGTTACACAAAGCTACGCCACAAAGGCCGTGTTTTGATCATCACCACAAGACTTTGCTTTTCAACAGAAGCCTTGATCATTTGCATCTTAGCATGCCACACAGGCAAACCATCCTATGCAACCGATATCAGTCACACAGAATGAAATCCGATGTCAGACACACAGTCCATTTACAAGTCCGTTCTGGGTCTGAACGAAACCGGAGGCACCTAGTACCCCGCATATCCATCGATCTCCAAGTACGTCTGGACGATCACTAACTGTTTCCATCTTCTTGGGTGTACAGCCCAATCAAGATCATCAGTTATCACCCAAACGACGTGAAGACCTCCGGTCTTCGACCATCGTCTTCATCTTCGACTTATCGTCGTATCAGTTATTCAGAATGGGATAAACCCGGTCTTTCCGAATAACTCGCGTATATTTTAAATAAGTGTTACACAAACACAACATACGCCTCATTCCAATTCATTAGTCACTAACCGTAAATTAATCAAGAGAATAATTCCCCAAATATTAACCCCGAAGGCCGAAACCAACATCAGATCAATATCCAGAAAACCATTCTGCTTGGCTAACCGACAGTTAGTTTCTAAATTTCACGTTCAAATCTAATTAAAGATTTAACTATCGCCTGGAGCAAAACTGGTGATACTCCATTCTCGATCTTTTCAATCTAATTAAAGATTCATTAAAACTCCACTTAGTTTTAATCCTTATCTGGGTTAAAGAATCAGTGTCATTTAAAACACGATTCACGATAAACCCAAAATCACATTCCATTAATTATCGGGTTAAAGAACAAGTGTTATTTAAAACACTGTTCACGATAAACCCAAAAATCAATACCAATTCAATTCCAATTAAATATCATTTAATTGGTACACTTCATTAAATCTAAATAAAAAGATTTAATCTTTTCTCAACTGGGTTCAAGAACAGTGTTAGTGAAGACACCATTCACGACAAACCCAAATCACATTCGATTAATTATCGGGTTAAAGAACAAGTGTTATTTAAAACACTGTTCACGATAAACCCAAAAATCAATACCAATTCAATTCCAATTAAATATCATTTAATTGGTACACTTCATTAAATCTAAATAAAAAGATTTAATCTTTTCTCAACTGGGTTCAAGAACAGTGTTAGTGAAGACACCATTCACGACAAACCCAAATCACATTCGATTAATTATCGGGTTAAAGAACAAGTGTTATTTAAAACACTGTTCACGATAAACCCAAAAATCAATACCAATTCAATTCCAATTAAATATCATTTAATTGGTACACTTCATTAAATCTAAATAAAAAGATTTAATCTTTTCTCAACTGGGTTCAAGAACAGTGTTAGTGAAGACACCATTCACGACAAACCCAAATCACATTCGATATTCAATACAAGGCTCTGAATAGAAAATATATCGGCTTATATTCAATATCGAATTCTACGACTAACAAATGTCGTATTGGAAATAACGATATAAATATATATCTTTCAAATTTCCATAACAACACCTGTATAATCACGAATTCCAACATCGAAATATTCCGAAGACAATTTCGATTCAAATCCACTCCAATGCAATCATTGGAAATTTTGGTTATTTTCAAAACCATTTCAAATTCAATTTATTTATTTAAAAATAAATAGAATTATAATTCTAGTTCAAAACTAGTTCATTTCGATAAAAATCTATTTTTATCTTTTCAAATATGGAGTTTTTCATCCCAAATCTTCACAAATCATTTCTTATGATTTTACACAAATTATTACTATTTTTAATAATTTTATCAAGGCCCGTACAGTCGATTTCCAACAACGGCCATCGAACTGCACTTACAGCGACCTTTTTCGAATTTGATTTGGACGTATCTCCAAATCCAACCGTTAGATTTCAAATTTCTAACATTCATTAGAAAGCTCTTTTCGATACGAACCCAACGGTTCCGGTTTTAGGAGAATCCGACGGTCGGATCTCCCGTAATGTCCGTTTGAAATAAATGGTCGAAATTCACGAACTGCCGCGGCGCGGCGCGTTCTATTCAGGCCATTATATTATATATATAATATATATAATATATACTTCGCCGATTTTTATTTAAAACGAATTATATAAACAGTTTTAAATTCATTTCAAAATTTATTTCAACTTCCATTTCAATTCAAAGCAAAATTGAATTCTTCTTTATAAATTCGTTTCAAAATTCATTTCTGTTCAATTCAAATTTCAATTCAATTTGAATTCATATTCAATTCAATTCATTTCGAAATCGTTTTCAATTCAATTCATTTCGAATTCGTTTTCAATTCAATTTATTTCGAAATCGTTTTCAATTCAATTCATTTCGAATTCGTTTTCAATTCAATTCATTTCGAATTCGTTTTCAATTCAATTCATTTCGAAATCGTTTTCAATTCAATTCATTTCGAAATCGTTTTCAATTCAATTCATTTCGAAATCGTTTTCAATTCAATTCATTTCGAAATCGTTTTCAATTCAATTCATTTCGAAATCGTTTTCAATTCAATTCATTTCGAAATCGTTTTCAATTCAATTCATTTCGAAATCGTTTTCAATTCAGTTCATTTCGAATTCGTTTTCAATTCAATTCATTTCGAAATCGTTTTCAATTCAATTCATTTCGAAATCGTTTTCAATTCAATTCATTTCGAATTCGTTTTCAATTCAATTCATTTCGAAATCGTTTTCAATTCAATTCATTTCGAATTCGTTTTCAATTCAATTCATTTCGAATTCGTTTTCAATTCAATTCGAAATCGATAAAATCGATATAAATATCGTTCACGTCAAAATGGCGTCAATCTAATCAACACGGCTTCATAAAGTTCTATTTTCAAATATTCTATTTCAAATATTTCTTTTTCAAATATTTCTATTTTAAAACTGGAATGAGGCCCAATCAATTACCATATAAAGTTAATTATATGGATTTTCATACAACACATGTATAATAGCCTTGAAAAATAATCAACCATCAACCAAAGTGCACTACACTGTATAAGCATCACATATAAATATCCAACGCTTAAAACAGCCTGTCAATCAAACGATCGACATATTCAATCAATCGGGATGAGTGAACTTTAAATTTCATCCCAACACCCGTGTGGGGTTTCAAACAATCAAACACATATTTTATTTGTGCCGTTGGGCGATGTGTAAAATTTATCAACCCAATCAATGTCCTTCAAATAGGTGTACATAAACAAACCGTCTGGTTTGTAAATGAATATTCTATTTTATTCACTTTCACGTTAAAAATGATATTTTTAACGATAAAACATTTTATTCCAACATATGAATTTCTATTCAGTTCATTCTTTAAATAAAATGATATTTTTATTTTTCTAACATATTTTAGAAAATTTCGGCGGCATAACGGCACGATACTAGAAACGGGACAAGGCCTAGCCTTATCCCCGGTCTAGTGAAGGCCCACGCCATTCACACATCAATCAAATCAATTCGTTATGCAAACCACAAACTTTGGAGTAAGGGTCTAACCTAGCCTTACTCCTTCGCCTTATAACGGCGCACGTCTAATCCTAACCAATTTATCGATTCGATTTTTTTTTCACACCACAAACCACATTCAAACCAATATCGCAATCAATCACCAAACAGTCAAACAAACAAGTCCATGGTCTGTGGACGGGTGTCGGGTGCTACTAAGCACCGTCTGCATCCTAGTATATATATATATAACTAGAAAAGTAGAATTTGAGTGAGAAGTTCTCACCTATAGCTATCCTAGCTCCACGGCACTTCACTGATAGAAAACTTCATCGCTATCGCACCTTCGTCATCTTCGTTGCCCGCTTTCACTACATATGTAAAAATCATATTTTTACTTCGCTATTCAATAAATAAAAATCATATTTTTATTTCGAAGTTCAATATATAAAAATCGAATTTTTATTTCAAAGTTCAATATATAAAAATCGAATTTTTATTTCAAAGTTCAATATATAAAAATCGAATTTTTATTTCAAAGTTCAATATATAAAAATCGAATTTTTATTTCAAAGTTCAATATATAAAAATCGAATTTTTATTTCAAAGTTCAATATATAAAAAAATCGAATTTTTATTTCGCTATTCAATATATAAAAATCGAATTTTTATTTCGCTATTCAATATATAAAAATCGAATTTTTATTTCGCTATTCAATATATAAAAATCGAATTTTTATTTCGCTATTCAATATATAAAAATCGAATTTTTATTTCGCTACTCATATCAAAATATCGTCTTTTCATATTTAAAAATATCGCCTTCTCATATTTAAAAATATGATCTTTTCTATTCTAAAAATCTGATCTTTCTAACCCAGTTCAAATCTTTTCTTTTATTTTAAAATCAGTTTTAAAATCTTAAAATAAAATCAGTTTATAAATTCCTAAAAATCAGCTTATAAACTCATAAAAATCAGTTTATAAATTCATAATAAAATCAGTTTATATTTCATTTTCAAAAATCCAGTTTTTATTTTCTTTTAAAAATCCAGTTTTTATTTTCTTTTAAAAATCCAGTTTTTATTTTCTTTTAAAAATCCAGTTTTTAAATTCGTATAAATCAGTTTTAAACAACTTTTAAAAATCAGAATTAAAATAAAAATAAAATAAATAAATAAATAATAAAAAAAAACTTACAGAAAAAGGAGGGGGCGTGGGTGCTGCGTCGACGCAAGATGGAGGGGATGGGCGGCTCGCTAGGGGTTCGAAGGGGGAAGGGAGGGCGAAGCTACGGGCGTTGGAGGGTGGTGCTGGCGTCGGGGCGTCGGTGGAGTTTTTGGGTGTGGTGGCTGATTTGGGGCTTCGAGCTCACGCTCGTGATGGAGGTTAGGCGGAGGAGGGGGTGTGCGGTCTAGGGAGGGGAGGCGCTCCACCTGGAGCGGCGGTGGTAGCGATCCGTCGAGGTCGTCATTTCTTTTTTTTTTTTTTTTTTTTCAGTGATGATCGAGAATGAAAGGAGGGGGGGGGCCAGAACGATTTTAAGGGGAGAGAAGTATATTATTTTTTTTTTTTTTTTTTATTTAATTATTATATTTGGCTAAAAGGTTGAGTTTTACATATGACCTCTAAACGAGGCCCACCGCCTGTCGTCCATAGCGTTTTACCCCCATTCTGAACACAATGGGATATGTACCGCAAGCTGATTTGACTGTTACAATCAGTTTCCTTTGAATTTACATTTAAATCACTATATTGAATTTTAAACGTACATTTCAAATTACCGGGGTCACATACTAACTAGAAAAATTCCCTAAAAATATTTTCTAGCTTCGTATTGACGATACGGTCCTAACAAAACTAGTTTCGTCGAATTCTGAGACCGTTAGAAAAATGGCCAATTTCCAGTCGATTAAAATCAACTGAAATGGTCAAAACACGTTTTCCTTTGCCACGCTCACATATTGATTCGAAAAATTATGAAATTTGAAACCTAGCAATAACTCGACATCACGGACCCAACAAAAGTGGTTTCGTCGAAATCCGAGGTCATTTGCAAAATGTCCATTTTTAAGGGCCTGAATTCCATAGCGACTATTCAGAATTTTCAACTGGACATATCTCATCATTTATAAAGTGAAATCTCAGTTTCTCAACTTCGTTGGAAAGATATCATCAATTAGATCCTAATGTTTTTGGTTTCACAAAAATCCGGATTGTTTTGCACCCGGTACATTCAATTGAAGTTTGAAATCGAATTTTCGAACTACCGCGCCATTTTCAATTCCTTTTATAATTATATATAATTATTTATATTCTAACGACGACGTATATAATATATACGTTCGAATTATATTCAAAATAAATTTCTCGTCAATATTATTTAAAATAATTCATTTTAAATAATCAAAATTCGTTAAAATTGCCAAAATAAAATTTTTAAACTGGCCCAGATTTTCGGGTTGTTACAAAACTCAACTCGACACCTTGATTTGCACCCCAGATATCACTCGAACATAAACCCTAGAGCTCACGGTTTTCAACACAGCAAACCAACGAACGATCGAACCCAAGGAAAATTGTATACAGGTGAAGAGGAACATCGCAGGAAGTTAATCCAACTGGTTTGAGGATTTTATGAATTTTCTTTGGATGGTTTTTGAATTTATTCTTTGGGAAAGTTCTTTGCTGTGATGGTTTGTATGCCTTATATAGGCTTGAATGGGTTAAGTAAGGTTTGTGGTGGAGATCGAAGGCCGTGTGGCCTGTGCTGAACCTCAGAAAATGGGAGGGATATTTTCAATTTGATTTTTGTATTTTATTTTATCGATTTTCTCCTTGTATATACCTTCTAAAAATCCCAGTGATTACATACGATACCTAAAAATCACCAAACTGGACATGTAGCTAGAGTTCGACATTACGGTCCCAACGAAACTGGTTTCGTCGAATTCCGACTCGTATGCTCACACAACGTATTTTTAACTGTCAAAATACTGACTGTTTCTCACTCTAAAAATCCGTACAACCACACAGTGACTCTAAAAATACCGAAACTGGAAATCTAACAACTATTTGATATTGCGAATCCAACAAAACTGGTTTCGTCGAATTCCTCTTCGTATGCTCGCGCAACATATTTTTAAAGCTCTGTATGACCCATTAAATATATAAATATATTTAAATAAAATTAAATAAAATAATAATAAATTAATATTATGGCATATATTCACAGAGGAATATCATACAGCTCAGATAAAATCCTATATTGATTTCTAACTGGATATTTCAATCTGGGTCATCCCGATATTCGATTTATATTAAAATTCCTTTTTAAAATATAAATAATTCCTTTACAAATTATAAAGGAATTCTACAGCGACTTTTCTAAAATTTGATTTGGACATATCTTAAAATATACACGACGAAATCCTGATTTTTCTCTTCCACTAGAAAGATATATTCCACCAGCTCCACACGTTTCTTGTTTCACAGAAATCCGGCTTAAAATGAATCATGTACATTCAGTTGAATTTCAAATCGCCAAATTGCGAACTGCCGCGACGTTTCAGGTTCGTTTTAATTATAATTATAAATTATAAGTTCGAACGTTTTACTTTAAGTTATCGATATCGCCAAATCGATATATAAATAATTAAATAAATTAATTATTCGACAGCTAATAAAACGCGCCATTACAGACTTCCCCCCTTAAAATAATTTCGTCCTCGAAATTGCTAAGTTAGACAAATGCTACTAACTCTACTAACTAGATTTAAAAATCCTTTTTTTTTGTTTACCTCTAAATTTCAGTTTCGACTGGACCCATTTAATTTTAATTAATTTATTAATTCATTTCCGACCAACTAAAATTTTCAAAAATTCTAAAAATTTTCTAAAACCATAAATTTTCGAAAAATTTCGCCATAATCTCCTTTGTACGGCTCAATACGTCAAACCACAACTCGCCTCTCTAGGCCTCCTCCAATTCAAAAGGAAATCAAAATTGCCAAGCGGCTTGCCAATTCGGCTCATAAAATCCAAACTCATATATGATATACACTTGTACCTTTTTGTCGGGAATTTAACTCTATCCCTTTCATCTGCTACCACTTCAACATATACCAATGTTATCCATTCAAATTGATCTCCAATGAGTTCATATCCTCAAATCCAAATCGAATTTCATTCGAACTCTAATATCAAATTCCAAATTATTGACTTATCAATTTGGATCCATTCTAGATTATCTCTAATCCCAATTCAATTTTATTTAACTCGGTTCAAGTTAAATTTCAATTTATTTTTACCATTTCATTTTATTTAACTTCATTAGTTAAATTTTAATTCCAGAAATTAAGTTCCTGGGTTTCTTTCAAACCAATTTTGAAATCATAATGCCAATTCAAAACTTTTGAATTTCTAAACAACTTGTTTTCTCAAAACAATTCAAAAAAAAAACCTTTGGTAGTAATCCGTCACGTAGAACTCGAAAATGAACACTGATGATGTCTAGATTCATCATCAAAATCTATTTACCAGCTATCGAAGTGAGTTCAATACTATATCATTTTCAATTTGAAAAACATTTTCAAAATCTCCCAAGAACTTAAAATTTCCTTATTTTAATTCCAAATCTGATTTAAATTCATATTTAATTCAAACTATTTCATATATTACATTCATATGAATTCTGATTGGTCATTTATAACCATTTCACCCTTTTATAATCTTATTCGATTATAATAACAACCAACACAATCAATATACTATAATAATTTCAAGATATATATTTCTTCTATAAACAAATATATTTTGGGAAAAATTATTTCATTTACCCTCTTTCAAGACATACCATGTCAGTTCATCATATTCGAGTGTTTAGTAACCCTTATCGATACAGTGGATCAAACTGATCGAACAGAATTCATAAGCCACTCAACCAATGAGTCTCCACAATATAAAACCATTTTATATTGAATAACAATTACGCGCTCATATATATACACTCAAACTCAATCTAGGATATTACTAATCCCATCTCTATCGAGTTATGCCACAGAGCCAAGGTAATCACTTAACTTAAGCTCTGATACCAACTGTAATGGCTGGAAATTTTCGATTCCTCGAGAGTCGAAAATTCCGAGACGTTAGTGAAAGAATGTAGAGGGTGAGGAAGAAAAGATAGAACTAATAGAATAGAAGAAGAAGAACTTACATCATCAGAGTAAACACGAATCTCACAGCGGAACGAATAAAATATAACATAACTTTGAAATACAAATCAGTACTCGTATATTGTAATAACCCGGAAAATGTGGGCCAGTTTGAAATTTTTATTTTGGCAATGTTAGTGAATTTTGATTATTTAAAATGAATTATTTTAAATAATATCGACGAGAAAATTTATTTTGAA
This sequence comes from Allium sativum, assembly GCA_030737875.1. Classification (NCBI taxonomy): domain Eukaryota; kingdom Viridiplantae; phylum Streptophyta; class Magnoliopsida; order Asparagales; family Amaryllidaceae; genus Allium; species Allium sativum. The sequence continues at coordinate 234,280,134 of CM060922.1, forward strand.
TATAATTCAATCGTATATATTATATACGTCGTCGTTAGAATATAAATAATTATATATAATTATAAAAGGAATTGAAAATGGCGCGGTAGTTCGATAATTCGATTTCAAACTTCAATTGAAAATACCGGGTGCAAAACAATCCGGATTTTAGTGAAACCAAAAATAATGGAATCTAATTTATAATATCTTTCCAACGAATCCGAAAAATCAAGATTTCATAGCGGGAATCAAAAGATATGTCCAGTTGAAAATTCTGGATAGTCGCTATGGAATTCAGGCACTTAAAAATGGACATTTTGCAAACGACCTCGGATCTCGACGAAACCAGTTTTGTTGGGTCCGTGATGTTAAATTATTTCTAGGTTTTAAATTTCATAATTTTTCGAATCAATATGTGAGCGAGGCGAAGGAAAACGCGTTTGACCAGTTTTAGTTGATTTTAATCGACTGGAAAATGGCCATTTTTCTAACGGTCTCAGAATTCGACGAAACTAGTTTTGTTAGGACCGTATCGTCAATACGAAGCTAGAAAATATTTTTCTGGAATTTTTCTAGTTAGTATGTGACCCCGGTAATTTGAAATGTACGTTTAAAATTCAGAATAGTGATTTAAATGTAAATTTAATGGAAACTGATTCAAACGATCGAATCAACCTGCGATACACATCCCATTGTGTTCGGAATGGGGGTGAAACGCTATGGATGACAGGCGGTGGACCTCGTTTCGAGGTCATGTGTGAAAGTCAACTTTTTGCCAAATTAAATAATTAAATAATAAAAAAAAACCCTTTCTCCCCTTAAACCCGCTCTGCCCCCCCCCCCCTCTCTCCTTTTCGTTATTCAGATCCACGAAGGAAAAAAAAAGAGAAAAAAAAAAACCAGACGATCGATGGAGCGCACCCCCTCCCATCGCGTCGCCGCCCCGTCCACCTTCCGTCCAGCTCCCCAAGCCAGCGACGCCCTCCACCTCCTTCTCCGTTCAATCAACCACGCCCAAAACCCCCTCCGTCCAAAGCCGCGCCTCAGGCGAACCCGCCTCCGTCCCTCGTGCAGCGCCGCCCTCCCCTAAGCCGCTCGACCTCCTCCGCCCCCTGGCCTCCACCAATCCCGACATCTCCTCCTCCTAGGATTTTAAACCGCGCCTGACCCTAGACAGCCACGTCAGGGCCCGCCTTCAACTGCAACAGCCATCCGCCATTTCCCCGATCCCCTTTATTTGCAAACAGTGAGTTATTTTTATTTATTTACTTACATTTAATTTATTTACTGTTTTTATACGTGTAAATAGCGTATAGAAATTTAATTTGAGAAATAAAGATTTGATTTTGAAATAAATGAAAATTATAATTTGTATGTAAGTAGGATATTAAAAATATGATCTTTATATTTTTAAAGTAATAAAAATATGATTTTTATATTTTTAAAGTATTAAAAATATAGTCTTTACTATATAGATGATATAAAAATATGATTTTTGTTTATGTAGAGAAGGGAAAATATAATTTTTACATGATAGGAAGTAAAATAGAAAAGACGATATTTTTAAAATAGAAAAGGTGATATTTTTAAATGTGAAAAGACGATTTTTGTTTTAGATGTAAAAATGCGAAATCTATATTTTTGAAATGGATTTTTATATATTGAATAGCGAAGTAAAAATGCGATTTTTATATATTGAATAGCGAAGTAAAAATTCGATTTTTATATATGTAGTGGCTACGGGCGACGAAGCTAACGAAGATGCGAAAACAATGAAGATTTCTATCAAAGAAGAGTCAAGATGATTGGATAGCTATATGTGAGAATTTCTCACTCTTCAATTTCTTTTCTAGTTATATATATATATATACTAGGATGCAGACGGTGCTTAGTAGCACCCAACACAATCGTCCACAGACCATGGACTTGTTTGTTTGATTGCAAAAATTAGTTAGATTATTTGATTGAAATTGAATTGTGTGGTGAATTGAAATTGATTTGATTGATGTGTGAATGGCGTGGGCCTTCACTAGTCCGGGGATAAGGCTAGGCCTCGTCCCGTTTCTAGTATCGTGCCGTTATGCCGCCGAAATTTTCTGAAATAAGTTAGAAAATAAAAATACCATTTTATTTAAAGAATGAACTGAATAGAAATTCATATGTTAAAATAAAATGTTTTATCGTTAAAAATATAATTTTTAACGTGAATGTGAATAAATAAATATTCGTTTACAAACCGGACGGTTTGTTTATGTACACCTATTTGAAGGACATTGATTGGGACGATAAATTTTACACATCGCCCAACTGCACAAATAAAATCTGTGTTTGATTGTTTGAAACCCCACACGGGTGTTGGGATGAAATTTGAAGTTCACTCATCCTGATTGATTAAATATGTCGATCGATTGATTGACAGGCTGTTATAAGCATTAGATATCTATATTTGATGCTTATACAGTGTGGTGCACTTTGGTTGATGGTTGATTATTTTTCAATGCTATTATATACATGTGTTGTATGGAAATCCATATAGTTAACGCTATATGGTAATTGATTGGGTCTCATTCCAATTTAAAAGAATAAAGAATATTATAAAATAAAGGTTCATGTGTTGACAGTACTCATTCATTGAGATTGGTCATGTGTTGAACGAAATATTTTGGTAATAAAATTTACATCTTTATCAATATAAAATAAAGGTTCATGTGTTGACAGTACTCATCCATTGAGATTGGTCATGTGTTGAACGAAATATTTTAGTAATAAAATTTACATCTTTATCAATATAAAATAAAGGTTCATGTGTTGACAGTACTCATTCATTGAGATTGGTCATGTGTTGAACGAAATATTTTGGTAATAAAATTTACATCTTTGTCAATATAAAATAAAGGTTCCTGTGTTGACAGTACTCATCCATTGAGATTGGTCATGTGTTGAACGAAATATTTGATAATAACAACTATTTTGAAAAAGAAATATTTGAAATAGAATATTTGAAAGTAGAAATATATGAAGCCGTGTTGATTAGATTGACGCCATTTTGACGTGAACGATATTTATATCGATTTGAAAACGATTTCGAAATGAAATGAATTGAAAACGATTTCGAAATGAAATGAATTGAAAATGATTTCGAAATGAAATGAATTGAAAACGATTTCGAAATGAAATGAATTGAAAACGATTTCGAAATGAATTGAATTGAAAACGATTTCGAAATGAAATGAATTGAAAACGATTTCGAAATGAAATGAATTGAAAACGATTTCGAAATGAATTGAATTGAAAACGATTTCGAAATGAATTGAATTGAAAACGACTTTGGAAATGAATTAAATTGAAAACGAATTCAAAATTGAATTGAAAGCAAATTGAAATGAATTCAAATTGAATTGAAATTTGAATTGAATAGAAATGAATTTTAAAACGAATTTATAAAGAAGAATTCAATTTTGATTTGAATTGAAATGGAAGTTGAAATTGCTTTTGAAACGAATTTAAAACTATTTATATAATTCGTTTTAAATAGAAATCGACGAAATATATATTATATATTATATATATAATATAATGGCCTGAATAGAACGCGCCGCGCCGCGGCAATTCGTGAATTTCGACCATTTATTTCAAACGGACATTACGGGAGATCCGACCGTCGGATTCTCCTAAAACTGGAACCGTTGGGTTCGTATCGAAAAGAAATTTCTAACGAATATTAGAAATTAGAAATCTAACGGTTGGATTTGGAATTATGTCCAAATCAAATTCGAAAAAGGTCGCTGTAAGTGCAGTTCGATGGCCATTGGTGGAAATCGACTGTACGGGCCTTGATAAAATTATTAAAAATAGTAATAATTTGTGTAAAATCATAAGAAATGATTTAGAAAGGATTGGGATGAAAAACTCCATACTTGAAAAGATAAAAATAGATTTTTATCGAAATAAACTAGTTTTGAACTAGAATTATAATTCTATTTATTTTTAAGTAAATAAATTGAATTTGAAAAGGGTTTTAAAAATAACCAAAATTTCCAATGATTGCATTGGAGTGGATTTGAATCGAAATTGTCTTCGGAATATTTCGATGTTGGAATTCGTGATTATACAGATGTTGTTATGGAAATTTGAAAGATATATATTTATATCGTTATTTCCAGTACGACATTTGTTAATTGTAGAATTTGATATTGAATATAAGCCGGGATATTTTCTATTCAGAGCCTTGTATTTAATATCAAATGTGATTTGGGTTTGTCGTGAATGGTGTCTTCACTAACACTGTTCTTGAACCCAGTTGAGAAAAGATTAAATCTTTTTATTTAGATTTAATGAAGTGTACCAATTCAATAATATTTAATACCAATTGAATTGATATTGATATTGGGTTTATCGTGAACAGTGTTTTAAATAACACTCGTTCTTTAACCCGATAATTAATGGAATGATTTTTGGGTTTATCGTGAGCAGTGTTTTAAATAACACTCGTTCTTTAACCCGATAATTAATGAATGTGATTTTGGGTTTATCGTGAACCATGTTTTAAATGACACTGATTCTTTAACCCAGTCGAAGATTAAAACTAAGTGGAGTTTTAAGGAATCTTTAATTAGATTGAAATGATCGAAAATGGAGTATCACCAGTTTTGCTCCAGGCGATAGTTAAATCTTTAATTAGGTTTGAACGTGAAATGGTAATTGAATTTACCGATAACATTGTGGTGTTAGATATAAAGTATTACCAGTTTTACTTCATGGGATGAATAGGTTGGGATGGGGAAATTAAAATAAATAATTACTTCGGTAAGGTTCGCTAATCCCGACTAGTTTGAATTGAGATTCAAAAATAGAATAAAGAATAAATTCAAGGAATTTATCTTGGATAAAATTAATGGGAACCTTTCCCTATGAATGTGAAATTTAGAAACTAACTGTCGGTTGGCCAAGTAGAATGGTTTTCTGAATATTGATTTGATGTTGGTTTCGGCCTTCGGGGTTAATATTTGGGGAATTATTCTCTTGATTAATTTACGGTTAGTGACTGATGAATTGGAATGAGGCGTATGTTGTGTTTGTGTACCACTTATTTAAAATATACGCGAGTTATTCGGAAAGACCGGGTTTATCCCATTCTGAATAACTGATACGACGATAAGTCGAAGATGAAGACGATGGTCGAAGACCGGAGGTCTTCACGTCGTTTGGGTAATTACTGATGATCTTGATTGGGCTGTACACCCAAGAAGATGGAAACAGTTAGTGATCGTCCAGACGTACTTGGAGATCGATGGATATGCGGGGTACTAGGTGCCTCCGGTTTCGTTCAGACCCAGAACGGACTTGTAAATGGATTGTGTGTCTGACATTGGATTTTAGTCTGTGTGGTTGATTTCTATTAAATATATATCTGTTTGGCGGCGGAGAATTTATTCTCTTGCTTAACGCCCTTCTCTGAGATGTACGAGCTCAGAGGTTATATACTGATGGATATCAAACACATGGAGTGAATTTCCTGTGTGGCATGCCTAAGTGGCAAATGATCAAGGCTTCTGTTGAAAAGCAAAGTCTTGTGGTGATGATCGAAGCACGGCCTTTGTGGCGTAGCTTTGTGTAACGTTTACTTCGCGAGTTTCACACCCGGTATGAACCAAAAACGGGAGAAAGGACCTCAGGGAGGGCCTGCGTTTCTTCCTAGTTAGAAGTGGCGTCAGTGGTTTTACACGCCCCGACGAGTTTGACTTATGTGATTGTTGTAATGGCTGGATTTTTTTTCTAGCATCTGATATTCATTTTAATAAGGAAATTAAAATGTATCTAGAGAACTCAACCAATTTAAAATATGTATAATCACTTATATGTATATACTTATATGATTTATACTATAATTTAATATATACGAGATATATTAAATATGAATGTTTTAAAAACTTAAGAAAATATTTGAATCACTTTTTATAACACTAGGAAGTGTAGGGAAGCTTGCAACATGAAATAAATATGGAAATTTCTATTTTACAACTAGTTTGTATAAGTTGTCATATACATAGAAATCCATACAAGTTATAAAGAGCTAAACTCTTATATATATATATATATATATATATATATATATATATATTTATACATATACATATATATGAGTAGATAAGGGATATGTCATGATAAAGGGTATATGTATATATCTATATATATATATATATATATATATATATATATATATATACTATGGCCAAGAATGTATATAAACAATTATATACACCAAATCATTTACTAAAAGATATAGGATTAAAACCAGAGCAAGATCAAGTCTAGACCCCATCACCTTAACCATAAAAGTGGATTAAACTATCTCATAATTCCCCTACACATAATATATGCGGCATAGTAAGAATGCAAAACAAATATCAAGGGAGAAAATATCCATTCTCTTGTGTTTTGATTGGAAGGATTGAGTCTTGCATTTAATGAAAGCAAGCCTTGCATTTAATGCAAGCATAGGGTCATATACTTAGTAGAGAGGTTGGTAGAAAAATCTCTTGTGGAAAGTACTTTAAGCTTGCTGTGTATATTGTGATCCATTCAAATGAGAGAGAAAGGGGTAGGTAGGAGATGTGGCTTTTTACTATTAAAAACATCAGGGAGAAACTATAGTTTAAGGAGAAAGTGGCCTATATATACCACTCCATTTGCATGCTTTCTCTTTTACGCAAACTCAAAAACTTTTGCTGAGATTAAGATTCATTTTCAAGCAAGAATTCAAGAGCTAGTTACAAGTGAGTAAACACTCACTAGTCATGTTGATTTCAAGTTTACAGTAAAACAGTTTTGATGCTTTCATGTTCATATATATCAATGCAAGTATATCATGTTAATATCAACCTTGTAGATGCTAGAACACCAAGCATATATCATCAGTATACCATGTTTACAAGTCACCGTAGATTAAGTAATGAGTTCATCTTTGAACTTGATCAAAAAGAAATACTGCTGTCAAGAACAAACACCTCTGTTATTTGCAACTACACCTGATGATCTCAAGACACCAACTATACAAGTATATGCAGTAGCAATATGTATACTAAAACATCTACAACCATTTAGAAAGTATTAAGCATAAAGAACTTGCTTTGAAAAACCAAGAACAGCAGAGAACAGTTTTATTCTCTGTCTCAAACCAAACACTCGAAATGTTCAAACATCATAGAATCGAATTACAGGTTTGTGAATGAAATCAACAAGCCAAAAGATGATTTTTAAAAGTGTTGTCATGATTTTAAACGTTGGGATGAGAGAGAGAGGTTGAGATGGACGGAAATGGCATTTTCGCCAAAATCCGATGATCAACGTCGATGATGGCCAAACCGTGGAGCGTGGGGGAGCGTGAGACTTTGGGGATCATAGGAAAAATACCAATTGATTTTTCCAGCGAGTGGATTGAGCTAACGAGCTCGATTTACATTTTTGAAGGCAAAATGGGTCCGAGTATTTGAAGAGGTCGTGTGGGGTCCCCAGGGGGTCGAGTGGGCCAGGGTGTGGGGTGGAGCAGCGTTGGGAGATGGCGGAGCTATTGGCGGCGGTGCGAGGTCGTCAGGTGATCGGAGATGGTCAGACGAGGTGGGTTTACGTGGGGGTATTTCAAAGCAGGTTTCGGTTTAAAAACGAGGAGGAGTGATTTGAGGAGGAGACGACTGGAGGTGGTGGTGATTGGTCGTAGATGATCGGTGGTGACAACGACACTTGTGGGTGGTGGTTCGAAGGCCCTACGGTGGCGGGTGGTGCTGTGTACGTGCACAGCCGTGCACGTTGGAGCAGGAGATCAAAGAAAAAAAGGGGGAGAAGAAGAAGGAGTTGGCACGATGAAAATGGGGTAATACACCGATGGATCACCTGGTTTTTCGAATTTGGCACGAGGTCGGGCACGTTGGCTTGGCAAGGGCTGGCGCTTGGATTTCATAGCGATACACCGTGGTTTTAGAGCTGATCCATGAGTCTGGCACGAGTTCTTGGCACACCAGATTTGGCTTGACAAATACAAGTCGAAAATCGTTTTAAAAGGGCAAGAATTTAATTTAATCAATTTTAAATTTAATTAAATAAATAAATATAATTATTCAGTAATTAATTTATTTAATTAAAAATAGAGTTTTATTTAAATATGGCATAAACCAGTGAATCGGTCAAGACGACAGTGAGGTCCCAAAATCGAGTTGTTCGAAGAAGTTCGTCGAGTTAGAACTTGAGTTTTAAAAGATAATTTAATTTAAATAAATTTATAAACAATTTGTTTAAGTTTAAATAAAAGAAATAAATATTTGACAAATCAAATCAGAGTATAGAACATCGTCTGACAGTCAATGATAAACATGATTTAACACCGTGTGCGTAGCACGGGCTTTTTCTATACACTTCCAAATAGTGATAAAAACTTTATAACTCTTGTGTGCGTCGCACACACTTTAACTACACAATTGTAAATGATATTTAAGATATCCAGATATGAACCTGAGAATTTTATACTGTATATATAATTATAAATACAGGATGTGCAAACTGAATTAAAGACAGTAACTGAAAATAAATTATCGACTATAAAAGATATTTCGTACACCGTTTCGAAGAGGCCAGAATTTACATTTCCACTTCGACTCGAATATTTCGACGTATACCGGGAATCGATAAAGATAAAGAATGCAAGCACTAGTTCCGACTAGTATCTACGGTCTGTCCAATCCCAGAACAGATCCGAACAGTCGGGTGTCTAACAACGTATATCGATCAGATTTTACACATCGACTTTACATAAGTGTATTATGTTGGTGGCAGAGAGATTCGTTTCTTTAGCCTTATACCCAGAATATGTTTGTGGAAACCAATTAGTGATCTGTCAGATAGGACGGTGTGATATTCAAAGACGTTGAAGAATAATCCGTCAAACGGTAACGTGACTTAAAACCTCACAACCCGAGAAAGACAATAGTTGGGCTAGGCAGTGTGGCTAGTTGGGTCATACCCAAGCAGGGTATATTATCACCATCTAGAGTAACTCCTTTTGTTTCTCAATCTATTTTCACTACTGTTACCTTCGGTAATCGGTGGGTCATCCCCAACCGTGGAGGTGGTAATATATTCGTTACACTCAAGCTAAATGAGTGGACGGTCATGTGTGGCCGGGTTGCAGGATGTTCTTGTTGAACCCCAGTGTATCTCCTCTAGAGTACACTGATCGGTGGGTGCTCCCATACCCTGTCAGTTAGAAACCAAATTCCAATACGCGCTTGACGGTTTTTTAGATTTTATTTTATGTACGTGAACGTGAGATGCAAGCGATTCACTAGATGGTATTTATTTGATAAATACTATAGTAAAATATATCAAACGTTTTGATATCCAAATACAAGGGTCGTTTCCATATGTTAGTTATGGATTGGGCTTAAGTTCTCGAAAGTTATTAAATCAGTTAATACCTGGCACCTTATTCCCTACCCCCTGTTACATTTTTTTTTAACTATGTTTACTCACACCAGTCCCCTGACTGACCCGGAGTTTATTTTCTGTGTTTTCCCTAAACTCTTGGGTACTCGTAATATTTATTATGAGTAGACAAGTAATTTAGGTAGGCAAATGGAACCTTACGAAGTTCAAGTTGCAGGACAAGTCTAGTAGTTTAACTACACCTATGTATCCAGTTAGATTTGTATTTCCATATCATAATGTATCATTATATAAATGTACTATGATGATGTAAGTTGTTGATGTATTATGATGTACCAGACCCTATGATGTAATGTATCTGTATTTTTAAATTCCGCTGTGAGATTTCTGATAACTTCTTATTTCTTCTATTCTATTATTTCTATCTTTTCTATCTCATCTTCTAATTTCTTTCAATAATGACACGGTTTTCGGAGGGTCGAAAATCGCGCCGTTACAGTTGTTGCTGTTGCGAGGCGCCTCGGATTGATCGGTCGTTCTCGAACCGATGGAGTCATTTAGTTGACTCATTTACGCCCCAAAGGGCGGGGTAACGTAGTGTTCAGGCATTTTAATCCACATCGGTGGACCGGCCCTGTCGCTCCTAGGGTCACTCGAGCTCTGATCCTGAGACTCGGGCTAGGCAGTCTCGAATCGGTTGAGGACTATCTTTTGCCTCGGTTCATAGATGGAAATCCAATTTCCAAATACGTGACTTTTGCGGTTTTATTTGTAGATCCTAGTATGGCGACATAGTGGGATGGGGCACTTATGCCGCCTATGATTGATACTTATGATTTGAAGTTGTTTTATACACTATGCACTTACAATAGTATCAAATGATTTGTTTTAAACGTATCAAGCATTCTTGGCTATTATAAGGTAAAAACCCTATCCTCCGGCTTGCGTTGCATTGTGTGATGGGAACTGGGTCTTATAATAGCTTCATCTTTCTTTATTTAGCATTGCGCTGTTTGTTTTATGCACTGGTATTCTTGGGAGGAAACCCGTTCCGTGTTATACGGCGTGGTCCCTTGATTTACCTAATGATTTAAAATAAAGATTAATAACTGTTTTAGTTCTCACACCAGTCACATGACTGACCTGGAGTTTATTGTTTTAACCTAAACTCTGGGTGCCCTTATTTTGACACGGCAGCTAGTAGTTTTGGTTTTGCAGATTTATATTCACAGGATCCTGGTTTACAGCTGGAACGATATCCGGAAAGCTTTGTATCCGTATATCTCATTCTAGTTGTGTATTGTATTATTTTCCGCTGCGATGTATTTAAATGTAATTTAAATCTCTGATATTTCTGTGTAATATTTATTCATACTCTGTATATTCTTGTAATCTGATGCATTGTTGTAATATACAGTGAAATATTCTTTTGGATGCGTTCTGTTGTGGTTTGTTCTCGAACTATCCGACGCTTTCCTTTACGGGGAAGTTACGAGTCTTTACACGTGGTATCAGAGCTTTGGTTTACAAAGCAGAGAACAAGACACGTTAGAACCATACGAAAGAATTCATCAGATATTGGATTAGCAATATCCAATGGAATGACTCGTTAGAGATGGGATCAGTAGTATCCTAGAACGAGTGTGAAGAGTATATTTTTAAAAATGAAAACAAAATTTGTTTTGAAAATTTAAATCAACTATTCGTATTTGATTATTTATTTTAATGAATTTGGACAATCCAGTATATATAGATTTTGCGTATACGTCTGATCCGCGTGTATTCGAAGTTTTGGTATACTGGGTAGATATAGAATCACCTTCTAAGTCGCCCGGAGAGAACTCTGATGATTGATGCATCATCATCAGAATTTATGTTCGAGTGACGAAAGTGAGATTTCTATATATTTCCTATTGACTGGTGTGAGAACCAAAGCTGTATAGGATTTATTGTTGTGATTTGGCATCAAGAATCTGATTTTTGTATATGTATCAAAATTACGAATTTGAAACTCTAATTCACTAATTGATTGATGTTTGTGTTGTTTGTTTATTTGTTTGCTAATTTTTAGCCATTTTGCCTAATTGAATCAAATATTGAATTATATTGAAAATTGGTTGCATTTGCTTGCATATACATATATATCATTGAACAGGTCATAGCAAGGAGGCTAGAGCAGAGAATAAAATTTGTTTGCCCGACAAATAGGTACATGTTTACTACATAATTTCCTGTTTTGTTTGGGTGATGATGATTTTGTGAGCCTATTGGCTAGCCGCTTGGCTTTTTCTTTTTCTTTTTGAGATCTGAAGGACCGGTGAAGCTATTTGAAATTCCCCGATGCTCCCGGTGCAGGGGAGGTTATGGCGAAATTTTTCGAAAATTTAGGGTGTTAGCCAAATTTTTGGAAATTTGAAAATTCTCAGAAACTAAAGAGTTGGAGAATGGAAGCCAGATCGAGCGTAGAGTTGAATAATCAAACCACTTTCGACTTTGTTCCTTTTCGGGGACGAAAAGTTTTAAGTGGGGGAGATTGTAATAACCCGGAAAATGTGGGCCAGTTTGAAATTTTTATTTTGGCAATGTTAGCGAATTTTGATTATTTAAAATGAATTATTTTAAATAATATCGATGAGAAAATTTATTTTGAATATAATTCAATCATATATATTATATACGTCGTCGTTAGAATATAAATAATTATATATAATTATAAAAGGAATTGAAAATGGCGCGGTAGTTCGATAATTCGATTTCAAACTTCAATTGAAAATACCGGGTGCAAAACAATCCGGATTTTAGTGAAACCAAAAATAATGGAATCTAATTGATAATATCTTTCCAACGAATCCGAAAAATCAAGATTTCATAGCGGGAATCAAAAGATATGTCCAGTTGAAAATTCTGGATAGTCGCTATGGAATTCAGGCCCTTAAAAATGGACATTTTGCAAACGACCTCGGATCTCGACGAAACCAGTTTTGTTGGGTCCGTGATGTTAAATTATTGCTAGGTTTTAAATTTCATAATTTTTCGAATCAATATGTGAGCGAGGCGAAGGAAAACGCGTTTGACCAGTTTTAGTTGATTTTAATCGACTGGAAAATGGCCGTTTTTCTAACGGTCTCAGAATTCGACGAAACTAGTTTTGTTAGGATCGTATCGTCAATACGAAGCTAGAAATTATTTTTCTGGAATTTTTCTAGTTAGTATGTGACCCCGGTAATTTGAAATGTACGTTTAAAATTCAGAATAGTGATTTAAATGTAAATTTAACGGAAACTGATTCAAACGATCGAATCAACCTGCGATACACATCCCATTGTGTTCGGAATGGGGGTGAAACGCTATGGACGACAGGCGGTGGACCTCGTTTCGAGGTCGTGTGTGAAAGTCAACTTTTTGCCAAATTAAATAATTAAATAATAAAAAAAAACCCTTTCTCCCCTTAAACCCGCTCTGGCCCCCCCTCTCTCCTTTTCGTTATTCAGATCCACGAAGGAAAAAAAAAGAGAAAAAAAAAAAACCATACGATCGATGGAGCGCACCCCCTCCCATCGCGTCGCCGCCCCGTCCACCTTCCGTCCAGCTCCCCAAGCCAGCGACGCCCTCCACCTCCTTCTCCGTTCAATCAACCACGCCCAAAACCCCCTCCGTCCAAAGCCGCGCCTCAGGCGAACCCGCCTCCGTCCCTCGTGCAGCGCCGCCCTCCCCTAAGCCGCTCGACCTCCTCCGCACCCTGGCCTCCACCAATCCCGACATCTCCTCCTCCTAGGATTTTAAACCGCGCCTGACCCTAGACAGCCACGTCAGGGCCCGCTTTCAACTGCAACAGCCATCCGCCATTTCCCCGATCCCCTTTATTTGCAAACAGTGAGTTATTTTTATTTATTTAATTACATTTAATTTATTTACTGTTTTTATACGTGTAAATAGCGTATAGAAATTTAATTTGAGAAATAAAGATTTGATTTTGAAATAAATGAAAATTATAATTTGTATGTAAGTAGGATATTAAAAATATGATCTTTATATTTTTAAAGTAATAAAAATATGATTTTTATATTTTTAAAGTATTAAAAATATAGTCTTTACTATATAGATGATATAAAAATATGATTTTTGTTTATGTAGAGAAGGGAAAATATAATTTTTACATGATAGGAAGTAAAATAGAAAAGACGATATTTTTAAAATAGAAAAGGCGATATTTTTAAATGTGAAAAGGCGATTTTTTTTTAGATGTAAAAATGCGAAATCTATATTTTTGAAATGGATTTTTATATATTGAATAGCGAAGTAAAAATGCGATTTTTATATATTGAATAGCGAAGTAAAAATTCGATTTTTATATATGTAGTGGCTACGGGCGACGAAGCTAACGAAGATGCGAAAACAATGAAGATTTCTATCAAAGAAGAGTCAAGATGATTGGATAGCTATATGTGAGAATTTCTCACTCTTCAATTTCTTTTCTAGTTATATATATATACTAGGATGCAGACGGTGCTTAGTAGCACCCGACACAATCGTCCACAGACCATGGACTTGTTTGTTTGATTGCAAAAATTAGTTAGATTATTTGATTGAAATTGAATTGTGTGGTGAATTGAAATTGATTTGATTGATGTGTGAATGGCGTGGGCCTTCACTAGTCCGGGGATAAGGCTAGGCCTCGTCCCGTTTCTAGTATCGTGCCGTTATGCCGCCGAAATTTTCTGAAATAAGTTAGAAAATAAAAATACCATTTTATTTAAAGAATGAACTGAATAGAAATTCATATGTTAAAATAAAATGTTTTATCGTTAAAAATATAATTTTTAACGTGAATGTGAATAAATAAATATTCGTTTACAAACCGGACGGTTTGTTTATGTACACCTATTTGAAGGACATTGATTGGGACGATAAATTTTACACATCGCCCAACTGCACAAATAAAATCTGTGTTTGATTGTTTGAAACCCCACACGGGTGTTGGGATGAAATTTGAAGTTCACTCATCCTGATTGATTAAATATGTCGATCGATTGATTGACAGGCTGTTATAAGCGTTAGATATCTATATTTGATGCTTATACAGTGTGGTGCACTTTGGTTGATGGTTGATTATTTGTCAATGCTATTATATACATGTGTTGTATGGAAATCCATATAGTTAACGCTATATGGTAATTGATTGGGTCTCATTCCAATTTAAAAGAATAAAGAATATTATAAAATAAAGGTTCATGTGTTGACAGTACTCATTCATTGAGATTAGTCATGTGTTGAACGAAATATTTTGGTAATAAAATTTACTTCTTTATCAATATAAAATAAAGGTTCATGTGTTGACAGTACTCATCCATTGAGATTGGTCATGTGTTGAACGAAATATTTTAGTAATAAAATTTACATCTTTATCAATATAAAATAAAGGTTCATGTGTTGACAGTACTCATTCATTGAGATTGGTCATGTGTTGAACGAAATATTTTGGTAATAAAATTTACATCTTTATCAATATAAAATAAAGGTTCATGTGTTGACAGTACTCATCCATTGAGATTGGTCATGTGTTGAACGAAATATTTGATAATAGCAACTATTTTGAAAAAGAAATATTTGAAATAGAATATTTGAAAGTAGAAATATATGAAGCCGTGTTGATTAGATTGACGCCATTTTGACGTGAACGATATTTATATCGATTTGAAAACGATTTCGAAATGAAATGAATTGAAAACGATTTCGAAATGAAATGAATTGAAAACGATTTCGAAATGAAATGAATTGAAAACGATTTCGAAATGAAATGAATTGAAAACGATTTCGAAATGAATTGAATTGAAAACGATTTCAAAATGAAATGAATTGAAAACGATTTCGAAATGAAATGAATTGAAAACGATTTCGAAATGAATTGAATTGAAAACGATTTCGAAATGAATTGAATTGAAAACGACTTTGGAAATGAATTAAATTGAAAACGAATTCAAAATTGAATTGAAAGCAAATTGAAATGAATTCAAATTGAATTGAAATTTGAATTGAATAGAAATGAATTTTAAAACGAATTTATAAAGAAGAATTCAATTTTGATTTGAATTGAAATGGAAGTTGAAATTGCTTTTGAAACGAATTTAAAACTATTTATATAATTCGTTTTAAATAGAAATCGATGAAATATATATTATATATATTATATATATAATATAATGGCCTGAATAGAACGCGCCGCGCCGCGGCAGTTCGTGAATTTCGACCATTTATTTCAAACGGACATTACGGGAGATCCGACCGTCGGATACTCCTAAAACTGGAACCGTTGGGTTCGTATCAAAAAGAACTTTCTAACGAATATTAGAAATTAGAAATCTAACGGTTGGATTTGGAATTATGTCCAAATCAAATTCGAAAAAGGTCGCTGTAAGTGCAGTTCGATGGCCATTGGTGTAAATCGACTGTACGGGCCTTGATAAAATTATTAAAAATATTAATAATTTGTGTAAAATCATAAGAAATGATTTAGAAAGGATTGGGATGAAAAACTCCATACTTGAAAAGATAAAAATAGATTTTTATCGAAATAAACTAGTTTTGAACTAGAATTATAATTCTATTTATTTTTAAGTAAATAAATTGAATTTGAAAAGGGTTTTAAAAATAACCAGAATTTCCAATGATTGCATTGGAGTGGATTTGAATCGAAATTGTCTTTGGAATATTTCGATGTTGGAATTCGTGATTATACAGATGTTGTTATGGAAATTTGAAAGATATATATTTATATCGTTATTTCCAATACGACATTTGTTAATCGTAGAATTTGATATTGAATATAAGCCGGGATATTTTCTATTCAGAGCCTTGTATTTAATATCAAATGTGATTTGGGTTTGTCGTGAATGGTGTCTTCACTAACACTGTTCTTGAACCCAGTTGAGAAAAGATTAAATCTTTTTATTTAGATTTAATGAAGTGTACCAATTCAATAATATTTAATACCAATTGAATTGATATTGATATTGGGTTTATCGTGAACAGTGTTTTAAATAACACTCGTTCTTTAACCCGATAATTAATGGAATGATTTTTGGGTTTATCGTGAGCAGTGTTTTAAATAACACTCGTTCTTTAACCCGATAATTAATGAATGTGATTTTGGGTTTATCGTGAACCGTGTTTTAAATGACACTGATTCTTTAACCCAGTCGAAGATTAAAACTAAGTGGAGTTTTAAGGAATCTTTAATTAGATTGAAATGATCAAAAATGGAGTATCACCAGTTTTGCTCCAGGCGATAGTTAAATCTTTAATTAGGTTTGAACGTGAAATGGTAATTGAATTTACCGATAACACTGTGGTGTTAGATATGAAGTATTACCAGTTTTACTTCATGGGATGAATAGGTTGGGATGGGGAAATTAAAATAAATAATTACTTCGGTAAGGTTCGCTAATCCCGACTAGTTTGAATTGAGATTCAAAAATAGAATAAAGAATAAATTCAAGGAATTTATCTTGGATAAAATTAATGGGAACCTTTCCCTATGAATGTGAAATTTAGAAACTAACTGTCGGTTGGCCAAGTAGAATGGTTTTCTGAATATTGATCTGATGTTGGTTTCGGCCTTCGGGGTTAATATTTGGGGAATTATTCTCTTGATTAATTTACGGTTAGTGACTGATGAATTGGAATGAGGCGAATGTTGTGTTTGTGTACCACTTATTTAAAATATACGCGAGTTATTCGGAAAGACCGGGTTTATCCCATTCTGAATAACTGATACGACGATAAGTCGAAGATGAAGACGATGGTCGAAGACCGGAGGTCTTCACATCGTTTGGGTAATTACTGATGATCTTGATTGGGCTGTACACCCAAGAAGATGGAAACAGTTAGTGATCGTCCAGACGTACTTGGAGATCGTTGGATATGCGGGGTACTAGGTGCCTCCGGTTTCGTTCAGACTCAGAACGGACTTGTAAATGGACTGTGTGTCTGACATTGGATTTTAGTCTGTGTGGTTGATTTCTATTAAATATATATCTGTTTGGCGGCGGAGAATTTATTCTCTTGCTTAACGCCCTTCTCTGAGACGTACGAGCTCAGAGGTTATATACTGATGGATATCAAACGCATGGAGTGAATTGCCTGTGTGGCATGCCTAAGTGGCAAATGATCAAGGCTTCTGTTGAAAAGCAAAGTCTTGTGGTGATGACCGAAGCACGGCCTTTGTGGCGTAGCTTTGTGTAACGTTTACTTCGCGAGTTTCACACCCGGTATGAACCAAAAACGGGAGAAAGGACCTCAGGGAGGGCCTGCGTTTCTTCCTAGTTAGAAGTGGCGTCAGTGGTTTTACACGCCCTGACGAGTTTGACTTATGTGGTTGTTGCTGTTGCGAGGCGCCTCGGATTGATCGGTCATTCTCGAACCGATGGAGTCATTTAGTTGGCTCATTTACGCCCCAAAGGGCGGGGAAACGTAGTGTTCAGGCATTTTAATCCACATCGGTGGACCGGCCCTGTCGCTCCTAGGGTCACTCGAGCTCTGATCCTGAGACTCGGGCTAGGCAGTCTCGAATCGGTTGAGGACTATCTTTTGCCTCGGTTCATAGATGGAAATCCAATTTCCAAATACGTGACTTTTGCGGTTTTATTTGTAGAGCCTAGTATGGCGACATAGTGGGATGGGGCACTTATGCCGCCTATGATTGATACTTATGATTTGAAGTTATTTTATACACTATGCACTTACAATAGTATCAAATGATTTGTTTTAAACGTATCAAGCATTCTTGGCTATTATAAGGTAAAAACCCTATCCTCCGGCTTGCGTTGCATTGTGTGATGGGAACTGGGTCTTATAATAGCTTCATCTTTCTTTATTTAGCATTGCGCTGTTTGTTTTATGCACTGGTATTCTTGGGAGGAAACCCGTTCCGTGTTATACGGCGTGGTCCCTTGATTTACCTAATGATTTAAAATAAAGATTAATAACTGTTTTAGTTCTCACACCAGTCACATGACTGACCTGGAGTTTATTGTTTTAACCTAAACTCTGGGTGCCCTTATTTTGACACGGGCAGCTAGTAGTTTTGGTTTTGCAGATTTATATTCACAGGATCCTGGTTTACAGCTGGAACGATATCCGGAAAGCTTTGTATCCGTATATCTCATTCTAGTTGTGTACTGTATTATTTTCCGCTGCGATGTATTTAAATGTAATTTAAATCTCTGATATTTCTATGTAATATTTATTCATACTCTGTATATTCTTGTAATCTGATGCATTGTTGTAATATACAGTGAAATATTCTTTTGGATGCGTTCTGTTGTGGTTTGTTCTCGAACTATCCGACGCTTTCCTTTACGGGGAAGTTACGGGTCTTTACATATATACATACCATTTCAAAGTACAACACTTAACAACACAGCGGAATAATAATAGCTATAATCCTGAAGCCTCCTGCTCCAAGCTATCCAAGTGTATCTGTAAAATCCCGACTACTTGACTGCCCGTACAAATTTAGGCACCCAAGAGTTTAGGGAAAACAAACAAAATAAACTCCGGGTCAGTCATGGGACTGGTGTGAATAAAACTCCAACACTTGGTTAAATAAAGAATATCCGTCTGATATTATAATAATGTCTAAATACAAATAGATATCAATCTAGAAGAACGCTTGCATCTCACGTTCCACATACATAGTATACAAATAAAACCGTGAGCGCTTTTGGAGATTGGATTTCAACAGACAAGGTATGGGAGCACCTTCCGATCAGTGTACTCTAGAGGAGATACACTAGGGTTCAACAAGAACGTCTTGAAACCTGGCCACACATGGCCGTCCACTCATTTAGCTTGAGTGTAACGAATATATTATCACCGATGGTTGGGATCAGCAACCATCCTTCCCGATAAGGGACAACATTGAAATAGATTATAAAGAAGTACAATTGAATATTCTCTAGATGGTGATAATACACCCTGCTTGGGTGTGGCCCAACTAGCCATGCTGCCTAGCCCAACTTCTATTATTTTTCGGTTTTGAGGTCACGTTTATCACTTTGACAAATTATTTCTTCAATTACTTTGAATGCCACATCGTCATACCTTCCAAATCATTATCGATTTCTCAAGGCATCACGGGTATAAAAGCTAAGAGAAACGAATTTCTCCGCCACCAACGTAACACTTTTAAAGAGATCAACATATATGATTCGTTAAGAATACTTTGTCAGACACTCGTCTATATACGTTTTCCTGGGACTGAACAAACCGAAGGCACTATTCAGTGAATCCATCCTACCTAGGCTTTTCACAATAGCCCTTGCACTTCACTCCGTCTTCAATTATCTTCAGCGTACTTGATTCGCAACGCTTATGCTAATACGGAGTGGTTCTTCAGATAATAATCCAACCGGTCTCTCCATATTAAAAACGTAAAAATGGTCAAAACTATGATAGTCTATGATTCAACTATCAAATGAAAACATGTCGGTGTACAAACAACGATCTTATTTCCAAATGGAAATTCGATCGATCAATCATCATATGTTCATATTTCCTTATTTCATATATTTAGAAAATATATGTTATTAATCATTGGAAAACATTTCCATAGCTTATTTTCACATCACTATTATTTCGCAACTATCAGTCCCTAACTGTAACTAGTATGAGAACAATTCTCTAAGTATCAATCCGGAAGGTCGAAACCAACATCAGATTATCACTTAGAATACCGTTCAACTTACCCTCTCCAGTCAGTTTCTGAATTTGCTTAACTCTATTTCTTAAATTCTTATCATGAAAACATTTCATTTTCTATGTTTAGAAAACATATCTGACTATATTTGGAAAATGTTTCCAAAACTCATTTACGGATTTCCAATGAACGTTGTATAAAACATCGTTTCGCTTAATCCATTTATCGCTTATTCCTTAACTTTATTCCTAATCAACCTTTTAGATCGAACCACAACTATTCCTTTGTCAATTCTGAAGTCAATCAAGTTGGGGTATAATTACCTCGCAGACCTTAATTGAACAACGTCCTTTACAGTGAAATAGATGAAGCTCATCACTCACTTTTTACAATCATTTGTTTACGCAAATTCTCGGATTCAGGTTACGAATCCACTTCTTATATGACAACGTTTGATTATAACTATAACGTTATAATTCCTACCCCTATAATATCTAACCTAAATTATAAATTTATTTCCTAACTCGAATAATTTAACAGACACCTAATTTCTAAATCAATAACTAAATCTTGATTTAAACCCTGGAAAGTAAATAGTACTTTCCCGAATTCGCTATAATCGAATTCGACGTATAACTCTCTTTCGAGTAATCTCTATTCAATTAACTCTCCCTTTTTAAATACTTATATTCGATAAACTCTATTTCGATTAACACCTATCGAATAACTAATATTCGAATAACTCTTCTTGGTTGGCTCTATTTCATTAACTCTTATCGAATAACAAATATTCGATTTTCTTAAATGTGTCAATTCTTATCGAATAACTAACATCCGATTAACTTAAATGGATTTACTCTTATCGAATAACTTTTTCAATTAACTTAACTCGATTTCCTTAACTTGATTATCTCAACTTGATTACTTAACTCGATAAATCTTAACTCGATAAGTTAACTTAACCCAAATCGATTAACTCAACTCTAATCGATTAACTTAATTTGATTTACTCCTTCGAATAACTAATTCGAATAACTTAATTGATTAACTCCTTCGAATAACTAATTCGAATAACTTACCTTCGAATAACTGCTATTCGATTTACTCTAACTCGATTAACTTAATTCTAATCGATTTACTCCATTTCGATTCAACTTAATTCAAATCGATTAACTTAACTCAAATTGATTAACTCCTTTCGAATAACTAAATTCGAATAACTCCTTGGATTAACTAACTTTGAATAACTCCTTCGGATTTACTAACTTCGAATAACTCCTTCGGATTTAAAAACTTCGAATAACTCCTTTGGATTAACTAACCTTGAATAACTCCTTTGGATTAACTAACTTCGACTAACTCCTTTGGATTAACTCTTCCAATGCTGTTCGAATAAACTATATTCGATTTAATCCTCCAACTCTATTCGAATAAACTATATTCGATTAACTCCTTGAGCTCTATTCGAATGAACTATATTCGATAACTCCTTTTAAATAACTAGATTTGATTTACTCACCTCGAATAACCAATATTCGATTTACTCGACTAGACGAGCTTAACTCGATCATCTTAACTTGACTCGACTAACTCGATTCGATTAACTTGGTTAACTTAACTTGGAAACCAAATCTCGATAACTTAATCTCGATAACTCACTGAATAACTTAACCTCGATAACTTAATCTCGAGGACTTAACTCGATCTCGATTACTTAACCTCGACAATCCCACTCGATTATCTTAACTCGACAATCCAACTCGATTATCTTATCTCGATTTACTTAACTAATCACTTTGATTAACTTAACCAATTCACTTAGTTTAACTCAACTAATTCACTTAGTTTAACTTACTACTTTACTTTCTTTATACTTCCCTTGGTTTAAATTCTATTTATTTAACAAATAAATATTCGGTTGAGTTAACTCTATTTACTTAACAATAATTATTCCTTTGGTTTAATTCTATTTATTTAACAAATAAATATGTCCTTTGATTCTATTTATTCTAACAAATAAATATGTCCTTTGATTCTATTTATTTAATCCCTTAATAAATGTCATCTTTTTAACTCTATATAAATAAAGGTTTTTCAAATATTTCTCTTCCTATATATTTGACAAATATTTTCCTTTGGTTTTGTTTACAAATATATATCCTTTATATTTGTTTTCAATTTTATATTTGTTTTCACAAATATATTTCCTTTATATTTGTTTGACAAAAATTCTCTTTTATATTTGATTTACAAATAAAACTCCCTTATATTTGATTTACAAATATAACTTATTTATATTTGATTTACAAATATAACTCCTTTATATTTGATTATCAAATATAACTCCTTTGGATTTTGATTAACAAATATACTCTTTTATTCTTGATTTCAAATAAAATCCTTTTTATCTGATTTACAAATATAATCCTTTATATTTGTTTTTGCAAATATAATCCCTTTTATATTCAAAACCCTTTCTCTTTTATGTATATAAAATCCAGTGATTTTATATAAATAAATTATACTTCAAATTATACTTTGAAAATCTCCTGTCTATATTCTGGTATTTTTGATGGTATTTAACATACCACATATCAACGATAAATATCGTCCCACACATAATCAACAACAGATTATATATCGCATTATCTATCAGAGTACATAAATCACAGATAAATAATTGTTGAGGAATCCAGTTGGATTCCTCCGACCTGTTTCCCTGCACCACAGATGTTAAACAACACCAGTATAATATTCTGTTAAGCAGAATCAACATATAATTATTTAACAGTTTATATATATATATATATATATATATATATATATATACAGATATATATATAATTTCTACTAACTTACTAGCAGTTCAATCAAATGGTCAACACACAGTCAAACAACAGATAATTAACAGTTCTAAGAACACGTTGTAAAAATAGAACTGTATAGAGAATGTGAGTTTTACTCACATTTGGACGATCATCATCAATGACGATAACCATCGCTTTATTCAGCTAGACAATTTATTTTGCTATAAATTGTGATGGACTCCATTTGACTCGCGGTCAGTTCCATTGCGTAATGCTCGTCCATACAATCCCAATGCAACTTACGGTTTGCAAATCCGACCTCGTATGACCAAGTTATACGATTGTAAAGTTAATACACTTTTAATTTAAAAATAAAACATAAGGATTTTATATTTGGGCTTAACTTCCTCCTTTGGCCCATCCACCCTTGATCAAGCCCACCCGAACCCTTCATTACCAAAACCCGCTTCATAACTCCATCTCCCCCAAATCAACCGACGGCTTCAGCTCCAAAACACCCCACGACGCCACCGTTGACCGCCACTACATCATCCACCTCTTCACCGACTAACCTCAAATCAACTCCATTCAACTCCTCGTTCCAAATCGCTTCCGCCTATACCACCAACATCCAACTCGAGCTCCCAGTCTGTCGCGACCTCGTAAGCATCGGACTCCGCCTGAGACCACCGCGATGCCCATCACCTACCTCAATCCCCTCGCCTTACCTCCCTGAACCCAAAACTCAACTCGACACCTTGATTTGCACCCCAGATATCACTCGAACATAAACCCTAGAGCTCACGGTTTTCAAAACAGCAAACCAACGAACGATCGAACCCAAGGAAAATTGTATACAGGTGAAGAGGAACATCGCAGGAAGTTAATCCAGTTGGTTTGAGGATTTTATGAATTTTCTTTGGATTGTTTTTGAATTTATTCTTTGGGAAAGTTCTTTACTGTGATGGTTTATATGCCTTATATAGGCTTGAATGGTTTAAGTAAGGTTTGTGGTGGAGATCGAAGGCCGTGTGGCCTGTGCTGAACCTCAGAAAATGGGAGAGATATTTTCATTTTGATTTTTGTATTTTATTTTATCGATTTTCTCCTTGTATCTGCCTTCTAAAAATCCCAGTGATTACATACGATACCTAAAAATCACCAAACTGGACATGTAGCTAGAGTTCGACATTACGGTCCCAACGAAACTGGTTTCGTCGAATTCCGACTTCGTATACTCACACAGCGTATTTTTAACTGTCAAAATACTGACTGTTTCTCACTTTAAAAATCCGTACGACCACACAGTGACTCTAAAAATCACGAAACTGGAAATCTAACAACTATTTGATATTGCGGATCCAAAAAACTGGTTTCGTCGAATTCCGACTTCGTATGCTCACGCAGCATATTTTTAAAGCTCTGTATGACCCATTAAATATATAAATATATTTAAATAAAATTAAATAAAATATTAATAAATTAATATTATTGCATATATTCACAGAGGAATATCATACAGCTCAGATAAAATCCTATATTGATTTCTAACTCGATATTTCAATCTGGGTCAACCCGATATTCGATTTATATTGAAATTCCTTTTTAAAATATAAATAATTCCTTTATAAATTATAAAGGAATTCTACAGCGACTTTTCTAGAATTTGATTTGGACATATCTTAAAATCTACACGACGAAATCCTGATTTTTCTCTTCCACTAGAAAGATATACTCCACCAGCTCCACACGTTTCTTGTTTCACAGAAATTCGGCTTAAAATGAATCATGTACATTCAGTTGAATTTCAAATCGCCAAATTGCGAACTGCCGCGACGTTTCAGGTTCGTTTTAATTATAATTATAAATTATAAGTTCGAACGTTTTACTTTAAGTTATCGATATCGCCAAATTGATATATAAATAATTAAATAAATTAATTATTCGACAGCTAACAAAACACGCCATTACAAGAAAAGAAAAAGGCAAGAATAAAACTTGCTAACCTTGCAATATGTGATCTAAGATACATAGATGAATATAATTGTGAATTTTCTAAATATTATTATGCTTCAGCACCAGATGAAGGTAAAATGGAAAATGTATTATCCTTATATTTCTTAAAACTACCTTTACCTTGGGCAAACATACTATCAAATGATTATGAAAATTATCTTAAAAATAATCCAGATGTATTTCCAAGTTTAGGAATACAGATGAAGTTTACTAAAGACAAAATTGATTACTATTGCATGCAGCAATCCTTAATAGGAAGTGCTAGACAATATTCTAAAGAAAAAGGTTTGTCATGTGGAACCTCTGTAATACCAACTCAGTGGGGATGTAATCCAATTGGTAAAAAGTATAGGAAGAAATTTAAAAAATATTTTAGGCCAGTCAAATTAAAAAAACAAAAACCACCTAATTTTAGAAAGAACAGATACTTTAAAAGAAAAAGTCACAAAAATAAAAGAGATACAACTAAAAAGACATGTAGATGTTGGGCATGTAATAAAGAGGGACATTATGCTAATGAATGTTCAGAAAAAGGAAAATATAAGAAAACAGCAGTAAAAGCATTCCGTTTATTTTCTAAACAAGTAATGCCTATACAATCAGAAAATGAATAAGATTCTGACGAAGAAGTATATGAATTAGTTTCAGATTCTGAATCAGACACTGATACGGAAACTGAAGAAGAGTATAGCTGTAACCCACACAGACTAAGCATGGTGAATGTTAAAATGTTAAGAACAAGTTCTCACAATTTTTTACAACTATACAATGAAAAATTTGAAAAACTAATCAATAAACCTGTACCATATGACAATCTAGAATTTAAAGAACCACAGGATAGGAAAAATATAAAACAAAAGCCTAAACATAAAAAGGTTATTCCATGTGAACATATCTTTGATCATAAAACATACAGTGTAATAAAAACTAGACAAAATGTAATTGTAAGTAAGAAAAATAATGGAAAAATACACATTTTTGACAGAGAAAAGTATAGTGTGCAAACATACATGGATGTATTAAGAAAGATAACAATAGTAAAAGAAAGAGAAAAAAAAGAAGTTATTTCTGAAATCTCTTCTACAGATAGTGGAAGTACTATGTCTGATAACTCTGAAGATATTGAAAAAGAATTCCAAGAATTAATGAATGAAGAAACTAATATAGATCAACAACCTTCTATGGAAACAAATATAATAGTCTTTGATACCAAAGATGGTGAAAGTGGATATGAACAAATCATACAAATATCATAAGAAAAATATAATCAAATAGAAAAAATAAAACATACACTTTCAAGAGAAGAATGTTATGAAATGCCATTAATAAAATATACGTCTAAAGAAAAGTATGTAATAAGAACCTTTGAACAACCTATAAATGTCTTTACTATGGAAGGAGAAATTCCATTAAAATTACTAACACAAAAAGCAATAAAAGAAGATAGGAAAAACTTTTCAAAAGAATTTAATAAACAAGTAAAATGGTTAAACCTAGGAGTCATGTGCATGCGTGGGTCCAGGCTGGTAGGTAAGACATTGTTGCATTGTGTAGGTACAAGCTGTGCATTCAAGTAGTATCGGGGTTGCTACCTTAGGGAATGATACACCCTATTATGGGACCAACACAGGTATCTACGAGCTAGGGAGCGATCGAATGGGGAATGTACATCTAGTGGTGATAGGTACACTTTAGTTACCTATGATAGCAGCTAGGGGTACGTAATCAAATAGTGAGGGTACATCTAGTAGTGATAGGTACACGTTGGTTACCTATGATAGCAGCTAGAAGTACATAATTGAATAAAGACAGTACATCTAGTGGTGATAGGTGCATATTGGTTACCTATGATACCGGCGAGGGGTGCATAATCGAACAGGGAGGATAGTGGATACATCTAGTAGTGATAGGTACATGATGATTACCTATGATGGCGGCTAGAAGTACATGAAACTATCATCATTCTATTTAGTTAAGAGGGATCATATTTTAGTATGTACCTAGTATGTTGGTACGTTGCAGAGCATGTCGTATAGTAGTTAGGAGCGCAGTCGATATTCTACCTAACTTGCCTAGTTTACCTTGTCATATTTGCTTGTGTTACAGTCATTCCTTATATCCAGTTTATGTTCTTATCCTGTTACTTTACTAATTGTATTGTTAAAGTTACTGGACTCGCCAGACTTTATGTCCGACCTCGTTTGTTCCGCCTCTTTTCTTTCCTTTCCCCCCAGGTTCTCAGGGTGGGATTAGTGGAGCTTGACTTGGATTTTCCTACTTGAAGTGCCGAAAGTAATGCTTAGCTTTGTTTCTCCTTCATATGGAATTTTGGATTTGGGATTATGGTTTTGAAAATTATGTACTCTGATGGTTTTTGTACAAGGCTGATGTTATATACTTGGTTTTTAGTAAGATGGGTTTTGAAGATGTAACCAAACTTGTTGCTGTTTCCGCTGCAACAAAGTTATAAATTTTCCAAGTACTATTTTTGTAACACCCCGCTTTTTTGATGAAATTAAAAATGTGGAAATATGTATATATATTATGTACATAAATATATTTAAGAGAAAATTTAAATAATGACAATAAAATTTCATGTAATAAGTTCATGTAGTGAAATGAAGGAAATATATTAATTAAAGAAATTAAATGCAATACATGAAATGCGAAGAAACGCATGCGAACAATTAAATAGAAATAAAAAGAAAATTTTGAAGAGCTTCAGGAATTGGGTCACAAAATTAGTGTCATTGCGTTCGTGGCGATTTTCTAGTCAATTTAGACCTATGGTTTGCAGAAAACCGATTTAGGATGAAAAAGATATCTTTAAATTAAAAAATGCAGCAAAACATGAAAAAAGAGGAATGAGAAAAGAATAATGTCTAGCATTGTTCCAAGGTTTGTAAGCAAAAGAATTAGTATCTTTTTTGGTTAGAACATATGACTTGCATACAAGAGGTACATAGTTCGATCCCCACCAGCGCCATATTTTTGTTTTAGGGGAATGGCTAAAAAGTGGCTTAGTGTGAATGCAGTTCAATTAAAAAAGTGGTTTAGTGTGAAACGGGTTAATTGGGAAGATAGCTAAAAAGAAAAATAAATAAATATATATATATATAGAAAATATATGTATATACATATATATGACATGTAGGTGTCAACACCCTGCTGTTGCGCATCATGTGGAACAAGTGGCATATTTTTATTGGTCAAGGATTGTTTTTTTTTTTAACGTGGCTTTGTCTGATTGATTGGGTGACGTATTTGTGAGGTATAGGGCAGATGTGTTTTGTCTTGATTGGTTTGGTGACGTGTCTTTTCATTCTGGATGGCTTAGATGAATCTTAGTCAGATCTAAAGGCTCTAATTGATCAAATACTCTTATATAAGCAAACCTTGACCTAAAACCTAAATTCCATTACACTGGTTCTTGTGCCTCCATGCTGCCTCAACCCAAGCCTACACTAAAAGAAATCAAAGCATAGGAGTTGTGAAAAAGGAGAATGGTTCTAGAACAACAACAAACGTTTAATCTATTCTTTCTGCTACCACTGTGAGCTCTAGTCACTTTTAGGTTTAAATAAATAAATATGAATTGTGGTAGACTATGAATTGGGAATATGCTATAAATCATGAAATTATGCAAGCATACTATGTCATTTTCCCTAGATCTAATATATGGACAATATACTTTGTTTCCTATGTGAATCTTGAATTACAATTATATTGTGGTACATGTGAACTTGTTAATACATATCTAACTTTCTAAGATCTGATTGTGGTGATTCAATATGGCATTTATATGGACATTAATTTGTAACCATGTTAGGATAATAGTACATCCATTAATTTGACCTTACTTGGATCTTGACTTTGGTGTTAATCACCTTTCACTTGTCGTATTATGATATATGTGGTAAACTTGTGCTATGCCACAATACTTAATCTAAACTTGTGCTATGTCACGTTATTTATGCTGAATTAGGTAATTAGACACCTAATATTGAATCGAGATCTCATTATGTTTTCCTAAAAATAAGTTATTAATTTGATGCCCGCTTCATTATGATGTTAGTCACATGTCTACACACATTGTTATTATGCCAATTATGTTAATGTTTATGCCAAAACATGTTGGACTGTCAACCTTATCATGTTCCCTTTTTATTGTTATGATGAGGCTACTTTATAGCCTCGATGCCGCTGAAATACGTGTCAATACGTTAGTTAGTAACGGGGAAAAAGTGGATTTATGATTCACATACTTTATATAATATTCATATGAAATGAGCATATAATTCAAACGGGTAAACATAGAATTAATTACCTATAATGACATAGGTAAATTAGGATAAATATGAATTAATTACCCATAATGACATAGGTAAATTTGGATAAAGACATAATGTTTGGTAATTAAAGTTAAAAAATTTAATTGTATATATGACACAAGGTTAGGTTACATTAGTGGCGAAAGTCTGCCCAGTCCCAACCGACATATCCAGCAGCCACTAATGTTGAACCTAATGTGGGAGGTCTAAGTATGCAAATACGAATCGGGCTAAGACACGAGGTGTAACAACCCGTATTTCAATAACATGTTAAAACGAGAATCAAGGCAGAATTTAATTTTAAATTCTGAAACAAGTAAAACAGGCTATGCCGTTGCGTTCGTCTCGGAAAAATACGCAAAATAGAGTCCGAGTTTTCGAAAATCGGAGTCCGTATGACCCGGTTAAGGCCCAAAGAAGTTTTCGGGAAATTTGAATTTCGAAACATGCAGAAATGGGGCCAGGTGGGAAAATTCCCGCCCAGACAAGTCGACAGGCATGTCGACAGGCATGTCGACAGGGCTGTCGACTTGCCCTGTCGGCTGATTCTGGCCTGGTGCACCTATTTTCTATCTTGGCTAGGTTTTTGGGCCTGGCTTGAAATCTGACGGTTCAGGTTGGTCCTAGGGTTAATCTAAGGGCCTAAAACTATCCTAATCTCTATAAAAAGACCCTAAACCTACCCCTAAACCCTCATTATTCACTCATGTAACTAAACTATGGCCAAATTTCTACTCTCATGGCCTCCATCTCAAATCCCTAGAGCCTATGCATTCAAATCGGGTTCAAATCAAAAGAAGCAAGCTTGCTACACCAAAGAGAGGCAAAATCAACGTTGCTATGCGAGTTTCATGACGGATTCTTCAACAAAGGAGGCACCTTTCTTAGCCAAGATGATTCATTCTTCTTTCCCTAGGCCTAACTATGTAAGTTCTAGCTACTTTTAGATGGAAACGGTAGTTTTGATAATGACATGGGATAAAATGAGGCTAAACATGATTATGCGAACCTATATGAACCTTAACATGCCTCTTGTGTTCATATTTATGATCTTAGGCCATGTGAGTGACTTAATCATGCCTCTCATGCTATGCATAACCTAGTTTAACTTGCAAGTTTGGACCTTTATGCATGAAATGCTAGCATGAACCTTTAGGAACCACTTTACTTGTGAAACATTGGCTAAGACAAGATTTTGGGGCTTATGCATGTTTATGAACCCAAACCCCTTATGCTAACATGCAAGTTTGTGGCCAAATCCTTTATGAGATTATGCATGCTCGTGGCCAATCCCCTCTTTTAAGTTGTGCATGTTTATGGCCAAACCCTTTTTGATAATATGCATGTTTGTGGCCAAATTACCTTATGACACTATGCATGTTTATGGCCAATCTCTTTATGATGTTATGCATGTGGAAGCCAAGCCCTTCTTGGCATCATGCATGTTTTGAGACCAAAATGTGACATAGTATCCTTACTATGTTGACTCGCTTTGCTTGCGTTGGGAAAACACGATTTTGGGTAGTTAGATAAACATGAATATGTCGCAAAATCTTAACTTGAATATGCCATGTGTTTATACTTGAAAATATGACTTGAAAGATAACATGGAAGATGACATGTAAGTATGCATAAAAACATGAGCTTGGGAATTAACCTATTAAGTTAGGTCTACCCTTTGGGAATTTACCTATTAAGTTAGGTCTACCCAAATGCTTGAAAACTCGTAACATGTTTTAGAAACATGATGAACTTAGATAATATAAGTGTGGCCAACTCGAGGTTGGGTTGAGTTTGCAACGTAAAACTACCCGGAACCGACCGGCCTAACTAGTAGTTGCAAACAATAGGACCCAATGTGAGAAGTTGGTCATGTCGCGCTTAAGACCCGAGGTTAGACTAGGTTGTGGTGTAAATCTACCCGGACCCACCCGGCTTAACTAGTAACCACAACAAGGTCTAATGTGAGAGGTTGAGGGTGCATTAATTTAATTAATGCCACATAATAGGGTTAAGTTAATTTGATTAATGAGGCTTAACCAAATATGATATGGACAAATGGGTTAAGTAATTTGATTAGGCTAATGATACTTAACAAAACATGATAAGCTTGGGTAGGTTAAGTAACTTGATTTGCCTAATGACACTTGACCATTTTTATACAACTAGTGGACGGGATTAAGTTAACCAACACTTAATCAATCCAACACGATAACGTGATAAGGTTAAGTAAATTTTCTTAATGATACTTAACCGTATAATACAGTTAATGGATTGGGTTAAGATTAGGCTTAACTAATCTAAACATGGTAATCGGATGGGGTTAAGTTAGCCTAAACTTAATTAATCCAACTTGGTAATTTAATGGGGTTAAGTTGAACACTTAACTAATTTAACACGATGACTTGATGAGGTTAAGTGACCTATACTTAACCAATCTAACTCGTTAATTTGATGAGGTTAAGTTAATCTATAATTAACCAATCTAACGTGAAAACACGATAAGGCTAAGTCACGAATCACTTGAATACGCTTGACCGATTTGATGACAAGGTCAAGTTAAATTATATAATTAACCAATCTAAGATGATAATTAGACAAAGTTAAGTCATGGATTCCTTGATATACTTAACCAACTTGACACATGGTTTGTAGGGTTAAGTCTTGGACTTGTATACTTAGCCAATTTTGACATGGTTTGTAGACGGGCTAAGTTATGAACTTAAGTGACACCTAACCCATTAGATAAACCCTAATTCGGAGGATTAGGTAAATAACCATAGTTAACAAGGATTATGGAAGGAAGGCTAAGTGGTAAACCTTAGTTAAGGGAAACTAAGTAATAATTCTTAGCCAAGGAAATGTGGACCACCTCTTAGGTAGATGAGTAACCCGATACGGTAGGTCATCGTTTAAGTATACGTGTAGGAGCAGGCTATCTGATTTAGATAAAGGCTCCAGCGAACTGGGTAACGAAGCAGCGGCTTCGGGGAACGTGAGGATATTCTTGGTATCCCTCTGTGAGGTCGCAGATGATCATCCTGGGCTCAGAAGAGGTTAAGGTCTGCGTTAGAAGAACCAAGAGTATGCCTTGGTTGCTATACGAGCGACCTAAAGACTGGGATGGATAGCAGTGAGTCAACGAATACATGATAGTGCCCTAGGTAGCAAGTTCGTCGATCATCTACCATCTTGAGTCAAGCGTGTACGTACGGAAAGGCAGGGAACACCCAACAGACCATAATTGCTATCTAATTATGGGTGAGGCAGGCCGTAGGATGTGGGCTGGCCGGAGTGTAGTTCTCATGCAAGATTTTCTCTTGTGTTGCCTTTCACTAGTTGAGGGAGGGGTCTCGTGGGACCATAGCCACGTGTAGAAAAGCAGACCTTAGTATCTACATCGGCAGATAAATCTAAAGCTCCCGACCGAGTCCTGTATTTCTTGTTTTGCCCTGTGACAGGACTCGGATGGCACGATGTGATACATGTGCATACAGTTATAGAAAAACGATTCACGATGAATGCGTGGGGAAAAGGGCGCGGTTGAGGGTTAGCGTAATCCCTAGTGGCCTAGGTGGTTTAACCCAAACCGAAATACGAAAGCGTGCAATAGGTAAGCGTAATCCCTAGTGGTGCTAGGTGGCGTAAGTCCTAGTAGTTCAAACGATGATTCATATGGAAGAGGCTAGCTAGAACAAGGGTGACGGTCCAAACGATTTCAAGGATAATACGACATGAGGAAGCCCGTACGAGGTACGACAAAGGTCTGAACTTATATACATGGAAAGAAACATATGATTTGAGTAACCTATATATGCGATATTAGGTTGAAATGGACCATTACACGACTTTGAGCACGGGACATTCATGGTTAACACATGACGCGGGTAGGGATACTAGTACGAGAGGTGCAGAGCAAATATACATGTTAGGACTAAGAAGAATATACATAATAGATACCGTGGGATGTTAGACGGGGTAGATACCTTGGGATAATGTACTCGATAGAAATCTGACAATGTGATACCTTGACTGATCATGACACCGTAGTTTATCATGATACCTTAGTTTACTTTGCCACAATAGTTCAACCGGCTACCCTGGTTTATCTATCTTGTAGTTATCCTTATGTTTACTTTCAGTTTATGCATGTCATGTTACCTTTACCTGTTTTTATACTGGAAGTAGATAGGACTTACTCAGTCTTTTTTACTGACCCGTTTTGTTTCGCCTCTTTTCTTCCGTTTCCTCCCCTCCAGGTTACAGGGAGGAAACAATGCTGTTTAGTTCGGACTTCTTCTGCTTGAAGGTCATCATGGATGGCTTGGAATTTTCTTGGCTATGGCTACTTTACTGTTTTTACTTGGGGAATAATTTATGAAAATGTCTTTATGCTTCTTCACTATTGCAAGACAGGTTTTGATGTACTCTGATGTAAAAGGCTTTAGACCTTATTTATTCATGTTATGAAAGTTTGATTTTACTTCCGCTATTCTATATGTTCTGTCTTGTGATATTTCTGTGCATGTTTACCAATAATGCCCCTCTAAAGCTAGTGCATTCCTTTGCGAGTGACCCTAGCGGAGGCGGGGTGTTACATTTGGTATCAGAGCAGAAGGTTACTAGACTGGGCAAAAGTTTTTAAAGACCTTCTGAAAATTATTTGAAAAACCGTTTACAAAGAAGCATTTTTCAAGAAAATTTTCTTTTAAAAAGAAAAAGGCTATTCCCCAAAGGCCATTAGCATTATCCTTGTTTCCTTGATTGAATCTCTTTTCCTTTCTTTCCTCCATCTGTAGTCACAGTGGTTTTGACTGCGACTAGTCTTTCTAGCTGCGTAAGTGTTTCCCGTACGATGGAGGTGGTTCTCGAGAGACCGTTGCAGAGTTATGCATAAAAGGATAGTAAGAACAAGGATAAAGGATACCAGCTTAAGGATAAGCAACTGTTGTTATGGCTTAGTCCATCGAGGAGGACAAGGACAAGATCAGCGGAGAGGGAAATAGTAAGCTCTCATTTCTAGGGTACCTAAAAGAAATGGTGTCGTTTCTGGTAAAGGTTTAGTCGTTCTTTTCTATCATCCCGTCCAGACTTTGTCTTGATCATTGCATCACTTAAGTCTGCTTGGATAGTTGAGCCTCTGCATCTTAGTACTAGCATGGTAGAGGATCCCAGTTTTGTCCCAAAAATCTGGTTGGAGAGTTGGTCCATTCCTTCATGACTTGTTGGATTTGAGAATGACATGTCTCAACTACGGATAGATTCTAAGGATAAAGTGGTCACCCAATAAGGGGTGCCATTCTCGGTTTTGGAAAGAGGGTAGTTAGACTCTCGACTCATCTTGGTGATACCCTCGAAGACTCGTGTAACCTTTTTGGGTTCTGTCATAGTTAGTTACCTAGAATCCCGGAATGCAGTTGTTGGTAATCCGCTCAAATAGAATTCACTGATAAGGCGGATGGTTCGTTTCGATTATGCATGAGTTATGGGAATCACCTTAGTAAGAACCCTTGGCAACATGGATTGGCATCGGAAAACGAGATCCAGAATTCACTAGTGAATTTTGGAGAGCTTGTATGAGTACGCAGACATGTGTGAGCCGAGCATACTAGGGGAAGAATAAGTGAAAGTGAAACGAGAGGCGACAGTGAAATGAGTTCCACTCACACCTTGAAAATAGGAAGCAAGGAACTACGAAATCACGAAGTCAAAGGCGGTCAAGGCACGATGGAATTAAGCTCATGGAAATGCGGCTTGGACGAGCACATCACGTCTCTTTTTAAGAGTATATCTTTGATCCTTGGTTCACCTGTAAAGCTTACTTGCATGTTATCGCTTGGTGGATATCCTCTCGGTCCTGTTTCTGTTACAAACCCCGTAAGGAGTTTGTCTTGTTTATCTTCTCGATCTTGTTTTGGGAACCTTAGGTAGAACGCTATGGATGTAAACATGTATTTGAGACATGTTATGATTGATATGATTGCAAATGGTTGCAAGTGGTTGCTCGTGGATGCGCGAATACACGTTAGGTACTAGATTGACGCGATCACGTTTCATGTTGCATATGCACGAGCATTTATACTTGTTTATGGATGAAATCGAATGTGTTATCATGCGGTTGTTGCATATGAATGAATGATTGTGCACGCATATAGTATCTATATGACTAGGACTATTTGCATACATGTTGGATTCATGGCACTATACATATTTTTGCATTAGAAAGATTATCCAGGCCTGATCATTAGCATTAGCTAAGGAACATGTACACACACGTTTTGCATATATTCATACAACATTAGAAATCATCTAAGGACAATGGTTGCTTGTGGATGATGTTTTGAGTAGATGGATGATGGATGGTAGGATATGTTCTTCCTAACTTAGAGATTTCGGGGACGAAATCCTAAAAGGTGGGGAGAATGTAACAACCCGTATTTCAATAACATGTTAAAACGAGAATCAAGGCAGAATTTAATTTTAAATTCTGAATCAAGTAAAACGGTCTATGCCATTGCGTTCGTCTCGGAAAAATACGCGAAATAAAGTCCGAGTTTTCGAAAATCGGAGTCCGTATGACCCGGTTAAGGCCCAAAGAAGTTTTCGGGAAATTTGAATTTCAAAACATGCAGAAATGGGGCCAGGCGGGAAAATTCCCGCCCAGACAAGTCGACAGGCATGTCGACAGGCATGTCGATAGGCATGTCGACAGGCATGTCGACAGGGCTGTCGACTTGCCCTGTCGGCTGATTCTGGCCTGGTGCATCTATTTTCTATCTTGGCTAGGTTTTTGGGCCTGGCTTGAAATCTGACGGTTCAGGTTGGTCCTAGGGTTAATCTAAGGGCCTAAAACTATCCTAATCTCTATAAAAAGACCCTAAACCTACCCCTAAACCCTCATTATTCACTCATGTAACTAAACTATGGCCAAATTTCTACTCTTATGGCCTCCATCTCAAATCCCTAGAGCCTATGCATTCAAATCGGGTTCAAATCAAAAGATGCATGCTTGCTACACCAAAGAGAGGCAAAATCAACGTTGCTATGCGAGTTTCATGACGGATTCTTCAACAAAGGAGGCACCTTTCTTAGCCAAGATGATTCATGCTTCTTTCCCTAGGCCTAACTATGTAAGTTCTAGCTACTTTTAGATGGAAACGGTAGTTTTGATAATGACATGGGATAAAATGAGGCTAAACATGATTATGCGAACCTATATGAACCTTACCATGCCTCTTGTGTTCATATTTATGATCTTAGGCCATGTGAGTGACTTAATCATGCCTCTCATGCTATGCATAACCTAGTTTAACTTGCAAGTTTGGACCTTTATGCATGAAATGCTAGCATGAACCTTTAGGAACCACTTTACTTGTGAAACATTGGCTAAGACAAGATTTTGGGGCTTATGCATGTTTATGAACCCAAACCCCTTATGCTAACATGCAAGTTTGTGGCCAAATCCTTTATGAGATTATGCATGCTCGTGGCCAATCCCCTCTTTTAAGTTGTGCATGTTTATGGCCAAACCCTTTTTGATAATATGCATGTTTGTGGCCAAATTACCTTATGACACTATGCATGTTTATGGCCAATCTCTTTATGATGTTATGCATGTGGAAGCCAAGCCCTTTTTGGCATCATGCATGTTTTGAGACCAAAATGTGACATAGTATCCTTACTATGTTGACTCGCTTTGCTTGCGTTGGGAAAACACGATTTTGGGTAGTTAGATAAACATGAACATGTCGCAAAATCTTAACTTGAATATGACATGTGTTTATACTTGAAAATATGACTTGAAAGATAACATGGAAGATGACATGTAAGTATGCATAAAAACATGAGCTTGGGAATTAACCTATTAAGTTAGGTCTACCCTTTGGGAATTTACCTATTAAGTTAGGTCTACCCAAATGCTTGAAAACTCGTAACATGTTTTGGAAACATGATGAACTTAGATAATATAAGTGTGGCCAACTCGAGGTTGGGTTGAGTTTGCAACGTAAAACTACCCGGAACCAACCGGCCTAACTAGTAGTTGCAAACAATAAGACCCAATGTGAGAAGTTGGTCATGTCGCGCTTAAGACCCGAGGTTAGACTAGGTTGTGGTGTAAATCTACCCGGACCCGCCCGGCTTAACTAGTAACCACAACAAGGTCTAATGTGAGAGGTTGAGGGTGCATTAATTTAATTAATGCCACATAATAGGGTTAAGTTAATTTGATTAATGAGGCTTAACCAAATATGATATGGACAAATGGGTTAAGTAATTTGATTAGGCTAATGATACTTAACAAAACATGATAAGCTTGGGTAGGTTAAGTAACTTGATTTGCCTAATGACACTTGACCATTTTTATACAACTCGTGGACGGGATTAAGTTAACCAACACTTAATCAATCCAACACGATAACGTGATAAGGTTAAGTAAATTTTCTTAATGATACTTAACCGTATAATACAGTTAATGGATGGGGTTAAGATTAGGCTTAACTAATCTAAACATGGTAGTCGGATGGGGTTAAGTTAGCCTAGACTTAATTAATCCAACTTGGTAATTTAATGGGGTTAAGTTGAACACTTAACTAATTTAACACGATGACTTGATGAGGTTAAGTGACCTATACTTAACCAATCTAACTCGTTAATTTGATGAGGTTAAGTTAATCTATAATTAACCAATCTAACGTGAAAACACGATAAGGCTAAGTCACGAATCATTTGAATACGCTTGACCGATTTGATGACAAGGTCAAGTTAAATTATATAATTAACCAATCTAAGATGATAATTAGACGAGGTTAAGTCATGGATTCCTTGATATACTTAACCAACTTGACACATGGTTTGTAGGGTTAAGTCTTGGACTTGTATACTTAGCCAATTTTGACATGGTTTGTAGACGGGCTAAGTTATGAACTTAAGTGACACCTAACCCATTAGATAAACCCTAATTCGGAGGATTAGGTAAATAACCATAGTTAACAAGGATTATGGAAGGAAGGCTAAGTGGTAAACCTTAGTTAAGGGAAACTAAGTAATAATTCTTAGCCAAGGAAATGTGGACCACCTCTTAGGTAGATGAGTAACCCGATACGGTAGGTCATCGTTTAAGTATACGTGTAGGAGCAGGCTATCTGATTTAGATAAAGGCTCCAGCGAACTGGGTAACGAAGCAGCGGCTTCGGGGAACATGAGGATATTCTTGGTATCCCTCTGTGAGGTCGCAGATGATCATCCTGGGCTCACAAGAGGTTAAGGTCTGCGTTAGAAGAACTAAGATTATGCCTTGGTTGCTATACGAGCGACCTAAAGACTGGGATGGATAGCAGTGAGTCAACGAATACATGATAGTGCCCTAGATAGCAAGTTCGTCGATCATCTACCATCTTGAGTCAAGCATGTACGTACGGAAAGGTAGGGAACACCCAACAGACCATAATTGCTATCTAATTATGGGTGAGGTAGGCCGTAGGATGTGGGCTGGCCGGAGTGTAGTTCTCATGCAAGATTTTCTCTTGTGTTGCCTTTCACTAGTTGAGGGAGGGGTGTCGTGGGACCATAGCCACGTGTAGAAAAGCAGACCTTAGTATCTGCATCGGCAGATAAATCTAAAGCTCCCGACCGAGTCCTGTATTTCTTGTTTTGCCCTGTGACAGGACTCGGATGGCACGATGTGATACATGTGCATACAGTTATAGAAAAACGATTCACGATGAATGCGTGGGGAAAAGGGCGCGGTTGAGGGTTAGCGTAATCCCTAGTGGCCTAGGTGGTTTAACCCAAACCGAAATACGAAAGCGTGCAATAGGTAAGCGTAATCCCTAGTGGTGCTAGGTGGCGTAAGTCCTAGTAGTTCAAACGATGATTCATATGGATGAGCCTAGCTAGAACAAGGGTGACAGTCCAAATGATTTCAAGGATAATACGACATGAGGAAGCCCGTACGAGGTACGGCAAAGGACTGAACTTATATACATGGAAAGAAACATATGATTTGAGTAACCTATATATGCGATATTAGGTTGACATGGACCATTACGCGACTTTGAGCACGGGACATTCATGGTTAACACATGACGCGGGTAGGGATACTAGTACGAGAGGTGCAGAGCAAATATACATGTTAGGACTAAGAAGAATATACATAATAGATACCATGGGATGTTAGACGGGGTAGATACCTTGGGATAATGTAATCGATAGAAATCTGACAATGTGATACCTTGACTGATCATGACACCATAGTTTATCATGATACCTTAGTTTACTTTGCCACAATAGTTCAACCGGCTACCCTGGTTTATCTATCTTGTAGTTATCCTTATGTTTACTTTCAGTTTATGCATGTCATGTTACCTTTACCTGTTTTTATACTGGAAGTAGATAGGACTTACTTAGTCTTTTTGACTGACCCGTTTTGTTTCGCCTCTTTTCTTCCGTTTCCCCCCCTCCAGGTTACAGGGAGGAAACAATGCTGTTTAGTTCGGACTTCTTCTGCTTGAAGGTCATCATGGATGGCTTGGACTTTTCTTGGCTATGGCTACTTTACTGTTTTTACTTGGGGAATAATTTATGAAAATGTCTTTATGCTTCTTTACTATTGCAAGACAGGTTTTGATGTACTCTGATGTAAAAGGCTTTAGACCTTATTTATTCATGTTATGAAAGTTTGATTTTACTTCCGCTATTCTATATGTTCTGTCTTGTGATATTTCTGTGCATGTTTACCAATAATGCCCCTCTAAAGCTAGTGCATTCCTTTGCGAGTGACCCTAGCGGAGGCGGGGTGTTACACGAGGTTAGGCCTAACTGTGGAATAAGACTGCCCGGACCGGACCGGCATATCCAGCATCCACACGTTGTAGGCCTAATGTGGGAGGTCTATCCCGATATAACCATAATTGGACATGGTAAAGAAATGGACTACTTAACCTAATTTAATATGAATATGGACTTAAGTTAGGGTTAAGTAAAATAGGATGGGTAGTGGGTGATTAAGTTAGAGGAGATGGGTTATATATATATGTATGTATGTATGTGTATGTATATATATATATATATATATATATATATATATATATATGCATGCCCACATACTTAGCCCAATAGATGTTATGTAATTAAAGACACCCAAGTGGTATACATAACGGGTAGATGATGCAATAAATTTTACGTAATTAAAGACACCCAAGTGGTATACATAACGGGTAGATGATGTAATAAATGTTATGTAATCAAAGACACCTAAGTGGTATACATAACGGATAGATGATGTAATAAAAGTTATGTAATTAAAGACACCTAAGTGGTAAACATAACGAATATATGATGTAATAAATTTATGTAATTAAAGACACCCTTTTAGGGTAAGCAAAACCAGTATAGGGCTATGTAATTAAAGACACCTAAGGGTATACATATTCAGTAGAAAACCTAGTGGGGATACAAGACAAAAGGGGAGAGCTTGTATCATAATGTGTGGGACCCATTTCAATCAGTAACCCGGAGTTGGTATCAAGTAAGGAACTCCATACTAGGCGGAGAAGGGTCACGCTTACTGATTGATTGTAAGAGATCCAAACGAGGCGGATGGTGTGGGCGGCGCAAACCGACCGGGGACATGTGCGTGCATGGGCTGGGCAGAGGGGGCTAAGACGACCTTGATACCGGTAGATATGGTTGTGCACAATGTGGGTTGCAACCTTAGGGAAGTGATACCCCCTACTATGGGGCAAACACTGGATATCTACAGAGTAGGGAGCCGATCGATTAGGGTAGTGGTTAGGGTATACTTGGACGTATGCCCTAAGTCCACCAGCTTATAGTGGAAGGGATCATCTCATTTTAAATTATACTAGTAATAGCGCAGAGTAGTCATCAGTGAAGCTTGTATACACTTTACCTTATCTGCCTTGTCACACCTGCCATTTGTATAGTGATCTCTCTTATCCACTTTATGCCTGTCATGATCACCTTTATTTATTTACTGGCTAAAAGTAACTAGACTCGCCAGACTTTTTGTCTGACCCCTTTTGTTTTTCCTTCTCTCTTCCGTTTCCCCCTCCCCAGGTTCTCAGGGAGGAAACACGCAGTCTTAGCCAGGATTTGGATATCATCTTGCTAGGAGCTACTATTGAAGTATGGCTTGAGTCTTTGTCTCTACCATGGCTTACTCTTTTTATTGGGGAATAATGTTTTCTTTTAATACCTATGTACTCTGATGATGCACGACAAAAGTATTTTGATGTAACAGTTTTATGGCTTATGTTATTGTGAACCACGATATTATGATTTACAACTGAAATAAAATTATGAAATTCTCGCTGCTATCTTTAATTATATTTGTCTTGCAATTATTTTGTGTCTGTTTACCTACAATGCTTCATAGAGCCTAATGCATTCCCTTAGTGAGGGACATTAACGGATGTGGGGTGTTTCAATTTTATGTATCTGTCTTGTAATATTCTATTATGTTTACTTCAATGCTCCATGAAAGTTAATGCATTCCCTTAGTGAGTGACAATAATGGAAGTGGGGTGTTAGGCGTGGTATCAGAGCTGAAGGTTACCGAATCAGGTAAAAGATTTTGAAAGTTATTTTCAACCAGGTTTTAAAAGAAGTATTTTCAAAAGAAAAGTTTGTTTTGAAAGACATTGTGACAACCCGGATCCCGACAGACCAATTTTTTTTCAAAAAAACAAAATCCATCGAAACCCGAGTGGGGTGCTCTGGTATCCTGCAGAAAAGACAAAGACATAAAACATGTCAAAGTTCGGAAAACATCTCACAGCGGAAGGAACAATATAATGTAATTAAAACATATCTTTACCTTAGTAAAAATACTGCTAAACCAGTATCCAAAGCTATATCATCTTTGTCCTGAGCCTAACCTGCGAATGTTATGAGGAGGGGGTCAGAACACAACTTCTGGTGACTAGACTTAATTTACACTTCTAGATAATCCTACAAATACTGTTCAATAACATGTTCTTATTTATTACGTTATCTGTGTTATCAGCACTCAAGGCTTACACACACACGTCGCACCCATCTACGTCCTAGTAGATTAACCTAATATAATGTATATATAGCTACCCCCAAACTAAGGTACACCCCATGGTACCTTACTCGAAAGGTCTACACCATATATACGCAGTCCCTTATCCTACGCCCGAACGTCGTACGGATTTCTGTATATATATCAACGTTATGTCTATATATTACATAAGTGTTCAGACTGCCATCTTTGTACCATTTGAATCAGGCCCCGTCATCAAATAATGCCCTCTAGTCTAGGATACACCACCCGGACAGACATGGTTGTACCTAGACTTCACCACGCACGTATCTTCAATCATACTCGATGTTTCTACCGCACATAACCTCTATTGTGCACCCGAGTTCCATGGCAGGCCTATACAAGAAACAAGGAACTCGGTTGGGAGCCTTTCTATATCTGTATGGGTCTGCCTCTAAGAATGTCCAACTGTACAGATATCCCTCGGGTCTGGGTTTTTTCTACAACGGTTATCGCCCCACCTTGGCCCCTCCGTCAACTAGTAAAGACCACATGAGCTAAGCGACAACCCTTAATAAGCAAACAATCTAAACATCCAAGTGGGGTCTCCCCTCACCCATCCCTTGATAACAAAGGTTAACGATCTTTAGGGGTTAGCTCTTGTCTTTTCGCATTCTTTAGGCTGCCGGTGACAGGCGTCCGACAATCTTGCTATCGTTTGGTCTTGACCCTCTATCTCCGCTAGAGGCAACCGTCGAACCACCCTTAATGCCACCGCGTACGGCATTCTGACTGCCCCTACTTGTGCAGTCAAGGCCCACCCACCTGGTAGTTCCGCGCAGACCCAACCTCTATAATCCTAGCCCGAAGCTAAACCACCACAGAGGACTACTAGAAGCACCTTTAATGTCTCAAGAAGCCGCCTGCCTCCCCTTCCAGTCCGTTGGAGCCTCCAGAATAATGAACGTGCGCTCCCCTCGTGCCTTATGACACCATGATGATCTACCTCATTAGGCTATTCATCCTATAACGTACGGACTGCTTCAAGCGCCTTAGTTTTATATGTCATTAGACCACACGTCTAATCATTAATTACGCGCTTCCGCCACCTTATCAATTTTCTCGTTTAGCTTGGTTATTCTCTTTCACATTGAC
This sequence comes from Allium sativum, assembly GCA_030737875.1. Taxonomy (NCBI): domain Eukaryota; kingdom Viridiplantae; phylum Streptophyta; class Magnoliopsida; order Asparagales; family Amaryllidaceae; genus Allium; species Allium sativum. The sequence continues at coordinate 234,323,580 of CM060922.1, forward strand.
TTTCTGTTTTCAAGTTTACCAAGTTACCCTCGCTTATTAATTCAATTTATAACTTAATCCATTTAAGTTCTTTAATAAGCCGACAACATGTTATTCTCATAATTTTAATCTATAACGACTCGGTGGATTCGACGCCCGAATCTCAACAACAATACATCAAACCGTATACTTGTCTGAACTCAAGAATCGAACACACCAGATAGTTAATGAAAGAAAATCGAGGGTGAGATAAGAAAGAAAGAAATATTAGAATTGAAGAAGAAGAACTAACCAACACAACACAGAGTCTCACATCGCAACGGAATAAAATATAATAGAGAAATAAAACTTTATTGAGAGCTTTGAAATAAATACTTACAATCATCATAGTACATCAACACATCTGGACAATTATAATAATCTGTCCTCATATACAACACAAAGCGGAATAAATATATATCATAAGTTTGAACTCCTCCAGCACGTCTTCTTGAAATTCGCATCATCCAAACCTGAACCTATACAACCCGGGCTAACCCGAGCATTACAAATGCTGGATCAGTCTGGTGAACCAGAGTGAGAAAACTCACTAAGTTTATATAACATCCATATGGATTTTAAAGCTAAAAGTCTTTTTGAAAGAAAAGGATAATAGTAAGACCAATCCACACTAAACACAGACGGTTTTTACCATACTATAACCTAAAACATCTTTGAAATCATATATTTCTCTGATATTATAATAGTATCCAATCAGAAATAAATATCAATCTAGCATAACGCTTACATCGCACGCTCCACATATATAGTATACAATCAAAACCACGGACGCTTATTGGAGATTGGATTTCCAACTAGGACAAGGTATGGAACCACCTTCCGATAGTGTATCTCTAGAGGGGAATACACTGGGTTTAACAAGAACATCTTGCAACCCGGCCCACATATGACCGACAACTCATTTCGCTTGAGTGTATCGAATGTATATCACCAACGGTTGGGATCTACCCGCCGTTTCCCGAAAAGGGACAACATCGATAGATTAAAGAAGCAAATTAAATTTCTCTAAATAGGTGATTATACACCCTAATTGGTGCGACCCACATAGCCATGCTACCTACCCGATTTTTGTCATTTCCCGGTTGTTAGGGTTGAGGTTATAATTATCTTTTTTAAGAACACCGCAATCACTTTGAATGTCACATCGTCAGATCTGCCAAACCACTAATTGACGTCCACAAAAATATTTTGGGTGTTTATGCTAAGAGATGGTGTCTTCTCTGCCACCTACAGAGATATGTTTGGAAAAATCAACGTATGTGATTCTTAAGAAATACTTTGTTAGACATCCGTCCATACAAGTCATCCAGGAACAGGATGAACCGAAGGCACTCTCCTACCACATCCTAGGAAATCACCCTATAGATCAGTAGCGAGTAGTCCTTGCAAATCCGTAGATTTCAATTACGACAAAGCCACAGTATATCTCAGGTTATACAAAATAAGTTAAGTTTATATATACTATACTTTGAAAACTATAGGGGGTTGACCAGAGATATAAGTAACCCTTCCGTTCTAAGAAAGATCTATGTTCTTCAATGGCTCCGTCTTGATCAGCATTTGATATCTCCTCCATTTCGTATATGCTGGTCGGAATGGTTTTCGAATATAATTTGATCCCGGTCTTTCCGTTCCAACAATCGTATGGGTGAGATTTGATAGTCGGTTATTTAACTATCAAATAGACAACCATCCAACCATAAAAATAAAAACGAACTTACTGGTTCAGTATTCAGCATCACTTGGACTTTTTAATTTAAAAACTATTTAAAACTTCCTAACTTTCAATATTTTAAAACACAATATTACTTCTTTTCTTATTATAAGAATATTCGCAAAACCCTTTTTAAACACCTTAGAATTTGTTCATATATATATTTATATGATCCAAACCTTTGAGTTTAATCAAACCCCTCATAAAAATATCGTTATGAAATCTCTTTGTTTTTCATTATTGGGAAACAAAAAAACACTTATCCCCTTTCTGATTAAACCCATTCAATTTATCCCATTGAAATCTTTACTACATAAATATCGTTATATTTTTACCAAATCTCTTTTTATTTCCTTTATATTGGAAATTTTGTTTTGTATCCTTAAATCCTTTCCATTTGCCTTATCTTGGAATTATTATTATCATTCCTCGAACCCTTTTCTTTAGTCGGAAACATTTCTATTTCTTAATTCTCTTATCTTAATTACTTATAAACTCATATTATTCAACTTCTAATCCCTTCAACCTTTTCCGTTTTGGAAATCTCGTTTCAATTCCAAATGTTTCACTTCATCATTAAGTAATGTCAACTCAAATCAACGGTTTAACTTTACGCCCCTTCAATAAACCTTATTTATATAACTTTGGTTTAATACAAAATCCCTTTCTATCATGATTTATTTTTACCTGCTACAAATGTTAAATAAAACTTTTATTTAACCTATCGCATCAGTCCGAATTCTCCTTTATAATTTCATTATAAAATTCGGGTTCAATATCAAACTCACTCATGACTTCTTTTCAAAACTCAACCATATTCCATTCTAATATTGGTTACTTACTTAAATGTATTTCATTTATGAAGTAATTACTTTAATTATTATTAATTAAAATAATAATTTACTTCATCATTAACTACCATTGAAGTAGTTAAATTCTTTATTATTAAAATAAATAATAAATTTCTTTATTTAAAATCTTTTAAAATTAACAAATATTCATTAACTAGTTTTATTAGATTTGTTTAACTATAAATTAATTTTACTTAATAATCGATCCCTGTTAAAGCGGTCGACTTATTTGATTCAAAATATGGCTATCTCGTTAACAAATTTTCAAATAGTTCTTACTTTAAATTAATTAAAAATATAATAAATTTAAATCAATTCCATTTAATTCAGCTCTTAACCCGTTAGGTTAATTTCTGCTCATTTGATTTTAATTGTTATTAACATAATAATTCTGCTTTATAAAAACAACCAACTAATTTCTTATAAACTTTAAATAATAAATATTTATTTCCTTTTAAATATCATTTATTCAAAATAATATATTTCAAAATCTATAACCAGTTATAAAATAAATTTAAAACTTCATTACTGTTAATTCACTTTACGGTAAATCATTATTTATAAAACGATATATTTTTGGGCCATATGCTGCCAATTACCCAACCAATATTGTTCATTGGTTAATAACAAAACAAACGTTGAATTTAGATTCAATGATCAATAAACAAATCAATCATCTAATCAGGTTGGTCAAACAGTTCATATAATGTGATATGAAAATAAACAATAAATTTGAGGAATCCAGTTGGTTCCCTCAAACCTGTAATTCCCTCTACATCCAAATACATTATCTCAAATAATATGATTCAATTCAATAAATAGATTAAATAAATAAATAAATCCAAGCAATCATATTTTAATTAATTACTTTTATATTGCTATAAATGTCACCAACAAGTTAAGTTACCTCGTTTGGAATTAACCGTTAAAATAATGATTAGGTTTTATTTAGATTAAACTAACGTTTAATCAAGCAATATATAAATAACAGCAAACAACAAACAATTTTGAACCGTAGCACACAAAATAAAACCTGATTTATATAAAATATAAGTGGGTAAAAACTGAATGAGTAAACTCAACTTGATTCCCATTTGTTTGCCGTAGCGGTTCGGTTACCGTTAAACTAAACAACGTTAAAATTTAGAAGTAAATTCCAGCTATCTCCATACCTATCCAAAACAGTTCCGTAAGGTTGTGTTTGTCGCCACGATTCTTTTGTATTTTGTTTAGTTGGTTTCTGTTAATACAATAGAAAGTTATATGAGCTATAATTAACACGAATTGATTTAATTGTTAACCTTAATTAAATTATCAATTTCCTAATTATATTATTCGGTTGGACTAAATTACATCGGTTAATAAATTAAGCCAACATACTTTGATTTGCATGCTACTGTACCGACAAACTCTTTAAATTAATTATGTTCATTATATATACATATGCTGGCCCGATGCTTCCTTTAATGTTATATGCTGCACTTATATTTATTGAGTAGTCATGTTTTAAACGATAATGAGGCTTTTGTTAACTACCTACGAACTTCATTAGTCAATTAAAACTACCCAGGCATATTATTTGTTTTACTAACCTTAATACTAATAATTATGTAAATCCAATACTTACATTCATGATTAGGCATTTCCTATTCCGACGTTCATCATCACCTCCCTCCTGTTTCTTGCGCCGAACCTCCACTCTCCTCCCTTCCTCAATAGTAGTCGCTTCCCATGTTTATACTTTTTACTTTTCTCTCCTCTTTTTTATTTTTATTTATTTTTTCTCGAAAAGAAGAAAAACTGCTGCAAACTCTCACTATTCTTCTTCCCCTCACGTATACTGCCCCATCGCAACAACACATGGCTGCCGCTCCTCCCATCTCAGACCACCGAACACGGATCTGAATCTGCAAAACCGAGCTCCAGACACCACTTAAACATCATGCATCGTTCTAGTGTTATATATATATACACACACTTTTTTTCCTACTTGCTGTTCCACGAACTGCATGTCCTCAGACACTTCTGTTTTCCTTCATTCAAAACTTGCACCTCGTCGTCGTGTTGAGCCCAATGCTTCTGCATCTTTACACTGTCCTGCTGTCTTCAAAAGTAGACCACCCTCCTCAACTATCACGCATGAAGTTATACTCCTTCACCATTGTTCTTTTATCCGACTTTTATATTTACTTCCACCACTTCCCAAATGAAACAATACTGCTGCGTTCCATACTTCTTTCCTGTCAGCCCAACAACGCTCCCCCATACATTTACATGCAAACAAAAACCGTCCCAGTCACACCCATAGCTGTACCTTTCACTTCCAGAAAACCACACATCCCTCCTCTCGCACAAACTACCGGCCACTGCTGTGCTTCGCCGTTCCTTTTACTTTTACTGTTCGAAGTAATCCCATGCCCCCTTCGCAAGATTCTGCTTCGTTATTTCTTTACGAAATGTTGCTCCTATGTTTTTAGAACTTCTTCATGTAAACAAAACTAGCCTGCTGTTCATTTTGTTTTCAACAACTCCACCTAGTTAATTCATTTTTCCCAACATTCACCTCTTTCCTTACACTGCGTTTCATCAGCTCCAAAACTGTACGCACCTCCTCCTTCATACATGCATTACGCTACATGTCCTCCTTCCCTGTTTCATCTTTGTATTATATACATATATTTCAACTATTATTCTGGTTTGGCGAATGAAAGGTTTCGTGATTTATTTACTGAGTGGATCATCAGAGAAGTTGGTGAAAAAATAAATGAGAAACAAGGTTGGTAGGAAGGAGAAAAACGAGTATGCGTGTATGTACATATATAGGTGCGAATTTTAGATGATAAGTATCATGTTCTATCAATATGTTACCAGTAGGTCGTGCAAGCTAGAATTAGTCTGTGAATTATCTTAGACGCGTACGGGATTAGGCAAGACCTTGCTGAAAGGAGAATAGGATAGATAGCATGATTTGTCCAATTAGTGACAGTGGGTTTCAGAGTGTTTTCTTTTCGTAAACAGTAGCTGAAACATTTTGAAATGCACGGACAGGACCTTGCATGTGTATGAAGCCATTTCGATTGAGACGTATGTAGCTGTTGGCCTCAGTTTTAGATTTGCAGAAGGAAATCATAGGCGATGATATTCTTTACTTTGCTCTTAAGTATATTAATGTATGTGAATGGCTGAACAGTAGAGATATAGGGTATGATGGTTTTCAAGTATTAGCTGAAATGGAAGGTAGGAATGGACCGTTGCATGTGCTTTTTCTCAAAAATATGCATGGTTCGGCTTTTCAGGGAGCATCATACTGCTTCGTACCACAATAGCCTAATATCTTGTGTGTATATTCAGAGCATAGGTCCCATAAACAATGGGGAAAAGGCGGTGTATTGGTATCGTTTTCGTTGCCTGTGTATTTTAAATTCTTGGTACTGAGAAGTTGTATATTTAGGCTTGATTATAATTTAGCGTAGCATGAACGTGTAACTTCAATGTGTTGTCCATTTCCATTTATTTTGCTTTGGAATTAAGTTCCATTAAAATATTTTGTTTTAGTATAGTTAGTCCATATAACCGCTATATATTGCTGACCATTAGATACGCGAACCAGCACCTCTGAACTTCAAAATAGTGAACATACTGCTACACCTCACCATTCCGGTCCTAATGAAATTAATTTTATTGAAAACCGACTCCGTTTGCACAACGGCGCTATTTCAATATATCGATTCACCATAAAATTGTACATACAGGTAAAATAGCTCCAAATGGCTCCGAACTGGAAATCTGGCAATAATTAATAATATGTATTCCATAAAAATTCGTTTCATCGAAAACGGAGGTTGTTTGAAAAATAAATCATTCCCGAGGCCTATATAATAACGATAAAATATATTTAGTTATACCACATTTCATTTTAAGTAATAATATATTATTCTTATCGTAAATCTCTAAATGAATTATTACACGGCTTCGGAATAAACCGATATATATATATATATATATATATATATATATATATTCAACTCAATATTTACAGTTTCGGATTAAAAACGATATTCAAATATATATAAAAATCCGTTATATTTTATTAAATAAACGTTATAGTTTATTAACGAATTCCATAGCGACTAATTGGAAATTTGAATTGGACATAACTAACAATCTATAATAAAAAAAATCTCCATTTCTCTCTTCCTTATGAGAATATAATCAAATCGGTTCCAATGTTTCTTGTTTTACATAATTCTGGCCTAAAATGGATTCTGTATATTCAGTTGATTCGAATCGTAAATTACGAACTGCTGCAGCCTTCGGGCTCGATTTATAATTATATATAAAATATACGTTCTAACTTCAATATTTAATTGAATTATATATTATAAATCTATTTATAATTCCAAATCAATATTTAAAATAATAAAATAGTTTAAATATTCGACTACCAAAAATATGGGACGTTACATTCCTTCCCCCTTAAAAGAATTTCGTCCCCGGAATTACTAAGGTAAAATAAATGCCGCAAACCCAATTTATATTTCAAAAATAAAATTTATTATAAATAGAAAACCAATTTATTATTGTAAATAAAAATGTCCAAAATATCGGAAAAAAATTAACACTTTAAATTCCTGGAAAAATTCGGCAGAGTCTCCCTTGTACGGAGGTACTTTTGCTATATTGCAGGAACAATAAATATATATACATCGGATATACGGTCGGAAACAAAATTTCAAAACCCAAAAATTTATAATTTCGCGTAGGCGTACCTTGTACGAGTGTTATTAAGCATACGACTCAATTTATTGCGATGTACTCAACCAAAATCAACCTCAAAGTCTTCAGCTACCTGTACTCAACTAAGTTCACCATGTAAGTAATACATGAGATTCTAAGTACATTTCCATTATCCACCAGTATAGCTATACAGATTAGTAAAATTCAAACATATAGTTTCACTCTATCTGTAAAAAGGATTTAATCATTAATCATATTTGATTCATTCAAGTATTATATTGGAATTTATTTCTTAATTTATTTAACTCATTGATGAATTTTTATTCAAACAATCGAACCAACAATCAACCAAACATGCACAATCAACTTAACTAAATTATTCAATTTATATTAACTCCAATTAATATCCAATATTAATATTTGCTTACACTTCACTTGGATTTAATAATCGATTTATATCAGACCGATTTTAATTCCATTATTATTAATTCAATCCCAAATTTATCTTTATTTAACTCTAATATTTCCAACTTCATTTAATCAAGTAAATTCCAAATTCATTTTACTAATGGATTTTCCAATTAGTTTACTTTTATTACAAAATCCAAATTCCACTTCATTTTCATTTCAAAAACCATTCATTCTGTTCTTATTTAACCTATTTCCAAGTTAAATTCAGATTCATTTAATTCATAGTTGAAATTCTCATTCACAAATCTAAAATGTGGAATCTCTTGGTTAACAAACCATTCAAATTTCATAATCAATTTGAATTCTGTACGAATTCATCAATCACACCAATATCTCAATAAGTTGAAAAAAAATTCTTTTCTATACAAAAATATAATTTGGGTAAAATTATTTTATTTACCCTCCTTTACAAAACAATATCACGTCCGCTGCCAGTTCAAAATCGAACCGATCAAATAACACGATATAAGATATTTATATTTAAAATATACAAATATGCGCTCTCATATATATACACACTCAAACTCAATCTAGGGTATTACTAACCCCATCTCTATCGAGTTACGCCATAGAGCCAAGGTTATTACTAAACCTCGCTCTGATACCACTGTAACGACCCAGCGGATTCGACGCCCGAATTCCAGCAACAATACATCAAACCGTATACTTGTTAGAACTCAAGTATCGAACACACCAGATAGTTAATGAAAGAAAATAGAGGGTGAGAAAAGAAAGAAAGAAATATTAGAATAGAAGAAGAAGAAGAACTAACCAACACAACACAGAGTCTCACATCGCAGCGGAATAAAATATAATAGAGAAATAAAACTTTAGTGAGAGCTTTGAAATAAATACTTACAATCATCAGAGTACATCAACACATCTGGAAAATTATAATAATCTGTCCTCATATACAACACATAGAGGAATAAATATATATCGTATATCTGAACTCCTCCAGCACGTCTTTTTGAAATTCGCATCATCCAAACCTGAACCTGTACAACCTGGGCTAACCTGAGCACTACAAACGCCGGATCAGTCTGGTGAACCAGAGTGAGAAAACTCACTAAGTTTATATAACATCCATATGGAATTTAAATCTAAAATCTTTTTGAAAGAAAAGGATAATAGTAAGACTAATCCACACATAAATACGGACGGTTTTTACCTTACTATAACCCAAAACATCTTTGAAATCATATATTTCTCTGATATTATAATAGTGTCTAATCACAAATAAATATCAATCTAGCGGAACGCTTGCATCTCACGCTCCACATATATCGTATACAATCAACACCACAGACGCTTATTGGAGATTGGATTTCCTACTATGACAAGGTATGGAACCACCTTCCGATAGTGTATCTCTGGAGGGGAATACATTGGGTTCAACAAGAACGTCTTGCAACCCGGCCCGCACATGACCGACCACTCATTTCGCTCAAGTGTACCGAATGTATATCACCAACGGTTGGGAGCTACCCACTGTTTCCCGAAAAGGGACAACATCGATAGATTAAAGAAGCAAATTAAATTTCTCTAGATAGGTGATTATACACCCTAATGGGTGCGACCCATATAACCATGCTGCCACCCTGATTTTTGTCATTTCCCAGTTGTGAGGCTTGAGGTTATAATTATCTTTTTAAGAACACCACAATCACTTTGAAAGCCACATCATCAGATCTGCCAAACCACTAATTGACGTCCATAAAAATATTCTGGGTGTTTATGCTAAGAGAAGGTGACTTCTCTGCCACCTACAGAGATATGTTTGTAAAAATCAATGTACGTGATTCTTAAGAAATACTATGTTAGACATCCGTCCATACAAGTCATCCAGGAACAGGATGAATCGAAGGCACTCTCCTACCACATCCTAGGAATCACCCTATAGATCAGTAGCGAGTAGTCCTTGCAAATCCGTAGATTTCAATTACGACAGAGCCATAGTATATCTCTGGTTATAAAATATAAGTTAAGTATATATATAGTATACTTTGAAAACCATAGGCGGTTGACCAGAGATATAAGTAACCCTTCCATTTTATGAAAGATCTATGGTCTTCAATGGCTCCGTCTTGATCAGCATTTGGTATCTCCTCCATTTCGTGTAAGCTGGTCGGAATGGTTTTTGAATATAATTCGATCCCGGTCTTTCAGTTCCAACAATCATATGCGTGAGATTTGATAGTCGGTTATTTAACTATCAAATAGACAACCATCCAACCATAAAAATAAAAACGAACTTACTGGTTCAGTATTCAGCATCACTTGGCCTTTTTAATTTAAAAACTATTTAAAACTTCCTAACTTTCAATATTTTAAAACACAATATTACTTCTTTTCTTATTATAAGAATATTCGCAAACCCCTTTTTAAATACATTAGAATTTATTCATAAATATATATATATTTATATGATCCAAACCTTTGAGTTTAATCAAACCCCTCGTAAAAATATCGTTATGAAATCTCTTTGATTTTCATTATTAGGAAACAAAACAAACACTTATCCCCTTTCTGATTAAAACCATTCAACTTATCCCATTGATTTCTTTACTACATAAATATCGTTAAATTTTTACCAAATCTATTTTTATTTCCTTTATAATGGAAATGTTATTTTATATCCTTAAATCCTTTCCATTTCCACTATTTTGGAATTATTATTATCATTCCTTGAACCCTTTTCTATAGTCGGAAACATTTCCATTTCTTAATTCTCTTATATTAATTAATTATCAACTCATATTATTCAACTTCTAATCCCTTCAACCTTTTCCATTTTGGAAATCTCGTTTCAATTCCAACTGTTTCACTTCATCATTAAGTAATGTCAACTCAAATCAACGGCTTAACTTTACGCCCCTTCAATAAACCTTATTTATATAACTTTGGTTTAATACAAAATCCCTTTCTATCATGATTTATTTTTACTTGCTTCAAATGTTAAATAAAACTTTTATTTAAGCTATCGCATCAGTCCGAAATCTCCTTTATAATCTCATTATAAAATTCGGGTTCAATATCAAACTCACTCATAACTTCTTTTCAAAACTCAACCATATTCAATTCCAATATTGGTTACTTACTTAAATGTATTTCATTTAAGAAGTAATTACTTTAATTATTATTAGTTAAAATAATACTTCATCCTTAACTACCGTTGAAGTAGTTAAATTCTTTATTATTAAAATAAATAATAATTTTCTTTATTTAAAATCTTTTAAAATTAACAAATATTTGTTAACTAGTTTTTATTAGATTTGTTTAACAATAAATTAATTTATCTTAATAACTGATCCACGTTAAAGCGGTCAACTTATTTGATTCAAAATACGGGTATCTCATTAACAAATTTCAATTAGTTCTTAGTTTAAATTAATTAAAATCATAATTAATTTAAATCAATTCCATTTAATTCAACTCTTAACCAGTTCGGTTAATTTCTGCTCATTTGATTATAATTGTTATTAATATAACAATTCTGCCTTATAAAAAAATTTAACTAATTTCTTATAAAATTTAAATAATAAATATTTATTTCCTTTTAAAAATCTTTTATTCAAAATAATATATTCCAAAATCTATAACCAGTTATAAAATAAATTTAAAACTTCATTATTTCCAATTCACTTGACGGTAAATCGATATTTATAAACCGATTTATTTATAGGCCATATGCTGCCAAATACCCAACCAATATTTTTCATTGGTTAATAACAAAACAAATGTTGAATTTAGATTCAACGATCAATAAATAAATCAATCATCTAATCAGGTTGGTCAAACAGTTCATATAATGTGATATAAAAAAAAACAATAAATTTGAGGAATCCATTTGGATCCCTCCAACCTGTTCTTCCCCCTACATCCAAATACGTTATCTCAAATAATATGATTCAATTCAATAAACAGATTAAATAAATAAATAAATCCAAGCAATCACATTTCAATTTAATACTTTTATATTGCTATAAATGTCACCAACAAGTTAAGTTATCTCGTTTGGAATTAACCGTTAAAATAACGATTAGGATTTATTTAGATTAAACTAACGTTTAATCAACCAATATATAAATAACAGCAAACAACAAACAATTTTGAACCATAGCACACAAAATAAAACCTGATTTATATAAAATATAAGTGGGTAAAATCTGAGTGAGTAAACACACCTTGATTCCCATTTGTTTGCCATAGCGGTTCGGTTACCGTTAAACTAAACAGTGTTTAAATTTAGCGGTAAATTCCAGCTATCTCCATCCCTGTCCAAAACAGTTCCGTAAGGTTGCGTTTGTCGCCACGATTCCGTTGTATTTTGTTTTGTCGGTTTCTGTTAATACAATAGAAAGTTATATGAGCTATAATTAACAAGAATTGATTTAATTGTTAACCTTAATTAAATTATCAATTTCCTAATTATATTATTCGGTTCAACGCTGCTACAAGGCCCGAAATAAAGCAAGTGCGGAAAGCCAGGATTAGGATCCAAGGGTTGAAATTCAGGGGGGAGTTGTTCATCTCACGTCTGACAATGATTCGGGCTTATTCCTGGCAGAATTTTCGGGCCTTGTAGAATTATTGTATTCGGTTGGACTAAATTACATCGGTTAATAAATCAGGCCAACACACTTTGATTTGCACGCTACTGGACCGACAAACTCTTTAAATTTATTCTGTTCGTTATCTATACATATGCTGGCCCGATGCATCCTTCAATGTTATACGCCGCACTTATATTTATTGGGTAGTCATGTTTTAAACGATGATGGGGCTTTTATTAACTACCTACGAACTTCATTAGTCAATTAAAACTCCCGAGGAAGGTTATTTGTTTTACTAACCTTAATTCTAATAAGGAAAATGCTATGACGCCCGAAGAAAACCCTGGCATTTTGTGCGGAATGAGGCGAAATTCACGGGGAGTCATTGATTTAAAAGCTGCAAAATGGTTCAGTTATTATTTGTACGTGCTGGATACTTCCCGCACCATTCGGGCTTCACTTTCTTCGGGCTTTCTAGCAATTTTGTTCTAATAATTATGTAAATCCAATACTTACGTTCATGATTAGGTATTTCCCATTCCGTTGTTCATCATCACCTCTCTCCTGTTTCTCGCGCCGAACCTCCACTCTCCTCCGTTCCTCAACAGTAGCCGCTTCCCGTGTTTATACTTTTTACTTTTCTCTCCTCTTTTCTTCTTTTTATTTATTTTTTTTTCTCGAAAAAGAAGAAAAACTGCTGCAAACTCTTGCTGTTCTTCTTCCCCTCACGTATACTGCCCCACCGCAAAAACACATGGCTGCCGCTCCTCCTATCTCAGACCACCAGACACGGAACTGAATCTGCAAAACCTAGCTCCAGAAACCCACTTAAACTTCACGCATCGTTCTAGTGTTATATATATATATATATACTTTTTTTCCTACTTGCTATTCATGGACTGCATGTCCTCAGACACTTCTATTTTCCTTCATTCAAAACTTGCACCTCGTCGTCATGTTGAGCCCAATGCATCCGCATCTTTACACTGCCCTGCTATCATTGAAAGCAGACCTCCCTCCTCAACTTTCACGCATGAAGTTGTACTCCTGCACCCTTGTTCTTTCATCTGACTTTTATATTTACTTCCACCACTTCTCTAATGTGACACTACTGCTGCGTTCCATACTTCTTTCATGTCAGCCCAACAACGCTCCCCCATACATTTACACGCAAACAAAAACCATTCAATCACACCCGTAGCTGTACCTTTCACTTCCAGAAACCCACACATTCCTCCTCTCGCACAAACAACCGGCCACTGTTGTGCTTCGCCGTTCCTTTTACTTTTACTGTTCGAAGTAATCCCATGCCCCCTTCGCAAGTTTCTACTTCGTTATTTCTTTACGAACTGTTGCTCCTATGTTTTTAGAACTTCTTCATGTAAACAAAACTAACCTGCTGTTCATTTTGTTTTCAACAACTCCACCTAATTAATTCATTTTGCCCAACATTCACCTCTTTCCTTACACCATGGTTCATCTGCTCAAAAATGTACGCACCTCCTCCTTCATACAGACATTACGCTACATGTCCTCCCTCCATGTTTCAACTTTGTATTATATACATATATTTCTACTATTATTCTGGTTTGGCAAATGAAAGGTTTCATGATTTATTTACTGAGTGGATTGTCAGAGAAGTTGGAGAAAAAATGAATGAGAAACAAGGTTGGCAGGAAGGAGAAAAACGATTTGGCGTGTATGTAAATATATAGGTGCGAATTTTAGACGATAAGTATCATGTTCTATCAATGTAGTATCAGTAGGTCGTGCAAGCTAGAATTAGTCTGTGAATTATCTTAGACGCATATGTGATTAGGCAAGACCTTGCTGAAAGGAGAATAGGATAGATAGCATGAGTTGTCTAATTTGTGACAGTGGATTTCGGCGTGTTTTCTTTTCGTAAACAGTAGCTGAAACATTTTGAATTGCATGGACAGGACCTTGCATGTGTATGAAGCCATTTCGATTGAGACGTATGTAGCTGGTGGCCTCATTTTTAGATTTGAAAAAGGAAATCATAAGCGTTGATATTCTTTACTTTGCTCTTAAGTATATTAATGTAGGTGAATGGCTGAACAGTAGAGATATAGGGTATGGTGGTTTTCATGTATTAGCTGAAATGGAAGGTAGGAATGGACCGTTGCATGTGGTTTTTCTCAAAAATATGCATGGTTCGGCTTTTCAAGGAGCATCATACTGCTTCGTACCACAATAGCCTAATAGCTTGTGTGTATATTCAGAGCATAGGTCCCATAAACAATGGGGAAAAGGCAGTGTATTGGTACCGTTTTCGTTGCATGTGTATTTTAAATTCTTGATAGTGAGAAGTTGTATATTTAGGCTTGATTATAATTTAGCGTAGCATGAATGTGTAACTTCAATGTGTTGTCCATTTCCATTTATTTTGCTTCGGAATTAAGTTCCATTAAAATATTTTGTTTTAGTATAGTTAGTCCATATAACCGCTATATATTACTGACCATTAGATATGTGCACCGGCACATTTGAACTTCGGAATAGTGAACATACCGCTACGTCTCACCGTTCCGGTCCTAATGAAATTAATTTGTTGAAAACTGACTCTGTTTGCACAACGTCGCTATTTTAATATATCGGTTCACCATAAAATTGCACATACAGGTAAAATAACTTCAATTGGCTCCGAACTGGAAATCTGGCAATAATTAATTATACGTATTCCATAAAAATTCGTTTCATCGGAAACAGAGGTTGTTTGAAAAATAAATCATTCCCGAGGCCTATATAATAACGATAAAATATATTTAGTTATATAATAATTCATTTTAAATAATAATATATTATTATTATCGTAAATCTCCAAATGAATTATTACACGGCTTCAGAATAAACCCATATATATATATATATATATATATATATATATATATATATATATTCAACTCAATATTTACACTTTCGGATTAAAAACAATATTCAAATATATATAAAAATCCGTTATATTTTATTGAATAAATGTTATAGTTTATTAACTAATTCCATAACGACTATTTGGAAATTTGAATTGGACATAACTAACAATCTATAATAAAAAAAATCTCCATTTTTCTCGTCCATTAGGAAAATATAATCAAATCGATTCCAATGTTTCTTGTTTTACATAATTCTGGCCTAAAATGGATTCTGTATGTTCAATTGATTCGAATCGTAAATTACGAACAACCGCAGCCTTCGGGGTCGATTTATAATTATATATAAACTATACGTTCTAACTTCGTTATTTAATTGAATTATATATTATAAATCTATTTATAATTCCAAATCAATATTTAAAATAATAAAATATTTTAAATATTCGACTACCAAAAATACGGGACGTTACATAATCTCTTTACGCTATTCATTATCCCATCTTATGGTTGCAATAACATGTTTTACTTAATTTATAATTAAGTACATCTTAATTTACATGTTTTCTACTAACATGTCATCCATCATTTATGATTAAATACAACTTACTTATTTCCAAAAGTTTGCCTTCTATCTTTCTTATTTAATCATAATCTCGACTTGCACCGTCATTACAAAATTTACTTATCAACTTGGTTCTTTTAACTAAGGTTTACTAATAAGTTTCTCCTTTCATTCATATAACTTATGTTATCCTCATTTGTATATTTACTCTTATTCTCACAAATTACTTAATCTTCAATTAAGTACAACTTTATTACATAGGTTATTTCATCTTCCCCTATCGTTCATTTTATTTAATATAATTATGACTCCCATTCACTTCTATTCTTTTTAACTGTCACAATTTGAGCCATTTGCTTCTACTCTTTATATAAACATATTTATTTATATGTTTACACACTAGACCTCTCACATTAGATTAATATTTTGCAGATGCTGGATATGCCGGGCGGTTCCGGACAGACTTCTACCACAAACACAATCTAACCTCGTGTCTTAGTACCATTTCATATGTACGCACTAGGCCTCTTACATTAGATTCATAACTTGTGGTTGTTGCATATGCCGGGCGGTTCCGGGCAGATTTCTAGCACAAGTGCAATCTAACCTCGTGCCTAGACACGGTTCAATTTTTAGTCATATTCATCTTTAAATAATTTATTTACTGTTCATGCCCAAATTAAGGTTTAATATACCAATTACCCTAAAAATCCCCAATAAGGTTATGCTTAAAATAAAAAACAATAGTTATGTCCTAATTCTCCCATCTAAAGCATTTTATTTTACTTCCATGTATTATCCATCCAAACATGACCTAATCTTCTTACTGTAACTTTTATCCATATTCATATAACTCAAATTTATAATCTTAGATCCGCAAATAGTAACTTCTTCCCATGTTCCCCTTTTTTCATTTTCAATATTCCAAGCATACCTAATAGTTCCAACTCAAATTGCACATATTTTCATTAATGTTCCAGATTAGTATCTACAGTTATGTGACAATTAACCAAAATTCCCAATTTTAAGTTATATCATAAGTTATGCTACAATTCCCCTATTATAGATTATGCCCAAATTACCCAAACATCTTTCCCACTATTTCAACGTTGTTTGTACGCATGCTTTTCAATGGGATTTGGACGTAGGCTCGAAGTTAGCCTGGTTTTAAAAATAAAATGGGAAGGGGAAGAAGAACATAATAGGCATAAAATAAAAGATGTAACATTTTAATTTGGGGAATTGCTTAACGATATTCATACTATTATTCAACATGGATAAATTAAACCCACTCACCTTGATTTGCTTTCCAACTCTGAATTTGGTCTATCATTCCTTGATTTGGGTTTATAACTTTGCTTTGATTAGACCTAAAAAGCGGTTGTAGATGTTGATTTGTTGACCTTTGATTTTGCCTAATTTTTAGTTTTAGAATAGGTTTTGGAGGAGAAGAGAAATGCTTGAGGAAGAAGAAAAGAGAAAAGTTTTGACATCTCTTCTGAAATAATGAGAGTGGAATAAAACCTAGCCATCTATTTATAGGTGGGTAAGAATAACTGTACTCTTAGGATTAAATAAAAACTCATCTAAACTGTCCACCTCACCCTAGAAAAGAACCTTCCAGAACCCGGCCAACACAGCCAGGGTGCGATGCACCCATAGACCTTTTGCAGCGGCATATGCTATTATTATTATTTTCTATTTTTGATTTGAAATTTTATTCATAAATGAAATTTCAAGACAATCTTTTCTTTCTTTGTTTCGTTGCTCGTTTGATTAAAAAGAAACCGCCTTATTTATTTCTAATTAATGCATTGCTAAACTATTTTTAATTCAAATTTATTATTAATGCATTAATTCATTGTTCAACCTTTAATTGTCATGTGTATATATATTTATAAGCATCTCCCTCATTTTTATGCAATAAATATTTATTTATTCTTAACCATGTTTATGCATTAATTACATGCATTAAATTCTTAACCGTCATCTGTATGTATATATATATATATATATATATATATATATATATGTACACACACATCTTTCTTATATTTACGCTATTAAATTTATTTATTAATTGCTCATTACCTTCTTTCCAATTAATCCTCCAATTAACCCTTTTCATACTAAAACCGCTTTTTTTTATTTTTTTAACTGAACTGCGTTCACATTAAGCAACTTTTTAGTCATTCCCCTAAAACAAAAATATGGCATTGGCAGGGATCGAACTCTATACCTCATGTATGCAAGTCACATGCTCTAACCAACTGGGCTACTTAGCCTTTTGTTAACAAGACTTAGAACAATGGTAACCATTATTCTTTTCTCATTCCTCTTTTTCATGTTTTGTTGCAATATTTAATTAAAGATATCTTTTTCATCTTAAATCGGATTTCTGCAACCCATAGGTCTAAATTGACTAGAAAATCGCCATGAACGCAATAGCGCTGATTTCGTGATCAAATTCTAGTAGCTCTTCAAATTTTCCTTTTTCTTTTCAAATGTTCGCATGCATTTCTTCGCATTTCATGTATTGCATGTAATTTCTTTTATTGATCTTTTTCTTCGTTTCACTGCATTAACTTATTACATTCAATTTTATTTTCATTATTTAATTTTTCTCTTAAATACTTATTTCCACATTTTTAATTTCAGTAAAAATGCGGGGTGTTACATTCTCCCACCCTTAAAAAATTTCATCCCCGAAACTTGATAGGGTTTAAATAGTTAATCCCCCGTATAATATAAATTCATCATGTGTGCATCCAATTTTTACAAACATTGTGCACAGGTGCAAAGTGAAATACATCATAGTAATGCATGTATGCCTAATTTGGTACCACCTATATGTACGCAAACTTTTAAAATATCTTTCAAATCATGAAGCTCACATCCTAAATATACTTGTAGTTCTATATGAATGCAATATTTTTGAAAACCAAAATAGCTTTTCATCCAAATTTTCCCACACTCTTACGGAATAAGAGAATAGTTCATCCAGTTGTTGCATCCAAAACCCTACCAACCATTATTAAATTTCGAAATTTAGTAAAATCTAATTTTCTAAATTTGATTTCTTATGTTACAAAAAGGTATAAAACGGAAAAATTCACATCTTCCGTTTTTCTTTTATGTACCTTTTCTAATTGTACTTGGATTTTATGTAATTACTCTATAAAGATTTCCTATCCAAGCACAACCCACATAAGAAAATTTTCTTTTCTTTTTTAACTTCTCTTGGAAAAATTTCATTTTTATCAATATTTTCTTAAAATTTTCATTTTCTTTTCCCGTCACGATTTGTTGCTTCACTTAATTTGTTGTCTTCTTCTTAGTTAGGCAATTTTCTTTCTTAGCTTATTTTTCAATTAAGCCTTTCCATCTTTCAACATCCTACACAGCTACTACCAAGGGCCATGAATCATATGACTATTTCACTAAAGAAAAGTCCAACCACAAACTTTCAACACTTACTTGCCCATCCACTATCTAGTAGTCACTACTAGTCCTTGCTGTGTATTACTACCCTACATTTTTTTTTCAAGCAACAATCCTAATCTTTACATTGCTTATGCATTCTACGGGAATTTATTTTTATTACTCCGAGATAGTCCTTGCTATTTACTTCCTAACCTCAAACTTCTTCTCGTTCTTTCTAGGCACTAATCCTTACCTACTCCATTCTTTTTAAAACGTGGTTTGGCATCTTTTCCTTTTCATAAAATTTAAAAGTGTTAAAACTTTATTTTCTTCACCAAAACTTACTTTTGCCAAACCATAAAAAAAAAATACATGTCACTACATTAAAAAAAATGCAAAACATTTTTTTTTCAAATCACAAAAACTGGAGTAGACAAGGAAAACTATCGGGTTACATTGTTTATATCTACAATGTTAATTTTGGCTGCTTTCTACAAGGAGTAAAAATCTACTCCATTCTTACTCTCTACAACTTATTTTGTCCACCGAACAATTATTTTTTTAAAACAATAATCAAAATTTTATTGTCAACCGAATAGAGATTTCAAGCTTTCTTTTACAAAATGCAACATTTTGTATACTTTACTTTTTAATCCTTTCCTATACTAAAATATGAAAACTAGCGAGCTATACATGCTCTATAATATGCACCTTTTTTATGAGATAATTTTTAAAACAAGAAATCATTATTTTATAAAGTATACCCCACTTTACTTTAAAACCCAATATGCATTTTTCAGATATGTTTCTTACATATTTGTTTCCAACATCAAAATACTTTTAAGATTAAAACTTGAAGACACACAAACTCTTTTGCCAAAACTTTTAAAATTTTAAGTTCATAAAAGTTAATAATTGGGTTAGACACAAAGTGGGTTTCCGATTTTCCAAGTCTTTCCTAGACATCCCCACAAATTCAATTCTCTCAACTACATATACTCCTAATCCATTTTCCTCTTTCTATTTAGTGGGCTCCTCTATGGATATAGGTTTATATATATAATATATTCATATTTTGAAAATACAAATATGCTCACTCATTATCTCTATATGGATCTGAAACACCCCACCCTCCATTAAGTTCACTCACAAAGGGAATGCCTTAACTTTGGTGGAGGTTTGTAAGTAAAAGTCACAGATAAAACACAAGACAAATATAAACATATATATATATATATAAGCCACGGACAAAACAGACTTTTTATTTCATAAATACGTGTTCATACAAAACATTTCCATAACTGTCACTTAACAACTTCCAAAACATTACATCATCATCTCTGTCTTGGTTACTAAATAAAGAAGCATAAAACATAATTAAAACTGCATAAATCCCCATGATTGTGTCCAACAGCCATAATCAAAGCAAGAGAGTCCAAACCGTACATCTACTATCTTGAAGCTTGCAAAGAGTCTGACTAAGCTGAGTTGTTTCCCCCCTGTGGACCTGGGGGGAAGGGAAGAAAAGAAGACGAAAGAAAATAGGGTCAGACATAAAGCCTAGTAAGTCTAGTGACTCTTCAGTTTGAGAATAAGAAAAAGGGCATGATAAGTATAAACTGGAAATAGGAGAGTATCATAAACTAGGACAAAGCAGTTTGAATCGATTATACTATCGCACCCCATACTATATCTCTACACGTACTTGTAATGTCTTAACTGGAACCCCATGCAGGAGGTAAAGTGATCCCCTTTTTCTAAAGATCGGCTCCTACTCGCATAATCATTTGTGTCTTATGGCCCCCAAAGAATGTAGATACCTATGCTGGCCCCATCATGGGGTGTATCAAGTCCCATGACGACGACCCGACACAATCCTTAGAAATGCATAGGTTATACTACCGGTGCCCCCAGTGCCCTGTTTTTCTGCTCCGAAGTGTGTGCACGCCCGCACTCCGTTAGAACCCACACCGTTGTACCCACCGTCATCGCTTTTGACCGCTTACAATCATCCCAGTAATCGTTCCCCACCCTGCCTAGTTTCAGGGTACCATGATACCTAATTGGATTACTGCTGAAATGGGTCCCCGTTACTAGGGTTTCTAGTCAAACATGTTAAGTGGTTAAGTGTCTGTATATACCTAACCCCACCCATCAGTTTAATTTAACATCTTGAATTAGTTAAGTGTTTTAGTTAACTTAACCCTACCATCCTGACTGTCTGTCCTTAGCTTTTTCAAGCACGGACCACTCACATTAGACAGGTATTGTTACGGTTACTAGATGTGCCGGTTGATTCCAGGCAGATTTACACCGTAACTCAGTCAAACCTCGGGTCCTTATTGGGCTCCATGCTTAACCACCCACATTGGATAGGTATTGTTCTGACTACTGGACAGCCGGGCGGGTCCGGGCAGGCTTACATCACAACTCAATCCAACCTCGTGTTAAGCATATTCGTATTTTCTAAATTTACGTATTTGTCTTTATTACTTAATATATGTTAATTTTGTCAACAATTAAATGTTTTGGCCCACTTTCCAGGTTTAACATTTTTGGTATAAGAATTTATACCATTCAAGTGCCACCAATTTTGGCATGTGATAAACATGCCAATCTCATATATTTTCACCAATTTATGTCATGTTTTACCAATATTCCCAACGTTACCCCATTTAAATATTAGGCTAGCAATCTTAGCCTAATCTTCGTTCGCATGGTTTTTAACATACAATATTATGCTAAAAACTTAGCCTAATTTAGCGCACACAAATTGGCATAAGGGAATTCCTAAACATAAACATGACATAGGTGTAAACTTGGCATTTTTGGCATAATCAATATGAACATCATAGGTGTGAACTTGAAAAATAGTCAACATACAATAACGTGAATTTGCAACATAGGCTAAATCATGGGTTTCAACTTATCATGTGAACTTGCATTAAAAAGGGGAATCTAACTAAATAGGTGTCACATGAATTAGCATATGATTTACAACATAAGCCAAAACATGTTTTGGATCTAGGCATAACATCGAACATCACTAGCATATGACAAGAATGTGACATTTTCATAAGTATGTATAATTTTATGACAAGGGTGTGAACTAGATCCAATCATATATCTAATTACAACATGAAACATGTATTAAAGTGGATCTTGGCATGGATCCAATTAACTTGCAACTTTCTTACAAACATACTAGCATGTATGTGGACATAATCGTTTAGGCATAAAGGTTCTAGCATATATATACATGAAATCTTAATCACATACAACCTATATAATCACATAAACATATAGGTGTCGATTACAATATGAACTATACAACTTGCATGTGATTCTACATGTACAATAGGATCAATATCAGCTCAACTATAGCACAAACATCACAATACCACAATCATTTCAATACATAGATTTGAATTAACATCGTTGTTACATAATAACACAATCCCATTTCCATTTTACATCGAATCAAATCCTAACTTTTATTCACATCGGAAAAATCACTATACTTACAAAGAACGACGGTCTTGTTTTCTGATTTCTGAGTTCTGAATTTGAATTGCTTTCCTTTGGGTAGACTAACGTTGATTTGATTATTGTTTTAACTTTAATTTCGCTCATCTCTAAGCATTTCTACAAGTGGAGGCTCCTCTCAGTTTTCTACCGACAGCATGGCGGCTCCATCTCTAATTTCTTATGTGAATTTAGGTTGGAGTCTTAAGTTGTTTATATAGAATTTCAGATTGATTTGAGCTGTCAGAGGATCATAGATGAAT
Source organism: Allium sativum (assembly GCA_030737875.1). Lineage (NCBI taxonomy): Eukaryota > Viridiplantae > Streptophyta > Magnoliopsida > Asparagales > Amaryllidaceae > Allium > Allium sativum. The sequence continues at coordinate 234,346,615 of CM060922.1, forward strand.
CTAGACCATTCACTTCAAGAGGAGCTAACCAAAATGCGACAAGTTAGCCCTAGTGACACAGCCAAGCCTCAGAAATCGACCAGAACCCGACCAGGCCAGCCAGGGCCAAACCAGGTCGACTAGGCAGGTCGACCCTATGGTCGACCTGGTCACCCAGGTCGACCACGAGGTCGACCTGGTGCCTGGGCGGGAATTTTCCCGCCCAGCCCAGTTTGGGTCTGAATTCGAAATTTGAACTTCGTTTTGAACCGTTTGAATTTTTAATTTGAATTCTGCAACTTCCGGAGGCCATAACTCCTTCATACAGAGTCCGATTCTCGCAAACTCGGACTCTATCTCAAGCAGAATTCCGAGACGAACGCAATGGCGTAACCCATTTCCCTTAATTATTTCATTAAGACTTAATTATACTATAATTTGTTAATTTACTGTTAATAGAAAATTCGGGGTGTTACATTCTCCCCTGCTTAAAGAATTTCGTCCCTGAAATCTTCAAGTCTAGGAGAACGTAAATCCTAGCATCCAATCGTCCATCTACTCAACCAACAAACACAGGCGTCTATTGTCCTTAAAAGACTTCTAATGCTTCATGATCGTATGCATAGTTTGTGTATATGTTCTTATCTAATGCAAAATCAGGTGGTCTACTAATTCAGTTGACCTCCTTAAGGCAAATCATGTTAGTGCCATGAATCCATTATGTATGCAAATTTGTCCTTACTCATAATTCTACATGAGTGCGCAATCATTTATACAAATGCAACATCCATATGGAGACATATCAAGTTTCAACCGCATACGAATATGAATACATATTTGCATATGCAATATGAAGTGACTGAGCCGATCTAAAACCTAGGTTGTGTGTGTATATGCATCCACGAGCAACCACTAGCAAACACTTGCAACCACTTGCAGCCATCAACCATAACATGTTTCAAATACATGTTTACATCCAAAGAGTTTCTACCTAAGGATAAAGGATAATACCGAGGAGATATACCTAAAAAGATAGATACAAACACAACTTAAGGAAAGAGAGATCAAAGATATACCCTCAAAAAGAAAAGAGTAGGCCGCACGTATTCTGTCTTTAGTTTCCTAAGTTGCATCCTCCTCGGCGTCGCTCCATTGAGCTTTAACGAGCTTGACTTCGCAGTTGCGTAGCTTTTTGATTTCAGTTCCTACGATTCGAGTTGGAACTCTCCTCACAGTTGCTTCGCGTTCCACTTCGGCTTCTTCTAGAATGCTTGGCTCCACCACTTCCGCAGATTCAAGTAGACATTTCCAGAGATGAGAAACGTGAAAGACGTTGTGAATTCCAGCCAACCTTTCAGATAGCTCTACTCTATAAGCCATTTTCCCAATTTTCTCGATGATAGGGAATGGTCCTACAAATCTTGGTGCTAGCTTTCCTACGGATACAAAGTGAACGACGTTCCTTAAAGGAGATACCTTCGTATCAAGTCCACTTTTTCTGAAGTCTCTCGAATCATGTCTGGCCCTAGTATAAGGTTGTCAGTAGACTCCCACCAACAAGTTGGTGATCGGCACGGTCTTCCATACAAAGCTTCGAAGGGCGCTATACCGATGGCGGCTTGGTAGCTGTTGTTGTAGGCGAATTCCACTAAAGGAAGATGAACCTCCCAAGTCCCCCCGAAGTCAAGAACGCATAGTCACAAAAGATCTTCTAATACTCTATTCACCCTTTCTGTCTGACCATTAGTTTGGGGGTGATATGCCGTGCTCAAACATAACTATGTGCCTAAAGTTTCTTGCAGACTCAGCCAAAATTCGCTCGTAAAGATGGGATCACTGTCACTCACTATGTTGGAGGGTATTCCATGGAGTCAAACTATTTCCTTGAGATAAAGAGAAGTTAGAGACGAGGCAGTCCTTCTACTCTTGATAGGTATAAAGTGGGCGCTTTTTGTGAGCCTGTCCACTATTACCCAAATGCTAGTATTGCCCCTTCTTGACCTAGGCAACCCATCAATGAAGTCCATTGAAATGCTATCCCACTTCCATTGCGGGACTTCTAGAGGATGAAGAAGTCCTCCAGGCTTCTTCTGTGCTTCCTTGACCTGTTGGCATATCATGCACTTAGAAACGAAATCTGCCACATCCTTCTTCATGCCGTCCCAAAAGAAAACTCTCTTTATGCCCTTGTACATCTTGTCCCCACCTGGGTGTATTGTCATCTTGGAATGATGTGCTTCCTCGAGAACCTTATTAACCAACTCCCTTGCTTGTGGGACGCACAGTCTTCCATCTCGCCTCAGCCAATCCTTATCATCGATGGAGTACCTATTGAGGTGACTGGAAGTTTCACCCCTAATTAGCTTATCAATCATATCCACAAGCTGAGGGTCCTCACGTTGTGCGGCCCCTATTGAGTCTAAAAGAGTGGCCGTACTTCCAGTGATGCTAATAAACCAGGTACAAAATCAGAGGAGGGCCAAAGGTCAAAACTGGCTATATACTCCAAGCTTTGCCTTTCCACAAAGAGAGGGCTTAAGGTCAGTTTCTTTCTGCTCAATGCGTCTGCTACTACGTTGCCTTTACCAGGAGTATTGGAAATCTCAAAGTCATATGAGGCAAGGAGCTCCATCCACCTTTGCTGCCTCAAGTTAAGATCTTTCTGTGAGAAAAGATACTTCAACAATTTATGGTCAGTATATAATTCGAACTTCTCACCTAGGAGATAACGGCACCAAGACTTAACTGCAAAGACGATGGCGGCCAACTCAAGATCATGGGTTGGGTAGTTCTTTTCGTGAACCTTCAATTGTCTTGCACCATAAGCTACTACCCTCCCTTCCTACTTCAGAACAGCGCCTAGTCCCGTACCACAAGCATCAGTGTATACGGTGAACATTTTGCTTCCATCCGGCAAAGTCAGAACTGGAGATGTTGTGAGAGCCCTTTTTAATCGTTGGCAAGCAAACTCGCAATCCAAATCCCAAGAGAACGCTAGATTCTTCTTTGTTAGCCTTGTGAGTGGAGCTGAGATTTTCGCTAAATCCCTAATGAAGTTTTGGTAAAAACCGGCTAGCCCAAGAAAGCTTCGGACTTCGGCTGCATTTCTTGGTGTCTTCCAATCTTGCACGGCCACCACTTTCGTGGGGTCTACATCTAACCCCTCTTTGGACACTATATGTCCAAGAAATCTGACCTATTCTCTCCAAAAGTGGCATTTGGAGAATTTGGCTTTTAGCTGATGTGCACGGAGAGTATCCATGAGTTCTTTCAGATGTCGAGCATGTTCTTCCTCATTCTTTGAGAAGATCAAAATATCATCTACGAAAACCACCACGAATTTATTGAGGAATTCTCTGAACACCCTGCTCATTAGGTCTACGAAATAAGCTGGTGCGTTTGTGTAACAACCCGTATTTCTGATAACCTGTTATATTGTAAATCGAGGCAGAATTTAATTTATAAATCTGAACCAAGGGAAACGGGCTATGTCATTGCGTTCGTCTCAGAAAAATACACGAAATAGAGTCCGAGTTTTCGAAAATCGGAGTCCGTATGACCCGATTAAGGCCCAACGAAGTTTTCAGAAAATTTCAAAGTAAAAACAGATTTCAAATTCAAGTTTGAATTTGGAAATTAGGTCAGATTGGGCTAGGCGGGAAAATTCCCGCCAAAGCACCCAAGTCGACAGCCCTGTCGACTTGGGAGTCGACTTGGTTGGACCCAAGTCGACAGCCCTGTCGACTTGGCTGTCGACTTGGTTCAGCCGGGCAGTTTTGCCTGGTGCACCATTTTGGGGTCTTGGTTAGGTTTTGGGGCCAGATTCAGTTTTAAGGGCTGAGATTGGAATTAGGGTTTAATCCTAAGGTTGAAACTAATCCTAATCTCTATAAATAAGCCCCTAACCTAACCCTAAATCATCATTATTCATTCAAGTAACTAAACTATGGCAAAATCATTCCTCTCATGGCCTCCACTCTCTTCATAAAATTCTAAATAAATTTCTATGAGAGATTTTGCATGCATACAAGTGTTTTCAAGCTTGTATGAGCATCATTAGCTTGCATTCAAGTCAAGTTTCCATATTTACGTCATAAAGCAGGGGTTTTTATTGATTTGGAGCTTGCATTTTGGGTTTATTTGATTGCATAAGGGCATTGTCTCAATCTATATATGTTTTAGTCTTCATAAGCATTGTAAGCCCTTTTCTACTTTCAAATTTAATCTCTAAAGTTAAATGGATGATGCAAGTTTGGTTGATCGTTATGATATGCAAGTTTGCCAAGATATGCAAGTTTGATATGTTATGATATGCAAGTTTATCATGTTATGTTATGCAAGTTTGCCATGTTATGATATGCAAGTTTATCATGTTATATTATGCAAGTTTGCTATGTTATGATATGCAAGTTTATCATGTTAGGTTATGCAAGTTTGATATGCAAGTTTGTCATATGATATCCAAGTTATGTTATGCAAGTTTGGGTTGATCATTTTGTTCATGTTATCATGTTATGCAAGCTTATCTTGGGTTTATGAGCTTAAAGCTTCAAGCTTTATGCTAAAGGTTGCATTTTGGCAACATGTAAGTTATCATATCTCTTATGATAACTTGCATGTGAGGCTAAATGCGAACTTATGGCCATTTCTACATGTCATATATCACCATGTATCATCAATATGCTAAGTTTGGTTTTATGCATGCTTTTGAGGCCTAAAAATGTAATATACAAGTATATGAACATATGTACATTTCATATGCTACCATGTTAAACTTGTGGCTTCAACACCTTTATGTCATGATTATGCCAAGTTCCCTCTTTCTATCCTTTATGCGCTATTGCGATATGTAAGCGATGGGATTGTGTTTGGGTTTGGGTAATCTTAAAGGACATAAAAACATAAGAGTGGGAATTTACCTATTAAGTTAGGTCTACCCATTGGGAATTTACCTATTAAGTTAGGTCTACCCAAATGCTTGAAAACTTGTAATATGTTCTGGAAACATAATGGACATGACACTTTGAAAATATAAGTGTGACCAACTCGAGGTTGGGTTGAGTTTGTAGCATAAATCTACCCGGAACCAACCGGCTTAACTAGTGGCTACAAACAATAGGACCCAATGTGAGAAGTTGGTCAAGTTGTGCTTGAACCCGAGGTTAGACAGGTTGTGGTGTAAAGCTACCCGGACCCGCCCGGCTTAACTAATAACCACAACGAGGTCTAATGTGAGAGGTTAAGGTGCATTAAATTAATTAATGCTACATGATAAGGTTAAGTAAATTTGATTTATGACACTTAACCAATTTGACATGAATGGGTAGGTTAAGTGAAACCGGGCTTGATTTCTTAATGACACTTAACCATAAAATACGACTAGTGGTTAGGGTTAAGTTAACCTACACTTAACCAATCTGAACTCGGTAATTTAACGGGGTTAAGTTGAACTATAGTTAACCAATCCAACTCAGTAATTTGATAAGGCTGAGAACCGATTTGATACCTGGTCTGGATAAACTAACTTGATTGATAAATTAAACGAACCTGTTTTGCGGATTTGTAGGACCCACACCAAGTTAGGCAAGTTTTTAAATCTGTTATCTGATCCGTTAGTCTGAAAACTGATCGTCTGAACTTTGTATGTCTGAACTCTGTTAATAAGTTAATCTGAATCAAATAGTCCGGGGACACAAGGGGGAATACTTGTGTCATTTGTTGTTTGGGACCCATATTAGTCAGTAACCCTTTCTGGTATCAAAACTTTGACCCAACTGTAGGTAGGGTCCGGGCACGCTTACTGAACTAATTATAAGTGGTTCATTCTGATAATGGCGATGGGTGTTGATGGTGCGTTCCAACCGGGTCATGTGCGCGCATGGATCCCGGTCTACCTCTGAGGATGTAAGACGCCGTGACATCTGTAAATATGCCTGTGCCAATTGGTTGCCACTTTAGGGAGTGATACACCCTATCGTGGGGCCGACATAGGATATTTATGTATTAGGGAGCCGATCGCTTGGGTAGGATTTAGTGTACACTTAGCTCTGTCTGATTCTGTTGGTACCGTCTGTTTTGTTGGGTGGTAACACCCGTCTGTTTCTGTGTGGTACCGTTCTGTTAGGGTGGTAAAGGCCCATTATTGTTAGCATTCCGTTTCTGTACTTTATCAGTTAAGGTGGTAAAAGCCCATTTTTCCCAAACTCTATCTCTGTATGGACCATTCTGTTCCGTCCTGTTTCGATGTAAACATTGGGGTAACACCTAATCCTGTTATACTAGAATTTGTACCAAGAAGTTGGATCTTGATATAAGTCAAACACCTGATACCGGGCCAAGTTTAGGCCAAGGGATAAATTCTTGTTTATACATGACATGTTAGAATGCTGGTACACCTGTGGTGAAAAACTTCACCTTGATTATGTGATGACTCCTTTGAACTATCTGTTAGATATTCACCATGCTAGTAAGTAATTATCCTTATGTTCATCCCTGCTTCTCATGCCAGTTAACTTTATCGGTTTACATTGATTGTAGTAGGGCTTACTCAGTCTTTTTGACTGACCTGTTTTCTTTCGCCTCTTTTCTTCCATTCCCCCCCCCCCCCCCCCCCAGGTTCTCAGGGTGGGAATATTGGAGCTTAGCTTGGATTTCTGATCGCTTGCTTGTGGAATTTAGCTCATGTACGGTTTGACATGGAGCTAGCTATGGTTATCACTTATTTTGGGGATAGTACTTATGTATTTCAGTTTTTCAGTTGAAGTTGTTTTTATCTAGACTTGTTTATTTGGAAAGTTGACATTATGTTGTACCAGACTTGTTTTGAAATGGTTTGAAATCTTCCGTTGTTTTATCTATGTTATTTACTCTGTTTACATATGTACATATGTTCTTGTTCTGCCTTGATATATCATTATGCATGTTTACCCGGTTCAAACGCCCCTCCAAAGTCAGAGTGCTTGCAAGAGCCACCCTGGTGGAGGTGGGGTGTTACATTTGGTATCAGAGCATATGGTTTACGAGAAGGAACAAAAAGGTTTTTAGAAAACTTTTGGAAAACTATTTTCAAAACCAAGTATAAAGTATTTTCCAAAGAAAAGTCTAGTTTATTTTAAAGGCTATTCCCCAAAAAGCCATTAGCACAATCCTTAGCCATCTATTCTTAGTTCCCTCGTTCTGAATCTATCTTTTCCTTCGTTTCAGTATGACAGAAAACTTTGTTATCCCATAGGGAGTGCAAGTTCCTGTTTGGTATAGGAGACTTATGGAGGCTAGGGCGACCGAAGCCGGCCCCGCAAATGTTACTCCTCCTCCGGTGGTTAATGTTCCTCCTCCTCCTGTCGCTGAGGTTCCTCCTCCTCCTCCCCCTCAGCATCCTCCAGTAGAGTTCACGAAGATTGGCAAGGACTTCAAAGCAATGGGTGGCGAGAACTTTCTAGTTACCGAGACTTTTGTAGAGGCCCGGAATTGGTTGAAAGAGAACGAGGATTTATTCGCTATCTTTGGATTAGATGATCAAAGAAAGATCTTGTTGGCGGTTTGGCTTATGAAAGATGAAGCCGCTTATTGGTGGGAGATCACCACCGCGACTAGGCCCGTTGAGACTTGGGCCGATTTCAGGACAAGATTCGGGCTTAAGTTTCTGTCTTCTACTGAAGAGAATTTGCAAAGGGAGAGGTTTATTGCTTTGAAGCAAGGAGACATGTCTGTCAAAGAGTATGTGAACAAGTTCAATCAATTAGCTCGTTTTGGCTTGGATATGGTGAGTACTACTCAGAAGAAGGCTCTTCGTTTTGCTAGAGGATTGAATGAGCCGTTACAGGAGTTAGCTATGTCTCATGTGCCCATGGGGCCCACGTTTGAGAGTTTGGTAGATATGGCCCTACTCAATGAAGAGAACAAGAGTGCAAAGAAGGAGGTCAAGGTGAATGAGTCTCAAAACAAGAAAGCGGGGCCCAAAAAGGAAATGCAAAAGAAGTAGGAGAAGTCTGAAGATAAGAAGGAAAAGAAGTGCTTTACTTGTGGAAGCTCAACTCATCTGAACAAGGATTGCAGAAAGAGGAAGGGCACTTGCTTTAACTGTGGAGTGATGGGACACTTCACTAGGGACTGCCCGAAGAAGGAAGGGACTACATCGGAAGGAACGGTGAATACTCGCATGGCGAGTGAATAGATTAGGGTTAGAATAATTTGTCTGTAGGATGTTTAATTTTCCTTGTCTGATTTTCAGTTTGAAATTCTTTTTCTGGTATTTTGATTCTGTAATGGAAACTCGGTACTTTAATGCTAGTCTTGCTTCTGATCTGGTAATAGTCTCAAACTCCCTGAGAGTTATAACTCATCTGTTTGTGATAAATTGGGGTTTGAGAGTATCTGTGTTGGGCATGAGGGTGACTATGACGAATACATTCTGGGTTTCTACCATGCTTAGTTTCCTAAGAATCATTTGGGGAAATCTGATCTGTACTAGTAGTCTGTATGTATATGTACCAAGTTTTTGTTTTATCTGTACTCGCTTCCATCACTCGACTGTATCTTGTTGAGATAGGAATCCTATGGATGTAAACATGTGTTTGAGACATGTTATGTTTGATGGTTGCAAGTGGATGCAAGTGGTTGCTAGTGGTTGCTCGTGGATGCATAAACACACACTAGGCACTAGATCGGCTTGAAATACACTCTCATATTGCATATGGACGTATGTACATTTTCAATTCTTATGGCTGCAAGATGGTTAATTCGGCACATGGATGTTGCATATGGACGAATGTTTGTGCACACATATAGTATTATATGATTAGGACTATTTGCATACATAATGGATTCATTTCACTAACATACTTTGCATTGAGGATCTTTGCATTAGATAAGAACATATACACACACCTTTTGCATATGTTCATACCGCATTAGAATCTTTAAGGACAATGATTGCTCATGAATGATGATTTGAGTAGATGGATGATGGATGGTAGGATGCGTTCTTCCTAACTTGAAGATTTCGAGGACGAAATCCTTTAAGGAGGGGAGAATGTAACAACCCGTATTTCTGATAACCTGTTATATCGTAAATCGAGCCAGAATTTAATTTATAATTCTGAATCAAGGGAAACGGGCTATGTCATTGCGTTCGTCTCGGAAAAATACGCGAAATAGAGTCCGAGTTTTCGAAAATCGGAGTCCGTATGACCCGATTAAGGCCCAACGAAGTTTTCAGAAAATTTCAAAGTAAAAACAGATTTCAAATTCAAGTTTGAATTTGGAAATTAGGTCAGATTGGGCTAGGCGGGAAAATTCCCGCCAAAGCACCCAAGTCGACAGCCCTGTCGACTTGGGAGTCGACTTGGTTGGACCCATGTCGACAGCCCTGTCGACTTGGTTCTGCTTGGCAGTTTTGCCTGGTGCACCATTTTGGGGTCTTGGTTAGGTTTTGGGGCCAGATTCGGTTTTAAGGGCTGAGATTGGAATTAGGGTTTAATCCTAAGGTTGAAACTAATCCTAATCTCTATAAATAAGCCCCTAACCTAACCCTAAATCATCATTATTCATTCAAGTAACTAAACTATGGCAAAATCATTCCTCTCATGGCCTCCACTCTCTTCATAAAATTCTAAATAAATTTCTATGAGAGATTTTGCATGCATACAAGTGTTTTCAAGCTTGTATGAGCATCATTAGCTTGCATTCAAGTCAAGTTTCCATATTTATGTCATAAAGCAAGGGTTTTTATTGATTTGGAGCTTGCATTTTGGGTTTATTTGATTGCATAAGGGCTTTGTCTCAATCTATATATATTTGAGTCTTCATAAGCATTGTAAGCCCTTTTCTACTTTCATATTTAAACTATAAAGTTAAATGAATGATGCAAGTTTGGTTGATCGTTATGATATGCAAGTTTGCCATGATATGCAAGTTTGATATGTTATGATATGCAAGTTTATCATGTTATGTTATGCAAGTTTGCCATGTTATGATATGCAAGTTTATCATGTTATGTTATGCAAGTTTGCTATGTTATGATATGCAAGTTTATCATGTTAGGTTATGCAAGTTTGATATGCAAGTTTGTCATATGATATGCAAGTTATGTTATGCAAGTTTGGGTTGATCATTTGGTTCATGTTATCATGTTATGCAAGCTTATCTTGGGTTTATGAGCTTAAAGCTTCAAGCTTTATGCTAAAGGTTGCATTTTGGCAACATGTAAGTTATCATATCTCTTATGATAACTTGCATGTGAGGCTAAATGCGAACTTATGGCCATTTCTACATGTCATTTATCACCATGTATCATCAATATGCTAAGTTTGGTTTTATGCATGCTTTTGAGGCCTAAAAATGTAATATGCAAGTATATGAACATATGAACATATGTACATATCATATGCCACCATGTTAAACTTGTGGCTTCAACACCTTTATGTCATGATTATGCCAAGTTCCCTCTTTCTATCCTTTATGCGCTATTGCGATATGTAAGCGATGGGATTGTGTTTGGGTTTGGGTAAACTTAAAGGACATAAAAACATAAGAGTGGGAATTTACCTATTAAGTTAGGTCTACCCATTGGGAATTTACCTATTAAGTTAGGTCTACCCAAATGCTTGAAAACTTGTAATATGTTCTGGAAACATAATGGACATGACACTTTGAAAATATAAGTGTGACTAACTCGAGGTTGGGTTGAGTTTGTAGCATAAATCTACCTGGAACCAACCGGCTTAACTAGTGGCTACAAACAATAGGACCCAATGTGAGAAGTTGGTCAAGTTGTGCTTGAACCCGAGGTTAGACTAGGTTGTGGTGTAAAGCTACCCGGACCCGCCCGGCTTAACTAGTAACCACAACGAGGTCTAATGTGAGAGGTTAAGGTGCATTAAATTAATTAATGCTACATGATAAGTTTAAGTAAATTTGATTTATGACACTTAACCAATTTGACATGAATGGGTAGGTTAAGTGAAACCGGGCTTGATTTCTTAATGACACTTAACCGTAAAATATGACTAGTGGTTAGGGTTAAGTTAACCTACACTTAACCAATCTGAACTCGGTAATTTAACGGGGTTAAGTTGAACTATACTTAACCAATCCAACTCAGTAATTTGATAAGGCTGAGAAACGATTTGATACCTGGTCTGGATAAACTAACTTGATTGATAAATTAAACGAACCTGTTTTGCGGATCTGTAGGACCCACACCAAGTTAGGCAAGTTTGTAAAACTGTTATCTGATCCGTTAGTCTGAAAACTGATCGTCTGAACTTTTTATGTCTGAACTCTGTTAATAAGTTAATCTGAATCAAATAGTCTGGGGACACAAAGGGGAATACTTGTGTCATTTGTTGTTTGGGACCCATATTAGTCAGTAACCCTTTCTGGTATCAAAACTTTGACCCAACTGTAGGTAGGGTCCGGGCACGCTTACTGAACTAATTATAAGTGGTTCATTCTGATAATGGCGATGGGTGTTGATGGTGCGTTCCAACCGGGTCATGTGCGTGCATGGATCCCGGTCTGCCTCTGAGGATGTAAGACGCCGTGACATCTGTAAATATGCCTGTGCCAATTGGTTGCCACTTTAGGGAGTGATACACCCTATCGTGGGGCTGACATAGGATATTTATGTATTAGGGAGCCGATCACTTGGGTAGGATTTAGTGTACACTTAGCTCTGTCTGATTCTGTTGGTACCGTGTGTTTTGTTGGGTGGTAACACCCGTCTGTTTCTGTGTGGTACCGTTCTGTTAGGGTGGTAAAGGCCCATTATTGTTAGCATTCTGTTTCTGTACTTTATCTGTTAAGGGGGTAAAAGCCCATTTTTTCCAAACTCTATCTCTGTATGGACCATTCTGTTCCGTCCTGTTTTGATGTAAACATTGGGGTAACACCTAATCCTGTTATACTAGAATTTGTACCAAGAAGTTGGATCTTGATATAAGTCAAACACCTGATACTGGGCCAAGTTTAGGCCAAGGGAGAAATTCTTTTTTATACATGACATGTTAGAATGCTGGTACACCTGTGGTGAAAAACTTCACCTTGATTATGTGATGACTCCTTTGAACTATCTGTTAGATATTCACCATGCTAGTAAGTAATTATCCTTATGTTCATCCCTGCTTCTCATGCCAGTTAACTTTACCAGTTTACATTGATTGTAGTAGGGCTTACTCAGCCTTTTTGACTGACCTGTTTTCTTTCGCCTCTTTTCTTCCGTTTCCCCCCTAGGTTCTCAAGGTGGGAATATTGGAGCTTAGCTTGGATTTCTGATCGCTTGCTTGTGGAATTTAACTCATGTACGGTTTGACATGGAGCTAGCTATGGTTATCACTTATTTTGGGGATAGTACTTATGTATTTCAGTTTTTCAGTTGAAGTTGTTTTTATCTAGACTTAATTATTTGGAAAGTTGACATTATGTTGTACCAGACTTGTTTTGAAATGGTTTGAAATCTTCCGCTGTTTTATCTATGTTATTTACTCTGTTTACCTATATACATATGTTCTTGTTCTGCCTTGATATATCATTATGCATGTTTACCCGATTCAAACGCCCCTCCAAAGTCAGAGTGCTTGCAAGAGTACCCTGGCGGAGGTGGGGTGTTACAGTTTGTCAAGCCGAAAGGCATGACAAGCCACTCGAAGAAACCGTCTAGGGTTCTAAATGCCATTTTATCAATACTATCTTCAGCTACCCTTAGCTGATGGAACCCAGTAGCTAGATCAAGTTGGGAGAAGACCGACGCCCCTACAAGCTGATCAAACAAATCGTCTATTCGGGGAAGTGGGTGTCTATTCTTTTTAGTCGGCTTGTTTAGCTCCCTATAGTCCACACAAAGATGTAGTGAACCATCTGCTTTGGTGGCGAACACCACTGGAGCACCCCATTCCGAGATACTTCTCCTTATAAACCCCTTCTTGAGAAGCAACTTAACTTGCTTACTGAGCTCCTTTCTCTCCTTTGGAGCTATGTGTCTAACAGGCAGAGCTACGGGCTTTGCATTATCAACAAGATATATGCGGAAGTCTATTTCCCGCTTCGGATGTAAGCCCTTCACCTCTTCGAAGACATCCGGATATTCCCGGACGACTCTAACCGACTGCAAATTCTCAACAGAAGCGTCAAGCGACTCTAGATAACTAATCATAACCGCATTCAAGGGATTACAAGAAATTTCTAAAGTGTTACTGACCCGAGTCAAGAGCCTAACCACTCTTTTCTCACAATCAAGAATCGCACCGTTACTGGATAACCAGTCCATGCCTAAGATCAATCCATATCCTGAGAAGCCCAAAACAAAGGCACTACATCTAAATTCAACACTTAGAATAGAGATTTTCAAATCCAAGCAAACCATCGACAAATAAGCCGAGCCCCCAATTGGATTTGAAACAACCAAGGGATCTTCCACCATACTAGTGTCTAGGTGCAGAGATTCTACTAAAGCAGATGAAATAAAGGAGTGTGATGCTCCAGAATCAAAGAGAGTGCGAACTGGATGATCCTATAGATAAACAAAGCTTTCTACAGAAATATTTCTACCTCGTTCCTATGGAGGTGCCACCAGCGCGTGAACCGGTCCTTTTGAGGTGGATCCAGTCCTTTGTCCCTGCCTTCGCTTCTTTGGGCAGTCCTTAGCCAAGTGTCTAGTCTCCCCACAATGGAAACAGCCCCCATTTATCTTTGCCTTCTTCTTCCTGCAGTCTTTTGCTATATGACCCACAATGCCATAGAAATTGCACTTTATCTTTTCACGGGTTTCGTTGTTCTTCCCGCCTTTCTTGAAGTCTGTTTTCTCAGCCTGTAAACCTTCTTTCTTTTCTTGGGGCACTTCCGCCTTTGCTTATTTCTTGCCTTTATCTTCCTCGTGTAGCAGCGCCATGTCCACCAAGCTTTCATAGGTCGCCCCCATGGGTATACGGGTCATAGCAAGGCTGTGTAGAGGTTCATTCAGACCTTTGACAAAGCGAAGGGCCTTCTTGTGTTGGGTGTTTACTAAATCCAGCCGAAATCTGGGTAGCTGATTAAACTAATTGACATACTCCTTGATTGTCATACTTCCTTGTTTAAGAGTTAGGAACTTCTCCATTTGCAGTCTTCTTTCAGCTTGGGAGAGGAATTTCATCTCAAACCTCATCCTAAAATCTTCCCAAGTCTCCACTGGCCTTTCATCATGGGTAACTTCCCACCAATAGGAAGCTTCATCTTTAAGCAACCACACTGCTAGCTGTATCTTTTGCCCGTCGTCAACTTCGAAGATGATGAACAAGTCCTCGGTCTCCTTTAGCCAGTTCCTTGCTACTACAAAGGATTCAGTCCCATAAAATCCTTTCCACCCATAGCTTTGAAGTCTCTACATGTCTTAGCGAAAGTATTTCCACGAGGAGGAGGAGGTACCGCTGCCACTGTAGGAGGAGGAATGTTTGCTGGGCCCGCACCATTGGCCCTAGCCTCAAGGTACCTCCAGAACCAGCCAGAGATCGGTACACCTTCTGGAAGGTTAAGATCTCCAAACATGCTAGAACAAAAAGGAAAGTATTCAAGACAAAGGATAGAAAGATAGTGCATATGGCTTTTGGGGAATTATGCCTTTTAAAAACAAGACTTTTTCTTGAAAACAATGCTTCTTTAAACTTCGTTTGAAAATAATTTCAATTTTTTTTATCTAGGCTGGTAAATCTATGCTCTGATACCAAGTGAAACACCCCACCCTCCATTAGGGTCACTCACAAAGGGAATGCCTTAACTTTGGTGGAGGTTTGTAAGTAAAAGTCACAAATAAAACACAAGATAGAAATAACCACATATAAATAAGCAGCGGAAAACACCAGACTTTCTATTTCATAAATACGTGTTCATGCAAAACATTTCCATAATTGTCACTTAACAACTTCCAAAACATTACATCATCATCTTTGTCTTGGTTATTAAATAAAGAAGCATAAACATAATTAAAACTGCATAAATCCCCATGATTGTGTCCAACAGCCATAGCCAAAGCAAGAGAGTCCAAACCGTACATCCATTATCTTGAAGCTTGCAAAGAGTATGACTAAGCTGAGTTGTTTCCTCCCTATGGACCTGGGGGGGGGGGGAACGGAAGAAAAGAAGACGAAAGAAAATAGGGTCAGACATAAAGCCTGGTAAGTCTAGTGACTCTTCATTATGAGAATAAGAAAAAAGGCATGATAAGTATAAACTGGAAATAGGAGAGTATCATAAACTAGGACAAAGCAGTTTGAATCGAATATTCTATCGCACCCCCAGACTATATCTCCACACCTACTTGCAATGTCTTAACTGGCACCCCATGCAGGAGGTAAAGTGATCCCCTTTAACTCAAGATCGGCTCCTACTCGCATAATCGTTTGTTTCTTACGACCCGCAAAGATTGTAGATACCTATGCTGGCCCCACCATGGGGTGTATCAAGTCCCATGGTAGCGACCCGACATAATCCTTAGAAATGCATAGGTTATACTACGGGTGCCCCCAGTGCCCTGTTTGTCTGCTCCGAAGTGTGTGCATGACCGCACTCCGTTAGAACCCACACTGTTGCACCCACCACCGTCGCTTCTGACCGCTTACAATCAGCCCAGTAATCGTGCCCCACCCTGCCTAGTTTCAGGGTACCATGATACCTAATTGGGTTACTACTGAAATGGGTCCCCGTTACTAGGGTTTTCTAGTCAAACATGTTTAGTGATTAAGTGTCTATATATACCTAACCCCACCCATCAGTTTAATTTAACATGTTGAATTGGTTAAGTGTTTTAGTTAAATTAACCTTACCATCCTGACAGTCTGTCCTTAGCTTTTTAAAGAGCCGACCACTCACATTAGACAGGTATTGTTACGCTTACTGGATGTGCCAGTCGGTTCCGGGCAGATTTACACCGTAACTCAGTCTAACCTCAGGTCCTTATTGGGCTCCATGCTTAACCACCCACATTGGATAGGTATTTTTGTGACTACTGGACAGCCAGGCGGGTCCGGGCAGGTTTACATCACAACTCAATCCAACCTCGTGTTAAGCATATTCGTATTTTCTAAATTTACATAATTGTCTTTATTACTTAATAGATGTAAATTTTGTCAACAATTAAATTTGTGGCCCACTTTCCAAGTTTAACATTTTTGGTATAAGAATTTATACCATTCAAGTGCCACCAATTTAGGCATGTGACAAACATGCCAATCTCATATATTTTCACCAATTTATGTCAAGTTTTACCAATATTCCCAACGTTACCCCGTTTAAATATTAGGCTAACAATCTTAGCCTAACCTTCGTTCGCACGGTTTTTAACATACAATATTAGGCTAAAAACTTATCCTAATTTAGCGCAAACAAATTGGCATAAGGGAATTCATAAACATAAACATGACATAGGTGTAAACTTGGCATTTTTGGCATAGTCAATATGAACATCATAGGTGTGAACTTGAAAAATAGTCAACATACATATATGTGAATTTGCAACATAGGCTAAATCATGGGTTCCAACTTATCATGTGAACTTGCGTTATAAAGGGGAATCTAACTAAACAGGTGTCACATGAATTAGCATATGATTTAGACAACATAAGCCTAAACATGTTTTGGATCAAGGCATAACATCGAACATCACTAGCATATGACAAGAATGTGATATTTTCATAAGTATGTATAATTTTATGACCAGGGTGTGAACTAGATCCAATCATATATCTAATTACAATATGAAACATGTATTAAAGTGGATCTTGGCATGGATCCAATTAACTTGCAACTTTCTTACAAACATACTAGCATGTGTGTGAACATAATCGTTTAGGCAAAAAGGTTCTAGCATATATATACATGAAATCTTAATCACATACAACCTATATAATCACATACAACCTATATAATCACATAAACATATAGGTGTCGATTACAACATGAACAATACAACTTGCATGTGATTCTACATGTACGATAGGATCAATATCAGCTCAACTATACCACAAACATCACAATACCACAATCATTTCAATACATAGATGTGAATTAACATCATTGTTACACAATAACACAATTCCATTTCCATTTTACATCGAATCAAATCCTAACTTTTATTCACATCGGAAAAATCACTATACTTACAATGAACGACCGTCTTGTTTTCTGATTTCTGAGTTCTGAATTTGAATTGCTTTCCTTTGGGTAGACTAACGTTGATTTGATTATTGTTTTAACTTTAATTTGGCTCGTCTCTAAGCTTTTCTACATATGGAGGCTCCACTCAGTTTTCTACCGACAGCATGGCTGCTCTGTCTCTAATTTCTTATGTGAATTTAGGTTGGAGTCTTAAGTTGTTTATATAGAATTTCAAATTTATTTGAGCCGTCAGATGATCATAGATGAATCTAGACCATTCACTTCGAGAGGAGCCAACCAAAATGCGACAAGTCAGCCCTAGTGACACAGCCAAGGCTCAGAAATCGAACAGAACCCGACCAGGCCAGCCAGGGCCAAACCAGGTCGACTGGGCAGGTCGACCCCCAGGTCGACCTGGTCACACAGGTCGACCCCCAGGTCGACCTGGTGCCTGGGCGGGAATTTTCCCACCCAGCCCAGTTTGGGTCTGAATTCGAAATTTGAACTTCGTTTTGAACCGTTTGAATTTTTAATTTGAATTCTGAAACTTCCGGAAGCCATAACTCCTTCATATGGAGTCCGATTCCCGCAAACTTGGACTCTATCTCAAGCAGAATTCCAAGACGAACGCAATGGCATAACCCGTTTCCCTTAATTATTTCATTAAGAATTAATTATATTATAACTTGTTAACTTACTATTAACAGAAAATTCGTGTTGTTACAGGATCCTAAACCGAATCTCTGATACCAGATGTGACAACCCGGATCCCGGCAGATCGATTTTTTTTCAAAAAAAACCATTTTATCGAAACCCGAGTTGGGTGCTCTAGTATCCGGTAGAAAATACAGAGACATAAAACATGTCAGGGTTCGGAAAACATCTCACAGCAGAAGGAACAATATAATGTAATTAAAACATATCTTTACGTTAATAAAAATACGGCTAAACCAGTATCCAAAGCTATATCATCTCTGTCCTGAACCTAACCTGCGAATGTTATGAGGAGGGGGTTAGAACACAAGTTCTTGCGACTGGACTTAATTTACACTTCTGGATAATCCTACATATACCGTTCAATAACATTTTCTTATTTATTTGATTTTCTGTGTTATTAGCACTTAAGGCTTACACATACACGTAGCACCCATCTACTTCCTAGTAGATTAAACTAATATAATGTATATGTATCTACCCCTAAACTAAGGTACACCCCATGGTACCCTACTCGAATGGTCTTCACCGTATATACGAAGTCCCTTATCCTACGCTCGAACACCGTATGGATTTCTGTATATATATCAACATTATGTCAAATATATTACGTAAGCGTTCAGATTTCCATCTTTGAACCATTTGAATTAGGTCCCGTCATCAAATAATTCCCTCTAGTCTACGGTACACCACCCAGACAGACATGGTTGTACCTAGACTTTCCCACGCACGTATCTTCAATCGTACTCGATGTTTCTACCACACATAACCTCTATTGTGCACCCGAGTTCGGTGGCAAGCCTATACAAGAAACACATAACCCGGTCAGGAGCCTTTCTATATTTGTACGAGCCCGCCTCTAAGAGTGTCCAAATGTACAGATATCCCTCGGGTCTGGTTTTTTTCTATAGTGGCTATGGCCCCAACTCGGCTCCTCCCTCAACTAGTAAAGACCACACGAACTAAGCGACCACCACTAACAAGCAAACAATCTAAACATCCATGTGGGGTCTCCCTACACCTGTCCCTTAATAGCAAAGGTTAACGATCTCTATGGGTTAGCTCTTGTCTTTTCGCATTCCTTAGGCTGTCGGTTACAGGCGTCCGATGATCTTGCTATTGTTTAGTCTTGACCCTCCACCTCCGCTTGAGGCAACCGCCGAACCACCCATAATGCCACCGCGTACAATATTCTGACTGCCCACTACTTGTGCAGTCAAGGCCCACCCACCTGGTAGTTCCGCGTAGTCCCAACCTCTGTAATCCTTGCCCGAAGCTAAACCACCACAGAGGACTACCAGGAGCACCTTTAACGTCTCAGGAAGCCGCCTGCCTCCCCTTCCAGTCCGTTGGAGCCGCCAGAATAATGAACGTGCGCTCCTAGCATGCCCTATGACACCGTGATGATCTACCTCATTGGGTTATTCATCCTATAACGTACGGACTGCTTCAAGCACCTTAGTTTTATATGTCATTTAACTCTACATCTAACCATTAATTACGTGCTTGCGCCACCTCATCAATTTTCTCATTTAACTTGGTTATTCTCATTCACATTGACTTTCTTTTTCCAAGTTTACCTAGTTACCCTCGCTTATTTATTCAGTTTATAATTTAATCCATTTAAGATCATTAATAAGACTACAACATGTTATTCTCATAATTTTAATCTGTTTACGCTATTCATTATCCCATCTTATGGTTGCAATAACATGATTTACATAATTTATAATTAAGTACATCTTAATTTACTTGTTTTCTACTAACATGTCATTCATCATTTATGATTAAATACAACTTAATAATTTCCATAAGTTTGCCTTCTTTCTTACTTATTTAATCATAATCTCGTCTTCAACCGTCATTACAAAATCTACTTATCAACTTAGTTCTTTTAACTAAAGTTTACTAATAAGTTTCTCCTTTCATTTATATAACTTATGTTATCCTCATTTGTATATTTACTCTTATTCTCAAAAATTACTTAATCTTCAATTAGGTACAACTTTATTACATAAGTTATTTCATCTTCCGTTATCGTTCATTTTATTTAATATAATTATGACTCCCATACACTTCTATTCTTTTTAACTGTCACAATTTGAGTCATTTGCTTCTACTCTTTGTATAAACATATTTATTTATATGTTTACGTACAAGACCTCTCACATTAGATTAGTCTTTTGCAGATGCTAGATATGCCGGGCGGTTCCAGGCAGACTTCTAGCGCAAACACAATCTAACCTCGTGTCTTAGTACCATTTCATATGTACACACTAGGCCTCTCACATTAGATTCATCACTTGTGGTTGCTGAATATGTCGGGTGGTTCCGAGCAGACTTCTACCACAAGTGCAATCTAACCTCTTGCCTAGACGCGGTTCAGTTTTTAGGCATATTCATCTTTAAATAATTTATTTAATGTTCATGCCCAAATTGAGGTTTAACATACCAATTACCCCAAAAATTGGCAATATAGGTTATGTTTAAAATAACAAACAATAGTTATGTCCCAATTTTCCCATCTAAAGCATTTTATTTTACTTCCATGTATTATCCATCCAAACATGACCTAATCTTCTTACTTTAACTTTTATATATATTCGTATAACTCAAATTTATGATCTTAGATCCGCAAATAGTAACTTCTTCCCATATTCCCTTTTTTTTCATTTACCATATTCCAAGCATACCTAATTGTTCCAACTCAAATTGCACATATTTTCATTAATGTTCCAAATTAATATCTACAGTTATGTGCCAATTAACCAAAATTCCCAATTTTAAGTTATATCATGAGTTATGCTACAATTCCCCAATTATAGGTTATGCCCAAATTACCCAAACATCTTTCCCACTATTTCAATGTTGTTCGTACACATGCTTTTCAATGAGATTTGGACTTAGGCTCGAAGTTAGCCTAGTCTTAAAAATAAAATGGAAAGGGGAAGAAGAATAGAATAGGCATAAAATAAAAGACGTAACATTTTAATTGAATTAAACATTTTAATTTGTGGAATTTCTGAATGATATTCATACTATTATTCAACATGGATAAATTAAACCCACTCACCTTGATTTGCTTTCCAACTCCGAATTTGGTCTATCATTCCTCGATTTGGATTTATAACTTTGCTTTGATTAGACCTAAAAAGTGGTTGTAGATGTTGATTTGTTGACCTTTGATTTTGCCTAATTTTTATTTTTAGAATAGCTTTTAGAGGAGAAGATAATTGCTTGAGGAAGAAGAAAAGAGCAGAGTTTTGAAGTCTCTTTTGAAATTATGAGAGCGGAATAAAACCTAGCCATTTATTTATAAGTGGGTTAGAAGAACTGGGCCCTTTGGATTAAATAAAAACTCATCTAAACCGTCCACCTCACCCTAGAAAAGAACCTTCCAGATCCCAGCCAACACAGCAAGGGTGCGCTGCACCCATAGACCTTGTGTAGGGGCATATGCTATTATTATAATTTTCTCTTTTTGATTTGAAATTTTGTTCATAAAACAATTTCAAGACAATATTTTCTTTCTTTGTTTGGTTACTCCTTTGATTAAAAAGAAATCGCCTTATTTCTTTCTAATTAATGCATTACTATACTATTTTTAATTGCAATTTATTATTAATGCATTAATTCATTGTTCAACCTTCAATTGTCATGTGTATTTATATTTATACACATCTTCCTCATTTTTATGTAATTAATATTTATTTATTCTTAACCATGTTTATGCATTAATTACATGCATTAAATTCTTAACCGACATGTGTATGTATGTATGTGTGTGTGTATATATATACACAAGCATCTTTGGTATTTTTACGCAATTAAATTTATTAATTTCTCATTACGTTCTTTCCAATTAACCCTTTTCACACTAAAACTGCTTTTTTTTGTTTTTTTAATTGAACAACATTCACAATAAGCTACTTTTTAGACATTCCCCTAAAACAAAAACATGGCACTGGCGGGGATTGAACTCTGTACCTCTTGTATACAAGTCACATGCTTTAACCAACTGGGCTACTTAGCCTTTTGTTAACAAGACTTCGAGCAATGGTAACCATTAATCTTTTCTTATTCCTCTTTTTCATGTTTTGTTGCAATATTTAATTAAAGATATATTTTTCATCTTAAATTAGATTTCTGCAAACCATAGGTCTAAATTGACTAGAAAATCGCCACGAACGTAATGGAGCTAATTTTGTGATCAAATTCTAGTAGCTCTTCAAATTTTCCTTTTTCTTTTCAAATGTTCGCATGCATTTCTTCGCATTTCATGTATTGCATGTAATTTCTTTTATTAATCTTTTTCTTCATTTCACTGCATTAACTATTTACATGCAATTTTATTGTCATTATTTTATTTTTCTCTTGAATATGTCTATTTATAATATATATATATATATATATATATATATAATATTTCCACATTTTTAATTTCATTAAAAATGCGGGGTGTTACGGACATGTTCCCCAAATTCATATGCACTATCTCTTGATTTTTCTGTTTGAGTCCTTGTTTCCTTTTTTTCTGAGTCTTTGGGGCTCTTGGCTTTCCGGGAGGTAACCTCATCACGGCAAAGTTCTGTAGACATGATGAGACTACGACACCTGTCGAAGGGCAAGGAATTGCCTAACCTCCATCTATAGCGGCAGTAGTTTCACTTGCAGCTAATTTTCTTTCAAGTTTTGTAGAGTTTTACGCGCGATGGAGGCATTTTTAGACAGACTTTTTAAGAAGTTTCATGAGAATGAGAATGAGGGGGGTTGGGCTAAGGAGCACAGCCCAAGGATGAGAAACTCATGGATATAGCCTTGATGCACAAAAAAGATCAAGGAGAAAATAAGGTGGTCATAGTTGAAGAATCACAGAATAAGGAAGTGGAACCTAAGAAGGGTGGAAAGAACTATAGACCGTGAGAAAAGAGGAAGTGTCATTAATGAGGTATGGTGGGTCATATATAGCTAAAGACCATAGGTGTAACGTCGCGCATTTTTGTCGGTTTGTATTTGAATATTTAAATCAGTTTAAATATTGAATTTGTAATATAGGTGGATTTATATATTAATTAAAACGAAGTTGAACGTATAAAGATATATATTAATTATAATCGAGCCCATAACGACGCTGCAGTTCGTAAATTAACGTTCTGAACTTCAACCGAATGTACCTGACTCATTTTAAAACAGATTTCTTCGAAACGAGAAACGTTGGAATCTGTTGAACGGTATCTTTCCAACGGAAGTGGAAAATGGAGATTTCGCCATACAGACTACAAGATATGTCCAAATCAAATATTCAGAAAGTCGCTAAGAAATCGTATATCGACCGAAAACAGTTTATTCGATATAACTTGATATCGGATTCGAATCTGGACAAGGTTCTTTTGAGGCGCAGCGATAATTTAATTTTTCGAATTTTACTGTAATTTTTAATTAATTTAATATGCAACTTTTTATTTGGAGTATTGTACACCCTGTATCGATATTTCGGGGTTTCAAAATATAAATCAAACTACCGGTATTATTATATTTTTGGGATCGTGACAACTCGTTGAGCACGGCTGTACTCTTACTTCTGTCTGTACGTAAGTGTAGTTTCATGAACTAGGTAAACAAAATTCACTCACTATATATATATAACATTTGGAACAATATTAACAAAGCTTAGGTAATATGTATATCTCTCTCTGGAAGTGACAAAAGCTGTCAACGCCTATTACCTATTCTCGCTTACACAAGGAACAAGCCCTACCCTTAACACTGAAGCAAGCTTATAGACTACGTATTATATATATGAAGCTTTCCTTGCCTACTAAGTATAAGTACAGTCTTTCTCTATGCCTACCATGCTGTTATACAGTGTACAAAAGCACCTGTGCGAGTTGATCTCGGAGGTGAGCGCTGTGCGTACGTATGGGGGTGAGCGCTGTGCGAGTTGATCTCGGAGGTGAGTCCGAGAAGAGGAGTGGACGCGGGCTGAGATTGGATTAACTGAAGGAGGGTTCGACGTTGTATTCATGGGATGGAGGCGTACGTATGGGATGAGGACGGTGTGTACGGATGTTTTGAGGGAGGGCGCTACTGTGCTGTGTTAGGATAAGGCTGCCGAGTGTGCTGTGCTGGAGGGCGCTTTCTGGTACGGTGGCGAGACTCGACAAGGTGGAGATGAGATAAAAGGTGCGGATTGTCTTGAGGGGTGCTATGTGATATGGGAGAGTAGGACGTGAGTGCATTAGGGAAAGTTGACGTGGAGGCATGCATGAAGAGGTGTACGGGGTTCAATGGGAATGGTGGCATACTATAGGCGGAAGTAGTTATAAGGGGAAGAAGAAAATGAAGGGGCTCGTTCATTTGAAGCAGGTGGAAAGGAACGGACAAGGAAATGAACGGTGGGGAGTATATTACATGCGGATCTGGGGTTCACAGTAAGGTAGTTGCTGAAATTACATGAAGTTGGGATCAAAATGAGTAGCAGGCGTGTTCATGTGAGGGAGGAGCATTGTTTGGGGTTCGATCTGCGTTCAAATGGGACGTGAATGGCCAGAAGTGGATCTGATGGGGGATGAGGGGGAAAGTGTGTAGATGGGAAGAGCGGGTTCTTTGTATAAAGAGGGATAGTTTCTTAAACCATACGAACTGAGGGTGTTTAACATAGGAGCATGTGCAGACGTGGTGACCGTGAAGCAAATGAAAAAAAAAACGTGGAGGCTTTAACCAATACTTTTGCTATGTCCACATGTGCGAAATATTGGTTTTGATATCATTTCCACGGTCTGAAAAATGTTAGCGATCATGGTGGGCTTCTTATACCCGTAGAAGGCATCATCGTTAGTGGCAGCACCAATGATTTGTAAAGCCATGATTGCTTGGTGAATTATAATGGGGTGTGCTAATATTAGATGAACGAATGGTTCAATAGGGATTGGACTTGGTGGTGAAACATTCTTGTACAGGAGCAAGGTTGGCGATGGCCGTCATGTTTTACGAGGTGTATATTGGAGGATGCATCAAAGTAAATGGAAGAAAAAGAAATGAGGGGCAAGTTTTCCGGAAAGGATGGTGAGAATATACTGGAGCGGCACTTGTTAAAATGAGAGAAGTCACTGCTGTTTGTGGTAGCGGCATTTTGTTAAGTGAAGCTACGGTTACAGTTGAGGGAGAAGAATGATGAGCCGGGAAAAGCTAAAATGCGGGTCTGAGTTTATTTGACGCGTGCATGGGCCGAGATGTTTGTAAGCCCAAATGATCGGTAATGGCTTGCGGTAAACATGGAGCAAAGTTGAAGATGTCCGCAGGGAAGAAAAGGGCATCTGCGGGTGGATTAAATAAGGGGATGGGCCGATATAAATAAGGGAGCCGCAGGCTACATCATGGAACCGGTTTGGAGCAATTCAGAGTTCGTTATAATTTATAGTAGAATTGAACGCCGGATATAATCAACCGACGCAAATCGTTATTTAACGGTTAACGCGCAAAGGTGAGTAAAATCACTAACTCTGATCTATTTTAAAATATTGCAATTATGTTTTAATGTTGTTTGAATGTTGTGTGATGGTCGATTAGGTAGATTACAATATATACCGTTACATATGTACACATCATCGGTTGGACACTGATTCCATCAATTAGAATAACCCCTAGTATAGAGTTAGTGTAAATTGTGTTGACTGACATCTGTGGATGCGGAAATCGGTTGGAGGAATCCGACCGGATTCCTTGATAATTATATGTACTGTTGTTTTGTATGAACCCGAATTATATTTAAAACCCGGTGTGAATATTGATGTTGAACGGAAATTCAACATTTGTTTAGATTAAATAAATAAACGATATCGATTTAGAAAGTGTTAACAGTCGACCGTAAAACCATCGTTTTGTTAAGAAACTGATTTACCGTCAGGCAAATAAATGAAGTTAATTATAGAAATTTTATTTTTATAATTAAAGTGAAGTTTTAAATTATAATAGAAGTTCTATTATAAACCAGTATTTTAGAGTTCGTTTTTATAAAGCAAATAAAAGCGATTGTTGATATTTAAACAAGTTTATAAAGTAAAAACTATCCGACGATTAAATATTTGGATAATTATATTTAAGATAAATAATTTAGAGATATCATTAGATTAATTAGATTAATCTAATGTTAAGAAGTAATTAAAATCAGTTAACGAATTTACTGATGGAAATAAGTTGATTTAATCAACTGTTATTTGGGAACATGATTATTAGATTAATTGGTCTTTAATTAATCTAATGAAAACAGGTTAGAAATAAGTTTATCGAAATTAATGAGAGTTAATTACCATTTAAGAAGTTATAGATAAGAACTGGGAAATGGAGGAAGCAAAGAGTTAATGTTTAAATTAAATATTCATAAACCACAGAGATTCCAAAGTAAGAATATGGTGTTGTAAAACCATATTCCAAAATACAACAAGGAAATACGATTTAATAAATATATTAAGTAATAAGGAATGTGAATACAGACTTGTATCGGTTCTAAGGTAAGAACGTTGTCAATCAAGGTCTGAGAGGTAAATAAAATACCCCAACTTGAACGGCTTCGCTATTACCGAGGAACGATATCAGTTTGTAAAGGAAAGAGATGTCAAGATTTTTGGTAACAGAAAGAGATGTCAAGATTTTTGTAACAGAAAGAGATGTCAAGATTTTTGTAACAGAAAGAGGTGTCAAGATTTTTGTAACGGAAAGAGATGTCAAGATTTTTGTATAAAAGGAATATGGCAGCGTATGCAAGTCTTAGAATTATAGCGATAAAATAACGCCGTTGATAAGATAAGTGTGACTGTTATGTCAAGATTAGTTATAACAAAGAATATTATAGCGTATGACAAGTTGAACTGTAGCAATAAAATAACGTTGTTGATAAGGTAAGTGTGACTGTAATTAGTTATAAGGAGAATATTACAGCGTATGACAAGTTTAGAACTATAGCGACAAATTAACGGCTGTTGATTTGACTTAAGCATGACTTTTATATATAGCAGCACTTCCTAGGAAATGTAACAGTTTGGTTTGAAATCCACTTATTCTAGAGTAATAAGTAACGACATTTGTTCAAAGAAATATAAGAAAGAGTTTAGAAAAAGAATTGGGGAATCGTATTAGAAACTGATGACAGCATTTCGATGTTCGAAATGTGATTAGATTAAACCATTAGGATTTGTAACTAGAATTCGACGATGTCGAATGTATTAAAAGTAAACTATTTTTAGGGATTATAATCTGATATAATAATTAACATTTAGTTGTAAACAAATAAATGTTAAAGAGGATAGGAGTCAGTACTTAGTTTAAACTTGATATCGATTTGATAAGAAGTTGATTTAGAAACAGAGTTTACAAAGTGGAATAGGAATATATAAAGTATGAAAGAGATTTCGATAAACGGGATCATGGTATTGATTTATTTGATAAAGATGTTCAGATTTCTATAATAGAAATGATATTCACATTTCAAAGTGAATAATGTTTTAAAAGTGAACGTTGGGCCGATTAAAAGGTTAAAAGGAAATTGGGAATATTTTCCAATATAAATAGGGTGATTATCCAAGTATAGAAATAAAGAATGGGAAATTAATGGAAATAATCGAACGTTAATAACGTATGTTTCTGAAACATGAAAGAATAAGAGTTTAAAATAACTGGAAATGTTTTCCAAGAAGTATGAAAAGCCTTAAACGGGATTTGAGAAATATCTGGTAAGATATGGGAATTCGAATAATAAAACGAATGTTAAATAAAAGTGCCCGTGGTTGTATGATGTTAGTTGTACATGGAATGAATGTTGTTTTTACTTCGATAGTTAAATAACCGACTATCGAAGTGTTTTGACCATCATTGTCAATACGGGGAGACCGGTTGGATATGTTATCTGAAAACCACTCCGTATAGACATAAGCGCTGCGAATTAGATATGCTGAAGATAATTGAAGACGGAGTTAAATGCAAGGGTCGTCCAGTTCTAGAATGATGTTTATTTGTTTGTCCAGTCCCAGGACAACTTGTATGGACGAGTGTCTGACAGAGTATTTCCAACGGTCACGCCGTTGATTTGTACGAATATACCAAGTTGGTGGGGAGAAGGTGACTTCCTTTTATTCTACACCCAGTGTGCATTTGTGTAATCAATGTGTGATTACGGATTTGACAATGTGACATTCAAAGTGAATGGTGATCAGATGTTCTGAAGATAGACGAAGCCTCTAGCCTCACAACCAGGAAGTAACAGAAGTTGGGCTAGGCAGCATGGCTAGTTGGGTCATCCCCAAGCAGGGTGTATTGTCATCGATCTAGAGAAAATTCATATTTATACTTCTTTTCGATTCTGTATCTTCGGATGACGGTTGGATGGCCTACAACCGTGGTGATAATATATTCGCGACACTCAAGCTAAATGAGTGAGCGGTCATGTGTGGCCGGGTTGCAAGACGTTCTTGTTGAACCCTGAGTGTATCCCCTCTAGAATACACTATTCAAAAGGTGCTCCCATACATTGTCTGTTGAAATCCAATCTCCAATAAGCGCCCTGCGGTTTATGATTTTATACTATATATATGTGGAACGTGAGATGCAAACGTTCTGCTACTTGGAAAATTATTTGTTTAGACATTATCATAATATCACTGTTTTTGATATCAAAGTAATTTGGGTCATAGTAAGGTAAAAACCGTCCATGTTTATGTGTGGGCTAGTCTTACTATTATCCTTTTGTTTCAAAAGGATTTTCTTCAAAGTAAAACCGTATGGTTAGAATTTACTCACACCAGTCCCATGACTGACCCAGAGTTTATTTTGTTTGTTTTCCCTCAACTCTTGGGTGCCCAAATTTGTACGGGCAGTCAAGTGTTTCAGGCTTTGCAGATTCACTTGGAGGAGCTCAAAAGCAGGAAGCTTCACCATTAGTTTTGTAGAGTTATTTCCGCTGTGATATGATGTATTGTACTCTGATAATGGTATGTATATACAATACAGTTTTGTATTCAAAGTTATGTTATATAATACATCTTATTTTGTTCCGCTGCGAGTTTCGTGTTACTCTGATTTTGTTCAGTTGTGATCTTCTTCTTCTTCTATTCTATTAGTTCTATCTTTTCTTTCTCACCCTCTAAATTCTTCTATTAATGTCCCGGTATTTTTCGATGCTTGAATAGTCAACAGTGTGTTTTTATGTTGATTTTCTGGGTCGAAAATTCCCGCCGTTACAATAGGAAGAAGAAGAAGACTAGTTGTTATCATTACGGAGAGGGAGGGCATCTTATCAGAGATTGTTCGAAGAGGCAAAGACAAGGACAAAGTGCAAGATCTTCTGGAGGTCAGATGCGTGCTCTCACGGCTAGCATGCCTAATAGGGCTAGAAGAATTTCTACTGAAAGTTTGATTTTCCTTTTTAATCATCCTATATGTACTTTGTTTGATTCTGGCGCTTCACATTCGTTCATATCTACTTTCATTGTCGAGTCTCTGCACCTAGACACTAGTATAGTAGTTGATCCCATTAGCGTCTCAAATTCTATTGGGGGAACA
The DNA here is from genome assembly GCA_030737875.1 of Allium sativum. Classification (NCBI taxonomy): domain Eukaryota; kingdom Viridiplantae; phylum Streptophyta; class Magnoliopsida; order Asparagales; family Amaryllidaceae; genus Allium; species Allium sativum. The sequence goes on from CM060922.1 coordinate 234,375,985, forward strand.
ACCCATCTTTCTATGTTATGTCGGTATTTTGAGAATTTTTGTGTATGGCATTGAGTTTGAATGCAACGCTTATGTTCCTGGTTTCATGCGCTATGGGTTGATTCTAGGCATGGATTGGCTAGCTAGGTATGGTGCCATCCTCAACTGTGAAAGGAGAGTAGTTAGATTGTTGACTAGTTTGGGTAATACTCTCGATATCTCATGCGACCATAAGGGTTCGGTTATGCATAGCTACCTAGAATCTCTTGACACAACTATTGATGATTTGCAATATGTTCGAGTATTCTGTGAGTATGCAAACGTCTTTGAGGAGGTTAGGGGCTTACCTCCAAAACGCGAGATAGATTTCCGTATATATTTGGTGGACAATGCAAAGCCAGTTGCATTGCTTGTGTGCCACATGGCTCCAAGGGAAAGGAGGGAGCTTAGTGAGCAAGTGAATGAGTTGCTTGAAAAAGGGTTCATAAGAAGAAGTATCTTGGAGTCGGGTGCTCCAGTTGTTTTTGCCATGAAGACTGATGGTTCGCTTAGATTGTGCGCGGACTATAGGGAGCTAAATAAAATCACGAAGAAAATTTTGCACCCATTGCCGAGGATAGATGATTTGTTCGATCAGTTGGTTGGTGCTTCGGTTTTCTCGCAGTTAGACTTAGCTACTGGATTTCATCAGTTGAGGCTAGCTGAGTATAGTATAGATAAGACTGCCTTTAGGACTCCCGACGATTTCTTAGAGTGAATTGTCAAGCCTTTTAGTTTGACGAATGCACCCGCATACTTCGTAGACTTGATGAGTAGGGTGTTTAGGGGGTTTCTAAACAAGTTTGTGGTAGTCTTTGTGGATGACATCTTGATATTTTCTAGAAGCAAGGAAGAGCATGCACTACATCTTAAGGAAGTCTAAAAGACCCTTCGAGACATCAACTCAAAGCAAGTTCTCCAAATGTCATTTTTGGAGGGAGGAAGTGAGGTTCTTAGGGCACATGATCTCTAAGGAAGGGATAGCTGTGTATCCCGCGAAGGTGGTAGCAATCCAAGATTGGAAGATTCCTAGAAATGCAACGGAAGTAAGAAATTTCCTTGGTTTGGCGGGCTATTTGTGAAAACCCGTAACTTCCCCGTAAAGGAAAGCGTCGGATAGTTCGAGAACAAGCCACAATAGAACACATATAAAAGAACATTTCATTGCTTATTACAACAATGCATCAGATTACAAGAATATACAGAGTATAAATGAATATTACACAGAAATATCAGAGATTTAAATTACATTTGAATACATAGCAGCGGAAAATAATACAATACACAACTAGAAGAGATATACGGATACAAAGCTTTCCGGATATCGTTCCAGCTGTAAACCAGGATCCTGTGAATATAAATCTGCAAAACCAAAACTACTAGTTGCCCGTGTCGAAAATAAGGGCACCCAGAGTTTAGGTTAAAACAATAAACTCCAGGTCAGTCATGTGACTGGTGTGAGAACTAAAACAGTTATTTATCTTTATTTTCAAAGTTAGGTAAATCAAGGGACCACGCCGCATAACACGGAACGGGTTTCCTCCCAAGAATACCAGTGCATAAAACGAACAACGCAATGCTAAATAGAGAAAAATGAAGCTGTTATAAGACCCAGGTCCTATCACACAATGCAACGCAAGCCGGGGGATAGGGTTTTCCCTTATAACAGCCAAAGAATGCTTGATACGTTTTAAAACAAATCATTTGATACTATTGTAAGTGCATAGTGTATAAAACAATTTCAAATCATAAGTATCAATCATAGGCGGCATGAGCGCCCCATCCCACTATGTCGCCATATATAGGATTACAACTAAAACCGCAAAGTCACGTATTTGGAAATTGGGTTTCCATCTATGAACCGAGGCAAAAGATAGTCCTCAACCGATTCGAGACAATCTAGCCTACCATGTCTCAGGAACAGCCGCAACTGCCCCCTGGATCGTCAGGGCCGGTCCACCGATGTGGATTATTATGCCTGAACAATACGTCTCCCCGCCCTTTGGGGCGCAAATGAGCCAACTAAATGACTCCATCGGTTCGAGAACGACCGATCAATCCGAGGCGCCTCGCAACAGCAACAACCACATAAGTCAAACTCGTCAGGGCGTGTAAAACCACTGACGCCACTTTTAGCTAGAAAGAAACGCAAGTCCTCCCTGAGGTCCCTCTCCCGTTTTTGGTTCATACCGGGTGTGAGACTCGCGAAGTAAACGTTACACAAAGCTACGCCCCAAAGGCCGTGCTCTGATCATCACCACAAGACTTTGCTTTTCAACAGAAGCCTCGATCAATTGCCACTTAGGCATGCCACACAGGCAATTCACTCCATGCGTTTGATATCCATCAATATATAACCCCTGAGCTCGTACGTCTCAGAGAAGGGCGTTAAGCAAGAGAATAAATTCTCCGCCGCCAAACAGATATATATTTAATAGAGATCAATCACACGGACTAAAATCCAATGTCAGACACACAGTCCATTTACAAGTCCGTTCTGGGTCTGAACGAAACCGGAGGCACCTAGTACCCCGCATATCCATCGATCTCCAAGTACGTCTGGACGATCACTAACTGTTTCCATCTTCTTGGGTGTACAGCCCAATCAAGATCATCAGTAACCACCCAAACGACGTGAAGACCTCCGGTCTTCGACCATCGTCTTCATCTTCGACTTATCGTCGTATCAGTTATTCAGAATGGGATAAACCCGGTCTTTCCGAATAACTCGCGTATATCTTAAGTAAGTGTTACACAAACCCAACATACGCCTCATTCCAATTCATTAGTCACTAACCGTAAATTAATCAAGAGAATAATTCCCCAAATATTAACCCCGAAGGCCGAAACCAACATCAGATCAATATCCAGAAAACCATTCTGCTTGGCTAACCGACAGTTAGTTTCTAAATTTCACGTTCATAGGGAAAGGTTCCCATTAATTTTATCAAAGATAAATTCCTGGAATTTATTCTTTAATCTACTTTTGAATTTCGATTCAACTAGTCGGGATTAACGAAACTTACCGAAGTAATCATTTGTTTTAATTTCCCAATCCCAACCTATTCATCCCATGATGTAAAACTGGTAATACTTCATATCTAACACCACGGTGTTATCGGTAAACTCAATTACCATTTCACGTTCAAATCTAATTAAAGATTTGACTATCGCCTGGAGCAAAACTGGTGGTACTCCATTTTCGATCTTTTCAATCTAATTAAAGATTCATTAAAACTCTACTTAGTTTTAATCGTTAACTGGGTTAAAGAATCAGTGTCATTTAAAACACAGTTCACGATAAACCCAAAATCACATTCCATTAATTATCGGGTTAAAGAACAAGTGTTATTTAAAACACTGTTCACGATAAACCCAAAAATCAATACCAATTCAATTCCAATTAAATATTATTCAATTGGTGCACTTCATTAAATCTAAATAAAAAGATTTAATCTTTTCACAACTGGGTTCAAGAACAGTGTTAGTGAAGAAACCATTCACGACAAACCCAAATCACATTTGATATTCAATACTAGGCTCTGAATAGAAAATATATCGGCTTATATTCAATATCAAATTCTACGACTAACAAATGCCGTATTGGAAATAACGATATAAATATATATATCTTTCAAATTTCCATAACAACATCTGTATAATCACGAATTCCAACATCGAAATATTCCGAAGACAATTTCGATTCAAATCCACTCCAATGCAATCATTGGAAATTTTGGTTATTTTCAAAACCCTTTTCAAATTCAATTTATTTATTTAAAAATAAATAGAATTATAATTCTAGTTCAAAACTAGTTCATTTCGATAAAAATCTATTTTTATCTTTTCAAATATGGAGTTTTTCATCCCAATCCTTTCTAAATCATTTCTTATGATTTTACACAAATTATTACTATTTTTAATATTTTTATCAAGGCCCGTATAGTCGATTTCCATCAATGGCCATCGAACTGCACTTACAGCGACCTTTTTCAAATTTGATTTGGACATAATTCCAAATCCAACCGTTAGATTTCAAATTTCTAATATTCGTTAGAAAGCTCTTTTCGATACGAACCCAACGGTTCCGGTTTTAGGAGAATCCGACGGTCGGATCTCCCGTAATGTCCGTTTGAAATCAATGGTCGAAATTCGTGAACTGCCGCGGCGCGGCGCGTTCTATTCAGGCCATTATATTATATATATAATATATATAATATATATTTCGTCGATTTCTATTTAAAACGAATTATATAAATAGTTTTAAATTCGTTTCAAAAGCAATTTCAACTTCCATTTCAATTCAAATTAAAATTGAATTCTTCTTTATAAATTCGTTTTAAAATTCATTTCTATTCAATTCAAATTTCAATTCAATTTGAATTCGCTTTCAATTCAATTCATTTCGAAATCGTTTTCAATTCAATTCATTTCGAAATCGTTTTCAATTCAATTCATTTCGAAATCGTTTTCAATTCAATTCATTTCGAGATCGTTTTTATATTCAATTCATTTCGAAGTCGTTTTTAATTCAATTCATTTCGAAATCGTTTTCAATTCAATTCATTTCGAAATCGTTTTCAATTCAATTCATTTCGAAATCGTTTTTTATATTCAATTCATTTCGAGATCGTTTTTATATTCAATTCATTTCGAAATCGTTTTCAATTCAATTCATTTCGAAATCGTTTTCAATTCAATTAATTTCGAAATCGTTTTCAATTCAATTCATTTCGAGATCGTTTTTATATTCAATTCATTTCGAAATCGTTTTTAATTCAATTCATTTCGAAATCGTTTTTAATTCAATTCATTTCGAAATCGTTATATATTCAATTCATTTCGAAATCGTTATATATTCAATTCATTTCGAAATCGTTATATATTCAATTCATTTCGAAATCGTTGTATATTCAATTCATTTCGAAATCGTTGTATATTCAATTCATTTCGAAATCGTTGTATATTCAATTCATTTCGAAATCGTTGTATATTCAATTCATTTCGAAATCGTTGTATATTCAATTCATTTCGAAATCGTTGTATATTCAATTCATTTCGAAATCGTTGTATATTCAATTCATTTCGAAATCGTTCTATATTCAATTCATTTCGAAATCGTTATATATTCAATTCATTTCGAAATCGTTCTATATTCAATTCATTTCGAAATCGTTATATATTCAATTCATTTCGAAATCGTTATATATTCAATTCATTTCGAATTCGTTATATATTCAATTCATTTCGAAATCGTTATATATTCAATTCATTTCGAAATCGTTATACATTCAATTCATTTCGAAATCGTTATACATTCAATTCATTTCGAAATCGTTATATATTCAATTCATTTCGAAATCGTTATATATTCAATTCATTTCGAAATCGTTATATATTCAATTCATTTCGAAATCTTTATATATTCAATTCATTTCGAAATCGTTATATATTCAATTCATTTCGAAATCGAATAAAATCGATATAAATATCGTTCACGTCAAAATGGCGTCAATCTAATCAACACGGCTTCATAAATTTCTATTTTAAAATATTCTATTTCAAATATTTCTTTTTCAAAATAGTTGTTATCATCAAAATATTTCGTTCAACACATGACCAATCTCAATGGATGAGTACTGTCAACACATGAACCTTTATTTTATATTATAAAGATGTAAATCTTATTACTAAAATATTTCGTTCAACACATGACCAATCTCAATGGATGAAACTGTCAACACATGAACCTTTATTTTATATTGATAAAGATGTAAACTTTATTATTAAAATATTTCGTTCAACACATGACTAATCTCAACGGATGAGTACAGTCAACACATGAACTTTTATTTTATATTATTCTTTATTTTCTAAATTGGAATGAGGCCCAATCAATCACCATATAAGGTTAATTATATGGATTTTCATACAACACATGTATAATAGCATTGAAAAATAATCAACCATCAACCAAAGTGCACTACACTGTATAAGCATCAAATATTGGTATCTAACGTTTGTAACAGCCTGTCAATCAATCGATCGACATATTTAATCAATCAGGATGAGTGAAATTCATATTTCATCCTAACACCCGTGTGGGGTTTTCAAACAATCAAACACAGATTTTAGTTGTGCAGTTGGGCGATGTGTAAAATTTATCGACCCAATCAATGTCCTTTAAATAGGTGTACATAAACAAACCGTTCGGTTTGTAAATGAATATTTTATTTATTCACATTCCCGTTAAAAATTATATTTTTAACGATAAAACATTTTATTTCAACCTATGAATTTCTATTCAGTTCATTTATTCAATAAAATGATATTTTTATTTTTCTAACATATTTTAGAAAATTTCGGCGGCATAACGGCACGATACTAGAAACGGGACGAGGCCTAGCCTTATCCTCGGTCTAGTGAAGGCCCACGCCACTCACACATCAATCATATCAATTTCATCAAACAACCAATTCAAATCAAGTCATCAAATTAATTTATGCAACCAAACAAACAAGTCCATGGTCTGTGGATGATTGTGTCGGGTGCTACTAAGCACCGTCTGCATCCTAGTATATATATAACTAGAAAAAGAATTTGAAAGGTGAGAAGTTCTCACCGAAAGCTATCCAAGCTCCACGGCACTTCATTTGCAGAAGTCTTCGTCGTTTCGCCTTTTTGTCACCTTCGTTGTCTGCTTTCACTACATATGTAAAAATCGAATTTTTAGTTCGCCATTCAATATATAAAAATCATATTTTTAGTTCGCTATTCAATATATAAAAATCGAATTTTTACTTCGCTATTCAATATATAAAAATCATATTTTTAGTTCGCTATTCAATATATAAAAATCGAATTTTTACTTCGCTATTCAATATATAAAAATCATATTTTTAGTTCGCTATTCAATATATAAAAATCGAATTTTTACTTCGCTATTCAATATATAAAAATCGAATTTTTACTTCGCTATTCAATATATAAAAATCGAATTTTTACTTCGCTATTCAATATATAAAAATCGAATTTTTACTTCGCTATTCAATATATAAAAATCGAATTTTTACTTCGCTATTCAATATATAAAAATCATATTTTTATTTCGAAGTTCAACACATAAAAATCCTATTTTTACCTCAACTTCTTATATAAAAATCGTGCTTTTATACCTTTTTTAAAAACACTACTTCCTGTAAATCAAAATCACTCCTTTACCTATCATACATATAAAAGACCTCATTTTTAATCCGCTACGACATTATAAAAATTCCATTCAAACTATAAAAATCAAATTTTTATTTTTAAACAACACTAATTTTTATTTTCAGAAATAAAGACATTTTTATTTTGAAAACTATGACATTTTTATTTTGAAAACAATATTTTTAAGCAAAGTTCAAAATCGGATTTTTAAATAATGTATATATAAAGAAAAACTGATTTTAAATAAGCTATAAAATTGATTTTGAATAATCTATAAAACTGATTTTAAAACTGATTTTACTAATGATTTTAAACTGAATTTAAATATGAAAAATAAACTGAATTTAAACATGAAAAATAAACTGAATTTAAACATGAAAAATAAACTGAATTTAAACATGAAAAATAAACTGAATTCCTAAATCAAAACTTACTTTTCCAATCGGTAGGGGGGGGGGGGTTTGGGCGTTCGCTGGCGTCGGATGTCGGAGGGGCTCGCTGGGGGTGGCAGGGCGGCGGTGGTTGATGTCGCAGCGGTCGGAGGAAGCTCTGGCGGTCAGGTGGGGGCGCGTGGCGTTTTGGGCATGGGGGTTTAGGGTGGCTCGAGGAGAAGAGAGCGAAGAGAAGGGGGTGGAGGCGCTGGGGAGGGTGGCGATGGTGGGTGCGATGGGCGACGGTGAGGTCAGATCGAGGGGGGGGGGGGCGACGATAGTTTTAGTTTTTTTTTTTTTTCCTGGTATCGATTGAATCGAAACAAAATGGGGGGGCCAGAGGTTAAAGAGGGTGAGGAGAGAGAATATAATAATTTTTTTTTTATTAATTTAAAATTCAAAAAGTTGACTTTTACATACGACCTCTAATCGAGGCCCACCGCCTGTCGTCCATAGGGTTTCACCCCCATTCCGAACACAATGGGATATGTATCGTAAGCTGATTCGACTGTTTCGATCAGTTTTCATCAAAATCAACATATAACTCTATATATTGAATTTGAACACGCATTTCCATTTACTGGGGTCACATACTAACTAGAAAAAATTCCTGAAAAATATTTTCTAGCTTCGTATTGACGATACGGTCCTAACAAAACTAATTTCGTCGAATTCTGAGGCCGCTGGAAAAATGGCCAATTTCCAGTCGATTAAAATCAACTAAAACTGGTCAAACACGTTTTCCTTCGCCACGCTCGCATATTGATTCGAAAAATTATGAAATTTGAAACCTAGCAATAACTTAACATCACGGACCCAACAAAAGTGGTTTCATCGAAATCCGAGGTCGTTTGCAAAATTCCCATTTTTAAGGGCCTGAATTCCATAGCGACTATTCAGAATTTTCAGCTGGACATATCTTTTGATTCCCGCTACGAACTTTTGATTTTTCGGATTCGTTGGAAAGATATTCACTATTAGATTCCATTATTTTTGGTTTCACTAAAATCCGGATTGTTTTGCACCCGGTACATTCAATTGAAGTTTGAAATCGAATTATCGAACTACCGCGCCATTTTCAATTCTATTTATAATTATATATAAATATTTATATTCTAACGACGGCGTATATAAATATATACGTTCAAATTCTATTCAAAATAGATTTTCGTCGATATTATTTAAAATAATTCATTTTAAATAATCAAAATTCGCTAAAATTGCCAAAATAAAAATTTTAAACTGGCCCAGATTTTCCGGGTTGTTACAATCTCCCCCACTTAAAACTTTTCGTCCCCGAAAAGGAACAAAGTCGAAAGTGGTTTGATTAATCAGCTCTACGTTCGATCTGGCTTCCATTCTCCAACTTTTCACTTTCTGAGAATTTTCAAAATTTCAAAAATTTGGCTAACACCCTAAATTTTCGAAAAATTTCGCCATAACCTCCCCTGCACCGGGAGCATCGGGGAATTTCAAATAGCTTCCCCGGTCCTTCAGATCTCAAAAAGAAAAAGAAAAAGCCAAGCGGCTAGCCAATAGGCTCATAAAATCATCATCACCCAAACAAAACAGGAAATTATGTAGTAAACATGTACCTATTTGTCGGGCAAACAAATTTTATTCTCTGCTCTAGCCTCCTTGCTATGACCTGTTCAATGATATATATGTATATGCAAGCAAATGCGACCAATTTTCAATACCGTTCAATATTTGACCAAATTAGGCATAATGGTTCAAAATTATCAAACAATTAAACAAACAACACAAACATCAATCAATTAGTGAATTAGAGTCTCAAATTCATAAATTTTGATACATATACAAAAATCAAAATTTTGATGCCAAATCACAACAATAGGCCCTATCTAATTTTGGTTCTCACACCAGTCAATAGGAAATATATAGATATCACACCTTCGAAACACGAATACCAATTCTGATGATGTTCGAACTATCATCAGAATCATCTTCGGGCGACTAGAGTGTGATTCTATATCTATCCAGTATATTAAAATTTCAAATACACGTGGATCAGACATATACGCAAAATCTTTATATACTGGACTGTCCAACTCAATATAAATAGATAATCAGATACGAATAATTGATTTAAATTTTCAAAACCAAAATTGTTTTCATTTGAAAAAATATACTCTTCACACTCGTTCTAGGATACTACTGATCCCATCTCTAACGAGTCATTCTAATTGGATATTACTAATCCAATATCTGATGAATTCTTTCATATAGTTCTAATGTGCCTTATTCTCTGAGCTTTGTAAACCAAAGCTTTGATACCAACTGTGAAAACTCGTAACTTCCCCGTAAAGGAAAGCGTCGGATAGTTCGAGAACAAGCCACAATAGAACACATATAAAAGAACATTTCATTGCTTATTACAACAATGCATCAGATTACAAGAATATACAGAGTATAAATGAATATTACACAGAAATATCAGAGATTTAAATTACATTTGAATACATAGCAGCGGAAAATAATACAATACACAACTAGAAGAGATATACGGATACAAAGCTTTCCGGATATCGTTCCAGCTGTAAACCAGGATCCTGTGAATATAAATCTGCAAAACCAAAACTACTAGCTGCCCGTGTCGAAAATAAGGGCACCCAGAGTTTAGGTTAAAACAATAAACTCCAGGTCAGTCATGTGACTGGTGTGAGAACTAAAACAGTTATTTATCTTTATTTTCAAAGTTAGGTAAATCAAGGGACCACGCCGTATAACACAGAACGGGTTTCCTCCCAAGAATACCAGTGCATAAAACGAACAACGCAATGCTAAATAGAGAAAAATGAAGCTGTTATAAGACCCAAGTCCTATCACACAATGCAACGCAAGCCGGGGGATAGGGTTTTCCCTTATAACAGCCAAAGAATGCTTGATACGTTTTAAAACAAATCATTTGATACTATTGTAAGTGCATAGTGTATAAAACAATTTCAAATCATAAGTATCAATCATAGGCGGCATGAGCGCCCCATCCCACTATGTCGCCATATATAGGATTACAACTAAAACCGCAAAGTCACGTATTTGGAAATTGGGTTTCCATCTATGAACCGAGGCAAAAGATAGTCCTCAACCGATTCGAGACAATCTAGCCTACCATGTCTCAGGAACAGCCGCAACTGCCCCCTGGATCGTCAGGGCCGGTCCACCGATGTGGATTATTATGCCTGAACAATACGTCTCCCCGCCCTTTGGGGCGCAAACGAGCCATCAAATGACTCCATCGGTTCGAGAACGACCGATCAATCCGAGGCGCCTCGCAACAGCAACAACCACATAAGTCAAACTCGTCAGGGCGTGTAAAACCACTGACGCCACTTTTAGCTAGAAAGAAACGCAAGTCCTCCCTGAGGTCCGTCTACCATTTTTGGTTCATACCGGGTGTGAGACTCGCGAAGTAAATGTTACACAAAGCTACGCCCCAAAGGCCGTGCTCTGATCATCACCACAAGACTTTGCTTTTCAACAGAAGCCTCAATCAATTGCCACTTAGGCATGCCACACAGGCAATTCACTCCATGCGTTTGATATCCATCAATATATAACCCCTGAGCTCGTACGTCTCAGAGAAGGGCGTTAAGCAAGAGAATAAATTCTCTGCCGCCAAACAAATATATATTTAATAGAGATCAATCACACGGACTAAAATCCAATGTCAGACACACAGTCCATTTACAAGTCCGTTCTGGGTCTGAACGAAACCGGAGGCACCTAGTACCCCGCATATCCATCGATCTCCAAGTACGTCTGGACGATCACTAACTGTTTCCATCTTCTTGGGTGTACAGCCCAATCAAGATCATCAGTAACCACCCAAACGACGTGAAGACCTCCGGTCTTCGACCATCGTCTTCATCTTCGACTTATCGTCGTATCAGTTATTCAGAATGGGATAAACCCGGTCTTTCCGAATAACTCGCGTATATCTTAAGTAAGTGTTACACAAACCCAACATACGCCTCATTCCAATTCATTAGTCACTAACCGTAAATTAATCAAGAGAATAATTCCCCAAATATTAACCCCGAAGGCCGAAACCAACATCAGATCAATATCCAGAAAACCATTCTGCTTGGCTAACCGACAGTTAGTTTCTAAATTTCATGTTCATAGGGAAAGGTTCCCATTAATTTTATCAAAGATAAATTCCTGGAATTTATTCTTTAATCTACTTTTGAATTTCGATTCAACTAGTCGGGATTAACGAAACTTACCGAAGTAATCATTTGTTTTAATTTCCCAATCCCAACCTATTCATCCCATGAAGTAAAACTGGTAATACTTCATATCTAACACCACGGTGTTATCGGTAAACTCAATTACCATTTCACGTTCAAATCTAATTAAAGATTTGACTATCGCCTGGAGCAAAACTGGTGGTACTCCATTTTCGATCTTTTCAATCTAATTAAAGATTCATTAAAACTCTACTTAGTTTTAATCGTTAACTGGGTTAAAGAATCAGTGTCATTTAAAACACAGTTCACGA